>JAQPPZ010001031.1:1436250-2872500 GCA_028583015.1 Wollemia nobilis | reverse complement strand
CCCCCCCCCCCCCCCCCCGCCCCCCCCCCCCGCCCCCCCCCCCCCCCCCCCCCCCCCCCCCCCCCCCCCCCCCCCCCCCCCCCCCCCCCCCCCCCCCCCCCCCCCGCCCCCCCCCGCCCCGCGGCCGCCGGCCGGCGCGCCCCCCCGGGCCCCCCCCGCCCGCCCCCCCCCGCCCCCCCCCCCCCCCCCCCCCCCCCCCCCCCCCCCCCCCCCCCCCCGTCCCCCCCCCCCCCCCCCCCCCCCTCCCCGCCCCCCCCCCCCCCCCCCCCCCCCGCGCCCCCCCCCCCCCCCCCCCCCCCCCCCCCCGCCCCCCCCCCCCCCCCCCCCCCCCCCCCCCCCCCCCCCCCCCCCCCCGCCCCCCCCCCCCCCCCCCCCCCCCTCCCCCCCCCCCCGCGCGCGGCCCCCCCCCCCCCCCCCCCCCCCCGCGCCCCGCGCCGGGGCCGCCGCGCGGCGGCGCGCCCCCCCCCCCACCCCCCCCCCCGCCCGCGGCGGGGGCGCGGGGGGGGGCGGCGGCGCGGCCCCCTTTACCCCCTCTCGGGGGGGGGGGGGGGCGGGGCGCGCCCCGCCCCCTTCTTTCCCGGCCGGCCCGCCCCCACCCCAACAATATTTTTTACCAAAAACCCCCCCCCCACCTTCCTCAACGCACTTCTCTCTCGCAATCCGGCCCCGGGGTCCCCAAATTGCACGGGTTTATTCATATCTAATTTTCAAATAATCAAGTTAAGCATGATTTATTTATGTAAGAGAGAGAATTTTTTTTATTAGATGGAAAATTTAGAGGTTTTGAAAGGCTCCTCCAAACATTTTACAAATAAATCCCAAATGTTGTAACAAAAAGAAGAAAACAAACAACTACCAAAGAGAGCCTACTATTGGGTGTCAAACACTGATTAATTTTGTCATATATATGTCATAGCACTCGCATTTAAATTGTCAACCTAGGGAGCTCGTAGACTTTTGAAGTGCCATGGTTGAGACCGCTCACATTATCACTTTTGAGATGAGTGTTTTCAACTATCATTGGGGGTGTTTGTAAAACATCAATTGATTCATCCATACCAATAAAACTCATGCATAAATAAAATATGTAAAAATAAACATACCACACTAAAAATGGTAAACACACTTATGTAATTGAAAAGCACACCACTCTAAAGTGAATAAATTTAATCTAAGAAATAAACATACTATCATGCATAATTATATATACAAAAATAACTAAGAAGTAGGGGTGGAATACTGGCTTGGAGTGGGCCCGAGCACCAGCAGACCCCACCCAACAAATCACGAAGACAATGCACAAACGAAAGAACACTCAAGCTTTTATTAATAGTGTAATGAAATATTACATGCGATAATGTTCTCTAAAAAAATGCCTCTCTTGCTACAGATAAGTCCATGTGTTTATATAACACACACAATATTTCCTATTGCAGTTATATTACAATAGGCATCCTAGTTACAGTCTAAACTAAGATAGTTTAGTTATTGTAACAAGCGTACGTTTAAACCTCTTTTCATTACCTCCCAACAATCGAATGATTTATGCTTGGTTATGGTTCTTCTTCATTGAGTGTATGTGTTCATCCACTTTTATTGGAACATCTCGTTCATTCAACAATTTTCCACAAATGACATGGAACTATGGTCAACGGGGTCCTTCTACAATTGTCTGGTCAACACATATAATTATGGCACCTGCTTGAGTAAGGCGCCTGCTTGGTTCCTACTTGAGTAAGGCACCTACCTTAGTAAGGTGCTATTGAAACCATTTCTTGCATTCATAGGGTACGATTGTCATGCTACAAGAAATCGTTTGAAACCAATGAACTATTATAGGCTCTTCTCAACCTGCCTCTTTATTTTGATTAAAAACAACTATTTCTACAGGAAAACTACATAATGGGTAAGGAAACCCCCAGTGGTAATTTATGATATTACAAAGATTACACACTCCAAATTAGAATAATACGCTAGATGTATTAAAATGATCAAGCAACAAAAATAACCATTATTATGCCTTATGTAGACTAATGCCTAGATTCATTGGGTTGTTATAGCAATTTAACAACACTTTGTAAGATGAAAAGAATGAAAGGGATTGAGAAATAATTGGCATTATCATATTCATTCTTATATCGTAACAAACATAACAGTTGGCCAACAAGGGAAATGCACGTAACACATTCAAATAATGTAACACATTACACAATAACACATAGTATCGAGATAAAGAATTAACAAAAATGAGACTCAGAATTGTATTGATTTAACAAAATATTACACTCAGAGTTGGCATAATGCCATTTAACTCTATTTTTTAAAGAAATGCATAAATGCAATGAAGGAATTCTATTCAAATGATGTAATAGAACTCTTCTACTCTTCTCATTCCAATATGGTAATAGTAGAGTCTCTAAACCTGGAGCTTAATAGATCTAGAAATGACCTTATATTCTTGAGCATTTTCCTATCAAAATCCTGCACAGTAATGGGAGGAATGATAAATGAGCAATAAAAAAGACACAAAAGGGGATACAACAACACAACTCAAAAGGGCACTCAAGTATACCTCTTAGAAAAAATGCTATCTCTAATTCTTGATGCAGATTTTGGCCTCAAATGCTTCCTTTTATAGCTTTTGGTTCTTGAATATATTATTTTTGACCTGATCTTGACCTTACACTTGTCATCATCTGGTTCGATATTTTTTTATGTTATCCATCTATTATGATCCTAGATTTATTATCGTGATTTTGCTTTTGGTTTGAAGGGAGTTCTCATACTGAATGGATTAGGTGATCTTTATTTTTCTTCTTCTACACAGTTAAACAAAGATCTTATACATATATATAATTTTTCATTTCCCGCTTAACCTAGTCATTGGATTATAATGCTTGGGGTTGACTAGGCTGCTATAGTGAAATTCTTATGTGAGACAGAGGGTGCCTCGACATGACGGTGAAAATAAGAGAGAGAGTGTGGGTGGTAAATGGACGAAATGGTATTCATAACAAGATGGATATGAGGGAGGAGGGAGCAATGGGAATTGATTTTCTTAGTGGATGGTGGATAGATGGCGCTATGTGGAGTGGATAGTGACGATGGCCATGGGAGAATGCCTAGAAGGAGGAGGGCAATGATAGGTAGGAGGAAGGAAGAAAAGGAAAACAAGAATTGGAAACACCTATATGGCACTTCCATAACTATATTCCATCAAAGTGAACCCTCTGTAACTATATTCTATCAAAGCATTAAGTGTGTAACATTTGATGAGCTAAAACAATATCTCGATCTTCTTATGCTTCTTACATCTTCTAAATGTGCAGAGTAGGAAACTATCACACTCATGTATCTTGGGATCCATGGATTCTTCATATGGATTACCTTTTACTGTCCCTATTTTATAATCGAGTAAACTCATGCATGGTTTCATTTCAGATTGTTTTACCTTGTTGCTTGCGTAGATGGTCACACTTAAAAGATCTAATTTTATTCTTTTATACAAATCTCACCACTTGAATAGTCTGTATCATCCTTACTAGGGTACTGCCTATGATTTTATTTGATAGTATGTTTATTTTATCTCTTGGTTGTTGCCTGAATTAGTCATTTCCTTTGATCCTTTTGCTTGTATTTCCAATTCACCTTGCAGTGGTTGTTGTTTGTCATAGCTTACTCTTGTTTAATTGGTTGTACCTATTGGTGATTCACCACCTTAGTCTAGCTTGTGTTTTTATTGTATTAATCTTTTCTCCTGGTTGTAGTCTTCCAGATTTTCACATGGGGGATCATGCCTATTGAATATATCAATTCACGATTATTTTTGGAGGGAAAACGCATCGCGTACTTCTTTTTGATACTTTTGGACTTGCAAGAATTTTAGCCCTGTAATATGGAGGACGTATGTTAATGGTGGTTATGCACATTATAGAGGATATCCTAGCATTTTATTGATTAATCAATTTCATAATAATCATTGGGGTCTTCATGATCTTGCAACAAGAGGGAAAGTGCCAATTTTTCTATTCTTGAGGGCAATAAGGCTTTCTCTCCATATACCATTTCATAGGAAGTCCTTCCTATGTTTATTTTGATAGACAACCTATCAGTATAAAGAGAAAATTTTAGTTCACTATCCCATCCACTTTTGTTCTTACCCAATGCTTTTTTTATTCTAGTTATTACATTTTTATTTGATGACTCAACAAGACCATTCCATTGGGGGTAATAATTAGTAGAATATGAGAGTTCAATTCCATAGTTAGTACAAAATTCTACCATTTCATATGAAACAAAATACTACCCATTATCTGTTACCAGTTTTTGAGGAACTCCAAATTTGGTTAGAATGTTTTCTTCTAAGAATTTGATAATTGTGGCAGTTGTGGAAGTTCTTAAAGGAGCAACCTCTACCCACTTGGTGAAGTACTCTATAGTAGTTATGATCCACTTGTGTTGGACTAATGAGTTAGGCTTGATCTCTCCAATTAGGTCAATGACCCATTGGGTGAATGGTACTTCAATGATTACTAGTTTGAGGGGCGTGGCTTCCAGTAGCTTCTTTCCTGCAAAAAACTAATAGCTGTGATAGTTCCTAACATATTTATATTGTTGTCATTATTTTATTAGCTATGGCTTTTGGAGTAAAATGTCCTCCACAAAAACCATCATAGAATTCATTAATTATTTTTGGGACTTCATTTTCATATAAATAGACCAATAACACTCCATCAGGGTGCTTCCAATAAAGCATACCATATTGCACATGATATTTTTTAGCTTGAAGCTTTACTGACCTCATTCTATTTGTTGATATATCTCTGGGAAAATTTGGAGTTTGTAAATATGCCAAAATTTCATCATACCATTTACATTCACCATTATTAATTCTCCTATTATCATGAATTTCATCTATTGTGATGATATTATTAGAGTCTTCTCCTTTATATGCTAGGTATTTAGCTAAGCCTTGTTATTTTACAGTTTTGACTATTTTGAATTCGGTATCATATTGCAAAAATTTCACCATCCATCTTGTTGGCCTTCCTAATGGCTCCGATTGGGTAAAAATATCTTTTATTATTATGAAAGGGATGCAATAGTAAACTTTGTTTGAACTGAATATACCTTTAAAATATTCTAAATATTGAACAACAACATAAGCATACTTTTCCAATAGGGTATATTTAATATGTGCTCCTTTCAGACCTGAAATCATGAAAGCTATTGGCCTTTCATTATTTTCATCATCTTTTTGGGAAAGAACTGCAACAATTGAATTTTCAGATGCATATGAATAAATGTTAAAGTCTTTAGAATAATCAGGTCAGCTTAGGTCTGGAGTAATAGAAATGACTTCTTTTATCTTATTGAATGCTTCTATATTTTCTACTATCCATTTTATTTCTCCAATTTTCTTAACCATGTCATTTTTGGGTTTGGTCATCTCTACAAAATTTAGGACAAATCTTCGAACAAAATTTATTTTACCAAAGAATGACCTGACTCCTTTTAAGTTCTTGGGAGAAGGGATTTTAGAAATAGCTTCTATTCTTTCTGGGTCAATGCTTATTCCCTTTTCTGAAAATATATGACCTAACAATTTTCCTTGTGTAGTCCTGAATATGCACTTCTTGGTATTTAGAGAAATTTAAAATTCCTTTCATCAAGCAAAAACTACAGCTAAATGTTCTAAGTGATCTTATGAATTTTTAGAAAATACTATGATATCATCTAGGAATACAACTACTATTTTGAACATTAATCGTTTGAAGGTAAAGTCCATTTCTCTCTAAAAGGTAGCACCTACATTCATCAGACCAAAAGGTATTTTTAAATATTCAAATGTTCCCCAAGGTGTAGTGAATGTTGTTTTATGTTTGTCTTCTGGATTAATCTAAATTTGATTGTATCCAGAAAATCCATCTAACAAGGACAATCTAGATGAACCAACTACTACTTGAAACAGTTGTTCCATATTGTACAATGGGTAATTTTTCTTTAATGAACTCTTGTTTAAATTTCTAAAATATACACAGAGTCTAATATCACCATTTTTCTTTTTGACTAGTACTAAATTGGATATCCAAGAGGAAAATCTTACCTTTCAGATTATTTTAGAATCCAACAATTTTTGTACCTCATTTTGCTTTATTGGGTGCAAATTAGGGTTGTATTTCCTTTGTTTCTATCCAAATGGCTTGGAATATTTCTTCAAGGGTATTATGTATGTCATTACATTCGTCTTGAAGGTTTTAAGGTCTTCATAATTCCAAGTAAAATTTTCTTTGTTTTTCTTTAAGAAACTGATGCATCCAACCTTTTATTTTGTAGGTAAGGTCATATCTACCTTCACTATTTTGGGTTCTTTCATTGTACCGGTGTTAATGTCTTCAGATATTACTTCTATGCGTAAAGGCTTGTAAGATTTGTTAAAATCATAAAATAGACTCTTTAGAGAAACCAATCCTTTGGGTATCCTATTTGTTTTCAACGGGATTACTTCTACTGTATCTCCTATTTAGTCTTTTATCTTATCTTCATATTTTTCATCGCAGATTATATCTGCATACTGATTTTGCAAAGTCATGAAATCCTTTATATCCACATCATCCTAAAAGACTTGTAAGTAAACTATGTTATCTTGCACAAAGGGTTTATAAATTGAAATATTTGGGAACCTATCCATATATTCTATAGTTATTTCTGGATGATCTAGGCCTGAGGCATTTACAGCTAAAAGGTCTGAAACATGATTTTGTTCCCTTGGAATAAATGAGATATTGAAAGCTAAGAATTTTTCAATTTCTTCCAATACTGTATTTTTATATTGCTTTAGCCTAGGATGCTTGGTCTGATACTTACCTTTGATTTGTTGTATAATTAGTTCTGCATCCCTTAATCCAGTTAAGTATTTAATACCTAATTATTTTGCTTTTCTTAAACCTAGAAATAAAGCTTTGTATTCAACTACGTTATTGGTGTAAGGGAATTTCAGTCTGTAAGGGATACCCAGGTATTTTTCTTTTATGTCAGTCAAATTAATTCCTGCACCTACTCCAGATTGAGACTTAGCTCCATAAAAATACATGGTCCACATTTATTGAGTTAAAAATCTATCTGATTCGACATATACCATTTTTATAAATTTTGGATCCATGTTCCTTGCTTATGGAACTTCTACCAGGAATGGGTTGTGCCATATGGAATAAACTCTCATCCCTTTTTCTTCCACATAATTCACCAAGTTTATCAGATTTTCATCAGTTTGAATTAACTCTTTGGAGTTTTTTTTAAATGGTTCCCTTCATAATATTACATTTTCTTTATCTATTATTGGGATAGTAGCATAGGACCAATCCAATTGGATTGAACCTCCTAGTTGCTCTACCTAATGTATGTTGAGTAAAAGAGAGAAAATAGGTCAACATAAACTACTGCAACGTCCATTACTATGCCCTTTTTGGGGTGTTGGTCCAAAAAAACCAATAATCCAATTATTAACCTTACACAAGGAATTTGTCTATTGTCCATTACAAAAACATGGGTAAAATATCTTGTACAAATTAATCCCATTTGGTCAGCTATTAATTTGGACGTGATATTATGTGAGGCTCCATTGTCTAGCATACAATTATGAATTACATGCCTTTCTCCTTCATCTTAATTATACCTTAATGATACATAGAAAGGTCTGACAGAGGATGGTGATCTTGTATCATGTTGATTTTATCTTGCAACAAGGCAGGTTGGATCTTCTTTTTGTTCAACTAGTCCAATGCTCTGCAGGCTTGTTCTTTCTATTGTTAAACTTTCATAAGCTCTCCAAATGTAATGTTAAACCAACATAAAATTCTATATTTTTTATATCTAGTTATTTGTTGCTTTCCTCTTTGGGTGTCTCTTCTTTGAATTCTACTATCTCAGTAATAATATTTTTGAAGGCTCTATTAGTTTTCTCTTTACTAGTATTCTTATTTATGAAATTTTATTTTCTTATTTAACTTGTTGAAGCTTTTTTCATTCTATCAGGGATAGTTCTGTTCCTTAAACTCAGAGTATTGGTAGTTTCTATTTATTCCACTTCCTTAGTAGTGGGGGTTAGTTTCCATTTCTTCATTTTGTCATATCTTGACTCATGTGGTTTTTGCAAGATCTTAGTACCTTTAGCTACAAAAATTTGAGGATGATTATTCGAGCTGTTGGACATTTTAAGTACCTAATTTAAAGTTGTCATTGATGTCACCAGATGAATTCATCATTAATACCAAATATTTCAGCAGGAAATAAAGGGGATAAAAATGGTTATTGGATATCCAGGAAGAAGGCCAAAGATCAAGTGAAACAGTGCAAAAGACAAGTTAAAAATGAGTTATAATATTTATTTTATAAATTATTTAAATTCAGTGTGAATTTAAATTTTATAAATAAATATTAAAGGTACTTTATCAAAGGATATAATATTATAATATGATTTATTATAATATTAAGTAAGGTGATGAAAAAGAGCCCAAAGTAAAATATTAATAATAATATTTTACTACACCCAAAGATGGGTGTTAGAATTTAAATATTCGAAGCATGTTACAAAGGTTTATCCTCACCGATGTCATGTGGGTTAATTGCATTTTGAAGCACCGACGTTATAAAGCAAAGGAGGAAGATTAATATTTAAACCTATGCCCAAAGGGAATTAAGATTATCCTTGCTCGATCACAAATATAACATACGAATTAATTAATGTAGAGCTCATGAAACGGATGTGCAAATTTTAAGTTTGAATTGCTAGCGAAAGAAACAAAAGGGACAATGTCAAATAGTTGGAAGCCAACTAGGCACCTTGGCCTAGTGGCAAGAGGGATGCGGTTTATGTTTTGTGTGCAAGGAGGCCAGCGTTCAAGTTTCAGTGAAAGTGCTTGGCAGGTGTGTTGAAAGCGCCAATCGTGAGGTGCACATTTTATGAAACAAGGAGGGGATAAAGTTTTTGAAGCACGTGGTGCTTCACCTATATCCAAAGAGCATGTAACTTGCATTATTTTTGGCACCACGATTGAGACATTAGAGTGGGTTGTGTTGAGAGTTTGATTCCATCTAAGGCAAAGGTAATATTTTTTATTTTAATTTTAATTAAATGCCTAAGTTGGAGGTATAAGGTTGTTTAGTGGTTGAGTTTGAAAATATTGCTTTGTGATAAAGTTGTGGTAGTTGAGAATTACCTTTAGGAGTTATAAGGAGAATTTTATTTTTATTTTTAAGTCTTAATATTGCTATTGTGGAATATTAAAAGGTTAAGACTTTATAGGTCATATGTTATTTTGAATTAAGGGTTTTTGTGACTATCGTGAGGATATTTATTATTATTTAAGTTGGAGTGATAAGGTGTAATTTTGATATTATATTTGTGATATGTTTTGTTGAAGAAAATTATCCTCTAACCCTCATTGAGATTGGAAAATAAGTAATTGTGAGTGTGGCAGATTTGTGAGACCAACTACTTGTCAAACAAAAGGTATGGGCAAATTCCTTCTTGGTTGAGTTGATTGATTGAATTTATTGAAAATTAAGTTTGGAGTTAAAAGGACTTGATTTGGGTTTCCTTTTCGAAAGTGGTTGAGTTATTGCTTCAAGGTTTTCTGATTTGAGAGTTGAGATTAAAACCTTGTTTTATTAGCATTTTTGTTGAGATCATTGGTTGAGTGAAGTGTTTTAGTTAATGCTTCAAGGTTTTCTAAAATTGAGAGTTGTGATTAAAACATTGTTTGATGAGCATGGTTGTTGAAGTGATTTGTTATGCAAGAACTTGAACTAGGGTTTGAAAATATCATGAGTATCATTGTTATGTGAGATTTGTTGTTGAGCATTATTGGAAACATTTTGAGTTGGATGATACATGCTTGGACTAGGGTTTGTGAGAAAGAGTTGTTTCTTGAAGTGATTGGTTGAGTAGAGTTGATTGAGCCTAGTCAAGTGGATGTATGAAGTGATTGTTCAAGTTCCATAAAATAAACTATTCTTGATGAGGATTGATGTATGATCTTTCATATGACCCCTCTAGTAGTTCCTAGCTTAGGTTTGCTTAGTTTATTTCTAGCAAATTCATATTGTAAGTGAGTCTCTTTCTCACATGCACTTGTGGGCACTAGTTGTCTACTAGTTGTCTTTTAGAGTGTTAGTTA
The DNA here is from genome assembly GCA_028583015.1 of Wollemia nobilis. Taxonomy (NCBI): domain Eukaryota; kingdom Viridiplantae; phylum Streptophyta; class Pinopsida; order Araucariales; family Araucariaceae; genus Wollemia; species Wollemia nobilis. The sequence continues at coordinate 2,862,322 of JAQPPZ010001031.1, read as the reverse complement.
GCAAGTGTGAACTCAAAGTAGGAAGTGTGTGCTTCAAGTTAGCTAAAATGGATCTTCTAGTTAGCAATCTTAACTTAGAAGTTTACGTGCATTCTTCTTTGCACCTTTGTAGCTTTTGGGTTAAGCGTGTGAATCAAATCCATGATTTCATGGGTTGGTTATGTATTTTGGGCCATTAGTGCCTATATAATGATTTGTAAATAATAGAACTCTTAGTTGGATTTTCATCCTTTTCATTGGTATCAGAGCCTAGTTCATGTTTGCACTAGGGCTTGTGAGGTGAGAGGATAGGAGATAGGATTATTATGAGAAACGTTTTCTCATTGAGGACTAGGTTTAAGCCCAAAGGGAGCTTGAAAACCATTCGGAGAAGGAAGTTCCTTCGCCGACAAACCCCTCGTTCCAACTTCTTGCTTATGCTTAAAAAGTATAGGAAGAGTCTGCCCCAGAGTTCTTCGTATACCGATCCTTGGAAGGGATTGGATCGTAGCTACGGTCCAATTAGGATTAGGGAGCCTTTTGACCCTGCTGCCCCCCCATTTTTGAGTATTGAAGAGCTTCAGGAGGACTCCAAAGCTAGGTCGTGTGTCGACTTAGATCTGGGTGCCTTTCAAACGCTGGTCGTGTGTCGACCGGATCTTGAAAGGAGAGCTACTGGTGGGAGCTGGTTGCTCACATTTGCATAATTTCAAGCTTTTTAAATTTTGGATTAACCCCCCTGGTTAATTTATAAATTTTTTATATATTGTGTTAAAAAGGCTTTGAAATTTTATTAATATATTATTTTGATAATATATTATTGTAGATGGCTGCATTTAGTTCTATATTGTAAAAAAATATATATATATAGATCCATCAAATTATTTTTTTTTTTTTTTTGCAGCCTCGGCCAGACCTCGGTCGCGTTCGACAGGCGGCGGCGGTCGGCGCTACCCGACAGCACCCGACCGCACGTTCGCCGTAGGGCGGCCGGAGGACGGCCGGTGTTTGCGACGGCCAGTCGGTGGTGTCCAACGACAACGCCGGCATACAACTAACGCGTTGGCTGACAGTGTCTGGTCGACGCTCGACATTTTTGTCGGTGTGACAGGCGCTCGTCATAACCGATAACGTTGTCTGGGCCTTCGCCGCTTGTCGCTGGCATGCTGATCTATCGCCTCGACACACCTATCGTGCGTGACAGAGCTAGGCGCACGGCCGTCGTGCCAATAGGCCTCGGATCGCTAACCGATAGCCGCCGGCGCTTAGGGCCTCGACGTGCTCGTCACTGGTAGTCGAACTTAGGTCCGACTACGCGAGCCTAGGCGGCAGCGAACTTGCTTCGCGCCGTCAGTGCGGATAAGAACTTGTTGCCGCATCCGATAGGTCGACGATTTTGCTGACTCTTCGCGGTTGGCAGGTTTATCTGCTGTCCGGCCTGCGGTGGTCAACCCAGCCGCACGGCTGAGGGCTGACGCCTGGCAGAGGTGCAGGATCCAGTCGGCAGTAATCATTTTTGCACGCCAGGTCTACAGTTAGGCACTGAATTTTGTGCCTCGGGAAGCGTGCAGAGGACAAATTGGGGGCATACAATTTTTTTTTTTTTCATGCAGTTCAGTTTTGTCCAGTTCCACAGCAGAATAAGGGTAACTTTATTGTAAAAATTTTAAATTTTTACTATTTTAAAGTGCATGTTAAAATTTTATTTTATTAATTTAATTTTTAATGACTTAATTAAATTCTTTAATCTTTTGATTAATTGCAATTTAATTTTTTAAGTTATTTTTAAATTAATAAATTTTAAATTTTGCACTTTATATTAGTTTAAGAATTTCAAAATTTATGCCTTAGGAGTAAATTTTCAATTTTAAGCAGCACTCCATTGTAACAAGGAAATTTGCATTTTTGCTTCCTTGATTTAGTGCTTTCTTAAACTTTACTTCTGGCTTATACCCGAGAACACATGGCCTCTGACTTGGCTGCCCAAGTGGCAGAATTGGCCCATGTTGTAAACACTTTGGCAGATAAGGCAAATGACACTACAATGGCGAAGTCCTTGGCAACCTTGCCATGAAGGTAAATGACATTTCTTTGCATAATACCTCCACTTCTGCTCATGATTCACGTTTGAGAGTTCATTGTGAAGTCCCATTGTATGATGGATCCAGGAACCCTGATGTCTTGAATAGTTGGATTCTTGACATGAGTTCTTGGTTTGCTTTTTCTCAACTTTCAGAAGATGATGTAGTGCCTTATGCTAAGCTTAAACTTTCTGGCTTAGCCAAAGTACTTGTGGAACGAAAACGAGGGCAAGAACTCTCTACTTGGGAGGACCTTGTACAATGTCTGAAAACCAATTTCTATCCTTCAAATTATTCTAGGGAATTGGTTATTAAATGGTTTCGTTTTCGCCAAAGTACTAATATGTCTGTACAAGAATATATTTTCCAGTTTAATAGATTCAGAATACTTGTAAATGTGGAAGATGATATTTCAGGTTTGATTCTCAAGTTTCAAAGTGGCTTGTTAGAACATTTGTACAGGGAACTAATGTTTGTTTCTATGGAAACATTGGATCAAGTTTTCAACCAGTGCGACTTGCGGAGGACAAGTTCAAGGCGCAATCACAGGCATTCCGCACACTTGTTACTCAAGTGGTTGGAAACTCATCAAAAGGGAATAATTCTTTCTCACAAAAGAAGAATTTTGCTCAAAAGAAGAATGTGTCTTCTCCATCTCCTTCTTCTCCTTCCCCTTTCGCTTCTACTCCTTCTTCTTCTTCTAAATCTTCATCTTCTTCTTCTAAGAAATTCTGCAATTATTGTAAGAAGAAAGGGCATGAGAAAGCTGATTGCTTTAAGCTCAAAAAGAAGAGTTTAGTGATTACTACTCAAGAGGAGGATGCTTCCAAGGGTCCCCTTGAGTCTGTAGGAGAGAGTAGAGTATATACGGAATTACGAGGTAAGCTTAATGAAGTTACCTTAGTAAATGTAAGTTCTTCCGATGGGGCTAGTGATGCTTTGTTCATCACTCGAGCCCATTTACTTCACAACTTTGCAACCGATTGTATAGTGGACAATGGCTCGCAGAAAAATCTAATTGCGAGGTCCATTGTCGAGCGTTTGAAGTTACCTATGGAGCCTCATCCTCAACCTTATTCTTTGGGTTGGAAGGATAGTGGAAGAGGCTCGAAATCACTCACACTTGCACTTTAAAATTTGCACTTGGCCCACAGTTCATAGATCAAGTCACTTGTGATGTGACTCCTATGGATTGTTGTGGGATTTTGCTTGGACAACCTTTTCAGTATGATAGGAGAGCTGTTTATGATGCTTTTAAAAGAACCTACACACTTCAAAAATATGGTAAGGTCTTTCTCATTAAGAGCACCAACACTCCTAATATCATTCTAAGTTCCAAGCAAACGAAAAGAGTAATTAAGAAAGGTGGTGATGTTGCTCTAATTTTCATTCGCTCTCAAAACACTTCTACATCTACATCCATTACAAAGCAACACTCTTCAATGGATAAAATATTGCAAAGTTATTCACACATATTTCAGGAGCCAAAGTCTCTTCCTCCAATTCGCACAATTAATCACAGCATTGAAATAATTCCTGGTTCTTCTCTTCCTAATGCTCCCATGTATAGACAATCTATTTTGCAAAATGAAGAAATAAAAAAGCAAATAGAATATTTGTTGTCTAAGGGTTTCATTAAGGAAAGTACTTCCGCTTGTGCATCACCTATTTTGTTAGTTCTTAAGAAAGATGGCACTTGGAGATTATGCATTGATTTTCGTGCATTGAACAGAATTTCTGTGAAGAATAGATATCCCTTACCCCGCATTGATGATTTATTAGATCAGCTTCAAGGAGCTAAGTTCTTTTCAAAAATAGATCTCAAAAGTGGATATCATCAAGTGCGTATCCAAGCTGAGGATACATGGAAGACAGCTTTCAAGACGAAGATGGGCCTCTTTGAATGGTTGGTCATGCCCTTCGGTCTTACTAATGCTCCTGCAACCTTCATGAGGTTGATGAATGATGTATTTCGTGAAGTCCTTGACAAATTTGTCATCATATATCTTGATGATATATTGATTTTCTCAAAAACTTGGGAGGAACACCTTAGGCATATCCAACAAACCCTTGATCTTCTTGCGAAGAATCAATTATATGCCAACTCTTCCAAGTGTTCTTTTGGCAATACTTCAGTTTCCTACCTTGGCTATGTGATTAGTGAGAGTGGAATTCAGGTAGATCCCCTTAAAGTTGATGTTTTGCTTAAGTGGTCCCCTCCAACAACTCTCACTGAGTTAAGGAGTTTCCTAGGACTTGCGAACTTTTATCGCAAGTTCATTCCTCAATATTCCACCCTTGCAGCTCCATTGCATTATCTCACTAAGTCCAAAACTCCATTTCATTGGGAGAAAAGCCAAGAAGTTGCCTTTGAGAAACTCAAAAAGAAATTGTGTACAGCACCGGTGTTAACTTTACCTGACCTTTCTCAACCTTTTGAGATTGAAACAGATGCCTCTAAAGTTGCCTTAGGAGCTGTGCTCAAACAGAATGGTCATCCAGTTGCTTATCATTCAGAAACCTTTTCTGCTGCTAAGTTGAACTATTCTACATATGACAAGGAGTTGTATGCTTTAGTTCAAGCCATTAAGTACTGGAGACACTATCTTTTGGGAAAAGATACGATAGTACACACTGATCATATGCCTCTCAAGTTTTTACAATCTCAAAGTAAAATTGAAGAATCAAGACATATGAAGTGGGCCTCTTACCTCCAACAATTTCACTTGGTGATCAAGTACAAAAAGGGGAAGAGTAATACAGTTGTTGATTGTTTGAGTAGGCCTCCAGCCGCTCTTGCCTTAACAGTCATGTCCACTTCACACTTGGGATTTCAAACTTGGCCTAATCAGTATTCTCAGGATCCTGATTTTGGAAAAATATTTGAGCAAGTGAGTAAGCCTTCTTCTTCCAATTTGCGTCCTTTCCAAGATTTCTACATCAAAGAAGGACTTCTCTACAAATTGGACAAGGTTTGTGTTCCTTGTGAACCTCGAGTGTCGCTTCTTAAGGAAGCTCATTCTACACTTTATGGTGGTCACTTTGGGAAGCATAAAACACTTCATCATTTGCAACGATTTTTCTATTGGCCAAAAATGCAGAGGGATGTGTTGAGATTTCTCAAGCAGTGTGCAGTTTGTTGTCGCTCAAAACCAGCTAATAGAAAGTTTGGCTTAGGCATGCCTTTGCCCATTCCTTCTCGTCCTTGGGAAAGCATTTCCATGGACTTGGTTAGTGGTTTTCCTATGACAGTGCGCCAACATGATTGTGTGTTCGTGGTGGTTGACAGATTCAGCAAAATGGCTAAGTTCATTCCATGCCGCAAGACAAGTTCTGCATCAGACTTAGCTCAATTTTTCTTTGATAGCATTTGGCGTTCCTTTGGTCTACCTACCAGCATTATCTCGGATCGTGATTCACGCTTTGTGGGTCACTTTTGGCGTTCTTTGTGGAAGATTTTGGGAGTTTCCCTTAACTTTTCTACCGCCTATCATCCGCAGTCCGATGGGCAGACTGAAGTGGTAAACCGTACACTTGTGCAAAGTTTGTGAATCTATCATCACGCTTCACCAGAAAAGTGGGACTTGAGTCTCACGCATATTGAACATGCCTATAATAGGGCCCTACACTCTTCTACAGGTCATTCACCCTTTGAAGTTTGTATGGGATTTCAGCCCTTGGCACCTTATGAGTTACCTTTATCTTTGCCTTCTCCTGTCACTTCACATCTTCAGAAGGAGCAAGACAAGGCACACTCATTTGTTCAACACTTGCACAATCTTCAATCAAAGGTGGTTGAGATTTTGCAAAAGACACAGCAGCAGCAGAAAAAGGCCATGGATCGACATCGAATTCCTCATCCTTTTCAGGTTGGTGATAAAGTTTGGTTGCATCTTGACAAGCGACGTTTCACTGATAAGACTCATAGCAAAATCAAACCAATTCGCTATGGGCCTTACACTATTCTTCAGCAGGTGTCCGAGAATGCTTTCCGCCTTGATCTTCCCGCACACTTGGGAATTCATGACGTCGTCAATGTGGATCTCTTGAAGTTGTACTTTGACTCTACATTGGAGACTGCACCAGCTATCAGTCATCCCGTGGACGTGGTTCCTGAAGCACAGTTACCATTAGATGCAGATCAGATCTATGAGGGGTCTACCACCTCATATCTTGTGGCTCGGTGAGGACAGCTGCCGCATCGGGCTCGTTGGATTTCTTTTCATCAGATGTCCCGTGACTTTCCTATTCTTTTGAAAGCATTGGAGTCCAATGCTTCTATTGTGGGGAGGCATGATGAGGATTGATGTATGATCTTTCATATGACCCCTCTAGTAGTTCCTAGCTTAGGTTTGCTTAGTTTATTTCTAGCAAATTCATATTGTAAGTGAGTCTCTTTCTCACATGCACTTGTGGGCACTAGTTGTCTACTAGTTGTCTTTTAGAGTGTTAGTTAGCAAGTGTGAACTCAAAGTAGGAAGTGTGTGCTTCAAGTTAGCTAAAATGGATCTTCTAGTTAGCAATCTTAACTTAGAAGTTTACGTGCATTCTTCTTTGCACCTTTGTAGCTTTTGGGTTAAGCGTGTGAATCAAATCCATGATTTCATGGGTTGGTTATGTATTTTGGGCCATTAGTGCCTATATAATGATTTGTAAATAATAGAACTCTTAGTTGGATTTTCATCCTTTTCAATTCTATATTCTGATTTGAGTTGAGATTGAGTTTTGAGAATAAAACATATTGAGTCTCTAACAATTATCTTTATGCTTCTATGAGATTGAGTTGAGAAAGTGATTGAGTTTTTGAGAATAGAACATATTGAGTCTCTAAAAATTCTCTTTATGCTTCTATGAGATTGATTTGAGTTGAGAAAATTATTGAGCATTGAGTAAAGAACATATTGAGTCTCTAAAAATTCTCTTTATGTTTCTATGAGAATGGACAAGTTCTGTGTGAGATTGTTGAGAAGATTTGGACAAGTTCTGTGTGAGCTTGTTGAGCAAATTTGGACAAGTTTTGTGTGAGCTTGTTGAGAATATTTGGACAAGTTCTATGTGAGATTGTTGAGAATATTTGGACAAGTTCTGTGTGGACCAGTTGAGTAGATTTGGACAAGTTTTGTGTGGACCTATTGAGCGGATTTGAGAAGGTTCTGAGTGGACCTGTTGAGCAGAGTTGACCTCTACGTTGAGTAGATTTGGATAGGTTCTTGTGTGGACCTATTGAGCATATTTGGATAGGTTCTAAGTGGACCTATTGAGTAGATTTGAGTAGGTTCTAAGTGGACCTATTGAGTAGATTTGAGTAGGTTATGAGTGGACCTATTGAGTAGATTTGTGCTAGATCGATTGGACTATGTTTAGTGCAAGATTTGAGTAGAGTTGTGCTAGACCGACTTGACTATGTTTAGTATAGCATTTAGATAGAGCTTTGGAGGTGACAAATTAACTAGGATAGAGTCTCCACTGGATATAGATCCATCAACTAGGACATTGAGTATAGTTCTTCTAAGTTAGGACAAGAGTCTTCAAGTGGAGAGAGATCCACCAGTCAGTGCAGTGGAGGTAGTGTCTTATAGAGGATCACCAGTCTGAGAAGATGAGAAAGGGTTCTCCTATGGATAGAGATCCACAAACCAGATTTAGGGGATCAACATCTCCTTTGGATAGAGGTCCATAAACATTGTAATTAGGAAGGATTCCCAAGAGATCATTTGAGAAATATTTAGAAGAAATATTTTCTCTGTGGAAGTAGCCATCTTTGGGTGAACCACGTTAAATATGTTTCTTTATTATGTATGGTATTTTATGCATTTCTTTGATTAATCCTATTGATACCGCTATCTATACACTGCATAATATTGATTTGAAAAGAAAAGTAAAAAATGCCCTTATAATTTTCACCCCCCACTTAGTATAATCTTGTGTTCTTCAATTGGTATTAGAGTGGGTTCCTTCAGAATAATTTGACAGCTTGAAGGAAAAGTATTCAAGAACACAATGGATCAAAAGAATCAAAGGGATAGGTCCATCAATAATATAATACCAATATTTGATGGAAGTGACTTCTTGTATTGGTGTATGCTGATGAGGTTTCACTTGATGGCACTTGGCAATGAAGTTTGGGATGTAGTGGAACTTGGATATGATTCAATAGTCAATCCTCCTACAGATAAGGAAGGTAAGATTCTAATGCATGCAAATTCAAGAGCTATGAATGCAATTATAAAAGGATTACATAGATCAAAATATATGAAGGTTATGGATTGTAAAATAAAAAATGAAATGTGGGAACTACAGTATAAAATATATGAAGGAGATAAAGGTGTCATGAAATCTAAGATTAGAAATATCAAAGGATAATTTGAAAATATAAGAATGCGGGATGATGAAAATATTTGTGACTATATCAATAATATTGATGAAATTGTACATGAGATGAGAGGTCTTGGAATAAAGGTCGATGAATCTGATGCTTGTGATAAGATCTTGATAAATCTTCCAAAAATATACAATGAAAAGGTCTTTGCTATAGAAACATCAATTGATAGTGACTGTATGACAAGAAATTATTTACTTGTCATGCTTACAACTTTTGAGATAAGAACAAAAGATCTTATCCCTCCGAAAGAGGTTGCTTTCAAAGTGAACAATAAGATAAAGGGTAAGAAGTCAGAATCAAGTAGTGAGTCATCCAGTGATAAAGAAGAAAATTATGGTAGAAAATATAAAGGTTCAAAAAGACCCATAAATCTAATATCTGTTAAGTTTTTCAATTGTGGAAAGTATGGATATTTTTCAACAGATTATAAAGAGCCAAAGAACAAAAATGGTGAAGAAAAATGGGATCATAGGTACAGGGAATCATATAGACACATGCACCAAAATAAAAGCAAGGATAGACAAAGCAGACAAGGAATGAAGTTCTTCCAAAGACAAAAGAGGAGCTACTATGAGGATAATGCAAGTAAGTACTCAAATTATAGTGATTCTAGTTCTTCAGATAATGATATAGATGAAGTCCTATTTATGATTGAGGAAAAAGAACTAGTTAAGAAAAGGACTCAATTTATTCTCAAGTATTTTAGATGTGGTAAATTTGGACATCTTGAAGATGATTTTATAAGGTATGGTTATAGTTTTAGTGATGATGAATATGAGAATGCACTTGAAGGACCAGATGAAAATCTTCTAATGGCTTTAGAAGAATAAGTAAGTGATCCTATAGAAGACAAGCCAAAATAAAGTAATGATGTGGACAAAGGTAAAAAAATAGAGGATTATTCAGCAAAGAATGGTTATGATCTCAAAGGAGAACTTATCTATTCTCTTGATACGATAAAGAAGGTAAGAAAGTAACACTCTAAACTTGAAATTCAGTTTCAATAATGTGATGAAGAGAGAAGATTGATCATAGAGGATTTAGAAAAATCAAAGGCTAAGGCAAAAAAGTTCAAAGATAATTTAGAAGCAAAGATCTTGGAATGTGATAAGTTAGCAAAGAAAGTGGCACTACTAAAAGAAGATTTAGAGGACTCCAAGATCAAGATTAAAGGATTCAAGAATAGCTAAAATAATATGGATAAGATAGTCAAGGTACAAAGAAGGTCAACAAACAAAATATGTCTTGGTTTTGAATAAACTCAAAAGAAATAGGAAGGAGAGTCAACTTCAAGTTCTAAAGAGAAAACCTCATATGAAGATACTTTAGAAGAAGACAATGTAAAAGAAAGTCAGACATCAGAGGAAGAGTTGGAAAATAGAGAGTTCAACAAATATAGGAAGAATGCATAGAGAAGATACATATGGAACAACAATCATAATAGGATACCAATGAGGTCAAAACAAGGAAGCTTCAATGGAAGATGTTTTTCATATCACAGGTTTGGGTACATGGCTTCACAATGCAGGACACATGAAAGACAGGAATATGGGAATGGACAATTTTTCCATGGGTATTGCTACTCATGTAATCAGTTTGGTCACAAGGCAATGAATTGTAGGGTTCATAAAAGAAGAGGATATGACTTTACTAGGAAAAATTCTAAGACATTTGCACCTACAAGGAATACTAAAATTAAGTGTTATAAATGCAATAATTATGATCACGCAATAAAGTGGTGTAGAGCAGACATTCCAGAAGCAGGTATGAACAATAATAAGAACAAGAAAATGAACAAGAACAAGAACATGAACAAGAACAAGAATAGGAATAGGAACATGGATGAGAACAGGAACAGGAACCTAGATGTAAACAAGAATAGAAATAGGAACATGAATGATGACAAGAATAGGAATGATGACAAGAATAGGGATGATGACTTGGATAGAAATAATTAGAGGATTCAAGAAACTCAAAAAATAAGGGAAAAGAATAAATATAAATAATAGTGATTTAGGTGAGTAGAAACACTCCCACCCTAGAATTAACCACCTCATGAGGAGGTGGGGGAGGGGCTAAGCTAAGAGTCTCATTATTAGCCCCGAGCCCCAAAGGTGACCCTTTTCCATTGATGCCAAAGGGGGAGATATTTGTGTATTGGGGAGAGATTTGATATAGGGAGAGATTTGATATTCGAGAGAGCATTGAGCCAGGGGAGTAGAAGGAAAAAGAAAGGTCAAATTTCGATAAGAATAGTATGGGTTACCATCAATGACAAAGGGGGAGATTGTTGGACATTTTGAGTCCCTAAGTTAAAGTTGTCATTGATGTCACCAGATGAAGTCATCATTAATAACAAATATTTTATCAAGAAATAAAGGGGATAAAAATGGTTATTTGATATTCAAGAAGAAGGCCAAAGATCAAGTGAAATAGTGCAAAAGACAAAAGTTAAAAATGAGTTATAATATTTATTTTATAAATTATTTAAATTTTGTGTGAATTTAAATTTTATAAATAAATATTAAAGGTACTTTATCAAAGGATATAATATTATAATATGAGTTATTATAATATTAATTAAGGTGGTGAAAAAGAGCCCAAAGTAAAATATTAATAATAATATTTTACTACACCCAAAGATGGGTGTTAGAATTTAAATATTCGAAGCATGTTACAAAGGTTTATCCTCACCGACGTCATGTGGGTTAATTACATTTTTAAGCGTCGATGTTCTAAATCAATGGAGGAAGATTAATATTTAAACCTATTCCCAAAGGGAATTAATATTATCCTTTCTCGATTGAAAAGATAGCATACAAATTAATTAATGCAGAGCTCGTGAAATGGATGTGTGAATTTTAAGTTTGAATTGCCAACGAAAGAAATAAAAGGGACAACATCAAATAGTTGGAAGCCAACTAGGCACCTTGGCCTAGTGGCAAGAGGGTTGCAACTTACATTTTGTGTGCAAGGAGGACAACGTTCAAGTCTCAACAGAAGTGCTTGGCAGGTGTGTTGAAAACGCCAATCGTGAGGTGCACGTTTTGTGAAAAAATGAGGGGATAAATGTTTTGAAGCACGTGGTGCTTCACCTATATCCAACGAGTGTGTAGCTCATGTGGTTGTTGGTGCAATGGTTGAGACATTAGATTAGGCTACGTTGGGAGTTCGATTCCCTCTAAGGCAAAGGTAATATTTTTTATTTTAATTTTAATTAAATGCCTAAGTTGGAGGTATAAGGTTGTTTAGTGGTTGAGTTTGGAAAGGTTGCTTTGTGATAAAGTTGTGGTAGTTGAGAATTACCTTTAGGAGTTATAAGGAGAATTCTATTTTTATTTTTGAGTTATTTTTTATTTTTAAGTCTTAAAATTGCTATTGTGGAATATCGAAAGGTTAAGACTTTGTGGGTAGTATGTTATTTTGAATTAAGGGTTTTTGTGACTATTGTGAGGATATTGATTATTATTTAAGTTGGAGTGATAAGGTGTAATTTTGATATTATATTTATGCTATGTTTTGTTGAAGAAAATTATCCTCTAACCCTTATTGAGATTGGCAAAGAAGTAATTGTGAGTGTGGCAGATTTGTGAGACGAACTACTTGTCAAACAAAAGGTGTGGACAAATTCCTACTTGGTTGAGTTGATTGATTGAATTTATTGAAAATTAAGTTTGGAGTGAAAAGGACTTGATTAGGGTTTCCTTTTTGAAAGTGGTTGAGTTATTGCTTCAAGGTTTTCTAATTTGAGAGTTGAGATTAAAACCTTATTTTATTAACATTGTTGTTGAGACCATTGGTTGAGTGAAGTGTTTGAGTTAATGCTTCAAGGTTTTATGAAATTAAGAGTTTTGATTAAAACATTGTTTGATGAGTATGGTTGTTGAAGTGAGTTGTTATGCAAAGAACTTGAACTAGGGTTTGAAAAGATCATGAGTATCATTGTTATGTGAGATTTGTTGTTGAGCATTGTTGGAAATATTTTGAGTTGGATGATACATTCTTGGACTAGGGTTTGTGAGCAAGAGTTGTTTCTTGAAGTTATTGGTTGAGTAGAGTTGATTGAGCCTAGTCAAGTGGATGTATGAAGTGATTGTTCAAGTTCCATAAAATAAACTATTCTATATTCTAATTTGAGTTGAGATTGAGTTTTGAGAATAGAACATATTGAGTCTCTAACAATTATCTTTATGCTTCTATGAGATTTAGTTGAGAAAGTGATTGAGTTTTTGAGAAAAGAACATATTGAGTCTCTAAAAATTATCTTTATGCTTCTATGAGATTGATTTGAGTTGATAAAATGTGAGAATTGAGTAAAGAACATATTGAGTCTCTAACAATTCTCTTTATGTTTCTACGAGATTGGACAAGTTCTATGTGATCTTGTTGAGAAAATTTGGACAAGTTTTGTGTGAGCTTGTTGAGCATATTTGGACAACTTCTATGTGAGCTTGTTGAGCAAGTTTGGCCAATTTTTGTGTGATCTTGTTGAGAATATTTGGACAAGTTCTTTGTGAGCTTGTTGAGAAGATTTGGACAAGTTTTGTGTGAGCTTGTTGAGCTTATTTGGACAAGTTCTATGTGAGCTTATTATTAATATTTAGACAAGTTCTATGTGGACATGTTGAGCAAATTTGAGTAGGTTCTGAGTAGACCTATTGAGCAGAGTTGTGCAGGTTCTATGTGGACCTATTGAGCAGATTTAGATAGGTTCTGTGTGGACCTGTTAGAGTAGATTTGGACAGGTTTCGAGTGGACCTGTTGAGCAGATTTGAGTAGGTTCTGAGTGGACCTATTGAGAAAATTTGAGTAGGTTCTAAGTGGACCTATTGAGTATGTTTGTGCTAGACCGACTGGACTATGTTTAGTGCAAGAGTTGAGTAGATTTGTGCTAGACCAACTGGACTATATTTAGTATAGCATTGAGACAGAGCTTTGGAGGTGATAGAGTAAAGAGGATAGAGTCTCCAGTGGATAGAGATCCATCAACTAGGATATTGAGGATAGGTCTTCTAAGTGAGGACAAGAGTCTTCAAGTGGAGAGATATCCACCAATTAGTGCAGTAGAGGTAGTGTCTTCTAGAGGATCACTAGCTAGAGCAGAGGAGAAATATTTATCCTGTGGATAGAGATCCATAAACTAGATTTAGGGGATCAACATCTCCTTTGGACAGAGGTCCATAAACATTGTAATTGGGAAGGATTCTCAAGAGATCATTTGAGAAATATTTAGAAGAAATATTTTCTCCGTGGAAGTAGCCATCTTTGGGTGAACCACGTTAAATATGTGTCTCTATTGTGTATGGTGTTTTGTGCATTGCTTTTATTACTGCTATTGATACTACTATCTATACACTACATAATATTGGTTTAAAAATAAAAGTAAAAAGTCCTCTTATATTGTTCACCCCCCCTCTCAGTATAATCTTGTGTTCTTCACGAGGAATACTTGTCAATATTTTCTTCAAACAACCTTTCTATGGATTCATCTTCTAGAGACAAGTAGGTATTAATTCTTATATCATCCTCTAAATCATCATGTAAATCTACATTGCATTGATCACTTAGGTGTATTCCATATACATCAGGGTTGTGATGTGCATCACAAGTAGAGAAAAAATAGGTAAAGCCTTCTGCTACGTTGGTAGATGATATAGGGTTAGGAACACTATTGTGATATTTGTTAGATTCTCTATTTTTTCTAGTTATTTTTTCCATTATTCCTACTCCTATTTCCCTCTTCAGGATCATTGTTGTTTCCCCAATTTTTATTGAAATTTTTCTTAAAGGGAGGGCTATTATCAACATATGATCATTTTATTTGTGATGTCTCACCATTATTACCTTTACTTCTTTCAATTCTTGCTAACCTATTGTTCATGGTATTGAACATCACAACCATTTGATTAGTCAATTTCTCCATTGGATCTATTTTAGTTCTTATTTGTATATAAAATGCTACCCTTTTGGGCTTTCTCTAAGGTAGATTGACTTCTAGTGGGTAAGGATTAATATTACAACTATCAAACATATTTCTTTCTATATCCATTGCTTTCTCCATACAACTATCAATGGTAGTGGCTTGTTCCTACCTTAACTAATAGTTAAACTCTCCTTGAAAGACATTATTATAGAAACAAACAGACTGAATATGATTGGGCCTAAGGTTGGTAGGGATTTTGTTTCTGGTATTTGAGAATCTTCTGTTAAAATCATTGACAACCTCAGTTTTCTTTTTCTTCATAGTGGCTAGCTCAGTTAACAAAGACTGTTCATTTTTTCTTTCACCATATTTCCTTAGAAAAATGGCCATTTTGGTAAAATCTGGGATGTCATTATCAGGGAGAGAATTGAACCACTCTTTGGCATCTTTTTCCAAGGTTTGTAAAAATAGTCTTAAGACTACATCTTCATGCTCTACCTCTAGACTATCCATTGCATACATAAAACTTTTGATATGATCTTCCCTAGTTACTACATTATTTTCTAAGAATTTTGGGAGGTATTTCTGAGCTTTATTAGGTAAGGCATTAAGATTTGAAGGTAAAAAAAATGGCCTGTATCTATTAGTTCTCCACAAATGGACATTATTTTGATTTTGATTTTTCTGATTTTCCTAGGCCATTGTTACTGTAGGTGTAAGGGGATTTAAATTTATAGAAGCAATGCCTACAGGGACTTGGTTCTGAGTGGCCTGAATATAATCTAATGAATTATCTACCATAGTATTACTATTAGTAGGGTAATGAGAATAATCACATGTATCTTCTACAACAGAATTCAAATTTTTATCTACAGAGATATCAACACCAATAATATTTTATTATTTATTTTTACTTACATATCTCTTAATTGTAGGATAAGATTTATGTTCATGCACAATATTCTTAAGAAGTGGAATTCTATGATTATAGGTAAGTACCTCAGGGTTATCGAATTCTAGGAATAGCTCCTTACCACTTCTCCTGGTGTGCGCCAGCATGTTTTGATCTTTCTTCCTTGATTTTTTTATTTTTGGGTTCATCCAAATAGAGTCGCTAGCACATGTAGTGCAGAAAGAAAAGAATGTATAATCAAGATTGCTTTATTCTTAACTCTCAGACTCACAGGGAAAGGTTCTTGGAGAAAATTTAAGAAAATAAAGAAACGTAGAAACACTTCAAGATACAATTGAAAACTATAGGTAAAATAAAATAAAGAACGTACAAATCATAAAAATCAAGATGTAGGTTCTTTATTCTTATTGGTTGGTCATTGATTAAAATAAATTTGTTTGAAAGAAAAATTTTAAAATATGAATTATCTAATTAATAATTCCTACCCAAAAACAATGCCAAAAAATTGTTGGAACCATTTCTTGCATCCATAGGGTACGATTATCATGCTACAAGAATTCATTTGAAACCAACGAGCTATTACAATCTCTGGTCAACCTACCTCTTTATTCTGATTAAAAATAGCTATTTCTACAGAAAACTACATAATGGGTAAGGAAACCCCCAGTGGTAATTTATGATATTACAAATATTACACACTCCATATTATAATAATATGCTAGATGTATTAAAATGACCAAGCAATGAAAATAACTATTATTATGCCTTATGTAGATCGATGCCTAGATTCATTGGGTTGTTATAGCAATTTAACAACACTTTGTAAAATAAAAAGAATGAAAGGGATTGAGAAAGAATTGACACTATCACATTCATTCGAATATCGTAACAAACATAACAGTTGGCCAATGAGGGAAATATACATAACACATTCAAATAATGTAACACATTATGCAATAACACATAATATCAAGACAAATAATTAATAGAAATGAAACTCATAATTATATTGATTTAACATAATATTACACACAGAGTTGGCAAAATGCCATTTAACTTTATTTTTTTAAAGAAATACATCAATACAATGAAGGAATTTTGTTCAAATGATGTAACATAACTCTTCTACTCTTCTTGTTCCAATATGGTAACAACAATATCTGAACCTCAAGCTCAATAGATATGGAAATGATATCAACTTATTCAACATTTTCCTATCAAAATCCTACATAGTAATGGAAGTAATGAGAAATGAGCAAGAAAAAATATACAAAAGGGAATACAACAACACAACTCAAAAGGGCACTCAAGTATACCTCTTAGAAAAAATGCTATCTTTAATGCTTGATGCAGATTCTGGCCTCGGATGCTTCCTTTTATAGATTTTGGTTCTTGAATTTGTTATTTTAGACCTGATATTGACCTTACAATTGTCATATAATTTTACCTAGGTCATTCCAAGGTGGTTCCTGAGGCAATTAATTATTTGCAACTACCCATGTACAACTGAATTTACTAATTTGGCCTTTTACTAAGTCTAACACCTTAGTTAGCAAATCTATGTGCCATTTCACTATGAAATTATATTTACCATGCATTTGGATGAATTTCAATGTATCTTGTTTGCTTTTTATGATTTGTCCATCCAGTTGTACTGTTTAACCCTGCTTGTATGATTTACAAAACTTGGGCAAACTACCACTTATGTCAAAACTTGTCAAAATTGAGCAAATCCTTTTTTATTACTTTTTCTTCTTTTGGGAGATGGATTTGTTGCATACATCCACCCTCCCTTTACTTTGGTTAGTGTCCTCACTAAATCATTCTACTTCTTCCACTATGCCTCGTATTCTACCTACTTCTACCGCTACTTATTGGAGTCTGGGTGGGGGGGGGGGGGGGGGTCGCCTATTTGGGTGGGGGGGGTTTGCGTCTTGTGACTTATAGGCATTGAATGTGTCATTATTTCCTAAGTTATTATTTTTGCATTATTTCTAGAATATGTTTCTGTAATTTCACCTCATGGAAGTTAACCTTTTCCTCAGTAGGCTTCAAGAATTCCATCATCTACTTTTTACGATCCGAGGCACTCTTTTTCAACCTCTCCTGCTAGTGAGCTTTTGCTCGAGCTGCCACCTTAAGTTCATTTTTTTAGTAATGGTCTTCAAGTGATGACTAATATCAACCTCCATATCTCGAATACTATCTTTTTTGGTTTTCAACTGAGCTTGCTTTTCTAGGACTATCTTATTAAATATTTTATTGTCCTTTGCTATCTCCTCTATCTACTTGTCTTGGGTTACCATTTTCTCACTCTTCTCAGCTAACTGAGCTATCATCTATTCCTCCTTTGCTTTGAGTTGTGCCTCCAACTCCTTAATCCTATCCTCTATCGTTTATGAGATCTATCACTTTTCATCTTCAAGCATGTTAAGTCTGGCTTTAGATTCAGCTATGATGCTTGAAAGATCATCCTCCAGTTTCTTTATCTTCTCCTCTACCGTAGCTCTGCTTTTCTATAGTTCTTCTTCCATTGTGGCCAATTTATTTTGAGTGGTTGTAGTCTCCTCCTTTTGAGCCTCCTTGAACTAATAGATTTATTCCAATACTATGCTCAATCACTCTATCAATTTTTTAGGAAGTTAAACTTCCTTAGGGTGATAGTCAATCTAGTAGCAACCCTCTTATACTCCAACTCTACCATAATTGTAGGATAGGTTGGATGATTGCCTCATCCAAGTACATCCTTGGATCTTTCTTGTAATTTATTCTCACCCCTTCTAGCAAGTCCTATCTTCCCAACATTGTTGTTACCTCTTCCTTGGGCAACCTCCATGGATGTTGTTCATGAATGTCTATAATTCTCCTTGTATAATCCGCACTACTCACCCATTCTATTATCTTTTCTAACTCGAGAGACACTTGTTCTTCCCACAAATTTAATTCTCCTACATAACCAATATAAAATTCCATTATGGCACTATTAATAACATGGTCTAACTATGAAAAGAATTGTTCCACCTTATCTTCTATTCCACATGCCTCCTCAGTTCTAATTTTTCCAAACCATGGTACTTCCAAAATATAACTAGATTGGATCCCTTACAATTCTTCCTCTATAGGAGTCCATACATCTTCCTCATCCATGTGGCAGCTAGAGCTTCCTCCAAGCTCCTCAAGTGCTCTTCGAGTGTCTATATTTTCTCGAGGTGGATACTTCTTTATGATCTTCTCCTCCTTACTATCTTCTATATTTACAACCTTCTATTGAGATTGCTACTTTTCAAATTGTTCTTAGGCTTCCTTCTATTCTATAAGCCCCACCTATTGTTCTTATATATTCTCCTGGGCTACTTCTTGTTCTATGTTGCCCACTTGTTGTTCTTCTATCACTTCTTCCTCCTGATCCTATTGAATGTTCATTGTTGTGACCTGCTCAACAACAAGTTCTTTTTTTCCTATGATGCCTTCGTATTTTCTGGTGCATCTCTCTTACTCGAGCCTCCTCTCACAAACTTGTAACAAGGATTTTTCTTGGAATCTTCCTCCGTAGTGTCTAATATTACTCCCATTTCCTATTGAGTAGTGGCTATTTCTTCTTGTCCTACCTTGAATCCTTTAAAAAAATTGGAAGTATCCATCTGCTCAAATTGTTGAAATATTTGTAGAGATTTCACTATTATTTCTACCTCCATCCAACATAACTCATCTAGTTCCATATCTTTCAAGTCTTATTGTTCTCTTTCTTGTTGGTGTACCTATGGTGTAGGCTCCTATCATAATTTTAGAACTATTTTACTCGTCATTCTTTCATGCTACCTCCTTGTCTATATCTGTATTGGTCTTCTTTACCTCTTCTCCCTTTCTTAAATGGATGGCTATTCCTGATGTCGTTGCTTAGGTACTTGCTATTATAGCTCCTATTCCAACAATCTAGGCCTTTTTCTCTGGTTATGTACATCATCATATTCCTCTGAAGTAGTATCCTCTTGAGCTCTATGGGTTCGTTGCTCGCTCCTCATTCGATATCTCTTTGAGGTTTCTTTTGGTATTGGTACTGACTTAGCCCATCTCAATATCGTCGGCTATCATTCCCTAATTTCCCAAGGTGGTGTTAGACCTATAAATTGGATCTCTACTTTTGTGACTATGTTTAATAACAATCCAATGGCATTGAAATTCATTCCAAAGTTCTTCGGCATCTTTGTTAGTGCCTCATGAATTTTTTTTCTAGATAGGTACCCCAATCATATTGAATTCCCTTGGTGATACCTTCTACATACTGTTCCATCCACATTAGAATTTTTGTGGCCCTTATATATCCTATCAATCGAGCCATGAATATATTCATAGCACATAGCCAATGGGCTCCTTTCAACTGGCTCTTTTTTATTCTACGTGTTCATGTACTTGATATCATTGCCTCAGTCAGTGATGTGATAGTTGTAAGTATAGTGACAAGGTGG
Organism: Wollemia nobilis; assembly: GCA_028583015.1. Taxonomy (NCBI): domain Eukaryota; kingdom Viridiplantae; phylum Streptophyta; class Pinopsida; order Araucariales; family Araucariaceae; genus Wollemia; species Wollemia nobilis. Next base: position 2,842,578 of record JAQPPZ010001031.1, on the reverse strand, counting down.
TATGCCTCTATTGGATCTACCAATCTCTTTACTACCTCCATACCATATTCTAGTAAGCCAAATGTCTTTCAAAATGTCTTTGCCAAAATATCCACTTTGACTGATCTCTTGCCCACATTGACATAGGTTGTTCTGGTTGCAAGGTTATACACTTAAACCATCAGTAATAGATAGTTATGTAAGAAGGACTTGTGTAATGGTGGAATTTGTGCAATAACTACTACACCAGCATCCTAAAAAAAATTTCTCTAGGGTTGATTATTATTTCTCCCATCACTCCACCACTTCCTACATGTATCGGCTCCATGTTGCACAAATGTAATATTTGTGACTTCAACCTGGCCCTCTTCCTATCCACTGCTCAGATGCTCCTCCTGATATGGTAGGTGAACTTCACTCCTCATTTCCCTCCATGAGGTTCTTTCTTGTGCCATTCTCTCCTCTCGGTGCCTTGGTGGTGTTCTTATTAGATTATCCCACCAATGTCTCTACCCCCTCCATGACCTATATCCTCCTCTCCTCCAAGGATGATTACCACACCAATAATAGGACTGAAAATGTCATCCTTGTTTTTGTTGTGGGTGTGCTTCTATCTCGTGCAATGGACCTAGTGGCCTCTTCACCCTATTGTCTACAATCCACCTTAACCGACATCCAAAATCTTCTGTTGAGATCATTCCTCTACCATCTCGTCGATTAACTTAACATCCAACCATCACCATGTTTGCAATAAAAAGTGTACCCAAAATCATACAAATTATTGTAAATCATACAATGAACAATTCTTTGTACCATTTTACGGTTCTTACCTTAACCAACCACTTCTAGATCATACACTACTCTTTTTCACCACAGTTCGATTTTCAACCCATAAATATTCAAGCCATCATATCTACTTCAAATTTTACATCTACAACCTAAAATTGAATATTGATTTTTGACTACCTTCCCCTTTGGAATTTGTATGCTACCGTATGATTCTGTACGATTTGCTAAAAACTATCCAAATTAGCCTAAAAATCACCCTAAACTATGTTATCTTCCTTTGAAATCGTACATTCTTCCCCCAAAATTGTATAGTACAATTTTTCAAACCCTAGGTTGTGAAAAATTCAAAATTTTGGCCCCCTTTGTTGAATATTTCGCCAACCCATTTTCCGGATTGCCCTGTTCCTCCTTTTCTGTTTTTCTCGAGAGTAATTTTCCAACTCCTCCACCTCTGGTGCAATTTATTTCCACTTTATGAATTCTGGATGTACTTTTGATGGTTGTATGGACTTCACCTTCCATTCTTTTCTTTTTATAGCTCTGATTCTTCTATTTCTAGGGTTTAAATCTTCACTTTCCTTGCAATTTCCATCGTTCTATTACAATTTCTCACTTCCCCAAACCCTAATATTTCATTTTCCACATCTGGGTTTGTACTTGGACATTTTATTCCATATACTCTTCATATTTCTTATTGAACTTCAAATTTTTCTCTTTGATGGAGTAAAACCCTAATTTCCTCTTTCGTTCCTTCTTCGGGTTAATTTATCTAAAAATGAAAAGTACTCCTTGGTGCTAATTAAAATGGGTCCATCTAAATCCAGATTTTTGATGAAATTGGCTACCCATATGGTCTTCTCTATTCAACTACACACTTTCCACCTTCATCCTCCTAAAAAAATTAAATTCTCACTTGCATGATTTAATAAAATTGCCAATTTTGCCTTCTATTTAAAGCATCTTGAAAACCCTAACTAAACCCTAAATTGCACCACTTTGCACATTTCCCTTCCATATTGCATGGATGATTGACAACTCAACAAGTTTTTTGAAAACTTTTATCTCTTTCCCCTGCTTTTTCCTCCAACCATTGCTTTTTCCCATGCATACCGCATTAAATGGGTAGTTGGAAATCGTACAACCTAGCCAACATCATACAGTGTATGATCCAAAATGTACAACATGTTATCTTGTATGATTTCACATGCCATTTTATTGATTTTACTTGTACTATATCCTAACTCGTGCGATTTCATCCTCAATTCTTATTTGTATGATATTTATACTTATAGAAATTTTCAAATTTTCTCTTTCTAAAGAGGCTGTCGTTTTCAAATTTTAACCACTTCCTTCTTAATTGTGTCCCGAAGGATTTTCATAATTAAGGTACTTGGTTTTTATTTTATTTTTCTTTTTCTTTTTTTTTCTCTTTTTTTTCAATCCTAGTCTATTTACACTTACCTTCTTGGTAATCATACAGTGACATTCACTTGTACGATCCCATAAAATTCTTCTCTTGGAGGTTCAAATCTAATGTTTAGAGTGGTTGTGTCTCCTATCGGTAATTGTTCCCTAGGACAATCCACCTCCACTTGTGATGTTACTAAATTTCCTAGCCTTCCTCTTTTGGGTGTACAATTTGGAATTGTACAATTGCAAGCTGGAGTATCCTCACCCGGTGCCTTTTTCTCTTATCACACAGGTGATTTGTCCCTTGGTAGCAGTGTCCTGACTACTCTACTATCATTCGAGAAACTTCTCTACCTATCCCCTTAGATTAGTTATGGCTCTAGACTTGGCAATCTAGTTCTTAGTTGTCCCTGGTTTCTTTCATTTGTAAACTATACTCTTCCCCTACCAGCAAGGCTTATTTCATGTGAGTGTCTCCATATTATTACTTTTGGAATTGGGTTTCTCTATGCAAATAGTGATTCCTACCTTCTTTAGAGTAATACTCTACCACCCATCCCTCATTGATATGGTTGTCCCCATGTACGTTGCCTTGCAAGATTTGGTAAGATACCCCTAATTCCTGGTAATCCCTGCAAATTTCTTGTTCAGTTCAAATAAGCTAAGGGTGTATCTCCTGGTTATCTAGGAGTAGGGGGTAATAATCTTCCTCACCCTCTTCCTCCTCTAATTGTAACATCACCTTGTCTTTGTTCATTTTGTTGAATACCTCCCCTCCTTCCTAGCTGAAGTCGTAGGGATCTTTCTCTGTTTCTTCCTCCCATTGTTTGGATATTAGGAGTTATATCTACCAACTCAATGTTGGCTAGTGTACTTCTACTTATTCGTGTACTTGGTGATAGTTTTTAAGTGCTCTAATTATCTGATCCGCATGTTCTAGGTTACATCTCCATATTATTTCTTTGAAGTTTATCTGTGGTGATGATGTTGCCAAAACTTCTCTATAAGCATAAAAAATTTCATCTCAAAATTTGAATGAGTCTGATTTTCTTCTCTCTACTCTACCCAATTGGTTGGCAATTCATCCTTCTCTCCAATATTTATACTTATCTCCTTTGTCTTCACAAATATTGATAGGCTATTATATAATCTTATGGTTCAAGGTTGGTTTTATGTTCCTATGTTCTCTCTATATATCATTGTATCGTTGTACGTGTTGGGGGATCATGGTTACCTCAAGGGTTTTGATGGCTCCCTAGGCGATTATCTTCATCACTACTTCTTGTACTATGTTCTATTATGAGACAAGGTATACCTTAAATACTAGAGTCTATCAAATCCAGTAGTGTATTACCTTGTTGTTTGGGTGATATAGTTACCTCTTCAATATCTCGCCATAGCATCTCTACATCTTTATTTGTCATAGGTGGATCATTCGGTGGTACCTATGAGCTTGTGCTTATGCCTTAATTTACTCAACCATTTCTTGAATTTAATCCTTCAACCTCTTCTATTTCCATTTTAATATCTTGTAGCCTATCTACCCTTTGTTCCTCCAACCTACATATCATGCCATCCAATTCCTAGATGATTTGCTCTCTCAAAATTACATTATGACCTCTCAACGTTTGATATTCTTCTTGCAATTATTGAGTTCATAACTGCATTCTTTGTTTTAATATCCCTATCTGAGCCAATGGAGTAAGTCTAGCCAATTCCTGATTAATGGTTTTATTTCCTTCTCCCTTTGGAACTTCCATTTCAAATGTGTCCACTCTATCTTCATATCGTACTGTTAGCCATATCCTTCTTCGACCTTCCATTTTTTGGGGTAGTTCTCTTTGTTCTACTTGAGGATACCTCATATTTCTATTTTCTGGGGTTTCTTCTTCCTACCTTCCCTTATTTCTAGGTAATAGTACTATCTTATTATGTTCTCTTCCACTTGGGGGAATCCATTCCTCGTATTCTTCTTCAATTATTTCAATTCCATCAAAAAATCTGATTTGTACTCATAATCTTCTTTCTCTAGGCCGAGGTACCAACTCTTGTTGTTCTATGGATGGTCGTAGTTCCTTTATTTCTACAAATAAGTGCATGAGTCCTATTTCAGGCTCTTCCTATGATGGATCTGGCTCACTCTGAGCTTCATCTTGAGCTTTCGTTTGTCTTCATCATTCAAGTTCTTCTAAAGCAATGAATAAATACTATACCTTGTAAGGCTTAAACTTTGAGCTATTTATAGTATTGAGAATCTCTGTACCATTCAAGTTCTACAACTTGACTGCTCTATTATTCATTACTTCCACTAATTTATAAATACCAAGCCATAATGTATTCAACTTACCTGGCTTGATTTCTCTCTTTCCATTAAACTTTAGAACTAAGTCGCCCAAACTAAGTTCCAACTTCCTTAAATTTTTGTCATCCCACACCTTCCATATTTTCTGATCTATCTCAATCACCCATTGTGCCATGACTCTTCATTTGTCTAACTTTATTAGTGTTGTCAGTCACTCTTCCAAACTTTCTTGATCACCCAAGCAATGCTCTACCATGATTCTCAAACTTGGTATCAAGAATTTGATCGACACCACTGCTTCTTGTCCATACATTAATTGGAAAGGTGTATGTTTTGTTATAGGTTTAAAATTTTTTTTATATACCCATAAAATGGATGGTAGCCTTTCCTCCTAGTCTACTCTCTCTATTCCACAGGTTTTATACAAAGTAGATACTAGGACTTTATTTGTTGCTTTCGCCTATCCATTCGCTTTGGGATAGTATGGACTAGATAATGAGTGTAAAATCCTAAACTCTTTCATCAACAACTTGATAATATCATTAACAAAGTGTTCCCCTTGATCACTTGTTATTAGTAGTCGAATACCAAACCTTGTGATTACTTGTTCGTACAATAATCTCGTTGTGCTCTTCACCAAGTTATCAGGTAATACTCTTGCTTCTATCCATTTCATAAAGTATTTTGTTACTGCTATAATGTATCTACACTTCCTCCATTGAGATGTCTTTAATGGGTCTACGAATTCCAATCCCCATCATTCAAATAACTCTTGTGGTTGCGATGGGTGTAAGGGCATAAATTTCCTTTTTATTGGCTTTATTACTCTTTAGAAAGTTTCACATGCTTTCACATGCTCCTTCACATCATTATACAATGTGGGCCACCATAGCCCTGCTAGTAGTACCTTCCTATAAGTCATGTCTAGTCCAATATGCCCTCTTGATAAGCTTACATGAGCCTCTTTCAATTTCACTTTGACTTCTTCCTCCACACATCTTCGTAAGATACCATCACTTCCCATTTTATACAACAATCCTGCTATTATCTAGAAGGGTTTTGAATTCATTATTACTTTCTTCTTCTTAGTTTTTGTCATTTATTGTGGCAACTCTCCTATGGATAGATATTAGCCAACCAAATTGTACCATGATGGTGTAGACACCAAAATCACGTAAATCAGATAAGACTATTAGTGCATCACATGTGCCACTCTTATCGACATCATATGGCCCCATTGGGCACCCCTCTAGGGTAAATTAGAGCTCCAAAACACATTTGGGAAGGTTCCCATTAGTTTTGGGTGGTTTAGGGGCATATCCTTATGACCGTCCCACCCTAGGACGATCACAGATGGTGACCGTCCCACCTAGGGATGGCCACTCCTAACCATCCCTGGGTGGGACGGTCCCTAAATAGACACCACAAAAGTCAAAGGGATGGAGAAATGGTAATAAATTACTACCATATTCTCTGCCCAATCAACCCAAATTGATTTGGGAACCTACCATGGAGACCAGGAACTCCAAATTAGAGGCCCCAAATGGGTAACCTCTTCTCACCCAATGCAGGCAAGGGTTTTGACAAGTGGTGGCACTTGCCTCGCATGCCAATACTTGCCCCTTTGCCCTAGATGCCCTATTTGGGCTATAAAAAGAGGTGTATTCACCCATTTTAAAGGAGGAGAGTTGAAGCATTTTAGCAATGAAGTGCTGCCCAATTCCATCCTCACCTTTTGCAAACCATAATTTGCCCTCCTTTGGCCTTGAAACCCTCTTCATCTAAAGGCACTTTTAGGGGCAATAGAAACTGATCCAAACCATTCCAAACCAGCCAAATTGAAGAGAAATTTGGCCCCATCTGTCGACACAACCTTTAAACCTATTTTGGACCAAATCCCATTAGTATTGGTGGCAAAACTTGAGCAGATTTGTAACCGTCCCACCTAGGGATGGTTAGCAGTAGCTAGATGCACCACCTAGGGATGGTTAGAAAATAGTAGATAATTTGGAAGAAATTCCACCATAGACCCCTTAGAAATGTTTATATTAGCCTATGGTCCAAATTTGATGAGATTTGGAGTAGTTTTGATGGCACATTTGAAGTTCTCTTTGTTGCAGGTCTAGATGCCCCTATCAGGGATGGTCACTATTTTTGCTAACATTTACCTTCAATATTGTGCTCAGATCTCTCCAAAAGTATCTATATTACATCATATTCCATTTATATATCATTTAGAACAATTTTCATGTGTTATAGATTAGTTTTGTTATTGCTAGATTAATGCTTTTCTATGTTTTCAAGGCTTTGATTCTATAACGCATGTGCTATTAACCATTTTCAATCCCTTGTGTGTAGGTGCAGGTATTCTAGATAGGAGGGAGGAGCTAAAGAGGCAATGAAGATAAGCCCAAGACTAGCTCTCAAGTGTGGGAACGCGAGATGAACAATAGTACATGCCTTGTATATTGTAATGTTGAGATGTATCAAATTGTAAAGCCCTCAAGGGGAGGCATTGTAATCTTATTTGGAATTCATGAGTGAATGAATATAAGGAGAAATCCACTACTTTTATTACACATTTCGCTTCATTTCAATAGATTACATATTTATGCACCTTTTCCCTTTTGATGCTTTAATCTGCTTTACATTGCAATAGAGTGCCCTTAAGGCGATGTCGTAAATTTCGCTTCTTCAGTGGTGATCATGGTATTTGAGATTATTTATATCTCCCCTTTGAATGTGTCAATTTTGACCTCCATTTTATATTTTGCAGGTTGCAGGTTTTGACCGTTCTGAGCAGAAACGACCCCTTTTCTGCTAGGTGACACAGGGTGGGACGACCAGCTAGGTGACACTGGTAGGGATGGCCCCCAAACTTCTAACCTTCCCTGCTAGGGATGGTTACAAAACTAGAGGTTTTCTACAAAAATTTGCAGAAACAACAAGTTCCAGGTCAGAAAAGACACCTTTCCCAACCTTCAATTTGCATCTATGCTATTTAAATTAGTGAAATTTCAAATTTTCTTGTCTTCTTTATGCATGTGAAGGTTAGATATCATATTTACAAATTCTTGCATTAATCAAATCAGAGAAAATAGGAAAATAACAGTAGTCTATATGCTTTTTGTCTGGTTTGCATGCTTGAAACTTACCAAAGAAGGTTAAGTTCATATAGGTTGTTAATTTTAGTGCTTTCCTTTTATGCTACTAATGAGTCTGAAATAAAAATGTACTTTTATGCATATTAGTGAATCATCATTGTATGTTGTATTGTTTTATTTCAAAATTTTAAAAGGAACAACACACACAACATGATCTTCTTAAACATTGGTGAGTTGGACTTCATACCCAACCACTGATTCCCATGAACCTTGTTCTATTTGCCAATACCGACTCCAAGATCTGTCCTAACCATGCAAAATAGCATGCATCCCTCTTTGGAAGGGTGTATCACTATGCACATGGGGTATTGGGTGAGGATCGACAGGACCTATGCTCCCTAATCGGGTATGGAATTCATCACCATACTTTAGGTTGGATTACGTGACCGAAATAATATGGAATTAATCACCATACCGGTTGTCGAGCTGTGAGTGTATAGGTGAAAACCTTTAAACATTTGAGTATTACATCAACAAATCAAACACACCAAGTATTTTCTTTACAAAGCAACACATCTTGAAACAACAACAAATAGTTTAGGGATTCACATTTAAAATATTTAAAAGAGATAATCACTTCTATGCTTGTGTGTTTCTATTGTTTGTTTGTTTCAAATTCATAGAAATTGTAAAGAAGATAAACATATAGCAGTTTAGAGTACATAGCTATGGTACATACCCGTAGCCAAGCCCATTTAAGGGTGGAAGTTGTGGGGAGTAGGGAAGAGGATGTACAACATCTTCGCCTAGATCCCAAGGACATGGTCATACCTCCTTGGAGACCACCTACTCTTCCTGGCCCTAGAGGGGCTGATAGGAGACCTAGCCAACAAGGGACCCCTACATGGGGCACCCCCATAGGCGATGGTCCCAACTTAGGAAGTCATATCCCTAATCGTTGAGTGGTAGATGAATGGATGGTTACACCTAGAATAGCAAGAAAGGGACCTAGCCAACAAGGGACTCCTACACGGGGTACCCCCATAGGCAATAGCCCCATTTTAGGGAATTATTTCCCTAATATAGATGTTTCTAATGCCTTCTTTTGAGAAGAGTCACCATGCAATGAGGCACCTCCCAATAGAGCAATCCCACGCATTCGTGTGCCTACTCGATCTACTCCTCGCACTATTGCATAGGAGTATGACTTGTCACCTAAGGTAGGGTTGAATGATCATCTTATGATTTCAAACCGCCCTTCCCCATGGTGCCATGATCATGATGAGGATAATACTCATCACCATAGGTGACCATATTCTGCCTTACCTTTCCTTGTTTATGAGGGAAGACCTGAGGAACATCCAAATTATCCTCATTAAAATGTGTCAATGCAAGCACGTTGTGCCTCTACACCAGTAGATTATCAAGAACATATGTTTAGGGGTGAGCCTCAAGTCAATGCAACCTCCCTCAATCGAGGGAAAGCTGTAATAGATCTCACAAACCCCCTTGAACAAGATAGATATCAGAGTAATAGTGCTAAGGCACTTAGACCTAATACAATTGATCAAATCAATCAGTTGGTAAAGAAGTATGCTGACCGCCAGGCCAAGTTTAATCAACTTAGGTCTGATAAACATCACCTAGATATTTTAGAGTAGTGGCAACAATTAGAGAAAGAAAGACTTGAACGCCAAATTCAAGAAACTTTGCGTAATGGAGCTTCTACTCCAAATACGTGTAGACAGGAGGCTCGACCGAGGCAACCAAACCTCCAACAATATAGGTCTCCTAGACCTAATCCAATGTTACCTCCTAGACCTCATAGGCCTGAACAAAATATACATGATAGGCCAAATATAGATCACCTTCAAGAGGCTTTTGTTCCTCCTTGTAGGCCCATACCTGAAACACCCTATGGGGCTTACGATGACTTGGAACAAAATGAGGATTATGTAGAAGCACCTTATGGAGGAGTGGATGATGTCAATCAACCACCCCAACCTATGCTTAATATTCCTCATCCACCTCTATGAGTTCAAAACAAGGAAGAGGAAATCACATCCTCAGATGCGTATCAAGCTTTGCTTGCACGCTTAGAAATTATAGAAGGTAGGACAACTGGCAATGGGCTTCAAAAACCCACTTTGCGATAGCTAAAGAATCAACCATTACATCCATCCATTCCTTCCCCGATATACCCTGAGCATTTCAAAATGCTGAAATTGGATAGATTCAAGGGGGAAGAAGATGCTCAAGAGCACGTTACTAGATTTTTAAATTTGTGCTTTAACATATAGGACAATGATGCATTGCTCCTCAGAACTTTTCTAAGTACCCTCTCTAGTCCTGCCATTGAGTGGTTCAACCAACTTCCAAAACATAGCATCTACACATTTGAACAATTTGTTGACGCATTTTTGGAACGTTTCACCTTTAACACCAAAATGAAGGCGACATTAACAGACCTCACGGGGTTAAAACAAATCGATGATGAGTCGATTACTGATTATGGAAATAGGTGGTGAACGCTTTTGGCTAAGCTACCTTATCTATTTCTAGTGACTGAGTTAACTCGGTTGTTTTCAAAGAGTTGCTTAAAACCCATCTCTTTGATATTGCAATTACAACAATACCCTACCTTGGAAGAAGCTCTAGCACAGGCTAGAAACATAGAAGAAATAAAAATCCAAGAGGGAGAAATAGCCAAACCTCATAAGGAGTGGACAAAGAACCCTAAAAATAGCTTGGCACCTGCAAAGCCAGCAATGGTCAATCAAGTGGCCATAAATATCCCTGGGCCTACACAAGCGATGCCTCCTCAAAAGGTGAACTATCAGGCCCAACCTCCTCCTACGAGCTATAATAGTAATGGTCAAGCGAATCAAGGACAAAACCAACAACGTCGCCCTAAGCGACAATTTACTCCCTTCGCTGAATCCATGGATTCTCTATTCGATCGATTGTGGGTTGCAAAAATGATTAATCTACTAGATATCAAACCCATCGATCTGAAAATAGGCAAACCCAAGCCTATGGGATGTCGAGAGGATCAATATTGCAAATTTCATCGACAAGGTGGCCATGATTTACCAACGTGCTATGGTTTTAAACACCTAGTACAAGATATGATTGAGAGGAATGAGCTTCAAGTCGATGCTCCACTAGCCCCTACCAATCAGCATATGGGTATATACAAAGACCCATTACCAACTCATGAGGTACATGCAGCGCCTGCTAAACCGATGAATGAGGTGAAGACAACACCCCCTATCCAAGGGTATGTTGGGATGGTGAGTATTGTGACCAAGAACAGAAGATATCCAAGCCAAGTTGCACCAGCTGTAGCTTCGAGTGATGTTCCCACTATGTCGCAAACTACACCACCTGTAGTACAGGGCCTTCCATCTAGGCCAACATTAACAATAAATAACAAGCTTGCACAAATCTTGAGGACAACATCAGCATGATTGTCCATCTATGAGCTAATCCAACAATCACCTCCACATCGGGATGCTTTGATGGACATTCTAAAGTCAATAGAGTTGCAACCACAGGAGTCTAACTCCTTCATTGATTTTGTGGGTCATGTGCAACAGTGCAAGGAACCAATAATAACATTTCATGAGCATGAGCTTAAGGAAATAGCCAATGACGTGGTAGATCCTCCTTTGCACATCATTGCATGTGTAAATGAGGTACCATACAAAAGAGTGCTCATAGACACTGGTTCCTCGAGTAATATCATCACAACCACAGTATTGAAACATTTAAAATTACCAACATCTCATGTTGTTGCATCAACTTACACTCTTCGTGCATTCAATGACACAATATGCTCTATTATTGGTACCATAGTCTTACCCATCCAGGTGGGGCGCAAGACTATACCGACATTGTGTCATGTGCTGGAAGGTGATATGGCTTAAAATATTTTTCTAGGTAGACCTTGGATACGGGATATGAAGTGTGTCCCATCCATTGCACATCAATGTCTCAAATACACTCATGAAGGGCAAGTGCACGTAGTCTCTATCGATCTAGAGCCCTTCAAATACTACAATATGGTGCAACAGATGCCAAAGTCGACATTACCTTCGACTCATGTAGAATTCTGACTGAATACACCTATTCAGGGTCTACCCATTCCATCATCACCTTCCATTTCACCATCTACATCTTCATCCATCCCATCCTCATCATCGGCAGTCATAGAGATGCCTTCAACATCGTCAGATCCTCCATCGAGGAACATGTCGAAAAGGCCCATTGATGAGAGCCCACCTTTAGTGTCCACCATATCCATGGAGGAGATTCCTTGTTTAGTAGATGAGGAATCACTTCCAGAGGTTCACATTGAGTCACCTCAAACCTCACTTCCATATCATTCACCTTCGCCATCCCAGACCATAGTGCATATGTCTAGTATAGGGATAGGAGAATATCTAGTGAGAAATGTCACAACGGTTCCATCTATAGAGATAGTGCAAGATATGGGGTGACCTCATCTTCCCATAGGTAGCATTGTGCCTCTTGGTCTACCTCCCAATCAAACTAATTTTGTATATGGAGGTTTAGAGTATGGAGCTCTACCAATTCCTCTGAAAGCAGAAGATGATGAACCTTTTTTGAAGGATGTAAACTATTTGTCGAATCCAGATTATGCATTACGGTACTTAGATCACTGTAATTGGTATGGTTTTGGTTTAGGCCTATATGAGCAGGGTACTCGTGTCCCATGTCAGCCCCAATATCAGCTACCTTATGATAAATCTAGGTTGGGACACAATAAGCCAGTACCGTTGGATGTCCTCATAGATAGTCTAGAACACCTATGTCTAGGTTATCAAGATAAGATTACACGCGATCCATACGCCAATCCAAATCACATTCATTCCTTGGGGGATTATTTTCCCATAGATATGATAGATCAAGGACTATCCAGTGATGTTGCCCAACCCCATGAAGTGGGGGAAAGCTCACATACCTTGAAATATGACAGTGAGGAAGAGGATCAAGGTCCTCCTCATGAATGGATGAGTGATGATGAAGATGACTATGGCGTCACACCAATAAACTATCCTAGCTTAGATTATGAACACGAGAGAGTGTTCCCCTTGGATGATGAGGATGAATATTATCTTTACATGTTATTCCCCATCCAAGGCCCCATCTGATGCCAACTCTTACCACGTGAAGAGCAAGCTCATCCTCTTTCACATAGGCCACCACCATTTATTCCATTTCCACCAGAGCCACCCTCGTGAGTCATGAGACAACATCAGGTCTCTAGACCCACTCACCCTAGAATGGGAGATCATGTATCCATCAACATGATTTCCATAGATTTAACCACACCATTGCTAGATCCGAATAACCCATCAAAGTCATTGCATCTTGACATTGAGGCAATTGAATTTGATCGAGGAGATTCTACCCCATCACCATCAGAGTATTGGCCTTGCGAGGAAATGTTACAACCATTTCAATTTTCTCCAAGAACTACTCAGAATGTTTTTCAAGCCGAGGTTGATCCTGAATTTCCTATGGATGAAGCAAACCCATCTGATGACATTCACTTGATTCCCACTCCACATCAGTTGGAATATGGGTCTCATATGTCAATTGAGCCAACAATTGACAAGGATATCGGTATAGATCCCGATAATCCCCGCATTATCAAACTAGGGGAAGGTCTATCCCTAGTTGAACAAGATGATTTCACAAGAGCATTGAAATAAAGGATGAATGCTTTTTCTTGGTCTTATAAAGACATGCTAGGACTGGACCCAAATCTAGTCATGCATAATCTTACATTGGACCCAAAGATAAAACTAGTCAAGCAAAAGTTGTGCAAGATGCACCCAACAATAGCCTTAATGGTGAAATATGAATTGCAAAAGTTGTTGGACATTGATTTCATCATCTCAGTAGACTATCCACCATGGGTTTCAAACATGGTTCCCATCAAAAATCTTGATGGGAGGATTCACATTTGCATCGACTTTAGAGATCTCAACAAAGCGAGTCCTAAGGATGAATTTCCCTTACCAAACATTGATGCATTGGTAGATGCTACAACAGGACATGAAATGCTATCCCTTATGGATGGTTTCTCTGGATATAATCAAATTCATATTAATCTAGAAGACCAAATCAAAATGAATGTTTACAATGCCTTGGGGGACATTCTGTTATAAGGTCATGCCTTTTGGCCTTAAGAACACTGGTGCCACCTATCAATGAGCCATGACGTATATCTTCCATGACTACATGCATAAGATTTTGGAAGATTACATGGATGACTTATTGGCAAAATATCTATTGCGCCATGAGCATATCGGTGTATTATGTAAGGTTCTAGATCACCTCATTGAGCACAATGTTAGGCTTAATCCCAAGAAGTGTGTCTTCGGTGTCACATCTAGTAAACTTTTGGGATTCATAGTCTCCAAGTGAGGCATAGAGGTAGATCCAAACAAGGTCAAGGTAATATTAGAAATGCCTCCCCCCACAACCATTAAGCAACTACACATCTTGCAAGGAAAGGTCACATCCATAAAATGCTTCATAGCACAATTATCGGATAAGTGTCGACCCATGAATAGGTTGCTACACAAGGGGGTCTCATTTCATTGGGATGAAGAATGTCAAAATGCCTTTGATGATATTAAGCAATACCTGGCTTCACCATTCGTATTGGCTCCTCTGCAACCAGGAGTGTCATTCTATTTATACATCTCAACTATTGAGTTGGCATTGGGCACCATGTTGTCCCAAAAGAATGAATTTCATAAACTACATATTATATTAGTCATACATTGGTCACCTATGAAATCAAGTATGCATACATTGAGAAGTTATGCTTAGAAGTGGTCTTTGCCACTAAAAATCTACACCATTACATGCTCAATCATACCATGTATGTCATATCTAAGGAAAATCCATTGTGATATATGATGAGTCGAACATATCACAATAGTCGCATGGTGAAATGGATAATGTTGTTGATGGAATTTGACCTAGAGTTCATTGGATAAAAATCAATCAAAGGATAGGTCATAGCTGATCAACTAGTAGAGGCTCCTCTCTAGGATGACCAGCCTCTGAATGTAGATCTTCCCGATGATGGAGTGTTTCATATCTCAAATCGTCTGATTCTATAGAGCTTGAGTCATAGGTGGACATAACTCTATTCTTCGATGGTTCTAAATGCGAGCAAGGGGGTGGCACAGGTATCATGTTTTTCACACCATAAGGGGCTCCAATACCTCTTTTATTTAAAATCGATTTCCCATGTACCAACAACAATGCCGAGTATGAAGCCCTCATCATTGGCCTTCAGACGACAATCACCATGAAAATTACAAAGTTAAACATTTTTGGTGATTCCTTGCTCATAGTTAACCAGGTTAAAGGGATATTCCAGTGTAGGTGTCCCATATTGCAAGCCTACAAAGCCCTAGTGGATAAAATTCTGGTACAATTTGAATGGTATGATATTGAGGCACTCCCTCATTCATCTAATCATTTTGTGGATACAATGGCTTCCTTAGGGTCGCTAATCCCACAAAACCCTTTAGATGATATCACTACTATTCAAGTAAAAATTCTAGTGCAATCTATGACTGAGTATGATGAGCATAATGCCATACCATATGTTCACATGATTCATATTGAGCCTTCACATGAAAGGTTCTCTCAACTACACAATTATTTGAATAACGCCCAATGGGGGACTCTATTCCCTCATAATTCTTTTGATACTAGCATAATGCTATATCTTCAAGTTCATTCTCAATCAACATTCGCACGAGATGAACATCAAAAGGATTGCACGATTCATAATATTGAGGCTTCTTCAAAGCAATATTGGGCCATACAGATCAAATATTACTTAAAATTGGGTAATATTCTACTTGGATTGTCGCATGCCGCAAAGCGAGCATTTAAGAAAAAAGTGGCAAAATATGTCTTATTAGGAGACATAATGTATCATCGGAGCTATGAGGGTATCCTCCTTCATTGCTTAGACTCACAAGAGTCAGCTTGGGCCATTGCCCAAGCCCACGATGGTACATGTGGTGGTCATTTTAGCGGCATGGCCATCGCTAAGCGCATTCTTCGCATGGGCTATTACTGGCCAACTTTAGAGCAAGATTGTTGTGCTTATGTAAAGAAGTGCGTGAAGTGTCAACATCATGCAAATTTGACACACGTACCTTCACAGGCCTTACAACCGATTCAATCATTTTGGCCATTTGCACAATGGGGGTTTGATTTAATTGGGAAAATCTCACCTACCTCTTTGGGCCGTCACACATTTATCATAATAGCAACCGAATACTTCACAAAATGGGTGGAAGCAATTCCCCTTACCACTACGACTGGACCTCGCATCGCAGAGTTCATGCTACATAACATCATATGTCATTTTGGTATTCCATCCAAAATAATATCGGATAATGGAACACCCTTTAAAAATAAGGATGTGCATGCGTTAACAACAAAGTATAACATAAAGCACAATTTTTCCATGCCCTATTATCCATAGGCCAATGGGCAAGTAGAGGCATCAAATAAGATAGTAGTAGCCATCTTGAAGAAAACCGTTAAGGAAAATCATAAATATTGGCATAATCAATTACCTCTTGCCCTTTGGGCCTATCGCACTAGCATTCGGATGCCCACTGGGGCAACTCCATTTTCACTAGTGTATGGTGCTGAAGCCATCATGCCTCTAGAGTTAGATATTCTTTCGCTACACATTTCCATGCAGGAATTCATTGATGATGATTCCGCTAGGCAAGCTCATTTAGATCAATTAACGTTGCTTGATGAACGATGTGTCAATGCCCTCGAGCATCTATGTGTTTATCAAGAATGCCTTAAGAGAGCTTATAACTTGAAAGTACACCAGAGAGACTTTCAGGTTGGTGATTTAGTTCTAAAGGAGAACCAACAAAACTCAAATTTGCCATCCAACTTGTAGGACAAATTTGCAGCAAACTGGTTAGGTCCATTCATCATTACAAGTCATATTGGACCTAGAACTTATCGCTTAGCATCCATCGAAGGAAGTGAAGAGCCTGAACCAATGAATGTTAGTCATTTGCAGTCGTTTCATGCTTAGAGCACCATAAAATGTCCCTAGGTAGTCTATGATACTTCCTTAGTGTCTATGACCATCTAGGTCACCTAAAATCCCCTAGGTGGTCTATGACCATCTAGGTCAAAATAAAATGTTCCTAGACTATCTACGATCATCTAGGTCAATCCAAAAAGTCCCAAAGGCATCTATAAGCCCTTTGGTCACCCTAAAATTCCCCTAGGTAGTCTATGATACTTCCTTAGTGTCTATGACCATCTAGGTCACCTAAAATACCCCTAGGCGGTCTATGACCATCTAGGTCAAAAGAAAATATTCCTAGACCATCTACGATCATCTAGGTCAATCCAAAATCCCCAAAGGCATCTATAAGCCCTTTGGTCACCCTAAAATACCCCTAGGTAGCTATGTCATTTCATTAGTGTCTATGATTGTCTAGGTCACCTAAAATACCCCTAGGTGGTATCCTGATGACCATCTAAATCTAGGTCAATCCAAAAACTCCCCAAAAAAGGCATCTATAAGCCCTTTGGTCAACCTTAAAATACCCCTAGGTAGTCTATGAAAATTCTCAATAGTGTCTATGACCCAGGTCACCTAAAATGCCCCTAGGCAGTCTATGACCGTCTAGGTCAAAAGAAAATGTTCCTAGACTATCTACGATCATCTAGGTCAATCCAAAAAGTCCCAAAGGCATCTATAAGCCCTTTGGTCCCCATAAAATGCCCCTAGGTGGTCTATGACCATCTAGGTCAAACTAAAATGTTCCTAGGTAGTCTACGATTGTCTAGGTCATCCCAAAATGCCCCAAAGGCGTCTATAAGCCCTTTGGTCACCCAAAAGCCCCAATGGCATTCATTAAGCCCATTGGTCAACCTGTATATACATATATATCAAAAATACAAAAATATTATTAAAATCATCAAAATACAAAAATATTGCTTCATTGCACTTCATCTAAATTGCATTAGGCATACTCATCATTGCATTATGCATTGCTCAAAATTGATCATACATGTCTAGCACCAGGTCTGTACACTAGGCATCTATTAAAATCATTGTTATTATATGTCAATATTACCACCTGTTTACATTACATATACCATTTACATTTACATTCCATATTATATGTTTGTTTCCCGTCACTTAGCCATTGTTAGTAAAACATAGTTAAAGTTTTCGGTCACTCAGCCATATCTAGTTGTCTTCTCAGATTTTGTAGAAAGCTATCATGATTTTTAGAAGGTAGAATCCTACTTAGATAATGCTTGATATACATCAAAATCCCAACATATTTTCACATTAATAAATCCAAGTCTAGCACAAGGAAAGATGAAAACTATAAAGTGGTCTAGGTTACTTTTAAGAAAAAAATATTATCTCGCTCATCCCCCTGTGCGAATGGTTCAAAGATGCTGAGAATTGACAAAAGGACAAGTTCCTCCTTACCCAAAATCCCTTGCCCTACACTGGGGAAAGTATCCCAAAGAGAAAAATCAAAACAATGATTATTATCACTTCAAAAATATGCAAAAAGAAACAGTGATTATTATCACTAGAAAAAGAAAAAATAAATAGTGGTTCTCACCACTACCAGAATCCCTTGCTCAAACAAAAAAAAATGAGCTACTCCCTTGAATACTTCAAAATTAAAAGAAAATAAGGGAGTCTTGAACTTGAATCCCTAGAATTCTCAGCATTAGAGAACCATAAGGTGATCCTCATTACAGGTTTGGTGGATAGCCTACTTGTCAATGGTGGTAGCCTCCCGCATGATGATATGTCTATCACATAAGCAACTTGCTTAGGTATAGACCAATGTTTGAATGTGGATGAGCTAGCTTGTTGTAACCTATATTACCTAGTAGTCTAATCTAACTAAGTACAAAACTCAGGATAATGAGACTCGCAGAATGATCTCTAGTATAGATGGGCTGAATGAATCCCGTTTGCACTAGGGCAACCTTATGCGTTATCATGGTAATGAACTCACATGCACACACAGGGATGTTGATTATCTTGGTTATCTTAGTAGGTGCATACTTTGTCAAAAAGTCTTGCATAGTTATTATACAACTTTTTATTAGGTAACTAGAGTGTTTGAGTCTCCTAAAAACTACCAAACATATCATATCACATTACATTATCCATTCCATTTTACATCATGTTGTCACATATTTGTCAAAATTACAAAATCCATTACATAAGTGTCATAATAACATGAAAATAATAAAGATACATTTTGTACAGTCTATGGTGCTAGCATATAATGCGTCAAATAGTCATCATAAATCCATCATACAAAATTAAATCACATCATCCATTGCATCATGCATATACACATCTACATATCATCAAATCACATCATAGGATAAATACATGCATCCATGTTAGACATCCATCATAACATCATATAGCAAATATAAGCATTGCATACATCTCATAAAGCAATAAGGAAACACATGATGATAACAAAAAACTCATATATATATATATATATATATATATATATATATATATATATATATATATATATATATATATGAAATCTAAAGATACATCATAATCCAAAAATTGCCCATGGGCTGCAATCAAGTGGGTCCTCAGACCTCACACTCCAAAAATCAAAATTCAAAAACAACTTAAAAACATCAAAAATAGGGTCCAAAACCCACCAAAAATAAGGCATAATGGTCACCAAATTAGCAGGGATCAAGATTGAACCTATAATATTTTTGGATGCATTAAAAGTATTTATTTTACTCCCCAAGAAGGCCTCCATGGCTGGACCACTCCACGGGAATGAATTTTTTAGCCTTTTGCTTCCAGAAATATTCATCAAAATAGTCAAAAATCCCCTCCAAATAGGTATATAGTACCATGGGAAAAACAGAGAGTTACCCCAATTCAGTCATATGAGTCAAGCGACTCATCGCTTTATCATTGGTCATGCCCTCATTGACTCATCACTTGAGGGGGTAGTCATAATAATGAATTCAAAAATCAAATCAACATTAAAACACTCAAAAGTGTAATTTCCATGCATTCAAAAGAATCTTTGCTAAAGATAAATTTTCAAGCCCATGCTGGGGCAAATAATCAGCATAAGAAAAAAAAATAGGCTTGACCTCCTTGAAGCCTTAGGAATCCACCCATGTAAAGGTTTACAAGAACACAAGGCACCAAGACCTAGTATACTCTAAGCCCCATAAGATTATTACTACAACATGACTGAAAGGTATACCCAAAATGAATCCTTCGACTATGTCAAAAGCAAGGATTCCAAGAATGTATGCTCTTTCCACAATGGAGGCATCCAAATTTGATTAGGTTAATGAACAACCTTAATCATTTAGTGATTTAGTGATCTATTTTTGCTCAACGCTTTGTTGTACATAGCGCATCTCAAAAAGGGGCATCTATAGACACCAAAATCACGTAAATCGGATAAGACTATTAGTGCATCACATGTGCCACTCTTATCGACATCATATGGCCCCATTGGGCAGCCCTCTAGGGTAAATTAGATCTCCATAGCACTTTTGGGAAGGTTCCTATCAATTTTTGGTGGTTTAGGGGCATATCCTTATGACCATCCCACCCTAGGACAATCATAGATGGTGACCATCCCACCCAGGTATGGTGACCATCCTAAATGTATCATCCTTGGGTGGGACGATCCCTAAATAGACACCCCAAAAGTCAAAGAGGCAGAGAAATGGCAATCAATTACTACCATATTCTCCGCCCAATCAACAAAAATTGATTGGGAGCCTATCATGGAGACTAGGAACTCCCAATTAGAGGCCCCAAATGGGTAACCTCTTCTACCCAATGGAGGCAAGGGTTTTGACAAGTGGCGGCACTTGCCTCGCATGCCAAGACTTTCCCCTTTGCCCTAGATGCCCTATTTGGGCTATAAAAAGAGGTGTATTCACCCATTTTAAAAGAGGAGAGTTGAAGCATTTTAGCAATGAAGTGCTACCCAATTCCATCCTCACCTTTTGCAAACCATCATTTGCCCTCCTTTGGCCTTGAAACCCTCTTCATATAAAGGTGCTTTTAGGGGCAATAGAAACCAATACAAACCATTCCAAACCAGCCAAATTGAAGAGAAATTTGGCCCCATCTGCCGACACAACCTTTAAACCTATTTTGGACCAAATCCCATTAGTATTGGTGGCAAAACTTGAGCAGATTTGTAACCGTCCCACCTGGGGACGGTTAGAAGTAGCTAGATGCACCACCTAGGGATGGTTAGAAAATAGTAGGGAATTTGGAATAAATTCCACCATAGACCTTTTAGAAATATTTATATTAGCCTATGGTCCAAATTTGATGAGATTTGGAGCAGTTTTGATGGCACTTTTGAAGTTCTCTTTGTTGCAGGTCTAGATGCCCCTGTCAGGGATGGTCACTATTTTTGCTAACATTTCCCTTCAATATTGTGCTCAGATCTCTCCAAAAGTATCTATATTACATCATATTCCATTTATATATCATTTTGAACAATTTTCATGTGTTATAGATTAGTTTTGTTATTTCTATATTAACACTTTTCTATGTTTTCAAGGCTTTAATTCTATAATGCATGTGCTATTAACCCCTTTTCAATCCCTTGTGTGTAGGTGCAGGTATTCTAGATAGGAGGGAGGAGCTAAAGAGGTAAGGAAGATAAGCCCAAGACTAGCTCTCAAGTGTGGGAATGCGAGATGAACAATAGTACATGCCTTAAGGACCTTTCAAGGGATTAGATCCCTTGTACATTGTAATGTTGAAAAGTATCAAATTGTAAAGCCCTCAAAGGGGAGGCATTGTAATCTGATTTGGAATTCATGAGTGAATGAATATAAGGAGAAATCCACTACTTTTATTACACATTTCACTTCATTTCAATAGATTACATATTTATGCACCTTTTCCCTTTTTATGCTTTAATCTGTTTTACATTGCAATAAAGTGCCCTTAAGGCGATGTCGTAAATTTTGCTTCTTCAGATGGAACAACGTTGATGGCAAATAGTTGTGCATCTATAAATTTATCAGGAACTCCTATTCTTGCAGGTTCCCCTGATCTTATTTGAGACAACTAGTTTGCAATACCAGGTCTCACCACTACTCAGAATAGGAATTTCTAAAGGGTGAAAAGCCACCTGCTGACTCATCCTTGTATCACCAGCTTATATATCAGACACAACAAGACTTTGTGATTGACATAGAAGGCAAAGGGATTTTACAATAGGTAATGCCTAAACTCTAAACTGCATATACTATTCCCAAAGCTTCTCTTTCTATTGTACTATAATTCCTCTCTAGCCTTGATAAAAGATGACTAGAAAAGAAAATAGGCTGATCTAGCCTAAACTGTCCTTCTTGTGCTGGATATGTAATTCCTTATCCTAGTTAGAAAACACCAAAATTGGACTACTCACAAGCTTAGCCTTCAACTCCTCAAAGGCTCCTTAGTGCTCCTTCATCCATCTAAAAGGAACATTATTTTTTGTCAAATAATATAACGGGTAGGATACATATGCATAATTCCTAATAAACCTTCGATAGTACCCCGTCGATCCAAGGAAGGTTTTGAGTGAACTCACATAAAATGGTTCTTTCATGTACAATATCACACGAATCTTATCAAGATTTTTTTTCAATCCTTCACTGCACACAATGTGTCCCAAAAATTTCCCATACGATACCATTAGAAAGAATTTCCATGGATTTAATGATATATGTGCATTTATGCACCTACTCATACATTCACCGAGGGAAGGAAGATATTCCTTGATCTTCCTATAAGTGGACCAATCATCCAAAAATGCTTTAAAATTCCCTATTACCAACTGATCAAATATATATAGTATGATACGATGGAATGTAGCTGGGATGTTACAAATACCATATGGCATCTGATTGTATGCATATATGCCATTATACACAATTAATGCGGTCTTAAGATTATCCTCCTCGACTATATTGATTTGATTGTATCCCAAGAACCCATCCAAAAATAAATAGATCTCATGTCCCACGATTTCTTCTAAGATAGAATCTATGAAGGGAATAGGTAAGGAATTCTTAATAGTTACGGTGTTGAGACTCCTAAAGTCCATGCATATTCTGATCTTGTCTACTTCATTCTTCAAGGTGATCACTATAGGTGAGACCCATTCACTGGTAATTACCCTGAAGATAATTCCTACTTCCAACATCTTTTATATCTTTGTATTCACTAATGCAGCATACTTTGGGTTCATTCTATACGGTCTTCTTCTTACAGGTTGAGCTCCAAGCATTAGCATAATATTTTGGACACACAATTTTGGTGGTACTCCTTTGAGGTCCTTATATGTCCATGCAAAGACATCCTTATATTCTAAGAATATCTTAAAAGCTACCGATTTCAGTACAGGATTCCAATCATCACCACAGTGAATCATCCTAGGTTCCTCCTCTATTCCTAGATTGATGTCCACTATCCGAGGTCCTTCATATTTGATATTTTTTGGTTCACTTGTAGCTTTATCTACAATATTTGGGTGTTTTGGCCATGCATCAATTTTTGCATCGCCTACTATATACTCTGCAAAACTTTTTAGAAATGTCCATTTCTCTTCTGCTTCTTTCTTAGGTTCTTGGATAACTTTCGGTTTGTCTTGTTTTTCCTTGATCTCCTTTGATTCAATGTAGAGGCAGTTGGGATGAAAAATTTTGTACTCCTCCATTTTCAAATGAAGGATTCCACTATCAGATCTAGCCTCATATTCGCTACATTTATATAGGTATAACATTCCTTCTCCATCAAGTTCATGCTCTTCATCTCCTGAGGAATTTTTTGATTCATCCGTCATAGCTACACCCTCACTATCTTTTTGATTAGCTAGATTAATCATATATTTATGCTGTATCTTCTTAAAAGTGATCTTATTCTTCCCCTAGTTGTGATTAAATTTGGCTACTCGTAGCCAGAATCTCCCCAAGAGTGCATCATATGCAGGTTTCTGCATTGTAATCACAATGAAATCCAAGATAAATTCTTGGTTAGCTATCACCACTTATTGTGCGATCAAGAATACCTTTGTCTCGATGCCATTCTAATCAACACCATATAATCGGAAGCTCGGTGCCCATAGAGATGGAGTGCCTATTTCTAGCCATGTTCTTTCAGGTAGCACATTGACGTTGGATCCTCCATCCACAATAACTTGTGTCAATTTATGCCCTAGGATCTCCATATGAACCAATGCAGGTTTCTTTCCCACATCAATAATTAATATAGTTGGATCCATTAACTGATCCTTCTGCTCCTTCTCCTGAATCGGTTGACTCTATACTTCCATCACCTTATGTGGTTGTATTTCTTCCACCATTACTTTTTGCAATGCTGGAATAGCTTCCAATAGGTTCGATAATTTAATTTCTACTATGGTATCCAAAACCTGTGCTGCCAGATTTTGCACAACTATCTCCTAGTTTGATGGTTTTCTTAGTTCCTTATTAGCTGTTGACTCTACTCGCTTAGTATTCTCAGATTCCTCTTGCAATATTTTCTTTGCTACTTGCCAGCATTGCTTTTCATTTGCTAGCTCTGGATACTTATCCTTCTTAGCTTGATTCCTCATCATGGCTAAAAATTCTTGGGTATCCTCCTTAACTTGAGAAAACTCTATGTCCAAATAACTAGCATTCTATGGGTTACTCAAAATTGTCTATTTTGGAAAATCTCTTCTTTGTGGTTCCCCGGACCACACCATATACACATATGTGTAGTGCTTGCTTGTGGTGTTTCTTGCCTTTGAGGTGTAGGACAATTTTTTGCAAAATACCCACATTCCTGGAAATTGTGACACTGTATGATTGGTCTTGCTTTTGAGTGATACTACAAATAACTTTGTCCTCCTTGTCAATTACCTTGATTCGATCTTCCACCTCATTTGCTATTTTTATAACCGCCACTTGTTGCTTGTTACCTGCTTCCTTGGGCCTTCATATTCTCTTCCTGCTCTTGGATTGATAATATATGTGGACATACACTCACATTATATGGACATAGCGTTACCTCATACCCCATTATATTACAAATGTGGTAGTTTGGAAACTTTATGGCCTTTCGTATTGCATTCTATGCACCACATGTTATTTATATCAGGTTTGATATTTTGTTCTTTTATCATCTTATCAAAATCCTTGCAAAATGATGCTACTATCCTCTATATAGTGTCATCTTCTCCACTATATGAATCATTCGACTTGGGATGAGAAATAATTCCTATATATTTTTGTTTTGATTCACTCTCAAAATTCTTTGCATGCTTCAGTGCTTCTTCATATGTTTCTGATGGCAATGCCTTCATATTTTTTTTAAATTTTGGAAGTAATCCATATACAAACCACTGCTTTACTAGAATGTCTACCAGAGGCATCTGCATCTTATCAACTAATTAATTTAGTCTGCGGTTATAGGACTTCACATCCTCATCAGATTTTTGCTTTGTCACACAAATTTTTGTAACAATATCTCCATCATCTTTCAAAGATCAAAATTCCTTAATTAACTTCTCCTTTATTTGGTTCCAAGTCTAGAAATATATGGTATTTTCCCTCTTCAAATACCAGTCAATTGCCAATCTCCTCAACATAGCAAGAAATAGAATTACCTAATCCTCTGGTATATCCACTCCATTTGTTCTCCAAATTGTTATGCAAATTCCTATGTGTCTTGTGGGGTCTTCCTTACCCTGACCTGAAAACAATGGACATCTATGCTTGGCTGCCCTATTAGCCATCTTAGGAGAGTCGTAAATCTCAATTGAGGTGTCTCATGGAATATCTGATTGATTCCTCCTTAGGGGTGTCTTACTCCCGTTGTCATCAAAAGTATCAATTCAAGGTATCTTATTTTTTCCCACCATTCGGTGACCAAACTCTCATGCATCTTCACTTGGATACCTCCTTCACTGATGTGAGGGAGATGGTCTTGGTCTTTCCTCCTGAGACCTTGCGTCTTGTTGCTCTAGTTCCTGACTCCCATCCTCTACACTCCCTTACAACCCTTCTACCACTTTCTTAGGTATAACCATCCACTCTCCATCATCTTGCACTTTTATTGTGTCAACCCTTGCCTCAGTACTTGGAGGTTCTACTTCCTCATATTCTGTATCTATTAACAATACCTCAAAGTCTCCTTGTTCGGATGTCCAAACTTTCTCTATTTCTAGTTCTTGAGTTATATGTTATGAGTTACTTATGTTTTATCTCTGATAAATCCTTATGCTCCTTCTTACTATAATTTTTTATCGTGCTTCCTGTTAGAGTAATATTCCATTACTTGGGATACTTACCAATTACTCCACTAGGTAAAATAAGCTAGTGTATTGCATTACACTACTTAGGATTTATTACTACATTTACTATTTTAGTTTCTACCATATAGATATTTACTGTCCTAAATATCTAATGGTAACTAGCCTAAATATCCTAGGGTAGTCAATCCTAAACCTAACTCTCTACCTAGCCTAACACGTTTGTTAGCTTGGTTAGTGGGGAATTAGTTAGTTTTACTATTCATTGTATTATATAAACATTAGTCTTAAACCTAATGTTAAGTTAGTTAATTTGATTATTATTTCATTTGACTTACCTTGCATCATTGGTATCATTGCAGCCGGGTGGCCTAATATGAGCTTCGCTCGTTCCACCCAACCTGGACTTGGCACGATCTTTGAGGGCCCTGTTGGCCCTCAGGACCTACATGGATCCCAAGGCAGCTCCCAAGCAGCAGGGTCCACAAGACCATATCATCGAGTGACCACAGGAGAGGGCCTGCAGGCCCACCTCAAGGGGCAACCATGGGAGCAGGCCCGTAGACCCCAACAGATTTGATAACATTCTGCTATCCGACCTATCGGACCTGACAGGTGGCCAGAGCTTGTAGCACAAGGCCTAGATCTCAAGGGTAGGAGGCCCTCCAGTTACTCATAGTCACTAGTGCTACCCTCATGGGTCCAACACACAGCCAAGAGCGTAGGTACGCCCTCCCAAGTAGAGACCAAACCCAAACCCGAGGGTAGGAGCGCTCTCGGGTCTGACCACCACTGACAGGGGACATCCCTGTCAGATCTTTGACGATCGAATCAGAGACCCTACAACTATGGACCATCTTGGGGACAAATCCTAAGAACAATCGTAGCTAGGACCCACGTGTGCTCGGGCATAGATCTTGAGGTACTGACATGGCACTACCATTTGATAGGACATGTGGTAGGTTGATGCGACCTCGAGCATAGATCCCGAGGTGCTGACATGGCACTGCCACTGGACAAGACCTAGACAGGACACATGGCAAGCGCCACTTGGATAGGACAACTAGACTGGACCAGACACATGGTAGACAAGCCACTAGATGATGATGGACGTGACACATGGCGAACTAGCCACGTGTCACTTGACCTAATGAGGAAGAAACATGGAAGACAAGCCACGTGTCTCGACGCGGACAGTCCACATGGCTGGCAGCAAAAAAATCCATGCAGGGGAGTGACTTCCCGTAGGTAGTCAAAAGTGCTTTAAGCGCATTTGCTCTTTTAAAGAGAAAATTATGCCATGTGACATCAATGTGGGACAAAAGTCCTAATTTTTTTAACAGCCGCTGGGCAGGGGAAGCTTTCAATATGAATGCAATGCCCTGCCCCTCTCATTGGGCTATTTAGCCCGACTGGAGAGCAAGCCAGTGCTAAGGTGCTGCCTAACAGGAGGTCGGGAGTTCGACTCCCGTTGGGGGGGAGGGGGGCATATAAACTTTTGCTCCATGAAGCAATAAAATGGAGACCCCAAAAGGTAATTCAATTTTTTTTTTTCAAGTTTATTTTTTTAATTAATTATGTTTTAATTTATTAAATAGTAATTCACTATTATTTTTTTTAAAAGTTATTTTTTTTAAAATGCCTTTAAAACTAAAATAATTTTTTACTATTTATAGATTTTACTTATATTAATTAGAGAAATCACATAAACTTAAAATATATATAAAAAAAAGGGTTATATTTTTTTTGCAATTTACAAATTTCAAGGAGCTTTTGTTTTTTTCTCCAAGGGAGAATATAAGACATAGAAGAGCACCTACTTTTATTGCAAATAAGAAAACCTTAAAATCTTCTCAACCTTGTTAGTTTTGCAAAATCCAAGAGGGACAACATCATAGACATTTGATTCTTTCTTGCACAAATAGCAAACAAGGAGACTAAATTTTTTTGTAAAATTCAAAAGGCAAAGTGTACATTTGTTTTCTTCGAAGGGGGATATAAGACATAAAATTGCACATTTTTTTTGCAAAATTTGAGAAGAAATTGTAACCTTGGGTCCATAAAAAACTAAGTCGTGTGTCGACTAGTTCTGGAGGCCTTCCAAATGCGAGTCGTTTGTCGAATTGTCTTGGAAGGAGTGCTCAAAATTGTTAAATATTACAAAATTCAGGGAAGAAGACAACATTGTACTTCTTTTGTAAAATTGGAAAACAAAGTAGGAGACATAAAATATCATTTTTTTTGCACAACACAAAACACACATTTTGTTGCAAAAATTAAAAGGTGCATTTTTTATTTTACTCGACACATTTATTGGCAAGATTAGGTGCATTTTCGGTTGCATCCGACACCTATGTGATAAGAATTTTATGGGCATTCTTGTTTGATTATTGCATTATTTCTTTTGCAATTATAAGTCATAGAATAAAGAACACACTAAACCCCAAAATTTCACAAATTTGTGTAAATCCTTGCACAGATTTAAAGCCAGAATTACTTGATATTCTCTCCTAAATCAACAAAACCCCTAATTCACTCTTATTTGTTTGGCTTAATTTCCTCAAACTTTTCATTCCTTCTTGAAGGGAGTTCAGGCAGGTGCCATTAAATATCTATTTGAGTGAATTATATTTTGGTACTCTTTTAAGGGTAATCAAAAGAAATAACAAGTTTTTTTTTTTAAATAAAGAACCTTAAAAGTTGCAATCCTTTGCACTAAGGGGGGATAATTCCTTTCTTCCTTCAAACATCGATTTTGATAAGAGGGAAATAAAACTTGTACAGGCAATCAGAAAATTCCAAGTCATCATAATTAAAACTTTTCTTTTAGACTTCATAATAGCAATCATGCTTGAAGTACTTACAATATGAAAGGACAAATTGGTGAACTTTTTTTATCAAATAGCCTAGAAAGCATAGTTTTGGACAAATTGTAAAAATGAAAACCATGACACCATTTAGTGTTGGTTTCAAAACAAGCAAAACTAAAATGGCAAAGGCACATCACAGAAGCCATCTTTCTAGTGAAGTGTCTCATATTGATTCTGTTTCTGGTTCAAAGATAGCACAAGGAGTGCTAAATTGCTCAAATAGTTTTATAGAGGGAAAACACATGTTTCCCTTGGGCAAAAGCACCATTTTCTCTCACTCTTATTTTAGGCTTCATAAATAGCATAAGTTTTTTGTTTGAATACCTTGCAATAAGGGGTGCTTGTACCTCTTTTAGGCTTCATAAATAGCAAATTCTAGGTTTTTGAAGTACTTGTAACAAGAGGAGTGATTTTTTGTGGTGTACAATTGTCTAGGAGACAATATTTGTAAAATCCTTCACAACACTCTTGAGTTGCACACTTTTTGCAATTGAAGGGGGATATCCATTTCTTTTCTTCAAACGAGAAGGGGGGAACTTATAAGGGTGCATTTTCGACAGTGACCAACACCTTAGCTACCTTATATTTTGCAAATTCATATTGTAAATGAATGAACCTTGTATGAAGCGATCTATTCTACTACACCTAGCGATTGCAATGGCTAGTTACCCATGCAATTCGGTTGGACGATGTGATTACCATAAGAACATTTGTTGGCATGAAGATAAAGTGAGGAATAACCCACTATATACTCTGCAAATTTTTTTAGAAATGTCAATTTCTCTTCTGCTTCTTTCTTAGGTTCTTGGATAACTTTCGGTTTGTCTTGTTTTTCCTTGATCTCCTTTGATTCAATGTAGAGGCAGTTGGGATGAAAAATTTTGTACTCCTCCACTTTCCAATGAAGGATTCCACTATCAGATCTAGCCTCATATTCGCTACATTTATACAGGTATAACATTCCTTCTCCATCAAGTTCATGCTCTTCATCTCCTGAGGAATTTTTTGATTCATCCGTCGTAGCTACACCCTCACTAACTTTTTGATTAGCTAGATTAATCATATATTTATGCTATATCTTCTTAAAAGTGATCGGATTCTTCCCCCAGTTATGATTAAATTTGGCTACTCGTAGCCAACATCTCCCCAAGAGTGCATCATATGCAGGTTTCTGCATTGTAATCACAATGAAATCCAAGATAAATTCTTTGTTAGCTATCACCACTTATTGTGCAATCAAGAATACCTTTGTCTCGATGCCATTCTAATCAACACCATATAATCGGAAGCTCGGTGCCCATAGAGATGGAGCACCTGTTTCTAGCCATGTTATTTTAGGTAGAACATTCACATTGGATCCTCAATCCACAATAACTTGTGTCAATTTATGCCCTAGGATCTCCATATGAACCAATGCAGGTTTCTTTCCCACATTAATAATTAATATAGTTGGATCCATTAACTGATCCTTTTGCTCCTTCTCCTGAATCGGTTTACTCTACACTTCCATCACCTTATGCGGTTGTATTTCTTCCACCATTACTTTTTGCAATACTGGAATAGCTTCCAGTAGGTTCGATAATTTAATTTCTACTATGGTATCCAAAACATGTGCTGCCAGATTTTGCACAACTATCTCCTAGTTTGATGGTTTTCTTAGTTCCTTATCAGCTGTTGACTCTACTCGCTTAGTCTTCTCAGCTTCCTCTTACAATATTTTCTTTGCTACTTGCCAGCATTGCTTTTCATTTGCTAGCTCTAGATACTTATCCTTCTTAGCCTGATTCCTCATCATGGCTAAAAATTCTTGGGTATCCTCCTTAACTTGAGAAAACTCTATGTCCAAATAACTAGCATTCTATGGGTTACTCAAAATTGTCTATTTTGGAAAATATTTTCTTTGTGGTTCCCCGGACCACACCATATACACATATGTGTAGTGCTTGCTTGTGGTGTTTCTTGCCTTTGAGGTGTAGGACAATTTTTTGCAAAATACCCCCATTCCTGGAAATTGTGACACTATATGATCGGTCTTGCTTTCGAGTGATACTACAAATAACTTTGTCCTCCTTGTCGATTACCTTGATTCGATCTTCCACCTCATTTGCTATTTTTATAACCGCCACTTGTTGCTTGTTGCCTGCTTCCTTGGGCCTTTATATTCTTTTCTTGCTCTTCGATTGATAATATATGTGGACATACACTCACATTATATGGACATAGCATTACCTCATACCCCATTAAATTACAAATGTGGTAGTTTGGACACTTTATGGCCTTTCGTATTGCATTCTATGCACCACATGTTATTTATATCAGGTTTGATATTTTGTTCTTTTATCATCTTATCAAAATCCTTGCAAAATGATGCTACTGTCCTCTATATAGTGTCATCTTCTCCACTATATGAATCATTCGACTTGGGATGAGACATAATTCCTATATATGTTTGTTTTGATTCACTCTCAAAATTATTTGCATGCTTCAGTGCTTCTTCATATGTTTCTGATGGCAATGCCTTCATATTTTTCTTAAATTTTGGAAGTAATCCATATACAAACCATTGCTTTACTAGAATGTCTTCTAGAGGCATCTACATCTTATCGACTAATTAATTTAGTCTGCGGTTATAGGACTTCACATCCTCATCAGATTTTTGCTTTGTCACACAAATTTTTGTAACAATATCTCCATCATCTTTCAAAGATCAAAATTCCTCAATTAACTTCTCCTTTATCTGGTTCCAAGTCTAGAAATATATGGTATTTTACCTCTTCAAATACCAGTCAATTGCCAATCTCCTCAACATAGCAAGAAATAGAATTACCTAATACTCTGGTATATCCACTCCATTTTTTCTCCAAATTGTTATGCAAATTCCTATGTGTCTTGTGGGGTCTTCCTTACCCTCACCTGAAAACAATGGACATCTATGCTTGGCTGCCCTATTAGCCATCTTAGGAGAATCGTAACTCTCACTTGAGGTGTCTCATGGAATATCTAACTAATTCCTCCTTAGGGGTGTCTTACTCCCGTTGTCATCAAAAGTGTCAATTCAAGGTATCTTATTTTTTCCCACCATTCGGTGACCAAACTCTCATGCATCTTCACTTGGATACCTCCTTCACTGATGTGAGGGAGATGGTCTTGGTCTTTCCTCCTGAGACCTTGCGTCCTGTTGCTCTAGTTCCTGACTCCCATAATCTACACTCCCTTACAACCCTTCGACCACTTTCTCAGGTATAACCATCCAATCTCCATCATCTTGCACTTTTCCTGTGTCAACCCTTGCCTCAGTACTTGGAGGTTCTACTTCCTCATATTCTGTATCTATCAACAATACCTCAAAGTCTCCTTGTTCGGATGTCCAAACTTTCTCTATTTCTAGTTCTTGAGTTATATGGTATGAGTTACTTATGTTTTATCTCTGATAAATCCTTATGCTCCTTCTTACTAGAATTTTTTATCGTGCTTCCTGTTAGAGTAATATTCCATTACTTGGGATACTTACCAATTACTCCACTAGGTAAAATAAGCTAGTGTATTGCATTACACTACTTAGGATTTATTACTACATTTACTATTTTAGTTTCTACCATATAGATATTTACTGTCCTAAATATCTAATGGTAACTAGCCTAAATATCCTAGGGTAGTCAATCCTAAACCTAACTCTCTACCTAGCCTAACACGTTTGTTAGCTTGGTTAGTGGGGAATTAGTTAGGTTTACTATTCATTGTATTATATAAACATTAGTCTTAAACCTAATGTTAAGTTAGTTAATTTGATTATTATTTCATTTGACTTACCTTGCATCATTGGTATCATTGCAACCAGGTGGCCTAATATGAGCTTCGCTCATTCCACCCAACCTAGACGTAGCACGGTATTTGAGGGCCCTGCTAGCCCTCAGGACCTACACTGATCCCAAGGCATCTCCCAAGCAGCAGGGTCCGCAGGCCCATATCATCGAGCGACCATAAGAGAGGGCCTGTAAGCCCACGTCATGGGGCGGCCATGGGAGCAGGCCCACAGACCCCAACAGATTCGACAACATTCTGCTGTCCTACTTGTCGAACCTAACAGGTGGCCATAGCTCATAGCACAGGGCCCAAATCTCGAGGGTAGGAGGTCATCCGATTACTGGTAGTCACTAGTGCTACCCTCGTGGGTCCAACACACAGTCGGGAGGGTAGGTGCAGCCTCCCAAGTAGATACCAAACCCAAACTCGAGGGTAGAAGTGCTCTCGGGTATGACCACCACTGACAAGGGAAATCCCTATCAGATCTTTGGTGATTGCATCAGATACCCTACAACTATGAACCATCTCGGGCACAAATCCTAAGAACAATCATAGCTAGGACCCACGCGTGCTTGGGCACAGATCTTGAGGTTTTGACATGGCACTACCAATGGACAGGACACATGGTAGGTTGATGCGACCTTGCGCATAGATCCTGAGGTGCTAACGTGGCACTGCCACTGGACAAGACCTGGATAGGACACATGGCAAGCGCCACCTGGACAGGACAACTAGACTAGACCAGACACATGGTAGACAAGCCACTGGATGATGACGGACTAGCCACATGTCAATTGACCTGACGAGGACGAAACGTGGTAGACAAGCCATGTGTCCCGATGCCTACAGTCCACATGGCTACCAGCAAAACCAGCCATGCAGGGGAGTGACTGCCCATAGGTAGTCAAAAGTGCTTTAAGCGCATTGCTATTTTAAAGAGCAAATTATGCCCTACGGCATCAATGTGGGACAAAAGTCCCAATTTTTTTTAACAGCCACGGGGTGGGGGAAGCTTTCAATATGAAGGCAATGCCCTTCCCCTCTCGTTGGGCTATTTAGCCCGACTGGAGAGCAGGCCAGCGCTAAGGTGCTGCCTGAAAGGAGGTCGGGAGTTCGACTCCCGTCGGGGGGGAGGGGGGCATATAAACTTTTGCTCCATGGAGCAATAAAATGGAGACCCCAAAGGTAATTCAATTTTTTTTTTCAAGTTTATTTTTTTAATTAATTAAGTTTTAATTTATTAAATAGTAATTCACTACTATTTTTTTTAAAAGTTATTTTTTTAAAAATGCCTTTAAAACTAAAATAATTTTTTACTATTTATAGATTTTACTTATATTAATTAGAGAAATCACATAAACTTAAAATATATATAAAAAAAAAGGGTTATATTTTTTTTGCAGTTTACAAATTTCAAGGAGCTTTTGTTTTTTTCTCCAAGGGAGAATATAAGACATAGAAGAGCACCTACTTTTATTGCAAATATGAAAACCTTAAAATCTTCTCAAACTTGTTAGTTTTGCAAAATCCAAGAGGGACAATGATGAGGATTGATGTATGATCTTTCATATGACCCCTCTAGTAGTTCCTAGCTTAGGTTTGCTTAGTTTATTTCTAGCAAATTGATATTGTAAGTGAGTCTCTTTCTCACATGCACTTGTGGGCACTAGTTGTCTTCTAGTTGTCTTTTAGAGTGTTAGTTAGCAAGTGTGAACTCAAAGTAGGAAGTGTGAGCTTCAAGTTAGCTAAAATGGATCTTCTAGTTAGCAATCTTAACTTAGAAGTTTACGTGCATTCTTCTTTGCACCTTTGTAGCTTTTGGGTTAAGCGTGTGAATCAAATCCATGATTTCATGGGTTGGTTATGTATTTTGGGCCATTAGTGCCTATATAATGATTTGTAAATAATAGAACTCTTAGTTGGATTTTCAATCCTTTTCATTGGTATCAGAGCCTAGTTCATGTTTGCACTAGGGCTTGTGAGGTGAGAGGATAGGAGATAGGATTAGTATGAGAAACGTATTCTCATTGAGGACTCGGTTTAAGCCCAAAGGGAGCTTGAAAACCATTCGAAGAAGGAAGTTCCTTCGTCGACAAACCCCTCGTTCCAACTTCTTGCTTATGCTTAAAAAGTATAGGAAGAGTTTGCCCCAAAGTTCTTCGTATACCGATCCTTGGAAGGGATTGGATCGTAGCTACGGTCCAATTAGGATTAGGGAGCCTTTTGACCCTGCTGCCCCCCCCATTTTTGAGTATTGAAGAGCTTCAGGAGGACTCCAAAGCTAGGTCGTGTGTCGACTTAGAGCTGGATGCCTTTCAAACGCTGGTCGTGTGTCGACCGGATCTTGAAAGGAGAGCTACTGGTGGGAGCTGGATGCTCATATTTTTTATAATTTCAAGCTTTAAAAATTTCAGAATTAACCCCCCTGGTTAATTTCTAAATTTTTTTATTTTTAGTTAGAAAGCTTCAAATTTATTGTTCAATATATTATTTTGATAATATAATTGTATTGCTGCAATTTATTTATAAAAAAAAAAATAGGGGCAATTTTATTTTATTTTTTTTAAGAAAAAAAAATTTGCAGCAGATTTGCTGCCGTCGGCCCCTTCGGCAGCGTTCGGCAGCCTTCGGCACTGTTGTCGGGCTTGCCGACGCTTGCCGGCCGACGGCCGTCGGGCAACCGCCATGGCAGATCGCTGTCCGCAGGACAGCGATCGCGCTTGCTCACGCGGCCACTCGATCGTCGCCGTGCTCGACAACAACTTGCCACCAGTCGACAGCGCCAGGAGTCGCCGTAGTAGCCGACGCCGCCCGACGCCAGTCACAGGCCCGAGCGAGCCGACGGTAGCTAGATCGCCAGTCGGCCCGATAGCCTGACAGTCTGTCAGGCGTCGGCTCCGATGCCAAGCGGGCCAACACCGCAGCGCCTAACATTTTCGTCGAGCGTCCAGAGGCTCGCGGCTCGCGACGCAATGCCCGACAACAATCAGTCATTGCCGTGTCTGCGCCCGCAGAGCTTTGGGGCAGCGCTCCGACATTGTCGTCGACGGCTGCCGGGCTCGCGGTCGGCAAAGACAAGGGCTAGCACCAACAGTGCCAGGGCGGTTGCGTGCGTGGACCCCCTGTGCACGGAATTTAGTGCACAGAATTTTGTGCAGAGAAGGCAAGGAGGATTGCCTTGGAAGTTTGTGCAGCTCGGGATTCCAGGAATAAATTACAATTGGAACATTGTAATTTTTTAATTTTTTTTTCACATCTGCCTTGGGAAATGTGCCAGGCAAGACTGGTGTTTTAACTGAAGGTTGTTAATTTTTCATGCACAGTTGAAGTTCAGTTCAAACAGCAGATTGAAGGGTAAATTATTGTAATAAATTTTAAATTTTTACTATTTTTAAGTGCATGTTAAAATTTTATTTTATTAATTTAATTTTTAATGACTTAATTAAATTCTTTAATCTTTTGATTAATTGCAATTTAATTTTTTTAAGTTATTTTTAAATTAATAAATTTTAAATTTTGCACTTTATATTAGTTAAAAATTTTCAAAATTTATGCCTTAGGAGTAAAATTTCAATTTTAAGCAAAGCACTCCATTGTAACAAGGAAATTTGCATTTTTGCTTCCTTGATTTAGTGCTTTCTTAAAACTTTACTTCTGGCTTATACCCGAGAACACATGGCCTCTGACTTGGCTGCCCAAGTGGCAGAATTGGCCCATGTTGTAAACACTTTGGCCGATAAGGCAAATGACACTACAATGGCGGAAGTCCTTGGCAACCTTGCCATGAAGGTAAATGACATTTCTTTGCATAATACCTCCACTTCTGCTCATGATTCACGTTTGAGAGTTCGTTGTGAAGTCCCATTGTATGATGGATCCAGGAACCCTGATGTCTTGAATAGTTGGATTCTTGACATGAGTTCTTGGTTTGCTTTTTCTCAACTTTCAGAAGATGATGTAGTGCCTTATGCTAAGCTTAAACTTTCTGGCTTAGCCAAAGTACTTGTGGAACGAAAATGAGGACAAGAACTCACCACATGGGATGAGCTTGTACAATGTCTTAAAACCAATTTCTATCCTTCAAATTATTCTAGAGAATTGGTTATTAAATGGTTTCGTTTTCGCCAAGGTACTAATATGTCTGTACAAGAATATATTTTCCAATTTAACAGGTTCAGAATACTTGTGAATGTGGAGGATGATGTTCCAGGTTTGATTCTCAAGTTTCAAAGTGGCTTGTTAGAACATTTGTACAGGGAACTAATGTTTGTTTCTATGGAAACATTGGATCAAGTTTTCAACCAGGCGCAGCTTGTGGAGGACAAGTTCAAGGCGCAATCGCAGGCATTCCGCACACCTGTTACTCAAGTGGTTGGAAACTCATCAAAAGGGAATAATTCTTTCTCTCAAAAGAAGAATTTTGCTCAAAAGAAGAATGTGTCTTCTCCATCTCCTTCTTCTCCTTCCCCTTCCGCTTCTACTCCTTCTTCCTCTTCTTCTAAATCTTCATCTTCTTCTTCTAAGAAATTCTGCAATTATTGTAAGAAGAAAGGGCATGAGAAAGCTGATTGCTTTAAGCTCAAAAAGAAGAGTTTAGTGATTACTACTCAAGAGGAGGATGCTTCCAAGGGTCCCCTTGAGTCTGTGGGAGAGAGTAGAGTATATACGGAATTACGAGGTAAGCTTAATGAAGTTACCTTAGTAAATGTAAGTTCTTCAGATGGAGCTCGTGATGCTTTGTTCATCACTCGAGCCCACTTACTTCACAACTTTGCAACTGATTGTATAGTGGACAATGGCTCGCAGAAAAATCTAATTGCGAGGTCCATTGTCGAGCGTTTGAATTTACCTATGGAGCCTCATCCTCAACCTTATTCTTTGGGTTGGAAGGATAGTGGAAGAGGCTCAGAAATCACTCACACTTGCACATTAAAATTTGCACTTGGCCCACATTTCATAGATCAAGTCACTTGTGATGTGACTCCTATGGATTGTTGTGGGATTTTGCTTGGACAACCTTTTCAAGATGATAGGAGAGCTGTTTATGATGCTTTTAAAAGAACCTACACACTTCAAAAATATGGTAAGGTCTTTCTCATTAAGAGCACCAACACTCCTAATATCATTCTAAGTTCCAAGCAAACGAAAAGAGTAATTAAGAAAGGTGGTGATGTTGCTCTAATTTTCATTCGCTCTCAAAACACTTCTACATCTACATCCATTACAAAGCAACACTCTTCAATGGATAAAATATTGCAAAGTTATTCACACATATTTCAGGAGCCAAAGTCTCTTCCTCCAATTCGCACAATTAATCACAACATTGAAATAGTTCCAGGTTCTTCTCTTCCTAATGCTCCCATGTATAGACAATCTATTTTGCAAAATGAAGAAATAAAAAAGCAAATAGAAGATTTGTTGTCTAAGGGTTTCATTAAGGAAAGTACTTCTGCTTGTGCATCACCTATTTTGTTAGTTCTTAAGAAAGATGGCACTTGGAGATTATGCATTGATTTTCGTGCATTGAACAGAATTTCTGTGAAGAATAGATATCCCTTACCCCGCATTGATGATTTATTAGATCAGCTTCAAGGAGCTAAGTTCTTTTCAAAAATAGATCTCAAAAGTGGATATCATCAAGTGCGTATCCAAGCTGAGGATACATGGAAGACTCGCTTTCAAGACGAAGATGGGCCTCTTTGAATGGTTGGTCATGCCCTTCGGTCTTACTAATGCTCCCGCAACCTTCATGAGGTTGATGAATGATGTATTTCGTGAAGTCCTTGACAAATTTGTCATTATATATCTTGATGATATATTGATTTTCTCAAAAACTTGGGAGGAACACCTTAGGCATATCCAACAAACCCTTGATCTTCTTGCGAAGAATCAATTATATGCCAACTCTTCCAAGTGTTCTTTTGGCAATACTTCAGTTTCTTACCTTGGCTATGTGATTAGTGAGAATGGAATTCAGGTAGATCCCCTTAAAGTTGATGTTTTGCTTAAGTGGTCCCCTCCTACAACTCTCACTGAGTTAAGGAGTTTCCTAGGACTTGCGAACTTTTATCGCAAGTTCATTCCTCAATATTCCACCCTTGCAGCTCCATTGCATTATCTCACTAAGTCCAAAACTCCATTTCATTGGGAGAAAAGCCAAGAAGTTGCCTTTGAGAAACTCAAAAAGAAATTGTGTACAACACCGGTGTTAACTTTACCTGACCTTTCTCAACCTTTTGAGATTGAAACAGATGCCTCTAAAGTTGCCTTAGGAGCTGTGCTCAAACAGAATGGTCATCCAGTAGCTTATCATTCAAAAACTTTTTCTGCTGCTAAGTTGAACTATTCTACATATGACAAGGAGTTGTATGCTTTAGTTCAAGCCATTAAGTACTGGAGACACTATCTTTTGGGAAAAGATACAGTAGTACACACTGATCATATGCCTCTCAAGTTTTTACAATCTCAAAGTAAAATTGAAGAATCAAGACATATGAAGTGGGCCTCTTACCTCCAACAATTTCACTTGGTGATCAAGTACAAAAAGGGGAAGAGTAATACAGTTGCTGATTGTTTGAGTAGGCCTCCGACCGCTCTTGCCTTAACAACCATGTCCACTTCACACTTGGGATTTCAGACTTGGCCTAATCAGTATTCTCAGGATCCTGATTTTGGAAAAATATTTGAGCAAGTGAGTAAGCCTTCTTCTTCCAATTTGCGTCCTTTCCAAGATTTCTACATCAAAGAAGGACTTCTCTACAAATTGGACAAGGTTTGTGTTCCTTGTGAACCTAGAGTGTCGCTTCTTAAGGAAGCTCATTCTACACTTTATGGTGGTCACTTTGGGAAGCATAAAACACTTCATCATTTGCAACGATTTTTCTATTGGCCAAAAATGCAGAGGGATGTGTTGAGATTTCTCAAGCAGTGTGCGCTTTGTTGTCGCTCAAAACCAGCTAATTGAAAGTTTGGCTTAGGCATGCCTTTGCCCATTCCTTCTCGTCCTTGGGAAAGCATTTCCATGGACTTGGTTAGTGGTTTTCCAATGACAGATCGCCAGCATGATTGTGTTTTAGTGGTTGTCAATAGATTCAGCAAGATGGCTAAGTTCATTCCATGCCGCAAGACAAGTTCTGCATCAGACTTAGCTCAATTTTTCTTTGATAGCATTTGGCGTTCATTTGGTCTACCTACCAGTATTATCTCGGATCGTGATTCACGCTTTGTGGGTCACTTTTGGCGTTCTTTGTGGAAGATTTTGGGAGTTTCCCTTAACTTCTCTACCGCCTATCATCCGCAGTCCGATGGGCAGACTGAAGTGGTAAACCGTACACTTGTGCAAAGTTTGCGAATCTATCATCACGCTTCACCAGCAAAGTGGGACTTGAGTCTCACGCATATTGAACATGCCTATAATAGGGCCCTACACTCTTCTACAGGTCATTCACCCTTTGAAGTTTGTATGGGATTTCAGCCCTTGGCACCTTATGAGTTACCTTTATCTTTGCCTTCTCCTGTCACTTCACATCTTCAGAAGGAGCAAGACAAGGCACACTCATTTGTTCAACACTTGCACAATCTTCAATCAAAGGTGGTTGAGATTTTGCAAAAGACACAACAACAGCAGAAAAAGGCCATGGATCGACATCGAATTCCTCATCCTTTTCAGGTTGGTGATAAAGTTTGGTTGCATCTTGACAAGCGGCGTTTCACTGATAAGACTCATAGCAAAATCAAACCAATTCGCTATGGGCCTTACACTATTCTTCAGCAGGTGTCCGAGAATGCTTTCCGTCTGGATCTTCCCGCACACTTGGGAATTCATGACGTCGTCAATGTGGATCTCTTGAAGTTGTACTTTGACTCTACATTGGAGACTGCACCAGCTATCAGCCATCCTGTGGACGTGGTTCCTGAGCTACGCTTACCATTGGATGCAGATCAGATCTATGACACGAAGACTTGGCAGACTCGTCATGGGTCTACCACCTCATATCTTGTGGCTCGGCGAGGACAGCTGCCGCATCAGGCTCGTTGGATTTCTTTTCATCAGATGTCCCGTGACTTTCCTATTCTTTTGAAAGCATTGGAGTCCAATGCTTCTATTGTGGGGAGGCATGATGAGGATTGATGTATGATCTTTCATATGACCCCTCTAGTAGTTCCTAGCTTAGGTTTGCTTAGTTTATTTCTAGCAAATTGATATTGTAAGTGAGTCTCTTTCTCACATGCACTTGTGGGCACTAGTTGTCTTCTAGTTGTCTTTTAGAGTGTTAGTTAGCAAGTGTGAACTCAAAGTAGGAAGTGTGAGCTTCAAGTTAGCTAAAATGGATCTTCTAGTTAGCAATCTTAACTTAGAAGTTTACGTGCATTCTTCTTTGCACCTTTGTAGCTTTTGGGTTAAGCGTGTGAATCAAATCCATGATTTCATGGGTTGGTTATGTATTTTGGGCCATTAGTGCCTATATAATGATTTGTAAATAATAGAACTCTTAGTTGGATTTTCAATCCTTTTCAGACAACATCATAGACATTTGATTCTTTCTTGCACAAATAGCAAACAAGGAGACTAAATTTTTTTGTAAAATTCAAAATGCAAAGTGTACATTTGTTTTCTTCGAAGGGGGATATAAGACAT
The DNA here is from genome assembly GCA_028583015.1 of Wollemia nobilis. Lineage (NCBI taxonomy): Eukaryota > Viridiplantae > Streptophyta > Pinopsida > Araucariales > Araucariaceae > Wollemia > Wollemia nobilis. The sequence goes on along the minus strand of JAQPPZ010001031.1, from coordinate 2,801,272 downwards.
AAAATTGCACATTTTTTTTGCAAAATTTGAGAAGAAATTGTAACCTTGGGTCCATAAAAAACTAAGTCATGTCGACTAGTTCTGGAAGCCTTCCAAATGCGAGTCGTTTGTCGAATTGTCTTGGAAGGAGTGCTCAAAATTGTTAAATTTTGCAAAATTCAGGGATGAAGACAACATTGTACTTCTTTTGCAAAATTGGAAAACAAAGTAGGAGACATAAAATATCATTTTTTTTGCACAACACAAAACACACATTTTGTTGCAAAAATTAAAAGGTGCATTTTTTATTTTACTCGACACCTTTATTGGCAAGATTAGGTGCATTTTCGGTTGCATCCGACACCTATGTGATAAGAATTTTGTGCGCATTCTTGTTTGATTATTGCATTATTTCTTTTGCAATTATAAGTCATAGAATCAAGAACACACTAAACCCAAAAATTTCACAAATTTGTGTAAATCCTTGCACAGATTTAAAGCCAAAATTACTTGATATTCTCTCCTAAATCAACAAAACCCCTAATTCACTCTTATTTGTTTGGCTTAATTTCCTCAAAATTTTCACCCTTCTTGAAGGGAGTTCAGGAAGGTGCCATTAAATATCTATTTGAGTGAATTATATATTGGTACTCTTTTAAGGGTAATCAAAAGAAAGAACAAGTTTTTTTTGGAAAATAAAGAACCTTAAAAATTGCAATCCTTTGCACTAAGGGGGGATAATTCCTTTCTTCCTTCAAACATCGATTTTGATAAGAGGGAAATAAAACTTGTACAGGCAATCAGAAAAGTCCAAGTCATCAACATTAAAACTTTTATTTTAGACTTCATAATAGCAATCATGCTTGAAGTACTTACAATATGAAAGGACAAATTGGTGAACTTTTTTGATCAAATTGCCTAGAAAGCATAGTTTTGCACAAATTGTAAAAATGAAAACCATGACACCATTCAGTGTTGGTTTCAAAACAAGCAAAACTAAAATGGCAAAGGCACATCACAGAAGCCATATTTCTAGTGAAGTGTCTCATATTGATTCTATTTCTAGTTCAAAGATAGCACAAGGAGTGCTAAATTGCTAAAATAGTTTTATAAAGGGAAAACACATTTTTCCCTTGGGCAAAAACACCATTTTCTCTCACTCTTATTTTAGGCTTCATAAATAGCATAAGTTTTTTTTTTGAAGACCTTGCAATAAGGGATGCTTGTACCTCTTTTAGGCTTCGTAAATAGCAAATTCTAGGTGTTGGAATTACTTGTAACAAGAGGAGCGATTTTTTGTGGGGTACAATTGTCTAGGAGACAATATTTGTAAAATCCTTCACAACACTCTTGAGTTGCACACTTTTTGCAATTGAGGGGGGATATCAATTTCTTTTCTTATTTTTTTTTGTAAATAGGTACGATGACTTATAAGGGTGCATTTTTGGCTTTGATTGACACCTTAGTCACACTTCCTTCAAAAATTAATTACACTATGTTTTGCAATGAGAAGGGGGGAACTTATAAGGGTGCATTTTCGACAGCGACCAACACCTTAGCTACCTTATATTTTGCAAATTCATATTGTAAATGAATGAACCTTGTATGAAGTGATCTATTCTACTACACCTAGCGATTGCAATGACTAGTTACCCATGCAATTCGGTTGGACGATGTGATTACCATAAAAAAAATTGTTGGCATGAAGACAAAGTGAGGAATAACCCACTATATACTCTGCAAAACTTTTTAGAAATGTCCATTTCTCTTCTGCTTATTTCTTAGGTTCTTGGATAAATTTCGGTTTGTCTTGTTTTTCCTTGATCTCCTTTGATTCAATGTAGAGGCAGTTGGGATGAAAATGTTTTTACTCCTCCATTTTCCAATGAAGGATTCCACTATCAGATCTAGCCTCATATTCGCTACATTTATACAGGTATAACATTCCTTCTCCATCAAGTTCATGCTCTTCATATCCTAAGGAATTTTTTGATTCATCCGTCGTAGCTACACCCTCACTAACTTTTTGATTAGCTAGATTAATCATATATTTATGCTGTATCTTCTTAAAAGTGATCTGATTCTTCCCCCAATTGTCATTAAATTTGGCTGCTCGTAGCCAGTATCTCCCCAGGAGTGCATCATATGCAGGTTTTTGCATTGTAATCACAATGAAATCCAAGATAAATTCTTGGTTAACTATCACCACTTATTATGCGATCAAGAATACCTTTGTCTCGATGCCATTCTAATCAACACCATATAATCAGAAGCTCGATTCCCATAGAGATGGAGCACCTATTTCTAGCCATGTTATTTCAGATAGAACATTCACGTTGGATCCTCCATCCACAATAACTTGTGTCAATTTATGCCCTAGGATCTCCATATGAACCAATGCTGGTTTCTTTCCCACATCAATAATTAATATAGTTGGATCCATGAACTGATACTTCCATTCCTTCTCCTGAATCGGTTGAATCTACACTTCCATCACCTTATGCGGTTGTATTTCTTCCACCATTACTTTTTGCAATGTTGTAATAGCTTCCAGTAGTTTCGATAATTTAATTTCTACTATGGTATCCAAAACCTGTGTTGCCATATTTTGCACAACTATCTCCTAGTTTGATGGTTTTCTTAGTTCCTTATCAGCTGTTGACTCTACTCGCTTAGTCTTCTCAGCTTCCTCTTGCAATATTTTCTTTGCTACTTGCCAGAATTGCTTTTCATTTGCTAGCTCTAGATACTTATCCTTCTTAGCCTGATTCCTCATCATGGCTAAAAATTCTTGGGTATCCTCCTTAACTTGAGAAAACTCTATGTCCAAATAACTAGCATTCTATGGGTTACTCAAAATTGTCTATTTTGGAAAATCTCTTCTTTGTGGTTTCCCGGACCACACCATATACACATATGTGTAGTGCTTGCTTGTGGTGTTTCTTGCCTTTGAGGTGTAGGACAATTTTTTGCAAAATACCCCCATTCCTGGAAATTGTGACACTGTATGATCGGTCTTGCTTTCGAGTGATACTACAAATAACTTTGTCCTCCTTGTTGATTACCTTGATTCGATCTTCCACCTCATTTGCTATTTTTATAACCGCCACTTGTTGCTTGTTTCCTGCTTCCTTGGGCCTTTATATTCTCTTCCTACTCTTGGATTGATAATATATGTGGAAATACACTCACATTATATGGACATAGCATTACCTCATACCCCATTAAATTACAAATGTGGTAGTTTGGATACTTTATGGCCTTTCGTATTGCATTCTATGCACCACATGTTATTTATATCAGGTTTGATATTTTGTTCTTTTATCATCTTATCAAAATCCTTGCAAAATGATGCTATTGTCCTCTGTATAGTGTCATCTTCTCCACTATATGAATCATTCGACTTGGGATGAGACATAATTCCTATATATGTTTGTTTTGATTCACTCTCAAAATTCTTTGCATGCTTCAGTGCTTCTTCATATGTTTCTGATGGCAATGCCTTCATATTTTTCTTAAATTTTGGAAGTAATCCATATACAAACCACTGCTTTACTAGAATGTCTGCCAGAGGCATCTGCATCTTATCGACTAATTAATTTAGTCTACGGTTATAGGACTTCACATCCTCATCAGATTTTTGCTTTGTCACACAAATTTTTGTAACAATATCTCCATCATCTTTCAAAGATCAAAATTCCTCAATTAACTTCTCCTTTATCTGGTTCCAAGTCTAGAAATATATGGTATTTTCCCCCTTCAAATACCATTCAATTACCAATCTCCTCAACATAGCAAGAAATAGAATTACCTAATCCTCTGGTATATCCACTCCATTTGCTCTCCAAATTGTTATGCAAATTCCTATGTGTCTTGTGGGGTATTCCTTACCCTCAATTGAAAACAATGGACATCTATGCTTGGCTGCCATATTAGCCATATTAGGAGAGTCGTAACTCTCACTTGAGGTGTCTCATGGAATCTCTGAATGATTACTCCTTAGGGGTGTCTTACTCCCGTTGTCATCAAAAGTGTCAATTCAAGGTATCTTATTTTTTCCCACCATTCGATGACCAAACTCTCATGCATCTTCACTTGGATACCTCCTTCACTGATGTGAGGGAAATGGTCTTGGTATTTCCTCCTGAGACCTCGCATCCTGTTGCTCTAGTTCTTGAATCCCATCCTCTACACTCCCTTACAACCCTTCTACCACTTTCTCAGGTATAACCATCCACTCTCCATCATCTTGCACTTTTCCTGTGTCAACCCTTGCCTCAGTACTTGGAGGTTCTACTTCTTCATATTCTGTATCTATCAACAATACCTCAAAGTCTCCTTGTTCAGATGTCCAAACTTTCTCTATTTCTAGTTCTTGAGTTATATGTTATGAGTTACTTATGTTTTATCTCTGATAAATCCTTATGCTCCTTCTTACTAGAATTTTTTATCGTGCTTCCTGTTAGAGTAATATTCCATTACTTGGGATACTTACCAATTACTCCACTAGGTAAAATAAGCTAGTGTATTGCATTACACTACTTAGGATTTATTACTACATTTACTGTTTTAGTTTCTACCATATAGATATTTACTGTCCTAAATATCTAATGGTAACTAGCCTAAATATCCTAGGGTAGTCAATCCTAAACCTAACTCTCTACCTAGCCTAATATGTTTGTTAGCTTGGTTAGTGGAGAATTAGTTAGGTTTACTATTCATTGTATTATATAAACATTAGTCTTAAACCTAATGTTAAGTTAGTTAATTTGATTATTATTTCATTTGACTTACCTTGCATCATTGGTATCATTGCAGCCGGGTGGCCTAATATGAGCTTCGCTCGTTCCACCCAACCTGGACCTGACATGGTCTTTGAGGGCCCTGCTGGCCCTTAGGACCTACACAAATCCCAAGGCAACTCCAAAGCAATAGGGTCTACAGGCCCATATCATCGAGTGACCACAGGAGAGGGCCTACAGGTCCACGTCATGGGGCGGCCATGGGAGCAGGCCTGCAAACCCCAACAAATTGATTAGCATTCTGATGTCCGACCTATTGGACCTAACATGTGGCCAGAGCTCATAGCATAGGCCCCAAATCTTGAGGGCAGGAAGCCCTTCGATTATTGGTAGTCGCTAGTGCTGTCCCCATGGGTCCAACACATAGTCATGAGGGTAGGTGTGCCCTCCCAAGCAGAGACCAAACCCAAAACTGAGGGTAGGAGCGCTCTCAGGTCTGACCACCACTGACAAGGGACATCCCTATCAGATCTTTGATTATCGTATCAAAGACCCTACAACTGCAGACCATCCCAAGCATAAATCCTAAGAAAAATCATAGCTAGGACCCACACGTGCTTGGGCATAGATCTTGAGGTACTGACATGGCACTACCACTAGATAGGACACGTGGTAGGTTGATGCGACCTCGGGCATAGATCCCGAGGTGCTGACGTGGCACTACCACTGGACAAGACCTAAACAGGACACATGGCAAGTGCCACCTAGACAGAACAACTAGACTGGACCAAACACATGGTAGATAAGCCACTGGACGACGATGGACGTGACACATGGTGGACTAGCCACGTGTCACTTGACCTGATGAGGACGAAACATGGCAGACAAGCCATGTGTCCCGATGTCGACAGTCCACATGGATGGCAACAAAACCAGCCATGAGGGGAGTGACTGCCTATAGGCAGTCACAAGTGCTTTAAGCGCATTTGCTATTTTAAAGAGAAAATTATGCCTTGCGACATCAATGTGGGACAAAAGTCCCAATTTTGTTTAACATCCGTGGGGTGGGGGAAGCTTTCAATATGAAGGCAATGCCCTGCCCCTCTCGTTGGGCTATTTAACCTGACTGGAGAGCAGGCCAGTGCTAAGGTGCTGCCTGACAGGAGGTCGGGAGTTCGACTCCCGTCGGGGGGGAGGGGGGCATATAAAATTTTGCTCCATGGAGCAATAAAATGGAGACCCCAAAAGGTAATTCAATTTTTTTTTTCAAGTTTATTTTTTTAATTAATTAAGTTTTAATTTTTTAAATAGTAATTCACTATTATTTTTTTTAAAAGTTATTTTTTTTAAAATGCCTTTAAAATTAAAATAATTTTTTACTATTTATAGATTTTACTTATATTAATTAGAGAAATCACATAAACTTAAAATATTTATAAAAAAAAAGGGTTATATTTTTTTTGCAATTTACAAATTTCAAGGAGCTTTTGTTTTTTTCTCCAAGGGAGAATATAAGACATAGAAGAGCACCTACTTTTATTGCAAATAAGAAAACCTTAAAATCTTCTCAACCTTGTTAGTTTTGCAAAATCCAAGAGGGACAACATCATAGACATTTGATTCTTTCTTGCACAAATAGCAAACAAGGAGACTGAAATTTTTTGTAAAATTCAAAAGGCAAAGTGTACATTTGTTTTCTTCGAAGGGGGATATAAGACATAAAATTGCACATTTTTTTTGCAAAATTTGAGAAGAAATTGTAACCTTGGGTCCATCAAAAACTAAGTCGTGTGTTGACTAGTTCTGGAAGCCTTCCAAATGCGAGTCGTTTGTCGAATTGTATTGGAAGGAGTGCTCAAAATTGTTAAATTTTGCAAAATTCAGGGAAGAAGACAACATTGTACTTATTTTGCAAAATTGGAAAACAAAGTAGGAGACATAAAATATCATTTTTTTTGCACAACACAAAACACACATTTTGTTGCAAAAATTAAAAGGTGCATTTTTTATTTTACTCGACACTTTTATTGGCAAGATTAGGTGCATTTTCGGTTGCATCCGACACCTATGTGATAAGAATTTTGTGGGCATTCTTGTTTTATTATTGCATTATTTCTTTTGCAATTATAAGTCATAGAATCAAGAACACACTAAACCCCAAAATTTCACAAATTTGTGTAAATCCTTGCACAGATTTAAATCCAGAATTACTTGATATTCTCTCCTAAATCAACAAAACCCCTAATTCACTCTTATTTGTTTGGCTTAATTTCCTCAAACTTTTCATCCTTCTTGAAGGGAGTTCAGGCAAGTGCCATTAAATATCTATTTGAGTGAATTATATTTTGGTACTCTTTTAAGGGTAATCAAAAGAAAGAACAAGTTTTTTTTTTTAAATAAAGAACCTTAAAATTTGCAATCCTTTGCACTAAGGGGGGATAATTCCTTTCTTCCTTCAAACATCGATTTTGATAAGAGGGAAATAAAACTTGTACAGGCAAGCAGAAAAGTCCAAGTCATCAACATTAAAACTTTTCTTTTAGACTTCATAATAACAATCATGCTTGAAGTACTTACAATATGAAAGGACAAATTGGTGAACTTTTTTGATCAAATTGCCTAGAAAGCATAGTTTTGCACAAATTGTAAAAATGAAAACCATGACACCATTCAAGTATTGGTTTCAAAACAAGCAAAACTAAAATGGCAAAGGCACATCACGAAGCCATATTTCTAGTGAAGTGTCTCATATTGATTCTGTTTCTGGTTCAAAGATAGCACAAGGAGTGCTAAATTGGTAAAATAGTTTTGTAGAGGGAAAACACATGTTTCCCTTGGGCAAAAGCACCATTTTCTCTCACTCTTATTTTAGGCTTCATAAATAGCATAAGTTTTTTGTTTGAAGACCTTGCAATAAGGGGTGCTTTTACCTCTTTTAGGATTCATAAATAGCAAATTCTAGGTGTTTGAAGTACTTGTAACAAGAGGAGCGATTTTTTGTGGTGTACAATTGTCTAGGAGACAATATTTGTAAAATCCTTCACAACACTCTTGAGTTGCACACTTTTTGCAATTGAGGGGGGATATCCATTTCTTTTCTTCATTTTTTTTGTAAATAGGGATGATGACTTATAAGGGTGCATTTTTTGCTTTGATCGACACCTTAGTCACACTTCCTTCAGAAATTAATTACACTATGTTTTGCAACGAAAAGGGGGGAACTTATAAGGGTGCATTTTCGGAAGCGACCAACACCTTAGCTACCTTATATTTTGCAAATTCATATTGTAAATGAATGAACCTTGTATGAAGTGATCTATTATACTACACCTAGTGATTGCAATGGCTAGTTACCCATGCAATTTGGTTGGACGATGTGATTACCATAAGAAAATTTGTTGGCATGAAGACAAAGTGAGGAATAACCCACTTTTTTCTTAGGAGCAGCTAAAGAACTATGACAGAGCAAAGAACCAGTAGATCAACATCTTCTTCACTGTATTGGGGCAGTTATATACTTCATCCAAATATTGTTGTATAGAGGTATATGTATGTATTACCCAAATAATGTAATAAGGGGGGATGTTAGAGTAATATTCCATTACTTGGGATACTTACCAATTACTCCACTGGGTAAAATAAGCTAGTGTATTGCATTACACTACTTAGGATTTATTACTACATTTACTGTTTTAGTTTCTACCATATAGATATTTACTGTCCTAAATATCTAATGGTAACTAGCCTAAATATCCTAGGGTAGTCAATCCTAAACCTAACTCTCTACCTAGCCTAACGCGTTTGTTAGCTTGGTTAGTGGGGAATTAGTTAGGTTTACTATTCATTGTATTATATAAACATTAGTATTAAACCTAATGTTAAGTTAGTTAATTTGATTATTATTTCATTTGAATTACCTTGCATCACTTCCCATCTCCCATGGCTTCATGCATCGGTGTCTATCATTCACCTCCAGTTTTAGTATCCACACTTCGTCAATTTGACCTGTTTTAACAAAGATGCCAAATTTGATAAGGAAACGATGCAAAATGTAGCATAGGGTATAGTATTACTGGGTGGGGATATGATATTTTAGGACCAGGAATGATCTATAGGAAATTTTCAAATCGGTTACCAAATCGTACCACCGTACAATCCTCCGAACTACCCTTTATGACAATTAAATAACTTGTATGAATGTCAAACTATTGCACTGTATGGTTAAAAATTATATAATAGCATGGATTTTATACTTTTGCACTCATACAAACTTATAGATTCGGTTTTTGAAGCTATCCAACATAGTTTTGTAATGGTTCAAGTCGATTTCCTCAAACTACCAAATTGGGTAAGTCAATCCCTATAGTTCAGTTTGCCAAATTGGGTAAGTTGATTTTGTACGATTTGTATGAACTATGGTGTACGATCTATGGAAACTGAACGTACATTCAAGTTCCAAATCAGATGCTCTAATTCCTAAATCTCTCTTAGGGATGTTTTGTAGGGTTTTACTATGCCAATTAATCTATTCTTTGGGTTGTTCCAAACATTACAATGGAGCTTGGGAGAGATTCCATTCAACTGATTATGTACAAAAATTATACAATAGGTCTATTAAAGTTATTATACACATTATTATGCTCACATATCATTCCTCATGTTCCACCAGTGCTAACCTCTATCAAGGAGTTGCAACAATGCATAAAACTAAGCTAAAACAATAACCAAAAAACACACATACATCAATATTCCATCATAGATCATCAATCATCATTGCCAGGATCATACATAATGTGTAATGACATATTTCCATTCCATTATAGCATAAATTTAATTACAACAAGGTTATTCTATCAATATCTTGTAATAACTCAAATGTAAGTTAGCTATTACAATAGACAAGTACTCTATCTTATCTCTTAGCAACCAGACCTAAAATTTTGAAAATGGGGCCTTATATAACATTTCCCAAGCCATTCCATAGTGGTTAATGAGGAAATTAGTTATTTAAAACTACCCATATATAAATAAATTCATTAATTTGGCCTTTTACTAAGTCTAACACCTTAGTTAGCAAATCTATGCGCCATTTCACTATGAAATTACATTTCCCATGCATTTGGATGAATTTCAATGCATCCTATATGATTTGTTGCTACTTTGTATGGTTTTTCCATCCATTTGTATGGTTTTCCCCAACCTATATGGTTTACAAAACTTGGAAAAACTGTCACTTATCTCAAAACTTGTCAAAATTGAGCAAATCCTGTTTGATCACTTTCTTTTATTTTAGGAGGTGGATTTGCTACCTAAAGAGAGAGAGGGTTCCTTGATGTGATGGTGAATAGAATAGAGGGATTATGGGTGGTAAATATATATAATGTTATTAATAACAAGATGGATATGAGGGAGGAAGGAGCAATGGGAATTGATTTGCATAGTGGATGGTGGAGAGATGGTGCTATGTGGAGTGGACAGTGATGATGGTTGTGGGATAATGCCTAGAAGGAGGAGGGCAATGATAGGTAGGAGGAAGGACAAAATGGAAAAAAATATCTAGAAATACCTATATGGCACTTCCATAACTATATTTTGTCGAAGTGAACCCTCTGTAACTATATTCCATCGAAGCGCTAAGTGTGCAACCTTTGATGAGCTGAAAAAATGTCTCGATCTTCTTATGCTTCTTACATATTCTGAATATGTAGAGTAGGAAATGATCACACTCATGTATCTCATGCTCCATGGCTTTTTCATATGGATTGACTTTTACTATCCCTATTTATAAATCAAGTAGACTCATGCATGGTTTCATTTCAGATCGGTTTACCTTGTTGCCTACGTAGTACATGGTCACACTTAAAAGATCTGATTTTATTATTTTGTACAAAGCTCGCCACTTGAACAGTCTGTATCATCCTTGCTCGGTTATTTTCCGTGTGATTTTATTTGATAGTCTACTTATTTTATCTCTTGGTTGTTTCCTGAATCAATCATTTCCCCTGATCCTTTTGCATGTATTTCTAATTCACCTTGCAGTGGTTGTTGTTTGTCGTAGCTTACTCCTATTTAATTGGTTGTACCTATTGGTGATTCACCACCTTAGTCCAACTTGCATTGTTATTGTATTACTCTTTTCTCCTGGTTGTAGTCCACCAGATTTGCACATGGGGGATCATGCCTATTGAATCTATCAATTCATGATTATTGTTGGATGGAAAATGCATCACATACTTCTATTTGATACTTTTGGACCTGCAAGAATGTTAGCCCTGTAATATGGAGGACGTATGTCAATGGTGGTTATGCACATTATAGAGGATATCCTAGCATTTTATTGATTAATCAATTTCATAATAATTGTTAGATTAAGGCTTTCATATTTTGTTGAATATTAATTTATCAGTGATTTAGAAATTACTAACCTTTGGCTAATTCTCACCCCTTAATGTCTTGCTTACCTTGCTAGATGACTCATCATTCGATCACATATGTGATTCTACGCGTTATTTAGATCACCCCAAACCTGTGCCATTGTTTGTTGAAGAGAAGGGGTCATTATCACGTGTTTAGACCCATTATTAATCTTAGTTAATTTTTGATTGGCATAATAAACTGTCTTTAATCATCCAAGAAAATTTAGTTACACGTGATCGTCAGATCTGGTCGGGATTCACTGCTATTTTTAGATTTTGTAAGTGTTACATGCTTCTTATCAGGATCTATCTTCCTTTGATGGCCTCGATCAGGTGCAACCATTGGATGAGAGTGAATATGAGTGCATCCGTCAGATTAAGCCATCATGGTACCCTTTTTAATGGATGATTGCTCCGAATAGCGCCACCATCAGATTTTTCTTGATAGCACGCGATCGTCGGATCCCATTTTGTCTTTATACGACTTGTCAACCCTTGATAGCTATGTGAGATTGCAACCGTAGGATATTTACTTGGATTGAGTGCTATCATTGGATTCCATTTTATCCTTTATATATCCTTGATTAAATTATGGCCATTAGATCTCGATGGGTTGAAACATGGCCATTGATTTCCCTTTGGTTTATAATGGTTTTTAAACGAAGCACCACCATCGAATCTAAGCTAGTTCGAGCGTAGCCATCGATTCACTTTAGCTTTTTGACCTATCAACCTTTGATGGCTTCATGAAATTGCAGCCATTGGATTAAATTGGGGATAGGCATGACCGTTCGATCTTGGTCAAATACCACTTAGTCAATCGACCATTAGGACATTGTTCATATTTTTAAATCCAATCACCACCATCAAAGTTAATTGGTAAGAGCACAACCATTTTATTAAGACATAATCACACCCTTCTTAATGGATGATTGCTCCGATAAAACACTACCATCGGGTATTAATTGAAATGAGCACAGCTATTGGATCGACCTATGATGTATGCTCTTGTATTTTATGGGGCTTTGATTAGATCATGTTTTTTAGATTTTGGTAGGCTAAGCACTTCCGTTATATTGGGTTATAATTGATGAATAGCACCATTGTTGTTTCAAACTTGATTAAGTGCCACCATCAGATCTCATTCTAAAAAGAGTGCTACCGTTAGATATTAATATGATGAAGCGCTATCATAGGATTAGTTTACGACCAAGTGCTACCATAGATATTTATTAAAACTTTATCAAAAGAGGCCTTGTTTAATTTTTGATCAACTTTCTTGGAGCGCGACCGTTGGATCAATCAGTCTTAAGCACAACCGTTGGATCTGCTTGGATACCTGGGTATTTGAATTTGACTTGGATGGGACCTTTTTATCGATTGATTGCTTTGTGATGCATATTGTCGTTGGATTATCCTTGGTGAGGACACGTTCATTGATATTCCTCAGACCTGCACATTCTTTAAACATAAGTGTGAGTAATGTTTTTAAACTAACCTTGGTGGTTCATGGTAAATGCGCATCCGTTGGATCAATTCTTGATCAAATGTAGTCGTGGATCTTCCGTGACCATTGTACCTAGGCTTTCAAAATTTAGACCATGGTGCTTTATTAAGTTGAGTGCATCCATCCAATTTATCTTCGATGAAGCGCTACCCTTAGATCTCCTATAATCTACAAGCTTGATAACCAAAAGGGGTGCATCATTGTATTTTGATAATATTTGATTAAGCCAAAAGGGGGTAATTAGTAACATATTAAAGCCCTTGCTAATATTACTTAACAAATTTAATTAATCTTTCAACCTTTAACCCTTTTGGTGGTAACTTTATAAACTTTTTAAGAGGGCACGACCGTTCGATTAAATCGTAATCAAGCACCACCCTTGGATCTCTTAAAATAGCTCAATGTTTAATTCAAGGGGGCGCATACCCTTAAGGATTTAATTAAGAATTTCATTCAAACCTTAGATTTTACCTCTTTTGACCATGGGTGTTGAAGGATTGACTCTTAGGGTGTGTGCATCTGTTCGATCAAGGAATATCTGAGTGCTACCCTTTGATCTCTTCAAGGTTCTCGATGTTTAATTAAAGCAAGCACATGCCTTAGAACAATTAGCATTTGGCTTAAGACCTTAGGTTCTTAGAATTTAGACCATGGTGTTCACCTTGTCCCTTAAATGATTTTATTAAAACTTTTAGATACCTTGGGAATTAGGGGTTTATTCTTTTGACTTAGGTCCATGAATTATGATAATTATTTTTAAAGGAAAGCTTACATTAAATTCATGGATCATAAAAAGTTGGGTATTTTAAAGATTTGACCTTTGTGGATTTTTATAGGACAAAACAACGATCATAAAATTAATCCAAAAGTTACTGAGGTTAATTTTACAAATCAATCATATGGAAGTCAACTTCTTAGATGAAAATGCAATAGAGGCTAGCAAATTTTGCTAATTTTATTGAAACAAAAAATTTAAAATTGGGGGTTTCAGATGTTGAGTCAATTTTGAATGATCAAGCTTTTTTTAATAGTGTAATGAAATATTACATGTGATAATGTTCTCTAAAAAATTACCTTTCCTACTACAGAGAAGTCTATGTGTTTATATAACACACACAGGACTTCCTATTGCAGTTTTGTTACAACATGCATCCTGGTTACAGTCTAAAATGGGATAGTTTAGTTACTATAAAATGTGTATGTTTAAACCTCTTTTTGTCATATCCCAGCAATAAAATGATTTTTTCTTGGTTATGGTCTGCTTCATTGAGTGGTTACGTGTTCATCCACTCCATCTAGGACAACTCATTCATTTGGAGGTTTCCCATAGATGACGTGGAACTGTGGTCAATGGGGTCCTTCTATAGTCGTCCGATCAACACGTATAATTTTGGTGCTTGCTTGAGTAAGGCACTTTCTTGGCACCTACTTGAGTAAGGCACCTACCTCAGTAAGGTGCCTACCTCATTAAGGTACCTACCTCATTAAGGCACCTACCTTAGTAAGGCACCTACCTCAGTAAGGTGCCTACTTGAGTAAGGCACCTACTTGGTATACCTTAGTCTTATGAGTAGAAGCATGCCAGGTTAGTGTAGGACCTCGACTGAGCAAAATACAACAAAATAAGGTGAATAACTACACAAAACACACTTCACGCATAGATTAGATAATATACATGATTCATTAAATAAACACAATATTTCATAAAAATATACAACTCATTATATATTACCATACAAAAACTATTAGTACTTATACAAAAATATGAGCATATCTGGTGCTCATCATCCCCCCATGCCTAATATGTGCCACGCCCTCATGGAACCTAAAATTGGTAATCACCTCCTTCGCATAGGCCACTTCTCCCTATTTATTTTTCTTACTAGTGGCCTTGGCTTTCCCTTTAGTCTGAGGAATTTGTTTTTGATGTGGCGTACTGGTTTGTTGTGGGGCATTTTAGGTTGTGTTGTCCTCTGGCTACAATGTATTTTTATTGTTCTAGGTTGGACTTAATTCTACACTAGCTTCCTATTACACTAGCTATGCCTCCCTAGCATGCTTGGCCTAGAAACTATGTTGGGTGCTACAACCACAATTGTTTCTCCCTTCTCGAAGGACGCCTCTACTTCCTACCACAAGTCAGTGAGTTGAGGGTGTAACTCTTTGAAGAGAATTTAAGAATCGTCCCTCTTCTAAACTAACACATTGGCCTTATACAACCAAATTTCTTTGGGGATGAGGCCAACATTTTATTCTATAATCGTTGCTTCCTCTACCTCTAGTCCGTATATCCCCCGTATCTCCATTCATTTCCTCATCTTGGAAGGCCGACCCTATGACGAACCATAGATCTCCCAAAATTGGTCATCCATAGTAGGGTCCACATAGATACCAGACCCTATTTTGACCTTCTTGGTAGATTTCCTAGCTACATTTACCACCCCGAACTCCTCACAAATATTTTTAAATTTTTCTTTTCGTTCAGTGAAGGCCTGCATGCCTTCTTCCCATTATTCATTCGAGTGGGGATTCGTTTTTGTGAATATAACTCTGGCCTTTATTTTAGCTCTCTTATGTAATGTTTGAGGTGCCTTCTCTTTTCTCCTATATGGTATCGTAGTGGCCTACATGGAGATATCTTCCTTTCCTATGGGATATGCCTCCCTGTTAGAGGCTCTAGGAATCTACCCTTATAATCTTAGGTCCCCCATAGCTATCTCCTCTATTTCTTGGTTTTGCAGTGCCTATTCCTCTGGTTCTTCAGGTAGTGGTCCCTCAATTTTAGTTACTTGGTGCTTCAAAGAGTATTTATTAGCCTTGGGTTTAGGGTTTTTCCCTTGGCCCTGCCATGAAGGCTCCTCATCATCGTCAATGTCAATAATAGGGTTTTCTATTTGAAAAATAGAATTCCCTTGTTCTTTTGTAGTTGCTCTATCAGAGGTGCACGAACCCTCTCCTACCTCTATTTTCCTCATTTCGAGTGTTCAACCTGACTGCCCTAAGGATTCTACCCTTTCTGGTGAGGTTGGAGAGTTTGTCAAAACCTCAATTGTCCAATCTATTTGGGTAGAGGCATACCACCTCTCAATCACCCTAATCTACAATTGCTAGTTCTATACCCTAAGCTATTGGATCAATTGCTATAATTGGGCAATGATGGCCTCCTACCTCTACATATTTCTCGTAGTCATCTCCTTAAATTCCTTAAATAACACCTAAATCATGAAATTATTACTCTACCCAGTGTAATCCTCCCCCATTGGCATCTCAAACTGATGTTACAGTCTTACCAAATATTGTGGGTCTTGTGGACTACGAGTGACCAAATTCTGCAATGTTTGGGCCACAAAGCCAACCTCTACATCTTCCTCTTCTTCTTAACTAAACAAAATTAGTTGTCATAAGCTTCTTTAGTTGCATATGCACTCCATTCATCAAGCTGAGGGTTTGGGGCTGGAGTATTCTGACCTATCCTATGTTAAATTAGGTAGAGAAAATTACCTCTCCTCTACAACATCTAGTGAAGTTTGGGGTTGGTCCCCTTTAGATATTTCCCCCAATTCATCTTTATATCCAACGTTTGATGCCACCTTCTCCTGCACATCAAAATATTTGGCCCTAAATTCTTCAGCTGCTACTCGTAATCCGGCCTCTTGCTCTACTTTGGCCGCCACCTGCTCTTGTACACCAGAGTTTTCAGCCCTTGCCATTGATGAGCTTCCCTTGTGCTCCTCTACATGGTGTATCAAGGTTGCAATTAGCCTGTGGTGGGCTAGGGAAGAGGTTGCTCCTCACTGGTATTGTGATGCCTCATCCTACAGAGCATTTACTAGCTAGAACGAGATGTTAATTTCTTGACCATGCACCAGGTGGTTCAAGAACTGCATATGGTTTGTGTTCAAGTGTGAATACTTCTCAGTGCATGTGAACTATCTCACAACCTAATCAAAGATCTTCCTTAGGTGCATCGGGAGTCCTTATTTTGGGAGCCCCCCATGGTCACATCAGACATTCCTCTATTTGAGAAATAATTCTTCACAATATTTTATTGCACCATCCTTGTATGTGCATTCCCTTGTGAAGGGGAGACCGGTGACATGAGCAATGTGCTTCAGGGTGACTAGAATCTTCAGTCCATGCAACCAGGCAACTCCTTCACTCACAACGGTAGGAAACTCCTTTTTTGTCTCTATGTCTTTGTCTTGGCTGACCAGGCAACAATAATTCATCCTCCCAGCCACTTCAAATTGGTTGCAGACTTCTTCCCTAATCCCCTTAGTGTAGCTGGGCTCATGCTTTTTGAGTGCATGATTCTTCGAACGTCCTCCCATGGTGATCTCTCTGCTGATTTTTATTGGCTTGATACCCTATTCTCAGTAAGACACCTTCTTATAAACTCAGGCGCCTAACTCTAGAAATTGTTTTCACCTTGGTATTGGTAGGGTACGCCACCCAAATTGATTTTTGGTATGACGTATTAGGCATTAGGGGTGAATTCAATTCTTGCGTCAACATTATTTTTAGAGAAGCATATCATATGAAAAATTACGTATATATTTAAGAGAAATCATGCGCATACCTGATTGGTCATTTCATGCTGCATGGAGTATGCCAATTTGGTACTCGATAATATATTTCCCATGTGCTGATTATGTCACCTTAGGTGCTGCAATTCTAGTTTGCTTGAGGTCCTACACTGAAAATGTTGTGGATCTTATTGGTTCAGGTTGGGACACATATCTCCTCGATGGTTGGCCTTGGGATGTGCAAAGATCCTATCCAATAATTTCAAAAAAATTTTGGGTGCTTTTGGATTTCCATCA
Organism: Wollemia nobilis; assembly: GCA_028583015.1. Classification (NCBI taxonomy): domain Eukaryota; kingdom Viridiplantae; phylum Streptophyta; class Pinopsida; order Araucariales; family Araucariaceae; genus Wollemia; species Wollemia nobilis. The sequence continues at coordinate 2,783,805 of JAQPPZ010001031.1, read as the reverse complement.
TGTGAGATGATGGTGTTGGCTTTGGCTAGTAGATCAAGGTGCTTGCTTGAGTAAGGCGCCTACCTCAGTAAGGTGCCTACCTTAGTAAGGTACCTACCTCAGTAAGGAGCCTACCTCAGTAAGGTGCCTACCTTAGTAAGGTACCTACCTCAGTAAGGTGCCTACTTGAGTAAGGTGTCTACCTCAGTAAGGTGCCTACTTGAGTAAGGCGTCTACCTCAGTAAGGCACAAATTGATCATTTTTTTTAACATGGTCAAATGCCTCCAGAGTGGTGCCTCCTCAGTGGAGTAAGGTGCCTCCCCTTAGAAGTACATCACCAGAGTAAGGCACCCCCTTTATGGAGAAAGGCACTAGATTAAGGCACCCGCATTTTGGAGTAAGACACCTCCCTTGAAATATATATATATATATATATATATATATAAATAATATATATAAAAAACCTCCAAAGTGGCGCCTCCTATGTGGATTAAGGTGCCTCCATTTTGGGTTAAGGCACCTCCCTTCCAAAGTAAGGTGCTAGAGTAAGGCACCTCCCTTCCAGAGTAAGGCACCATAGTAAGGCACCTCTCTTCTAGAGTAAGGTGCTAGAGTAAGGTGCATACCTTCCAGAGTAATTCAATAGGGTTTGACGTGTCCGTTGATGTGAGGTTGATCAAGCCTCCTAAAATTCTCCTTGAACTATGTCGGTGTCTACTTCATCCAGGCACGGAGTTGTGTAATTTTTCCTTTGTGGGGAATTGGAGCTCGTGCTTGTGATTAGATCAAAATTATCTTCCTAACATGTAGGTTCATGGATGTTGAGCCAGTATAGGCATTATGACCCAATATGCCTATTGTTTGAGCAATAATACCATCTCCTCGTAAAAATAAAACAAAATAAAAATAAAAATATAGTTAAATAGGATCTATTCCTATTAGGCCCTAGCTTTCAGGATGCCTATAGCTTGCATGCGGGTGTTGTTACTGCAAAACAAAAAATAAGATAAAAAAATGAGAAACTACTCTAGCTTATTTTTGGTGGACACTTCTGTGTTCACCATGTTGTTGAGAACTATGACAACATTTACTTGTATGGGGTCTCCCCCATGCCTATTATGGACTCCACCAACAAGATTTTGGACATGTGGTATGGGCACAGTAGGTGGCCATTAGCTATTAGAATGATGTTGCTACCATCAATTGTATTGACATGCACAACACCATTTCTAATGATTTCCACCACTTCGTACTATCCCATCCACCTTTGCATCAGTTTTCCCTTCTACTCTTGGAACCTAGAATCATACAATAATACCCAGTCTCCTTATTTAAATTATTTTGTCTTAATGTGGTAGTCATGCCACTACTTCCTTTACCTCTGCATGATTTCTATTCTCTATAGGGCATCCATTCAAAATTCATCTAGCTAGTTCAACTACCGAATTCATTCCCTTTGTGCTTCATCTAGGCTCAGGTCTAGTTCTACCACCATTCTGAGTATCTTAACCTCAAACTCGATGGGTATCATTGCATCCTTCCCATATACTAGACAAAAGGGGATAAATCCTGTGGTTGATTTCCACGTTGTATTGTATGCCCACACTACCTCTTACAATCTTGTAGCCCAATCCTTTCTATGCTACTGCACGGTTTTCATCAAGATGTTCTCGATTTCCTTGTTGATCACTTCCACCTACCCGTTCGCCTGCAGATGATAGGGGGTAGTCCTATTGTGCTAAACCTTGTATTTCTCCATCAACTCCTCAATTAGTCTGGAGGTAAATTGGGGCCCTTGGTCCATTGTAATTTACATAGGCACCCCAAACCTCATAAAAATATGGGTGAATAGGAATTCAGCCATTGTCCCTTCCTTGGAGTCCCTCAATGCTTGGAATTTGACCCATTTAGTAATGTAGTCTATGCAAACTAGGATATATCTCCTCCCGACCAAAGGTGGGTTGATGGGTCCCACAAAATCCATGCCCCACTTGTCGAAGGGCTCTATATGCATGTGAGGTTGAAGGGGCATTTCATCCCTATGGGTCAGCCTACCCATTCTCTGGCATTCATCACACCTGTTGGCATATGTGGATGTGTATTTGAACAATATGGGCTAAAAATACCCAGTCTGTAACACCTTATACATAGTCCTTCTCCCTATAAAGATCCCTCTTCATGGCTCGTTTTGATAGGCTTTGAGTATCTCCAAAAAATCATGCTCTACTATGCACCTCCTCACGATATGGTCAGGCCTTGTTTTGAACAAGAGGCCATCAATCCATTGAAAGGAAGCACTATTTTCAATCACCACCTGCTTTTATCTATATGAAATAGTAGGGAAAGTTATTTTGATGGAAAAATAATTGGTGATGTATGCATACCATGACATTTGTTTGTTGATGATGAATAAATGTTCATTCAAGAACTGGTCCTCTACCATTGAGTGGTCTGTTGGTATTATCCTAGATAGGAAATCCATGACTACATTGTCCTTCCCAGGCTTTTCAACTATGATAATGTCAAACTCCTACAATAGCAAAAGCCACTTGATGATCCTACCATTGATCGCTGGATTACTCATTAGGTATCTAATGGTTGTATGGTTTGTGTGAATGAACACTTTGTACCCAGTGATATAGTGGCATAATTTGTTGATAGCATGCACAACTACAAGAAATTATTTCTCTGTTATTGTGTAGTTGAGCTCAATCCTTGCTATGTTTTTACTGATATAATAAATGACGTAGAACTCCTCACTATCCTTCTGATCGAGGACTGCTCCAATTGCATTATTGGATGCATCACAATATATTTGAAATGGGATAGCCCAATTTGGGCCCCATAAAATTGGGGCAAAAATTAACTTCTCCTTCTGTGTCTAAAATGCTTGCTCATAATCCTCCATATAGATAAAATCTATGTCCTTCATCAGTAGGGTGTGCAATGGTTTGACGATCTTACTAAATTCGATGATAAATCACTTGTAGTACCTAATAGAGCTGAGAAAAATCCTTATTCCCTCTAGGTTTTTGGGTTGGGTAAGTCTTTGATGACTTCTATTTTATTTTGATCAACTTTAATTCCCTCTACCGAGAGATGATGTCCTAGAAGTATGCCCTCACGCATCATCATGAAGAACTTCCCATTGCTGAGGGATAATTTTTCCTCTTCACACCTTTAGAATACTCGTTCCAAATTCATCATCGCTTCTTCAAATGTTTCCCCATAAATGGTGAAGTCATCCATATATACCTCAACTGCCTCTCCCATTATATCCGAGAATATACTAAGCACCACCCTCTAAAAGGTGGTTGGTGCATTGCATAACCTTAAGGGCAACACTCTGTAATCAAACATTCCCCATTGATAGGTGAACATCATTTTGTCTTGGTCTTCTTCTTCGATATGAATCTGATTGTACCCACTAAATCCATCCAAAAAGGAGAAGTATTTCCTCCTATACAATGTGTCCAACACCTAATAAATGAAGGGAAGTGGGAAGTGATCCTTCTTGGTTGCCTTATTTAGTGATCTGTAATCAATGTAGATCCTCCATTTCTCATTCTTCTTGGGGACCACCACAAGTGGTGATACCCATTCACTATCGGATATTGGGTAGATGAACCCTAAAGACAAGAGCTTCTATAACTTGGCTTTGATGATTTATTTTATGGTTGGGTTCATCCTTATCTACGATTTTCTGACTGGAGTTTCCTGTTCTTCAAGGTAAATTCAGTGAGTGCAAATCTCCAAGCTGATTCCTTTCATATTCAAATAATCCCAGGCTAATGATTACTGGTGTCTAGTTAGGAGCTCCTTCAACTCTTCCAATTGTGTGGAGGTCAACCCACTACTGATGTTCAATGTTCTTCCAGGCTCAATATCAATTTTCTTAGTGTGGTGGTCCTAAGCACCGACCAACGATGACTCAAGAATTGTGAGGGAGAATTCCCCTTGAAGGAATCTCGTGATGACGACATCTTCATTGGCTTCTTCCTCTAGCTCTATTAATTCCATCACCAGTTGGAGCATAGATAACAAACTATCCTCTTGATTGTCCCACGTGGGTTCTCCTAGTGTATCCATAGACTACGTAGGAGGTGAGATAGTCAGTCTCTTGACATCCTAGCCATTTGATATGGTAATGAGTCAATTGTGGAAACTAATTTAGGCATTATATGTAGCTAACCATGGACTCCTAGGATGAGTGGATAACCACCTAGTCCTATTTTAGACTGTAGCACCAAGAAATCCATTGGGTATTCCCATGTGTCAACTGTCATGATGATATCTTCAAGCATTTTCTCTAGTTCTACAGTTGACCGATCAACCAGTTGCAATATCGTCTTGGTGAGTTTAAGGTTTGTGAGCTTCAAATTATGCATGGTTTCCTATGACATTACGTTAATGGCTACACCTAGGTCAACTAAGGTGTTAGCCAATGAATGCCCTTCTATTTTTATGATCAGCATCGAGCTGTATGGGTATGCATATTTGGGATGATATGCATTCCCCATCATCAAGTCAGCCAATTTTCCTACAACATTGATGGTCTATGCTATTTTACATCCTGATTTACTTAGGCACAATGACTTTATTGCTTTGGTATATATCGAGATGTCTCAGATAGCTTGAAAATTGGGATAGTAACTGTGAGATTCCTCAAGCTAGAGAAGATGTCAAATTCTAGTTGTGTTGGCTTCCTCTATTCCTACAATCCTTTAGGGAATGGAGCCTCTATTTTCTCAATAATTTTTTCTTCCTCCACCTCTTCTATAAGAGGGAAGTTTCCTATATTTTCCTCCTATTCTACCAAGGGAGGTTCTTCTAATCCTAGTTGCTTGCCTAATCTAAGTTGAATGGGATTACAACTAATATGATACATCAAATACATATCTTCCTCTACTTGATATGTTGGCTAGTTTACCTTATTATTTGGGTTCACCATCGACTGTACTAGTAACTGCATAAGTCTCACCATAGGTAGGGTCGGTAGGCCTTGCTGAGGTGGACCATGTACCATGTTTTGTGGAGTAGAGTTCCACGAAATGTGGTTCCTCCACTACTACCCAAAATGTCGATATGGCATCCATGGTTTCTGATTGGGAAATGTAGCTCCCGAAGGTACGTTCATCCAAGGTGGTGGTCCCCACCATCCCATATTGGGTGGTTGTAGCTACCCTTGTGGTATATATAGTCCTCCTCTATAGGGCAACATCCTTGTGGGCATATTCCCCATAGGGGGTTGCTACCAATTTCTTTGATTTTTCATAAAATAGGCTTCACTTACATCAACATCCTCCTTGGTATTGGGCAGCTATGAGAACAATCAAATTTTGTGATTATGTTGGTAAACCGTGCATACTCTGATCTTGTTCTCTAGGTACTCATTTCTAGTATGCTTTCCTCTACATTTTACAAAGAAATAGGTCAACGCTGCATCATTCTATTGTTTCTTCTTCTCCAGTAAGAGCGTATCCAACTATAGTGCTAGAGAGGATAACATTTCACTCTTTAAATGTTCCAACATGTTGCCTATATCTATGTTTGTGATCGATGCGGTCACCTTAACCATTTTGGAGGTGGGCTTACGTCTCCTCCTTGAGTGGTTCCAACATAATTGTCGGATGTCTTCCATCATGTGTTGGTAAACATCTCTCCTAAAATCATGTTTAGCACTTCCAACGACTCATTTTTGAGTCCTCTCAGAAATATAATTTTGAGGAACTTATCACCTAGCTTCACATCAGGTGATCACTATAGGTTGAAATTGAACCTTTTCCAATATTCTTCTAGGGATTCGTCCTACTTCTATGTCATGCTAAGGACTTCTTCTCTAGAGTCTCATGCTTTGTCGAAGTCCTGTACTGCTCCAGGAAGATATTCCTCATTTATTCTTATGTGGTGATCTTCTTGTTCCCATTACGATAAACCAGCGTAGAGGTGAATCATCCAATGTTGATGAAAAGAGTTTAAGCTTATGAGCATATGACTTATAGTCGATAGACTTGCACAACACATCAAATTTAAACAAAAATAGGTCAGGTTCTTTGGTTGGGTATCCCCTGAAGGTATGGATATGGGTAGGGGATATATTATTCATTTTGGTTTTCCCTACTCCTTCCTCTATTGGGAAGCTAAAATCGGATGAAACTTCTTCGACCATTTTTTTTGGAAGTGTGGTCTCTAATACAGCTTCTATGACCTTTTGATCATTCAAAAAAATTTGTATTAGAGCCTCTAAGTCACCTGGTGTTACGGTCTGATCCTCTATGACTTTCCACATTAGGGATTCCTTTGAGGGTGTTATTTTAAACAACGGGTTCATGATGATTTGTTCTTTCCTAGGTCGATGAGACGAGGAGGTGCTTTGCATGAAGTGAGGATGCTCATTCTAGTGGACTTTTGATGATGAGTCAAGGGAATCTAATTCAAACTCTAAATATTCAATTGAATCAGATTTTTTTTATGGGCTCTATCTTATAAATCGACCGTTGGGTCCTATTTTTATTGGTGGACTCATACAAGGTCAAATAGAAGGTTTTCAAGGGGTACTATAGTCAGTTTTCTAGTGGTGCTTCCCTAGAAATGATGCCAAAAATTTTGGATGCCAAACACTGGTTAATTTTGTCCTATATATGTCACAACACTCATATTTAAATTATCAACCCAGGGAGCTTGTAGACTTTTGAAGTTCCATGGTTGAGATCGCTCACACTACCTCTTTTGAGATGAGTCTGTTAAACTATCATTGGAGGTGTTTTTAAAACATCAATTTATTCATCCAAACCAATAAAACTCATGAATAAATAAAATATGTAAAAATAAACATACCACACTGAAAACGGCAAACACACTTATGTAATTGAAAATCACACCACTCTAAAGTGAATAAATTTAATCTAAGAAATAAACATACTATCATGCATAATTATATCTACAAAAATAACTAAGAAGCAGGGGTGGAATACTGGCTTGGAGTGGGCCCGAGATCCAACAGATCTTTCCCAATGAATCATGAAGACAACGCGCAAATGAAAGAATGCTCAAGCTTTTATTAACAGTGTAATGAAATATTACATGTGATAATATTCTCTAAAAATTTACCTCTCTTGCTATAGAGAAGTCCGTGTGTTTATATAACACAGACAGGACTTCCTATTATAGTTATGTTACAATAGGCATCCTATTTACAATCTAAAATGGGATAGTTTAGTTACTGTAATAGGCGTACATTTAAACCTATTTTCGTTGTCTCCTGGTAATCAAATAATTTTTGCTTGGTTACGGTTCTGTTTTGTTGAGTGGTTACATGTTCATCCACTTCGGCTGGGACAACTCATTCATTTGGAGGTTTCCCATAGATGACGTGGAACTATGGTCAATGATGTCCTTCTATAGCCATACGATCAATACGTATAAATCTAGTGCCAACTTGAGTAAGGCACCTACTTGGCACCTACTTGAGTAAGGTGCCTACCTCAGTAAGGTGCCTACTTGAGTAAGGTGCATACCTCAGTAAGGCGCCTACTTGAGTAAGGTGCCTACCTCAGTAAGGTGCCTACCTTAGTAAGGCACCTAATTGAGTAAGGCGCCTACTTGGTATGCCTTAATATGATGAGTGAAATCATGCTAGGTCCATGTAGGACCTAAATTGAGCAAAAGATGACAAAATTAGGCGAATAACTACACAAAATACACTTCATGCATAGATTATATAATACACATGATTCATTAAATAAACACATAATATTTCATAAAAATATACAACTCATTATATATTACCACACAAAAATCGTTAGTACTTATACAAAAATATGAGCATATATGGTGCTCATCACATACAAAAGAAACAAGGGCAAGCCAAGATGACCAAAGTAGAAACAAAAAATATGTAGCCATCCAAGGAAGAAAACAAATAAAGAAAAACAACCAAAATTAGTCCTGAGAGGTATCACCCAAGATAAGATTTGTCATCGAGGTACTTGAGGTGCGTTTTAGCACCCAAGAGAGCTCATTAACAAAGTGAATGGTCTAGTTGAAAATTCTCTTAGTCACTCTAAGGAGCTCCTTAACTAGATCAGAGGAGTCATGTGAAGGAAAAAAGCCATATTGGATCTTGCTCTTGGAGGGCATCACTATATTTGCTCATCTCTATTTCAAAACAAGGTGCACCTCAAAGTCATCCGAATATTTAAATCAACAAAATTGTGAATTTTTAGTTTCTTAATAGCTTTGGACTTAATCTAAATTGATCTCCTCATTCCTTTGACATTTGGTTTGGGCTTCTTCAATGAGCCAACTTTCCTTTTCCTGTCCAAATTGATCTATTTCAAAGAATATGAGTCATTATGGTTTGCATCCTAAGAGGATAAGGGAGAGGAGGGATGTGAAGCCTTATACTTATGAGGCTCCTCATCCTTTAATTTATTTCTAAGATTCTCATATTTGGTAATGTCTGCAGTAATGGTATTCAACTCCTTTTTAGAAGGCTTCATAATGTGCTCATAGGGAATACCACTCTCACCATATCCATATTTTAGCATAATTGTCTCACTCCTCCTAGGAATAGGGAAGGAAGAAATATCCTCTTTGTCAATAACTAGGCAAGATGATCCAACATTTTTTCCAATAAAATTGTAGTGGGAATCACCATATTTCCTTATGATCGAAGTATCCAAAGAGGCAAATAGAACCCCTCCACTTTTGACCAAAGATAAAGAGTATATCTTCTTGGAAATAAAATTAAATATAATATTAAACAAGCCTTGATGGTTAGGAATGGATATGTTTTTAATGTCTATTGATGTTTTCTCTAGCTCCTTGAAAATAAAATCTAGGATATTCATATGCTTTTTCCCCCTTATATGATTAACCAACACTATATGGAAGCTATGGACCACCTCTTTGTTGCATTTAGAGGTGGAAAAGTACATAGTAATAAGAATAACCCTATTCCATGGAGCTTTGAAGGTACTATTTTTAAACCCATTGTGAAATTTATTAGGTCATTCTACCTTTCGCCCAAAAATATCCATCTCTTTATCCAACAAGTGTTTCTTTCTATCAACACAATCCCCCCAAGATGAAACACTAGTAATATCTGTTAGAGGTGGATTAGTAAGAGAAAAGATAGTTCCCTTCATAGATACCTTCCCTTTGCACCAATAATGAACCATTTTAGTGGCCAATTTCATGTTGTGGCCATTGAATTTCCTCAAAAATCCCAACAAACCACCATTTTCCATAATCATTAACACCTTATTATCTGCCTCCACCATAGTCGACTCAATTACTTTGACAATATTTGCTCATGTAAGAGAGAAAGAGTTAGTTAATGTATTTTGATGTTATTTTCCTTTGGGCATAAGGGTTTGAAAATGTCAAAACTTTAAGTAACTATGTTTAGAATCCCTATAAAATGAAACTAAACTTGAGGGAGTTGTAGGGAGGCAACACTTAGGGTTAAATATAGTGGGCACATTCTGAGTGGGAAACTCGAATGTGATCCAAATATAGGAGCTCTTTGGATAAGATTCTAAGTGGTGTAGCTTGAATCTTACTTTCTACTATGGAGGTTACGGACCCATGTGTATTGGAGTTAAGTGATGGCACCTAGAGCAAGTAGACTCAAGTATCCATGTAAAATTATCATGCAGAGTGATAATCGCCTTAACTAAACCCATTGCAAATATGGGATAGTTAAGCACTAAATTTTTAGTAGTTCCACCATGGAGTTGCAATTGACTAAACCTAAAGGTATTATACCCAAAAGTACCAACATAGACTAACTTATGATTGGTAAGGGAATTGACATCCCCCTTCTCTAAATATTGAGAAGAAATAATCCCAACACTATGGTCAAGATATCTTGCATTCACAAAGAATGTAAGAAATGTGGAGTGACCATTTGAAGTGTATTTTATGCCATAGAGGTATACAAAGTAAACCTCATGACCTATGAGAGATTATCCTCTCTTGTCCACTCTAAAAACATTTGTAGCATTATAGTCTTAAAATATGGCAATGTCTTGTCAACTTTAATCATGTTGGAAAATATCTTTAGAGAAACTTGACTATGAACTTTACTTGAGGTTAAAAAAAATTAATTACTCTCTCCCAAGTTGGTTAGTTTTGGGTTGTTACAGAGATCCACCATTGAATCTATCATCAAAAGACAAATTATTATGATATTTGTAAGGAATAAAATTGCAGATAGCTCTCAAGGAGATGACATTGAAGAACATTAATAAAGAATGAGGGCAAGTACATTTACAAAGACAAGATAGCTACATCATAGAAACAAAAGGATTTTACAAATAGTTTTATGGGAATGTTCCAGTTGGAACAAATGTTGAGAAAAGAACAAGGCAAGACACCTATGACTAAAGAAATAAAAAAAGACAAAATACACTTTAAAAAATATTAGTTTTAAAAGAATAAGAATGTGAGTTAACCATTGTTCAAAAAATAAAAAATCATGCAAGGCTTACATATTTTTAACAAATGACCATGATTGAAAATCTTGTATGGGAAATAAGAAAATTGAACATTATAAAAGAATTTAGATCTATTGATTAGACTTGTAGAAGTGCATTTCCTTTTCAAAATAGGTGATAAAATCTCATATTCCAAATGATCCATGAGACAATTATATTGCATATTATGTGTTTACAACAAAATTAAATATTGGAGTAGAAGATAAAATAATGCACTTGCGAGAATGATGAACCATTCACTTAAACAAAATAGCACTTGTTGGTATGTCAAATGCACTCACCCAAACGATGAAAGCAATCATCTGAACTCTCACCCAAATGTTGAAAGCACTCACCTAGACAAAGAAAAAACTCATCTAAATATGATGTGCTCACATGGAAGATGAAGCATTTAAGGAAATTTTTGGAACATCTCTAATACAAGCACAACTCAACAATCTCCAAGTAGAAGGAAATAAAATAGAAGTATTACAAAGCTTGTACTAGAATTTGGGTATTACATGCATTTTTCTAAGAATGGACTACTCAAGAAGAAGGTGACCACTCTCACCGCTTATCTACAGATGTCAAACAAAGACATTCAAAAAAAATTCATGATTCATTTAAGGTATTTCAAAAGGCTTAAAATGCACTAAATCAACTAGTATGATTTCCAAAAGAAAGAATGAATGCAAAGTCAATAGAAGTCAAAGGCATGTTTTAATTCAATTTTCACCATGAAAAGGGAGACAATATTGAAGAAGCATTGAGAATTTAAATATCCCAAGATAAAGGTACATAAATTTGAATATTTGCTTTGACTAAAAGCATAATAGATAGAATATATATTATTATTTTAAAAGGAGATTATTATTTTTTCAAATAAAAGAGGGAAGGAGAATTTTTACCTTCATACTTATTTCTTTTGGTGAGACAAATTTTCTCATGATTTTAGACATCAATAAAAATTTGTGTATAGGCTCATATATACTCATCAAATGCTATTTTTGAGGCTAACACAATGAAAAGAAAAATTAAAATTTGTGAAAGTTTACTATGGTTAGTGGAGCACCAAAGTTCTTGTTACCAGATTTCCAATTGTTGAGAGGAAATATTTATGTTTCTTGAAAAATCAAACTCAAAATGTAGCTTGAGTTTGAGGAAGTATGACAACTAGTACACGAGACCATTAGTCATCCCAAAGAAGCATATAAATACCAAATAAAGTTTGACAAGATAAAAAAAAATGCAATATTAATCATTATGTTCGAAGTAGCAAGCAAAGTCCAAGCATACATTTGGGATTCAACCATGGCCAAAGATGCATGGGAGAAGCTAAAAATAGTCTTTGAATAAAATAATCAAAATTAAATTCTATTCCTCCAAATTTAGCTCAATTGTTTGAAGTTGAAAGGTGGAGAGAAACTAGAATCTTTCATGAGGAGAATAGTTAAGTTGTGAGCATCACTGCAAACACTAGAAGAACATGTATTTGATGAAACTATAGTTCCAATTATTTTGAGATCTCTTCCATCAAAGGACAATATTTTTGTGACAATATTACATATCATTTAGCACACATTAATATTTGAAAAATTAGTAAACCTACCTCAAAATGTAAAGGCATCATATACATCATATGAAAAAGAACAACTAATACTTATAAATCAAAGAGAGAAGTAACCATTCAGAAGAGGCCTGAGACCTCCACAATGCTTTCAATAGAAAAATTAATTTTGAAAGATATCAAAATTAGAGAAATGTTTCTCAAAGAAACACTTTTCACACACAAAGGATGTGTGAAAATTGTGGTATAAATGAACACACCATGAAGGAATTTTGGCATAATCCATTAAAAAATGGATCTCCTTCATGAGAGATGAACCAACAACAAGATAGGTCATCATTAGACAAGCAAAATCAAAATTGGAGAAAGACACAACAAAATAAGTAGCCAAAAAATATCAAGTAAAGAAGAAGAAGAAAAAGATATAGAAGGAGGATATGAACATGTGTTTGTTGCATAAGCATAGTTAAGACAACACAATAATATTTTGTATGGCTTCAAACAAATGACGAGTCAAGAAAATTGGTTCCATTCAAATGCAATCAGGGACATCAAGAGCTAAGCACCAAAGAATGAAGATTTACACTTAGAATGTGATTCTTCACCATCCAAATATAAACTTTAAGTAGAAGATAGCAAAGAGAATGAGGAGTCAAAAAAACACATATTCAAAATTCAACCATTAATAGCACACTAAAGAAAGCATGAATAAATTGCTTTCCACAAAAATCTACTTTAGACAAATTATGCCAAGAAGAATTAAGATGATTGATCTCACTACATCAAGAGAAAATCAAAACATGAAATGGAAACTAGTTCACACAAAAGATATGACAACACACAAAAATTATTAGCAACTAATCAAATAAATAATTGATATAGGATGCATGGTAGCACATCACGCTAAATATCAAAATAAGTAGGAATACATCATGTATCACAAGCAAAGGCTTAATCAAATAAACAAATCCACGAAAAAGAAGGAAATATAGGAGGTGATTGACCTTACCATAATAGAAGTAATTAACCAAGACAAGATTTAGCAAGAATTCTACATGGTAGAAGAACATTTGATCTCATCAAAGGTTGATATATTTGATGAAGATCCTCCACATAAAATAAAATATATAATTCATGTATTGAATGAAGTATTTGTAATAAATGGAGGGCATGATCGATAGAACCTAACACTTCTAATTATCAAAGTAGAAAGTCTACATTAAGCGGGGATTTATCTCTAAAATATATAGATTCTAACATCACCCTAGAAATTATTTTTTTGTCATAAGCTAAAAATAGAGCTTTAATCATGATGTAATAAGGAGGAAAGTACCAAGAGTTATTACATCATAGCCCATATGAAGTGCCAAGTAGTATAACCACCTCTAACAAGGTATATGCATGTAGTATAGGCCAACGATAGTTGCATGTTTGGTTAAGATTTTGCTATGTCTGAAATAGGCATCCTCTATACTTAAATACCTATCACTACATAATTCAAAGAATCGAAGCATTGAGTTCTAACAAAAAGATATTTTTTTCTTTGTTGCCTTAGAAACTATAATGTCTAAGATCCATCCTTCATAGTACTTACTTTTTTTTTTAATTCTAAACCCCTAAATTACAATGAATAGATTACATATTACTTTCATTATTTTTTTGACTTTGAAACCTTAAAGTAAAAGGAAAAAATTCTAGGCCACTTTCATTTTTAATGCAAAGAGATGGTTTTCTACTATTTGAGGAACATGAATATGATTTGAATGGACTAAATTTGACCTCAACCTTATTCTTGTGCACCTTTTATTCATTTTAAATTTAAACTTTATACATTACAATTCTTCATCTCTTGCATCCTTTTTAGTTTCTTTGATGATTGCTCTAAATGAAATACTAAGGATGAGGAGAATTTTTTTTCCATTTTTAGAGTTGAAAGATCTTTGATTTTATCTAGATTCTACTAGAATATGATCTCATTTATTCATCTTTAAGTCTATTTCATACTAAGACATTTAATCTCTTTCACAACAATTTTAAATTTGTAGTCTCTTTCCATGTGTTTAGTCTTATAACATGTATCACAATCAAAGACAATGCATTCAAAATTCACTTGCTATAATTCTCTTAATACACACATATATAAAGTTTATATGAGGATTATATTAGGGGCCACTTCCATAAAAATATCAATGGAAATTGACCCTCCAAGGGATCAAACCAAGGTTGATGGAAGACACCAAATCAAACTTAGACATTGTCACTATAACCCTAGCCCGTTGGGTAAGACAAAGTCAATGGAACCTCCACCCTCTAGGGAATCAAATTGAGGTTGATATAGGACACCAAGTTGAACTTAGACACTCATTATAAACTCTAGCCCATAAGATAAGACGAAGTCAACAAAACCCCAACCCTCTAGGGAATAAAACCAAGGTAGCCAACCAATAAACACTTGGATGCTACCTTCCAACCTATCCCCTTCTAGGTATGTTGTGGTTGGGTATGTTGTGGTTTGAACATGGGTCTCTCCAAAGAGAACCCAAAACCCCACTATGTTGTCCTCGTGAAAAAAATATTAACCTAAAATATAAGGGTTTTTATGAAGGATCTTGGTCCCCTCATACCTACAGTTGAACTTGGGTCTTTTAGGGAAAACCCAAGGACTTACGAGCATAGTATCCCTCCGAAAGTGTTGTACCATAAATTATGAGCAAAGGTTTCCTAAAAGATGAATTCAAAGGAGATAGCTTGAAATGAGAAAATTCATTTTTATTTTTATTTTTATGTTTATTTTTTTTTAAATTTTTTGTACACAAGCTCACTCACACACTTGCACACATCACATCTCACTGTGATTTAAACTTGGGTCTCCCAAAAGAGATTCCAAATTGGGAGACCCAAAGACCTAACCACTATAGTAACAAATAAGATAATACATTCATGTATATAAGTAAAATAAATAGGATAGGTTTATATATATATTTTTTTGACATTGAATAAATACCTTATAAAGTTTAAACAATAAAATAACTTTAAAATCTTTAAAAAATATCTTGAAAAGGTCAAATTCGAGGGCTGGTCCAAGTGATTCAGACACGCATGGATTACAATAAAATAACGTTAAAATCATTAAAAAATATCTTGAAAACGTCAAATTCGAGGGCTGGTACAAGTGATTCAGACATGCATGGATTAAGAGCTCTTTGTAAGTTTTAAGAGTATTGCCGGCGTTAGGGGTTTAAATGTGCGACTATGGGCTTAGGTTTAGGAACACAGAACGCCAATGCCTGTTGTAGGTACAAAGTTTCGTTCTAGACAAAAACCTTTTATTTCAATACAGAATTGTGAAGGCTGTTAGAAAAATTAACCCAAATTTCACGCCTGTGCCCAACTGCGCTCCGAACCTTGGGCGAAACCGGATTGCGCTCCAGACATGGGCGAAGTCGGACTGTGCTACCACAGTCCGGGATCCCGGCAAAGGGCTGACATGACGTCGCACCTACCCTCTGACAGATGTGACGCTTGTGCGGCGATTGGTCAGAAACCCTAGTTGAGGGCTTGTCAGGACCTGTCAGAGGACAAACCCCAATCCTCCTCTTCCCGTGGCTATATAAGGCGTCTCGGGTATTTTAGACAGTGGAAGAAGAAGAGTTGAGGAAGAGCAGTGCAAGAGGAGCAGAGGCAAAGAAAAGTATCTCAGTGAGCAGTTTGACTCAGCTGATTAATGTCTGAGCAGCCGACTCGACATTTTGTCTATTTAGCTTATCCTACAGCACAACTTGCAGATGATTGTAATTTCCTCGATTGAGGAACTCTGTAACCCCCATTTAATATAAATAAAGTTTGCTGTTTTTTTTAGGCACCTTTAGGGTTTGCAGTTTGTTGTTCTCTATTTCGGTTATTATCTCCTCTCATATAGGTGTTGCCAAGCCAGGCAAACCCAGCGGCAGGCGAGGAAGAAGAACAAGTCTGAAGCGGCTTTCCAAGTTTGCTTCCGAAGTTCGTGGCTAAGACTGGAGCAGCTCGAGTGCGCGAGAGTAGTCCGAAGTTGGCCTCAGTCCCCACTTCGCCCAGCGCAGTTCGTTGGCTGCCCGAAGTTCGAACTTCGCCCAATTTCGGGCGAAGTCCGTCGCAGCCTGCGAAGTTTGAACTTCGCCCAAATTTCGGGCGAAGTCCGTCGCAGCAGCGAAGTTCGAACTTCGCCCAGTTTCGGTCGAAGTCCGGTTGCAGCCCCGAAGTGCGAACTTCGCCCAAGTTTGGGCGAAGTTCGGCTACGCAGTCGAAGTGCACACTTCGCCCAATTTCGGGTGAAGTCCGTCAGCGCGGCCGATGTTCGTACTTCGCCCTAATTTGGGCGAAGTCCGTCAGGCCCCCGAATTGTGCTCTACACTGTCTGCGCTGTGGCGTTCGGACTTCGGTGTCAGTTTAAACAATTTAAAATTTTCAAATTGGTATCAGAGCTGATAGTGCCGTGACACGGAGATAGAAGCATGACTTCCGAGAGAAACTCGTTGTAGTTGCAGATCCCATGATTTAATGGCAAGAACTACGATTACTGGAGCATCCAAATGAAGATCCTGTTCAGATCTCAGGAGCTATGGGAGTTAGTCGAGAATGGCTACCCAGAACCGGCAGATGCAGAGACAGACCGGCCGCCCTCTCTCGAGCAGACAAGGATCTGTTGAAAGAGCACAAGAAGAAGGACCAGAAGGCCCTCTTCTACATCATGCAAGCGATTGAGGAGACCATCTTCCCACGGATTGCATCAGCCACCAAGGCCAAGCAGGCCTAGGAAACCCTAGCAAGTTCGTATCAGGGCACCGACAAAGTGAAGTTGGTGAAACTGCAGATGCTCAGGAGACAGTTTGAGAACCTGTAGATGAGCGAGTTCGAGTCGATGAGCGACTTCTTCACTCGGACGACTGACATTATCAACCAGATGCGGTTGAATGGAGAAAATGTCCAGAGCCAGAGAATCATGGAGAAGATTCTCAAAAGTCTGCCTGTGAATTTCGACTCGGTTGTGATAGCAATCGAAGAGTCGAGGGATCTGACAACCCTCTCGATAGATGAACTCATGGGTTCAATGCAGACCCATGAACAGAGGCTGAGCCGTCAATCTCAGACCTCTCTGGAGCAAGCATTTCGGGCTCAAGCCTCAGTCCGAGACAGCGGAAGACAAGACTCCCACCACAGCGCTTCTAGTTCTCAAGGAGGTAGAGGCAGAAGCAGGTGTGGGAGAAGTAACAAGCAAGGAGGGAGATCAAACCCTCATGACACTGAGCCAAGTTGCAACTTTCATCAACAAGGAGGAAGAGGCATTGGCAAAAATCAGCAAGGAAGCTCTCAGCAGAAGAAGGACATGTCAAAGGTCCAATGCTACTACTGCAGCAAGTTCGGCCATTATGCCTCACAGTGCAAGAAGAAGATGGCGAACGAGAATCAGTAGCAAGCCCATTATACGGAGGAACCCAAAAATGTGGCAGGAGGAAATGTATTGCTGACTTGCAATATTGAAGAGGAGAGCAAGAAAAACATCTGGTATCTTGACAGTGGTTGCAGTAACCACATGACTGGGAATAGAGAGATGTTCTCACAACTGGATGAAACAGTCCAGTCCAAAGTCAAGATTGGGAACAACAGCAAAGTTCTTGTGATGGGGAAAGGAAAGATCCTCATCTGCACCTGGCACAATGAAAGAAAAACAATTCAAGATGTTTTTTATGTGCCTGGGTTGAAGCACAATCTGTTAAGTGTTGGACAACTTGTGCAAAAGGGGCACACTGTACTGTTTAAAGACGGTGTCTGTTCCATCAGAGACAAAGTCCATGGACAAATTGCAACTGTGTCCATGATGAAAAACAAAATGTTTTCGCTGCAGATTTAGAATGAATCATTGATGTCTCTGAGTGCAGTTGAGAAGGATGCTACCTGGCTGTGGCATCTCAGATTCGGTCACCTGAGCTTCAGTGGCCTGAATCAACTGCACAGGATGTGAATGGTGAAGGGTCTACCCCTGATAGAGCAACCGAACCAAGTGTGTGAAGGTTGCCTAGTCGGCAAGCAGCACAGGGATGCATTCCCTATAGGACAGTCTTGGAGAGCATCACGGCCATTGGAGCTGGTGCACTCAGACATTTGTGGTCCGATGCAGACCACCACATTTGCCGGCAACAAATACTTCTTGACATTCATAGATGACTTCAGCCGGAAGACTTGGATTTATGCCATCAAGCTGAAGTCAGAGGCATTTTCCAGATTCAAGGAGTTCAAGGCTCTGGTGGAGAAACAGAGCGGTTATTATGTGAAGACTCTCAGAACTGATGGAGGTGGAGAGTACATCTCCAACGAATTCCATAACTTTTGCAAGCAGCACGGAATTCGAATACAGTTCACTGCTAGATACACGCCACAACAGAATGGCGTAGCTGAGAGGAAGAACCGAACCATCATGGAAATGGCGCGAAGCATGATGAAGGCGAAGGGATTGTCGCATGAATTTTGGGCAGAGGCTGTAACATGTGCAATCTACTTGCTGAACAAATGTCCCACCAAAAGCGTGAAGGACAAAATCCCTCAGGAGGCCTGGAGCAGAGTGAAGCCAAGTGTGGCTCACTTGCGTGTGTTCGGGTGCATTGCATATGCACATGTTCCAGAAGAGAAGTGGCAGAAATTGGATGATAGAGCTGAGAAATGCATTTTCACAGGGTACAGTGAGCAGGCGAAGGCATATAGGCTGTACAACCCTATGACGAAGAAGCTCATCATCAGCCGTGATGTGAAATTTCTTGAATATCAAGCCTAGAACGGGAAGTCCGAGACTATCCAGTTAAAGCCAGCAGAAGTTCAGTCTGTTGACTTGGAAGAAGGAAGTGTGCAGCCACCTGCAACTTCCAGCATCAACAGCGGTGCCAACAGTAGCACAGCCACTCCATCCCGGTCACCTCCACTTGCAAGCAGAATTCAAAATCTGAGGACTCCTGCGAAGACTCGGAGCTTGCAAGACATTTATGAGGCAACCCAAACCCACATAGATGAAGAGCACCCTGACTTTGCATTCTTTACTGAAGTTGATCCAGTAGAGTTCGAAGATGCAAGTCAGAATCAGAAGTGGGTGCAGGCGATGGATGAGGAGATAGCAACCATTGAAAAAAATGAAACATGGCAGCTGACAGATCTTCCAGCAGGGAAGAAGACCATTGGGGTCAAGTGGGTTTATAAGACAAAGTTCAACGCCCAAGGAGACGTTGACAAGCATAAAGCCGATTGGTGGCGAAGGGTTACAAGCGAAGTCGGGCATCGATTACCATGAGGTATATGCACCTGTAGCCCGACTTGACACAGTCGGGATGATCCTGGCACTCGCAGCCCAACAAGGTTGGAAGATGTACCGAGATGGATGTCAAGTCAGCCTTCCTCAACGGAGTGTTAGAGGAAGAGGTCTACATAGACCAGCCACCAAGTTACGAAATTGAAGGCCAGGAGGGCAAAGTCCCGAAGTTGAAGAAGGCCTGTACGGTTTGAAGCGGGCGCCCCGAGCTTGGTACAACCGGATTGACGACTATTTTCAGGAGAATGGGTTTCAGAAATGCCCATATGAGCACACCCTGTACATGAAGACAAATGCAGCAGGTAAGCTCATTATCGTCTGCCTGTATGTGGATGATCTGATTTATACTGGCAACATCAATGTCCTGTTCGACCAGTTCAGAATAGCCATGATGAAGGAGTTCGAGATGACGGACTTAGGGCTGATGAAGTATTTTCTCGGCATTGAAGTTGACCAATCGGCGAGATGGCATCTTCATTTCTCAGGGCAAGTATGCGAAGGATGTCCTGAAGCGCTTCAATATGGAGGACTGTAAACCTGCCATCACACTGCGGCCACGAGGTTTGAAGTCGAGCAAGTTGGATACGGGGAGGAATGTCGACCCAACCTCGTTCAAGAGGCTAGTTGGTCGATCGATGTATTTGACCGCAACTCGGCCGGATCCGATGTTCGGAGTCGGTCTGATAAGCCGTTTCATGGAGACTCCGAAGGACACGCACTGGCAAGCAGGCAAGAGGATCTTGCGCTATGTCAACGGGACATGAAACCATGGCCTATTTTACGCCAGACAAGACCAGTTGGAGCTAGTGGGCTTCACGGACAGTGACTGGGCTGGCAGTACCGATGATCGAAAGAGCACCTCCGGGTATGCTTTCCATCTCGGATCAGGGGCAGTATCATGGGCGTCCAAGAAACAACCCATCGTTGCGTTGTCCACGACCGAGCGAGAATATGTCGCCGCCACGTCAGTCGCATGCCAGGCAGTTTGGCTGCGAAGAGTTCTGAGTGAACTGAACTTTCCTCCGGATGGTGCGACAACAATTTTTTGTGATAACAATTCGGCCATTGCACTCTCAAAGGATCCTGTGTTCCATGGCCGGACGAAGCACATAGACATCCGGTATCATTTCATCAGAGAGCTGGTGAAATTTGGCAAAGTACAACTATAGTTTTGCAGGTCCAAGGAGCAGTGGCTGACATCTTCACGAAGCCTTTGAAGGAGGAAGACTTCAACAAATTACGAGAGCAGCTTGGAGTCAAAGTGCTCGTGAAATAAGGCTTAAAGGAGGGTGTTAGAAAAATTAACCCAGATTTCACGCCTGTGCCCAACTGCGCTCCGAACCTTGGGCGAAACCAGATTGCGCTCCAGACATGGGCGAAGTCGGACTACGCTGCCGCGATCGGGATCCCGGCAAAGGGCTGACATGACGTCGCACCTACCCTCTGACAGATGTGACGCTTGTGCGGCGATTGGTCAGAAACCCTAGTTGAGGGCTTGTCAGGACCTGTCAGAGGACAAACCCCAATCCTCCTCTTCCCGCGGCTATATAAGGCGTCTCGGGTATTTCAGACAGTGAAAGAAGAAGAGTTGAGGAAGAGCAGTGCAAGAGGAGCAGAGGCAAAGAAAAGTATCTCAGTGAGCAGTTTGACTCAGCTGATTAATGTCTGAGCAGCCGACTCGACATTTTGTCTGTTTAGCTTATCCTGCAGCACAGCCTGAAGATGATTGTAATTTCCTCGGTTGAGGAACTCTGTAACCCCCGTTTAATATAAATAAAGTTTGCTATTTGTTTTAGGCACCTTTAGGGTTTGCAGTTTGTTGTTCTCTGTTCCGGTTATTCTCTCCTCTCATACGGGTGTTGCCAAGCCAGGCAAACCCAGCGGCAGGCGAGGAAGAAGAACAAGTCTGAAGCGGCTTTCCAAGTTTGCTTCCGAAGTTCGTGGCTAAGACTGGAGCAGCTCGAGTGCGCGAGAGTAGTCCGAAGTTGGCCTCAGTCCCCACTTCGCCCAGCGCAGTTCGTTGGCTGCCCGAAGTTCGAACTTCGCCCAATTTCGAGCGAAGTCCGTCGCAGCTGCGAAGTTCGAACTTCACCCAAATTTCGGGTGAAGTCCGTCACAGCCGCGAAGTTCGAACTTCGCCCAGTTTCGGGCGAAGTCCGGTTGCGGCCCCGAAGTGCGAACTTCGCCCAAGTTTGGGCGAAGTCCGGCTGCGCAGCCGAAGTGCGCACTTCACCCAATTTCGGGCGAAGTCCGTCGGCGCGGCCGACGTTCGTACTTCGCCCTAGTTTGGGCGAAGTCCGTCGGGCCCCCGACTTGCGCTCTGCGCTGTCTGCGCTGCGGCGTTCGGACTTCGGCGTCAGTTTAAAAAATTTAAATTCTTCAAAAAGGCAAGAGGCTTCTTGACTCGATTCAGGGAAACAAAATGGACATAAGCTCGCTTGGTTGCAAATCCGTAGAACTGCTGGAACCATTATCACTGACAAACTATTCCGAAGCAGATGAAAAAGGTGAAGATGGAGTTTTTTTTATATTTTTTTATCCCTAGGTGCTTAGAGTAGATCGCAAGATATGAGATTCACTTTGAAAAATTCAATTCTAAATTATTATTCAAACACTAAATTATTATTCAAAGAAATGTTAAGCCTTAAAAGGGTTTAGATGACTACTCCTTAACCTAATATTTTTTCAAACAAAAAAAAACTTATATACAATCATATATTTATATAATTTTTTTTTTTTTAAATTTAATTAGTGTGATAAATTTTTATAAACAATTTTTTTTAACCATGACTTTGTCAAAGTTACATTTATTAAGAGAATTTTCAAGAAAAAGAATACCTAAGAAAAATCAAAGCCCGAACTATGGGGCTATCCCCTTTGAACTAAAACTTTTAGGTTAGAAAAAAACCTTAGAACCGCTCCTAGGTAATCAATAATACCAGTCTCTCCTAGTATACCACTATCTAAAAAAAATCACAAATTTTTTTTTATATCCGTTTCACATAAAAAAGTTTCAACTATAAACTTCTGGCTCAATATATTTATATAATTTTATTTTTATATTTATAAGAATACCTAATCTAGAGTGTCGGGAGTCTTCCTCTTGATTTTGTGTATATAATTTATTTTGAAAAAAATGTTACCGATTACTATATTAAAATTGAATGTGGCGGGGTTCATTTCAATTGCTCGGAGTCCTACATTGTATTGGAGAAGTGTTACTGATTTTCTCGAGAAATTACATTACCATTTTAGAATTGAATGTTTGAATGTGGGCGGCTTCATTTCAATTGCCATTTTTATATAATTTTAATTTTTTTAATATTTTGTGAAAGTAAAATATTTAATATTAATTTGTGTTTTAGGTAATAATAGTTTGAGGTTTGGTTTTTTAGGGTTTAAAATTTAAACTAAAATATATAGTTATATATTAATTCTTAATAAATTTAATTTATAGTAGAAAAATTTCAACCATTAACCAAATTATAAAATATTGTAAACTGGTTTTGAAAGAAATGAAATTTATTTTTAGTTATGAGTACTTTCATGACCACGGGCTTAGGCTACATAGTGTAGCATTGCAACTGACCAGCAAAGTTTAATGGCCCAACTACATAAATATCCTTAAAAATGACTTTCACAGTTGGATATAAATTATTAGAATCTTTACCAGATCCTTAAAAAGACTTGCACAGTTGGAAAGTGCGGAAGGACTACCATGCTAGAAATTGAAATAAATAAAATGCCTTTAAAAGCATTTCAATTCCGAATAAAAATAAATATACCTGACGCACCTTATAAAAGCTGTTATGCGTCTTTCTGCTTTGATTTACTTTTACGAACTTATTGTTTGATTTAACAGTGCCATCGTCTATGTGTTTTGATTTATTTTTACGAATTTATTGTGTCATTTCATAGTGCCATCATCTTGTATTTGGAGTTCTCATGGCACCATTGTCCTCTATTTGAAGGTTTTTTATATATTTTGTTTGGTTGTATTATATTTTATTATAAAAGATGATATATATATAAGATTTGAAAAAATTAAATTAAAACAAGATAATTTAACAGTTGGCACGTAAATTTTCTTAATACACCTTTTAGACTTAGCGAGCAGAATATCCAACTTTCCAACAAAGAAGACTGGGCAAGGCAGGTTAGCCATAAAATACAACGAATTTCATATGCTATAAAATGATAGGCAAGCAATGTCAGGAAATGAGATGTGGTCACGAAGATAGAGCCCATATATAAAAATGAAGCAGCTAACTACAGTCAGAGTCATAGACGCCTGAGCCATACGAGCCGGAATCTAGAGCCAGAGCCTACTTTATATTATATATTTTCTACTTTTGGAGACATGTCAGATTCGATTTATGTTTCAGTAAAAAGAAACCTTTAATTGGCAATGCCAATATACTCCCCCGTTCAATTGCTTCGATTCCACTCCCAGCTCATCATCGGTTGGACCCAAATCTGAAACGCAAAGGAATACTTGTTTTATTATCATTTCATTTGAATTAGTTTTAGAAAACATTTATTATATTTTAATAAACATGCACATAAAAGATTTTGGAAATGAATAATAATATTATTTTAATAATTTTTTATTTTATTTTATTTGGTTAATGTAAGAAATTTTTACAAGACTTTAAGGGTTGAGTATTTTCATCTTATTCATGGTCCCCTCTTACTTGGATGAAAACCAAGTAAAATTAAAAGTATTAAAATAAGGGTTTGATCATTTTTAAGAAGGTCCAAGGTTCAAACCCTATTCAGTATGAGAGGACTGGGACCCTCATGTTTAAACTCATTGAAAAATAATAATAATAATTTTACATCTAAACACCTAAAAAAAGTTTATATAAAGGGTAAAAATTAATTGAAGGGTAAAATTGATTATAACCATGGAAATTTAAAATTTTAAACTAAATTATATAAAGAAACCTAGTATATATATATATATATATATATATATATATATATATATATATATATATATAGTTTGTGTATCAGATTTTATTATAAAATGTGATATATAAAATGAGATAAGAATTTGAAATTTTATAGTTACAAGATATGATGGTCTTCATTAAAGAAACAAATATTATGAAAATAATGTTTTCATATGCAATAGAAGATCTATCTTTAAAAAATTTTAGTTTATGATGATTGATTATTGATTCGTTGGCACATATTACATCCATAATATATGAATCATTTTTCTTTCCTAGGAAATTTTTTGTATTTTTTTCTTTTTGAAAAAGAATTTGAAAAAATTATATTATTAGAGGAAGAGGTAACTCATTACAATTTTCTATGCTTCTTCATGGGTTTGAATCTTGCTTCTTGCTACCACTATAACCTCTAGTTGCATTGGGTAAACTTTTTAATGTAGTCGATAATGTTGGTGAAACAAGCCCCATCGAGGAATTGCTAACTCGTTACAATTTTTTATGCTTCTTCGTGGGTTTGAATCTTTCTCTTTGCTACCACTATAACCTCTAGTTGCATTGGGTAAAATTTTTAATGTAGTCGACAATGTTGGTGAAAGATGCCCCACCCTTTTGTACTACAAGGCTTGAAGGATTAGAATTGTGGTCTCTATGCTCACATGGGAATGTTTTGACCATTGGACAAGGCCCTCAGACCTAAATTAAATTAAAATAAGATTATTTAAGAGGTGGTATGAGACTCCTCTTAGCCTTAGTGAGTAAGAACACCTTTTTTCTCCTTTTAATTTTCCAACAAACTTCAATAACTTTAAAACCCAAGATCATAAGATCTAACCACTTTTGGCTATATCACTAAAAGGATATTTACATTGCAGCCAAATATCCTAAACCATATATCCGTAATAACTATAAAAAATAGCTAAACATTGTATTTGCTCACCAACTTATCTAATCCTCTCATCCTCAATAGCTATGCCATTGAATCCCTACCTCCTTCTCGGTACCCTTCATAACCAAGAAGTCTACCACTTTATTTAGATATTTACCCACATAATTCAAATTCACATCATCCAATTCCCTCCATATCTCCTTAATTTGGTTGACAAGAATCTTCAACCTCCATGTGTCCAAAGCAAAGTTCCTCATGCAATTCGCTTATGTAATTTTTATTTTTGAGTTAGAAAAAAGAGGGTATGAAGTACCCTTAAGAATGTTTGTTACATTCCATCTTGGAGCTAGTCTAAACTAAA
This sequence comes from Wollemia nobilis, assembly GCA_028583015.1. NCBI lineage: Eukaryota > Viridiplantae > Streptophyta > Pinopsida > Araucariales > Araucariaceae > Wollemia > Wollemia nobilis. The sequence goes on along the minus strand of JAQPPZ010001031.1, from coordinate 2,758,242 downwards.
TTGAGAAGAGTATTGTCATCCTTGCTATAGTGACCTATTTTCAACTTGCAATACGAAAACAAATTCCTAATAATAAGACTGATAGGTGGAATGCAAGAGTAACTTCTTGATTTATCATGGTTCTTGAATGACTCTTGCCTGATTTCCAAAACTAAGAACTCATATTTCAATTTTGAATATTGGTGCTATTCTAAAGCTTGTCTTTCTATAGAATAATGGCAAGTCCCTTTCAAAACTTATTTTTGATATTAATAGATCTCTAATATGATCCTTAATAAGAGGAGGACTATGAGAAAGTCTCAACTCCTCTAACCACTTCTTCCCTTTGCTAAGTGCTTGTTGGAAGGTTCAAACCATCTTCTAAAAGACCATCTACTTCTACATTTAGTTCCCTATAGTTGTTCTTGTACAAATTTCTATTATCAAAGATTATAATAATTTCACTTGCTCATAGAAAGGGTCGAGGAGCGAGTTTTTCATCTCAACTTATCACATTTTGAATCTCCATAAATCTATAAAGTTGTAATTCCTTGCTCCACCACTATTCTCATCAAGAGGATCAATGCTTTCCATTCTATCATATTATTTGTTACTTCCCCTAAACTTGTGTTGAAAGTGATCATATGATTTTTATTTAAGTAAAGTGCTCCCCCTACCCCACACCTACTTGGGATGTCTTGGCAAGCTTCATCAAAAAAGACCCATGGATTCATAGATCCACTATTATAGTTCTTATATGCCTACTCAATTTTAGTTTTGGAAAGATTTTTAGACTTTCAAAAATTAATTTAATCTACATTTGCACCAAAAACACTAGAATTTCCTTACGTTTAAACAACTTGGTATTTCTAGCCATCCATAAGCCCCATGCCACTATCAAAGTGACACACCTATACTCCTTTAATCATCTTTTTTTGAACTATTTTTGCATGTTATTTGAAACATTTTTAACATGTCACTATCCTTTACTTTGAGTGAAATAAATAATTAAATTCCACACTTCTCTTGCAAAAGGACAATGAACCAAAATATGGCAGATTTTTTCTTCTTCCTTTTTATACATGACACACTAACTTGGTCCTTGCCAAGACATCCTTTGAAGAACATCATATGTTAGTGGTTTATTAGCTAAAGCTAACCAAGAAAATATTGTGGTTTATTAGCTAGAGCTAACCAAGCAAAGATTCTAGTTTTTAGGGGAGCTTTTACCTTTCATATTCTACTCCACCACCATAGCTTTTCCTCATTCTTGTTGACAAATCTTACCTTATATCCTTCTTTGGTTGTGTGCTACCCACTTGTTGGATTCTTAGACCATATTAGAAAGCCTCTATGTTGATTGATTCTTATATTTGCTCTTTCTAGTTCCTTTGTGTAATCATGTCAAATATGTGCTTCATTTCCTTCAAATGTTAGCCCTTTTGTTATGAGCCATCCTTGATTCCATAAATTAGTCTCTTTTGTTGATACCACCTATCTATTATGTTTTGTGGAGGATGATAGTCTCTTTTATATATTTGGCCATTCTTACTTCTTTTCCATTCCCTATTTTTCATTCCAAAAAAAATCTTAACCAATGGGAAAGCCATGACTAGGGATTTCCAAGTAATTGTGGCTTTTGAAACATATTAATACCTTGAATATTTTACTTTCATAGATGTCAACAATATAATTTTAATTTAATTCTTAACCATCAAAAGAATAATCTATATAAGATGTATTTATGGCCTTGCAAATTTTTTATTGATGATTGAATGCTCATATTTTTGAAACCAATAATTTAAATAAAATTAAATCTTGAACATTATTAGATAAAGTTCTTAAATATTAAATTATAAAATAAATTTACCCAGGTGTTGTAGGTGAGTTGGAGAGGAGAGGGCAATCCTCCAAGGGAGGTCGCAGGCTCAAATATCCACCCTACCAAAAAGATAAATTGGGTATCCAAAATCCAATTGATAATGTTGGTGTGGGTAGGGTTGGGTGCGACTCCCGGGTGACTTTGAAGGTGTAGAACCCCTGTTTGTGGTCTCTCATACCAAGGCAGCCCCGCAAGGGGTTTTTCGCTTAAAAAAAAAAAAAAAATATAAAATAAATTTTAACATTTTAAAGAAGATGGTCTATTGACAAGGATGCCACTTGCATTATCGGTGATGTGACTGGGATTCAATCTCCATGATGGATGTGTATAAGAAGTATTATTATATATATATATATATATATATATATATATATATATATATATATATATATATATATAGCATTTTAATATATAATATAATTATAAATTTAAAAAATAATTAAATCAACATAAAATTGTTAAAATTGTAATATTAATTTAATAAAATGTAATTTAAAAAAACATAAAACATTAATTATCTAAGAGATTTTAAAAATCAAAACACCTTAATATAATGTTTTTTGGAAAATAAAAATTCTATACTTAAAACAAAATGTTAAGTTTGTTTTCATCAGTTATATACAATTTGGAAAAAATAATCTTTTCTACGGGTAGTTGCTTAAGCTGATATTTTCAATAATATATAGTTGTGTAGGTGCTCTTCTATTTTATTTTGTAGTGTGGGTATTTATTTTAAGTGGAAATATTGCATGTTTTAGATTTTTAGTTATTATTTTTTAGTTTTTTCAATAAGTTTATATTTTTTATTATTATATTTTATGAAAGGTTTTATTAAATAAAATTTGAATCTTAAACCTCAAAAATCAAATTAAATTTTATTATTATATTTTAATTGATTTAATTTAAAATTTTATTTTTCTCAGAAATGGGGACTGCACCTCGGACACTATGTGGACAAGCTTATGGAGCTCAGAAAGCACATATGCCAGGAATATGCAACGTTCTTGGATTGTTCTCACAGGCTTTGCAGTGGCAATTCTACCCATTTATATATTTACCACACCTCTTTTAAAGCTCTTTGGACAACCTAATAACATTGCGGAATTATCATTTAAAGTCTCAATGTGGTGCATTCCTATGCATTTTTCCTTTGTATTATACTACACACTTAAGCAGATTTCTACAATTTCAATCAAAGAATTTTATCACCGCGTGGTCATCAGGACTTGGAGCAATATTCAATGTTCTTTTATGCTGGCTTCTAGTCTTCAAATTGAGCATGGGCCTTGCCGGAGCACTTATTTCCCTAAACGTAGCATGGTGGACACCAGTAATTATTATGTACGTCTATGTTACTTGTGGTTGGTGCCCTGATGCATGGACCGGATATTCAATGGAGGCATTTATGGATCTTTGGCCATTTTTAAAGCTATCAGTGGCATCTGGTGTCATGTTATGGTTAGATTATACTGTTTCTCAGACAACCTATAATTTTAATATTCATAATATAATTATTTGTTGAGGTATATGCTTATTGTTTTTCTGTGTTGACAGCTTGGAGATCTGGTACTATAGAGTATTAGTTCTTATGACAGAAAAAATAAAAGATACCGAGGTTACAGTCGATTCACTCTCTATTTGGTAAGGGATATATCATCTCTTTGAACTCCACAGGACAATATGCAAACCATGAAAAAATGTGTGCATTGAATCAAATAAGAATGTAAGACAAGTAATAGATTTTAGTTGAAATAAGGAACTTTGAGTTATTAGTAGTTGTTTATGTCGTTGTAAGCAGGACAATTACTATTCTTAAATTAATGCTGTGAGTATTTTCAATTTAATTCTTTGTATTAATTTTGGTAACAGTTTAAACATAAAATCTCTTGGTCTCCTTCTTCAACAAGGTATGAATCTTTGCAAGCATATTCATAATATTTTTCTACAAATTTTAGATAAAATTTAACTTGCATGGAGGTTGGTATGCAGTGTGAGGGTTGCAAATGAACTTGGCGCTGGGAGACCCTAAGTAGCAAAATTTTCAGTAGTTGTCTCGGTCACAACCTCTGCTATTATAGGAGTTATACTGTTAGTTTTTATTTTGGCTTTACGGAGTGATTTCGCGAAGATATTTACAAACGGCACTGTGTACAAAGTGCTGTATATAAATTTGCAATATTACTTGCATTTACAGTACTACTGAATAGCATACAACCAGTTCTTATAGGTAAGTTATCTCCTGCCTATTTATTTCCTCACTTAAAGCACAACATTATCAAAGGACTTATTCATCCTACTAATAGATACAATTAAATCACTACGAACCATTATTTTTATCATAACTTTTAAAAAATTATTTGTGTGATACTTAAAATATTTGTGCTTTCTGATGGATTGGGTTGGCAAGTTATTGTTGCCTATATAAACATTGCATGTTACTATGTTATTGGCGTTCCATTTGGAATGATTCTTGCTTGTGTAATTCAATTGGAAGTCAAGGTCAGTTATTATTTTATTTTTCTGTTTTCAAAGTTCGCCTGAAAAGCTAAATTTTGGTTTTCCTTAAACAATTTTAACGATGAATTTGTTGTTTATTTTATAGGGAATCTGGCTTGGAATGATAGGCGGGACTACAGTACAAACCCTTGCATTGGTGTTCAGCACATGGCGAACTGATTTGAATGAGGAGGCTAGTGAATATTTTATAGTATTCAATTCATGTTCAATAACGATAAAATAAGGATATATTTATAATAATCATATCTTATTTTCCGTTTTTGCAGGTTATAAGTATTGCAACTAAAGTTAATAGGTGGTCCTCTTCTAAACCCACGAAGGAGAAACAAGGGACTATTAACGATTATCTAATGGAAGATTCCAGAATAAGTTGAACTTCACCTTTGTATTTAAATTATATTTTGATCATTGTAATTTATTTATCTTGGTCGGAAAATAAGGGGTTGTATTTGGGTTCCCAGTTCTCTTCTTTAGAGTTTGAGAGTTTATAGACAGATTTAATTCTCATCTCAATTGAGTTGCTATAACTAGACAGCTACATCATTTTACATAAAATGTTTGAATTTTTTATTTTCATTTTTTAGGTCTTTTTCAATGTTTTGTGTGAATACAAATATTCTATAACTCAACATATTTTTTGACATTCTCTTAACGCAGCCTTCACAATACCAAAACTTCACCTGTACTATGCATGCATTGCATCTTAGTAGAGTAATATTTCCAAAACATCACACTATCATAGTTCATTTTACCATTTTGATTGCTAGTTTCCTTCTTGAAGCACAAGTGCAACCACAAAAATTATAATAAATAGTTTATATGAAATCACATTAATGTTATAAAATAAAACTGATGAAAAATATTTAAATTAAATATTAATTATTATTTAAACTAGGCAATCAACATTTTCTTGTCAACTTCAACTAAACTTACTACTTCCTCTAACCATTGAGAAGATAATTTCAGTTTATGATTCTCAATTAAAACCCCTCTATTATCTAGCCTATTTGCACATTTGTTTCCTTCCCTTAACGTATTTGTAAACCTAATTTCTTCAAACTCTACAACAAGGTCTTAAATTTCCACAATTATCTCTTGTATGTTTCATGGGGCCTTTGATTTCAATTGTTTGTATAATTTTAACCCTTCCAAAGCTGCCCAAACTTCAACTTCATTATTTATCTTAAATCCACTATTGAAAGTGTAATGAGACAATCTCTCCTTTATTATTTCTAATTATTCTTCATCCTCCTACTATTCCTCGATTTTGTATAAAGGCTTCATCAAAATTCAATATGACCAACTTCACATGTAGTGGTTTCTAAAAAATATCCTTTACCTTCTTTTTATTTCATCTATACCCAAAATCATAATTCTATTTGATGACTTGACTCTATATGTCAAGGCTCTTTGCTTCTAGATTAGGGATTGGGTGAGTTGATAGGGTTAGTTTAGACTCTATGGCTAAAATAGTATTCCTTTTAAGTACCTCTAAACTACTTTTTTTCCTTTAAATTTTATTCTACTCCTTTCTAGCCATATAGTCCAAAGTATTGTATTTTTTGATATATCCTAGATTATTTGTAAATCCTCACTTTTAAAAGTGCTCTATCATTGATTTAACCATTCTTCAATTTTGTCATTCATCACCATGTATTTACCAAACATATTAAGAATCCATTGTCATAGTTTCCAGATTATTGAGCAATGACCCAAGAGATGGTCTATACTCTTCTCCTTTTTACAAAGAACACATTGTGAGGGGCCATGATAACCCTTTTTGATAAGATTATCCTAGCATAAAATTATTCTATGACCTACTAGCCAAACAAACATTTTAACTTTAGGAATGATTATGATATCCCAAATATCTCTCAATTTTATTTCCACATAATATATATAAAAAAAAATTCTATCGATTTTGGTATAGTATAGAAGGACATATAATATGCTGTAATATGCTGGAATGAATTGTAAAATTTATTTAATTAGTTGCACTTTTTGTGCTAATGATAACCATCTACCTTTCCATGTTAGTATTTTATTATGAACTTTAATTATAACCGAATTTCATAATTATATCCTCATTCTCCCCTCAATTAAGGGCATCCATAGATAAGTTATTGGTAAATTTGCCTCCATTTGAAGTAACCTAAATATCCTTGATTTGATTTTAGCTAGGGTTTTTAGGAAGTAAATTTTTCCCCTAGTGCTCTTTCATATTCCTTTAATAAGTTATTCAAATCTCTAGCCTTGTTTATCCCCGCCCTTCCAAAAAGGGTTGTATCATATACAAATTGTTGATGGGTGATGTTGTTGATGTTATTACTAGCCTAAGCCGAATTATAAGACCATATTTTTTAGCCTTCTTCAAGTTCATACCCAAAATATCTACCATAATAATGAAAAAATATGGTGATAAAGGATCTCCCTATCTAAGAACTCTATTGACTTTAAATGATTCTATTACTAACTCACTGACCATAATTGAATATGAAATTGTAGAGATACAAGCTTTAATCCACCTAACCCATTTCTTCTCAAATTCAAACTTTTCTAATAATGCAAAATGAAAACCCCATTTAACCCTATCATAGGCTTTACTCATATCAAGTTTTAAGATAAATGCTTTCTCTTTTCTTGAATATGTTGAATGCATAATTTCATGAGATACTATGATGTCGTCTAGAATTTGTCTCCCTTTCACAAATACTCATTGCTCTTCTAAAATAATTTTTTCTAACAACGGTCTTAACTTGTTCACCATCACTTTGAAGATAATGTTATATGCCATCTTACATAGGCTTATGGGTTCAAATGAATCAGACAATTTTCCATCATTTTTTTGGAATCAAGGTAAGGTATGTTATATTTATTTTAGAAGGTATGTATTATTTTATCCTAGACTATTCCATTACCACCAATAAAGAATCCTTCACAATATCCCAATTATGTTGATAAAATATTGTAGAGATCCCATTTGGACTTGGAAATTTATCCTTATTAAAAGAGAAAATAGCTAAATGAACTTCTAGAGTACTAGGATCCATAAGTTTCCTATTGTCTTAATATATTATAACTGAAGGTACTTGTAGAAGTTTCTCATTAAGAACTTTAAACTCCTTTGATCCTAGAATATTTTAATAAAAAGACCTTGCCTCCTTTCTTATTTCACTCTAGTCTTCAATCCAAACCCCTTCTACTAATTCTAGATGTTGATCTCTATAATATATTCATCCTATAAAAAAATTAGTATTTTTATCTCCTTTTAATCAAGTCTGTCTTGATTTTAATCTCCAAATTTTCTCTTTCTCACTCAAAATGTTATGATATTCATTAGGCAACTCCATTTCCTTAGAGATTGGATTATTATGATTACCTTTTTGAATTTTTGGAAGTTTATATTTTAGTTCTTCTTTATTCTCAAAAATATTTCTAAAAGTATTCTTGTTCCATTCTTTTAATCTAGATGTCATTGATTTATTTTATTTTGCAAGTGTATACAACCCATTGTTTCTTGAAGAATTCCATATTTGTGCTATCATATCAACAAATTGAGGATGGTCTTCCCAAATTTACTCATATTTTGATATTTTTTAATTCACTTACCACCATTTCAACTCTTATTGGTTGGTGATATGAACCAATCCTTGTCAAGGTATTAATTTTAGCAAAAGTCCCTTCTTCTAGCCAATGATATCAAAGTATGCATCTATCTAGTTTTTTTTGTTATTAGTTTCTAGCCTCTCTTGTTGTTGGTCCATGTATAGTTGTCTTCTTCAAATTCAACCTCCCATAAATTATTATTTTGAATAAAAGTTGAGAAATATCTCCTACTTTGGATTAATTACCTAATTCCCTCAAATTTTTCATCTAGTTTGGTTATGACATTGTAATCTCCTATGATTATTAATTAGGTTTCTTTGTCTTGTCTTTTCATAAAGGTTTCAATACCACTCCAAACTTCTAATCTAATTGACTGAGTTCTAGGTCCATAGACATTAGTAAATATAGAATGAATAACTACAAAATAGCATGTGACTAAAAAGGCTATCCAATGCCTAGTTTTACGAATGGTTACATAGGAGGTTCTAATAGGATTTAACAAATTAGAATTCCCTTATTGCTTCTTTAGAATATATAGCATCCCATTCACATCCTACCCATACTTCTTTAATAGTATTGGTAACTTCTTCTTTTATCATTTTAGTTTCCTGGATTCAAAGAATATCAAACTTATTTCTTAAATAACGGTCTTTGATACACCTTTTATCATTAGCACCCCTTATATTCCATGATATGATAACCATGTCTCATTGGGGGTTGCTGGCCCTATCTACAAAATACCAATATAATTTTATTGTTCGATAAAGAGAAGTTCAATGAATTTAATTCGTGTTCCTTTATCTATGTTTGCTCTTGCTTCCCTATATTTTGCTTGATAATTTGAGGGTTTTACTTTTTTTGTGTTGCTTGTATTAGGAGTAGGTCTTATTATTCCATTCCTTCATATTCTTTCAAAACTTTCTTTTTCATTAGATTTATCTTCTCTTGGCTCTACTATAAAAGATTTTGACTTGTATTACTCATTTTTTGGTATTTTCTTATTAATGGTAGAGGTATTAACATCTAACACTACATTTTATTTACCAATTTTTTCTCTTGAATATTGTATGGTACTTCAAGAGACTCTTCAAAATTTGATGAGACACATTCCTTATATTCATCCAGAATATTTGTACCTAAATTAGGATCATACTGAATATATAGTGTTGAGCAAAGTGCAGCAAATAGTATTGTCATTGTTGTCAACACAGTCAGAAATATTTATTGATGCAATGGACAAGATTTTATTGAACAGCAAGGTGCAGCCAAAGTACAATGGATAGGAGTTCAGTGTTGAGCAAGGTGTTGCAGGAGGATTGTCATTGTTGTCAATACAGTCAGTTAGATCTAATGATGCAATGGATAGGCAGTTCAGAAGTCACTCAGATGTAGAGGATAAAGTTCAGAAGTTAGTAAGATCATGAGTCCTTAAATGATAGATGCATAGAAACAGAAAACATAATTCAGAATGAGAAGAAGAAGTCTTCAGAACCTGAGATGTCAAGAAGCGGAAAGGTTTTTTGTGAAAACCAAGGTAGTTAGAATAAAAAGTTTTATTTAAAACCATGGATAATAGATTTGAAATGGGTTTTTCTTAAAACCCAAGTTGGCTCTTCGTTTCGTTGAAAAAGATGCCCAGTGATAAAGATATTTAATTTTAAATATTTAGTTTAAATTTTAAAGGTTTTTTGTGAAAACCAAGGCAGTCAAAATAAAAAGTTTTATTTAAAACCATGGATAACAGATTTGAAATGGGTTTTTCTTAAAACACAAGTTGGCTCTTCGTTTCGTTGAAAAAGATGCCTCGGTGATGAAGATATTTAATTTTAAATATTTAGTTTAAATTTTATTTTATTTAAAATTAAAATTAAAATTAAAATATTAAATTAAATTAAAAGGGCCGACATGTTACTATTTCACAGTAATAAGCTACAGGAAAGTGATGAAGGTGGAAGAAGTGTTTGAGGCCGACAAAGTTAAATCTGGGCCGACGGATTTTAGGGTTTTGCAGCTGACAAATTCTAGGGTTTCTCAACCGACGTTCTTTTAGGGTTTGTTCCTAAAACTTCTTCTATAAAAGCAAGGGTACTTCGAGTTTGAAAAGTGGGGTGTAAAATATAAAGTGCGAATGCGAGCATAGTGTTTGTGAAAGTGAAGTTCGTGTTGAGCAAAAAGCAGAATGTGAAACGACACAGAGTGTGCGAAGCGTGTGCGCAAAGAAAGCAGAGTGTGTAGAGAAGCACGAAGGGCAAATTTGATTGCAAAGTTTGGCTGTAGCAGTGCAGCAAATTGTGTGAAGTGATTGTGCAAGAGAGAGCAGAGTGCACATATATTGCAAAGGTGATGTAGACCAGTTAGAGTCTTGCAATAACAAAGGTATATGTCAAACATTTTTTTATTCAATATTGAAGTCCAATTGGTGCTGGCAAATTAAGGGGTTGGTGCCTCTTTCCAGTTGGTGCTGGTAAACAATTTGTCCAGTTGGTGCTAGCAAATTAAGGGGTTGGTGCCTCTTTCCAGGTAGGGTGCTTGGTAAAATAGGAGTTGGTGCTCCATTCTCGTTGAAGCGAGATAAAGTTAAGGGGTTGGTGCTCCTTCCGATTGGTGCTTGGTAAAGGATTATATAAAGTTGTAGCTTTGCATTGACTGGATTTGGATGGTAGTCCAAGCGGTATTTTTGAGGAGTAGCCACATTGGTGAACCTCGTTAAAATGCTTGTGTTATGTGTGATGCTTTCTTGATGCATTTAGTATCTCTTTTATCTGCTTTAAACTCGTCGCTGGTTTTATAATCTAATTGTTTTAGAAGTTTTTAAAGAACACACTGATTCACTCCCCCTATCAGTGTCATTGTGATTACAACAATTGGTATTAGAGCCAAGTTCCCAATTTTGTCTAAATCAGTCAGGGTTGATCTTGGATTAGTACACAATGGCTAAGAAGAATAGATCCTCATCCAAAAAGGCATCCCAGTCAGTTTCGGTTCCTGTAGAAGAGAAATTTGAACCAGAAAAGGTAGAAGAAGTGAATCCTGAAGTCTGTGATGAAAATCTTGAGGCTGAAGTAGATTTTGAAGGAGAGTTGATATCTACACTTGAAGAGTGGAGTATAGAAAATAAAAAGAAAAAAAGACTGTCCAAGAAGTTAGAAGAATATGAGGATGAGATTGAAGATCTCTTCCTACAAGTTCAAAAGGCCAAGAAATCAGAAGAAGCCTTGAAGACACACCTGGATAATAAGAATCATGTATACAGCACAAGTGAAGAGGAATATAAAAAGGTTATTGTTGATCTAAAGCTGCAAGTAGAACAGAACAAAAGGATTGAAAATATTCTTAGGTCTCAGATCAATGAGAAAGAGACTGTATGCTGCCAACAAGAAGAAGAGATTGTTTCATTGAAGAAACAACTAAAAGAGGCCAATATAAATCTCAAATTTGAGAAGAGCACATAGTTGCTAGATACAATGATAAATCAACAAAGAAGCCCCACAACTAAGTTTGGTCTTGGATATGAAGCTGAACAACCTTCATCCTCCAAATATGCAGAGAAGAAGAAGTCCTCGGTTGAAGGATTGAAACAAGAAAAGTATGAAGCTGAATCCTCAAAAGGAAGAAAATATCAAAGAAGACCTACAACAAAGCAACCACAGCAAAAGAGGTTCTCTCACTCTCACTCTTTTAATAATAATGCTTTTTATGGCTATTGTTCTAAATGCAACCACTTTGGTCATAAGGCAATTTATTATGGACTGGACAATAGATCAAAGAGTTATGCTGATAAAAATACTTCTATTTTTTTGAGTGAACACCCTGTGCAATGTTTTAAATGTAATGGCCATGGGCACATAGCAAGGTTTTGTTCAAGCACTTCTGTATCCAATCTAAGGCAATACCATAGATTTCATCATACACATAGAATGCAATACAGACAAGAAATAAAACATGTGCAATGTTTTAAATGCAATGGTCAAGGGCACATAACAAGGTTCTGTCCAAGCACTTCTATATCTAATCTAAGGCAAAACCCTAGATTTCATCAGACACAAAGAGGACAACACCGACAAGGAACATATCATGTGCATAAAAGAAAAGAAAATAATCATCCATCAAGAATGCACAAGAGAAAACCCCACAAGAGAAATGTTCAAGTTCACGAACAGGAGCAAAATAGGGATGTTGTTGAAAAACCCAAGCCCAAGTTCAGGAAAGTCTGGAGAAAGACAGAAGAAAGGAAATTGTGTCTCCTTGGACTGAAGGAGGCTACTCTGCCATTGCTCTAAGCAACTCCAGGTGGCACATCCTCAAGAGGAGCAATATTAAAGTTTTATTTTAATGCTCCTATGTATTTGTCTAGGTATCTGAGGATGAAAGGTAAGCAGTTGGGTTAATGTTGTATAGTTGTTAAAGTGTGTTTTTCAATTTATATAGTGGTTTGTGGAAATGCCGTGAAGTGTGGTGTTTAATTTGAGAGCTGTCACCATTGGTAGTTTTGAGATATGTCACTATTGTACTGTTGATGATTCTTAATACCACTATTCAAAATTATGAATCATAATAGTCCAGATAATTTGTTCAACGAAAGAATGCTTGCCCTAGCTGTGTATGTGTGTTTCGAGCAACATGTATTTGTTTTTACTCTTTGATGTGAAGATTGCCAGATCTTTCATGACACCTTGGTGAATATATTTAGTTCACAGATAGTTTTGTTTTAACTATTGATTTAATGCCAGTCCAAGGATAAGAAGCTTGAGGTTGAGTAAGGTGCACTACGGTTTGCCATAAAGTGTTTGACAAAATGTCTTCTTCCGACATGCATAGTTGAAAGTAAGAGTTGGCAGTAAAATTACGAGTCTTTGGACAAAAATTGGTACAGATGTGAGTCACTTGTCAATTCTGTTGACAAAAGTGAAATCAGCATGTTGAATGGGAATATTGAAGAAAAAGTTTTTTTAATGAGCAGCCAGATGATTTCCAGCCTGGTGATGAATAGTTGAGTTGCTTTCATAGTGGTTATTTTGATCAAGTTAATGATTTTCTTGATAAATGATTTGGGCTTACTCCATTGAGTTTGATTTGAGCAAGTTATTCTTTGCCTTGGTGATTTATGTTGGTGGTTGTCTTGTTCAAATACCTTTGGAAGGAAAAGGATGTCTTCTAGTTTCCTTTTCATGTAGTGATTGGTTGAATGCTTCAAAGTTAATCTTGAGTTGAATGATGTTGGTTAAACCTTGTCTATAAGCATTGTTGCTAAAGCCCTAATTGGTTGAGAAAAGATGTTGGTTGTGCTGTGGTACAATTTTTGGTACCTACACAGAGTTGAAAGTGGATTGAGGTAGCCTGCTGGATTCTCACTGCAGAGAGAGACAAACAACTATCATTGGGTTCAAGCTTGTTGAGAATATATCCAAGATGCATGGTGAAGTTGTATGCAGATGTTGCTGGAATTGCAGAACAAAAAGTTGGCTATATAAGATTATTGTATGCCTTCACTAACAGTGGACAAGTTTGAGTTTGCAAAGCAACAGAGGGTAGTTGCACAGAAGACAGTGGTTCAGTCATGTTCTTACACATGTTATATTGGTGAAGTTGACGATGATGGTGTCATTCACTGGTTATTGCTTCTATTCACATTGTTGATTTTATTGATGCCTATTATGCTTATCATGATGTTGTCAATCGGTGAAATGAAGTGGTCTTGGACTCAGGGGGAGCATTTGTGTACTTGTTTTTCTTCTTGTTCATGCTTGGAATATTTGCTAATTGTAATAATTTGTGTCTAAGAATATTGTGCATAGACTCAGGGGGAGTCTGCAGTAGCCCTTTGGTATTATTGTCAAAGGGGGAGAAGATTTACAGGAAAATTGCACATGTGTTGCAAACAATTCCAAAGGGGGAGATTGTTGAGCAAAGTGCAGCAAATAGTATTGTCATTGTTGTCAACAAAGTCAAACATATTTATTGATGCAATGGATAAGATTTTATTGAACATCAAGGTGCAGCCAAAGTACAATGGATAGGAGTTCAGTGTTGAGCAAGGTGTTGCAGGAGGATTGTCATTGTTGTCAATACAGTCAGTTAGATCTAATGATGCAATGGACAGGAAGTTCGAAGTCACTCGGATGCGAGAGGATAAAGTTCAAAAGTTAGTCAGATCATGAGTCCTTAAATGATAGATGCACAAAAACAGAAAACATAATTCAGAATGAGAAGAAGAAGTCTTCAGAACCTGAGATGTCAAGAAGCAGAAAGGTTTTTTGTGAAAACCAAAGCAGTTAGAATAAAAAGTTTTATTTAAAACCATGGATAACAGATTTGAAATGGGTTTTTCTTAAAACCCAAGTTGGCTCTTCGTTTCGTTGAAAAATATGCCCGGTGATAAAGATATTTAATTTTAAATATTTAGTTTAAATTTTAAAGGTTTTTTGTGAAAACCAAGGCAGTCAAAATAAAAAGTTTTATTTAAAACCATGGATAACATATTTGAAATGGGTTTTTCTTAAAACCCAAGTTGGATCTTCGTTTCGTTGAAAAAGATGCCTCGATGATGAAGATATTTAATTTTAAATATTTAGTTTAAATTTTATTTTATTTAAAATTAAAATTAAAATATTAAATTAAATTAAAAGGGCCGACATGTTACTATTTCACGGCAATAAGCTACAGGAAAGTGACGAAGGTGGAAGAAGTTTTTGAGGCCGACAAAGTTAAATCTGGGCCGATGGATTTTAGGGTTTGGCAGCTGACAAATTCTAGGGTTTGTTCCTAAAACTTCTTCTATAAAAGCAAGGGTACTTCGAGTTTGAAAAGAGGTGTGTAAAATATAAAGTGCGAATGCGAGCATAGTGTTTGTGAAAGTGAAGTTCGTGTTGAGCAGAAAGAAGAATGTGAAACGACACAGAGTGTGCGAAGCGTGTGCGCAAAGAAAGCAGAGTGTGCGAAGCGTGTGCGCAAAGAAAGCAGAGTGTGCAGAGAAGCACGAAGGGCAAAGTTGATTGCAAAGTCTGGCTGTAGCAGTGCAGCAAACTGTGTGAAGTGATTGTGCAAGAGAGAGCAGAGTGCACAGAGATTGCAAAGGTGATGTAGACCAGTTAGAGTCTTGCAATAACAAAGGTATATGTCAAAAAAAAATTATTCAATATTGAAGTCCAGTTGGTGCTGGCAAATTAAGGGGTTGGTGCCTCTTTCCAGTTAGTGCTGGTAAACAATTTGTCCAGTTGGTGTTGGCAAATTAAGGGGTTGGTGCCTCTTTCCAGTGAGGTTCGGTAAAATAGGAGTTGGTGCTCCATTCTATTGAAGCAGATAAAGTTAAGGGGTTGGTGCTCCTTCCAGTTGGTGCTGGTAAAGGATTATGTAAAGTTGTAGCTTTGCATTGACTGGATGTTTAACTTGTCATATCATGTTATCTAAGCTTTGCTCTACTTTTTCTTCATAGGCTAAAGCCTCAAAAGAGTTGATATTTATTCCAATATCCTTCCTTACTAGTATCCACTATTTAATTGTTTTCATTTGTCTAGATATATTTTCTAGAAGTTGAAAACCATCCTCATCCATATCCATTTGTAAGTTTCACTTGCAATTTTCTACATATGATTTTGCTAGACTCTTCTTAGGGCATGATAAAATCATTGTTATTTATTGTTTTATAGGATGTTGAAAATATTTTGGAAATAATAAAATTTAACTTAAAACAAGGTTTAGTTGTTAATATATATCTAGATTTTTTTGTTAGAAGAGAATCAAAGCTAGGACAAGCATTTTGAAGGGTTTTAGATAAAAGTATAGGAAAAAATCTAAAATAAGAGACTTGTTGGCCCTAGTGACTAGTAGGATTATTTTGAATTGGATGATTATAGTAAGGAAAATATGCAGTTGGAGGAAATATAGTGGATTCAAAATATAGTAGACAATAAATTTTTATTAGCCACTTAGAGTGAGGGAAAAAGCAATAAAAACTTTTAATTTACAATACAAAAAGATATGGGAGATCATTGTCTACCATGAAAATGAGGCCAAGGGTTGAAGAGAACTAGGAAAAAAATGCAAGGGGTAGACCAAATAAGAGAAGTTGAAGCAAGAAGAAATGATATGGTCTAGAACTTGAGAAAAACTTATCTGAGAGAAAACCACCAAAAGGGATTGACTATACCAATACCTAATATGGGGAAATAGTTAGGGGAGATACCCATAAAAATGAACTTTAGGGATGCCCTTCATGGGGAACAACCCCAACAAAAAGTAATCAATAACTTGAGGACACGAAGAAGCAGGGTTATGCATAGTGGTGTATATTCACAAATTGGATGAATATTAGGATTTTAAAAATTGGAAATTGATGAATATGAGGATCCTTGACGTCGGCCCATTCACTTAGAATTTTTGGGACCATTTTTTTCTTAGGGTCAATTTGCCAAGACCTTTTGGATACCTAAATACATAACCCTACCATTAAGACCTTTGAGGATACCTAAGATAGATTAGGTAATGGATGGTTTCCTGATAGTGAACAAAGATCCACTCCCAAGTTGGTTAGTTTTGGGTTGTTACAGATATCCACCATTGAAGCTATCATTAAAAGACAAAAAATATTATGATATTTGTTCTAAGGAATAAAATTGCAGATAGCTCTCAAGGAGATGACATTGAAGAACATTAAGAAAGAATGAGGGCAAGTACAATTACTAAGCCAAGCTAGCTACATCATAGAAACAAAAACATATTGTAAATAGTTTTATGGGAATGTTCTAGTTGGAAAAAATATTGAGAAAAGAACAAGGCAAGACACCTATGACTAGAAATTTTGAAAAAAGACAAAAGACACTTTAATAAACATTAGTTAAAAACTAAGAAGAATGTGAGTTAACCGTTACTTAAAAATAGAACAAATCATGCATGGCTTACATATTTTTAAAAATGACCAAGCTTGAAAATCTGGTATGGGAAATAAGAAAAATGAACATTATAAAATGAGTTAGATCTATTGATTAGACTTGCAGAAGTGCATTTCATTTTCAAAATAGGTGATAAAATCTCATCTTCCAAATGATCTGTGAGACAATGATATTGCATATTACATATTTACATCAAAAGGTAATATTGGAGCAGAAGAGAAAAATATTGCACTTGCTAGAATGATGAAGCATTCACTTAAATAATAGAGCATTTGTTGGTATGTCAAATACACTCACCCAAATGATGAAAGCAATCATCTTAAATCTCACCAAGATGTTGAAAGCACTCACCCACACAAATAAAAAACTCATCTAAAGATGATGTGCTCACATGTTATATGAAGCACTCAAGGAAAGTTTTGGAACATCTATAATACAAGCACAAATCAACAATCTCCAAGTAGAAGGAAATAAAAGCGAAGTATTACAAAGCTTCCACTAGAATTTGGGTATTACATGTATTTTTTCTAAGAATGGACTACTTAAGAAGAAGGTGACCACTCTCACTGTTTATCCACATATGTCAAGCAAATACATTCAAAAAAAATTTCATGATTCATTTAAGGTATTTCAAAAGGCTTCAAATGCACTAAATCAACTAGTACGATTTCCAAAAGAAATAATGAATGCAAAGTCAATAGAAGTCAAAGGCTTGTTTTAATTCAATTTTCACTAAGAATAGGGAGACAATATTGAATAAGCATTGAGAATTTAAATATCCCATGTCAAAGGTACATAACTTTGAAGAGTTGCTTTGACTAACAACATAATAGATAGAATATATATATTATTCTTTTAAAAAGAGATTATTAATTTTTTAAATAAAAGAGGGAAGGATAATTTTTACCTTCATACTTCTTTATTTTGGTGAGACAAATTCTCTCATGATTTGAAACATCAATCAAAATTTTTGTGTATAGGGAAAACATGAGAGATTCACAATCAACATTGCCAAGGAAACCATTGAGGATGCCAAAGGTCGATTCAAGGAAAATAGAGATGGGTTGCATGAAAGCAACTAATGGATCCCTAGTAGTGAAGTTGGAAATAACAAATGTCCAGAAAGGAATAGATGCGATAGAGAGGAAAGGCCTAATTTGTCGATTCATGGGATTCCGATCGACTCTTACTACCTTCAAGCAATGGGCTACCAAAAACTGGAGCACTAAAGGTAAGTTCCAAATTTTTACTTACCCTAATGGCTACTTTCTTATTTTTTTTGTTAATGAAGAAGATAGGGAGAAAATTTTTAAAGGGGGCCATGGTTTTTTGGTAGGGCAGGGCTTTTCATGAAGCCCTAACATACCAAGTTCAAAGCTGAGGAAGAAATGCCATCAACTGCCCCTATTTGGGTCCATTTATTTGGTCTTCCGATAGAATACTGGCATCCAAAGATATTCACAACAATTGGAAATTCTTTAGGAGTTTACATGATGACTTATGATAGCACCCAACACTTAGAGCATATGATTTATGCAAGGATTTGTGTTTTGATTTATTTTGACAAACCATTTCCATAGAAGATTACTTTACAATATGAGGAAGAAATATAGGATCAAGTAGTAGATTATGAAAATATTCTATTTAGATTCAAAATTTAACATGAATATGGTCATTGCAAAATTTAACATGAATATGGTCATTGCAAAATTTAACATGAATATGGTCATTTAGCCAAGGATTGTCCATATAAGGTCTCTAAAAAAGAGAAATATGATGGGGACTTGGTAGGGTTTCAAATCCCTAAACAAAAAAAACACAAAGAAAAAAATAGCAACAAAAGAGAAAACATTAATTTCACCTAACACCTTTGAAATTCTCTCCACGGATGAGTAAGCAGATGATGAGGATGGTCAAATAGAAATAGTTATTATGGAAACATAGTTTGATGAAGAGAGGGAACATGAAGGATTGCATGATGAGAAATCACTAAAAGATCTTGCCTTGATGCTAAGAAATAATAGTAAAGGAAAAAAAATACAATGTAGAAAACCAACCCAAGTGCAAAACAAAAGGGCAGATTCAAACTACAAACAAAATGGATCCTCAAAAATACCATACAAATTCCAATAGTAGTGTCGTGGCTCCAAGTAACCAACCTATAGTCCCAACTGGAATGAAGCAAGATACAAATAAAAGAATAAGGATGCCATAATCCTAAGGTTTATAGTCAGTATCTTTATGGCAATGTTGCTATTTTGCTAAGCAATTTTTGATATTTTTTGGTAATTTGTTAAGCTTTGGTTTATTTTTAGTGTTACCATTTTTGTTTTATTTGTCATTAGCTCCTTTGGCTTAGTTTTTGTTGTATTTGTTTTTCCTTATTTTGTTTGTGGTGTTTTTTATTCATTTTGTTGTTTCTGTTTTGGATTTGTTTTGTTTTATTAATTTTGTGGTTTTTTTTGTGTTCATGTTTTGTGGTTTTTTGTTTGTGGCGTATTTGTTTCTTTTTGTTATTTTTGTTTGGGAAGTGTTTTTTTATGTTGTGTTTGGGTTTTTTCTATGTGTTTCGTGTTTTGGTGTTGTTTTTTTTGTCATTTTATTTTATTTTATTTTATTTTTTTGTGTTTTTTTATTGTGTTTTGCGATGTTGTTTGTGTTTTTGTTCTGTGTGGTTTGTGTTTTTTTTGTATTATTTTTGTACATTTGTTTGGTTATATTTTTCTTATCGAAATACTTAAGGAGTATGTTTTTTAGTTTTATATTTTTGTGTGTTTGTGTTCATGAGCTCTTATTTTGTGTTTTTTCAGGCATGCTCCTTGCGTGTGTCAAAGGTGGTGGGCCAAGTGCAATCCCTGGGTATTTTTGGTGGAAGAGATACCCTTGCCTCCTTGGGTCTTACCCAAAAGTAACATCCAAACTAGGATGTTTTCCACAAACAAAAAAAAGAATTTGTGTATAGGCTCATATATACTCATCAAATGCTATTTTTGAGGCTAACACAATGAAAAGAAAATATAAAATATTTCAAAGTTTACTATGGCTAGTGGAGCACCAAAGTTCTTGTTACCAGATTTTCAATTATTGAGATGAAATAATTATGTTTCTTAGAAAATCAAACTCAAAATATATCTTGAGTTTGAGGAAGTATGGCAACTAGTAGACGAGACCATTAGTCATACGAAAGAAGCATATAAATACCAAATAAAGTGAAAGCACGAGATTCCAAAAATAAAAAGAAACACTAATTGCTGCAATGTAAACTAATTATCTAGATACACGAAATAAAGCGAATATAATCGAATCAAAACCAAACGTAAAAGGAGAAAGCAGGAGCACAACCCTTTTTATTAATGTGATTACAACTCGGTTACAATACATCTCCTCCATTTTTAGGGGCTAGGAGAGTTAGCATGTTTCCATTACAAAAGTGAATAGTGATCTTCTTTCTGCGTGCCCACATGCAAAATGGGCGGGCCAAAGCGTTGTCGCCGCTGGTGTTGATGAGTCTTCGATATTTGCTGCTCCTCCTGCGTTCAAAGAAACAACAAAAAGAGTTAGTAGCACCTGCTGCAAATAGGAAAAGTTTGTTCTTTGAAATTAATAAAAGATGCATGTAAAAGGTTAGCTGAATCAATGAATAAAATGAATCTAAATCACCTGCAAACTTGACAGAGAGCAGAAAACATTACCGGAGGGCCACTGCCATTGAAACAGTCGGCCAATCTATGTTCAACTGGAATTCATCCCTGGTCAGGATGAATTCTACTGTAATTCGTCCTCGGGTAGGACGAATTCGACTGTGTTAAGATTCCGAGTTGATGCCACTCCAATGTCACACCTCGGGATCTCCAAAACTCCTACAAAAAGAGGGGTTAAGTAATTGGGGCCATTTTGGGATGACCCAGATGGTCGGATTCTCCCAATTTGACCTCCATCACTAAGAATTTTTATGTTGTTACCTGCAAGTTAGTGGGACAACTAAAGCGACAAAAGCATGATAATATTTGATAAACGTCTTCTGAAATCAAGATTGTGAACTATCTAAACAACATAAAGTGTAATGTAGGATAAACAAATAATAACCGAATAGATTAAAATGAAACTAACAAAAAGGTGCGGGGTGCCCAAGCGGGCCGCCCCCCGTTGGAACTTGATTTCGACGCCAATCCACTAGGGAAGGGCCCAAAATCTCTTGGAATGTGGTGTCGGAAAATTGGTGGATTAAGGTGGTCGAATGTTGGGTTTAGGTCCGGATCCACACTTCCAAAAGCCACCCAATAACCTCTCTTGCGAAAGAGATTAAGGATGTGAGAAGGTGAATCAAAAAAGGATGCAATGGGGTGTTCAATTGGGCAGCACTTCGTTGCTTGAAAATGCCTCCAACTTGTATCCTTTGGGTGGGAAAGTCCACCATTTTATAGACCCAGGGGGTCTCTTTGGAGGGGCATGCAGGGATGCCATGTGGCGGCCATGCCTTCCCAAGAGGGAGGAGACTCCTCCCTAACTTGGGCTTCCATGACTGCCCTTGTGATAGTCCTCTAACTGCCAACCTACCCACCTACACACACATGCACGACAGGAGGCAATAATTGACTGTCCTCGGTTGCCCCTTGGCGACATTCTTATTTTTGCCCGTTAAACCTGGAATTCATCCTGACCAAATATGAATTTAGAATTCATCCCTGGGTGAGACGAATCCCAGTTAGAATTCATCCCTGGGTGAGACGAATACTGAGCAAAGTGCCTGAATGTGCCAAATTGCCTTTTGACCTTACAAAATTGCTATAAAAGTGGTTAGGACCACTGTTTAACCTCTAAGGGCTGCCCTAGGGGCTGTGTGTTTCAAAGCGATCAGTGTTTGCAATAACATAATCGGATTGGTGCTATTTTGCTGTCTACAGATGCCCCTTTTTGGGATGCGCTGTGCATGGCACAACGCCGAGCAAAAATAGATAACCAAAGTACTCATGATTAGGGTTTCTTGGTAACCTAACCAAATTTTGATGCCCCAAGCATGGAAAGGGCATGCATTCTTGAATCCTTGCTTCTGACAAGCTAAGGGATTTGATTTCAAGTTTTAACCTATTTTGGTGAGGTGTGACTTGAGCTTGGACATTGATCAGTCATGATTAGGCAAAGGGCGCAACCTTTTGTCCATAGGGGAACCTTGTGTTCATGCTTCGGGAATGCCAAGTGTTTGATCAATTTGTGATAATTGCTTGTTTACTGCCCCAAGCAGGAGCGTAATTGTCTTTGTCAATGATTCTTTGAATGCATGTCATTGCTTTGATTGGGTGTGTGTTTGTTGATTGGTGACTAAGTGTGACTACCCCCTCAAGCGATGAATCGATGAGGGAATGACCTTCGTGAGAAAAGCGACGAGTCGCTTGACCTAAGATGACTTGTGCAAGGGTGCCTTTAGATGGTTTATTGTTAAGCATGTGCAATTTTTCCAACATTTAGACCTGTTTTTGGTGGGTGTTAACCCTTTTTGCGATGTTGTTTGGAGCTGAAATTGGCAAAAATTTGTCTTCCTGTGGAGCAGTCTAGCTAAAATAGCCTTCTTGGGGAGTAGGATAGTGACAATTTGTGACCCCAATGTCTATTTTGTATGCTCAGGATGTCAAGTGCAACAACACTCACATCGGGCAAATTTATTGTCTGTTTTTAGTGCATTTTTGTTCAATTTTTAATGTTTTTTGAATTTTTGGCCTGAATTCATCCCAGGGTGGGACGAATTCCAGCTTTAGAATTCGTCCCTAGGTGGTACGAGCACTAACCAGAGCGCTCGTCCTAGGGAAGGATGAATTGAAGCTCAAAAGGCCTATTTAAGGGCCAAAACTTGAGTTTGGGCTCATTTGTGTCTAATTTTTCTTGCGATTTGGAGCTCTGGGGAGGAGGAGGTTAATTCTGCAAAGAAAAGCGCTGCCGTATTTTCCCTTCCATCATGAGTACACAAACTAGATCGAGCGGTAGAGCCAAAGCAAGACCAGTAAGTTATCCCTAGAGTTTATTTTTGTTTAAAATTGTAATTTTTTTATTTGATTATTTTTGTGATGATGTTTTTCAAAAAAATTTTAACTTAAACCCTGAAACTGAATTGAAGACAACTAAGACTTAGTGTACAACTAAACGTAGCATAAAACCTAGGTAAAGAATTTTTCTTACAACTAAACCCTAGGATAATAGAACATAAAACCCTAAGATGTAATTTTTGTGTTTTTGAAATTTTTATGCTGTTTTTAAATTAATCAGTTAAGATTAGAAACCTTAAGACTAAAAAATTTATTTTTTTGTTTTTTTTTAAATTTTGTTTCATTTTATTTTTTTGAAATTTATCAGTTAGGA
The DNA here is from genome assembly GCA_028583015.1 of Wollemia nobilis. NCBI lineage: Eukaryota > Viridiplantae > Streptophyta > Pinopsida > Araucariales > Araucariaceae > Wollemia > Wollemia nobilis. The sequence continues at coordinate 2,735,019 of JAQPPZ010001031.1, read as the reverse complement.
TTTAGGAACCCTTGAACTGAAAAATTGTTTGGATTTTGCATTTTTATTTGTAAATTAATCAGTTAGGATTAGAAACCCTAGAACTAAAAATTTGATGTTTGTTTGAATTTTTGTGCTTGTTGTTGCTGTACAGTTCTTTTCCATGATTTTTTTTTTTTTTTTGTTGAATTGTTTTCTTTTGTAGGTTGTTAGGAGCCAGTATCGTGTACCCATTGCTTTCACTGAGGCACGAGGGGTGCTGACTGAGGTTGATTGGGAGTGGCTTGATGCCCTTGGGCTCAAGCAGGTGGCTCAACTAGAGCCTGTGGTCGTGGATCAGGCCTATTTTATGGCCCTGATCAAAATTTGGGATCCGCAAACCAACACCTTCCATCTCCCGACAGGGGAGATGACTGTCACTTTGGAGGATATCGATAAGCTTCTGTGGATTCTGATAGATGGACTGCCCATCAGGACATCGTCGCGTGATCAGCGGACGACTGTACTGACAAGATGCTTCGGGCATGGGGAGCGGTTGGGCATAGAGAGCCCAGTGCAGACGACCGAGGTGGACTGCCAGGTTGGCAGGATTTTGGTTAGATGGTGGCAAGAGAGGGGGGTGTTAGGAATGAGGCACGCATTCCTTATGGGCCTCATTTCTAACATGCTATTACCTAACTCGTCAAGCGCAAGGTTCCCATGGAACCTGCTAGATTTGGTGTGGCAGTTGGTAGAGTGCCCGATAGAGGCACCGTTGATCCTGAGATGGGGACAGACACTATTGGCATAGCTCTACGAGGAGCTATATGGGGTCTACTACCAGTAGAGGGATCTCCTACGGGCTAAGCTAGCAGAGCAGGATAGGGTTCTAGCATAGCATGACGATGCAGTAGCTTACTACCATCGGTGGGAGGTAGAGTGGTGCCAGCATCGGCTAGATTTGGACAGGGAGGTCATCCGCATCGGTGGGCAGCTACCTGAGCCGTCGAGAGGTGGATCTTCACATCGAACGAGGGACAATGCTACTGAGCAGTCAACATCATCTCGTCGCAGGTGATTGGATGAGGGAGGCGACAGTAGGCATGATGTGGGGGCTAGCAGTAGCCATCTTGAGGGGTCCCATAGGACCCACACCATGAGGGGTAGTTCCCATCGCACCGATCCTGCGTGATCATGGTGGTCGACGCCTTAGGATGGGTGGTTTTTGTTATATGATTGCAGGGTCAGAGGACAAGTTTTGTAGCCTACAGGAATTTTTTTGATGATATATATATATACCTGCTTTATTTTGGTTATGCACATGTGATGATTTGATCTTTATGCATGATGGCTGATGACTATGGATGTATGCATGTTGATTTATTTTGATGGATGCATATGCTATGATGAATGCAAATGTTTTTGATTTATATGTGATATGCGAAATGAAATGGATGAATGGGATTTGTGATGTTTGGCTATGGCACCATAGACTGTTTAGGACTCTATTTATTTTTTAGGCAATTGCTGTGGTGACTGGCTTTGTATGTATACATGTGATTTTTGATGGTCTTGTAAGGATGAAAAGTAGCACAGTTTGGTTTAGCAATGTAGCTAACGTTTTCTGAGACTCAGAGGGTTTTAACTCACTAGCCATGACTATACTTTATCTTACAAGACTTTTGAACAAGGTATGAATCGAACTTGTTTTTGACCAAGTTATTTCACATCCCTGTGTGTGCAAATGAGTTCATTTATGTGGTATTTTTCAGGATACCGCCAGTGCCAGATGGGCTTTCAACCAAACTTGTACTGAGGATCACCTAATTAGCTCCACTAACTCCTTTATTGTATTTAGTCAGATTAATCTGTGGTGCTATCTAGGATACCGTAAGCTAGTTCATCCTTATGTCAACATTGGTATGCATATACACAAAGTGAATGTGACAGAAATATCGTCATGCGGGTAGGATACCACTATTGCCAGATAGGCTGTCAACTAAACCTGTAATGAGGATCACCTAGATGGTTTTTGAATGCTAAAAATTCCAAAGATGCAAGTTCAGGTTATTTGTTGGCTGAATGATTTGGGAGACTTGCTCGTCTATATAGCGATGCAAATCACTATTTATTTTTCTATTTATTTTTCTTTTTGAGCAAAGATTTTGAATAGTGGTGATAACCACTGTTACTTGATTTTGTATTTTGAGCGGTGTGAGTTTGAACTTGTGAATGGATTTGATCCTTGTGGCCTTGGGGATGACTACCCATCCTGGTTAGGGGTGGATAGTACAAATCCTTATGACATGGACGAGGACGAAGAGCCTTTTGCTGAAAATGTCAATTATTTGTCAAACCCGGACTTCGCTCTGAGATATCTTGGCCAATGCAATTGGCATGGATACAGGCTAGGCAGGTATGAGCAAGGGGTGCATGTACTTTGCCAGCCAAGATACCAAATGCCGTATGATAAGTCGGGAGTAGGGTTCAACCACCCCCTGCCCTTAGACATCTTGGTGGAAAACATGCAAGGCCTAAAAATAGGCAACAAGGGTGGATTGGCATCAAATCCTTATGCCAACCCAAATACAGAATATACATTGGGAGATTACTTCCCATGGTCAACAACCACCCTTGGTAACATCAATAACCCTTCTCTGTTGCTAGAGAGAGGTGAAAGTTCGGACACTAACTCCCAAGGAGAACATAAACAGTGCCCAAAAATCTTTTTGAAACTATTCCCTTTAGAGTTTCCAGTCGAGCCAATGCTGTGTCAAGAGAATCAGGTCCCTCCACCAAGTGTGGAACAATCGCAATGGGACCAGATTAATTTTCTGGAACAAGATGAACCCTTAATGTCACAAACAGTTGCTAAAGAAAATGAACATTTTTGGATCTCTGATAGTGATTCAGAAGATGAGATTGAGATGGCCTATCTCAACCACATGTGACAAATGCAACAAAGGAAACAAGTGCAACAACGGTTTCCCTTGGGGATTAATGAATTATTTGCATAGATGGGCATATTGCTAGGGCATGAATGGTATGTAGACCCAGTAGGGTGGGAACAAGTGTTGGATCCATGGCTCCAAATCTACGATGAGCACCGTCCACCCCAAGATCCTATAATGACTTCAGTGCCGAGGGAAGACCCTGTCTTCCTATTAGCACATAGGGTAGATCCGTTCGTGCCCATTCCCCTAGAGACAGATCTAGAGTATAGGGAGCATCCAGAATGTTTGAGGTATCATACCTGTGGTAATGGAGACCAAATTCATTCCATACACATGATCTCCATTGATTTAACCACACCCATCCACAATCCAGCCTATCCAGCATGGTCATTGCATCTAGACATAGATGCCATCGACTGGGATCATGTCAATTCACCTCTCTCACAATCAGAGTACTGGCCTTTCGATAAGATGCCTCATTTTAACCCAGGGACAACTCAGGATATTTTTTAGGTTGAAGAGGAACTCGAGGTTCCCAACGTAGATTTAAATTCAGCTAATGATATCCATTTGATCTCAACTCCACATCATTTGGAGGACGGATCCCACATGTCAGTCGAGGAGATGACTGACATAGATATCGGCTTGGATCCAATGAATCCATAGATTATCAAGCTGGGGGTAAGCTTATCCCTTGAATAGAAATCTGACTACATTGCCATTCTCAAAGAGAAGAAGGAGGTTTTTTCATGGTCATACAAGGATATGCCAGGACTAGACCCACAACTAGTCATGCATAATTTAATGCTTGATCCGACAATCAAGCCCGTAAAGCAAAAACTACGTAAGATGCACCCAACAGTGGCCTTGATGGTCAAAGATAAATTGCAAAATCTATTGGATGCACAGTTTGTCATCTGCATGGATTATCCGCCATGGCTGTCCAACATGGTGCCCGTCAAAAAGCTTGATAGGAGGATTCGCATATGCACTGATTTTCAAGATCTAAACAAAGCGAGTCCTAAGGATGATTTCCCCTTGCTGAGCATCGATGCATTGATAGACGCTACAGAAGGTCATGAAATGCTCTCCCTCATGGATGGTTTCTCAGGATACAATCAGATTCATATCAATCCTTAAGACTAGCTAAAAACGACATTCACAACGACTTGGGGGACATTTTGTTATAAGGTTATGCCTTTTGGCCTTAAAAATGTTGGTGCCACCTACCAATGTGCCATGACGTACATCTTCCATGACTACATGCATTAAACTTTGGAATATTACATAGATGATTTGTTAGCCAAGTCTCTGTTGTGCTCAAATCATATCGATGACTTAAGCAAGATCCTCGATCACCTCATGGAGCATAAAGTTAGACTAAATCCCAAGAAGTGCATATTTGGTGTCACATCTGGAAAATTTTTGGGTTTCATAGTCTCAAAGCGAGGCATCGAGGTGGACCCAAAGAAAGTCAAGGTAATCCTTGAAATGGTTCCCCCAACTACAATTAAGCAGCTCAGAAGTCTGCAGGGAAAGGTCACGTCGATTAAACGCTTTATAGTGTATCTATCTAATAAGTGCTGACCCATGAACAAATTATTGCATAAGGGGGTTACATTTCACTGGGATGACGAGTGCCAGTCAGCCTTTGATGACATCAAACAATACCTGGCTTCGTCACTAGTATTGGCACCACCTAGACCAGGAGTGCCATTCTACTTATACATCTCGACTCATTGAGGTGGCACTAGGCGCCATGCTAGCCTAGAAGAATGAACTTCACAAAGAATAGGCTACTTACTATCTTAGCCGCACCTTGGTTAGTTATGAACTTAACTATGCATACGTCGAGAAACTCTGCTTGGCAGTGGTGTTTGCTACCAAAAAGCTATGCCACTACATGCTGAGAAACACTACGTATGTTGTGTCTAAGGAGAATCCATTGCGATACATGATGAGTCATACTTATCATAGTAGCCACACAGCGAAATGGATCACGTTGTTGACAGAATTTGACATAGATTTTATTGGACAGAAATATATCAAAGGACAAGTCATAGCCGATCAACTAGCAGAGGCTCCTCTCGAAGATGATTAGCCTCTGGTCATAGAACTACCCGATGATGGGGTCTTCCATTTCTCAGAATCGTCAGATTTTGATGAGCCTGAGTCACAGGCCGACATAACCCTATTTTTCAATGGTTCTAAATGTGAGCAAGGTGGTGGCATGGGAATTGTATTCTTCACATTGTAGGGCGCTCCAATGCCCCTGTCATTTAAATTAAACTTACCGTGCACCAACAATAATGCAGAGTATGAAGCCTTGCTCATAGGTCTTCAGACATCAATTGCCATGAACATCAAATGACTAAACATCTTTGGTGATTCGTTGTTAATTGTCAATCAAGTCAAAGGGGTATATCAATGCAAATGTCCAGTTCTGTAGGCTTATAAAGCCCTTGTGGACAAATTCTTGGCAAAACTTGAGTGGTATGACATCGAGGCACTCTCTTGATCATCGAATCATTTTGCGAACACAATGGCCTCCTTGGGGTCACTAATCCCGCAAGACCTTTCTGGTGATATGACAACCATTCAAATTAGAACCTTATTGCAATCCGTGATGGATCGTGCAAGCTCAGACTTGATGCTAGGAATCCACATGATCCAGATTGAACCATCCTCGAATAAGTTCTCTCTAATCCATGATCATTTGATGCATGCTAACTAGGGGTCCTTGTTCTCCCCTACTCCCATTAATAGCAACACAACGCTATTCTTACACAAATCCTACTTTGATCGCCACTGAAAGCATAAGATTCTAGAAATAAAAAGAAACACTAATTGTTGCAATGTAAACTAACTAGCTAGATACACGAAATAAAGCGAATATAATCGAATCAAAACCAAACGTAAAAGGAGAAAGCAGGAGCATAGCCCTTTTTATTAATGTGATTCCAACTCGGTTACAATACATATCCTCTCTTTTTAGGGGCTAGGAGAGTTAGCATGTTTCCATTACAAAAGTGAATAGTGATCTTCTTTCGCATGCCCACATGCAAAATGGGTGGGCCAAAGCGTTGCCGCCACCTCCTGCGTTCAAAGAAACAACAAAAAGAGTTAGTAGCACCTACTGCAAATAGGAAAAGTTTGTTCTTTGAAATTAATAAAAGATGCATGTAAAAGGTTAGCTGAATCAATGAATAAAATGAATCTAAATCACCTGCAAACTTGATAGAGAGCAGAAAACATTATCGGAGGGCCACTGCCATTGAAACAGTCAGCAAATCTGCATTCAACTAGAATTCGTCCCTGGTCAGGATGAATTCTGCTGTAATTCATCCTCGGGTAGGACAAATTCGACTGTGTTAAGACGTCGAGTTGATGCTGCTCCAATGTCACACCTCGAGATCTCCAAAACACCTAAAAATAGAGGGGTTAAGTAATTGGGGCCATTTTGGGATGACCCAGATGGTCGGATTCTCCCAATTTGACCTCCATCATCGAGAATTTTGATGTTGTTACCTGCAAGTTAGTGGGACAACTAAAGCGACAAAAGCATGATAATATTTGATAAACGTCTTCTGAAATCAAGATTGTGAACTATCTAAACAGCATAAAGTGTAATGTAGGATAAACAAATAATAACCGAATAGATTAAAATGAAACTAACAAAAAGGTGCAGGGTGCCCAAGCGGGCCGCCCCCCGTTGGAACTTGATTTTGGCACCAATCCACTAGGGAAGGGCCCAAAATCTCTTGGAATGGGGTGTCGGCAAATTGGTGGATTAAGGTGGTCAAATTTTGGGTTTAGGTCTAGATCCACACTTCCAAAAACCACCCAATAACCTCTCTTGCAAAAGAGATTAAGGATGTGAGAAGGTGAATCAAAAAAGGATGCAATGGGGTGTTCAATTGGGTAGCACTTCGTTGCTTGAAAATGCCTCCAACTTTTCTCCTTTGGGTGGGAAAGTCCACCATTTTATAGACCCAGGGGGTCTCTTTGGAGGGGCATGTAGGGATGCCATGTGGCGACCATGCCTTCCCAAGAGGGAGGAGACTCCTCCCTAACTTGGGCTTCCATGACTGCCCTTGTGACAGTCCTCTAACTGCCAACCTACCCACCTACACGCGCATGCACGACAGGAGGCAATAATTGACTGTCCTCGGTTGCCACTTGGCGACATTCTTATTTTTGCCCATTAAACCTGGATTTCGTCCTGACCAAAGACGAATTTGGAATTCATCCCTGGGTGAGACGAATACCAGTTAGAATTTGTCCCTGGGTGAGACGAATACTGAGCAAAGTGCCCGAATGTGCCAAATTGCCTTTTGACCTTACAAAATTTCTATAAAAGTGGTTAGGACCACTGTTTAACCTCTGAGGGCTGCCCTAGGGGCTGTGTGTGTCAAAGCGATCAGTGTTTGCAATCACATAATCGGATTGGTGCTTTTTTGGTGTCTACATAAAGTTTGATAAGATTAAAAAAAAGGTAAGATTAATCATCATTTTTGAAGTAGCAAGCAAATTCCAAGCATACATTTTGGATTAAATCATCGCCAAATATGCATGGGAGAAGCTAAAAATAGTCTTTGAAGAAAAGAATCAAAATTAAATTCTATTCCTCCAAAGTTAGCTCCATTGTTTGAAGTTAAAAGGTAGAGAGAAACTAGAATATTTCATGGGGAGAATAGTTGAGTTGTGAGCATAACTGCAAGCACTAGAATAACATGTATTTGATGAAACTATAGTTCTAATTATTTTGAGATCTCTTCCATCAAAGGATAATGTTTTTGTGAAAATATTACATATCATTGAGCACACATTAAGCTTTTAAAAGCTAGTTAACCTACTTCAAAATGTAAAGACCTCATATACATTAGATGAAAAAGAACAATTAATACTTATAAATCAAATAGGGAAGTAACCATTAAGAAGAGGCATGAGACCTCCACAATGCTTCCAATAGAAAAATAATTTTCAAAGATATCAAAATTAGATAAATGTTTCTCAAAGAAATATTTTTACCCACAAAGGATGTGTAAATATTATGGTAGAAATGAACACACCATGAAGGAATGTTAGCATAAGCCATTAAAAAATGGATCTCCTTCATGAGAGATGAACCAACAAAAAGATAGGTCATCATTAGACAAGCAAAATCAAAATTGAAGAAATACTCAACATAATAAGTAGTTGAGAAAAATCAAGTTAAAGAAGAAGGAAAAGATAAAAAAGAAGAAGATGAACATGTGTTTGTTGCATAAGCATAATTAAGACAACACAATAATATTTTGTATGGCTCCAAACAAATGACAAGTCAAGAAAATTGGTTCCATTGAAATGCAACCAAGGAAATCAAGAGCTAAGCACCAAAGAATGAATATTTACACTTAGAATGTGATTCTTCACATCCATGGACGCATTTGAAGTAGAAGATAGCAAATATACTGAGGAGTCAATACAACAAATATTCAAAATTCAACCATTAATAGCACACTAAAGAAAGCATGAATAACTTGCTTTTCACAAACATCTACTTCAGATTAACTATGCCAAGAAGAATTAAGATGATTGATCTCACTACATAAAGAGACAATAAAAACATGAAATGGAAACTAGTTCGCACAAAATATATGACAATACACAAAACCGTTAACAATCAATAAATTCAATAATTGATATAGGATGCATGGTAGCACATAACTCTAAAGATCAAAGGAAGCAGGAATACATCATGTATTACAATCAAAGGCTTAATTAAATGAACAAAGAAATGACAAAGAAGGAAAGATAGGAGGTGATTGACCTTACCATAATAGAAGGAATTAATCAAGACAAGATTTAGCAATAATTCTACATGGTAGAAGAACATTTGAACCCATCAATAGTTGATATATTTTTTGAAGATCCTCCACATTGAATAAAATACATAATTCATGTAATGAATGAAGTATTTTGTAGTAAATGGAGTGCATGATTGATAGAACCTAACACTCCTAAGTATCAAAGTAGAAAGTCTACATTAAGGGGGGATTTGTCTCTTAAATATATAGTTTCTAACATCACCCTAGAAATTATTTTTTATCATAAGCTAAAAGTAGAGCTTTAACTATGATGTAATAAGGGTGAAGTGTTAGGATTTATTACATCATAGACCATATGAAGTGGCAAGCAGTATAACCACCTCTGACAAGGCATATGCATGTAGTATAGGTCAAAAATAGTTGTATGTTTGGTTAAGAGTTTGCTATGTCTAAAATAGGCACCCTCTATACTTAAATACCTATCATTGCATAATGCAAAGAATCGAAGCATTGAGTTCTAACAAAAATATGTCTTTTTATTTGTTGCATTAGAAAATATAATGTCTAATATCCATTCTTCATAGTACTTAATTTTTTATTTTATCCTAAACCCGTAAATTACAATGAATAAACTCCATATTACTTTCATTATGTTGTTGACTTTCAAACCTTAAAGTGAAAGGAAAAAATTCTAGGCCACTTTCATTTTTAATGCAAAGAGATGGTTTTCTACTATTTGATAAACATGAATATGATTTGAATGGACTACATTTGACCTCAACCTTATTCTTGTGTACCTTTTATTCATTTTAAATTTGAACTTTATACATTACAATTCTTCATCTCTTGCATCCTTTTTAGTTTCTTTTGATGTTTGCTCTAAATGAAATATTAAGGATGAGGAGATTTTTTTCCATTTATTCTTTTGATTTTATCTAGATTCTACTAGAATGTGATCTCATTTATTCATCTTTAAGTCTATTTCATACTAAGACATTTAATCTCTTTCACAACAATTTTAACTTTGTAGTCTCTTTCTATGTGTCTAGTCTCATAACATGTATCACAATGAAAGGAAACGTATGAAAAATTCACTTTTTCTCATTCTCGTAATGCACACACACATATACAATTTATATGTGGATTATATTGGGGGTGACTCCTATAAAAATACTAAAATATTACATTGATTGTTATGTCAATTAAACCATATCAGCATGCCTTTTATCACAAATATTTTTCATTTCCTTTTGTGTCAAATATATTCTTCAACTTCCTCAAAGTACTATGTTTACACAATAAAATCCTTGACATCATTTTGATTAAGATATAAATCTCACTTGGATAGTTATCTTTTAAAATTTGAATTTGACCAAGATGAATATTAACACCACAATTGGCTAAATTATCTGCTAGAAAATTTCCTTCTCTATAACTAAGCTCACATTTTCAAGAGATTATCTCTAACAATAGATGACGAATATCAACAATAATATTATTTTTTATCCAATTTCCACATCCATTTTGGTTGATAGCTAATGATAATTTGTGAATCCCCTTAATTGAAATATATTTCCATCATTTTTCTATTGCAATTTTAGTCCCTATAAAAAGTGTCCTAGCCTCTACATAGTGGTTAGTTGAAGTTCCATATGATTTTGAGTAAATGAGCAGAATTTTACCTAATTATTTTGAAAAACACAACCTCTATAGGCTTTTCCCATATTTCCTTTAGAAGCACCATCAAATTTAATTTTAATAAACCCATTTTTTGGACATTTCCTTTTTACCCTAGATCAAAGTAGATCTTTTATTTTAATGTCATTATTGTAAATGACTTTTCATGTATGTTCAAATATTATAACCAAGTTGTTACCAACTCTTTTTTTGTACTTAAAAATTCCCCTTATCAGCTCCATATATATAAACATATGAAAAAGAACCAATAATAAGGTTCCAAACTTAGGCATGATTTTAAAATTTATTTTTAAAAAATATATTATTCCTTTTAAACCATAAATTTTTATTTTTTATTTTAAAAGCGAAAAACCCCTTTTGGGACTGCCTTGGTCTGAGAGACCACAAACAGGGGGTTCTACACCATCAAAGTCACCCGAGAGTCGCACCCGACCCTGCTCGCACCAACATTATCAATTGGATTTTTGATACCCAATTCAACTTTTTGGTAGGGTGGAGATTTGAACCTGGGACCTCCCTTGGAGGATTGCCATCTCCTCTCCAACTCACCTACAACACCTGCGTAAACCATAAATTATAAAAAATAATATAAATATCTTAATTATATTTCAAACTAAATTTTACAAAACAAAAATAATATAAAAAAATCAATTATATAAATATTTTAATATAAAAATTATGATAATTATTTTTTAAAGTATTTATATTATTATTTTATTTATACAATAATATTTATAATATTAAAATAGAGTGTGAATAGCTCTAAGCACATATTAGCTATTGGAGTGTTGTGCCTGTCATACACACTCACACATATATATAGATAGATAGATATTTTTGTGTTAGCTGGGAAATTGGTAACACATTTTATGATATGGGGCAAGATACCAAATTGAACTCAAAATTTGTCATTATAAACTCTAGCCCATTGGGTAAGACGAAGTCAACGAGACCTTGACCCTCCAAGAAATTGAAATGAGACACCTAACCAACAAACACTTGAGTGTACCTTCTATCCTATCCATTTTTGAGTATGTTGTGGTTTGAACATGGGTCTCCCTCAAGAGAGCCCAAAGCCCTTACCACTGCATAGCCCGCCTATTAACTATCAAAGTGTTATACCATATATATATATATATATATATATATATATATTGTTACATGGGAAATTGGTAACACCTTCGCTTGATATGGGGTAGGATGTAGGAAACTCTATCAAACTCAGATGTGGTCATTATAAACCCTAGTCCATTAGGTAAGATGAAGTCAACGAGACCTAGCCCTCTAGGTAATCAAACCAGGGTTGACATAGGATACTAGATTGAACTCGAATGTCATCACTAAAACCCTAGCCTAGTAGGTAAGATGAAGTCAATGGAACCCTGACCCTCTAGGAAATGAACTACGATTGACAACAGACATCAGATCAAACTCAAACGTCCTCACTATAAAACCTAGCCCACTAGGTAAGATGAAGTCAATGGGACCTAACCCTCTAGGGAATCAAATCGGGGTTGATGTAGGACACTAGATCAAACTCATACATCATCACTATAAACCCTAGCCTACTAGGTAAGATGAAGCGAATAGAACCCCAACTGTCCAAGGAATCTAACCTAGATTGATGCAAAACATCATATTGAACTTAGATGTCCTCACCATAAAACTTAACCAACTAGATAGATACCCCGAACATTGAGGGAATAGAATGAGGGCAGTCAATCGATAAACACTTGGGTGGTACCTTCCAACATATCCCCTTCTAGTTATGTTATGGTATGAACATGGGTCTCTCCAAAGAGCCCAAAACCCTTACTATTGCATTATCCATGGGAAATCAGTAACACCTTTACCCATTATGGGGTAGGATGTAGGACACCAGATCAAATTCAAACATAATTACTATAAACCCTAGCTTTTTGGGTAAGACAAAGTCAATGGGACTTGACCCTCCAAGGAATCAAATCAAGGTTGATGGAAGGCACCAAATCAAACATAGACATCATCACTAGAAACCCTAGCCCATTGGGTAAGACAAAGTCAATGGAACCCCGAACCTCTAGAGAATCAAACGAAGGTTGATACAAGACACCAAATTGAACTTAGAAACTCATTATAAATCCTATCCGATAAGATATGACGAAGTCAACAAAATCCCAACCCTCTAGGGAATCAAACCAAGGTAGCTAACCAATAAACACTTGGATTCTACCTTCCAACCTATCCCCTTTTGGGTATGTTGTGGTTTGAACATGGATCTCTCTAAAGGGAACCCAAAGCCCCACTATGTTATCCTTGTGAACAAAAATGTTAAGGTAAAACACAAGGGTTTTTATAAGGGATCTTGGTCCCCTCGTACCTACTGTTGAACTTAGGTATTTTAGGAAAAACCCAAGGACTTATGAGTATAGTATCCCAAAAAAATGAATCCAACGGATAAAAGTTGAATAGGTTCACTAAAAAAATGAATTCAAAGGAGAAAAGTTGAAAAGGTTTCCTAAAAAATGAATCCATAAATTATAAGCAAATGTTTCCTAAAAGATGAATCCAACAGATAAAAGTTAAAGATGAATTCAAAGGATAAAAATTGAAAAGAGAAAATGCATTGTTTTTGTACCTCACATACTTGCACACATCACATCTCACTATGGTTTAAACCTGGGTCTCCCAAAAGAGTCCAAAGCCCTAACCACTATGGTAACAAATAGGATAACACATTCATGTAGGTTTATATATATATATATATATATTTTTTTTTTGACATTGAATAAATACCTTTGAACAATAAAGTAACGTGAAAATCTTTAAAAAATATTTTGAAAAGGTCAAATTCGAGGGCTGGTCCAAGTGATTCAACACGCATGGCTAACAATAAAATAACGTTAAAATCTTTGAAAAAGTCAAATTCGAGGGCTGGTCCAAGTGATTCAGACATGCATGGATTAAACACCATTAATTTTCCTGCAAAGTCGCACGGGCACCCTCAAAAGAATGGTTGAAGCCTTTTCGTACATTCATATCAACTGACTACACTGGTTTTCGGAGAGAAGACAGGAAACAGGAGAAACATTTTTTTTTTCTTTTCTTTTTTTTAAACAGCAGAAACTTTGCCAGTGGACCATGCCAAGCACTTTCTATACAATGTAAGCGCCTACCACGGAAGGGATAGTCATTCGATTCGACCAGTAACATCCGCATGGCAGGAGAAATGGAGGAAGAATCGCTTATCACTCCTCTGCTATTGCCGAGATGGGAAGAAAGAGAAATAAGAAGAAGGCTCATAACTCCAGACTTGACCCGGAGGCTTTGGATAGAATCTAAAGCCCTATGGAAAATCGCAGGGGCGCATCTTGAGTCGCATTGCCGCGTTTGGCCTCAACGTCATTACTCAGGCCTTCTTAGACTCTTCTTAACTTTAGAGGGCAGAACATCTGTTTTCTTCTTTTAATTTTCCAACAAAGAAGACTGGGCAAGGCAGGCAAGCAATGTCAGGAAATGAGGTGTGGTCACGAAGATAGAGCCCCTATATGAAAATGAAGCAGCTAACTACAGTCAGAGTCATAGACGCCTGAACCATACGAGCCGGAATCTAGAGCCAGAGCCTATTTTAAATTAGATATTTTCTACTTTTTGAGACGCGAGATTCGATTTATGTTTCATTAAAAAAAAAACCTTTAATTGCCAATGCCAATATAGTCCCCGGTTCAATTGCTTCGATTCGACTCCGAGCTCACGATCGTTTGGACCCAAATGTGAAACCCAACACTTCAAATTCATTTAGAACTTTCTGTTTTTATATAGGAATACCTGTTTTATTATCATTTCAATTAGTTTTAGAAAATATTTATTATATTTTAATAAACATGCAGATAAAAGGTTTTGAAAATGAATAATTAAATTATTTTAATAAATTTTTAAAGATGTTAAGGGTTGAGTATTTCCATCTTATTCATGATTCTTTGTAAGATGGACAATTAAACTTACAAACAGAGGATCACCACAAATTGAACCTTCTGAAAAAGAGTCAAATCCTTATTTTAATAGTTGGAATTTTACATGGTTTTCATCTAAGAGATTCAAGTTCAAACCAGGGTAAGAGGGGACCATGACCCCTCATAAAAATTAGTGTAAACCTAAACTTTTAAAAGATGCAAGCTTACTACAGTAGTAAGGGCTTTGGCCTATCTTTGAGAAGTTCAAGGTTCAAACCCCACTCACTATAAGAGGACCTCTCATAAAAATATATGTACTTATTCAAAGTAAAATAATTTTATTTTACATATAAACACAAAAAAAAGTTTATATAAAAAATAAATATTAATTTTAGGGTAAAATTGATTATGACCATTGAGATGTAAAATTTTTAATAGTAAAGGTAACCTAGAAATATAAGTAGATTACTATATTAAAGGAAAATGAGAAAAAATATATAGTTAAAATATATGTACTTATTCAAAAAATAAATAAATTTATTTTACATATAAACACAAAAAAAGTTTATATAAAAAATAAATATTAATTGAAGGGTAAAATTGATTATGACCATTGAGATGTAAAATTTTTAATAGTAAAGGTAACCTAGAAATATAAGTAGATTACTATATTAAAGGAAAATGAGAAAAAATATATAGTTTGTGTGTCATATTTATTATAAAATGTGATATATATAATTAAATAAGAATTAATAAAATATGTGATATATACAATTAGATAAGAATTAATAATTAAGTAGGTTGAAATATTATAGTTATAATATATAATGGTCTATTTAAAAAAAATAAAGCTTATGAAAATAATGTTTTTATCAAATATTTATAATAGAATATTTACTTGAAATAATTTTTTTATTAAAATTTATAATAGAATATTTACCTTTAAAAAAAAATTGCTTATGATCATTGATTAGTTGGTTCACCTTACATCCACAATATATGTATAATAAAAATACTAATTGAAGGGTAAAATCGATTATGACCATTGAGATGTAAAATTTCTAATATTAAAGGTAACCTAGAAATATAAATAAACTATTATATTAAAGAAAATTGAGAAAAAATACATAGTTTGTGTATCATATTTATTATAAAATATGATATATACAATTAGATAAGAATTAATAATTAATTAGGCTGAAATATTATAGTTACAAGATATAATGGCTTATTTTAAAGAAATAAAGCTTATGAAAATAATGTTTTTATCAAATATTTGTAATAGAATATTTACCTATAATAATGTTTTTATTAAAATTTGTAATATAATATTTACCTTTTAAAAAAAATAGCTTATGATCATTGATTAGTTGGCACACCTTAGATCCATAATATATGTATATTTTTTTTCTTAGGGAAAGAATTGCTATTTTTGTTTTTGAAAAAGAATTTGAAATATATATATATATATATATATATATATATATATATATATATATATATATATATATATATATTATTACAGAGTCGATAACTTGTTACAATTTTTTATGTCTCTTTGTGGGTTTGAATTCTATTCGTTGTTGCCACAATAACCTTCAGTTGCATTGGATCAATTTTTTAACATAGTTGACAATATTGGCACAACACACCCTTCGATACTAAAAGGCCTGATGGATTGGAACCATGGTATCTACGCTCCCATGGGAGAATTTTGATAACTAGATCGAACCCTTAGACCTAAATTAAATTAAACTAAGAATATTTAAATGTTGGGACGGGACTCCTCTTAGCCATAGTGAGCAAGAGCACCTGTTTCCTTCTTTTAACTTTCCAAAAAACTTCAATAACTCTAAAACCCAAGATCATAAGAACTAACCATTTTTTGTTACATCACTAAAAGGAGATTTACGTTAGAGCCAAATATCCTAAACCATATATCTATAATAGCTATTTAAATTAGCTAAACACTAGATTTTCTCACCAAATTTCTTAATCCTCTCATACTCAATAGCCATGCCACTATGCCACTAAACCCCTACCTCCTTCTCGATACCCATATTAGCCAAGAATTTTACCACTTTATTCATAGCTTTACCCACATAAATTAGAATCACATCATCCAATTCCTTCTACAACTCCTTAACTTGGTCAACATGAATTTTCAACCTCCATGTATCCAAAGTAAAGTTCCTCCATGTCCAATGCTCAGCAGGTTGTGTTTCAAACCAGGAAAATAGTACATGTCACAGATCTACTTTTTTTCATCGTGCCTAGTGTGGATAAGGATGTTTTATTTGACCTTGATAGGAACATTTTTGTTGTTCCCCATATTCACTTAAGACTCGACTATTTCATCTAGTTGTGAGAACATCTCCTTGTTCCCAATCATGTGGTTACTGCACCCACTATCGAGATACCAGATATTCTTCTGGCTCTTCTCCTCAATACTACACGTCAACAACATGTTCCCACATGGGATTCTTGTTGATTGTCCTTAGCCATCCTTTTTCTGCACTCAAAGATGTAAAGGTCAAACTTCTTATAATATTAACATTGAACATTTGATTTGTCCTTCTTCTGACTAGATTCACCTTGCTAATTTTCCGATTGTCTCTTCCTCCTTGCTGATGGAAGTTGTAGTTGGTCTCTCCATAATTAAGGTTTGGCCTTCTTCTTTCCTTGTGGAATTTCCCATGCCTACCTCTATCTCTTCCTCCTTGATAACTGGACGCACCTTGGTGGGAATCTTGTTTGCCATTATCTAGAAATGAGACTTGTGCCTTAAATGCCTGCTCTAGAGAGGACTGAGATGAACAGCTCAACCTCTACTCATGTGTCTGTAGGGAACCCATGATCTCATCCACCTAGAGGGTTATCAAATACCTTGACTCATCAATCGTTATCACAATTGAGTCAAACTTAGTATGTAGGCTTCTTAGAATCTTCTCCATGATTCTATGGTTCTACGCGATCTCTCCATTTAACCGTATCTAGTTGATGATGTCCATTGGTCAAGTGAATAAGTCACTCATGGAATCTGACTCATTCATCTGTAGTTTCTTGAACTCCCTCCGTAGCATCTGCAAATTCACCAACTTCACCTTGTTGGTGCCTAGATATGAATTGGCTAGGATTTTTAGACTTGCTTGGCCTTGGTTGCTATTGCAATTTATGGGAAAATTGTCTCCTCGATCGTTTGCATGATGTAGAACAATGGCTTATGGTCCTTATTTGTGTTTTCATTTAACAAATATTTATCAGCTTGGGAGAGTGCAGTCAGTGCTATTATATCTGTTGGTTCTACATATCCGATCTTGACCAAATCCCAAAGCTCCTATGACCCAAACAATATCTTCATATGGACACTATAGTAGTCATAGTTCTTGTCGTTGAACTACGAGATATGCAACTATGGGGAGTGGTTTATGGAAGCCATGCTTCAATCTCCACGGGATGACAAACTTGGTTCTAATATCAATTTGAAGTAAATTACATCTATAGGTCACACATTTTATGAGGCGAGATCTGAGATCGCTCATTAGTAGTGTGACTCTAGGAGTCACTCATTGGATGGAGTGAGATATGGGCTCATTCACTGGTTAGGTGACTCTAGGAGTCACACCCTGTCTGGAGAAATCTTTGAGATCGTTCGCTGGCCCAACAACTCTGGGGTTCACACACTGGTTGGATCAATCCCTGAGATCGCTCGGTGGCCTAGTGACTCTGAGGGTCACTCGCTAGCTAGAGTGATCCCTAAGATCACTCGTTGGCCAAGTGACTCTCGAATTCGCTCACTGGCTAGGGTGAATCTCAGAGTCACTTGTTGGCAGAGTGATAAGAGGTTTACATGGGGAGAAATATAAGGAAGTTTGCATGTTCTATTAATAAAGGTCCAAAGTTAGTTTTATATTGTAGATAGCTCATGATAATGAAGATAACAAAATTCGCTTGTCTTGGAGAGAGATGGAGTAGAATGATAAGGGTAAATCGAATCCCATTTATCTCTTGTTTTGGGCAAATGGAAGTGAGATTTAACACAACAAAATAGACACAAATATTTATTAAACAAGGCATCGGATTACAATAATTCCTTCTTAGAGGGGTTTACAGACATCTACTGATAAATGCAAGATAAAAAAAACTAGAATCCTAAATCTGTTGTTTGGTTACACAATTGTTGTTGTTGTTCTGCTCCCCTATTCTCTCTACTCCTTCTACTCCTTTCTCACCTTCTAATAAAAATTCCAATTGAGCCAATTTTATAGCTAATCTTCTAAGGACAGTGGCGGGAGACAATTTAACTACCTACACGAGGGAAATAACTGTGATGTCTAATCAGGTTCAGTTGGTGGGAAATACTCTTTATCGCTACCCTAGTCATGCAATTCTTGGAATCACTCCTTTCTTGAGCGATTTCCATGACCACTGCATCAACCGAGCGATTCCTAGAATTGCTCGTCTCTAGAGTGACTTTCAGTAGAGGGTGAAATAAGTTTTATTTTTCTAACATCTGGTACTTTAGAGTATTAGTTCTTATGACAAAAAAATAACAGATCCTGAGGTTGCAGTTGATTCACTCTCTATTTGATAAGGGATATATCATCTCTTTGAACTCCATAGGATAATATGCAAACCATGAAAAAAATATGTGCATTGAATACAATTAAGAATGTAAGACAAGTAATAGATTTTACATGAATGTTTTAGTTGAAATAAGGAACTTTGAGTTATTAGTAGTTGTTTATGTCGTTGTAAGCAGGATAATTACTATTCTTAAGTTACTACTGTGAGTATTTTAAATTTAATTATTTGTGATAATTTTGGTTATAGTTTAAACATCAATTCATGGGAGATGGCTATACCTCTTGGTCTCCTTGCTTCAACAAGGTATGACTATTTGCAAGCATATTCATAATAATTTTCTACAAATTTTAGATAAAATTTAACTTGCATGTAGGTTGGTATGCAGTGTGAGGGTTCCAAATGAACTTGGCGCTCGGAGACCCCAAGTAGCAAAATTTTTAGTAGTTGTCTTGGTCACAACCTCTGCTATTATAGGAGTTATATTGTTAGTTTTTATTTTGGCTTTATGGAGTGAAGTCGCTAAGATATTTATAGACAACACTGTTGTGTTAGAAAATTAAACTAGATTTGACACCTCTGGCAAATCCACCTACTGCACCATTTTTTGGATCCAGTTACACTTGAATTAATTACTGGTAGTTGAGACTTTCAGTCAGTTCGGTGATTGGTTGGAAACCCTAGTTCTACATGTCAAAGCAGTTGGTGTAGCTTTCCTGCCTCATCCATGAATCCCCAACTATATATTTCTTTTGAGGTTCTATTTTTCTAGTTAGAAGGGTTGGAGAAAAAGTCGAGCGAAGGAGCAGAAGATAAACGTAGCAGCGTTGTGTTGAGATCAGAAGGAACAACAGGGCTGAACAACTAAGTATGTCTTATTTCAAGATTGTATTTAGCATATTTTATATTTGCAGATCTGTGGATGTATTTCCAACTTTGAGCATGTGGATGTATTTCCTCTTTTAAGCAATAATAAATATTTGCATATATTTTCGCTCTCTTTGTATGGTTTATAACTTAGCAAAGTTTGTCTATTTATCTTCTCCATTCTGCTGGAAAAATTTGTAAATTTCCCGGTAAAACCCTATGTCTCCATTCTGGGTCATTTCCTTTGTTATAGCTTCCAAATTTGAATTAAATCCATTTTGCTTCATTTGTTTGTATTTATTTTCGAAATAGAACTTTAGGTTAATTTAATAATATGAAGTTCTATTATTAAATTAACTCTAAATTTCATGAAGTTCAAAATTATTAAAATCCTAACTTTTGTCTCCAATCCGCATCCACAATATTAAAATCCTCATTTTGTATTGCCTTGGTATCTAAAATCTGCATCTGCACTATTGAAATCTCCACTCTGCACTATTCTTTTATCTTTGCTGATGTCACCCAAAAATTAATGCGGATTCGAAATCTAGGCCTCCTTCCTTTTTAACCTAAGTGGAATCCATTCCACACCTATTTATCCACACTTACCCCGGATTGAAGTTCGTACCATTCCAGAATCAAGTTTCGTTGCAAATTAGAATCTGCTTTTGCTACAAGCTAATAGTTCCAGATTTGAGTATTGCCATTCTGGATTGCATTGCCCCTCCAAAATCGAGGATCCTCTTGTCTCCACTCCGCTCTGAATTGAAACCTTCATTCATTCCGAATTTAAATTTTTGCAAGTCTATTTGATAATAGTTGCAGATTCATGCTTTTCAAATTCTACTTCAAGATTTTTAAAACTATCAAATTGGTATCGAGCTTGAGCCCTCCCATGGAAGATTTAAGCAATGACATTCGAAAACAACTCTTCACAATTGCATATCCCATGGTTCAACGAAAAGAATTACAATTACTGGAGCATTCAGATGAAAATATTATTTGGGTCTTATGAGCTATGGGCCTTGGTGGAGAATGGTTATCCAGAACCAACGGATGTAGTAGCATTGGCAACAATTTCTCAAGTGGACTCAGATTTGTTGAAGGAGAATCGCAAGAAAGACCAAAAATTATTTTATATAATGTAGGCAGTTGAAGAGGCAATTTTCCCATGGATTGCAGCAACAACCAAAGCCAAGCAAGCTTGGAAAATTTTAGTCAGTTCTTATTAGGGCACCAACAAGGTGAAGTTGTAGATGTTAAAGAGGGAATTTTAGGACCTACAGATGAGTTAATTGAGTCCATGAGTGATTTCTTCACTCGAACAATGGATGTCTGTAGTGAACCCAATAGAGAAAGATTGATTATATTGCTAGAATAATAAAAAGGAATCACTTTTATTAAGGAATCGTTGTTGTATTGTATGGGGAACCCATAAATTAATTAATAATTATATTCTTTGATGCCTCAACTATACCAAATGAAATACCTATTTCTACGAGTGTGAAGGTGTAATCAAAGGTCACAACCTTTGTGAAAGAGAGAATGATTAACTAATTAACTAATAATGTGATTAGTATGGTGGTTAGGAGTAGAATCCTAACATGCCACCTTCCTTAAAAAGAGCTTTGTTCTCAAAGCTCAAAGTAAGGAGCTTCGTTGCTTGTTTTCCCAGTTTAATTTGTGCAAGTTCTTGTATTATTTTAATGTCACTTTTTCGAAGGCAAGGATATACTGAAGGTCGAAGCATTAGTGGGGGGTTGCTAGAAATAATAGTAGAATCTTCCTTAGGAGAATTGTGATTACGGTAGGCTTTCGCTTTAGCCGATTCTACAGAATGAAAGGAAAATAAAGTTGCACTCACTCTTTTGCCTCCTTTCTGAATCAGGCTGCCTATACGACGAGAACTCACTATTAGCGATGAACTTGTGTATAGTTCTTTGAGAGTGTGTATTGCCTTCATTATTTACTGCATGGATGTCTACCTCATATTTTCATGGTGCATCAAGCACTTCTTGCACATCGACCTCATTTCCTTCATTGTTATGATCAGGTGCTTTGGTCATGTCGTGCACATCTTCCTCACCTTCTTCCTCTAGGAATTATAGAGATCAACTATATTCAATAAATACAATGTTTGTGTAGCACAACAATGAAGGGGCCCAAATTGCTCATCACAAGTATAGCAAAGGTCGTTCGCTCGTCGCTCCTCCATTTCTTGTAGGCTAAGGTACTTAACTAGCAAGGGTTTGTGTTTTGGAATAGTGTGCGTGAATGTCGATTTATCAATAGGTTGCTCCCCATGTTGACGTTTAACATTGAATGTATCATCGACTAACAAGGCTAATCCAATGGCTTCCTGGAGGGTGCGAGGAGTGTACATCATGATATTCACTCTAATTTCTTCTTTCAATCCATTGATGAACCCACTTATGAGGACAGATTCGTCCAACCCTATGATGTGATTGACGATATCCTGGAACTAAATTTTATATACACTCACTGATGTGATTTGACGTAGGTGGGCAAGATTAAGTAGCAAAAGTAGGTTAGGGTCATGAGATATTCTTCCATCGGCCATTTGCATAGTCGTTTGGCAAAAAAAATTCTTGAAAAATTATCGTAAAAAATTGCATAAAAGTCATCCTTCGACCATTGCAGTTAGGTTTTGGAGATTTTATAACCTTCGTAAGTGGCAAAATTAGTGAGAATTTTTAATGCCTTGACAAATTTTAGCAAGAATTTGCAATAGTAACAAGTCTTAGCAAAATTTATATTAGGGGCAATTTTGGCAGTGTTTAACAAAAATTGTGTAATATTTTAGCAAAATTTCAAGATTAGCAGTTTTTTACAACTATGCAAAATTTGGTGTCAACTTTTTTTTTTTTTTTGTGGCAGCACTCCGCAGTAGGGTCGGGTAGAGACAAACGACACAAGGTACAAGGTTGGGTGGAGGCACATGCGGTGGAGATGATAATCAAGGTGCAGGTACGAGGCACGATGCGCAGGCGATCGACATGATAGACGAGGCCAGACACAAGGGACGAGAGGGGAACAAAAGATAGGAGGCGATACTGATAGAACATGACAGTAGGCTGGCGATAGCAGGTGGCTGGACAGATAGAGGTGACAGCAGGTTGGCAAGCAAGACTAATAGAGGCGACAATAGACTGGAAGGATGGAGCACAGAGTGCACAACGATGAGGGTGGTCAACCGGTCAACACAGTCCAATTATCGACAAGCGGTAGTGGGTACGCGCGAGGGTTGGTCAAAGGGAGGGCATGACCGAAGTCATGCTTTAATAAGCGTGCTGCCCACCTTATAAAGTAGGCGAATGCTCTCATACCCGCTATGTGGGATAAACAATTTGCCTGCGCTTTCACGTCGATGAAAAAATGCGATCGACTTCCCTCTTTCCCGGCGTCGTGATTGTTGTCAAGTCAATCGGTGAAAAATTTGATCGATTTAAAACTTTATATTATAACCTTCAATTTATAAACTTTTGTCGTGTTTTCTGTTCGATCTTCGTTTAAATTGATAATACGCCTTCGATTTTTGGTATAATTTTTTTTTTTGACAACGGAAGGTGAAATATGAAGCTCTGATCCAGATGTAGTGAACCCAATAGAGAAAGATTGATTATAATGCTAGAATAATAAAAAAGAATCACTTTTATTAAGGAATCGTTGTTGTATTGTATGGGGAACCCAACAATTAATTAATAATTATATTTTTTGATTCCTCAACTATACAAAATGAAATGCCTATTTCTATGAGTGTGAAGGTGTGATCAAAGGTCACAAAATTTGTGAAAGAGAAAGTGATTAACTAATTAACTAATAATGTGATTAGTATGGTGGTTAGGAGTAGAATCCTAACAATATCATCAACCAGATGAGGTTGAATGGGGAGAACGTGGATAATCAGATAACTATGGAGAAAATTCTGAGAAGCCTGCCAGCTAGGTTTGACTCAGTAGTGATAGCAATACAGGAATCAAGGGATTTAACAACCCTCTTTGTGGATGAGCTCATGGGTTTTCTGCAGACACATGAGCAGAGGTTGAGTCGATCAACTCAGTTCTCAAATATTCCAATCGTATGTCTCATTCCAAGACAATATCAGAAGAGAATATTCCCACCATGGGGCCTCTAGTTCTCGAGGAGGAAGAGGCATAGACAAGCATGGGAAAGGTAACAAGCAAGAAGGAAGGTCAAACTACAATGAAGGTGAGACCAGCTGCAATTTCCATCAGGCAAGAGGAAGAGGCAGTCAATGGGACCTAACCCTCTAGGGAATCAAATTAGGGTTGATGTAGGACACTAGATCAAACTCATACATCATCACTATAAACCCTAGCCTACTAGGTAAGATTAAGTGAATAGAACTCCAACCCTCCAAGGAATCTAACCTAGGTTGATGCAAAACATCATATTGAACTTAGACGTCCTCACTATAAACCTTAACTAGCAGGATAGATACCCTGAACCTTGAGGGAATAGAACGAGCACAATCAATCAATAAACACTTGGGTGCTACCTTCCAACCTATCCATTTCTAGTTATGTTATGGTATGAACATGAGTCTCTCCAAAGAGAGCCCAAAACCCTTACCATTGCATTATCCATGGTAAATCAGTAACACCTTTGCCAATTATGGGGTAGGATGTAGGACACTAGATCAAGTTCAAACATCATTACTATAAACCCTAGCTTGTTGGATAAGACAAAGTCAATGGGACCTGACCCTCCAAGGAATCAAATCAAGGTTGATGGAAGACACCAAATCAAACTTAGACATCGTTACTAGAAACCCTAGCCCATTGGGTAAGACAAAGTCAATGGAACCTCGATCCTCTAGGGAATCAAACGAAGGTTGATACAAGACACCAAGCTGAACTTAGAAACTCATTATAAATCCTAGCCCATAATATATGACAAAGTCAACAAAATCCCAACCCTCTAGAGAATCAAACCAAGGTAGCCAACCAATAAACACTTGGATGCTACCTTCCAACCTATCCCCTTTTGGGTATGTTGTGGTTTGAACATGGATCTCTCCAAAGAGAATCCAAAGCCCCATTATGTTGTCCTTGTGAACAAAAATGTTAAGGTAAAACACAAGGGTTTTATAAGGGGTCTTGGTCCCCTCATACCTGCTGTTGAACTTGGGTATTTTAGGAAAAACCCAAGGACTTATGAGTATAGTATCCTTAAAAGATGAATTCAACGGATAAAAGTTGAATAGGTTCACTAAAAGATGAATTCAAAGGAGAAAAGTTGAAAAGGTTTCCTAAAAGATGAATTCAAAGGAGAAAAGTTGAAAAGAGAAAATGCATTGTTTTTGTACACAAGCTCACTCACATACTTGCACACATCACATATCACTATGGTTTAAACCTGGGGCTCCCAAGAGAGTCCAAAGCCCTAACCATTATGATAACAAATAGGAGAACACATTCATGTATATAAGAAAAATAAATAGGATAGGTTTATATATATTGAATAAATACATTATAAAGTTTGAACAATAAAGTAACGTTAAAATCTTTAAATAATATCTCGCAAAGGTCAAATTCGAGGGCTGGTCCAAGTGATTCAGACACGCATGGATAACAATAAAATAACGTTAAAATCTTTGAAAAAGTCAAATTCGAGGGCTGGTCCAAGTGATTCAGACATGCATGGATTAAACACCATTAATTTTCCTGCAAAGTCGGAGGGGCACCATCAAAATAATGGTTGAAGCCTTTCTTACATTCATATCAACTGACCCCACTGGTTTTCGGAGAGGAGACAGGAAACAGGAGAAACATTTTTTTTTTTCTTTTCTTTTTTATAAACAGCAGCAACTTTGCCAGTGGACCATGCCAAGCACTTTCTATACAATGTAAGCGCCTACCACGGAAGGCATAGTCATTCGATTCGACCAGTAACATCCGCATAGCAGGAGAAATGGAGGAAGAATCGCTTATCACTCCTCTGCTATCGCCGAGACGGGAAGAAAGAGAAATAGGAAGAAGGCTCATAACTCCAGACTTGACCGGCAGGTTTTGGACAGAATCTAAAGCCCTCTGGAAAATCGCAGGGGCGGCCATCTTGAGTCGCATTGCCACGTTTGGGCTCAACGTCATTACTCAGGCCTTCGTTGGCCACATCGGCAATTTGGAACTCGCGGCTTTCTCAATGGTCATCAGCGTCATCGTCGGCTTCACCTCTGGCCTCATTGTGAGTCTTGTCTCCTTTTCCTTTACCTTCTCCAATAACCACGTTGGTACTTGTTTTTTTTTTGGCTCTCTCCCGATTTAGGATCTCGTTTATACAGATCATATGTACTTCATAGGGCATGTAGTGTATTCATCATTTAGAATTTACTTTGAGAAAATTAAGTTGCCGTTTGGGAATTTATTTCGTTATGGGCGTATCCCTGGTTCTCGCTGTAAGGCTGTCGACTCTACTTTGAGATCGGCCTGAAGGGAAATTAGTCGTAGTTGATTTCAATTCAAAAACTCGTGGATTCTACAGTGTCAAGCTTTAGTTTTCTTTGAAGCACAAAGCTCTTTGTAAGCTTTATGAGTATTGTCGGCGTTAGGGGTTTATGGGCTTAGGTTTAGGAACACAGAAAGGCCGGTGCCCCTCCTAGGTACAGAGTTTCGGTCTAGACAAAAACCTTTATTTCAAATTTGTTATTTCCCCTTCTGAAGTTCAATAAAATCCCAAATCCACTGCTAAAAAATTAAAGATATTTAACATAGATGATCTGTCCAGCACAGCAGTCAAAATTTTAAATTTGTTGTTTAGAGTGACATTAAACAGGGACCAGTTCTTGGACTGAATTGTTCCCTCAATATTATTCAACATCTCAATATTATTCAATATTGTTCATGTTCAACCATCAACCTATTAGATGTTTATTTTTTTATAATAATCTCACCATTAAATTTTTTAAAAATATTAATATAATTTTAACTTTTATTAACCAAAAATGTTAAGACTTCAAAAATTTTAGAGGACTACACTTCTAACATAATTTTTTTAAACCAAAAAACTATACACAATAATATATTTATATAATTTTATTTTTATATTTATTTATATATTTATAACTATACTCAACCTGGGGTGTCAGAGTCTTTTTGTTAATTTTGTGTTATCCAATGTTCTAAAGTAAAAAAAAAATGGGTATTTGAGTTTAATTAGGAGTCCTGTGAACTAACTTTTCATTTCAATTTCTTCGTATAAATTTGTGTTTTAGAATAATGATTGGTATTTTTTTGAAGGTTCAATGTTAATCTTTAAGTTTAATTTTATTCAATTTTAATTTCTTCCATTTTGTGTAAATTTGTTTTGAATGAAATGAAATTTATTTTTAGTACTTTCACGACCATGGTTTAATTCATTATATCCTTATAAACACTTTCACAATTGGATATAAATGATTAGAATCTTTAGCAGATACATAAAAAGACTTGCACAGTTGGAAAGTATGGAAAAGACTGCCATGCTAGAAATTTAAATAAAGAAAATGCCTCTAAAAGTATTTCAATTCCGAATTTAAATTAATATACCTAAAGATATTTCAATTCAGAGGAACCTGAGAGTAGCCGTTGGCGAAGAAGCACCTTATAAAAGCTGGTATGCGTCTGTCTGCTTTGATTAACTTTTAAGAACTTATTGTGTGATTTAACAGTGCTATCGTCTATGCGTTTTGATTTAGTTTTACGAATTTATTGTGTCATTTCATAGTCCCATAGTGTTATATTTGGAGTTCTGTAAGTTTTCATGGCACCACTGTTTTGTATTTAAAGTTTTTTCAGGTTTTTTCATATATTTTGTTTGGTTGTATTATATTTTATTATAAAATGTGATATATATAGTTATTTTTTTAAAAAGAATTTGGAAAAGATAAATTAAAGTAAGATTATTTAACAGTTGGTACGGAACTCTTCTTAGACTCTTCTTAACTTTAGAGGGCAGAACATCTGTTTTCTTCTTTTAATTTTCCAACAAAGAAGACTGGGCAAGGCAGGCAAGCAATGTCAGGAAATGAGGTGTGGTCACGAAGATAGAGCCCCTATATGAAAATGAAGCAGCTAACTACAGTCAGAGTCATAGACGCCTGAGCCATACGAGCCGGAATCTAGAGCCAGAGCCTATTTTAAATTAGATATTTTCTACTTTTTGAGACGTGAGATTCGATTTATGTTTCATTAAAAAAAAACCTTTAATTGCCAATGCCAATATAGTCCCCCGTTCAATTGCTTCGATTCGACTCCGAGCTCACGATCGTTTGGACCCAAATGTGAAACCCAACACTTCAAATTCATTTAGAACTTTTTGTTTTTATATAGGAATACCTGTTTTATTATCATTTCAATTAGTTTTAGAAATATTTATTATATTTTAATAAACATGCAGATAAAAGGTTTTGAAAATGAATAATAATATTATTTTAATATTTTTTTAAAGATGTTAAAGGTTGAGTATTTCCATCTTATTCATGATTTTTTTGTAAGATTAATAGCTAAACTTATCACTAGAGGATTAACACGTAGGTGCCACACCACAGTTTGAACCTTTCGAAAAAGAGCCAAATCCTTATTTTAATAGTTTTAATTTAAGATGGTTTTCATCTAAAAGATTAAGTTCAAACTAGGGTAAGAGGGGACCATGACCCTTCATAAAAATTAGTGTAAACCTAATTTTTTTAAAGCTTACTGCAGTAGTAGTAAGGGCTTTGGCCTATCTTTGAAAATTTCAAGGTTCAAACCCCACTCACTATAAGAGATCTTTAATAAAAATATGTATACTTGCTGAAAAAAATAAAAATTAATTTTACATATAAACACCAAAAGAAGTTTATATAAAAGATAAATATGAATTGAAGGGTAAAATTGATTATCACCATTGAAATGTAAAAATTTTAATATTAAAGGTAACATGTAAATTATTATATTAAAGGAAAATGAGGAAAAATACATAGTTTGTGTATCATATTTATTATAAAATATGATATATACAATTAGATAAGAATCAATAATTAAATAAGTTGAAATATTATACTTACAAGATATAATGGTCTACTTTAAAGAAACAAAGCTTATGAAAATAATGTTTTTATCAAAATTTGTAATAGAAGATTTATTAGAAAATAATATTTTTATCTGTAATATAACATTTACTTTTTAAAAAAAATTAGTTTATGATCATTGATTAGTTGGCACACCTTATATCTACAATATATGTATATATTTTTTTTTCTTAGGGAAATAATTGCAATTTTTGTTTTTGAAAAAGAATTTGAAATATATATATATAACCTCTAGTTTTTATCGGATCAAATTTTTAACATAGATAACAACGTTGGCACAACACACCCTTCGTTACTACAAGGCCCGAGGAATTGAACCATGGTCTCTACACTCCCATGGGAGTGTTTTGACCACTAGATCGGCCCTTAGACCTAAATTAAATTAAAATAAGAATATTTAAATGTTGGGATGAGACTCCTCTTAGCCTTAGTGACCAAGAGCATCCATTTCCTTCTTTTAATTTTCCAACAATCTTCAATAACTCTAAAACCCAAGATTATAAGAACTAACCATTTTTGGTTACATCACTAAAAAGAAATATCCTAAATCATATATATGTAATAGCTATTTAAATTAGCTAAACACTGGATTTGCTCACCAAATTGCCTAATCCTCTCATCCTCAATAGCCATGCCACTAAACCCCTACCTCCTTCTCGATACCCATATTAGCCAAGAAATTTACCACTTTATTCATAGCTTTACCCACATAAATTAGAATCACATCATCCATTTTCCTCCACTACTCCTTAATTTGGTCAAAAAGAATTGTCAACCTCCATGTCTCCAAAGCAAAGTTCCTCATGCAAGTTTCTTATGTAATTTTTATTTTTGAGTTTAAAAAAGAGGGTATGAAGTATCCTCAATAATTTTATCTACATTCCATCTAGGAAATATTCTAATATAAATTGAGAGGAGTATTGCCCTCCTTGATATAGTAACCTATTGTCAACTTGCAATCCAGAAAAAAAAATCCTAAAAATGGGACTGATAGGTGGAATATAAGAGTAACTTATTGATCTATAATGGTTCTTGAATGACTCTTGCTTGAGTTCCAAAACTATATGGAACTCATATTTTAATTTTGAAGATTGGTGCTATTTTAAAGCCCGTCTTTCTATAGAATAATAGCAAGAGTCCCTTTCAAAACATTTTTTTGCTATGACTAGATCTCTAATGTGATCCTTAATAAGAGGAGGACTATGAAAAAAAAACTAACTCCTCTAACCACTTATTCCCTCTTTCAAGAGCCTACTATAAGGTTCAAACCATATTCTAAAAGACCATCTACTTCTATATTTAGTTCCCTATAGATGTGCTTGTATAAAATTTCTATTATAAAATATTATGATAATTTCACTTGTTCATAGAAAGGGCCAAGGAGCAATTTTTTCATCTCAACATGATCTGCAATCCAACTTATCACACTTTGAATCTCCATAAATCTATAAAATTGTAATTCTTTGCTCCACCACTATTCTCATCAAGAGGATCAATACTTTTAATTTTGTCATATCATTTGTTCCTTCCCATAAACTTGCCCTGAAAGTGATCTTATAACTTTTATTTAAGTATAGTGCTTCCCCTACATTACACCTACTTGATTTGTCTTGGCAAGCTCCATCAAAAAAGACCCATCGATTCATAGGATCCATTGTTATTGTTCTCATATGCTTGCTCAATTTTAGTTTTGGGGAGATATTTAGACTTTCAAAAATGGATTTAATCTACATTTGCACTAGAAACAATGGATTTTACTTACCTTTAAATAACTTGGGATTTCTAGTCAACCATAAGCCCCATGCCACTATCAAAGGGACACATCTATACTCCTTTAATCTTCTTTTTTGAACTATTATTGCATGTTATCTGGAAATTTTTAATAGGCCACTATCCTTTCCCTTAAGTCAAAGATAAAATAAAATTCCACATATGTTTTACAAAAGGGTAATGAACCAAAATATGACCCATTGTTTCTTCTTCCTTTTTGTACATGCCACACTAACTTGGTCTTTTCCAAGACCTCCTTTTAAGAACATCTTATGTTAGTGTTTTATTAGCTAGAGCTAACCAAGCAAAGATTCTAGTTTTTAGGGGAGCTTTTACCATTCATATACTCCATGGCCAAATATTTTCCTCATTGTTGTTGACAAAGCTTATCTTATATCCTTCTCTAGTTTTGTGTTACCCACTTGTTGGATTCTTAGACCATATCAGAAAGTTTCTTTGTTGATTGATTCTTATAATTGCTCTTTCTAGTTTTTTTGTGTAATCATGTTAAATATGTGCTTCATTTCCTTCAAATGTTAGCTCGTTTATTGTGAGCCATCCTTGATTTCATAAATTAACGTTTTTTTTTTGTTGATACCATCTATCTATTATGTTTTGTTGAAGCTTATAGTCTCGCCTAAATATTTGGCTATCCTTCTTTTCCATTACTTATTTTTCATTTCAAGAAATTCTTAACCAATGGGAAAGCTATGATTAGTGATTTCCAAATAATTGTAGCTTTTGAAACACATTGATACCATAAATATTTTACTTTCATAGATGTCAATAATATAATTTTAATTTAATTCATAACCATCAAACTTAAAAATCTATATAAGATCTATTTATGGCCTTACAAAAGTTTCTTTGTATTTTTAAGTACTCGATGATTGAATACTCATCTCTTTAAAACCAATAATTTAATTAAAATTAAATTTTAAACATTATTAGATAAAATTCTTAAATATTAAATTATAAAATTAATTTTAACATTTTAGAGTAGATTATTATTTTTTTATTATATAAAATTTAAGCAACATTTTTTAATTTTAAAAATTAATAGTTTAATTAAGTTTTGTTATTATTTCACATTGTTACTTTTTACTTATGAATATAAAGCATCTTAATATTTTAATATATTATATAACTATAAATTTAAAAATTGGTGTGACGAATTTATAACTTTGTTAAACATAATAATTATAATATTTAATTTAAAATTTGTAATATTACGTTTTAAAAGAATTTTAAATATTATTATAGATTTTAAAATATTTTATTTTTATATTTTTTAAAAATTTATTTATTTAATAATTTAATTTAAAAAACACATAATATAAAATTTTAAAAATCAAATATTATATAAAAATTCCCTACTTTAAACAAAATATTAAATTTGTTTTATGAGTTATATACAATTTTGAAAAAATAATATTTTCTACGAGTAGTTGCTCCAGCTAATATTTTCAATAATATATAGTTGTATAGGTGCTCTTTTATTTTATTTTATATTGTGGATATTTTAAGTGGAAATATTACATGTTTTAGTTGTTATATTTTAGATTTTTTCAATAAGAGTCATTATATTTTATGTAGGATTTAATCTTTAAATTTTAAATATAAAAATTAAAATAAAAAATTAAAATTAAAACCATTAATATTACAATAAACTTATAATTTTATCATAATATTTTAGTTGATTTAATTAATTTTTTTTTTTCTCAGATAGGAATGGGGACTGCACTTGGGACATTATGTGGACAAGCTTATGGAGCTCACAAAGCACAAATGCTAGGAATATACATGCAACGTTCCTGGATTGTTCTCACAGGCTTTGCAGTGGCAATTCTACCCGTTTATATATTTACCACACCTCTTTTAAAGCTCTTCGGACAACCTAATAACATTGCGGAATTATCATTTAAAGTCTCAATGTGGTGCATTCCTATGCATTTTTCCTTTGTATTATACTACACACTTAGCAGATTTCTACAATCTCAATCAAAGAATTTTATCACTGCATGGTCATCAGGACTTGGAGCAATATTCAATGTTCTTTTATGCTGGCTTCTAGTCTCAAAATTGAGTATGGGCCTTGCCGGAGCACTTATTTCCCTAAACGTAGCATGGTGGACACCTGTGATTATTATGTACGTCTATGTTACTTGTGGTTGGTGCCCTGATGCATGGACCGGATATTCAGTGGAGGCATTTATGGATCTTTGGCCATTTTTAAAGCTATCAGTGGCATCTGGTGTCATGTTATGGTTAGATTATACTGTTTCTCAGACAACCTATAATTTTAATATTCATAATAAAATTATTTGTTGAGGTATATGCTCATTGTTTTTCTGTATTGACAGCTTGGAGATCTGGTACTATAGAGTATTAGTTCTTATGACAGGAAAAATAAAAGATACCGAGGTTGCAGTCGATTCACTCTCTATTTGGTAAGGGATATATCATCTCTTTGAACTCCACAAGACAATATGCAAACCATGAAAAAATATGTGCATTGAATACAAATAAGAATGTAAGACAAGTAATAGATTTTAGTTGAAATAAGGAACTTTGAGTTATTAGTAGTTGTTTATGTCGTTGTAAGCAGGACAATTACTGTGAGTAATTTCAATTTAATTATTTGTATTAATTTTGGTTACAGTTTAAACATCAATTCATGGGAGATGGCTATACCTCTTGGTCTCCTTGCTTCAACAAGGTATGACTATTTGGAAGCATATTCATAATATTTTTCTACAAATTTTAGATAAAATTGAACTTACATGGAGGTTGGTATGCAGTGTGAGGGTTGCAAATGAACTTGGCGCTGGTAGACCCCAAGTAGCAAAATTTTCAGTAGTTGTCTCAGTCACAACCTCTTCTATTATAGGAGTTGTCCTGTTAGTTTTTATTTTGGCTTTACGGAGTGATTTCGCTAAAATATTCACAGACAGCGCTATTGTACAAAGTGCTGTATATAAATTGGCAATATTACTTGCATTTACAGTACTACTGAATAGCATACAACCAGTTCTTATAGGTGAGTTACCTCATGCCTTTTGATTTCCCCAGTTCTTATAGGTGAGTTATCTCAAGTTTATCAAAGGAGTCATTTATGGTAATAATAGAAATTTAATCACAATGACCCATTATTTTTATTATAATTTTTTTTAAATTAATTTTGTGATATTTAAAAAATTTGTGCTCAGGTGTTGCTGTTGGATTGGGTTGGCAAGTTATTGTTGCCTATATAAACATTGGATGTGACTATGTTATTGGCATTCCATTTGGATTGTTTCTTGGTTATGTACTTCAATTGGAAGTCAAGGTCGGTTATTATTTTATTTTATTTTTCTGTTTTCAAAGTTCGCCTGAAAAGCTAATTTTGGTTTTCCTTAAACATTTTTAAGGATGAATTTGTTGTTTAGGCTAATTTTAGTTTTCCTTAAACATTTTTAATGATGAATTTATTGTTTATTTTACAGGGAATCTGGCTTGGAATGATAGGCGGGACTACAGTACAAACCCTTGCATTGGTGTTCATCACATGGCGAACTGATTGGAATGAGGAGGCTAGTGAATGTTTTATAGTATTAAATTCATGTTCAATAATGATAAAATAAGGATTATATTTATAATAATCATTATCTGATCTTATTTTCCGTTTTTGCAGGCTAAAATTATTGCAACTAAAGTTAATAGGTGGTCCTCTTCTAAACCCACGAAGGAGAAACAAGGGACTATTAACGATGATCCAATGGAAGATTCCAGAATACGTTGAACTTCACCTTTCTGTATTTAAGTTATATTTTAACTATTGTAGTTTATTTATTTTGGTCGGGTTGTATTTGGGTTCCCACTTTTGATAAATCAGGAATTTTTTTTAAAACTCCAGAGTTTACAGATATATGAGAGTTTATAGATATATTCAATTCTTATTTCAATTGAGTTGTTATAATTAGAAACATACATTATTTTACATAAAATGTTTGAATTATTATTTTATTTATTTATTTTAACTCAACATCTTTCTTGACATTTTCCTAAAGCAACTTTTACAATACCAAAACATCACTTCTACTATCTATGCATTGCATCTTAGTTTAGAATAATATTTTCAAAACATCACACTATCATTTACCAATTTTGAATGCAATAGTTTATAGAAATCACATTAAAGTTACAAAATAAAAAAATATTATCAATGAAAAATATTAAAATAAATATTAATTATTATTTTAATTAGGCAGTCAACATTTTCTTTTAAGCTTTAGCTAATCTTACTATTTTCTCTAACCATGGCGAAGAGAATTTAAGTTCATGATTCTCAATTAAAACCCCTTTATTGTTTAACCTATCTACACATTTGTTTCCTTCCCTTAATATATATGTAAACCTGATTTCTTCAAACTCTACAACAAGGTCTTGAATTTCCTCGATTATCTCTTGTATATTCATGGGGCCTTTGCTTTCCTCATAATTGTGTTTATTACTATGAGTGAAAAACCTTCCATCCATACTCTATTTCATTCCAATTGTTTGCATATTTTTAACCCTTCCAAAGCCACCAAGCTTCAACTTCATTATTTATCTTAAATCCACTATTGAAAGCATAATGAGATAAAATATCTCCTTTATTATTTCTAATTATTCTTCATCCTCCTGTTGGTCCTTGATTTCCTTTAAAGCCTCCATCAAAACTCAATATGAAAAACTCCATATCTAGTGGTTTTCATTTAATATTATTTGCCTTCTTTTTGTTTTTTTTTTTCGTTTGTACCCAACATCATAATTTCATTTGATTTCTTGACTCCATCTATCAAGGCTCTCTGCTTCAAGATTAGGAATTGGGTGAGTTGATAGGGTTTTTTAGACTTTATGGATAAAAATTCTTCCTTTTTAGTACCTCTAAACTATTTTTTTTTCCTTTAAATATTATTATATTTCTTTCTAGCTATATAGTCCAAAGTATTGTATATTTTGATATATCCTAGATTGTTTGTAAATCCGCACTTTTAAAAGTGTTGTACCATTCATTTAACCATTATTCAATTCTGTCATTCATCACCATGTATTTACCAAACATATTAAGACTCCATTGTCATAGTTTCTAATTTATTGAGCAGTGATCCAAGAGATGGTATATACTCTTCTCCTTTTTACAATGAACACATTGTGAGGGGCCATGAAAACCCCTTTTGATAAGGTTATCCTACGATAAAATTGTTCTATGACCTACTAGCCAAACAAACATTTTGACTTTAGGAATTCCTGGGATATCCCAAATATCTCTCAATATTCTTGTAATATTCTCATTTTGTTGGTGCTTTACATTATATCCACTTTTTGTTGTGCATTCTCTTCAACAATTCAACTCCAAAAATAACTTATCCTTGGTTTTCCTCAAAATAATTACTATTGTTATCTTTCTACTCAATTACCTCCTAACATCAATGTCTTATATACTTGTAAAAAAATATTCTTTCCATTTGTATCTTCCTTCCTGATCCATGTAAAAAAATGTTTGAAAACCTATCACCATATTTATATTGAAGTAATATCATCCATGATTTCAAAATTGGATCTAGATTGAGTGGTTTTTTATCGCACCAAGTATCTATCCAAATAGAAATATTTTCTCCAATTCCTACCTCCCATATTAACCCTTTAATCACTAGATCAATTGACTTTTTTAAACCTTTCTATAGTGCAAAACCATTTGGTAGAGCGAATGCAATAAATATCAAACTTGGTTCATTGGGATCAACATACTTAGAAGAATTTTTGCCCATTATCTTTGTCTCTCTTTGTACAGTATCTAAATTACTTTTTCCCTAAGAGCTAAGTTTGCATCTGTAAGAACTATTAAAATGAGATCTCCCCTAGTTTTATCAACACCCACCTTGATCCATTTCATGAAAGTAAATTTTCTTTTATCATGTAATCCTAACCATAAAAATGACCACATAATATAGATAAAATATTTTTCTATTGATTTTGGCATAGTATACAAGGACATATAATATGTTGGAATGGCTTGTAAAACTAATTTAATTAGTTGCACTTTTCTTGCTAATGATAATCATCTACCTTTCCATGTTAGTAGTTTATTATGAACTTTACTTACAACTGGATTCCATAATTCTATCCTCATTCTCCCATCAAGTAAGGGCATCCACAGATAAGTTGTTGGTAAATTTACCTCCTCCATTTGAAGTAACCTGTATATCCTTGCTTTGATTTTAGCTGGGTTTTTAGGAAGTAAAATTTGGATTTTGTCCTATCTAGCCTTGTTTATCCATGCCCTCCCAAAAAGGGTTGTACCATATACAAATTATTGATAGGTTATGTTGATGTTATTACTAGCCTAAGTCCACTTATAAGCCCAAATTTTTTAACCTTCTTCAAGTTCCTACCCAAAACTCTACAATAATAATGACAAAATATGGTGATATAAGATATCCTTATTTAAGACCTCTATTGGCTTTAAATGATTCTATTTATAACCCATTAACCATTATTGAATATGAAACTGTAAAGACACAAGCTTTAATCCACCTAACTTATTTCTTCTCAAATCCAAACTTTTCTAATACTACAAAAAGAAAATCCCATTAAATTCTATCATAGGCTTTACCCATATCAAGCTTTAAGATCAATTCTTTCTCCTTTCTTGAAGTTGTTGAATGCATAATTTTATGAGCTACTATGATCTCATATAGAATTTGTCTTCTTTTCACAAATCTTACTTGTTCTTCTAAAATAATTTTGTCTAACAACAGTCTTAATTGATTCACCATCACTTTGAATATAATATTATATGTCATATTACATAGGCCTATGGGTCTAAATGCATCAAACAATTTTGCATCCTTCTCTTTTGGAATCAAGGTAAGATATGTTATATTTATTTTATAAGGTATGCATTTTTTTATCCTAGACTGTTCCATTGTTACCAATAAAGAATCCTTCACTATATCCCAATTATATTTATAAAATATTGCAGAGAGCCCAATGGACTTGGGGATTTATCCTTATTAAAAGATAAAATAGCTAAATGAACTTCTTCTAGAGTAATAGGCTCCATAAGTTTCCTATTTTCTTAATCTATTATAACTAAAGGTACTTGTAGAAGTTTATCATTAAGAACTTTAAACTCATCCGATCCTAGAATATTCTGATATAAATACCTTGGCTCCTTTCTGATTTCACTTTGGTCTTCAATCCATACCCCTTCTACTAATTTAATTCTACTAATTCTATATGGTTATCTTTGCACTATAGCCATCCTATGAAAAAAATTGGTATTTTTATCTCATTTTAATCAAGTCTGTCTTGATTTTAATCTCCAAAATTTCTCTTTCTCACTCAAAATATTATGATATTCACTGGGAAACTCCCTTTCCTTAGATATTGGATTATTATGATTAACTTTTTTGATTTTTGAAAGCTTATCTTTTAGTTCTTTCTTTTCAAAAATGTTTCCAAAAGTATTCTTGTTTCATTCTTTTAATCTAGATGTCATTGATTTAATTCATTTTGGAAGTGTATACAACCCATTATTTCTTGAAGAATTCCATGTTTGTGCTATCATATCAACAACTTGAGGATGGTCTTCCCACATCTTCTCATATTTTGATTTTTTTAATTTGCTTACCACCATTTTAACTCTTATTGGTCGGTGATTTGAACCAATCCTTATCAAGGTATTATTTTTAGCAAAATTCGCTTCATCTAGCCAATGATATCATAGTATGCATCTGTCTATTTGTTTTACTATTAGGTTCTAGCCTCTCTTTTTGTTTGTCCATGTATAGTTTTCTTCTTCAAAATCAACCTCCCATAAATTATTATTTTAAATAAAAGTTGAGAAATCTCTCATACTTTGGATTAATTCCCTAATTCCTCCAATTTTTCATCTAGCTTGGTTATGGCATTAAAATATTCTATGATCATGAATCAGGTTTCTTTGTATTATCTTTTCATAAAGGCTTCAATGCCACTCCAAACTTCTAATCTGCTTGACTGAGTTATAGGTCCATAGGTATTGGTAAGGATGAAATGAATAACTACAAAATAGCATGTGACTAAAGAGGCTATCCAATGCCTAGTTTTGTGAATGGTTACATCGGAGGTTCTGATAGGATTTAACAAGTTAGAATTCCCCCGTTGCTCCTTTAGAA
Organism: Wollemia nobilis; assembly: GCA_028583015.1. Classification (NCBI taxonomy): domain Eukaryota; kingdom Viridiplantae; phylum Streptophyta; class Pinopsida; order Araucariales; family Araucariaceae; genus Wollemia; species Wollemia nobilis. The sequence goes on along the minus strand of JAQPPZ010001031.1, from coordinate 2,696,172 downwards.
TCTATAGCATCCCATTCACATCCTACCCATACTACTTTAATAGTATTGGTAACTTCTTCTTTTATCATTTTAGTTTTCTGGATATCAAGAATATCAAACTCATTACTTAAATAGAGGTCCTTGATACACATTTTCTTTGAGAGGGTATTAGCACCCCTTATATTCCATGAGATGATAATTGTGTCTCATTAGGGGTTACTAGCCTCGCCTACAAATTACCAATATCATTTTATTGTTTGATAAAGAAAATTTCAACAAAGTTATTTTGTGTTCCTTTCTTTATGTTTGCTCTTGCTTCCCTAGATTTCTCTTGATAATTTTAGGGTTTTCCTTTTTTTTTATTGTTTGTATCAAGAGTAGGTCTTATTATTATATTCTTTCAAAACTTTCTTTTTCATCAAATTTATCTTCTCTTGGTTCTATTACAAAATATTTTGACTTGTCCTACTCATTTTTGGTATTTCCTTATTAATGGTAGAGGTATTAACATCTAACACTACATTTTATTTACCAATTTTTTCTCTTGAATGGTGTATGTACTTTAAGAGAGTCTTAAAAATTTTATGAGACATATTCCTTAGGTTCAATGAGAATGTTTGTACCTAAATTAGGATCATACTGATTAGACGTATCCTTGTTAAGATGTTGAACCAATCATATCGTGTCCTATAAGATTTGATATACTTTTTCTTCATAGGCTAAATCCTTAAAATAGTTTGTATTTCTTGCCATATCCTTCCTTACTAGTATCCACTATTTAATTGCTTTTATTTGTCTAGATATTTTTTTTAGAAGTTAAAAACCATCCTCATCTATATCCATTTGTAAGTTTCTCTTGCGGTTTTCTACATATGATTATACTGGAATCTTTTTAGCAAATGATCAATTATTGTCATTTATTATTTTATAGGATGTTGAAAATATTTTGAAAATAATAAAATTTATCTGAAAATAAATTTTAGTTGTTAATATATATCTAGATTTTTTTGTTTGAAAAGAATCAAAGGTAGGACACGTGTTTTGAAGTGTTTTAGATAGAATTATAGGAAAAATATAAAAGAATAGGCTTGTTGGCCTTAGTGGCCAGTAGGATTATTTTGAATTGGATGATTATAGTAAGGAAAAGATCCAGTTGGAGGAAACGTACTGGATTCAATATATAGTAGATAATCAATTTTTATCAGCCACTTCGAGTGAGAGAAAAAGCAATAAGCACTTTCAATTTGTAGTACAAAAAGATATAGGAGATCATAGTCTACCATGAAAATGAGACCAAGGGTTGAATATAACTAGGAAAAAAATACGAGTAGACCAAATAAGAGAAGTTGAAGCAGAAAGAAATGATATGGTCGAGAACTTGAGAAAAACTTATTTGAGGGTAAACCACCAAAAGGGATTGACTATACCAATACCTAATACTGGGAAGGAGTCATGAGAGCTACCTCTAAATATAAATTTTAGGGATGCCCTTCATGGGGAACAACCCCAACTAGATGTAATAAATAACTTGAGGACACCATGAAGACCTTTGAGGATGCTTAATATAGATCAGGAAATGGATGGTTTCCTAATAGTGAACGTAGACATGGAGGACATTTATAATGGAATAGAAGCCAAGGAGAGGAGAGGGTTGATATATTGATTTATGGATTTCAAATAGGGTAATGCATAAGGAGTTGGACTTCAAATGTACTTGTAAAAAAATGGTGAATCCTAATCAAAATCAAGGTGAATCATGGAGAATACTAAGAAAATTAAATTGAGCATCTTCATACAAAAATTTGGGGTATTTTAAGCCCTAAAATGTAAGGTCATTTTTGGGATCACTTTTGACCTATTAAATTATTTTATAACTTCATAAAAACACCACCATTAGATCAGGCTTAAAAAGAGCTTTCCAACGAGTACAAATATGCCTATATTTGGATATATATTATGGCAAATTGACCCTAAGAAATAATTGATCCTGAAAATTTTATGTGAATGGGCCGACGTCGAGTATCCTCATATTCACCAATTTTTAATTTTGGAAATTCTAATATTCGCCCAATTTGTGAATATTCGCTATTATGCATAACCATGGTTTCAAATCAATCCTATTAACATTTAAATTATGGAGGGCATCATTTGGGTAGCCGAAGATATTTTTGGTTATTGTGGATTTGAAGACAAGATTGCTACCCTAGGAGGAACCATTGGAAACACCTTCAAATCCTATTTTAGAGATATATAGTTCTTTGGAAGATTTGTTAAAGGATAAATCTCCATCAAATACTGGAGAAGCACGAAAAACTACATTAAAAACACTCTTTATGGCTGCTGGAAATAGATCAACATCACGAGTTAATGGATGCTTGCCACAGTTAGAATCAAGGCCAAAGATTGTCATTGAGAAGAGGATGGTCAAAGAAATAGTTTTATATAGAGCCAATCATGATTTGATCTGTAAATTCATGGGTATTCACCCTACCCTAAATTTTTTGCATTCCTGGGTCCAGCAAAGCTAGGATCCTCTTGGTGAGTATTCTTTGTGGTTTATTACCAATGGATATTTTATCGTTAGTTTTTCTTCACTTTTTGACAGAAATAGGGCTTTAAAATTAAAAAAGAGGATTCATGGTTCAACATGATTATTTTTTCAATCCTAGAGAGTGGGATTTAATCCTCGAATTGAACACATTGCTATCGTAGTTTGGACCCGTTTGTATGCACTTCCAATGGAGTTTTAGAGTGAGAAGGTATTGGAATTATCGATAATTTCCATGGAAGACATTTGGGTGTTTCCAAAGACACAATGGAAGGAAACACAGTTGTTTATGCAATATTATGTGTGGAAATGGATCTTAGCCAGCCTTTTTCGATAGAGGTGGAACTTGAACTTGCAGGACTATCTTGGATTCAACAACTCGATTATGAGGCATTGCCCTTTAGATGCAAAGTTTACCACAAATATGGGCATTTGGTATAATCTTGCCTAAATAATATGAACATGAAAATGGAGGATCCTCTGGGAATGTCAAATCTTCCTAAGGAGGGTAATTCAACAATCAATAAAGAAACATCCAATATTTCTTAGGGCAAAGAAGCACAGAGAGCTTGTTTTGAACAACCCAAAAGAAGGAGAAGGAAAAAGAAAAAATATGGAAAAGAGCAAACCCAACTCAAGCCTTCCTATAGGTATGATATTTTTAAGATACTAATGAACCAAGAAAAAGAAAAATTCATGGAAGGATTGGTAGTCACACTTAGTCACCAATCAACAAGCACACACCCAATCAAGGCAATGACATGCATTCAAAGAATCATTGACAAAGACAATCATGCTCCTGCTTGGGGCAGTAAACAAGCAATCATCAAATTGATCAAACACTTGGCATTCGTGAATCATGAACACAAGGTTCCCCTATGGACAAAAGGTTACGCCCTTTGCCTAATCATGACTGATCAATGTCCAAGCTCAAGTCACACCTCACCAAAACAGGTTAACGCTTGAAATCAAATTCCTTAGCTCATCAGAAGCAAGGATTCAAAGAATGCATGCCCTTTCCATACTTGGGGCATCAAAATTTGGTTAGGTTACCAAGAAACCCTAATCATTAGTGCTTTGGTCGTCTATTTTTTGCTCAGCACTGCGTCACCCGCAGCACTTCCCAAAAAGGGGCATCTGTAGACACCAAAACAGCACCCATCCGATTAAGTGACTACAAAAACTAATTGCATTGACACACACAGCTTTCAGGGCAGCCCTCAGAGGTCAAACAGTGGTCCTAACTACTCACACAGCAGTTTAGAAGGTCAAAAAATGAGCAGAGCAAAGATGGTCGTCTTAGACAAGCCTTATCAAAGCAAGACAAAGTCTTCAAAGCAAAGCCCTCGTCAAAAGCCGGGCCGAAGTGTCGTGATATCACGACACTTCGGGCCCTTTGCCCAAGCCGGGCCGAAGTGTCACGACGCGATATCGCGACACTTCGGGCCCTTTGACCAATTCGGACCGAAGTGTCACGATATCGCGACACTTCGGGCCCTATAGCCCAAGCCGGGCCGAAGTGTCACGATATCGCGACACTTCGGGCCCTATAGCCAAAGCCCGACCGAAGTGTCGCGATATCGCGACACTTCGGTCCCCAAGCCAAGACCCGACCGAAGTGTCACGATATCGTGACACTTCGACATCAAAGGCAGAAGCAGTCAAAGTCAACATTCAAAGGCAGACATTCGACCATTCAAGAGGCGCCATTAAAACATCCAAGGCATGGCCGCCACGTGGCACCCCTACATGCCCATTTTTTAAAGAGACCACGTGGGTCTGTAAAAACGGCGGACTTCACCAACTACAGTAATGAGACGAGCAGTCTCAACAACAAATCCAATCCGAGGCCATGCCTCATAACTACTGATGTCAGTGCGAGCCATGTCTCATAAATCATCTGACAAGGGTCAAATCTCAGCGACGGACTTAGGGTTTGACATTAATGTTCAGAGGCAAAATTCCTCTATAAAAACTAGCTCAATGCAATGTAAAAAAGGACCGGAACGAAGCATTTTAAAAATACAACGAAGTGCTGTTGAACTCGATACCCGACCGCATCAGTTTGGGTTTCTCCTTCTTCACATCCAGAATCTCTTACAAAGAGAGGTCGGTGGGTGGTTTTCCAGAAGGCGAATCTGAACTTTCAGACCCGACCTTGGATCACAAGAATCCAATAATTTGCCGACACTTCGGCCCGGCTTGGGCAAAGGGCCCGACGTGTCGCGATATCGTGACACTTCGGCCCGGCTTGGGCAAAGGGCCCAAAGTGTCGTGATATCGTGACACTTCAGCCCGGCTTTGGAAAGGGCCCGAAGTGTCGCGATATCGTGACACTTCGGCCCGGCTTTGGAAAAGGGCCCGAAGTGTCGTGATATCGCGACACTTCGGCCCGACTTTTGACGAGGGCTTTGCTTTGAAGACTTTGTCTTGCTTTGATAAGGCTTGTCTAAGACGACCATCTTTGCTCTGCTCATTTTTTGACCTTCTAAACTGCTGTGTGAGTAGTTAGGACCACTGTTTGACCTCTGAGGGTTGCCCTGAAAGCTGTGTGTGTCAATGCGATCAGTGTTTGTAGTCACTTAATCGGATGGGTGCTATTTTGGTGTCTATAGTTTCCAAAGACACAATGGAAGGAAACACAGTTATTTATGCAAGATTATGTGTGGAAATGGATCTTAGCCAGCCTTTTTCGATAGAAGTGGAACTTGAACTTGCAGGACTATCTTGGAATCAACAACTCGATTGTGAGGCATTGCCCTTTAGATGCAAAGTTTACCACAAATATGGGCATTTGGTATAATCTTGCCTAAATAATATGAACATGAAAATGGAGGATCCTCTGGGAATGTCAAATATTCCTAAGGAGGGTAATTCAACAATCAATAAAGAAACATTCAATATTTCTTAGGGCAAAGAAGCACAGAGAGCTTGTTTTGAACAACCCAAAAGAAGGAGAAGGAAAAAGAAAAAATATGGAAAAGAGAAAACCCAACTCAAGCCTTCCTATAGGTATGATATTTTTAAGATACTAATGAACCAAGAAAAAGAAAAAATCATGGAAGGATTGGATGGGAATAATGAAAAAAATAACAGCCATGTTCAAGCCCCTCTTTCACCTCCACCCATAATAGAGCAGGTAATTGAGTGTAATGAGTTACAACAATCAGAGAGTGCATGGGCATTGGTATTGCATGACCAAGAGCAACTGATAATTAAGGATGTCATGACGGGCATAGCAAAAAAGAATAGAGAAAGGCCAAATCTAGGGATAACTCAAGTGGAAAAGAGATAAAAAAATAGTAGCTCTCAAGAAGTGGGTAGAAAATCAAATAAGAAATTGATAGTAGTTCAAGGAGATAAACTGATCATTGGGGATCGACAAGGCCAATAGATTCTTATTGCTCTCAAGGTAACCGATGATTATACAGTCATGGAATGTTAGGGGTTGAAAAATTAGAACTCATAATTCTGCTATTCGAAGACTCTTAGAAAAATGTAAATTATATTTTTTGCTTATCCAAGAGACAAAAATATCGTTGTATCTTATGTGTAAAACAATAAATAAAATTTGGATGGGTGTTGGTCATATGGAAGTGGCTACCCAAGGGGCCTAAGGGGGATAGTTACTTTTTGAAACTCTCTTTAATAGACTACAATAGAACATCTATCTTGGAGGGGTGTCCTCATACCACATTTTAGGAACAATATCACAACTGAACATGTTTTAATCACGAATTGTTATGGGGCTCAAAACCTAGATGGTCAAATGCATCAATGGAAAGTTGTGCATAACATGAGAGTCTCAAGGGAAGAGTTAGACTGGATTATTTCTTGGGATTTTAATGCTAAATTATCCTCTAGAGATCAAGAATGGGAACTCCAATTTTGGACCCAAGGGATCGACTTATGATTGCCCAGGTCCAAATATTACACTTGGTGGATATTAAATGCCCTGGAACCAACTATAATTGGACTAATAAGAGGAGGGAACCACATAGAAAGAAGGTGAAGTTAGATTATTTTTTGGTTTTAGAGGAGGCATTTGTAAAATGGAATATAAAATTTTAGATTTTGGAGGATCCAGTTTTAGATTACTTTCCTATTTTGTTGGAATGGGGGATCAAGACAGTGCAACATCACAAACCATTTCAATTTGAAAAATTTTGGTTACAAAAGAAGGAACTTCAAATAAAATTCCATAGTGGCAGAAGAAGGTCGCCCAACATATGGGACAACAATATTTAAATTCCACAAAAAACTTTATTATATCAAAGATCAATTGAAACAATGGAGGTGAGCTAACAAGATAGACATATAGGTCCAAAGAGCTCCATTTGTGGCCAGATGGGATGAGGTTCAAAAAAACATTAGGGAAGGGAAAATTATAGAGCAGCTGAAAGAAGAGGATGATGCATTGCATAAAGCGATTGAGGATATTGACAACCAATAAGAGACCTAGTGGAAACAGAGAGCAAGAACCACTTGGTTATTAGAAGGTGATAAAAACACTAAATGTTTCCATTGGGTTTCCTGTGCTAGGAGACAGATGAACAACATGGAAGCTCTTCGAGATGAGAATGGATACTCCTTTGATACAATTCTAGGTATGCATTTCCATTCAATGGATTATTTTTCTAAACTATTTAAGAAAAGTATGGTGCAAGATAAAGAGGCTCAAAAAGAAGTTCTTGTTTTCATACCCTCTGTTATCTCTAAAGAAGAAAATGAGGCCCTACTTAAACCCATTGATAAAGAGTAACTGAAGAATGTAGTCTTTGTAATGAGCACCAGAAAAACACTAGGTCTAGATGGCTTTCCAATTGAGTTTTTTCAAGCCTTCTAGGACAACTTGGAGGAGGATCTAATGGTTGTTATAGAGGACTCCAAAGCTAGTAAAAGAATGCTTAAAGCATTAAATCATACTTCCATTGCCTTAATTTCAGAGGGGGATGAGGGGGTGCATATTTTAGATTATGGACCTATTTCTTTATGTAATGTCATATATAAAAGAATCACAAAGGTAATGGTTGAGCGGCTAAAACCTCTTCTACATAGCATTCTCCCCTCAGATCAAGGGGGTTTTGTAGAGGGTAGGAAGATCTTGGATGGTGTGGTTCTAGCTTAGAAGGAAACCCATTCAATGCAAACATCTAGTAATAGAGGAATATTCATAAAATTTGATATGTCAAAAGCTTATGATAGGGTGGAGTGGAGCTTCTTGTCAAATATGATGGTAACCTTTGGTTTCTTTCAGTGTTGGATAGAATGGGTCATGAGCTATGTTTCTACTCCGACATACTTAGTGTTAATCAAGGGTCTTCCCTCACAACCATTTGGAGCTACTCGAGGATTTCGTCAAGGATATCCTTGTTCCCCCTATCTTTTTCTCATATTGGCTGAATGCTTGGGTAGACTCATCTTGAGGAGAAAACAACAAGGTTTGGTAATAGGTATAAAGGTGGGTGAGGAATTTTTGACTCACCTACAGTTTGTGAATGACATAGGATTTATGGGAGTGGCCAACTTCAGGGAAGCAAGAATGATTAGAGATACACTTAATGTCTACCTTAGGGCTACAAACCAAGTCATCAATGATAAAAATCCAAAGTGTTTTTTTCAATTCTGATCAAAGCCTTCAGGATATAAGTTTAGAGATCTTGTGATTCACAAGGACTTCTCTTCCAGTGGTATACTTAGGTGTCTCTTTCCACTTTAAAAAACTAAAAATAGATATATGGAGGAATATTTTGGACTGTCTCAAGGAAAGAATTAATCATTGGTCTCACAAATGGTTAAGCTATGGGGGTAGATTAACTTTTTTATAGTCAATCATTTAGGCCATGCCAATTTATAAATTTTCTATCCTTGCTACCCCACATACCATATGGAAAGAGTTGGACAAGATGACTAGAAAAATTTTATGGGAAGGAGTAAAAGGAGAGAGGAAATGGGCCTTAGTATGTTGGGATAAAGTAAACCAATCCAAGGTAAAAGGACGTTTTGGTCTGAGAAGATCAAAGTTAAATAATAAATCTTTGGCTAAAAAGATTTAATAGAGGTGGATTTCCCAACCAACTTCTTTATTCAGTAGAAATTTAACTAGTACAAATATGCCTATGTTTGGATATATATTGTGGCGAAATGACCTTAAGAAACAATTGATCCTAAAAATTTTAGGGGAATGGGCTAACATCGAGGATCCTCATATTCACCAATTTCCAATTTTGGAAATTCTAATATTCGTCTAATTTGTGAATATTCACTACTATGCATAACCCTAGTTTCAAACCAATCCTATTAACATTTAAATTATGGAGGACATCATTTGGGTAGCTGAATATATTTTTGGTTACTGTGGATTTGAAGACAAGATTTCTACCCTAGGAGGACCCATTGGAAACACCTTCAAATCCTCTTTTAGAGAGATAGTTCTTTGGCAAATTTGTTAAAGGATAAATCTCCATAAGAGACTGGAGAAGCACAAAAAACTACATTAAAAACACTCTTTACGACTGTTGGATATAGATCAACATCACCACGAGTTAATGGATGCTTGCCACAGTTAGAATAAAGGCCAAAGATTGTCATTGAGCAAATGATGGTCAAAGAAATAGTTTTAAATAGATCCATTCATGATTTGATCTATAAATTCATGGTTATTCACCCTACTCTAAATTTTTTGCATTCCTTGGTCCAACAAAACTAGGATCCTCTTAGTGAGTATTGTTTGTGGTTTATTACCAATGGATATTTTATCGTTAGTTTTTCTTCACTTGCTGATAGAAATAGGGCTTTCGAATAAAAAAAAAGGATCCATGGTTCAACAAGATTATTTTTTCAACCCTGGAGAGTGGGATTTAATCCTCGAACTGAACCCACTGTTGTCCTAGTTTAGATCCATTTGTATGCACTTCCAATGGATTTTTGGAGTGAGAAGGTATTGGAAATTATCTATAATTCCCATGGAAGACATTTGGGTGTTTCCAAAGACACAATGGAATGAAACACAATTTTTTATACAAGATTATGTGTGGAAATGGATCTTAGCCAGCCTTTGTTAGTAGAGGTGCAACTTGAACTTGTAGGACTATATTGGAATCAACAACTCGATTATGAGGTATTACCCTTTAGATGAAAATTTTGCCACAAATATGGGCATTTGATCTAATCTTGCTTAAATAATATGAACATGAAAATTGAGGCTCCTCTAGGAATGTCAAGTATTCTTAAGAAGGGTAATTCAACAATAAATAAAGAAACAATCGATATTTCTTAAGGCAAAGAAGCACAGAGAGATGGTTCTGAACAACCCAAAAGAAGGAGAAGGCAAAAGAAAAAATATGGAAAAGAGGAAACCCAACTCAAGCCTTCCAATAGGTATGATATTTTTAAGATACTAATGAACCAAGAAGAATAAAAATTCATGGAAGGAGTGTATGGGAATAATGAAAACAATAACAACCATGTTCAAACCCCTCTTTCACCTACTCCCATCATAGAGTAGGTAATTGAGTGCAGTGAGTTACCATAATAAGAGAGTTCATGGGCATTGATAGTGCATAACAAAGAGCAACCGATAATTAAGGATGTCATCATGGGCATAGCAAAAAAGAAATGAGAAAGGCCAAATATAGGGATAAATCAAGTGGAAAAGATATCAAAAAATAGTAGCTCTCAAGGAGTGGGTAGAAAATTAAATAAAAAATTGATAGCAGTTCAAGGAGACAAATTGATCATTGGGGATCGGTGAGGCCAATAGATTCTTACTTTTCTCAAGGTAACCAATGATTATAGATTCATGGAATTTTAGGGGTTGAAAAAGTAGAACCCATCATTCTACTATTCAAAGACTCTTAGAAAAATGTAAAACATATTTTTTGCTTATCCAAGAGACAAAAATATCGTTGGATCTTATGTGTAAAATAGTAAATAGAATTTTAGAGGGGTGTTGGTCATATGGAAGTGGCTACCCAAGGGGCCTAAGGGGGGATAGTTACTTTTTGAAACTCTCTTTAATGGATTGCAATAGAACATATAGCTTGGAGGGGTGTCCTCATATCATATTTTAGGAACAATATCACAATTGAACATGTTTTAATCACAAATTGTTATGGGCCTAAAAATCTAGATGGTCAAATGCATCAATGGAATGTTGTGCATAACATGAGAGTCTCAAGGGAAGAGTTAGGCTAGATTATTTAAGGGTATTTTAATGCGAAATTATCCTCTAAAGATCAGGAAGGGGAACCCCAATTTTGGACCCAGGGGATCGACTTATGATTGCCCAAGTCCAAATATTACACTTGGTGGATATTAAATTCCATGGAACCAACTATAATTGGAATAATAAGAGGAGGAAAACACATAGCAGGAAGATGAAGTTAGATTATTTTTTGGTTTTAGAGGAGGCATTTTTAAAATGGAATATAAAATTTTAGATTTTGGAGGATCCAATTTCAGATCACTTTCCTATTTTATTGGAATGGGGGATCAAGACAGTGCAGCATCACAAACCATTTTAGTTTGAAAAATTTTGGTTACAAATAGAGGAACTTCGAAATAAAATTCCATAGTGGGGGGAAGAAGGCCGCCCAACATATGAGACAACAATGTTTAAATTCCACAAAAAGCTTCATTATATCAAAGATCAACTAAAACAATGGAGGTGAGCTAACAAGATAGAATTCCAAGTCCAAAGAGCTCCATTGGTGGCTAGATGGGATGAGGTTAAAAAAAACATTAGGTAAGGGAACATTATAGATCAGTTGAAAGAAGAGGATGGTATATTGCGTAAAGCAGTTGAGGACATTCACAACCAATAGGAGACCTAGTGGAAACAAACAGCAAAAACCACTTGGTTATTAGAAGGTGATAAAAATACTAAATATTTCCATCGAGATGCCTGTTCTAGGAGACATATGAACAACATGGAAGCTCTTCGAGACGAGAATAAATACTCCTTTGATACAATTCTAGGTATGAATTTCCATTCAATGGATTATTTTTCTAAACTATTTAAGGAAAGTATGGTGCAAGATGAAGAGGCTCAAAAAGAAGTTCTTGTTGTCATACCTTCTATTATCTCTGAAGAAGAAAATGAGGCCCTACTTAAAACCATTGATAGAGAATAACTGAAGAATGTAGTCTTTATAATGAGCACCAAAAAAACACCAGGTCTAGATGGCTTTCCAATTGAGTTTTTTCAAGCCTTCTAGGACAACTTGGAGGAGGATGTAATGGTTGTTATAGAGGACTCCAAAGCTAGTAAAATAATTCTTAAAGCATTAAATCATACTTCCATTGCCTTAATTTCAAAGGGGGAGGAGGGGGTGCATATTTTAGATTATGGACCTATTTCGTTATGTAATGTCATATATAAAAGAATCACAAAGGTAATGGTTGAGCGGCTAAAACCTCTTCTACATAGCATTATCCCCTCAGATCAAGGGGGTTTTGTAGAGGGTAGGAAGATCTTGGATGGTGTGTTTCTAGCTTAGGTGGAAATCCATTCAATGCAAACATCTAGTAATAGAGGAATATTCATAAAATTTGATATGTCAAAGGCTTATGATAGGGTGGAGTGGAGCTTCTTGTCAAATATGATGGTAACCTTTGGTTTCTCTCAATGTTGGATAGAATGGGTCATGATCTGTGTTTCTACTCTGACATACTTAGTGTTAATTAAGGGTCTTCCCTTGCAACCATTTGGAGCTACTCGAGGCTTTCGTCAAGGATATCCTTGTTCCCCCTATCTTTTTCTCATATTGGCTGAAGGCTTGGGTAGACTCATCTTGAGAAGAAAACAAGGTTTGGTAACAAATATAAAGGTGGGTGAGGAAGTTTTGACTCACCTACAGTTTGTGAATGACATAGGATTTATGGGAGTGGCCAACTTCAGGGAAGCAAGAATGATTAGAGATACACTTAATGTCTACCTTAGGGCTACAAACCAAGTCATCAATGATAAAAATCCAAAGTGTTTTTTTTCAATTACGATCAAATGCTTCAAGATATAAGTTTAGAGATCTTGGGATTCACAAGGATTTCTCTTCCAGTGGTATACTTAGGTGTCTCTTTCCACTTTAAAAAACTAAAAATAGATATATGGAGGAGTATTTTGGACTATATCAAGGAAAGAATTAATCATTGGTCTCACAAATGGTTAAGCTATGGGGGTAGATTAACTTTTTATAGTCAATCATTTAGGCCATGCCAATTTATAAATTTTCTATCCTTGCTACCCCACATACCATATGGAAAGAGTTGGACAAGATGGCTAGAAAATTTTTATGGGAAGGAGTAAAAGGAGAGAGGAAATGGGCCTTAGTAGGTTGGAATAAAGTAAACCAATCCAAGGTAAAAGGACGTTTGGGTCTGAGAATATCAAAGTTAAATAATAAAGCTTTGGATGAAAAGCTTTACTAGAGGTGGATTTCCCAACCAACTTCTTTATTCAGTAGAATTTTAACTAGTAAATATTTGGGACAAGTAAACCCAAATGAGGTGGGTCATTTTCCTTTGTATGGTAAGTGAACCTTAGTGTGGTAGGCTCTTTAGTTATGATATTAGGTAGTGAAATATGGATTATTTTAGAAATTGGAGAGAGGGGAGAAGGTAAGATTTTGGACAGATTCATGGGATCAATACCTACCTATCATTATTGAATTCCCTGAACTGCAACCAATAAAAACAACCATGGAAACTAGGGGTTAGGTCCAAATAGAAAGTTATTTCAACACTAGTCAGCTGGGGGATTATAATTTTAAGCAGTTTAAGAATTTGGATGAGTGGCCAATTTTTCTTCGGATTTGACACCCATCATGACTAATATCTTGGAACGATAATTTCTTATAGGGAGAGATGAGGAGGATGAATTAGCTTATGGATATGGGAGTCTTGGTGTCTACATAGTGAAGGATGGATATGACAAGATCCTTTGAGAGCCTCCTCATGCATATCAGGTTGACGATTGGAGAAATATTTGGCAGTCCAAGGGTTGGCTGAAAGTTAACTTTTTTACTTGGTAGTTCATGTATAATGGAATTTTTACTTTTGATAATCTCAGACATAGGGGAATAATTGGTTCATATCAATGTTTTTTATGATATAAGAGTGAGGAAATAGATGATCACTTGATTTTTGAGGGCCCATTCATGTTCCAGATCTAGGAGAGATGGTTTTTATATTATAAAATCTGAGCTAATGGTCATTTGAATCGGATTAATATTTGGGAAATATGGAAGAGGGGTAGATTTAAATATAAATATGTTTGTATTGGTTGGGATCTTGGATTAAAATTCATTTAGTGGTAAGTGTGGTTGGAGAGAAATGGCAAAATTTTTAGAGAAACCTTTTCATCTTTAGATGGAGTTTGGCAGGCCATTTGGAGCAAAGTCACAAAAATTGTGGTAGTGTATGCTAAAGAAAAAACTTAGGTTGTCATAGGAACAATGGATAAGTAAGTTGAAGTGCAAGAGGGGTAGGAAATAACTAGTTAGAAATCACCCCTAGAATGTTGGATTAAAATTAATATTGATGGAGCTACAGAAGGTAATCTGGGTAGAGATGGAATTAGAGTGGTTTACTAGAATCATGTTGGAACAGTGCTCTATTAGGAACTGCAAGGCTTTGGAAGGGTCACAAACAATGAAACAGAAGCCTTAGCTATCAAATCTATTTTTATTTGGGTAGTAAAACAAGGTTACAAGAGGACAATCCTATAATCAGATTCTCAAATAGTGGTTGGAGATCTACATTGCATGAGGAAATTTTCTTTGAAGACATGGAGGTTGAGGATTCTTGTCACTCAAATTAAATAATTATATAGGGAATTAGATGATGTGATTCCATTTTATGTGAGTAGAGATCTAAATAAAGTGGCAGTTTTCCTGGATAACATGGGCACTGAGAAGGAGGTAGAGTTTCAGTAGCACAGTGACATGGCTATTGAGGGTGAGATGATTAGGCAAGTTGGTGAGCATGTTTAGCTAATTTGGACATGCATTCCAGAAATATGGTTTAGTATATTTGTGCTCCAATATAGATCTTATTTTACAATTGTAAACATGTGAACAACCATTGTAGAAATATGGTTTAAGAGATTTGGCTCTAATGCAAATCTTATTTTGTTGTTGTAAACATGTGTTCTCTTTGGCTAAGGTTGGGATAAGTCTCATCCAAACTTGTAAATGATATTTGTTTTAATACAAGTATTTTTCAAATTATTTTTCAAAAAAACATTTAAATTATGGGTTGCTATACAATGGCAAACAAAATGTGAATTACAAATCTTTCTTACCCCAATTCTTATTTTCTTGTTATTTTTACTATTGAAGAAGATAGGGAACAACTATTCCAAAAGGAACCATGGTTTTTTGGAAGGATGGTTATCTTTATGAAACCCTAGCATACTAAATTCAAAGTGGAGTAAGAGATGCCATCCATAGGACTAGTTTGGGTGAGATTTTTTGGCGTGCCAATAAAATTTTAGAATTTGCTAGTATTTATGGTAATTGGGCATACCCTACAAATGTTCATGATGATTTTTGATAGTGCATATAGATTTCAATAAATTTTTTATGTTTATATATGTTTCCTAATAGAATTTAACAAACCTTTACCAAAAAAATCATACTACAGTTGGGGGAGAAAACATGGGAGCAGAAGGTTTATTACAAGAACATACTTTTTTTTGTAGAAACTACCATGAATATGGTAATTTTTGTTTTTAAAGCAAAAAAAACCCTTGCAGTGCCACCATGAACAGGGGGTTATACACCGTCAAATTCACTCAGGAGTTGCACCCAACCCTACCCACACCAACATTATCAATTGGATTTTGGATACCCAATTCATATTTTTGGTAGGGTGCAAATTTGAACCTGGGACCTCCCTTGGAGGATTGCCTTCTCCTCTCCAACTCACCTAAAACACCTGGGTCCATGAATATGGTCATTTAGTAAGATAATTCACACATAATATCCTATATAAAGAGGGTAAATAGATCCTAAAGTGTTCTAAGTTCTCAAAAAAATATATCCAAAGAAAATCACAACAAAGAAATGGGTGGTGGTGTCAAACAATTTTTTTTGTAATATTGGATGATGAGGAGGATACTATGGAGATTAAAGTCTTGGAGACATAGTTCCATGGTGAGAGGAAGTAATCCATGCAAAAATAGGTAAACAAAATCCCTGACACCACCCTAGAGAAAAAAACATGAAGGAGTAAACTAGCCAACTATAGAATACCAACCAAAAACCAAGGGGGAAAATAAGAACAAGAGTAACAATTTGTTAAAGGCAAGAACTACAAATAACTAGGAGCCTAGGTAATACCTCACCAGATCCACCATCCATACCCTAGGGTTGTAAACACATACTTTAGGGTTGTATATATTTTTAAAATGTTGAGGGGTGAGCCAAGAGACAAGTAAGAAGATGAATATGGACACTAATAAAAAGGTATGACACAAAACCAACCAGTACCATGTGGAAAAATAAGAAGAAAAGCTAATAGTAATGTCAATACCCTTATCAATATATTTATCCCCTAGTACTAATGAAGTTAATCTCTTGGAATATTAGAGGACTCAATTAGAGTCATTCAAAACATAATAAAATTAGAAAAAATATACAAACAAATCATTAACAAGATGAAGATGTTGGTGGAAGAGATGGAGATAATTGCATGAAAAGTATGTTTTGCAATAAGAGTGGAATCCTTCAAATCCCAAGGGGTATTGAGATGTATTGCATGCATTTCAGATCCTAAAGAGGTAGTTATCCACCAAGTGCTCGGTATGTAGCATCTCTTAGTGGTAGCAACATAAAGCAGACAATCAAACTAAGTTATGCTCTACATGAATGTCTATGCACTTGCTACTTTGGAAGAGAAGCAAATATAGTAGAATAATATAAAGTTATAGACATCGAAAAATCTCAAATTTCCCCTCATCCCATTGTAACGATAAATTAATTTGTAAAACAACTTTAATTTTGCATTATTTACCTAAAAATACTATTCATCACCCTAAGATCCGTTGACCACTTAAACCCTTTTCTACTCTTGGCCCATGATCACCACGTGACCATATCTCTAGCCTAATATAGGGACACCTCATCCTACTCTACCCTTTTACTAGTCTACCTTCCACCTAATCCAAACTTACCCTAGCCTAACCTCTTTACTCCTAACCTTGGTCAATGTCCATATTATAGTCAACCTTAAACCCATGGTCAACCTCACCCTAGTCTAGCTTCCACCAAAGCCTAACCTCCACCTCACCTTGGTCAACCTTAAACCCATGGTTATCCTAACTATGGTCTTACATGTACCCTTACTCCACACATATTCCTATGCACATTCAATGTCATAAATGACAAATGAAGAATTTTTGCATTAAGGCCTTCAATGAATTGAAAAATTGGATGAATCATCCTCCACCATGCCATAATGGGGAGAAGACTTTCATGCCTCACCCATACCCATTTATTGCATGTGTATGGGCGAGGACTCCTCTCACTTAAACACATTTATGAGGCATGGCACACCATGCCACCTTAGAGGACACCTCAACACCCCCTAAATTTGGAAAATTCTATAAATATGTTGTCATTTCCTCCATTATCAGGAGTCATACATTCACATACCTAGACTGTGTAGAAATAAATCTAGAGGTTACTTAAGCCCTCACTTGCCATAAACCACCATGGATGCCCACATGTACCTCTTGACACCCCCTTTGGTTTTGTAAGCTACTCTCAATTACAGGTTCAGAAGGCCAATAGATGCAAATAGGATATCCAATAGCATAACAGGGACCCTATCGACCAAACCACTTTTAAAATAATTCCCATAGTAATATTTTTATGGAGGAGATCAAACCAGAGAATCAAACCTAGGGGTAGGAACCAACAACCTGTTTCAACCAAACCCATCCTTATTTTTTTGGTCATAACTTGCACATCTAGATTCAAATTACCACAAAATTTGGAGGGTAGCTTTTTGAAAATTAGAGGAAGGTTCCCACCAATTTTCATCCCACTTGGATTAATATAATTCTAATCCCAAATCATATGGATGGGTATAAACCATAGATTTTTATCCAAGAGTATGAACCCATCTAGTGGTAGATTTCAGTTTCAAAATCCTGTAGTAGACCACCAAGGTAGGTCAATATTTTTGTTTTACTATTTTTAATCACATTACAACATTGTAATTATTCATTAGACTAGATTTTGAGTCTTTTTCCCTATTATCACAAGGGGTTTGATTGAGACAAGCCCCTAAATATTTCTAACAGTTTTTGTGGGGTTATGTAGGTTTAAAGGACCCATGTAGCAAATAGTGACCCACGAGCGATAATCCCACTCACCTCAAGGAATACAAATAATATATTTGTGAATATTTACTACCTTCACTAAAAGAGGCCTTCCCTTGGGGAAGATTGATATTGTAGCCTCCAATGGAATATTTGTGAAAGGAGAACTCTTGTAACATCATTTTCAAATATTAATGCAAAACAACGATTGTCCTATACTTAATTCTAGAAAATATGGTAGGACCACCCACTTTTTAATGTTTATGTTAGATTTCTAGATAACTAACTGACATATTTATCACTATTATGTGTTACAAGTGCCACCAAACCAACACAAAACCCTAAAACACACCTTAGGTTAAAAATAAAAGCTTGTTTGGTCTTTTTGGTTTGTATTTCATAAAAACCCGGTAAAGAGTGAACATAAAACATGAGTAACACCTTAAATGGAATAAATTCCTCTCACTTTAGGATCTTACTAGATATCCAAGGGGTGAGTTATAGGTTTGGATCAAATGCTTTCACTCTTTTCTACTTTTAGAATAGTTTTCAAGTCATTGTTTGTTTTACTTGCAACGAATTCAAACTTTGTTTGCTGATGTAAAATGGTGTTTTGCTGATTTATCAAATTTTCATTAACTATTTGATCTAACTCCCAATTTGAAAAAATTAAAAGAATAAAAAATTTTAAGAAACATAAAAATGGTTCATTTCAGAAATAAAAATAGAGAGAGAGAGAGAGTAAGGCAAAAAAGAAGGGTGAAACTCTACAAATTAATCCTCAATCACCTTTAAATTTCAACATGTTGATATGTTCACAAATTAGGACAAATAGAATAATAAACAACCCAGATTTCTAAGACTAGTTCATTATCTAGCAAGAAGTAAAATAGGGTACCAAAATAGGGCAATTTATTTAAATCATAGTTTTCCTCGAATTAACAGGATGAATCTGTGGGTAGAAAAATCTCACACACGCAAACTGAAACTGTTAAATTCAGATCTTCAAAGCAAATATTTAAATAATTATTAAAATAGTTTAACACTTCTGAAATTTTAGTCTTGCTGGATAATTTTTCCAATAGATCTACTCATGCGGCAAAATTAGGTTAAGTAGGAAAAGAAATAAATTTCAGAAATATAAAACTATAGTTCAACTCTAAAATAATATCAACAACATATGGAAATCGATTAGATTCATAAATATTAAATGTACAAAAATTTTAGTGAAAATGGGAATAAGGAAGAGGGCATCGTAAAAACTCAGAGAGTAGATTAAGCACTTGGCTACGCTGGTTCAAAATCACACCACCAAAAATCCTACGCCAATCATAGAGGAGTTCAAAAAAGAAGTTTCTTATAAAAAAATATGTTACAAATTCTTGCATCCTTGTAAATGAACCAACAAATTGCTTTTATAGATAAAGCACTCCTCTGTTCGTCCATTTTTTTGAGCGAATTTATCATCGTGAGATATTTCTTACAGTAAATTTCCTCCTTTATGGATTTGGATATTTCTATGCATTTATTTCTGTTGACTTTCAGCTCTTACAGATATTTAATAAAACTAGGTAGCCCATAGACATAGGATATTTAAATAATTTAAAACATAATCTATAGGACACTTGCAACCAAAACAACCCAAAATAGTCCTCGTGTGTTTGAAGATGTATTCTCTTCTTAACCAACTGAAAGCATTTTCTTTTACTCTTCAGCCAGAGCATGGCATATGTCTTTATTTTCAGTTTTTTTTAGATATTTCACTTTCTAGCTAGAGCGGTGTATTTACTTTTTAAAATTTTCAACTAGTTACTTTTAATACATAAAAAAATCATAAAGTCCACACTTTTTGACATTTTTACTTTTTTAATGTAAGCTACCTTATCTTTGAATAAATTCACATGTATTTAGATATTTTATCAAAATCCTATGTGAACACATTATATTCAAATATTTTCTATAAATATTGACTTACCAGAACTAGAAGACATGTACCTCTGTTGGGAGTTAGGCACTAGTTTTTTGAATTGGAGTCAGGCGCTAGTTTTTGAACTAGAGCTAGGCACCAGTTTTTGAATGGGAGTTAGATGCCAATTTTGAACAAGAATTAGGTGCTAGTTATACCTACAAAATGCACAAATACTTAAAGTATTTGTTAGAAAACCTACCAAAGCATGCAAAAATCAAAAGTTCATGATCAAAACAAAACATATTAAATAACGGTAAAATAATATTTAATAATGCATAAAGGAAAGAGGTTTGTTTTTATTTATTTCAAAGTGGACAAGGAAAACTGTACACCATGATTTAAATTTTCAAAATAAAATAAACCAATGCAAACATAGCAAAAATAAAACTGATTTCAAAATTCAAAAGGGTCCCCTCAGAAAAAAAAAAAAATTAATATTTTAAATATCATAATTTTATTATCAAGTGGGGTGTATTGCTTCTCAACAAATGACAATATCTATGAGGAAATAGTAGCACTATTTAGAATCTAGAACTTAAGTTTCAAAACAACTTAAATCACATACAACACCATGCCACAAGGATTTTCAAAATGGTTAAATATATTATCTGCCAGCCTGTCAAAATTTCCCAGGGACATACCCAAGTGAAACCACTTGAAGCAAACTCTAGTGTGATCGTGAGTGCATAAATCCTTCCTCCAAATATGGTTAGGGCTTTTAATGCTTACTGAGGGTTGATAAAAATGCTTGGGTTGTACAAGGTTACTTGAGTAAAACTCTGCTTATAGTTTAGTATTTTATAGTCCCAATAGAGTTACTCTTAGCTTTCATACAAGACCTTGGTTCACAACCATGGGGTGTCTATAGCCCTGGTGAACATGTCTAAAGTTATTTTTTAGAAATATTTACTACCCACTCTTATCATGGAATTTTATTTTTCTTTCTTTATATTTTTTGTTAATTATATATATATATATATATATATATATATATTGAATCACACTCTATTTTTTTTAAGAGTGATAACCAAAATTCTTACTAAAGGTTCAAAAGTTGTATTTTCCCTAATGTTTTATTCACCAAACAGTAGATCAACTATCCATTTTAGCACGGGCACCAACAACCTCTTTGGAGTATTTAAAATTCATTTGTGAATCAGAGTTTTCTCTCCATGGCCAACTTTTCTTGGATTCCCTAAGAGTTCTTCAGCTGAACAGTATAACAATTCTTATAATTAAAATAATTATGGCAGGCAAGGTACACAATTTAGATTACCTCTCTACTATTATTCTAAATAACAAACATCACTACTATCCTCCCACCTAAAATATCTTTTACCAAAATCACCATATTTTAATTTCTAAAACTAAGACACAACCCACCAAAGAAAACCATAAATCACAAAAAAAAATAGAACTAACTTAAAGCTAGAAAAAATAGAACTATAGAACATAAAATAAAAATATAACTACAAATAAAAATAGAAATGCAAATACCCTACCCTTTTATTTTTTATACATATGTACATATGTGCAAAAAAACTTCTATGATTATTCAAATGATTCTACAAATGGAAAAGCAGAGAAATAATTCTTTAAATATTGATCATTGATAGATAGGTTCAGGAAATTACCTTCTAGGTCCTATAGATGAAATGCATTATTACCCAAAAAATTTATGATTTGGAATGGTCCTATCCATAAATGTTGCAACTTGGTGTGTTTACATTTCTTTTCATGGAATTTGTCTCATAGGAGAACTAGGTCTGTAAGTCTGAAGGAGTTCACTCTTGCTCTCTTGTCAAACCAATGTTTGACTATCTTTTGATGTAGGGTAGTTTTACCCCTCTACAGTATTTTACCAAAGGCTTAATAAAATGAACAAAACCATGACAAATAAGAAAATATAGGAGGTGATTGATATTAAAACAATAGAAAGCATGAATCAAGATAATATTTGGTAGTAATTTTACATGACAAAAGAATATTTGATCTCATCAACGGTTGATATATTTGATGAAGATCCTCCACATTGAATAAAATACATAATTCATGTATTGAATGAAGTATTTGTAATAAATGGAGTGCATGATCGTTAGAACCTAACACTCCTAAGTATCAAAGTAGAAAGCCTATATTAAGGGAGGATTTCTCTCTCAAATCTATAGACTCTAACATCACCCTAGAAATTAATTTTTAATCATAAGCTAAAAATAGAGCTTTAACTATGATGTAATAAGGAGATAAGTGTTAGGAGTTATTACATCATAGCCCATATGAAGTGGTAAGCATGCATATGCATATATTATAGGTCAATGATAGTTGCATGTTAGGTTAAGAGTTTGTTATATCTGAAATAGGCATCCTCTATACTTAAATACCTATCATTGCATAATGCAAAGAATCAAAGAATTGAGTTCTACCAAAAAAATCCATATTTCACAATACTTAACTTTTTTATTTTATTCTAAACTCCTAAATTACAATGAATAGACTCCATATACTTTCATTATTTTTTTGACTTTGAAACCTTAAAGTGAAAGGAACAAATTCTAGGCCACTTTAATTTTTAATGTAAAGAGATTTTTCTACTATTTGAGAAACATGGAAATGATTTGAATGGACTACATTTGACCTCAACCTTATTCTTGTGTACCTTTAATTCATTTTAAATTTGAACTTTATACATTACAATTCTTCATCTCTTGCATTCTTTTTAGTTTCTTTTGATATTTTCTCTAAATGAAATATAAAGGACAAGGATATTTTTTCTATTTTTAGGGTTGAAATATCTTTTATTTTATCTATATCCTGCTAGAACATGTTCTCATTTATTCAAATTTAAGATTATTTCATACTAAGACATATAATCTCTTTCAAAATAATTTTAACTTTGTAGTCTCTTTCCTTGTGTCTAGTCTCATAACATGTACCACAATGAAAGATAACATATTCAAAATTCACTTGCTCTCATTCTCTTAATAAACACACACATATATAAAATTTACGTGTGGTTTTTATTGAGGGACACTCCCATCAAAATACAAAAATATTACATTTGTTGTTATGTCAATTAAACCATATCAATATGTCTTTTATCACAAATATTTTTCATTTCCTTTTGTGTCAAATATATTCTCTTTTTTTTGTGGAAAACATCCTAGAAGGGATGCCAATTCGGGTAATACCCAAGGAGGTAAGGGTATTTATTTTTCTAAATTTTTCTAGGGCTCGCACCTGGCCTACCACCTTTGAAATACTCAAGGAACAAACAAACACACAATAAGATTTAAATAAATAAATAAATAAAAATAATAAAATAAAATAAAGAGCATGCTCCTTGAGTGTGTCAAAAAGATAACGCACATCCAAACACCAGACAATAAGATAAAAAAAAACACAACACGAACCACACAGAAAAAACACAAGAACAACTTAACAAAACACAAACAAGACAAAAACAACAAAACTCTACAAAGACATAACCAACAAAAACAACCAGAACCTAAAAAAAAAATAAAAAAATAAAAAAATAAAAAACAACCAATAATAGACAATAAACAAAAACAAAAAACATAGAAAACACTCACACACAAAAACATGAATTAACACAAACTTACTGAAACACAAGAACAAGAACAACCAAAAACACAAGGACAATAAAAAAAAATACAAGACAACAAAAACACAAGAACAACAAAAAACAACACAAAAAAATTAAAAAGAAAACAAAACGAAAAACACACACACCTCAAAAAACTAAACAAAAAATAAAATAAAAATAAAAATAAAAAAATTGAAAACAAAAATGACCTTTCTAGACCAAAATAATTTTAAGGCAAGAATCAACAGAGGAAAGAAAAGAAAGAATAGTTTGAGCTAGGAAACTAAAATACCCTGACCAAACCAAAGAGAAGAAAAAATAAAACAAGAAGAAACTAGGTACCTCCATAACTAGAACCATCCAAATAAATGATAGAAAGAAGAGCTTCCCTTATTTGTTAAGCCCACCATCTAGGAGGGTGTCCATAGCAAGTAATATCACCTTTGTCCAAAGCCCAATTAGATTAAGCATCAACACTCTTGTTTTTATCTCTGACCACATGATTGTAATCAAATTTCAAAAATCCCATTTGGATTAATTGAATCTCCTCAATAATTCTTTTTATTCTCCAATCAACCTTATGATTCTTAGAGGGAGTCTTCAAAATATTAATCATGAGTTGAGAGATAGACTCAACTAGAACATTTTTTCATCTAACCTTAGTAGCCTCTTGAAGGCCTCTAAGGATACCATATCCCTCAGCAAGGTTATTGGAAATAATACCCAAATTCTTAGCAAAAGTAAAAACCAGGAAGTCATCTGAAAGTCTACCAAATCCTCTTGCACTAGCTTTTCCAAGGTTCCCTATAGAGGCTCCATCACTATTGAATTTTTTAAAATCCTTAGGAGGAGGTTTCCAATTTCTTGTCCTATCCATATTACAATTACTCACATTCCCTTTAAGTTGGTTGCCCTTAGAAGATTTAATATTTAATCTTTGCAATACTTGATCCCATATTTGGTGGGAGCTTTGGGGTGATTAAGGAGTTGTTGTACTGATTCAACTAAGTTGGCAATGGTCTTTTACCAAATATAGTGAATATCATTCCTATCTTGATTAAAAATTTAGTTGTTCCTTTCATTCCAGATATTCCAAAGTAGAATGGTAGAACCCATCCAAACTAATTGCCTCATAAAATTCTCAATACCCTCTTGTTTAGGCAAATCCCTCAAAATTTGTTCAAAAATAAAAAAGTTGGACCACTGTAAGCCAAGTAAAGTGGCCATTCTCCTCCATAGTTTAGAGGTTGAAGTACACTCAATAAAATGGCTAACACATCTAAAAGGGCCATGAGAACCATGCTTCATAAGTTGCTCACCAGTAAGCACACTACGATGCAATAAAAGCCAAGTAAAGAACCTCACCATAGGCCAAATATTTTGAGCTCACAACCGAGAAAATATGTCAGATGATTGGTTGGGATTATTATGGTATAAGGTCAAATAACCTTGAGAGACTGAATACTCACCCTTAGTAGTGTTTTTCCATATAAAAAAATCTTTTTCTTGAGACCAAGAGAGAGATCTCATATGAAGGATACCTTGGATAGCTTATCTTTGCCTTTCTAGGATTTAAATAGGCTAGTCCTCAAAAGGGATTCAATATCTACTAACCTTTAAATTACCAGTATAGTATTGACAGTAATTAGCCATATTTATCTAGTTAGATCGATGAAGCTCCTCCATTCAAGACCTCCAATTAGGAAACTGGGTTATCAAAGGCTTGTGACCATCCCATGAATTTGTCCAAAAATTTACCTGTTGACCATTGTGAATGATCCAAAATAAATTTTTCTTTATCAAATCCTCACGAGTCTTAAGAATTGTTAAATGGGATAACCTTTGGTAGGCAATTGATAGCGAACAAGGTCTTTAGGACTTTTGTTCTCAGCATAGTAAGCATGGATATTATTGGCCTAAAGAGCATTGGGGTTATGCAACATACTCCAATATAATTTAGTAGCTAAATATTTGTTGTTATTAATAGAATATCAAAATTCTAACCCCCGTTCATTCTTAGGAATACATAAAGTGTTCCATTTCACCAAGGCCCATTTTATTTTCTCCTTAGTACCACTCCAGAGGAACCGATGATTGATTTGATCCATTTCTCGAAGAATAGCCTTTGGGATATTCAACACGGAAGAAACATAAATAGGAATAGATTGAAGGACAGATTTTACCAAGGTTATTCTACCCCAGAAGAAATCCACTTGTTGGTCCACTTTCTAATTTTCTTCTTGACTTTGTCCAACAACCAATTCCAATATTTTTTTCTACCTTTGAATATTTATGGGAATACTTAAATAAGTGATCGAAAGGAAGTTCTTCTTATATCTTAATTTATCCAAGACCATGGATTCCTATCTGGAAGTGCAGTGAAAGAAAATAACTTTAGATTTTTAATCATTGATCAATTACCTAGTAGCCTTATAAAAACAACTAATGATTTGCTTAATATTATAAGCTTAGCTTTACTTAAAAGAGTAGAGTCATCAAAAAATTAAATATAAGAGATAGGTCTAGCTCCATGAGCAATGGTAACTCCCTCAAGGGTTTTGTTTTCTCTCTTCTTGGTTATAGTCCTACCCAAGAATTCAGCAAGAATGATGAATAAATAAGGGGATAACGGATCACCTTGCCTAATACCTCTGGAAGCTAGGAAAAACTGATAAGGCCTACCATTGATAAGAACTAAGTAGAAAAATGAAGAGATACATACCATAATACAATCCATCCAATCCTAAGAGAAACCAAATTGCCTCAAAAATTTGATAAGGAAGTGCCAATCCACTCTGTCATAAGCTTTGGATAAGTCTAACCGAATGAACATGGAAGGAGATTTTTGCATATCCATGGAATGAATGGCTTCCTAAGCAAGAACTATCTCATCAACTATTTGACGCCCTTCCACATAACCCCCTTGTTCAAGGAAAATAATATTATGCAAAAGAGGCTTCAACATTTCTACCATGATCTTAGTAATGATTTTGAGAAGAACATTATATAAAGCAATAGGTCTAAAAGTTGAGATATGATCAACCTCTTGAGATTTTGGAACAAGAGTAATATAAGTTGTATTGATAACATTCAAAATTTCTTTGGCTTTCCTGGCTTCTTCCACCATCTCTAATAAATCAGCATGAAGGATATCCCAGAACTCTTGGTAGAACTCAATGGGAAAACCATTAGGACCTGGGGTTTTCCCTTTTTGCATTTTAAAAACTACATGTTGAAGTTCATTGATAGTAACAGGAGCAATAAAAATAGAGTTCTCCTCAAAAGTGATACGATAAGGGATTGCTTGAAGAACATTTTGTTGAGAAGCTAAGTCAAGAGGAGTAGCAGCAAAAATATTCGAAAAGTAATAGACAACAATAGAGTTCATGCCATCCCAAGTGTAAACATCTCCAGAATCTGATTTTAGGTAAGAAATAAATTTGTGAGATCTTCGATATAGAAGAGATTTGTGGAAGAAATTTATGTTTCGATCTCCTTCTTTGAGCCATTAAATTCTAGATTTTTGTTTTCATAAGATTTCTTCTCTTTTTTCCCATTACTCTAACTGAGTTGTGAGTTTAATTACATCTACACATCAACTCTTTGTGAGGCCATCTAAATCGATTTTTTTATTCAAATTTTCAATTTGAACAATAACTTCATGTTTTTTTTTATAAACATCCCCAAACTCCTTCCAGTTCTAGGCCTTGATTTTGGATTTAATGTATTGCAGTATTTTGGCAAAACAGAATATATTAGTCTTATACCTAGGCTTACCTTCCTTCCACCATTATTGCACATGAGGTCTAAAGGAACTATCTTTGAACCACATTAATTGAAAATGAAAAGGAGAAAAACTCACTTTGGTTTTCCACATTTGCTCTAAATAAAATATTAAGGATGAGGAGATTTTTTTCCTATTTTTAAGGTTGAAAGATATTTTATTTTATCTAAATTCTACTAGAATATGATCTCATTTATTAATTTTTAAGTTTATTTCATACTAAGACATATAATCTCTTTCAAAATAGTTTCAACTTTATAGTCTCTTTCCATGTGTCTAGTCTCATAACATGTATCACAATGAAATGCAACGTATTCAAAATTCACTTGATCTCATTCTCTTAATATACGCACATATATAAAATTTATATGTGGCTTCTACTGAGGGTCACTCCCATCAAAATACAAGAATATTACATTTGTTGTTATGTCAATTAAACCATATCAATATGCCTTTTATCACAAATATTTTTCATTCCCTTTTGTGTCAAATATATTATTCAACTTCCTCAAAGTACTATGTTTACAAAATTAAATCCTTACATAATTTTGATTAAGATATAAATCTCACTTGGCTAGTTGCATTTTAAAATTTTAATTTCACCAAGATGAAGATTAACACCATGATTGGCTAAACTGTCAGCTATAAAATTTTCTTCTCTATAACTATGCTCACATTTCCAAGAGATTGTCTATAACACTAGATGATGAATATCAACAATAATATTATTTTTTATCCAATTTCCACATCCATTTTTGTTGATAGCATTAATGATAATTTGTAAATACCCTTAATTAAAATATATTTCCATCATTTTTCTATTGCAATTTTAATCCTTATAAGAAGTGTCTTAGCCTCTACATAGTTGTTAGTTGAAGTTCCATGTGATTTTGAGTAAATGAGGAGAATTTTACCTTAATTATTTTGAAAAACACAACCTCTATAGGCTTTTACCATATTTCCTTTAGAAGCACCATCAAATTTAATTTTAATAAACCCAATTTTTGGACATTTTATTTTTACCTTAGATTGAAGTAAATTTTTTATTTTAGTATCATTATTGTAAATGACTTTTCATGTATGTTCAAATCCTATAACCAAGTTGTTACCAACTCTTTTCTTGCACTTAAAACTTCCCATTATGAGCTCCATATATGTAAACATATGAAAAAGAACCAATAATACAGTTCCAAACTTAGGAATGATTAGAAATTTATTTTTTAAAATTCTATTATTCCTTTTAAACCATAAATTATAAAAAATAATATAAATTTTTAATTATATAAAACTAAATTTTATAAAACAAAAATATTATAAAAAAACAATTATATAAATATTTTAATATAAAAATTATTATAATTATTTTTAAAAAATATCTATATTATTATTTTATTTATACAATTATATATAATATTAAATTACAATGTGAATAGCTCTAGGCACCTATTAGATATTGGAGTGTTGTGCCCCACACACTCACATATGTGTGTGTTACTTGAAATCGGTAACACCTTTATCCGATATGGGGTAGGATACCAAATTGAACTCAAAAGTTATCATTATAAAATCTAGCCCATTGGGTAAGACGAAGTTAACGAGACCCTGGCCCTCAAAGAAATTGAACTGAGGCACCTAACCAACAAACACTCGAGTGCTACCTTCTATCCTATCCCTTTTTAGGTATATTGTGGTTTGAACATGGGTCTCCCTCTAGAGAGCCCAAAGCCCTGACCACTACATAGTTCACCTATTAACTATCAAAGTGTTGTACCATATATATATTGTTACATGGCGAATTAGTAACACCTTTGCTTTATATAGGGTAGGATGCAAGACATCGGATCAAACTTAGATGTTGTTATTATAAACCCTAGCATGTTGGGTAAGATGAAGTCAATGGGACCTGAACCTCTAGGTAATCAAACCAGGGTTGACATAGGACATTAGATCAAACTTGAACATCATCACCAAAACCCTAGTTTACTAGGTAAGATGAAGTAAATGTACCCTGATCCTCTAGGGAATCGAACTAGGGTTGACAAAGGACATCAGATTGAACTCAAACACTGTCACTATAAAACCTAGGACTGGGTAAGATGAATTCAATGGGACATAACCCTTTAAGGAATCAAATTGAGGTTGATGTAGGACACTAGATCAAACTTGTACGTCATAACTATAAACCCTAGTCTGCTAGATAAGATGAAGTCAATAGAACCCCAACCATCCAAGGAATCTAACCTAGGTTGATGCAAGGCATCAGATCAAACATAGATGTCCTCACTATAAATATTAACCAACTAGATAGATACCTTGACCCTTGAGGGAATAGAACCAATGCAATCAGTCGATAAACACATGAGTGCTACCTTCCAACCTATCATCTTCTAGATATTTTATGATCTGAACATCTGTCTCTCTAAAGAGAGCCCAAATCCATTACCATTGTGTTGTCCATAGGGAATCGGTAACACCTTTGCCCAATATGGGGCAAGACATAGGACACCATATCAAATTCAAACATCATCACTATAAATAGCTTGTTGGGTAAGATGAAGTCAATGGGACCTGACCCTCCAAGGAATCATACCAAGTTTTATGGAAGACATCGATCAAACCAAGTTTGATGGAAGACATTGAATCAAACTTAGAAGTCGTCACTATAAACCTTAGTCCGTTGGGTAAGACAAAGTCAATGGAACTCAAACCCTCCAAGGAATCAAACCAAGGTTAACATAGGATACCAAGTTGAACTTAGACACTCACTATAAACCCTACCTCATAAGATAAAACAAAGTCAACAAAACCCCAACCCTCTAGGGAATCAAACCAAGGTAGCCGACCGATAAACACTTGGATGTTATCTTCCAACCTATCCCCTTTTGGGTACATCATGGTTTGAACATGGGTCTCTCTAAAGAAAACCCAAAGCCCCATTGTGTTGTCTTCGTGAACAAAAATGTTAAGGTAAAACACAAGGGTTTTTATAAGGGATCTTGGTCCCCTCGTACCTGTGTTTTAACTTGGGTCTTTTAAGAAAAACCCAAGGACTTACAAGTATAGTATCCCTCTGAAATTGTTGTACCATAAATTATGAGCAAATATTTCCTGAAAGATGAATCCAATGGATAAAAGTTGAAATGTTTTTATGAATTCGAAGGAAAAAAGTTAAAAGACAAAATGCATTTTTTTTTTTTTCCTTTTTTTACACAATCTCACTCACACACTTGCACACATCACATCCCACTATGGTTTAAACCTAGATCTCCCAAAAGGGAGTCCAAAGCCCTAACCACTATAACAAATAGGATAACACATTAATGTATATAAGTAAATTAAATAGGATAGGTTTTTTTTTTACATTAAATAAATACCTTATAAAGTTTGAACAATAAAATAACGTTAAAATCTTTAAAAATATATCTTGAACAGGTCAAATTCGAGGGCTGGTCCAAGTGATTCAGACACGCATGGATTACAATAAAATAACGTTAATATCTTTAAAAAAAATCTTGAAAAAGTCAAATTCGGGGGCTGCTCCAAGTGATTCAGACATGCATGGATTAAACACCATTAATTTTCCTGCAAAGTCGCACGGGCACCCTCAAAATAGTGGTGAAGCCTTTTCTAACATTCATATCAATTGACCACACTGGTTTTCGGAGAGGAGACAGAAAACAGCAGAAACTTTTTTTTTTTAATAACAGCAGAAACTTTGCCAGTGGACCATGCCAAGCACTTTCTATACAATGTCAGCGCCTACCACAGGAGGGAGAGTCATTCGATTCGACCAGGAAAAATGGAGGAAGAATCGCTTATCACTCCTCTGCTATCGCCGAGACGGGAAGAAAGAGAAATAGGAAGAAGGCTCATAACTCCAGACTTGACCCGCAGGTTTTTGACAGAATCTAAAGCCCTCTGGAAATTCGCAGGTGCGGCCATCTTGAGTCGCATTGCCACGTTTGGGCTCAACGTCATTACTCAGGCCTTCGTTGGCCACATCGGCAATTTGGAACTCGCGGCTTTCTCAATGGTCATCAGCGTCATCGTCGGCTTCACCTCTGGCCTCATTGTGAGTCTTGTCTCCTTTTCCTTTACCTTCTCCAATAACCACGTTGGTACTCTCTTTTTTTTTTTTTAAAAGGCTCTCTCCTGATTTAGGATCTCGTTTATACAGATCATAGGGCATGTAGTGTATTAATCATTTAGAATTTACTTTGACAAAATTAAGTTGCCGTTTGGGAATTTATTTCGTTATGGGCGTATCCCTGGTTCTCGCTGTAAGGCTGTCGACTGTACTTGGAGATCGGCCTGAAGGGAAATTAGTCGTAGTTGATTTGAATTCAAAAACTCGTGGATTTCGCAGTGTCAAGCTCTAGTTTTATTTGAAGCATAGAGCTCTTTGTAAGCTTTAAGAGTATTACCGGCGTTAGGGGTTTATATGTGCGACTATGGACTTAGAACAGTTGAGGTTTGCTATCATTATTAACTCGGCTACTCACTCTAAAATTAAGCCAACTAACTATTAATGAAAGAAATGTTAAGCATTAAAAGGGTTTAGATGATTACACTTTTTTAACATAATTTTTTTAATAAAAAAATTTATATGTAAAAAATCTATACACATTAATATATATATTATAGATTTGGTTAGTATGATAATTTTTAAGATTGTGTAGTTTTCTTTTAATTATGCATAGGAAAGAAGAGTCTCCTTCTAACCATGACCCTTCCTAAAGCTAAAGCCGAGAGTTATGCTTATCAATAGGGAATTTAATATACAACCACCACACATCTACCCCTTCACACACTCCCCATGCTCCCGAAAGAAGACCCAAAGCCTCATGCCGCGGTTTGAACCTTGGACCTCCTAAAAGACGATCCAAAGCCCATTACGATGTCCCTTATAGGATTGAAACTTTTAAGTTAGAAAGAAACCTCGAGCGGGATTTCCCTTGACTGGAAGGAGAGGGGGGAGCGTGAGCGAACGGGGGCGCCACATATTGTGAGGATGAAGTACACCTATTAAAGGAAAGGGCATGCGCCCCCACCCCCTTGAAATAGGAGTGAAGGGCAATGAATGAATAGACAGGCCTTGCAATCTGGACACTATTAGTCAAAGGGGGCTATTGATGGAGGATCAATATTTAATCTATTGCCCAATCCATAAATTAAGAGTTTAGTACCGTCCACCAAGTCATTGTTTAAAGCTGCCATCCCCCTAGAGATGGAGTTGATTCTCTTATATACGTATTAACACTCGCCATATTTTGTTTTAAAAAGGCTAGATGAGATTATTCTTTACTGCTAGTAGTGCAGGGATTTTCATTAGTGGTAGGTCTTGAAGAGAAATAGTCGAGCAATATAGGATTGACCATCAATGACAAGGGTTCTAGGTTTCCCACTATTCTTTATTGACTGGAAGAAGCGAATAACATATGATGCATGAAATCTTATCATTGCCCCACCTCTAGAATTAGTTATTGAATGCCACCTACAAAGAAAGAAGGATTTCTATAGAGAAAGAAGGGTTGCTACAAAGAAAGAAGGGTTGGAAGGCTAAGGTTAAAGGTGATCGTTGGGGAATAGATTATTAATTGGAATTGCTTGATTGATTGATTGCTCAGCCTTTATAACTCAATAAATCGAGATTGCCAACCTCCCAGGCCAACTGGAATAGACTGGAATAAAGGACGAGGTAGGGATAGCCAACTGGATAGCTTATTAAATAGAGGGCCTCCACTTTTTTAAGAGGGATTCCTTTTAAAGAGGTACATCCTCCTAATCGTTCCCCCCCAAAATAGAGAGGCACCTTAAAATAGGATAAAATGAAATAAAGAGGGCCTTCACTTTTTGAAGAGGGGTTCCTTTCAAAGAGGAATAAAAAAGTATCCTTTTAAGTAGTGGTTTGGGCCTTTACTCACTAGAGCTGCAATGAGTTGTGCCTATCCTCATGTTTGGCTGAAAGTGCTTGTTTCATGGAATGTTTGATAAAATAATGCTATGCTAAGTGAATGCTTTGGAGTGATAGTTGATATTCCTTGAAACAAGTTGTGCTATGTTCTATATCTGATTTGGAAATAGGTTTTGAGAAAGCGTTTGAGCTATTGTGGATAGTGAAGCATATTGAGTCTCTAATAATTCTCTTTATGTTTCTATCAATGAGAAGTGAACTTGAAAGTGGTTGAGTTGTGGTGAAGTATATAGAGTCTCTAAAAATCCTCTTTATGTTTCATGAGTGAGCTTTCTGAAAGTAATTGAATTGAATTATATGCAAGTGATGCTATTTGTTTGAACAACTTTTGTGAAAGCTAAAGGAAAAATTTGGGTGAGCTTTTGTAAAAGCTTATAACCAAATTTGTGACAAGTCTTGTGAGGTCTTGTGGAATGATCCATAACAGCTTTTATAAAATCTAAGGACATATTTGTGTGAGCTTTTCTGAGAGCTTACAAGCAGGTTTGAGACAAGTCTTTATGAAGACTTGTGGACAACTTTGGGCAAGCTTTGTGAGAGCTTGTGAGCAGGTTTTGGACAAGTCATTGAGAGGGCTTGTTGGATAGATTTGAGCAAGTTTTTGTTGAGCTTGTGGATCAGTTTGGGCTATGCTAAACTATAAGCATAACAACTATTATAAGCCATTATCCTACTCTTCCGCTCTTAAGATATTCTCCCTCTTTATTGGTAAGGGCACGAACAACCTCTCTATCTATAATGGTTCGTGAATCAATGCCTTATTTAAGACCTTGACCGAGTCCTTTTTGATATAGAGAGGAAATAAGCTTTAAATGTTTTCTTTGAATTCACTCTCAAGTTGATTCATGAAGGATTTTGGTGACTGTGTTTGTTTGGTAGTGTTGCATTGTCTTTAGGTGGAAGTATTTGGTATTTCTATCTCTCATTTTTAACTAGGTCATCCTTGACCTAATCCTCCAAATTGCCTCTTCAGCTCTACAAGCTTGGTCAAGATCTTGATGCAATTGTAGTCTCTACTTTTCTTGATGGGGAGTAGGGGTGTGATCCCCTATTTCTTGCTCGAGGGCTTTAGTCTTCTGAATTAGAGTTTTAAATTTTGAATGAAATTTTGTTTGTTTGCCAATCCATTCTTTGATAACTTTCTTGAGGTTTGTGATTTTTTTTTTCCAAATATCTTGAGGGTTTTTTTGAGGGATATGCTGCTTCCAAGTGCTTTCTACTAAAACTGCAAAGTCCTCTTGGTCAGTCCAAGCAGAGTTGTATTTGAATGGGATTTTTCTTTTCCCAAGAACATTGTTCCCCAAGTCTAATAAGATGGCCTTGTGGTCAGAAACCGAGCTCTGAATTATCTTACTTGACACCAAGGATTAGTGGGTTAGAATGTCCTCATGAATGAGGAACCTATCTAACCTTTCAACTATGAATTTGACTCCTGCTCTTCTATTTGTCCAAGTATATTTTCCATTCTTAAAATCTCTCCTCTCCCCTCAGGTTTTAAAAGGGCCTTTTTAAAGTAGTCTCCAGCTCTAGATTCCGGCTCTTAAAAGCTATCCTCTCCACACCTACTTGGGTTGTCTTGGCAAGCTCCATAAAAAAAACCCATGGATTCATAGGATCCACTATTATTGTTCTTATATGCTTGCTCAATTTTAGTTTTGGGGGGATTTTTAGAGTTTCAAAAATGATTTTAATTTGCATTTACACTAGAAAAAATAGAATTTCCTTACCTTTAAACAACTCGGTATTTCTAGCCAATCATAAGCCCCATGCCACTGCCAAAGGGACACATCTATACTCCTTTAATCCTCTTTTTTGAACTATTATTGCATGTTATATAAACATTTCTTAATAGACCACTATCCTTTCCCTTGAGTCAAAGAAAAAATTAAATTCCACTTTTCTATTGCAAAAGGGCAATGAACCAAGAGATGGCACATTGTTTCTTCTTCCTTTTTATACATGACACACTAACTTGGTCCTTGCCAAGACCTCCTTTGAAGAACATCCTATATTAGTGTTTTCTTATCTAGAGCTAATCAAACAAAGATTCAAGTTTTTAGGGGAGCTTTTACCTTTCATATTCTACTCCACCACAAAAGATTTTCCTCATTGTTGTTGAAAAAGCTTGCCTTATATCCTTCTCTAGTTGTGTGCTACCCACTTGTTGGATTCTTAGACCATATCAGAAAGTCTCTTTGTTGATCGACTCTTATATTTTCTCTTTCTAGTTGTTTTGTGTAATCATGTCAAATATGTGCTTCATTTCCTTCCAATGTTAGCTCTTTTGTTGTGAGCCATCCTTGATTCCATAAATTAGTATTTTTTGATACCACCTATCTATTATGTTTTGTGGAAGATTATAGTCTCGCCTAGATATTTTTCTATTCTTACTTATTTTCCATTCCTTATTTTTCATCCCAAGATATTATTAACCAATGGGAAAGCTATGTTTAGTGCTTTCCAAATAATTATAGCTTTTGAAACATAATGATACCATAAGTATTTTACTTTCATAGATGTCAATAATATAATTTTAATTTAATTCTTAAACATCAAAATAATAATGTATATAAGATGTATATATATGGCCTTGCAAAAGTTTTTTTGTATGTTTAAGTACCATTTTTGAATCAAACTTTATCCACAACAAACCTTAGACTGCATTATATTTTGATGATGATGTTTATATGCTGCACTCAGTTTCACTTTCAGTAGTAGATACATTTAGACTGCTTATTTTGATGGATGCCATGCAGACATTTAATATCTATATATGTATATAGATATAGATATAGAGATATATGTGTGGATGATCTTTGATTTAGTTCATTTTCAGCATTTGATAGATTACTCTTTCATGGATGAATATGGATCAGTTTTACAGTCTCAGATTCACCTGTATATGTTTTTAGTTTCAGTTTATGGGTTCAAATGTGATTTCTATGGTGAGAGCCCAAGCCTTTTAATTTAAGGGGTTTTGAGCCTTTTAAAATAGAGAGGATAAGGCAGATGTTTTCAGCTTGTGTGAAACATATGATCTGATTTTTATGGTTTAATGAAAAGCATGATTATGGTCTCTAATATCCCAATCACGCCCATGGGAGGTGTCTTCTAGGTTCTTTCCAGGAGCCCAACCAAATTTTAGGACTTAAATGCGTGTGCTTAAATCCCTTTCAAAATAGAGAAGGGCATTCGAATATTCACATAAATATTCGAGACTATTAGGGCATACATGTTAGGTAAGAGTGGAACCCACGGCCCAGTCACCACTCATTCATATTTCATAAGTCACTTAAGTGAACCTTATAAAGTAACTTCAATTAATTAAAAGTGACCTCATGTTTAAAAGGGGTTTAGAGAGGCCCTTTAAAAAACCCAAGGAGAGGTTCGACTCCTTTAAAATCAAATCAAATCAAATCGAATCAAAATTTGGTGTTGTTTTATAACGGCTCTTTCCCCCTATAAAGCAAAGAGTCTGGGAGATTTCAAAAGAGTTGGAAGGACACACTAGAATGAGGTATCATTCAGCTACAACATTTTAAGGCCATTTTGAGCGGCTCTTTCTCTTCTGCTCTCTCTTCTAAAAAGGGGTTGAACCTGACCAGGAACTTTATAGGTGATATGATGCTTGGCTTGAATTCTTGAGTACCAATGATTCAGCGGTTCAAGGTATACTTGTTTCAGTTTTTTTATAAGATTGTTCAAAAATTTTAGGATTAATCTTTGTTTTGGATTAGGTTGAGGCTTTTTTAAGGTCTCCATTGCATTGCTTATCGATCCCTATTTTAGTCCATTCTTCGCTACTGTTGTGCATGGCTTCGCCCCAGTAGCAAGTCTTTCTCACTTTAATTTTTTCAATGTCTCTTTGTGCATGGCTCTACTAGGCCACTTAGATTTTAAAACCCATCGCCCTTTCCTTTCGAGTTTTGCCTTGCTCTTCAAACTTGCGTTCACGTATGACTCCGTTTTGAAGGTAGGGGCTAGTCTCGAGGTAGGGGTGAGTCTCACCTTGCTCCCAGGGGTAACTACGCAGAAACCTCTCTCTGAGGTAGGGGCTTAACTCGAGGTTTAGGTCTTAGTACCTTGCTAGTCTCTATTGTAGATCAAATACCGGTTCCTTCGGCCTAGCTTATCGATTGGTTGGATGGGTGGGTTATCTAGCCATCCCAAGGATGAGATTTGTGTCCATTATATCCCTACATATCACAAGGTATTCGAACCCTTGATTATGCTCCAGCTAATCTCTGTAGGGCAAGGGGGTCCCGTTGTACTCCAAAAAGGTAGGTGGGGATCTCGATCCAGTTAACAATCTTAATTTCTTGATCCATTTAACAATATCGATTTATTTACGTCTTAAAAATATCCTTAAAATCGATTATAAAGCCTGCCCTAAAAGAGATTCTAAATCGATTTATATACGTATTAACAATGTCGATTATTTAATTGATATTATTGGGAGGATTACTTCTCTATCTCCCTTTAAAAGAACACCCTTTCTTCAATTCGGATGCTCCGAAGGGAACCTTGTAAATCCCTCCCGACCCAAGGGAGGCCAACAGAGATAGATAATAAAACCAACCCACGTTTACTCCATTCCACCCATAATCAAACCAACCTGCGTTTACTCCAACTCCAGAGATAGAAATTCCCCTTTAAAAGAGAAACTTGGCTCCCATTTGGATGACCCATCGAGAATTAGAAACTACTCTCGACCGAAGGGAGGCTTACTTAGAACTTTGTCTCCCTTTCAGAGATAACCCTAGCTCGCTATTCGGATGCCCCGAAGGGAATTGGAAACTACTCCCGACCGAAGGGAGGCTTCCTTTTCTGCCTCCTTTTAAGAAGTATACCGACCAATTATATACGTATTAACAACTGAAGATAGATCCCCGAGATGATAGATAGATCCTCGAGATGATAGATACCTCCACCTCCCTTTAGTCTTAAATAGATGGCTATAGATATAATAGAGTAGAATATTCGAGGCAACTACCCCTCTAACTATTTACCTCATTTTCAATTCAGAATGGCTTCTTGTCACTACTGGAGCTCGTTATTGTTGATATGGGTAATTAAGACACCTCCCATAGTGTTGAGATTCATGTTTGCCCTATGCCTAAATATCACGAGGGAGTCAAACCCTCGATAATGCTCCAACTGATCTAAAAAAGATAAGATTTAAATCATCTCATTATTTATGTTATAACAATTATGATTATGCTCCTGCTAATCTCTGCAAGGCAAGGGGGCCCCGTCGTACTCCAAAAGGGGAGGCAGGGATCCCGATCCAGTTAAAAATCTTGATTCATATACGTATTAACAATGTCAATTATTTAATTGATATTATTTTGACTTTGATTGATCCTTCATAACTGGTTTTTCTGAGTGTTCTTCTTCTTAGGTATTTGGAAACCTGCTGAGTTTATATCTTCTTTCTTTTGATCAGGAATTTTATTTGGGCAAGCACTGGCCAAATGACCATATTCATGGCAAATTCTACAACGAAAAGGAATGTTCTCATAGTCCACTACTTGCTCCCAAGTGTCTTCCCCAAATTGTAATGTGATATTTTTATGAAGGGGTTTGTCAAAATCCATTAAAACACAAATTCGAGCATAAATAATATGTTCAAAATTTTGAGTACAATCAACAGTCATCATAAAAGTTCCTAAAGAGTTTCCAATTGAAGAAAAAATAGTAGGATGACAAAATTCAATAGGGAGGCCAAAGACTTTAACCCACACGGGAGCTATAGAAGGCAACTCTTCTTTGGCTTTAAATTTAGTATGACAGGGCTTCATGAAAAGCCCTGCCCTTCCAAAAAACCAAGGACCCCCTTGAAAAGTTTTCTCTCTATCTTCATTATTAGCAAATAAAACAAGAAAATAACCATTTGGATAAATAGAGATTTGTAACTCACCTTTAGTTTTCCAGCTTTTTGCAGCCCATACATTGAAAGTAGATAGACTCGGACGAAAACCCAAGAACCAACAAATTAGACCTTTTTTTTTCAAATCTTCAATGCCAGTCTGAATGTTACTCATATTAAGCTTAACAATAGGAGTTTCATCAGCTGCTTTAAGACATCCTGACTCCATTTTCCTGGGATCAATCTTAGGCATTCTTAGAGGTTTATGGGAAGCCCTAATATTGATATTAGCATTAGGTCGAGGTCGTCCACCACGAAGGGCATCCCTAAAATTCATTTTTAGGACTCGAGTCTTCAAAATTCTTACCCTTGACAAGGGTTTTCACAGTAGAATTATTTTGTGGGTGCACATTAGCACCATATTCACTTGAGATATGAGCCATTTTTTGATCAACTGCTTGAAACTTGTTTCGTGATCTCTTTAATCCTTGCCCTAGACACCGTCGAAAGGTATGGTTTTCACTTTTATTTTGAGCAGCAAATTGGAAGTCGTTGTCACTCAAATTCACAGTATGATTTGTTGAAAGACAAATTTCTAACCCATCTTGTATCCCTTGAAACATTTCCTACTAAAATATTGAGCATAAACCACAAACATATTGGCCGCTAGGGCCCGAAGGCCATAAAAACCAACCTCTGGAGCTGCTTGCACTCAACCCAGATGAAACCCTCGCATAGCCGCTTGCCAAATATATCATTCACACATAGGGATGTGCTAGGATCTGTTTTGGTCCAAATGATATGAAACTTGGTGGAGACGTTCTAAGGTTTTTCAAGCATCTACCCTCAAAATTTCAGCTCAATCCGAGTTCGGATGAGTGAGATATGGCCGAAACGTGTTCGGCAGTTTGGACAGTCCTGCCTGCGAAAAACATCCAGCTTGTTGTTGCCTCTCAAGTGTCATAAGCTTGTCCACATAGTATCCCAATAAAATTTTAAATTCAATCAATTAAAATATAATAATAAGGTTGTAAGTTTACGAATTTCATTTTGAAAAATTTAGAGTTAAAATTCCAAAATTCAAACGTCACCTAAAATATAATAACTACAACATGCAATATTTCCACTTAAAATAAATATCCACAATACAAAATAAAATAGAAGAACACCTATACAACTATATATTATTGAAAATATTACAACTGAAACAACTGCCCGTAAAAAAGATTTTTTTTTTTTTAATTGTATATAACTGATGAAAACAAAGTTAATATTTTGATTTAAGTATGGAATTTTTATTTTCCAAAAAAAATATATTAAGGCTTCATTTTTAAAATATCATAAATAACATATATATTTTTTTAAATTCCATTTTATTAAACAAATAAGTTTAAAAAAAATATAAAAATGAAAACAAAATATTTTAAAATTTACAATAATATATTTAATTCTTTTAAAAATTAAAATTACAATTTTCACATTAAATCTTATAATTAATATGTTTAACAAAGTTATAAATTCATCACACTATTTTTTAAATTTATAATTATATAATATATTAAATTTAATCTAGGTTTGAGGGCCTAGTCTAGTGGTCAAAATGTTCCTATGGAAGCATAAAGACCATGGTTCCAATCCCTCAAGCATCGTAGTATCGGATGGTGTGTTGTGCCAACATCATCGACTATGTTAAAAGGTTTACCTAATGCAACTAGAGGTTATACTGGTGGCAAGGAACATGATTTGAAACCACTAAAAGTTATAGTGGCAACAAAGAATAGGGTTCAAACCCATGAAAAACATAGAAAAAACAAAAAATTGTAATTTTTTCCCTCAAAATGAAAAAAAGATACATATATTATGGATGTAATATGTGCCAAGAGTCAATGATGAGGAGCTAAATTTTTTTGGTTTTGTGTGTTTGTTTGCTCCTTGAGTATGTGTGGTAGGCCAGGTACGAGTCCTAGACGTTTTTGGCGGAATGGATACCCCTGCCTCCTTAGATCTTACCTAAAAATAACATCCTTTTGAAATGTTTTCCACAAATAAAAAATATGTGAACAAGCTTATGAAGGCTCAGAAAACACATATGCTAGGAATATACATGCAACGTTCTTGGATTGTTCTCACAGGCTTTGCAGTGGCAATTCTACCCATTTATATATTTACCACACCTCTTTTAAAGCTCTTTGGACAACCTAATAACATTGCGGAATTATCATTTAAAGTCTCAATGTGGTGCATTCCTATGCATTTTTCCTTTTGATTTCCCCAGTTCTTATAGGTGAGTTATCTCAAGTTTATCACAGGAGTCATTTATGGTAATAATAGAAATTTAATCACAATGACCCATTATTTTTATTATAATTTTTTTTTAATTATTTTTTTATATTTAAAAAATTTGTGCTCAGGTGTTGCTGTTGGATTGGGTTGGCAAGTTATTGTTGCCTATATAAACATTGGATGTTACTATGTTATTGGCGTTCCATTTGGATTGTTTCTTGGTTATGTACTTCAATTGAAAGTCAAGGTCGGTTATTATTTTTTTTTTTTTTTTTTTTGTTTTCAAAGTTCGCCTGTAAAACCAGTTTTGGTTTTCCTTAAACATTTTAAATGATGAATTTGTTTTTTAGGCTAATTTTTGTTTTCCTTAAACATTTTTAATGATGAATTTATTGTTTAATTTACAGGGAATCTGGCTTGGAATGATAGGCGGGACTACAGTACAAACCCTTGCATTGGTGTTCATCACATGGCGAACTGATTGGAATAAGGAGGCTAGTGAATGTTTTATAGTATTAAATTCATGTTCAATAATGATAAAATAAGGATATATTTATAATAATCATTGTCTGATCTTATTTTCCGTTTTTGCAGGTTAAAATTATTGCAACTAAAGTTAATAGGTGGTCCTCTTCTAAACCCACGAAGGAGAAACAAGGGACTATTAACGATTATCTATAATGGAAGATTCCAGAATAAGTTGAACTTCACCTTTCTGGAGTTAAATTATATTTTAATCATTGTAGTTTATTTATTTTGGTTGGAGAATAAAGAATTGTATTTGGGTCTCCACTCTTGAGAAATCAGGATTCTCTTCTTTAAAGTTTGAGAGTTTATAAACAGATTCTCATCTCAATTGAGTTGTTATAACTAAAAAGCTATATCATTATAATGTTTGAATTCTTGTTATTTTTTTTTAGATTTTTTCAATGTTTTATGTGAAATATAAATATTTCATAATTCAATATCTTTCTTGACATTTTCCTAAAGCAACTTTCACAATACCAAAAATTCACCTCTACTATGTATGCATTGCATCTTAGTAGATTAATATTTCCAAAACATCACATTATCATAGTTCGTTTTACAGATCTTGATTCCTAGTTTCCTTGTTGAAGCACAAGTGCAACCACAAAAATTATAATAAATAGTTTATATGAAATCACATTGATGTCATAAAATAAAACACATATTACCAATAAAAAATATTAAAGTAAATATTAATCATTATTTGAGTTAACATTTTCTTGTCAGCTTCAGCTAAACTTACTACTTCCTCTAACCATTGAGAAGAGAATTTCAGTTTATGATTCTCAATTAAAACCCCTCTATTGTCTAGTCTATTTGCACATTTGTTTCCTTCCCATAACGTATGTGTAAACTTGATTTCTTCAAACTCGACAACAAGGTCTTAAATTTCCACAATTAATTATCTCTTGTATGTTCCATGGGGCCTTTGCTTTCCTCAAAATTGCATTTATTACTATGAGTGAATCACCTTCCATCCATACTCTCTTTCATTTCAATTGTTTGCATATTTTTAACCCATTGATATTTTTGCATCTTTTGAGATATCCTAGATTGTTTGTAAATCCTCACTTTTAAAAGTACTCTACCATTGATTTAACCATTATTCAATCCTATCATTCATCACCATCCATTTACAAAACATATTAAGAATCCAGTGTCATAGTTTCCAAATTATTGAGCAGTGATCCAAGAGATGGTCTATACTCTTATCCTTTTTACAAAAAACACATTGTGAGGGGCCATGAAAACCCCTTTTGATAAGGTTATCCTGGGATAAAATTCTTCTATGACCTACTAGTCAAACAAACATTTTGACTTTAGGAATGCTTGGGATATCCCAAATATCTCTCAATTTTCTTTTATCATGTAATCCTAACCATAAAAATGACCACATAATATAGATAAAACATTTTTATATAAATTTTGGTATAATATACGAGGACATATAATATGTTGGAATGGTTTGCAAAATAGATTTAATTAGTTGCACTTTTCCTAGTAACGATAACCATCTATATTTCCATATTAGTAGTTTATTATGAATTTTACTTATAATTGGATTCCATAATTCTATCCTCATTCTCCCTTCAAGTAAGGGAATCCATAGGTAAGTTGTTGGAAAATTTGCCTCCTCCATTTGAAGTAACCTACATATCCTTACTTTGATTTTAGCTAGGGTTTTTAGGAATAAACTTTTCCCCTAGTGCTCTTTCATATTCCTTTAATATGTTATTCAAATATTTGGCCTTGTTTATCCCCGGCCTCCCAAAAATGATTGTATCATCTACATATTGTTGATATGTGATGTTGTTGATGTTATTACTAGTCTAAGTCAACTTATAAGCCCATTGTTTTTAGCCTTCTTCAATTTCCTACCCAAAATCTCTACCATAATAATGAAAAAATATGGTGATAAAGGATATCCCTATTTAAGAACTCTATTGACTTTAAATTATTCTATTACTAACTCATTGACCATCATTGA
Source organism: Wollemia nobilis (assembly GCA_028583015.1). NCBI lineage: Eukaryota > Viridiplantae > Streptophyta > Pinopsida > Araucariales > Araucariaceae > Wollemia > Wollemia nobilis. The sequence continues at coordinate 2,652,322 of JAQPPZ010001031.1, read as the reverse complement.
ATATGAAACTGTAGACACACAAGCTTTAATCCATTTAACCCATTTATTCTCAGATTCAAACTTTTCTAATACTACAAAAAGAAAATACCATTTAACCCTATCATAGGATTTACTCATATCAAGTTTTAATATCAATGATTTCTCTTTCTTTGAAGTTTTTGAATGCATAATTTCATGAGCTACTATGATCTCGTCTAAATTTTTTCTTCCTTCCACAAATCCTCCTTGCTCTTCTAAAATAATTTTGTCTAACAAAGGTCTTAATTGATTCACCATCACTTTGAAGATAATAATATATGCCATCTTACATAGACCTATGGGTCTAAATGAATCAAATAATTTTGCATCCTTATTTTTTGAAATCAAGGTAAGATATGTTATATTTATTTTAGAATGTATGTATTTTTTTATACTAGACAATTCCATTGCCACCAATAAATAATCCTTCACTATATCCCAATTATTTTTATAAAATGTTGTAGAGATCCTTCACTTAATCACTTTCAATCTTTCCTTCAACTCAATATAGAAGTAAAGAACAATTTTTTTTCACAAAACTTGAACTATCACTCCAACACTTCCAATCAACTAAGCTCAATCAACTCCACTCAACCAATCTCTCAATGAAAGCTTATTTAACAATGCTTATTAAACAAACCTCACATAACAATGATACTCATGATATTTCACAAACCCTAATCATGCACATGGAGGCTCACTCAATATTTCCAACAATGCTTATCAAACAAGGTTTCTAGCACCAACCTTCATTCTATAAAAACCTTCATCGATCAATATTGGATATCTCAAAACCAAGCTCAACAATTCTTATCAAACAATCCTTTTCACTCCATATTAGCATTCACAACATCCAATCCAACAATAATTTACTCACAAGGAAGATATACCCATACCTTTTATTTTGATGGAGATATGTATTCAAAACCTGTCTTAGCAAACTCAAATTTTCTTTGCCAACACTAGGGTTAGGTTTCCACAACCCATTTCAAGATCTCCACAAAATAATTAACTCAAAAAATATTTTTCCATGTAAAATATCAAATCATTGTGTACACCTTATAATCTCCAAACTCACAATATCTAACTCAATAATTTCATTAAAACAAAATGCACAACAATATCCCTTATACACCTTATAATCTCCACACCTTATAAAATAAATTTCAATCACCAAAAATCAAAATAAAATATTTTAATTTTTCCTTTACCTTATAACTCCCCCAAGCACTTAGAACTCACGTCAATCTCTAAGCAACTTTAATTAATAAAAATGAATAGCATACATTTAACTCAATCTGCCCATAAAAATGTTTTCGGCGAATTCGACCAGGTGACCTTGCACCCCCGAACACCCTAGCTCAAGCTAGGCCACCAAGTGGGCTTCATGCCCACATGAGACAAATGGTGCACGATATCCTAAAAGACACCTCACAAAATGTCGAGCAAGTCAAAATGAAGGCCTCTTCTTCTAAAATTTCAATCACATGAGTCAAACCATGATCTCCTCCTTACACACCTTATCACTTTACCAACTACCGCCTGCGCTACCACCATCTATGGGATGTCAAATCACTTCATTGTATTTATTGCCTCATTCCCTCTAATCTCTTCAAAATAAGAATCTTGCTTCTTCCTAGGATGCAACACTCAATTATTCTCCTCTTTCTTCCATTTTAAGGTGTAAGTTCCACTATAGGAAATGGAATTTATTTCTTATATAAATTCATATTATCTTTTGACTTCTCACGTCAGCCCATTTCGAATTTAAAAATTTGAATTTAGTTTTTAAATATTAAATTTAAAAACCTTTGCCTCCATTATTAATTTAAATTAAAATTTTAATCAAAGATTAAAATATTTTAATTTAAATTAAACCTTTTGTAAATTTCACAAGGTTCTTTTCAATTTGAAATTTTTTTTTCTTCACCTTTTTATTTGGCCCAAAATATTATAATATTATTATTTAATTTAAACTTTCTTCTCCTTCCTCAAGTCTTCATCCTTTGGGCCCTTTTTAGGCATATAATATTAAAAATAAACATTTTATCTTATTCCTTTCCAAGACCTTCTTGATTTTGTAAAAACCACTTGATGTCCTTAATTACGGTGAAATTAAACCAATATTCTTTTGACATCAATGACAAAAAAACTACTCAAAATTTCCAACAAGGAATCCATGCAAGAATAGTTAAAAAAAATCCCTGACACCACCCTAGCCTTGTAGAGAAACAAACAGGAAGGAGTAAACTAGCCAACAATAGACTACCAACCAAAAACAAAGGGGGAAAATAATAATAAGAGTAACAATTTGTTAAAGGCAATAACTACAAATAACTAGGAGCCTAGGGAATACCTCACTAGATCCATCAATAATACCTTGGATTTGTACACACATACTTTAGGGTTGGATTTTTTTATATAATGTGGAGGGGTGAGCCAAGATACAAGTAATAATATGAATATGGACACTAATCAAAAAGTAGGACACAAAACCAACCAACACCATTGTGACAAAAAATAATAAAATCTAATAGTAGAAGTTAAGATCAATATCCTTACCCACATATTTATCCCCTAGTACTAATGAAGTTCATCTCTTGGAATACTAGAGGATTCAAGTAGAGTCCTTCAAAACATAATGAAATTCACAACATGAAGGTATTGGTAGAAGAGATGGAGATAATTGCAAGGAAAGTATGTCTTGCTAGAAGAGTGGAATCCTTCAACTCCCAAGGGATATTGAGATGTATTGCATACCTTTTGGATCCTAAAGAGGTAGTTATCCACCAAGTGGTGGGTATCTAGGGTCTCCTAGTGGTAGCAACATAGAGTAGACAATCAAACCAAGTTATGCTCTACATGAATGCCTATGCATCTACTACTTTGGAAAAGAAGTAGAGATAGTAGAATAACATAAACTTGTAGATACCTAAAAATATCACATTGTCCCTCATCCCATTGTAATGGTATATTAATTTATAAAAAAACTTTAAGTTTGCATTATTTACCTAAAACAACTATTCATCACCCTAAGCTCTCTTGTCCACATAAGCCCTTTCTATGCTTGGCCCATGATCACCATGTGATCATCTCTCTAGCCTAATGTAGAGACACCTCATCCTACTCTACCCTTTTACTAGTCTACCTTCCACCTCAGCCTAGATTACCCTAGCCTAACCTTTGTTAATATCCTAACCTTGGTCAACCTCCACATCATAGTCAACCTTAAACCCATGGTCAACCTCACCCTAGTCTAGCTTCTACCAAATCCTAGCTTCCAACTCACCTTGGTAAAACTTAAACCCATGGTTAGCGTAACTATGGTCTTACACTGATCCTTGCTTCGTACATGTTCCTATGCAAATTTAATGGCATAAATGATAAATTAATACTTTTTACATTCTTTGGTTTTGTAAGCTACTCTCAATTGTAGGTTTAGAATGCCAACATATAAAGATAAAGTATCCAATAGCATCATAGGGACCCTATCGACCAAACCACTTTTTTATTGATGCCCACAGTCAGATTTGCATAGAGGGGTAGGAACCAAATATTCACACATAGGGGTAGGAACCAACTAGTTTCAGCCAGACCCACCCTTATTGTTTTGGTCATAACTTGCACATCTATATTTATATTACCACAAAATTTTAAGAGTATATTTTTGACAATTAGAGGAAGTTTCCCACCAATTTTCATCCCACTTGGAGTAATATAACTCTAATCCTAAATTATATGGAGGGATACAAACCATATATTCTTACCCAAGGGTACAAACCCATATAGGGGCAGATTTTAGTTCTAAAAATTTGGTGTAGACCACCAAGGTAGGTAAATATTACTATTTTACTAGTTTTAGTCACTTTCCAACATTGTAATTATGCATTAGACTATATTTTGATTCATTTTATCTATTATAACAAGGGTTTTTATTGAGACAGGTCCCTAAATATTTCTAACATTTTTTGTAGGGTTGTGTAGATTTAGAGGATCCATGTAGCTAACAGTATACCACTAGCAATAAACCCACTCATATCAAGGAATACAAAGAAGATATTTGTAAGTATTTACCACCTCCACTTAAAGAGACCTTCCCTTAAGGAAGATTGATATTGTAGCCTTCAATGGTAAATTTGTAAAAGGACAACTCTTGTAACATTATTTTTAAATATCAATGCAAAAAAATGATTTTCTTATACTTCATTTTTGAAAATATGGTAGGACCACCCACTTTTTAATGTTTATGTTAACTTTCTAGCTAACTAACTGACATCTTTGTCACTATTATATGTTGCAGGTGCCACCAAACCAAAACAAAACCCTAAAACACACCTCATGTTCTAAATAAAATATTTTTTGGTCTATAAGCTAGATTCATACAGATAAGTACAAACCATAGATTCATACCTAGGGATATGATCCAAATTTTAGATACAATCTAGAGCTTGTCATCCAAATATTTTAGATATTTGAGACTACTTGTAAGCATAAATAAACCTTGTATATTTAGTTTAGACTACAAATTTCCTTTCCTCACTTTAAATGTTTTTACAAAGGCCCCAAATTTCTTTGGGTATTTTAAAAAATACATTTTTTAACTTTAACTCTTTACAAAATGCATCAAATTGCTTTGGTCAATTCTAACTTTGCTTTCTAACTTCATAAAAATGCTTCAAATTAATTTGGTCTCTTTTCAACTTTCTTTCCTTGTTATACAAAAGGCTCCAAATTGCTTTGGTTGAATCACAAATTTATTTTCTTTGCTTCATAAGCATTAGTTATAATATCACTTGCATAACATAGGATTAAATCATTTGCATAAGGTACGAAGAGGTCTTCTAACCTCTTAATATTTATGAGCTTATGCAAATATTAATTTATCTTCTACATAAGGCTCTTAGGAGACATTTAATCATAGCATTAACAAGCATATCTTGTCCAATGTAGATAGATTTGTGACAAAGTAAATCTTAGCTTACATATTGCTCAAAACAAGTTTTTGTTCCTTACATGCTCCTAGCATATTTCATTTTTCAAGCATATTTTAAAGCCTTCACTTAACTTATATTTATTTTCAAAGTGTAAATTCGTTTCAATAAAGTTAAAAGCATTCTCTTTTCATTGCTTTCATAACTTAGTTTCCTTTTTGCACTTCACTTTCTAAAAGGTAAATCAACCCCAAAAATATAAATTTCTCTCACATATTGATAAGGTTGGACTTCATCACCAACCCCTAATTAAGACCAACAACATTGGGTTTCATCTTCAATCATTGGCTTACCCCTAGAAATCATAGTGACCCTTGATTAATGTTTTGGACTTCATCACCAAAAAATTCCCTACCCTTGAGAGATCCTCAAGGTAGGTTAGGATTAGATGCCCCTACTCACTAGGCTATACATAATTCATGAGTGTGCAACTATCGCTATTGAATAAGCCCAACCAAGAATGAAGGGAAAGATAACTAGCATATGCAAGTCTTAGATAGTGTTCCCTCTTTCATAAGAGGTCTATGTTCTCCCTTTTGGTTACCCCAAGCCATATCCACCATTAGTAGCTATTCATATGTTGTTGCATAGTTAGTCCTTACATGCCCTTAAGTATTGTGGAAAATTTGCATTGACACACCTTAGCAGAGTACATCTATCACCTATGTTCACTTGTTCCAAGATTTTCAAAATCAAGACTCAAAAACATACAAAAATCAAACAAAATAAAAAACAAAATCACACAACTATCAATCGAGTCAAATTTAAACACATCAACACACAAGCACATTTCAAAAAACAACTTATACACTTGTTTGTTGTTTGCTAATACATTTTCTTTTATTAGTTAAGTTTTTCTTGGATAAAATATTACAAAAACACAAAAACAAACTTGAACATAGTCCAAAAACTTTTGATGTTTGTTCTCCCATATTTTTTCCTCTACTACCTAGTTTGTATTGATTATTCAAACAAGTACAAATTGTTGATTCATATGAAAATATACAAATAGTAGGATCATATGGATGGGTATAATTTCTAGAATTATAACACAAATAGATATAGCAACATCCAAAACATACTGATAGACATACCTCTTAGCTAAACTACCTTGTTAGTCTATTTTCATAAACCTTAACCCATCATCACAATACTTACTCGAGGTTAATCTCGAGAGCAAGTACACCTACCTATGGAGGCTTTTCCTATGATCCCTTATTCTCTAACCAATTTATCAGGGAGCTTAGAGGAAACCACCTCTATCCATTCTTAATCTATCTACTTTACAAAGCTCATACTTGCCTAGTAGGTTATGTGGTAGGATTTCATCCTATGATCATGATCGACAATATCAAGTTAATCATACTTCTCCCCCATGAGATCTCATAAGAGGACAACTATTTCCTCCTTGCATCAATATAAAATCTATCATCCCTCTCCCCACCAAGGGCTATGTCATCCACCTCTCTTCCCTCACCTCAATTTCCATTTCAAATCATCCAACCTATTGGCATTCCATATCCTCCTTGTCCCTCTTTTCCACCTCCTTCACCATGTTCATGCCAACATTCTTACACATATCAATAAACATGTACCACACCTCACATCTATGTCAACCCCATCCCCACACCACTAATGCCTCCTTCATCAAACATGCAACATATCCTAGATAGCCTCAACTACCTCAAGCTACGATTAAGAAACTATAGGTGTCAACCACCCACCCCTAACTCAACCATGTGGAGTCCTACTATGACTCCACCTCAAAAAATTCCTCATCCTCAATGAAAAGGTTATCCATAACCTATGCAAGTAGTTTTACCATCATTGCCTATCCAAACTCTCATGAAACCTCAACCAAATTATCATCCATTTCATAACATGACTCTTACTTTTGAACCTTTGGCTAGTCTCTTTCAACATTTGCACACTGCATGACACATCATCTTTCCTAAAACTATATGAAATTATCATAATTTGCCTAAACTAAGAGGATACAACAAGCATCAATTTTGTGTCTACCACCAACAACTAGGGCATGACATTTATGATTATCACATCTTAAATAGATTGATCCACAATATGATTGACAAAGTGTAAATTCAATTGAACAATCATATTTTATCCTCTAACCTGAATAGTGGCATATCCCAAGGTTCATTCCTCCAACCAGTGCCACCACAACCACAACCTAGAACCCTAGCATCTCTAACTACACCCAATGGCCACACCTCTTACCAAGATGTTTGCCACACCAATATTTCAACCAACAATCCATGACCTCTAATATGATATACCTCAACAACATAGCATCTCTTTTGTTTCATTGCAATCATCATCTATTATTTTTTTGCATCTGCTCTAATTACTTCTCCTTCCTCACTTCTCCAATTTTCTATGATTCTCTTTCTTTCATAGATATGCATAAGCGTTCGGACCTGAAATGCAATTATAGTAAAAAGGTGAATCAGTTTTGAATTCCAACTAAATCATAGCCAAATTCAAGTAGGATACATGGAAAATTACCTTAATTTTTTATCAAAAACTATAAAATAGTGGTGAATTTTATATTTTTTATTATATCGGGTGCAAAAAAAGGTCTGACTATAAACTGATTGCAAAACAGGGTCTAGATGCGGATCGGGTGCAAAACAGGGTCCAAAAGAACTTGGGTTATAACCTAGGAAAAAAATTTAGTTTAGAGGGTGTAAAATTGGGACTTCCCAGGAGGACATCCATCTAAGTATTACTCTAGTCAAGCATGTTTAATTTAGGTTTGTGAGGAGGTCTATAAAAATAAAGAGTCATTTTCTTATCCTTACCTTGAAATCCCTAAAATTCAATTTTTTCTCTAGATCGATTTTCTCTTTCCCATTCCTCATCCAGACCATTTTCTACAACATGACCACTTTCTGCACCCGACCTGTGTTTAGACCACTTTTTGCACCTGATACACATTTGGATCACTCTTTGCAATCAGCTTCATCCAAACCATATTTTGTAATTAACCTGTAATTGGAACACATTATGCAACCATCCTGCATCCAAACCACTTTCTACATCCATAGCACACTGGACCACTTTTTGCACTCGATCCACATCTAGACCAGTTTGTGCACCCGACCCACATCTGGACCATTTTCTCCACCCAGTCCGCACCTATACCACATTTTGCAACCCGCTCGTATCTAGACCACTTTCTACATACGACTCAAATTTGGACCACTTTCTGCATCTGACCAATATTCGGATAACTTGTTGTAACCAATCCACATTCAGACCACTTTCTATAACTCGATTGCATCCAAACCACTTTTTGCAATCAATCCGTATTTGAATCACTTTCTACAAATGGCTGGCATCTAGACCACTTTTTGCACTCGACCCATAATTGAACCACTTTTTGCATTTGCTTCACATCCAACCACTATTTGCACCCGTTCCATATTCAAACTATTTTCTACATATAGCTCGTATCCAGACCACTTTCTGCAACAAACCCGTATTCATACCACTTTCTGCACCCAATCACATTTTACAACCAAACTACAAATGGACCACTTTCTGAAGAACACAAGCTTATACTGAGAGGGGGGTGAACAGTATAAGATCAAATTTTACTTTTTTATCCCAAACAATATTATCTGATGTTATCAATTATAATATCAATATCAGTAATAAAAACAATGCACAAATCATCACACACATGAGAGACACAAATTTAACTTGGTTCACCCAATGTGGGTTACATCCATGGAGAAAATATTTCTTCTTAATATTCTCAAGAAATCCCTTGGTAATCAATTCCCTATTACAATGTTTATGTACCTCTATCCAAAGGAGATCTCAATCCCCAATACTCTGGTTTGTGGATCTCTTTCCACAGGAGAACTTTTTCCTCTTTTCTTTGGTTTGTGGATCTCTCTCCATAGGAGAAATATATCCCCTCTACTCTATTTTTTGGATCTCTCTCCATAGGATAACTCTATCCCCTCTAATATGGTTTATGGATATCTCTCCATAGGAGAACTCTATCCCCTCTGCTCTAGTTTGTGGATCTCTCTCCATAGGAGAAATTTATCCCCTCTGCTCTGGTTTGTGGATCTCTCTCCATGGGAGAACTCTATCCCCTCTGCTATGGTTTGTGGATATCTATCCATAGGAGAAAATTTTCCCTTCAATTGATTTTTATACCTCTATTCATAGGATAACTCTATCTCTTTAGCTGATTCATGGACCTCTATCTACTATATAACTTTATCCCCTTTATGGTTCATGGATCTCTATCCACAGGAGACTCCTCTCCTTTTTGCTCTAGTCAACTCCAAATCCTGCTCATAACTTTACTTAAAACTCTACTCCAATCTACCTCAAGCCTTCACACAAGGCTTGCTCAAATCTACCTCAAGTCGTCTCACAATATTATCTCAAAACTTCTCATAAGACTTTCTCAAACCTGCTCACAATATTATCTCAAACATACTCACAATACTATCTCAAACCTGCTCTAGTATGCTCACTATATCTTCTCAATTCTACTCTACCACATTCTCATAATAGCTCATAACACATGCTCAAAATTACCCATAACACATGCTCAAAAATTGCTCATAACACATGCTCAAAATGGCTCATAACACATGCTCAAAAACTGCTCATAACACATGCTCAAAAGTGCTCAAAAAACATGCTCAAAAACTACTCATAACACATGCTCAAAAGTGCTCAAAAGTTTCACAAATTTACTCAAACAATGAATGCTCAATTTGTTCTCAAAAATCCTACCTCAAGTGTTTTTGAATTCACTTTTCAATGATGCGTAATTTATTTTTAAAACATAGCTCAAATATTTCCAACAATACACACTAATCAACCCTTTTATCTCCACCTTATAATTCTGAAATATTTTCTCAACCAACTACTCTAGAGAAGTAATAATGTCAACATACCTCTCACTTTGCTTTGATGAAAAATACCTTCAAAACCTGTTCCAAAATAATTCCATTTTTTCCACTTTAATAAGTTAGCCAATATTCTTTTCAAATCAAACACAATAATGTTTACACAAAATTTTGCACATAATTATCTTCTTTTTGTTTTCTCAAAACGAGGCTTTTAATTGAAGAATAAAAACCTTTTAATTTTCCTTCATCATGTAAAAATTACACAATCTAATTTTACCATAAGACACCTTATACAATAAAAATTATACAATCTAATTCTCCTTTTGAACCTTGCCTTTAAAATTAATATTATTGCCTTTAATAATATTAATAATATTAAGTCTTTTGAGCCTTGCCTTCACATTTAGACCTTTTTCCCAAAGATATTTTAAAATTTGAGTCCTTCATTATAATATTCAAAATGTAGATATTATAATGTTTTTGTTCAACCAATATTATAATAATAAATGTTAAAATATTATGAATGACAACCACTGACATCTTATCTTTTGACATCAACCTATGACATCAATCCTTTGACATCAATGACAACACATTATACTCAAAATTTCCAACACTTTCTACACCTGCACTACATCCAGACCACTTTCTACACTTGGCCTGCATCCAGACCACTTTCTATAGCCGACCCATATCTAGAAAACTTTCTACAACTAGCTTGCATTTGAACCACTTTCGGCATCCAGTGCACACAAACCACACTCTAATATTTTAGTTGTATGGGTACGATTGTCATGTTACGTTTATATACTATTATAAAAGGGAAATTTGGTGGGATAATTTAAAAACTTTATAATTTCAAGGTAAAAAGGGTCCTCAATTTAGGCGGGAATGCTGGTGATATAAATTTTTTTTGGTAATATTATTATCAATGTGCGGCGAGCCGACCCCTAAAAATTTTTGGACCCAAAAATTTTGGGCAAATGGGTTGACTTCAAGGGTCCCTAAAATTTTCCAATTTGCATTTTAAAAAATGCTAATATTCGCTTGTTAATGAATATTCATTGCTATGCATAACCCTACTTTCTTTAATAAATTTCATGTCATTATTGTACGGTCATGCACAAATGGCTATGTACCTATGGTTGGTACTTTTCCCTCTTCTTTCTATTTCTCCTCTTTTCCATATCCTCTCTTATATTTCTTTCTCTCTTCCTCCCCTTCCTTTTCATCATGAATTCTACATCTTCTTCAAATCAATTTTATGATTGGGAAAGCTCTTCATCTTTCAAGCCACCTTTCTGCTTGGGGGTTGATACATCTCCCAACCCATTCTGCATCTGTGGAAGCTAAACCTCTCTCCACACCAAGTCTTTCACCTCTCATCTACTCAAAATGGTGTCACCCAATATCTTAATCATAAATATATTGTGACACATGTAAATCCAATCAACTTCCAAGTTCTCATTGGTTGCATCCTTTGTTAAATTTATACTCTTTGCCTTGCTTTCATAAAAAAATAACTACCAGGTTCTAAAGGTTGTGTCCTTTTGTTAAAAGGTTGCACCCTTTGGATTTCCATCAAAAATTTCCCTTACAAAAGACATCATTCATCTAGTTAGATTTTCAAAAATCAAAATTATTTTTAAAATCTCTTAGCAAAGGCACCATTCATTTGGTCAAGTTTCCCAAAACCAACAAATCTAATTAAAATCTCTTAGCAAAGTCACTATTTATTTGGTTAGGTTTCCAAAAACCAACAAATCTAATTAAAATATCTTAGCAAAGACACCATTCATTTGGTTAGGTTTCTCAAAACCTACAAATCTAATTAAAACATCTTAGGAAATACATCATTCATTTGGCTAGGTTTCCCAAAACCAACAAATCCATTTAAAATCTCTTTTCAATGGCACCATTCATTTGGTCAAGTTTTCCAAAACCAACAAATCCAATTAAAATCTCTTAGCAAAGGCACCATTCATTTGATCAGGTTTACCAAAACCAATAAATATAATTAAAATATCTTATCAAATGCACCATTCATTTGGTTAGGTTTTCCAAAACTAACAAATCCAATTAAAACCTCTTAGCAAAGGCATAATTCATTTGATCAAGTTTCCCAAAACCATATCCAATTAAAATATCTTAGCAAAGGCACCCTGCATTTGGTTAGGTTTTCCAAACTCAACAAATCCAATTAAATTATCTTAGCAAAGGCACCATTCATTTGGTCAAATTTCCCATGCTTCTAGCATAGACATTTACTTTCACATGATCCTAGTATAGACATTTACTTTCCCAAGCTCTTAGCATAGCCAATTACTTTCCCATGCTCTTAGCATAGCCATTTACTTTCATATGCTCTTATCATAGATATTTACTTTCAAATGCTCCTAGCATAGACATATATTTTTTCCATGTAAATATCATAGACATTTACTTCCCCATGCTCTTAGAATAAACATCTACTTTCACATGCTCTTAGCATAGACATTTACTTTCCCATGCTCTTAGCATAGACATTTAATTTCACATGCTCCTAGCATAGACATTTAATTCCCCATGCTTCTCGTATAGATGTTTCATTTCCCATGCTCTTAGCATATCCATTTACTTTCACATGCTCCTATCATAGAAATTTATTTTCCATGACCTTAGCAGATACATTAATCTCTCTAAGAAGCAATTTACTAATACAATAAATTTCTAGGATTTTAAAATTAATTTTAGTTATATTTTCAAATAAATATTATGATTAGGGGATTCTAATACCCTTCTCATCAAATCAACTCAATTTCTTGTACATCCAACATCAAAAATAATAAAAATGCAAAAATAATTACAAGAATAATAAAAATAAAAACACAAGCAAAATTATCTAATGATGATGTCCCAAGTAGTTTTTCATTCTTCCATTTTTCTTCCTCACATTCCAAACAAAGTCTCTCCACTTCTCAATTCAACTCTCTCATACTCTTCTTGCATTTCATTTTCCTCTTCATTCTCAATCTTTGTCTATTTATCCTACCCTTTTTCCTCAAAATCTTCTTCAGGTTTTCTATCAATTTTGTATGGTCACGCATGAGAAACTACATACCTTTAATTCATGTGTTTCTCTTATATCTCTTTCTATTTCTTCTCCCTTATTCCCATATTTATTTTTTCTTTATTATATCTTCATTCTATATTCTCCTCTATCTACATTCTCTTTGAGCAAACATTTTCTCTTCTCATTCATTCTTCTTCCATGTTGATACCAAACAATGATTGGCATTCCATTCACTCATCACAAGAATACACACATACAATAAATACTCCTAATATGTTTTATTGGTCAAACATTTGGATGCATGCATAGGAGTTAACCTACCACATTTGGGTTACTCAATGACTTGTTGTTCATACGTATTTGTCCATGTCCATAGGTATTATGTCATCTTACACCATCACGCATATCATTACAATACATGAGTTGGCACATTGTCGTGTCATTTAGCTTGTACATAGGCACCCCATAAAAAAAAAAAAAATTGTAAAAACATAAATAAGAAGAGCTAAACACACACTAGTTAGTGCAACTATAGTGATGTGCAATCATATTCTTAGGTGGCTTGGTACAAAAAAATACCTTTTGTAATTCAAACATTCTAGTTGATCCAATCAACCTTTATTGAACATAACAAAATTCTAAATAATTTCAAATATTTCCCCTGGTAAACTTAACTTATTTCATAAACCCACTACACAACAACCTCTAAGAAAATTTTGGATTTAAGGAGGACAACACCATGAGTAGCCTTTTGATAAATCAAATAGTTTCCCTTGCTCATCCTATCGTTTGCATGATCCAAGCCTATGGATATAGCCAAGGATAAGCTACAAAAAAATCAAAAGAAAAAGTCCAAAAGCCTCGAATAAGCAAAGAACAAAAATAGCACTACCAAATAACTTGAATCCTTATTATCCTAATGTATTTCAGACAACTTCATCAGGGCTATAGATGCTTGGATGAAAATGGAGCAATGTTGATGGTTTATGGGGATAACCTCCATCAGGGCTATAGATGCTTGTCTAGAAAAATATTATGCCTACTGAGTGTTAATATGTCTATCACATTAGAGACCTTATTTTTTACAAACCACTGCATGCTCACAGGTGAGCTAGCTTATACTTGCTAATTTTACAATTGGTTAGTCCAACTTCATTAAAAATGGATAAATAAACATTGCTTCACACACACTAGTTCATGATAGGCTTAATCTTCACTAGGATAGTCAAGATTATTTTTGAACATTGTCTAACAAATATATGAGTTTGATTGCTCAAACTATGGTATTTGAATTTCTAGAAATTATTCTAAACATCCAAATTCACATAGAATATGGAACAAACAATATCATAACTAGTTTTGCAAAACAAGAGTGTTCTCTTCACATCATTTCTGCACTATACAATTCATAAGTCATTAGCATCATCATACATAACTATGTAATGCATACTTACACTATTGTTTGCATCGCCTACCTATGTCCATTATTAGCTATGTATTCACCCTACACACTTCATGTTTTTTTGTCTCATATTAGGTTAATATTTCCATGTGATTATTAATGTGTCATTGATTAATACAAACCATTTTAGATGTTTTCATTCAAATACATACATCCAAAAATATTACTACACATGCACATATCAAGTACATACAATGTACACTTTTCAAATACATACATTTTAATTTCTAACATCAACAATAAACAAAGGAATGCCACATTTTATACAACATCTATCAAAGCAAATGCACCAATGCATAATCATATCAAATAAAACTCATCAACATACATCATATTGCAACAACATCATAATCATACATCAAATCATCACACATATCCATGAATTCTCATCACATATATGTATCAAATCATGGATACATCATAAAAATTACTTTTAAGTTGCATCACACACACACACACACACACACACACACACACACATATATATATATATATATATATATATATATATATATATATATATATATATATATATATATATATATATTTCAATATGCTTCTCTATGCTCATATCACCAAAATAATCCTACAACAATTGTGGCACATTCACCACACCAAAAACATTGCTACAATACATACATCACTCACTACTACTAATCCCTTGGAGTATATCCACTCCCATCCTATCCATTATCTCTATAGACAATCAACATTCACCCATTTTTCATCAACTGTCATCAATTCACCCTCATACATTGACCCTCAAACAAACCAAGTCAAATTTTTATTCCAAAAACCTAAAATTGAGCATTCAACACTTCAAAAAGTAAGGTCATCTTTGACCCAACTTTTCCTCCACCAAATATCTAGATTTCACAAAACTGCCACCATTGGATCAGGATCAAAAATATATTTTTGACAATATAAAATTTTCCAAATTCTAACATCATTTGGTCCCCCAAAATGTAGAAAACCTATAAATAGGTTGCACAAAATAATTTATACGGATATGTATGGACCATATATTTGCACCTAGGGGTATGAACCAACTAATCACATGGACATGTATGAACAAAATATTCATACCTAAGGGTACAAATCCCTCCATCATTAGGATCGAACCTAGGGGTATGGTCACCACTACAACCCCTCAATTTTCCATCAATTTCTCTCAATATTCATTATTTTCATCATTCCTAACCAATATGTACTAACCCAATGATATGTTTATCAAGTGATTTGTCATTTTTATTCGCTTCTTCACCCATCAACTCATTGCTTGAGGGGGTATACATAATATACATAATCTACTTTATGCATAATAAATACTCAAATACTCAATCTTGGAAATTGTATTTGTCCAAGAACTTTGCCTAAGACTCATAATCCTTCATTTTCTAGGGAAAACAAAAGCAAATTTTCTCTTCTAAAAAAAAATCCAATTCAAACAAATGTTTGGTATGCCCAAGGCCTATGAATATAAGTTTACTCACACTTTCAATTTGGAAAGATGATAAAAGTGTTACAATAATATCTACAAAGGATTGGACAGCTTACCAAATCACATTAAGCTTAAAATATTGTCGAAGAAATTTTTATAAAGACATTCATCCCTTCTAAAAATTGGGGTCTCTTAAATTGATCATGAATCAAGACAATCTTGCATCTACTTCTTCCAAACAATCATTGTGACTCAAAAAAATCCATAATAAACCATAATTATCCCTCATCAACCATAAATTTACCTCTCCCGCATTCAACCACCAATCTAGAGTCATAATTGTGTGTATTGCATCATGTCTTCACACAACATAGTACAAAAAGGAGAAATGTAGGCACCTAAAAATTTTACATTATCATTTATCCCATCGTAATAACAAATTAATTTGCAAAACACCTTTAATTTGCATTATTATCCTAAAAACACTATTCATCACCTTAAACCCCCTTGGCCACTCAATCCCTTTCCTATGCTTAGACCCTAATCACCATGTGACCATATCTTTAGCCTAATGTACGGATACCTCATCCTAGTCTACCCTTTTACTAGTCTACCTTCCACATAAACCTAGATCACCCTAGCATAACCTTGGTTAAACTCCTAACATTAGTCAACCTCCACATCATAGTCAACCTTAAATCCATGGTCAAACTTAACACATGGTCAGCCTCACCCTAGTATAGCTTCCACCAAAGCCTAGCCTCCACATCACCTTGGTCAACCTTAAACCCATGGTTAACCTAATTATGGTCAGATATTGACCCTTGCTCCACACATGTTCCTATGCACATTCAATGTCATAAATAACAAATGAAGACTTTTTGCATTAAGGCCTTCAAGGTATTAAAATTTTGGATGAGTCATCCTCCACCATACCATAATGGGGAGAAGATGTTCATGCCTCATCCATACTCATTTATTGCATGTGTATGAATGAGGACTTCTCTCACCCAAACCCATGTATGAGGTATGGAACACCATGCCACCTTAGAGGACACCTTAGGGGGGACACCTCAAGGGACACCTCACAGGATACCTCAACCCCCCTTAACCTTAAAAATTTCTATAAATACGATGAAATTTCCTCCATTATTAGGAGTAACATATTCAAATACCTAAATTCTAAAATAATTACTCTAGATACCACTTAAACCCTCATTTACCATTAACCACCATCGATGCCCACATGTGCCTCTTGGTACTCCCTTTGTTTTTGTAAGATACTTTCAATTACAGGTTTAGAATACCACCAGATATAGGTAGGAGCTCCAAAAATATTAGAGGGACCCTCTTGGACAAACCCCTTATTGATTTATTCCCATATTCAAATTTGTATGGAGAGGTACTAACCAAATATTTGCACCCAAGGGTAGGAACCATCAACCATCTCTAGCCAGACCCACCCTCATTTATTTGGTCATAACTTATACATCTAGACTTAAATTACCGTGAAATTGTGAGGGTAGCTTTGTGATAATTATATAAAGGTTCCCACCAATTTTCATCCCATTTGGAACAATATAACTATTAGATCCTTAAACAATATAACCTTTGGTATGCTCCTAATTTTTAACTTCAAAATTATCCATGGTCACATTTCTTTCAAATTCTCTTGTCATAGTATTCATTGGCTTCATTAAAATTAGGTCTAATTAGGTTCATAATTCCATTAGTTCATTTTTTTAGTTTGATTTATTACAATATTTATTTCTTAGAATTTTCTTTATTTTAGGTCTTAGAAGTCTTATAAATTGCTAAGTACTACAGTCATTTAAATTTCATTAGCCCATCAAAGTCCTATTTTGATCCACCTCCTAAATTCCCCATGCATAATTTTTCCCCAATAAAAGCATCTCATAATTCCCAAAGTTTCACAACACCTTTTAGAAGAGAACAACAAATAGTGAATTTTGAAAAGAATTTTTGTCCTCCCTTTTTTAATAATTCTGATTTTGAAGAAAACAACCTTTATCCATATGAGAAGAGTGTCAATTTGAAAGACATGGATTTTATTCAAACTCAATCTTATCAATATGATTTACAATTCATTTTTGAAACATTATTCATGGAAATGAATAAGAAGTTTGTAAAAAATATATTTCAACAAAAAATTCATAAAACATTTTGTGGTGACCATAAAATCTGAATAGCCTACCTAATTCCATGTCGGTTACCGATTCCACCATGTAAATTAAAAAATAAATAAATAAAAATTAGAAAATATAATTGAAAACAAATCTGCAAATTTTACTTCTCTATGGTGGAAATGTTTTGTTAGAATAATAAATTATATCCTAAGTTGTTAATAGGATAATTTATGTGGCTGAGATTAGCTCAATTAGTTATGATCCAATGGATCATATTATAAGCACTTGTTATTTAAGCAAGGTCCTTTCAAGTGAATAACATTAAGTTATTTCATAATTTGAACATGGTATCCCTGTGAGCATGAGAAGCTTTTCCTCATGGGGGTATTTCCCTCCCTTACTTTTTTTTTCCCATTTTTTTTCTTCACGCAAGGGAGTATGCTCTCCATATTTGATGGATGAGAAGCGAGAAGCTTGAGAAAATATTGATGGCGGCAAAATATGTGATTTTTTTAATACACTTTCTACAACTAGCTTGCATTCGAACCACTTTCGGCATCCAGCATACACAAACCACACTCTAACATTTTAGTTGTATGGGTATGGTTGTCATGTTACGTTTATATACTACTATAAAAGGGAAATTTGGTGCGATAATTTAAAAAAATTATAATTTCAAGGTAAAAAAGGTCCTCAATTTAGGCGGGAGTACTGTTGATTTAAATTTTTTTTGGTAATATTATTATCAATGTGCGGCGATCCGACCCCTGAAAATTTGTGGACCCAAAAATTTCGGGCAAATGGGTTAACTTCCAAGGTCCCTAAAATTTGCCAATTTGCATTTTACAAAATGCTAATATTCGTTTATTAATGAATACTCATTGCTATGCATAACCCTATTTTCTTTAATAAATTTCATGTCATTATTGTACATTCATGCACAAGTGGCTATGTACCTATGGTTGGTCCTTTTCCCTCTTCTCTCTATTTCTCCTCTTTTCCACCTCCTCTCTTCTCTTTATTTCTCTCTTCTTTCCCTTCCTTTTCATCATGAATTCTACGTCTTCTTCAAATCAATTTCATTATTGGGAAAGCTCTTCATCTTTCAAGCCACCTTTCTACTTAGGGGTTGATACATCTCCCAACCCATTATGCATCTGTGGAAGCTAAACCTCTCTCCACACCAAGTCTTTCACCTCTCATCTACTCAAAATGGTGTCACCTAATATCTTAATCATAAATATATTGTGACACATGTAAATCCAATCAACTTCCAAGTTCTCAAAGGTTGCATTCTTTGTTAAATTTGTACCCTTTGCCTTGCTTTCATAAAAAAAAAATAACTACCAGGTTCTAAAGGTTGTGTCCTTTTGTTAAAAGGTTGCACCCTTTGGCTTTCCATCAAAAATGTCCCTTACAAAAGACACCATTCGTCTAGTTAGATTTTCAGAAATCAAAATTATTTTTAAAATCTCTTAGCAAAGGCACCATTCATTTTGTCAAGTTTCCCAAAACCAACAAATCTAATTAAAATCTCTTAGCAAAGTCACTCTTTATTTGGTTAGGTTTCCCAAAACCAATAAATCTAATTAAAATATCTTAGCAAAGACACCATTCATTTGGTTAGGTTTCTCAAAACCTACAAATCTAATTAAAATATCTTAGCAAAGATATTATTCATTTGACCAGGTTTCCCAAAACCAACAAATCCATTTAAAATCTCTTTTCAAAGGCACCATTCATTTGGTCAAGTTTTCCAAAACCAACAAATCCAATTAAAATTTCTTAGCAAAGGCACCATTCATTTGATCAGGTTTACCAAAACCAATAAATCTAATTAAAATATCTTATCAAATGCACCATTCATTTGGTTAGGTTTTCCAAAACTAACAAATCCAATTAAAATCTCTTAGCAAAGGCATAATTCATTTGATCAAGTTTCCCAAAACCATATCCAATTAAAATATCTTAGCAAAGGAACCCTGCATTTGGTTAGGTTTTCCAAAATCAACAAATCCAATTAAATTCTCTTAGCAAAGGCACCATTTATTTGGTCAACTTTCCCATGCTTCTAGCATAGACATTTACTTTCACATGATCCTAGTATAGACATTTACTTTCCCAAGCTCTTAGCATAGCCAATTACTTTCCCATGCTCTTAGCGTAGCCATTTACTTTCATATGCTCTTATCATAGATATTTACTTTCAAATGCTCCTAGCATAGACATCTATTTTTTCTATATAAATATCATAGACATTTACTTTCCCATGCTCTTAGAATAAACATCTACTTTCACATGCTCTTAGCATAGACATTTCCTTTCCCATGATCTTAGCATATCCATTTACTTTCACATGCTCCTAGCATTTTAATTCCCCATGCTTCTCGTATAGATATTTCATTTCCCATGCTCTTAGCATATCCATTTACTTTCACATGCTTCTAGCATAGATATTTATTTTCCATGACCTTAGCAGATACATTAATATCTCTAAGAAGCAATGTACTAATACAATAAATTTCCAGGCTTTTAAAATTAATTTTAGTTAGATTTTAAAATAAATATTATGATTAGGGGATGCTAATACCCTTCTCATCAAATAAAATAAAATTCTTGTACATTCAACATCAAAAATAATAAAAATGCAAAAACAATTACAAGAATAATAAAAACAATAACAATAAAAATAATAATAAAAATAAAAACATAAGAAAAATTATCTAATGATGATGTCCCAAGTAGTTTTCATTCTTCCATTTTTCTTCCTCACATTCCAAACAAAGTCTCTCCACTTCTCAATTCAACTCTCTCATACTCTTCTTGCATTTCATTTTTCTCTTCATTCTCAATATTTGTCTCTTTCTCCTACCCCTTTTCCTAAAAATCTTCTTCAGTTTTTATATCAATTTTGTATGGTCATGCATGAGCAACTACATACCTTTAATTCATTTTTTTCTCTTATCTCTATTTCTCTTTTTTCTCCCTTATTCCCATATTCATTTTTTCTTTATTATCTCTTCATTCTATATTCTCCTCTATCTACATTCTCTTCGAGAAAACATTTGCTCTTCTCATTCATTCT
Source organism: Wollemia nobilis (assembly GCA_028583015.1). Classification (NCBI taxonomy): domain Eukaryota; kingdom Viridiplantae; phylum Streptophyta; class Pinopsida; order Araucariales; family Araucariaceae; genus Wollemia; species Wollemia nobilis. The sequence goes on along the minus strand of JAQPPZ010001031.1, from coordinate 2,631,222 downwards.
TCGTCCATGTTGATACCGCCAAATGATTGGCATTCCATTCACTCATCACAAGAATACACACATACAATAAATACTCCTAATATGTTTCATTGGTCAAAGTTTTGGATGCATTCATAGGCGTTAACCTACCACATTTGGGTTACTCAATGACATGTTGGTCATATGTATTTTTCCATGTCCATAGGTATTATGTCATCTCACACCATCATGTAGATCATTACAATACCTGAGTTTTTGTCACATTGTCATGTCATTTAGATTGTACATAGGCACCCCATAAAAACAAAATAAAAATTGTAAAAACATAAACAAGAAGAGCTAAACACACACTAGTTAGTGCAACTATAGTGATGTGCAATCCTATTCTTAGGTTGTTTGGTACAAAAAAATACCTTTTGTCATTCAAACATTCTAGTTTATCCAATAAACCTTTATTGAACATAACCAAATTCTAAAGAATTTCAAATATTTCCCCTGGTAAACTTAACTTCTTTCATAAACCCACTACACAACAAGCTCTAAGAAAATTTTGGATTTAAGGAGGACAACACCATGAGTAGCCTTTTGATAAATCAAATAGTTTCCCTTGCTCATCCTATCGTTTGCATGATCCAAGCCTATGGATATAGCCAAGGATAAGCTACAAAAAAATCAAAATAAAAAGTCCAAAAGCCTCAAATAAGCAAAGAACAAAAATAGCACTACCAAACAACTTGAATCCTTAGTATCCTAAGGTATTTTAGACATCTCCATCAGGGCTATAGATGCTTGGATGTAAATGTAGCAATGTTTATGGATTGTGGGGATAACCTCCATCAAGGCTATAAATGCTTGTCTGGCAAAGTATTATGCCTACTGAGTGGTAATATGTCTATCGCATTAGTGACCTTATTTTGTACAAACCACTACATGCTCACAGCTGAGCTAGCTTATACTAGCTAAGTTTACAATTGGTTAGTCCAACCTCATTAAAAATGGATAAATAAACATTGCTTCACACACACCGGTTCATGATAGGCTTAATCTTCACTAGGATAGTCAAGATTATTTTTGAACATTGTATAACAAATAGATGAGTTTGATTGCTCAAACTATGGTATTTGAATTTTTAGAAATTATTCTAAACATCCAAATTCACTTAGAATATGGAACAAACAATATCACAACTAGTTTTGCAAAACAAGAGTGTTCTCTTCACATCATTTTTGCACTATACAATTCATAAGTCATTAGCATCATCATACATAATTATCTAATACATATTTACACTATCGTTTGCATCACCTACCTATGTCCATTATTAGATTTGTATTCATCCTACACACTTCATTTTTGTTTGTCTCATATTAGGTTAATATGTCGATGTGACTGTTAATGTGTCATTGATTAATTCAAACCACTTGAGATGGTTTCATTCAAATACATACATCCAAAAATATGACTACACATGCACATATCAAGTGCATACAACGTACACTTTTCAAATACATACATTCGAATTTCTAACATCAACAATAAACAAAGGAATGCCACATTTTATACAATGTCTATCAAAGCAAATGCACCAATGCATAATCATATCAAATAAAACTCATCAACATACATCATATCGCAACAACATCATAATCATACATCAAATCATCATTATTATTCATGAGTTCTCATCACATATATGTATCAAATTATGGATACCTCATCAAAATTACTTGTAAGCTGCATCATATGCACATCTATATATATTTCGATATGCTTCTCTATGGTCATCTCACCAAAATAATACTACAACAATTGTGGCACATTCATCACACCAAAAACATTGCTACAATACGTACATCGCTCACTACTACTAATCCCTTGGAGTATATCCACTCCCATCCTATCCATTATCTCTATAGACAATCAACATTCACCCCTTTTTCATCAACTGTCATCAATTTACCCTCATACATTGACCCTCAAACCAACCAAGTCAAATTTTTATTTTGAAAACCTAAAATTGAGCATTCAACACTTCAAAAAGTAAGGTCATCTTTGACCCAACTTTTCCTCCACCAAATATCCAGATTTCACAAAACCACCACCATTGGATCAGGCGAAAAAATATATTTTTTATAATATAAACTTTTCCAAATTCTAACATCATTTGGTCCCCCAAAATGTAGAAAAACTATAAATAGGTTGCACAAAATAATTTATACGGATATGTATGGACTAGAGATTTGCACCTAGGGGTATGATCCAACTAATCACATGGACATGTATGAACAAAATATTCATACCTAAGGGTACAAATCCCTCCATCATTAGGATCAAACCTAGGGGTATGGTCACCACTACAACCCCTAAATTTTCCATCAATTTCTTTCAATATTCATCTTTTTCATCATTCCTAACCACTATATACTCATCCAATGATATTTTTATCAAGTAATTTGTCATTGTTCTTCGCTTCTTCACACATCAACTGATTGCTTGAGGGGGTATACATAATATACAAAATCTACTTTACACATAATCAATACTCAAACACTCAATATTGGAAATTGTATTTGTCCAAGAACTTTGCCTAAGACTCAAAATCCTTGATTTGCTAGGGAAAACAAAAGCAAATTTTCTCTTCTAAAAAAATTCCAATTCAAACAAATGTTTGGTATGCCCAAGGCCTATGACTATAATTTTACTCAGACTTTCAATTTGGCAAGATGATAAAAGTGTTACAAGAATATCTACAAAGGATTGGATGGTTTACCAAATCAAATTAAGATTAAAATCTTGTCGAAGAAATTTTTTTAAAGACATTCATCCCTTCTAAAAATTGGTGTATCTTAAATTGATCATGAATCAAGACAATCTTGCATCTACTTCTCCCAATCAATCATTGTGGCTCAACAAAATCCATAATCAACCATAATTATCCCTCATCAACCATAAATTTACCTCTCCCGCATTCAACCACCAATCTAGAGTCATAATTTTTTTTATTGCATCATGTCTTCACACAACATAGTAAAAAAGGGTAAATGTAGACACCTAAAAATATTACATTATCATTTATCCCATCGTAATGACAAATTAATTTGTAAAACACCTTTAATTTGCATTATTGTCCTAAAAACACTATTCATAACCTTAAACCCCCTTGGCCACTTAAGCCCTTTCCTACGCTTAGACCCTAATCACCACGTGACCATATCTTTATCCTAATGTACGGATACCTCATCCTAGTCCACCCTTTTACTAGCCTACCTTCCACACAAATTTAGCTCACCCTAGCCTAACCTTGGTTAAACTCATAACATTAGTCAACCTCCACATCATAGTTAACCTTAAATCCATGGTCAAACTTAACACATGGTCAACCTCACCCTAGTATAGCTTCCACCAAAGCCTAGCCTCCACATCACCTTGGTTAACCTTAAACCCATGGTTAGCCTAATTATGTTCAGATATTGACCCTTTGTCCACACATGTTCCTATGCACATTCAATGTCTTAAATAACAAATCAATACTTTTTACATTAAGGCCTTCAAGTTATTAAAAAATTGGATGAGTCATCCTCCACCATGCCATAATGGGGAGAAGATGTTCATGCCTCATCCATACTCATTTATTGCATGTGGATGAATGAGGACTTCTCTCACCCAAACCCATGTATGAGGTATGGAACACCATGCCACCTTAGAGGACACCTTAGGGGGGACACCTCAAGGGACACCTCACAGGATACCTCAACCCCCCTTAACCTTAAAAATTTCTATAAATATGATGAAATTTCCTCCATTATTAGGAGTAACATATTCAAATACCTAAATTCTAAAATAATTACTCTAGATACCACTTAAACCCTCATTTACCATTAACCACCATTGATGCCCACATGTGCCTCTTGGAACTCCCTTTGGTTTTGTAAGATACTGTCAATTACAGGTTTAGAATACCACCAGATATAGATAGGAGCTCCAACAATATTAGAGGGACCCTCTTGGAAAAACCCCTTATTGATTTATTCCCATATTCAAATTTGTATGGAGAGGTACTAACCAAATATTTGCACCCAAGGGTAGGAACCATCAACCAGCTCTAGCCAGACCCACCCTCATTTATTTGGTCATAACTTATACATCTAGACTTAAATTATCGTGAAATTGTGAGGGTAGCTTTGTGATAATTATATAAAGGTTCCCACCAATTTTCATCCCATTTGGAACAATATAACTATTAGATCCTTAAACAATCTAACCTTTGGTATGCTCCTAATTTTTAACTTCAAATTTTCTTTCATCATTCCTAACCACTATGTGCTCATCCAATGATATTTTTGTCAAGTGATTTGCCATTGTTCTTCACTTATTCACCCATAAACTCATTGCTTGAGGGGGTATACATAATATACAAAATCTACTTTATGCATAATAAATACTCAAACACTAAATCTTGGAAATTGTATTTGTCCAGGAACTTTGCCTAAGACTCATAATCCTTCATTTGCTAGGAAAACAAAAGCAATTTTTTTCATCTCAAAAAAACTCCAATTCAAACAAATATTTGGTATGTCCAAGGCCTATGACTATAATTTTACTCACACTTTCAATTTGGCAAGATGATAAAAGTGTTACAAGAATGTCTACAAAGGAATGGATGGCTTATCAAATAAAATTAAGCTTAAAATCTTGTCGAAGTAAATTTTTTAAAGACGTTCATTCCTTATAAAAAATATGGGTATCTTAAAATGATTGTGAATCAAGACAATATTACATCTACTTCTCCCAAACAATCATTGTGGCTCAAAAAAATCCATAATCAACCACAATTATCCCTCATCAATCATAAATTTACCTCTCCTGCATTCAACCACCAATATAGAGTCATAATTTTTTGCACTGCATCATGTATTCATACAACATAGTACAAAAAGAGGAAATGTAGGCACCTAAAAATTTCACATTATCATTTATCCCATCGTAATGGAAAATTAATTTACAAAACACCTTTAATTTTTATTATTATCCTAAAAATACTATTCATCACCCTAAGCCCCCTTGGCCACCTAATCCCTTTCCTACGCTCAGCCCCTAATCACCATGTGACCATATATTTAGTCAATTGTATGGATACCTCATCCTATTCTACCCTTTTACTAGTCTACCTTCCACATAAACCTAGCTCACCCTGGCCTAACCTTCATTAAACTCCTAACCTTAGTCAACCTCCACATCATAGCCAACCTTAAATCCATGGTCAAACTTAACCCATGGTCAACCTCACCCTAGTCTAGCTTCCACCAAATCCTAGCCTCCACCTCACCTTGGTCAACCTTAAACCCATGGTTAGCCTAACTATGGTCAAATATTGACCCTTGCTCCACACATGTTCCTATGCACATTCAATGTCTTCAATAATAAATCAAGACTTTTTGCATTAAGGCCTTCAATTGGATGACTTAAATAGTTGGTGCATGATTTAAAAAGACTTTTATGACTTAAATTTTCTCATCATATCCAACCAAAGAATGAATATAAATGACACACATGCCTAAGCAGATTCACTACTCAGAATTGAACACCTAGGATGAAGATCTACCTTCAATATTTTATCAATTTATTTGGCCCATGATTTTAAGATACTTCAAATTAGATCAAGAGTCTAGATCAAAACAACTACACAAATCAATAGCTATAGAAATTATAGAGAATTGGGATAAAGCTACCCTATGACAGGTTATACCATTATGAAAGGTAAGGTGACAACTTTGGTTTCGAACAAAAATAAATGTAGTTGGTAAAAATTAAATTTGGGCATGCAAAGGCACGTCCTGAATTCTTAGTAATCCCAACTTAATTTGTGACTCACACTTAAACTAAACACACATAGATTTCATACAATGAGATAGGTTGTGTAGAGTAATTTTTTTAGAGTTAAGAGTGAGAGTTTTTTAGTAAGTTGTTATGGTTTCTTTGAGTGTTTCATCTAGCATGCCCAAAGGCACTATGGCTAAAATTGTAAGTCTAACTAAAGGTAAACCATACCAGGCACTATAGGGAAAGCCCATTGCTAAGGATGTGTTAGAAAATACTACTATTTTTAGCTATGAGCTAATAGAGGAAGATTACAAGAGTCACCCAACACTATTGAAAGGACTTTTCAAAAGGGCATAGAGGTCTCAAAATAAAGTCCCTAGTGCAATAAATTGATAAATAATTTGGGGAAATTGATCTTCCCTAAGATCTACTATTATTTAGACATTTTTTCTTGGTTGGTGGTAGCTTATGACCCTATGACCATAACATTCAAAGATAACATAAATAAAACAACATTCAGGATCACAACAAATAGAATTAAAAGCATTTTTAGTTAAGTGAGGCTACATGGAATTTAGATAAAATGGTAATATACATGTAATCCCATCATATGCTCAATACATATTTTTATACAAATATTTTTTATGATGATAAACCTATATCATATGACTTCCCTATCAATAAATTTGTGCTCCACAATTGGGCAAGGGATTATTCCTATATGATAATCATTGTGTTGGGGATTAAGGATTTGAATTGGCTTAGTAGTAAGGTTATGTATTTAATTGTTCAGTGTAATAGGAAAATGAAACCATCAATGTATAGATGGGAAGATGTAATGAGTGATACAATGGACAAATAATTAATAGAACTATAGAAAGATATTAGAGAAGAGTGGGAGTTGATGCCCCCTTTCTCGTATTATTCATTCCTTGTTCTCATTTTATAGTAGGGAATATGAATAACCAAATAATTAATAAATGGAGAGGAGTAGATGTTTTTCATTTCCAATATAGGCTTCCTTGGATTCAAGAATATTGATAAAGTTATGCTCAATTATTTAGAGAATTCCTCCCTTCCATTCATTCAAAGCTTTGTGAACATTTTCCTAGTAGAATTGGTTCTACGGTAGCTAAGTTTTGCCATGAGAAAAAGATAGGAGACTATTTCTTTGTTGAAGAGTTTACTTACATAAGACTTTATGCATCAAAAATACCCCCAAAGGAACTCCCTAAGTATTGTCCTATATCCATAACTACTTTATAAATCACCAGATAAATAGCAGAGGAAGATAAAATAAGAGTATGAAAGAAACAAGTAAAATTTGCCTAGCTAGACATCCTCTATAGGATGGTATATTATGTATATAGTTGTTACTTCATCCTAGTAAGATCTATATGAAAAATGGACCTGTATTTTTTTTCACAAATCACTTTGCGACCATATGATCCTTTTGGATATTATCAAATTTTTATTCAAAAAATGATATATGCTCATAATTCACTAAAAGAACCTCTTTGAGGATGAAATGCAAGTAGCCATAAGAAAATGATTGTCTCTAGAGCTCAACAAAATCCATAATCAACCACAATTATCCCTCATCAACCATAAATTTACCTCTCCTGCATTCAACCACCAATCTAGAGTCATAATTTTTTGTATTGCATCATTTCTTCACACAACATAGTACAAAAAGGGGAAATGTAGGCACCTACAAATTTCACATTATCATTTATCCCATTGTAATGATAAATTAATTTGCAAAACACATTTAATTTGCATTATTATCCTAAAAATACTATTCATCACCTTAAACCACCTTGGCCACTCAAGCCCTTTCCTATGCTTAGACCCTAATCACCACGTGACCATATATTTAGCCTAATGTACGAATACCTCATCCGAGTCTACACTTTTACTAGTCTACCTTCCACATAAACCTAACTCACCTTGGCCTAACCTTGGTTAAACTCCTAACATTAGTCAACCTCCACATCATAGTCAACCTTAAATCCATGGTCAAACTTAACACATGGTCAACCTCACCCTAGTATAGCTTCCACCAAAGCCTAGCCTCCACATCACCTTGGTTAACCTTAAACCCATGGTTAGCCTAATTATGGTCAGATATTGACCCTTGCTCCACACATGTTCCTATGCCCATTCAATGTCTTAAATAACAAATCAAGACTTTTTACATTAAGGCCTTCGTATTAAAAATTTGGATGAGTCATCCTCCACCATGCCATAATGGGGAGAATATGTTCATGCCTCATCCATACTCATTTATTGCATGTGGATTAATGAGGACTTCTCTCACCCAAACCCATGTATGAGGTATGGAACACCATGCCACCTTAGAGGACACCTTAGGGGGGACACCTCACAGGATACCTCAACCCCCCTTAACCTTAGAAAAATCTATAAATACGATGAAATTTCCTCCATTATTAGGAGTAACATATTCACATACCTAAATTCTACAATAATTACTCTAGATACCACTTAAACCCTCATTTACCATTAACCACCATCGATGCCCACATGTGCCTCTTGGCACTCCCTTTGGTTTTGTAAGATACTGTCAATTACAGGTTTAGAATACCACCAGATATAGATAGGAGCTCCAAAAATATTAGAGGGACCCTCTTGGACAAACCCCTTATTGATTTATTCCCATAGTCAAATTTGTATGGAGAGGTACTAACCAAATATTTGCACCCAAGGGTAGGAACCATCAACCAGCTCTAGCCAGACCCACCCTCATTTATTTGGTCATAACTTATACATCTACACTTAAATTACCATGAAATTGTGAGGATAGCTTTGTGACAATTATGGAAATGTTCCCACCCATTTTCGTCCCATTTGGAACAATATAACTATTAGATCCTTAAACAATCTAACCTTTGGTATGATCCTGATTTTTAACTTCAAAATTATCCATTGTCACATTTCTTTCAAATTCTCTTGTCATAGTATTCATTGGCTTCATTAAAATTAGGTCTAATTAGGTTCATAATTCCATTAGTTCATTTTTTTAGTTTGATTTATTACAATATTTATTTCTTAGAATTTTCTTTATTTTAGGTCTTAGAAGTCTTATAAATTGCTAAGTACTATGGTCATTTAAATTTCATTAGCCCATCAAAGTCGTATTTGGATTCACCTCCTAAATTCTCCATGCATAATTTTTCTCCAATAAAAGCATCCCATAATTCCCAAGGTTTCACAACACCTTTTAGAAGAGAACAACAAATAGTGAATTTTGAAAAGACTTCTTGTCATCCCTTTTTTAATAATTCTGATTGTGAAGAAAACAACCTTTATCCATATGAGAAGAGTGTCAATTTGAAAGACATGGATTTTATTCAAACTTAATCTTATCAATATGATTTACAATTCATTTTTGAAACTTTATTCATGGAAATGAATAAGAAGTTTGTAAAAAATATATTTCAACAAAAAGTTCATAAAACATTTTGTGGTGGCCATAAAAGCTGAACAGCCTACCTAAATTCATGTCAGCTACCGATTCCACCATATAAATTAAAAAAATTAAAAAATATTTAGAAAATATAATTGAAAACAAATCCGCAAATTTTACTTTTTTATGGTGGAAATGTTTTGTTAGAATAATAAATTATATCCTAAGTTGTTAGTAGGATAATTTATGTGGCTGAGATTAGCTTTGCTATTTGAGCAAAGGTCTTTTCAAGTGAATAACATTAAGTTATTTCATATTTTGAACATGGTATCGCAGCAAGACTTCATTGCTCTGTGAGCCTGAGAAGCTTTTCCTCATGGGGGTATTTCCCTCCCTCACTTTTTTTTTTCATTTTTTTACTTCACGCGCGAGGGAGTATGCTTTCCATATTTGATGGATCAGAAAACAAAGCTTGAGAAAAGATTGATGGCGGCAAAATATGTGATTTTTTTAGTTTTTTTTTTTTGCTGCAAAATTCTGGTTACAGGTGTCGAAGGTGGGATATATATTTTTTCCTCTAATGTTCTGTTGAGCAAAGTGCCATGAAGGTTTCCGGTGACATCCGTTCCACTTTGGAGGGAGTCTGTATTCTTTTACAGCTACTATAACTGTTAATGGTCGTTGGAAAAGAGTTTGTTTAGGTTTTCAAACTGTGCATTGGCAGAAAGAAGTACAGGGAGGTGGTTCCTTCCGATTTGCTGCTCTCATTTGATGTTCGTGATTGTGCGCAACATACAATATTTACTCATATGTTGAATGTCCTAGAAGGATCGTGGTGCACGCCCGACATCACTAACATATTAAGCTATTGGGGCCCATGATGGAGGGGGCATCTTTATATAATATTGGATGAACCACTATTTTTAACATCACATTCTGTGCTCGATTTGATTTGCTCGAAGTTTTTCCCGACACCAGAGTTGAATAGAGTTTGTTGGTAATTTTTCTATCTCCGTGGCTGCCCTCAGTTTACTGCCCACCATTGACATCACAAGATGCAGAGTTTTCAGGCCTCTACACAGTCTTTTTTTTTTAGTGGGCACATCATGCGGTCGTTGTGCCTAAAAAATTTTCTTGCACGTCTTCCGCTGGCCTGGGCTTTGCTTCTGCCGCCCTCTAAGTATAACGAAGGCATTGGAGGAGAGTTGAATGTGTGCTTTCATCCATGGAGGAAGGATGTTGTTTGGTTGTGTGAGTAGTTTTATTTTCCGTGTGCTAGCTGGCACCGATTTTTTTGTTCGGGAGATTGAAGATTTTTTTTGAGAGCTCATGATATTCATAAAGGTGGTCGTACTGGCATAATCCCCAGTATAATACAATGAGATTCTTTTTTTAGGGCTGTTGTGGAGAGCACCACCGTAGACGCAAAACTTTGATGTTGTTTAATAAAGAGGGGAGACACGCTTACGAAGATTCTTTGTTGAGCGCGGCGGAAACCGTATAGCAACTCCAGGGAGATATTCAAACATTGGCTGGGATGGCCCATCCGTAAATGGTCAAAGCTGGACGGATGAATTGAAACCAGTTCCTGATTTTTCATTAGGCCCCCTTAGTGACTTTAGGTAACCAAGGGATCCGAGCTGGATATGGTATTGACTGTCGTGCTTTATGGCAATCCAAATAAATTCATGACTTGACTTGTTGAGGATAAAAATTTAAACAATTTTCATCATTGTGTCAAAGAATTTATATTGGAGTTCCTTCCCGTTCTTCAGATTTATCAAATAATTGTTTGGTGTGACGTTGTCGTGTCTGCTGAAAAGTTTCTTGTTTAGTACAAAGCTACTTTTGCCACTACAATTTTGATTGGTTGTTTAGTAGCTGCTGCTTTTCAGAGGTGGTTGGCTCAGTCGTCAGTATTTTATTTTCCATCCAGATGTTGTTTTTTCATTGAGAACCACACGTCGCGGCTAGATCAAGAGAATCTGATCGTAGCGGCGCCTGAAATTGACGAAGGCGGTGGTATTCATGTCTGTGAATAGACTTTGGGAGAGTTTTTTTTAAAGAGGGTTCCTGAAGTGAAGTTTATTCATTGTGTTTGTATGGAATTTCAAGTTGTAGGTTCTCTTTTCTACAAGAAAATTATTAAGGGCTCTTCAATTAAGCATTTTGTCCTAGAGTACAACTTAAATGGATGATCACTTGGAAAGCTTTGGAGTTACTTTTACTTAGAGGGATATCATTTTTTTTTGTATTTTTTGAGCATCTTTATTTTTAGGAGTATATCTTATATATACTTGTTGGAAAGATTTTTTGGGACACAATGGTGGTGTCTATTTTCAGTTTTGAAGCTGTTTTTCATACTTTTTTGAGGCTCGAAGATTGTTTTATCTCAGAGTGCACTCTCGGTTGAAAAGTTTTGTGTGGCTGCTACGAACTAAATTTATAAAGTCCCTTTGAACCTTGTTTGGCTTCTTTGGTGATTTTTTTGTTCGAAAACTACCTTGGTGCCCTTTATTTTTTAGATTCCCTTCAAATAAGTTGTTTGTTTGCTCTTTTTAGACCTTGTAATCATCCCATTATGTTCATATAGGTGGAAACCATTACTTATGCTTGTGGAGTCGATTTGAACATCCCTTGCAATTTTTGTGGTTATTTCCACACTATCTTCACAGTACTCTTTTGGTGAGACACTTTGGTTTCAGGGATTTTTTCTTTAGTGACCTTTTTTTATGGCTCAAAGCCTTGATCTGTGTCACAAGCACCAGTCTGGGAGTATGGTTTCATTCTTTCGGTGATGAATCTCTACTTTTTTTTGAGACATCTGATGGATCATTTGCAGGCTTCTTTATGGAAGTTATCCTTAAGAGGGTTTGAGAATCTTTCTTCATCCTCCATGCACATATTTCTCCTTATTCTTCTTTCTATTATGGAAGGTGGTTTTCTCCCTTGTGGTTTTCCATCATCTCTCCAACAAATAGTTATGGATATATTGTACATGAGTACCTTATCAGGTTTTGTTGTTGGGACTCATACTTGTGAATATGCTACTTATTTTGGTTTTGTTATTTTTCACTACCTCCTAGTGTCACTTAAGGGGGGTGTTAGAGATATTCTAGTACCACTTAAGGGGGTTGTTAGAATAATAAATTATATCCTAAGTTTTTACTAGGATAAATTGTGTGGTTGAGATTAGCTCAGTTAGTTATGATCCAATGGATCAGATTGTAAGCACTTGCTATTTAAGCAAGGTCCTTTCAAGTGAATAACATTAAGTTATTTCATAATTTCAAAATGTTTTGAGGATATACTTTTAGATACTTATATGGAAATTAAGAAAAGTAGCCTTTTGAATAAAGATAAAGAAATTTTCTCTAGAGTCTTTCAATTTCAAATAAATTCCTCCAAATGGGATTTGTTTCAAACATATAGGTTGTGCGTTTTTACTTCTGCATGGTGGAAATATCTTGAGGATATATTTTTATATCCTTTTTTGCAAATATTGATAAATAGCAGGGATCAATTTGCATCTATTTTGGACTTTTTTGAATATAAGAATAAGTTTATTACTCATATATTGGATGTATTGAATATTTTGTGGGCACTTCCCCAGAAATTATTGGCACTTCTAGAATGGAAATTGAGAACAAACTTGGAAAAATTTTTCAATTATGTTTTCAATTATGTTTCCTATTACGTTTCCAAAATTTCCGGTTATGTTTCTTATTATGTCTTCAATTTTTCCAATTATGTTTTTTATAATGTTTCCGAATTTTTTTCCCATTATGCTTCCAAGCATGTTTCCAAAATTTACCATTATTTTTCCGGTTCCAAAAAAAAATGGAGGAACTGGTATTTCTTAGTTTTGTTGATTTCCCATTATGCTTCTAAGCATATTTTCAAAATTTACCATTATTAAAATCCATAAATATCAGATTTTTCCCTTATCCCATTTAACACACTTTCCTCTTGAAATATCATTCACCTAAAGTCTCAACCTTAGTTTACCAACAATTTTTGCCATTAATAATTATATCCCAAATATCCTAAGTTCAAAGGGTCACATCTACATAGAATAAATATTCCTCCTATTTCAATTTGGTCACCTAACCCTCATAAAATCCTAAGTCCATGCTTTATTTCCTTATCAATAAATCTAATGCATTCCTCCATCATATCTAGTTCTATGTCATCTCCGCTCTCCCCGATTAATCCCAACCATAAAAATTTAATAGATCCCCTAACCTAAGATTTTCAATCAAATAAAATAAATGGCCCACATTTTCCCGTGCCATGGCTAGCAAAACCAAATCATAAATTTAAATTACCCTTTGAAAAGAAGTCAAAATCCTTTAAAAAATTGGATGGTTTGCATTACTCCAAAAAAGTAGAACACTTTAGTCTGATTGGTCAACAAATGTGTGGAACAAATTTATCTAGAAGAAGCAAATTATTGGCCCATATGTGATGACATATACCAATGGAAGTGTTGTAATCTGATTTTTCAATATATAAATGGTCTATATTTACCTAGTAAAATCTAATGACTTAGAATCAATTGAAAAAGTGTTCATAATAGTATGACTCTCATTTACCCAAATCAGCAAAAGTGTGAAAATCCAATTGGATAGTAAATAAATGGTGGATATTACCCAGAAAGATCTAACAATACTAATTTTCCAAATTCTAAAATCATTTGGTCCCCAAAAATGTAGAAAAACTATAAATAGGTTGCACAAAAGAATTTATATGGAGATGTATGGACTAGAGATTTGCACCTAGGGATATGAACAAACCAATCATATGGACATGTATGAACAAAAGATTCATACCTAAGGGTACAAATCCCTCCATCATTAGGATCAAACCTATGGGTATGCTCACCACTACAACCCCTCAATTTTCCATCAATTTCTCTCAAGATTCATCACTTTCATCATTCCTAACCACTATGTGCTCATCCAATGATATTTTTGTCAAGTGATTTGTCATTGTTCTTCGCTTCTTCACCCATAAACTCATTTCTTGAGGGGTTATACATAATATATAAAATCTACTTTATGCATAATCAATACTCAAACACTCAATCTTGGAAATTTTATTTGTCCAAGAACTTTGCCTAAGACTCATAATCCTTCATTTGCTAGGAAATAAAAAGCAAATTTTTTCTTCTCAAAAAAACTTCAATTCAAACAAATGTTTGGTATTTCCAAGGCCTATGCCTCTAATTTTACTCACACTTTCAATTTGGCAAGATGATAAAAGTGTTACAAGAATATCTACAAAGTATTGGATGGCTTACCAAATCAAATTAAAGCTTAAAATCTTGTCGAAGAAATTTTTTTAAAGACATTCATTCCTTCTAAAAATTTGAGTATCTTAAAATGATCATGATTCAAGACAATATTGCATCTACTTCTTCCAAACAATCATTGTGGCTAAAAAAATCCATAATCAACCACAATTATCCCTCATCAACCATAAATTTACCTCTCATGCATTCAACCACCAATCTAGAGTCATAATTTTTTGCATTGCATCATGTCTTCACACAACATAGTACAAAAAGGGGAAATGTAGGCACCTAAAAATTTCACATTATCATTTATCCCATCGTAATGGAAAATTAATTTGCAAAACACCTTTAATTTGTATTATTATCCTAAAAACACTATTCATCACCTTAAGCTCCCTTGGCCACTTAAGCCATTTCCTATGCTCAACCCCTAATCACCACGTGACCATATCTTTAGTCAATTGTACATATACCTCATCCTATTCTACCCTTTTACTAGTCTACCTTCCACATAAACCTAGCTCACCCTGGCCTAACCTTCATTAAACTCCTAACCTTAGTCAACCTCCACATCATAGTCAACCTTAAATCCATGGTCAAACTTAACACATGGTCAACCCCACCCTAGTATGGTTTCCACCAAATTCTAGCCTCCACATCACCTTGGTTAACCTTAAACCCATGGTTAGCCTAACTATGGTCAGATATTGACCCTTGCTCCACACATGTTCCTATGCACATTCAATGTCTTCAATAATAAATCAAGACTTTTTGCATTAAGGCCTTCAATTGGATGACTTAAATAATTGGTGCATGTTTTAAAAAGACTTTGATGACTTAGATTTTCTCATCATATCCAACCAATGAATGAATATAAATGACACACAGGCCTAAGCAGATTCACTACTCATAATTGAACACCTAGGATGAAGATCTACCTTCAATATTTTATCAATTTATTTGGCACATGCTTTAAGATACTTCAAATTAGATCAAGATTCTAGATCAAAATAACTACACAAATCAATAGCTATAGAAATTTTAGAGAATTGGGATAAAGCTACCCTATGATAGGTTATACCATTACGGAAGGTAAGGTGACAACTTTGGAGTCGAAGAAAAATAAATGTAGTTGGTAAAAATTAAATTTGGGCATGCAAAGGCACGTCTTGAATTCTTAGTAATCCCAACTTAATTTGTGACTCACACTTAAACTAAACACACATAGAGTTCATACAATGATATAGGTTGTGTAGAGTAAGTTTTTTAGAGTTAGGAGTGAGAGTTTTTCAGTAAGTTGTTATGGTTTCTTTGAGTGTTTCATCTAGCATACCCAAAGGCACTATGGCTAAAATTGTAAGTCTAACTAAAGGTAAACCATATCAGGCACTATAGGGAAAGCCCATTGCTAAGGATGTGTTAGAAAATACTGCTATTTTCAGCTATGAGCTAATAGAGGAAGATTACAAGAGTCACCCAACACTATTGAAAGGACTTTTCAAAAGGGCATAGAGGTCTCAAAACAAAGTCCCTAGTGCAATAAATTTATGAATAATTTGAGGAAATTGATCTTCTCTAAGATCTACTATTATTTAGACATTTTGTCTTGGTTGGTGATAGCTTATGACCCTAGGACCATAACATTCAAAGATAACATAAATAAAACAATATTCAGGATCACAACTAATAGAATTAAAAGCATTTTTAGTTAAGTGAGGCTACATGGAATTTAGATAAAAAGGTAATATACATGTAATCACATCATATGCTCAATACATATTTTTATGTAAATATTTTTTTTGATGATAAACCTACATCATATGACTTCCCTATCAATAAATTTGTGCTCCACCCTTGGGCAAGGGATTATGCCTACATGATAAACATTGTATTGGGGATTTAGGATTTGAATTGGCTTAGTAGTAAGGTTATGTATTTAATTGTTCAATGTAATAGAAAAAGGAAACCATCAATGTATATATGGGAAGGTGTAATGAGTGATACAATGGACAAATAATTAATAGAACTATAGAAATATATTAGAGAAGAGTGGGAGTTTATGGCCCCTTTTTCGTATTATTCATTCCTTGTTCACTTTATAGTAGGGCATATGAATAACCAAATAATTAATAAATGGGGAGAAGTAGATGTTTTTCATGTCCAAGATAGGCTTCCTTGGATTCAAGAATATTGGTATAGTTATGCTCAATTATTTGGAGAATTCCTCCCTTCCATTCATTCAAAACTTTGTGAATATTTTCCTAGTAGAATTGGTTCTACGGTAGCTAAGTTTTTGCATGAGAAAAAGATAGGAGACTATTTCTTTGTTTAAGATTTTAATTACATGAGACTTTATGCTTCAAAAATACCCCCAAAAGAACTCCCTAAGTATTGTCCTATGTCCATAACTACTTTAGAAATCACCAGATAAATAGCAAAGGAAGATAAAATAATAATAGGAAAGAAATAAGTAAAATTTTCCTAGCTAGACATCCTCTACAGGATGGTACATTATGTATATAGTTGTTAATTCATCCTAGTAAGATCTATATGAAAAATGGACCTGTATGTTTTTTCACAAATCACTTGGTGACCATATGATCCTTTTGGATATTATCAAATTTTTATTCAAAAAATGATATATACTCATAATTCAGTAAAAGAACCTCTTTGAGGATGAAATGCAAGTAGCCATAAGAAAAGTATTGTCTCTAGAGCCCATATGTAAGGATCATCTAAAATAGATCACATGCTTAAATACAAATGATGGATAATTATCCAAGCGATTTGAAGGTATTAAGAAGTACTTTAATAGAATAAATTGCCCCACTAGTCCTTGGTGTATGCCTCAAAGAGCTCCGAGATCCTATTTTTCAATCCATAAATTAAGAACCTAAAAAAGTTGTGGTGTTGGTAGAATTTGTTGACATAATTGAAGTGATAGCAGAAGATTATTTAGTTACTCAACCTACTCCTATTACTATTGAAGATATAGGTAAATGTAAATAAATCATCTCTACTTCTACCTATATATACCCAACATCCCTAGCTCTCACTAAAATAGAATGGACTCCATGAAGTAAGCTTGAGCTAGCAATTAATTTGCCTAATATAACACCCATATCCTTGGTAATGAACAATAAATGGGTCAAGATATACTCAACAATATAAAATATTATTCAAGATACTAGGGTATTATCTAACCTACTTAGGGAACATCAAATTAGAGTTGCAATCCCCTCAAACTCCTCAAAACACAAAAGGTCTAAATATGAAATTGTATTTTATTTAGAATATTAAAAAAAAATTGCTCTTGTTACGGTCAAAGATGTGATTTTTTTTAAACCAAATATGAGAAACAACTTTAGGCAATAGA
This sequence comes from Wollemia nobilis, assembly GCA_028583015.1. Taxonomy (NCBI): domain Eukaryota; kingdom Viridiplantae; phylum Streptophyta; class Pinopsida; order Araucariales; family Araucariaceae; genus Wollemia; species Wollemia nobilis. Next base: position 2,613,324 of record JAQPPZ010001031.1, on the reverse strand, counting down.
AGAAGGAAGAGATACTAGAGAGATCTTATATACAATTAAGGATGCAAGTGCTCAACCTCCATCAGCATCAACCATAACTATGATAATCCCCAAGACAAAAATATGAAATAAATTCAAATTAGCCTAGATGTAGGGGGGCTACAGGTTACAAGGGACTTAGTGGCTATGATGCAATTAGGTGGTCAAATACAATTTCATGCTGCAATAGCTATGCAAAATTAAAATTAGGAGTTGAAGGAAAAAGTAGGGTTGTTACAATTTGAAAAAGGAGAATTACAATAGGATCAGAAGACAAGCTTCACAAGCAAAAATAGTTAAAATATTTTACAATGTTACCCTTATTCAAAAGTTCAAAAAAAAGGCTATTTATGAGCTAAAAGATTAAATGAGAACAACAAATAGAAGCCTCAAAGATTTTTTTAACACTATAATTAGAATCCAAAGCATAAAGTTACTCCTGGAATATGTAGATCAAAGGGAAGCAACTATAAGTCATACTTTTGAAATATTTAGGGAAGATTATGATAAAATAAGAACCAAGCAAGTGACTAATTTAGGATACAAGACTTATGAATACCAAACCAAATTCCTTAAGCTAGCAACATATTTTCATGAAAGGTCATGCTGAATTTTTTTTGTAAAAGACATAGAAGCTTGGGTAAATGAAATGTATGATAGAAGAAAATAGGTTGGAATCCTCCTCAAAGAACTCCTTGCTACAAAAAAAATGATGAATTAAGATAAAAAATAATACAATATTTCAAATATGATAAAAAATATGAATGCAATCTAGCTCAACAACTTACTGATTTATAAAAAATAACCTAGTCTATAGTCATATTCTCCAAGGAAAATTATTTTGCAATAAAATATTATAAAAATAAATTGCTAAGGGTGATAGATACAAAAACATCTACAACTTCCTTTTGTAATGAGATCTGGGTCCAAATGGTTGATTTCCTTGGAATGATTCAACTAAAAAAAGATAAAGGTGATGAGATCAACTGAGACAAAGTTGAAACAAGACCCATCATAGAAAAATTAAAGCATCAAGGAAATAGGATAATAGGCTAAACTTAGGCCAAGTGTGGGGCTTAGACTTAATACAATTGTAATAAACTAGAAAGATTCAAGGGCCACAAAGTGTCCAAATGTTAGCACTAAATTAGCACAAAATACCATTGAAATAACTATTAGCCACAAAGTAATAAATGGTACAAATACAACCATCTATAGGAACCAAATGCACATAGTTGCAACAAAATAGGACATCTTCAATCCATAAAAGGAGTTGCAGAAACCAAGTATAATATCAAGTTTTGCATATCCAAATTTTTCCAAACATATAGCTAAGTGCCCTTGTCCCTTCTAGTTGCATTATCTCTATGTATTTTCTCCCATAGCCATGTATTATTCCTCTCGATCATTATGTAGGTCTTACTAAGGAAGCACCCAATTAGTTGATATTATTTCCAACTATTGGATTGGAATATAAAGAACACAAGCTTGTACTGAGATGAGGGGATGAACAGTATAAGATCACTTTTTACTTTTCTTTCCCAATCAATATTATGCAATGTATAGATATCAATATCAATAGCAGCAATCAAAGCAATGCACAAATCACCACACATAATAGAGACACCAAAATTTATGTGGTTCGCCCAATGTGGGCTACTCCACGGAGAAAATATTTCACTAAAATTTTCTCATCAATATCTTAGGAATTCTTTCCCTATTAAAATGTTTATGGATCTCTATCCAAAGGAGACACCAATCCCCTAATCAAATTTCATGGATCTCTATCCACAGGAGACACCAATCTCCTAACTCTACTCTGGTTGATGATCCTCTAGAAGACCTCTGCCTCCACTACCCTTAGCAAATGGAACTCTATCCATAGAAGATACCTATCTTTCCTAATCTGGCTAGAGATATCTATCCTCAACTCTATCACCTTCAAATATTTTTATCAAATCTATATTAAACACAGTCCTTTGTTCTAGCACAAATCTGTCCTCAATCTTTGTCAGTGGTTTTGCACAAACCTGTCCTCAAATCTGTACAAAACTATGTCCTCGAATATGTACTAAACACAGTCCTTTGATCTAGCACAAATCTGTACTCAATCTCTATCTTCAACCCTTAACTCAAATTTTGACTCAATCTCACCTAGTCGTCGTGGTAGAGAACATGAAGCTTACCCGCTCGTCCGAAATCTAGCTATTTTGAATCTTTTGAAGGAATTATGATTGATATAACGGATCCATTCGCTCACTCCTCGCGAATTTTCGATCAAAGGGGATAGAGTGAGTGGGATATGTAGGCGGGAGAAAGCCCATTCAATGTGGATTATTCGACCAGCCAGCTTAATACGTAAATAATTGTGGATCTGGGGGATATGGAGGAGCGCGCTTCGGATTGCACGGGTACGACTCATCCATCGCAGTGATAATCAACTTTGTTGGATTTGCCCCAAAACTTAACTCAAGGTTTGAATAAATCAATCAATCAACTCTGCTTTCAAGTCTTCTCAAAGACTTATCTCAAATCTACCTTGTAAGCTTCCACAAAATCTCACACCAATCTGTTCTCAAGTCCTCTCTAGAAATTGTCCAATCTACTCAATAAGTTCTCACAAGAACTTATCCAAATATGCTCTCAATATGTATTGTAAGCTTCCACAAAAGCTTACCCAAAACTGTACACAAGTCTTCTCAAAGACTTACCTCAAATCTGCTCAACAAGTCCATATTAGAACTTTTCCAATCTCATAGAAACATAAAGAGAATTGTTAGAGACTCAATATGCTCTATATTACAATTCTCAATTACTTTCAATCACTCTTTTAGAAACATACAAAGAATTTTTAGAGACTCAATATGCTTCATATTCACCTCACTACTCAATCACTTTCAATCACTCTTTCAAAAACATACAAAGAATTGTTAGAGACTCAATTTTCTTCACAATCACCTCAATGCTCAATCAATTTCAATAACTCTTTCAAAAAAATATAGAGAATTTTTAGAGACTCAATATGCTTCACAATCACATCAATGTTAAATCACTTCATCAAATAAATTCGGAATATAGAATAGTTTGTTTTATAAAACTTTAACAATCACTTCACACATCCACTTGACTAGGCTCAACCAACCCTACTCAACCAATCACTCAATGAATCAATCTTTGCTTAAAAATCCTAGTCCAAGCATATGAACCTTCACTCAAAATGTTTCCAACAATGCTTATCAACCAATTTCACATAAAAATGATACTCATGTTCTTTTCAAACCCTTGTTCAATTTTTTCACTTAACCAATGGCTTCAAAAACAATGCTTATAAAAAAATCTCACATAACAATGATACTCATGTTATTTTCAAACCCTAGTTCAAATTCTTCACTCAACCAATGGCTTCAACAACAATGCTTATAAATCAAGGTTTTAACAACAACTCTTTATTCCAGAAAACCTTGAAGCATTAACTCAACACACTCAATAAGGAGACCTACTTAAGTCCTTTTCACTCCAAACTTGTTTTCCAAAAAACCAAAAAATCAACTCAACTATGGAATAATGTGCCCATACATTTTTCTTGATGATGAAGGAACCTCAAAAATCTGCCACAACCACAAACACTTCTTTGCCAAGCTCAAAGAAGTTATAACATGATAAAATCTCTCAAAGATACAATGTAAATATCAAAATTTACATACACCTTATTACTCCATCTTAAAGAAATAATTCATCAACAATAATTGACCAAAAACACATTACTCTTCTCAATATTGCAATAATTGATTAAGTCACTTTACCAAATATATGCAATAAATCAATTTTTAATTCCCTAAGGTAAAAATAATATTACCCTAGTAAATTTCCATTTACCACTTAGGTAAATATCATAACCAATTTACCCCTTATCTCTCCCTAGCCTTAGCAAAGAAAAGAATAATTTTTATTTCTATTAACAACCCTTATCTCTCCACAACCTTAGCAACTTAATTAAAAAATTAAATCAAAAATATAAAAACCTTTTATATCTCCCACTCCACATTTCATGGGATTCGATCTTGCACTCTCTCCCTTGCCAGCACCTTGTCTGTGGCTTGCTAACCTTGTGATCCAAGCACTCACGTGCCCACTAAAAGCATAGAAGACACTTTAATATTTCATTGAATCCTTTAGAGCCCTTGGCTCCCTTCTCCTCTTTCCATGTAGTGTGTTCGATGCGCTCCTTTCTTACTAAATGCATGAGTTTTTTCACTTCTCCTTGGCACTTTCTCCATGAATCTTAGCACATTTTTCAGCGCATAATTAATCGGGGGGAATTCAAATATTTATGGTTTTGAACTTACAAAAAATTTTAAATACCTTTTGCCTTCCAAATCTTACACGTCGACGATGTATTACACTTGGACGTTGGTGCCTTTATACTATGCATAATTAATTTATAAATCATTTAAATTATATTTAGAATTAAAATTTTATAAATTAACTTTGTAACCTTTGGCTTTATAAAAATTAAAGCCTCCTTGGGGGTTAAATAAAAACTTTTTGTTGCTCATAAAGATTTAATAAAAAATCAATTTGCCACCATTGTTTTAATAAAAACCCTTTATCTTACAACCATGGTTTTAACAAAAACCCTTTATTTTTGCCTTACATAATAAAAAATTAATATTATGACATATTTTCAATCAACCTCTCACATTATTCATTTTGAACTTTTGACATCAACTGTAGATTATTCCTTGACATCAATGACAACTTTGACTCAAAATGTCCAACAATATCCCCCTTTGTCATTGATGGCAACCCAAATTATTTTTACCAAAAACTTAACATTTCTTTTGTTCTTCTCCCCCTGAGACATTGCTCCCTTTGTCTCAATGATCTCTTCAAATATCTCCTCTTTAATCAAATACCAAATCTCTCCCCCTTACTCAAATATCTCCCCCTTTGACATCAATGGTAAAGGGTCACATTTGGGGCTTAATTCTAAGAATTAGTTTCTTTTCTTAGCCCCTCCTCCACCTCCTCTTGAGGTGGTTAATTCTAGGGTAGGAGGATTTCTACTCCCAGCAAGCATTGGTCTTTACCTTTATTCTATTTTCTTCTTATATGATCCTTCTTATTCCTATTATTTTTCCTTTCCATGTCCATTTTCTTGTTCATGTTCCTGTTCTTGTTCTTGTTCTTGTTCTTGTTCATGTTCATATCCATGTTCCTATTCTTGTTCCTATTCATATCCATATCCCTTTTCTTTTTTTTGTTTAGGATTGATTTTGGAATATCTACTCTACACCACTTTGTTGTGTGTCCATCATTATTACACTTATAAAACACTTAATTTTAATATTCCTTGGAGGTGCAAATATCTTAGGATTTTTCCTAGTGAAGCCATATCCTTTTTTGTCATGAACCCTACAATCCATTGCCTTATGACCAAACTAATTACAAGAGTAACAATACCCTTGAAAAATATATCCATTTCTAAAATTTCCATATTCCTGTCTTCCATGTGTCTTGCACTGTGGAGCCTTGTGCCCAAACCTGTGACATGAGAAGTATCATCCGTTGAAGAAACTTTTCTTTGACCCCATTGGTATCTTAGTCTCTTATACACTATCATATTTCTTATTGTTCTTCATCTATTTCTCCTTTGTGCATTGTTCCTATCCTTGTTGAACTTTCTATTGTCCAACTCATCTTCAAATGTCTCACTTTCTCTTACACTATATTCTTCTAAAGTTTCTTCTCCTTCAGAACTTGAGGTTGACTTCTCTTCCCATTTCTTTTATTCTTGTTCAAATCTAAGACCTATCTTGCTTGATGTAGGCTTTTGTATCATAATGAACTTATCTAATTTCTTTGAGCTTTTTTTGAACCCTTATAGCTTGAATTTGGAGTTTTTGACTTCCATATTTAATGAAGCTACCTCTTGTTCTATTTTCTTACATTATAGAACCTTAGCTTCTAACTTATCCTTGAACTTATTTATCTTAGCTTTTGATTTTTCTAGATCCTCTATAAGAATTTTTCTCTCTTCATCACATTCTTGAAACTGAAACTCAAGTTTAGAGTTTTACTTTCTTACCTTCTTTACTGTGTCAAGAGCATAAATAAGTTCTCCCTTGAGATCATATCCTTCTTTATCTAATTTTTCCTCTAATTTTTTACCTTTTTCCACATCTTCATTTTATTTTGACTTGTCTTCTATAGGATCACTTTCTTCTTTCTCTAGAGCCATTAGAATATTCTCTTCTGGTCCTTCAAGTGTATTTTCATATTCATCATCACTAAAACTGAACCATTTATTGTACAACTATCTTCAAGATGTCCAAAAGTTACCACATCTAAAATACTTGAGAATTATTGGTGACCTTTTATTGACTTATTTTTCTTTAATCATGAATATGACTTCATCTTTATCATTACCCGAAAAACTGTTATCACTATCACTTGAGTACTTACTTGCCTTTTCTGCATAGTGGCTCCTCTTTTGATAAAAATGAAAATCAATTACTCTTACTCCATTGACCTATAGACTCTTGCTATAATTGGTTCTTGTCACTTGCTCAACCTTCTTAGTTGACAAAGATTCAATCTGAGCCATCCCCTATACTTGTAGCAATTTTTCACTAAAGATATTCAATGGAATCTTGTTGTTTAGATTGTTCTAGAAGCCCTTAGATCTTTATGCTTCACCTTATTGATATGATGTTTCATTTTCCACCAATAGATCTAAACAAATAAATTTGGTTTTATCTTCCTTCTTTTGTCTGTCATGAGGTTGTAATGAAAATTTCTATTTTTATTAGAATTATTTAGAAATATAGTAAAAATAAATAATCACCAAACACACGAAATGAAAATAAGAGATTGCAATATAAGGAATGATTTTTTTCTTTGTATTGATATAGGGGAGCCTAAATCTCCCAAATTTACAATGCTTTGCCCCAATATTTTGGGGGAGATATTACAATACTTTCTTCTTAAACTACAATGCTCTAAATTGTGGTCTTCCAAGTCTTTTATAAATGACTATGTTTTCTTTCCTATTCTACTATATATCCAAAGGTGATTTGGATTTTGTATCCTAGAAGTAGCACCACTTATAGCTCCAATAGCTCTTCAGATACTTGTTTCTTGCACATACAAAAGGTAAACAAGGGTCAGTAGCACCTGCAAACATAATCAAAAGCAAATACAAATGAAACCCTTGAAACATTGGTTACAAAAATAAAAGTAACGATGCAAAAAATAAAGAAATGAAATAGGAATACCTTTATAAAAATTCAAAGCTTACTAATCTCTATTGCTAACGACTTTGATTTGCTCTAAGTAACCATGGGCACGTGGGTGTGGCTATCCAACCATGAGAGGGTTTTTAGAAAATCGTGGAAAGGTGGTTGTGACTGTGTAACTATAGGTGAGTTATTGAGGATTGATAGTAGAAAGCTTCAGAATGACACTCTAGGGTTTTGAATCTTTGGTCTTCTTGGTATGCGTGTGAGCTCCTAGCATTATTTTTGTAGCCTAATGGTATGTTCTCTCTACTTCCTTTAGTTTATGGGATGAAGATGCCTTTATAATCCCTTTGGGATTTTGGAGAAAAAGAGAGGTAGAAATCCAAGATTTCCAAGTGGAAATCCAAGGCTTCCAAATGGAAGAGGTAGTTATAGTGAGTCACTTAGGGTGTCTCACTTAACTATGGTGATATGGCTAATGGGAAGGTGCAAGTGGAGTGAGGTGTGATGGGTGTCCCATGTGAAGGGACAAGGATGACATGGGTGCTGGTGATGTGGCTATAGCACATGTCTAGTTATTAGGAAGGGTATCCTAGGCAGATTTTCTTGATTTAGAAAATCTAGAAAATACTTTTGATGTGTAGGATTTATATGCCTAAGTTTGGACTTAGGCATATATTTTATTATGCATATTTGGGATGGAATATGCAAGCATTTTTGGTAAAGCATAAATACCTAAGCTTTGGTGTTTAAATATACCTCTTTTTATACCGTTTTGTGTAAAACACAATATGGTGCAAAAAAAGAGACACCTATCCTTATTGGATTGATAAATGGACTCAAATCTTCTCGATGCATAAGAATGAATGATTTTTGAAATTTTTGATTTGTTTGCTTACCCACTCAATTGGTGAATGGGTAAATAATTAAACCCACAATCCAATTTATTGAGTGTGGATGATGAAAGGAGGTAGATGTAATGTATGTAAATGTGTGATATTGAAGATCAACTTAATGCCTCAAGTTTTGGGTGGTTTTGTGATGTTAAAAATTTGTGTTTGGTTTTAGTGAGGTGCAAAATATTGTGGTAAAATAGCCAACCATTGTTAGAGTTTAGGTTTCCATGTGACTATATCAATTCCTACCTAATGATATGGTGTTAGCAACTAGGCACTCTAGGAGCTCATATACTTCAGTGATTTGCAATATTACCAAATTGTGATTTGATTGTTTTCCGCTTTTGTAACCCAATGAAAAGGGCTTAAGGATAACCTTGTGCAAAAATGTTTGAACACAATCACACTCAAATATTGATGGACTCAATTGATTTAATGCCACATGTGATGATGTTGGATGATTTTGAACAAGTTTCCTTATGGTGAGCTACCCATCCTACCAGATTGCATGGATTACCAGTCGCTGCAACCGCAAGGTATGTAGGGTAATTCACTAGATACAAGGGTCACTTTGAATGATGATGATGTTTGAAGATGATGATTGAATGCATTTTTGGTTTGAGGGGGTGTTTGTTGTATATATATATATATATATATATATATATATTTATTTATTTATTTATTTATTTATTTATTTATTTATTTATTTATTTATATATGATTTTGTAACCGTGTGTGTGCCAAATATGGGTGCATGGTTGCATGTGCCTATAAAATGCAAACATGTGGTTGGATCAACAAAATACGATCATAAATATGTTTTAATAGGTGGTTTGGATTCATTTGTACAATTCAAGTTTTTCTAAGCAGTTGAGAATTGAGTGATGGAGACGGTCGACGAGGCTAGCGGAGCGGGTGGTGGGTTGGATGCTAATGGCTTGGCTAGAGCTGAAGTTGGCATGTGGGTGGCGAAGATAGGATTTCAAGGCCCTTCCTTTTATTTATTTTTTGTTTTTTTTTTGTGTGTGTTAGGATTTTCCATTTTTTTTTTTTTTGACTATGATAAAGGGGGAGGCAATTTTTTTTATTTTTTTTACTATGATAAAAGAGGAGGCAAATTTTTTTTATTTTTGACTATGAATGTATGGTTTTTTTTTTGTTTTTTTTTTTGTTTTTTTTTTGTTTTTGTATGAGAAATATGAATGAAAAATATTTTCTTTTGTGTTTTAAGCTTTTGAAATTAAAATAGTGTTTGAAAATGTTTTTGTTTATTTGAAATGGAAAGGATTCAAAATGTTTATTTTTTTATAAAAAAAAATGCATGAAAATGTTTTTGGTGTTTTATGTTTTTTTACAATGAAAAGAATGCATGAAATACTTTTTTTTATGTTTTTGAAATGAAAGAAATGCAAAATATTTTTTCTTTTGAAATGACGTGTGTACTGATCTATATTTTCCTTGTGCTTTTTGCAAGTGAAATCTATAAAGGCTTGATATCAATGACCTCATATCATATCTCGAGCCAGGGTTATGCATAAGGGGTCGGCCCCAAAGTGTATTTATAAAATCGGGGTGAATCTAGTGCTAAGGTGTATAGACATTGGGGCGAATTTTTCATTTTTTTGTAGAAAAATTATCAAATTGTGGTGATTTTTTGAAAACCGTATAGTAAATTCTTCAACCTTAAAAATAGCGACTGAAAAAAGCGACTAGCACAAAGCGACCGATAGAAGTGACTGACACAATGTGAATGACAGAAGTGACTGACACATTACGACTGGAAAGAGGCGACCGACACAAGACAAGTGGCGACTGACAAGTGGTGATGTCAAGTGGTGACTGACAAGTGGCGACTGACAAGTGGTGACTGACAAGTGGTGATTGATAAGATGCAACTGACAAGAGGTGGCTAGCAAGAGATGACTGGCAAGAGGTGAGTGACAAGTGGTATCTGACAAGAGGTGACTATTAAGTGGTGATTGTTAGATTACGACTAACATGTGGTGATTGGAATGGAGCGACTGGAAAGTAGCGACTGGAAAGATGCGACTAGCAAGGTGTGAATGACAAGCAGCGACTGGAAAGGTGTGACTAAAAAACAATGACTAGAAATGTGTGACTCGCAAGATTCACCTGGCACGATGCGACTACCAATTGGTGACTATCATGTGGCGACTATCAAGTGGCACCTGTCAAAGTGCGACTGGTGACATGCGATTGGTAACATGCGACTAGCTAGGTGCGACTATCAAGAGATGACTGGCAAGAGGCGACTAACGAGAGGCGTCTGACAAGAGGTGGTTGTTAAGGTGTGGATGGTACCATGCGACTGACAAGGTGCACCTGTTAAGAGGTGACTGCCAAGAGGTACACCTCTCGCATGCTATGTGCCACGCGACCGCTAATTACCATCAATAAGATGTTGCCACGTGTCCTCTCGTTTGCCATGTGTCATGCATCCATCGACTTTAGGCATGCATACTTCTATAAATAGAGTAGCAACATCATTTTTACCTTTCGCACGATGATTTCCAAACCAATTTTAGACCTTTTCCAAGCATTTTTCTTAGCATTTTTAGATCATTTTCAGGTCATTTTAGGGTGTTTTTAGATCATTTTTAGGTCATTTTTAGGGTATTTTTAGATCATTTTAAGGCTATTTTTAGGGTATTTTTAGACCTTTTTTAGGCAGTTTTCTGATCATTTTCCCAGCGTTTTCTCTACATTTTTAGAAATGGCTAGCGGTTCCTCTCCTCTCCCAACCAAGGTATCATTCAAGAGTTGCTATTGCCCGAATGTGAAGAACCTTTTTAACATTCTAGGGAAAGATTCCAACTGGTTGTACACCTCCGGACTTGCTGGAGTCATGAAGATGCCATAGTTGGACGTCAACGTCTCCCTCATGCAACGTATTGTTAGTTGCTATGACCATGATGTGTCCACTGTATAGATCCTATTTGACAACAAGGAAGTTGTTTTTACTGTGAACCCCTCGGATGTCCAACGATTAATAGGACTACCATTTTTGGATGGTCTCCTGGTTAACAACCAGTACACGTTGACTGATTCTGACAAATCAACGTTGGCATCCAAATATACCATGAATCCAGACCATTTGAAAGGTACATTTTTTAAAATTTCATTTTTCTTTATCCTTTATTTTGATGTATTGTTGTTTCCAATGTCCATTCTCTAATAATGTTCTCTTTATTTTTTAGTTAATTCTTCAAAATCGAAAAGGGGTCTGAACATTTCAAACATTTCAGATAAATTTCTTTATGGCTGTGTTGAATTGTTCTTGGGAAGGCTTATTCTGTAGGGCCGACCTACAGATATGCCCTTTTGGGCTTTGTCATTGTTGATTCATTGTATTGATGGAGGGAGATATGATTGGTCCACTTTAATTTCTAACCGTATAAAACAGGACCTCCTTTCTACGTAGAAAATTCAATCTGCGTATACGGTAACCTCCAACAACTATATTCTTTGTCTTTTTTATGAAGCTTATTACAATATTCAAACAAAAAGTCCTCCAACTACATTGCACCCAGATTTGTTGCGTATTGGGTTAAGTGACAATGAAATACAGGTAAAATTATATATTGGAATAGTCTCTTTTTTTTGTCTTTTCAAATTTCAATCAATCTTGTTATTTTTTAATTTTCTTTTGAAAATAGAGAAGAGCAGCTCACTCGTCCAGTAAAAGGGATGCCACCATCAGGATTCAAGAAGCGTCTAGCGATTCTGACTCATAGTCGCAATCATCACCGACACCTTCCACCCATAAACGTAGGAGGTCTCCTGATGGACAACATACATGTGTTGCTCCTCATACTTCTGGACATGCATCTGCTATAGTGAACATTGAAGATGAAACCTCCACCTCACAAGGTAAACATATTTTTCAAAAGTTCTAATTTTAATAATGTATTTTAACAATATTCAATTATATTTAGTTTGAGAAAAATTTTAACTATTTTTAGAGGAAGAGCAAAGGCCAACCGTTGCAGCAGCAACGACAACGATTGTAGAGTCCGAGTCGGGTATGTTTAGTTAAAATTATTATATTTTAATGGCATTGTTTTTAAAAACTAGTTTTAATTTATAATTTTCATGTTGAATTTTGTAGAGGGACTGACTCGATTTACAAGACTCAAAAAATAGATGCCTCCAACCATCAAGTCCAATGCCAAGTTCATCCATGACAAGTCCAACAATCACCACAACAAGCACCACCTATGAGGAACCAATCTCGCATGCATGGGAAATAGTTCCTCACACTATCGCGTCAGCCTATTCAGACTCAGACTCAATCTGTTGTTTTAGGGATGGGGTTCCCTCTTTTAACACTTGATAATTTATCAAATGTAGAGAGCGCTTCTCAGATGCCCCCTCCAGATGCCAATCTGGAAGATGATTTTATGTATCAAGATATGAATAATTTGAATTTACCCTTAAAAACATGTGATCTGCTTCATGGTCTAGGGTTAGGTGATGAAGCACAGGAGAATGTTGAATGAGATGCCACCAATGTTTCCACTTCCCCCCACCAGCATGTCGATACCGATAATCATCCGATCGATGATGATAAAATAAACTTTTCTAAAAATATTTTAATAGCAAATGTTTGTAGGGCTAATGTTACTAATAATCTTCTTGTTGACATTGATATATTATGACAATGGGAATATCGGGCCAAGGTTATGATCAAAGCAATAAATGGTCGATACAAGAACTTTGGACATAGAAAGGAGTTATTTTTGAAGGTAGAGAATGAGCCACAAAAGCTCGATGCTCTGTTACTAAAAGCCCAATCTGGCACCGTCAATGTCGATGCTACAAGCAGTGATGAAGTTCTGGCCATTATACTTGACCGATTAGAGAACCTGAATGCCGAAGCCCAAGCATATTTCAATGAATGGGAACTATCCAAGAAGAAAGTAGTAGTGGTAAAAACTGCAAGACTTACAACAGATGTAAGTTTTACACATATCTAAAAATCATTTTTTTCTTTAATATACTTTTTAATTAATATTAATATTTTTCTCTTGTATTTTGCAGTCTAATTATCAACATTTAAAGCAACAGGTGTCAGCCATGAAAACCTGGATCAAGACTACAAAAATCAGTGTGACTAATGCTATTGAATTGAAAAAGAGACTACAACACACTGTTCGACAAAACAATTGGCTGAAGAAGCTTATCAAAGAAAAGGGCCTGGATGTGGATGCTACAATAAAATAAAATGAGAAAGAGTTGAATGCATCATTTAAGGAAGATCCCGCGAAGGAAGAAGGTTTAATGCTATCAGGGATAAACACTACAACTAAAATTTTGGTACGGTCTGGTGCATTGGAAGCAAAGGATATTGAGGTAGATGCAACTGACACTTCAGGCACTTTGCAGTAAGAAAACATAGAAAAGTAGAACTGTTGTTTCTTTATTTGATGATTCAGGAATGTGGCATTGTGGTGAAAAACATGGTTTCAAAGACTCCTATTTTAACATATTTTTAAACATAATATTTTATATTATATAAATGTTATATTACTTTTTAGCTTTTCTTTCAATATTGTAATGGTTTGATCAGTTGTGTGGATGCAATAAATAATTTTGAATTATGTGGATGCAATAATGGAGCACCAATATCTAGTTTGCTATAAACATTTTATTATACATGGTTTGCTATATCTAGTTTTCTATACATGGTTTTCATTACATGGTTTGCCATACATTGTTTTCAATACACGGTTTGTATACATGGTTTCAGTACATGGTTTGTTGTATACATGGTTTCAATACATGGTTTGTTTAAATGGTTTCAATATATGGTTTCAGTCAATTTGATATTCAATACATTGTTTGCCATACATTGTTTTCAATACATGGTTTGTCATACATTGTTTTCACTAAATTGTATACATGATTTCAATACATGGTTTCAACCAATTTGATATTCAATACATTATTTGCCATACATTGTTCTCAATAGATGGTTTGCCAAACATTGTTTTCGATAAATTGTATATTCAATACATTGTTTGCCATAAATGGTTTATTCAATACATTGTCTGCCATAAATGGTTTGTATACATGGTTTGTTGTATACATGGTTTCAATACATGGTTTGTTTAAATGGTTTCAATATATGGTTTCAGTCAATTTGATATTCAATACATTGTTTGCCATACATTGTTTTCAATTCATGGTTTGTCATACATTGTTTTCACTAAATTGTATACATGATTTCAATACATGGTTTCAGTCAATTTGATATTCAATACATTGTTTGCCATAAATGGTTTATTCAATACATTGTCTGCCATAAATGGTTTGTATACATGGTTTCAGTACATGGTTTGTTGTATAAATGGTTTCAATACATGGTTTGTTTAAATGGTTTCAATACATGGTTTTAATCAATTTGATATTCAATACATTGTTTGCCATACATTGTTTTCAATACATGGTTTGTCATACATTGTTTTCACTAAATTGTATACATGATTTCAATACATGGTTTCAACCAATTTGATATTCAATACATGGTTTCAACAAATTTAATATTCAATACATTATTTGCCATACATTGTTCTCAATAGATGGTTTGCCAAACATTGTTTTCGATAAATTGTATATTCAATACATTGTTTGCCATAAATGGTTTATTCAATACATTGTCTGCCATACATTATTTTCAATACATGGTTTATTCAATACAAAGTTTATTCAATACATGGTTTGCCATACATAGTTTTCAAAACATGGTTTTTTGAATACATGGACTTTTCAAAATACATGAAATCATAATATACACATATTTTGTTGACAATTGATAGCATAATATATGAAATCAAAATACATGTAAAAAATAGTAATATCTGTGATGCAGTAATCAATATTCTATTCCAAAATACATGAAACTTGTCTCAAAATATAATCAAATCTCCATATTTGATATCAAATCAAATAAATGAATTAAATCCCAATATAATATTGGGAAATGAAAGCATCTTTGCATCATAATGGTGAAAGCTGGAACAACCTCTTTTCAGATTGTGCAAATTCTTCTGCACTCATTCCATAAAATTTTGTCATCACAGTGTCATCAGTGTTACCATTATCCTCATCATCCAGAGTATTCATGACACCTCTTCTCTCTGCCAAAGATTTCCAATATGACAAAGCTCTTTCATAAGGAAACTTCTCAACCTCATAGATCGACACATATAATCTCAAACAATTTTCCAAATTTTTGTCCAATCTATTCCGAACTTTAGATTTTACATATGATAATGCACTAAATACCCTTTCATCCTCAACAGATCCTAAAATCATCATTTGGCATAATTCATACAAATTAAAATATTCACTCATACTATCTTGCAGGATACTACTAGGATATAAATGTTTCCACAAACGTGAAATAGAACCCCTCTCATGGTGATTAGCAAATTGTGAAACTTGAGCAGACATTGTTGTTCCAAAATAGTTTGATTGGCTTGTCAAAAGATCTTTGTTGAGAATGCCATTGATTTCAATACCATTGAATACCACAGGTTTAGTGAAATGGCTAGCAAGATTGCCCATGTATTTTTGAAACAAACCACTTATATTCTGGTATTCATTACAAGGATTCCAAAAAATTGGGTTAACCACACCCATAGCCTCAAGCAATTCATCTCTTTGAAAATGGTCTCTGATCTCTTTTGTCAATGATTCTGCTATGTGTTTCAGTTTAATTTTTGTATCTGTTACAACTACATGAAATTTGTTGTGTTACGGGCATTTGTTCAACTTCATTTGTAGCAATATCCATTCACTGACAAAAACAATATAAAGGAATTTCCTTTCCGTGGACATTAATACAAAGATGATCGTTTATATTGAACTTCAAAAATTTTTGAGGATCATGGATGTTTGTCAATGCTCTCCAACTCTCAAACATGGGATCCATAAAACTTTCACCAGATGCGTACATCGTATCAATATGTAAGCAAATTCATTTTCTCGCCCTGATGAAATCCACAATATAAATCGATCTTTCTTGTGCAATTTTGATCAAAGTATTCATTTCTTCCAACATTGGAAGAATACCACACAATGTGAGAAGTGTTTCAAAGTCAGTCATTCGTAATAGCAAATCCTTAGCCTTATCAATTGCCCTACGGTTTACATACATAAACCCTGCCAAGGACTGATATTCTTTGAAAACTCTATATGTCGGTTGATACATTGAAATCCATCTAGTATCCACGTCTTTTAAGAGTTTTTTACCATCAGTAACTCCAAGTGCAAACTACTGAAACTCTAAAAATATTTTTGGACTGCATGAAAAATAATCATGAATTTCATGGACAAGGTCTTCCACTCTAGCTACATTTATAAATGTATCCACAATTTTATATGCAAGATTAATTCTATGAGCCATGCAATGAATAGGGATCAAATATGGGGTAACAGATGTTTGTAGTCTAACACAAAGACCGTTCCTGTGTCCTTGCATTGTAGCAACACCATCGGCTCCAACACATATTAACTTAGTGGCTATTTCCATTTCATTCATTCCTGCTATTTCCTTTAAACTAGAAACAACAACATTGTAAATATTTTCTGCATTGCAATTTTCCACCATCTTACGTAGTCCAAGTAAATGAGGTTGCCTTAAATGATTTTCCAATGTGTAAACATGCATGCAAATCCAAGATGTGTTGTCAACAATAGTCACCTCATCAATTGAAAGTGATATGAATTTGGCCTTTTTAATTTTCTCTTTGAGGTCATCCTGCTCAACCAATGACAGACATTTTACAATTTCCCAACCACTTCGATCTGACCAATGGGCGTTGGGTAAATTCTGCACATCATCTAGTCAAAATAGAGATTTATAATCTGTGAAATCTGACATAGGTCTACCCTTTTTAAGAATAGTGAGTACAACAACAAACTGTAAACTTTTTGAAGCTAAAGTGAACTTTTGCATTTTTTGAAATTGGGCTTGAATCATTGCACCTTTCTCAACCAAAGTTTGTTTTTCTTTCATTGCTTTATCATATTCTTGTGCATATCTGATATGGGCACACTCTGATGCATCCTTCCACCTATAATTTTTTTGTATTGGTCCATCACTTTCTTTTGTTTTTATATAAACCTTTCCGCAATGTTTTTCTACTGTATCTTTCTTAACTTGCAATCTGTGATCTTTTTCGTGTTTCCAACTACAAATTATGCATCTCAATTCTGTTATTACCTCATTACTATTCTCTGGAAGCACTGGCTCAACAAATGGAAAATCTGAAACCCAATCAGGCTGAAATGATCTGTTAATTGTCCATCTAGATGACCTGGCACGTTTATGTTTTTTAGAAGAAGATTCTCCAGAAGTGGGTACTGCATAAGAACTATTACTTTGTTTTCCATTTGGCGTGTTTGTTTCAGGAATCTCTTCATGTTGTTGTTCCATTTCTTTAAGAAAATTTTCATCTGTGGACTTTTCAATATCGTAGTCATGTGGAAGTGGATTCATACGAGGGTCAACACTATTTTCTGTAGAGATAATACTAGGGTCAATACTAAATACCAGGGTCATTATCATTATTCTTTTTAAAAGCATACATTCTGTTAAAAGCATACCTTCTTTTGAAAAATTTAGATAAACAATGGACAAAGCCATACACCAAAAATCACCCTTCTTAATGAATGAAGACATTATATATGAAATGAACAATGAACAAAAAATAACTGGTTAGTAAGTAAAGGCATTCATACCTTCAATTTGTGCAGATGTTGGTGGCTGACTAGAATTTGAAATATTACGAAAGTATTTGAGGATACTCCTTTTATCGAAACTAGAAGACTGGCCTCCCTTATTTCCATTGCCAACAGGTGACATTTTACCTATATAAAAAGAAGAGTAACAAGAAAATCATTTTGAAAAATGGAAATAACTGGTTAAAGAGAGAACTACTATTCAAGACATCACAATATCTAACACATCACAAACCTCCTTATTGAGCATCAATGAACACAAATGTATAAAAAAGAAATAAAATTGATAATAAAAACTTACCAGAAAATGGTTGGCCCTCTATGTTAGTCACCCTATTATAGTCGTAGTGTGATGGTCACGTTGTGGTAGTCATGGCCTGTCAGTCATATTGTGATAGTTATGGCTTGGCGTTCACATCATGATAGTCACAAAATGTCATTCATGATTTGTTAGTCATAGCATGGAGATCACGATGTGCCAATCATGCAGTGCCAATCACGCTTTGCTAGTTGCACTTGCCAGTCACTCTTATCAGTCACACTTGTCAGTCATGCTTGTCTATCACACTTGTTAGTTGAACTTTTTAGTCACGTGGAGTCAGTCACGTGGTGTCAGTCGCACCATGTCAGTCGCACAGTGACAGTCATTGCGTGTCTGTCACTTCTATCGATAGCCTTTTGTCCCTCGCTTCTGCCAGTCACTTTTTGTGGTCGCCTTGTCAAGTTGAGACTATGAGTGTTGCTCCCAGCCTCCAAGGTTACCTATATATAGTGGGGGTACAAGAGGCGATTTTGGTGGGATAATTTTTTTCTCAAATAATTTTAGGGCGAATATTAGGCGGGAATACATATTGTATAGGGGCGATTTTACCCTAAAAAAATAATTCCCATAATTTTTGGGCGAATGGGCCGACCTCTAGGGTCCCAAAAATAGCAAAATAAAAAATGTTAAAAACCTAAAATTCGCTATAAATTGCGAAATTCGCCCTTGTGCATAACCCTAATCTCAGGTGCGAAATGCCCTAACTGACGATGGTGTAGTTGGATAGTTATAGGAATGTTGAGACTGTTAGGGTAGATGAGGAGTACTTGTTTTCCTTAGTGGAGAGATGGGATCCTGATAGGGGGTCAATTTAGCTTCCTACATGGGAGCTTACTATTACCTTAGAGGATGTTTACTGCATCTTCTATGTTCCTATCAAGGGTTCACCTGTCTGGGTTGACCACAATAAGCAGCATGAGCTAATATCAATATATAGTGATGATTGGGATGTGGATGTCAGCAAGGGTGGTATTACCTACATTCATTTGTGCAAGGATGGTAGATTAGGTTCACTTTAGATCTTTATTATGTACATTTTAGGCAACATGTTATTTCCTAATAACATGGGATCTAGGTTCCCTTGGAACCAAGTGAGGCTTGTGTTTGATCTGACTGGTGAGCCTCAGGTTTATGCTTGGGCTTCTGCTCTACTTTACCATCTATATATGGAACTCTATGAGGTTAAGAGGTAAGAGTGGAAGGGACTCAAATGCAACTTGCTTCTTCATATGTGGGCTTTAAATCATATCAAGATTGCTCAACCAGAGGGTCTACCTTACAAGTGGGATCACTCATTGCCTTGTGCTCTTCATTGGTAGACCAACGAGGAGGTTTTATCAAGTTGCCCTATTCATAGTGGATAGAAGTATCAGGATATATTTATTGCTCTGACTAGTGGTGACATCTTATGGCGACCATGGTGAGGTCTAACTGGGGATGTTGATACGATACAACTATGGTATATTAGGTGAGGTAGGTGGTTGGTTGGGCACCATGGGAAAGATATGGAGTTCTTTAATTTCTCTCAAGTGATACAGTATTTTTGTTTAGTGTAGGGAGTTACTAATGCTCTAGTTGTGTATAGGTTTTGGGACGATGAGCTTAGTCTCCTTATTACTCCTAAATTTTAGGTTTTGGATGATGATCAAGATGATGAGGTGGTGGGTGTCCTATATGTAGATGATTCTAGGACTACAACTGAGTGTGATGTCTATTTTTCTTCATAGCCTCCATGGGCACCTAGTTAGGTTGTTGATGATGTGGCAAGTGATGATGAGTGAGATAATGGTGAGCAAGCTTCTTGGTGGTAAAACCATCATCGAGATAGTGATAGTAGAGGGTGATCTAGGGCATATGTTCCATGTATAGACATTGGGATTAAGTTTTGTGGGGTGGATATGTCTATGGAGGCAGTTATGGAAGTGGTGATGAAGGTGATGATGGAGGATAGGATATACCTCCATACTACATTGAGGAGGATTAGGGTGTTCTCCAAGATGAGTGAGATAGCTTAGACTAGACTATAGTGGCTCGTGATGCAGATATCATGAGGTTATAAAGTGTGTTGGTGGCTTAGGATGTCAATATATCTTGGCTATAGAGTAAGGTGGATGGGCTTCGAAGTGTACCTAGTGGAGGTAAAGATAACTCTATGGTTGCAGCTCTCTATGCTAAGTTAACAGAGTGAGAGGTACATAAAAATTGAGATATGGTTGTTTGTTGATCACATATTAGGTACATTCATCTCTTGAAGGATAGGCTTGTTTAACATTGCATCCCTCTACCTATACAACCTTCTTCATTAGCTTCTAGATCTAGAAAGTAGGACGATTCTAGGCCTACTGGTTCATGTTCTCAAGCTCCTAGTTTCCATGGTCCCTCAAGTTCATAATGATCATCTTATGCCCCTCCTAGGGGTTATGGTGGTGTTAGCTAATAGTGCTTATTACTTATTTTTGTATTTTGTATTTTTTCTTACGAGCCTTAGTTCTCTAATGTACACATCCTTTTGTGTAATTTTTGTACTATGATCTTTATATATATACATGTACATAGATTTTATTGTGATAATTTGTATTACACTTTTTCTTGATCAACTTTATTCTTTTTTTTTAGTAAGGGGTACTAACATTTGGTATTTAAAATGACATGGATTATGGGATGCAATAGTGGAAATGATATGGAATGGGTTGGAAATCCTTGTGATCTCAAACAAACTTGTCTATGTGTCTTGAAGATCTTCATGATGCTAAGGTTATCCTCGTGTTTTCAAATTTCGTAAGGACCAACTGTGTATGCAAATGAATGTTAATTTCTCATTACGAGTGACTAATCAATTAGTAACCTATGCCAATAATATATCTTATATGAAAGCAATATAGTTCTATATAAAAAAAGGTTTCTAATGTGATAGACATGTCACCATGTGTAAGGATACCTAATTATCAGGTGGGTTTAATTCAATCCATTGTTGTAATGAGGATCACCCCACGTTTTTTGAAACACTAAGAATTCTAAGTATTCAAGCTCATTTACCTTATTTTATTGGATTGGATTTTTGGGATTTTATTTTTGAGTTTGCTCATTTTTGTTTTGGAGCAAAGTGGATTTTTATTGCTTTTTGGATACTTGCTCATTTTGAGGAAGAGCAAGTGAATTTTATTACTTTTTTTTTTAATTCTTTTGGGATACTTTCTTGTTTTGAAGAAGAGCAAGAGATTTTTATTGATTTTAGGACACTTCTAGGATACTTGCTTATTTTGAGGAAGAGCAAGAGATCTTTTTAGGATGTTTTTTGGGATACTTGCTCATTTTGAGAAAGAGCAAGGGATGTTTATTGCTTTTGGGATGTTTTTTGGGATACTTGCTCATTTTTATGAAGAGTAAAGGATATTTGTTTTTGTATTTTTTGGGGGGGAGGGATGAAGGTGGAGCTTGTCCTTTTGTTAACTCTTTAGTATTCTAGACCATGCACATAATTGGATGAATAGGGGAAACCTTTCACTTATGGAAATAGCAATGCCTGACTTCATCATTCCTATGTGTCATAGTACTTTAATATTTTTTGATGTGCATTGTCCAAAAGGAAATTTGATTGACCAAGAACAACTTATTGCATCTGAATATTATTTTATTTTTAATGGAGGTTGCTCAAAGCACTAGGAGTGGATGAGTAACTAAAAACACCTATATTTTGCATATTGACTAATATATTATATGAATTTTACATAGTAAAAAGAAATGAACACCAAACACACGAAGCAAAAATAAGAGAATGTAATATAAGGAATTATTTTTTCTTTGTATTGATAAAAGGGAGATTGAATCTCCCAAAATTACAATGCTTTACCCCAATTTTTTGGGAGAGATATTACAATAATTTCTTCTTAAACTAGAATGCTCTAAATGGTGGTCTTCCAACTCTCTGGAAAATGACTAGGTTTTCTTCAATCCTCTACTACAACTCCAAAGGTGAGTGGGATTTTGTATCCTAGAAGTAGGACCACTCTTAGCTCCATTAGCTCTTCGGATACCTGTCTCCTACACACACAAAAAGTAAAAAAGGGTCAGTAGCACCTACAAACATAATTGAAACCAAATACCAATGAAACCCTTGAAATATTGGTTGCATAATTAAAAGTAATAGTGCAAGAAACAAATAAATCAAACAGGAATACCTTTCTAACAATTTAAATCTTACTGATATCTACTTCTAATGGCTCTTATGCACTCTGAGTAACCACGTGTGCATTGGTGTAGTTGTTTAACCATGGGAGGGTAGTTAAAAAACCATGAGAAGGTATTTGTGACTATGTAACCATGGGCAGGTGATTGAGGCTCAATGATAGAAAGCTTCAAAATGGTACTTCAAGGCTTCAAATATTCGGTCTCCCCAAGATGCATGTGAGCTTCATGCATTATTCTGATAGCCTAATGGTATGTTATCTCTACCTCTTTTGGTTTATGGGATGAAGGTGTCTTTATAGGCCCCTTGGGATTTTGGAGAGAAATGGAGGTGACAATCCAAGGCTACCAAATGGAAGGAACAATTATAGTGAGTCACATAGGGTGTCTCACTTAACTAGGGTGATGTGGTTAATGGGTAGGTGCAAGTTGAGCGAGGTGTGATGGATGTCCCATGTGAAGGGAAAACGGTGACATAGGTAGTGGTGATGTGGCTAGGGAACATGTCTAGTGAGTAGGTAGAGTATCCTAGGTATATTTTCCAGATTTAAAAATTATGGAAGATACTTTTAATGTGTAGGATTTATATGCCTAAGTTTGGACTTGGGCATATATTTTATTATACATATTTGGGATGTGCAATGTGGGATGAAATATGTAAGGATTTATGGTAAAGCATAAATTCTTAGATTTTGGTGTCTATAGATGTTCCTTTTTGTATTGTCTTGTGTAAAATACAATGCAATGCAAAAACAAAAGATACCTATCCTTATTGGATGGATAAATGGACTCAAATCTTCTCGATGCACAAGAATGAATGATTTTTTAAAATTTTAATTTTTTTTCTTATCCCATCAATTGGCGAATGGGTAGAGAATAAAATACAAAATCCAATTGACCAAGTGTGGATGATGAAAGGGGGTAGATGTGATGTATGTAAATGTGTGATATTGAAGATCAACTTGATGCCCCAAGTTCTGGGTGATTTTGTGATGTTGTAAATTTGTGTTTGGTTTCAATGAGGTGCAAAATGTTGTGGTAAAATAGCCAACCACTATTGGAGTTCGAGTGCCCATGTGACTGTATCAATTTATACCAAATTATATGGTGTTAGGAACCAAAAACTCTAGGAGCTCAGACACTTTAGTGATTTGCGATAACTACCAAATTATGATTTGATTATTTTCCACTTTTGTAACCCAATAGAAAGAGCTTAAGGATAACCTTGTGTAAAAATGTTTGAACATAGTCACACTCAAATATTGATGGACTCAGTTGATTTAATGCCACGTGTGATGATTTTGGGTGATTTTGAACAAGTGTATTTATGGTGAGCTACCCATCCTACCGGATTGCATGGATTACCAGTCGTTGCAACTGTCAGGTATGTAGGGTAATTCACTAGATACAAGGGTCACCTTGAATGATGATGATGTTTGAAGATGATGATTGAATGCATTGTTGGTTTGAGGGGGTGTTTGTTGTTTTCTATATATATATATATATATATATATATATATATATATATATATATATATATATATATATATATATATATATATATATATATTTTTTTTTTTTTTTTTTTTTTTTTTTTTAATTTTGTAACCACGTGGGCATGTGTGGTTGCATGCAAAAACCGTGCATCCAGGGTTAGCACTGCCAAACATAGGTACACAGTTGCATGCATCCATAAAACATGAACACATGGTTGGATCCACAAAATGTGGCTATAAATATGTTTTATTGGGTGGTTTGAATTTATTTGTGTAGTTCAATTCTGAATGGTTGAGAATTGAGTGATGGAGACGGTTGGTGAGGCTAGTGGAGCGGGTGGTGGGGTGGAGGATGGTGGCTCAGTTGGAGCCAAAGTTGGCACACGGGTGCTAAAGGTAGTATTTCAAGGCCCTTCCCTTTATTTTTTTTTTGTTTGTTTTATGTGTGCTTTTTTTTTACTATGATAAAGTGGAAAGTGATTTTTTTTCTTTTTGACTATGAATTTATGAAAATATTGTTTTTTTGTTTTTTTGTTTTTGTATGAGAAAGATAAATGATTTTTTTTTTTTGTTTTAATATTTTGAAATGAAAATAATGCATGAAATTATTTTTTTGTGAAAAGTATGCCAAATGTTTTTTTTTATGAAAAACTGCATGAAAATGTTTTTGGTGATTTATGTTTGATGAAATGAAAATAATGCATGAAATATTTTGTGTTTTTATGTTTTTGAAATGAAAGAAAAGAAAAAAAATTAAATTAAATGACTTGTGCACTGATCTGAATTTTCTTTGTGCTTTTTGCAAGTAAAATTTATAGAGGCTCAACATCGATGGCCTCATAGCATATATCAGGTGTGGAAGACCCTAACTGATGATGATTGAAGTGATTGGTGGTGGTGCAATTGGATGGTTGTAGGTGGGTGGAGACTGTTAGGGCAGATGAGGAGTACTTGCCTACCTTAGTGGAGATATGGGACCCTAATAGGGGGTCATTTCAGATTTTGATTGGGGAGTTTACTATTACCCTAGAGGATATTTACCACATATTTCATGTTCCTATCGAGGGCTCACCAATTTGGGTTGGCCATGAAAAGGAACATGAGCTAAGATAAATATATGGTGATGACTAGGATGTATATGTAAGCAAGGGTGGTATTCCCTATATTCAACTATAAAATTATGGGAGGTTAGACACACTTTCAACCATTGTTATGTACATTTTAGGCAATATGTTTTTGCCTAATAACATGGGTTCTAGGTTCCCTTAGAACTAGGTGAGGCTTGCGATTGATATGATTGGTGAGCCTTGAGTTTATGCTTGAGCTCTTGCTCTATTTTAGCATTTGTATTTGGAGCTCTATAAGGTGAAGAGGCAGGAGCATAAGGGACTTAGATGCAACTTGCTTCTTTAGTTGTAGGCTTGGGAGCACATCAAGATTGCTCAAATAAAGGGTCTACCTTGCGAGTGGTATCACTCGTTGCCTTGTGCTCTTCATTGGTAGACTAGTAAGGAGGCTTTACTGAGTCACCCTATTCATAGTGGATAAGAGTATCGAGATATGTTTGCTACTCTGACTAGTGGTGATATCTTATGGTGACCATGGCAAGTTCTAACTTGGTATGGTGATGTGATACAACTATGGTGGATTAGGCAAGGTAGGTGGTGTGGTTGGTTGGGCACCATGGGTGAGAAATGGATTTCGTTTAGTTCTCTCAAGTGATGTGGTGGTTTGGTTTGGTGTAGGGAGTTCCTTATGTTCCAATTGTGTATAGGCATCGGGGCAATGAGCTTAGTCTCCTTGTTACTCTTGAATTTTAGACTATGGATGATGATCGAGATGATGAGGTGGTGGGTGTCCCAAATGTAGATGATACTAGAACTACGACTATGTATGATACAAGGTTTACTTCACAACCTCCATGGGCACCTAGTTAGGTTGTTTATGATGTGTTGAGCAGTTATGAGTGAGATTATGGTGAGTAGGCTTTTTAGTGGCAAAAGTGTTATTGAGGTAGTGGTAGTAGGGGATGAACTAGGGTAGATGTTCAACCTACAGATGTTGGGTTAAGGTTTTTTAAGGGTGGATATGTGGATGGAGGCAATTATGGATGTGGTTATGGAGGCAGTGATGGAGGTGGTAGTGATGGAGGGTAGGATGTACCTCCATATTGCACTGAGGAGGATTAGAGTGTTCTCTAGGTTGAGTGGGATAGCTTGGGCTAGATTGTAGTAGCTTGCAATGTAGATATCATGAAGTTATAGAGTATTTGTGTAGCTCATGATGCCAAAATAAATCAACTACATAGTGAGGTGTATGGGCTATGGAGTGAACCTAGTGGAGTTAGAGTAGATCTATGGTTATAGCTCTTCATGCTAAGTTAGTAGAGCAAGAGGTACATAAGAACCAAGATATGGCTATTTCTCAATCACATCTTAGGTAAATTCATCTCTTGGAGTATAAGCTTGCTCCTCATCACATTCCTCTACCTATACAACCTTCTTCATTAGCTTTTGGCTCTAGTAGGCGAGACGAGTCTAGGCCTAGTGGTTCACATTCTTAGATTTCCATGGTCCCTTAGGTTCATATGGATTATCTTATGGTCCTCCTAGGGTCCATGCTAGTGGTAGCTATTAGTTATTATTACCTATTTTTGCAGTTTTCATTTTTGCTTATGAGCCTTAGTGATCTGATGTGCGTAGCCTTTTGGATAATTTATGTACTATGTTGTTTATATATACATATGCATGGCTTTTATTATGATCATTTGTATTATGCTTTTTTATTTATTGTATGTATGGATGCATATGAAATGATGTAGTGATTTGGTGTAATGAATAGTGAATGTTATTATTTTATGATCATTTGTGTATGTTATAGAATTTTTCTTGATCAACTTTATTCTTATTGTTTAATCAGGGGCATTAACATTTGGTATTTAAAAATGAATTGGATTATAGGATGCAATAGTGGAAATGATATGGAATTATTTGGATAAAGGATCTAGGGTCATTTTTAAAAGACTTATACATCCTAGTGATCTCAAACAAACTCGTCTATGTTTCTTACAAATCTTCATGATGCTAAGGTTGTCCTAGTGTTTTCAAATTTCTCAAGAACCAACTGTGTGTGCAAATAAATGTTAATTTCTCATAATGAGTAAGGATTGACTAATCAATTGGTAACCTATGCCAATAATCTATCTCATCAAAAAGTGATATAGGTTTGTACAAAATAAGGTTGCTAATGTGATAGATAGGTTGCCACGTGTAAGGATACCTCATTGTCTCGTGGGTTTCATTCAACCCATTGATGTAATGAGGATCACCCCATGGTTTTCAAAACACTAAGAATTCTAAGGATTCAAGATCCTTTCCCTTATTTTATTGCATTGGATTTTTGATATTTTATTTCTAAGTTTACTCATTTTTGTGTTGGAGCAAAGTGGATTTTTATTGCTTTTTTGATACTTGCTCATTTTGAGGAACAACAATGGAATTTTATTGCTTTTTTTGTTTGGAATACTTTTGGGATACTTGCTTTTTTTGAATAATATCAAGGGATTTTATTGCTTTTGGGGAACTTTTGGGATACTTGCTCATTTTGAGGAAGAGCAATGGATATTTATTGACTAATGTGTTGTATGAAATTTTGTGATACCTTTTCTACAATATTTTGAAAATTAAAATGTGTACACAAAATAGTCAATGGCTGCATAATAATTATTGCTAATGATTATACAGTATTTATCCTAGTTTATATGAACCCCTTAATCATCAAAAGATCATAAGGAAAGTTTTAAATTATTATGGTTGATAGAGAGATGAGTAATGTTTGATATAAGGCACCCCTAATTAAGGCAACAAGACATAGTGGACTAGAAATCATCCAAATTAACCAAATGGTTCCTAACATGATGAATGGTATGAACAAATGTAAATGCCTAAAATACGTATATGAAATATAGGTGGAATGCATGGATGAATGTATGAAATGCAATATATATATAGCCATGTATGTATACATATTTACAATCTGCTCTAGGAATAGAATTCCTTTAGGTGTATAATATTTAATGGATCAAGTTTGAATGTTCCTTCTAAATTTGTAATTCTATATGTTCTTGGACCCAACTTTTGCTTAACAATATATAGACCTAACCAATTAACCATGAATTTATCTCTTAAGAGCAAAAATGCATTAGTGTTCTACTAATTTTCTTTAGAATGAGATCTCCTACTTGGAATTCATGAGGATGGACTTTTGCATTATAATCACACTTGATGTGATGTTGATATACTCATAGATGTTCTAAGGCATTGATTCACCTTTCATAAAGGAGTGTGAGTTGGTCAATGTGTGTTTGTCTAGTTGTATCATAATCCATGAATTATTGTAATGCAACCTGTAAAGAAGGGATCTCAAGATCAAGAGGTATGATTACTTTGGCTCCATAGACCAATGAAAATGAATTTTACCCTATTGGCATTTTTATGCTTGTTTGATAAGACCATAATACCAAGAGGATTTGAGTATTCCAATCTCTATTGTTTTCTTTGAAAATTTTCTTGAGAATTGCTATCAAGGTATTATTGGTTGCCTCACCTTGTCCATTTTACTATGGGTAATAAGAAGTCTAGAAACTATACCGGATATTGTACTTGTTGCATAATGCTCAGAAATCCTTATTTTTAAAAGAGTTTCCATTATAAAAAAATAATTTTTGAGGTAATACCAAAATGATAGATAATATGCTAGAGTATGAACTCCATACTTTGAGGTCCAATTGTAGTGGTCTTTGGGATCACTTAAATCCATTTGGTGAAGTATTTTGTGGCAGTTATGATGAACTTGTGTTGTTCTGAAGAGGTAGGTGAAATTGTTCCAATCAAATATTGGACCCATTATGAAAAGGGCCAAATGCTTTTAATGGGTTGTAATGCTTGTGATGGTACATGAGTCAAATTGGTGTGGTTTTTATATTTTATATATTTCTTCACATAATAACAACAATCATTTTCCATGGTGGGCCAATAATAACTCATTTGCAAAATGCACTTTGAAATGGACATTCAACTAATGTGGCCACCACAAGAACTATCATGGGATTTATTTATGGATCTTTGTACCTCTAGAAGATCTAGATATCGAAGTAAGACTTCATCATAACCACATCTATACAACATGTCCCCCAAGAGAGTGTAACAAGTTACTTTTTTTTAAATGTTATCTTTGCAGTTTTCATCAAATATAATGGGAGGATCCAAAATTTGAGAAAGTCCTTTATTTGACCAAGGTAAGACTCATATGGTTTTGCATGAATGAAACATACACTTTTTTCACCTTTATATTATGCTCGTGTAATTATGAATTTGGATATTGTTGTGATGATAAGTGGTTGGACTTCTCCATTTTTTCTTTGGAATCCATTATCCTAAAGAAGCCATCACATCCACAAATCTATTAGTCAAATGAGGTAAGTTGTTGATCTCGTACCAGTCAAAATTTGCTAGAAATTTCATTGCTACTTCATGGTATTGTTTCAAAATTGGATCTCTACATTAGAAGGTTCCTTTCACTTGGAAAATGACAAGTTTGAAATTGACAAAAAATATTATATGCTTGATACCCATAGTTTATGCTGACTAAAGCCCCAAGATTAGGGCTTTGTACTCTGCATTGTTATTTATGCATGGAAAGTCAATTTTGAATGATAAAGGAATTGCTATTCCTTTGATTGTATAAAATATGACTCTAGAACCTTTTTATTTTTATACTTCGACCCGTAAAATAAGAGAGTGATGTCAACATCATCCTCAAGAGGGACTAGTTCTTCTTGTTCAATGATGAAAAAGACCGAATCATCTAGAAGATCGATAATAATGGGTTGATCATTTGGAAGTGGAGCTTGTGTGAGTTTATCAGCTATCACCTAACCCTTGATGTATTTTGGGCTAATAAATTCAAGATTGAATTTTTTTAAGAGTGTAGCGACCCCGGGACGCATGCACCGCTCTTTACTCTACTTGCGATGTTATTATTATACCCAAAATGAAGCTAAAATATTACGAGAAGCATATAACACGAAAATGACAAAGAATGGATCTTTCATTAATATTGAAACCCGGTTACATGTCGGTCCCTCTTAGGGATACCCATCTTGATACAATGATTTACAAGTGGATGAAGAGATGTCCCCTTTTGCAAAAGGGGTGGTGCACTCTAAAATGCTTCCCGGTTCCACACACGAAAATGTATGAGGGCTTACAGATGCCTCCTTCTCTAGGTATGTCTCCCGGACGGATCCTCTTGCTCTCGTATGTCGTGGATTATGTCTCGTGAACCTGTGGCCTTGTATGCAATTGAAACAACAATACACGTTTAGTTGTCCGAGATTGCCTCCCCGGATGAGGCTTGTTAGCAATAAATCTGATAATGAAAGGAAATATGCTCAATGTAATGAAACTAATGCTAAAATGGATCTTATGCTAATGACATGAAAACATAAGGAAAATAGAATGAAAGAAGCTAATACCAAAACCCTAGACTAGGCCTACGGGCCACTATCCAAGACAGTGGCCGCTAGAATGAAACATGTTCTCTTGCTCCAAGGCTATGGATCTTAAGCTTGCTATTAATGTTAAATGATTATTGTATGTGCATGGATAATTACCTCTCAGTTGGCTAGCACTTTGTCGCTCCTCAAGGGTGCTCAGAACTGCTCTCCAATCCGATAGGGCTTCGCTGCGTATCTTCTCCAAGAAAAGCTCTCTCAAAGAAGTCTGCTAAAAGATCATCCTTGGTCTCAGAATTGATATCTGATCCTCTTATTGTCCTTTGGTGCTCTCAGGCTTGCACCTTTTATAGATGTGTGAAACCCTAGGTCTATGTCCAAACCCTAGGATTGAATTTCTCATGCGTAGTGAGAGTTAGCATGAGAAGCTTTTTGTCTTTTTTCTATGTTTGGAGGCCAGTTAACTGAAATATAACTACCAACTTGAGTCCCCTATGCAAACTGGTTGTTAGCATGAGAAGATTTTGTCCTTTGTCTATGTTTGGAGGCTAGTTAACTGAAGTCTAACTTCCCACTTGAGTCTCCTATGCAAACTAGTTGTTAGCATGAGAAGCTTTTGTCCTTTGTCTATGTTTGGAGGCCAGTTAACTAAAGTCTAACTTTGGACTTGAGTCTCCCATGTAAATTGGTTGTTAGCATGAGAAGTTTTGTCTTTGTCTATGTTTGAAGGCCAGTTAACTAAAGTCTAACTTTGGACTTGAGTCTCCCATGTAAATTGGTTGTGAGGGGGAATGCAAAGTTGTCCCCGCTCACTTTATTGTATGTAAACTACCA
This sequence comes from Wollemia nobilis, assembly GCA_028583015.1. NCBI lineage: Eukaryota > Viridiplantae > Streptophyta > Pinopsida > Araucariales > Araucariaceae > Wollemia > Wollemia nobilis. Next base: position 2,582,050 of record JAQPPZ010001031.1, on the reverse strand, counting down.
CTTTCACCCCTGATTAGGCTTGTTTGTCGATAAAATGCTTTTTATGACTTAGCCATTGTCGTATGTAGTGACTAATATTTGGTTACTATCATGTGCAGTGGCTAAGGTCTGGTCGCTCTCAGCTTGAGCGGCTAGGATCTAACCACTCTAGTTTACAATGGCTAAGCTTGGATGGGTTAAAACTACCATTTTGAGTGGTTAGGACCACTGATTGCTCTTGTAAAGGTCTAAAATTGGACATATGGTCTTCAGATGTGCTCATATGAGTGGTTTCCTAAACATGACATATTTTAGGTGTCTATAGATGCCCCTTTTTGTGATGCGCTGTGTGGAAAAACACAACGTTGAGCAAAAATGTAGACTGCTATGTTTGTGGGGTGATTTGACCAAAGGGTTTGTGATTCCTTTGGGGCATTTTGTTAGGTTGACCAAAGGGCTTACATTCTTTGGGGCATTTTTTAAGTTTGACCAAAGGGATTATGTCTTTGTTCAAGGCTTTTTCAAAGTCTTGATCCTTTGGGATTTGTTAGTTGACAGTGGGGTTGTCCTTTGGGGCATTTGTTAAGTTGACCAAAGGGCTTATGCATCCTTGGGGTATTTGTTAAGTTGACCAAAGGGCTTGTGATCCTTGGGGCATTTGTTAAGTTGACCAAAGGGCTTATCTTTGGGGATTTTTTCAAAGGTTGTCCTTTGGGGCATTTGTTAAGTTTGACCAAAGGGCTTATGCTCTTTGGGGCATTTGTTAAGTTTGACCAAAGGGCTTGTGTCCTTTGGGGCATTTGTTAATTTGACCAAAGGGCTTATGTCCTTTGGGGCATTTGTTAAGTTGACCAAAGGGCTTATGTCCTTTGGGGCATTTGTTAAGTTGACCAAAGGGCTTGCATCCTTTGGGTATTTTTTTTGGGTTTGTCCTTGGGGATTTGTTTTGACCAAAGGGCTTATGTCCTTTGGGGCATTTTTAGTTGACCAAAGGGCTTGCATCCTTGGGGCATTTGTTAAGTTGACCAAGGGTTGATCCTTTGGGCTTTTGACAAGGTTTGTCCTTTGGGGATTTGTTAAGTTGACCAAAGGGCTTGTGTTCCTTGGGGATTTGTTAAGTTGACCAAAGGGCTTATGTCCTTTGGGGAATTTGTTAAGTTGACCAAAGGGCTTGCGTCCTTTGGGGCATTTGTTAAGTTGACCAAAGGGCTTATGTCCTTTGGGGCATTTTTTAAGTTGACCAAAGGGCTTGTATCCTTTGGGGCATTTGTTAAGTTGACCAAAGGGCTTGTATCCTTTGGGGCATTTTTTTACCAAAGGGTTTGTGATACCTTTGGGGCTTTTGTTTTTACCAAAGGGCTTATGATACCTTTGGGGCCTTTGTTATTGACCAAAGGGCTTGGTCCTTTGGGGCATTTGTTAAGTTGACCAAAGGGCTTATGTCCTTTGGGGCATTTTGATTTGACCAAAGGGCTTATCCCCTTTGGGGCATTTTGGTTTGACCAAAGGGCTTATCCCCTTTGGGGCCTTTTGTTTTTTACCAAAGGGCTTGTGATACCTTTGGGGCATTTGCAAATTGATTGCTTAACTATTTGATTTTTTTGACTAGGGGAGGTATGATACCAATATTGCCTCGATTCGATGCTTGAAAATATTTTTGTTTTGATTTTATGTTATGGGTGCAATGATGAATGCAATGCCTAGATAATGATTTGATTATGCTATATGTATGCAGTGTATTGATGACATGTACTAGCTAGATGATAGATATATGATTAGATGGTATGATCTAGATGATGATGATGGATGCATATGTGGATGTATGTTTAATTTTGGTTTATTGTATGCATCTAACTCATGTTGTTATGATATGGTAAATGTGATGTGTGTTTTACTAGATGGTTTTGAATTGATGTAAATGAACCTGTATGCTTTAATCACTTAAAACATATAGGATGCATATGATATGAGTTTACAATCTTAATGGGCGACACCACAAAAGAGAAAAAAATCATGAATTTAAATAATCACTCTTATCATAAGAATTGATTAAGTATTCATATGTGAGATGTAATGGCGTGAAATGTATGTATTTTCTTGATAAGTTTCTATAAATTAAAAGATACAAAATAGTCAGTGGTCGTCTATATATTATTTCTAATATATATCCGGTATCTAGCCTACTCTGTTGATACCCCCTAATTTATAGAATCTTATAAATAAAATTGATGATGTGATGGATGATATGATTGTTGCTATATAGGAATTTTTGAGGTTTTTTCTTGAGATTCAAACACTCTAGTTACCCTATCAAAAATTGCGTATTGACCAATCAAGGCTTTTGAATAGTAAGGTTTTCATCATGGACCTAGATACTCATTATCCCTGTGTGTGCAAATGAATATATTTAGATAGAACTCAAATATTTCCTTCGATGTCAGGCGAGATTCTTTCAGCCCATTGCTAAGATCGAGGATCTTCAAGTGTTCATCTGATTCTTATGTTGGACTTAGTTGGACTATACCACTAGGCAGTATTGGGTTACCTAAAGCTAGCTCATCCACATTCAAACATTGGTCTACACAAATGCATAGCTATTGTGTTAGACATATCGTCATGCGTAAGGATATCACCATTTCTAGGTTGGCTATGCACCAAACCTGTAATGGAGATCACCTTCCAATTTTGTATAATGCTGAGAATTCCAGGGATTCAAGCTCCATTCCCTTCTTTTCTTCCTTTTGACTTGGGATACTTGCTCGTGATAAAAATCACAGTTTATTTTTGACTGATTTTTTTTTCTTTTGAGCAAGGGATTCTTTTAGTGATGATAATCACTATTTATTTTGTTTTTTTTCCTTTTGATACTTTGAACTATGACTTTGGATGTCGATGTATGACTTTTGAGGATTTTGAACTTTGCTTTGACTCTGGGATTTTTGCTTGTTTTGATTAAAGCAAGGGATTTTTGGGTAGGGCGGAGCTTGTCCTTTTGTCAATTCTCAGCACTTTTGAACCGGTTGCACAGGGGGATAAGCAAGGAAGACCCTTTTCACTTTAGGTAACCTAACCACTTTTATAACTTTCATATTTCCCTTGTACCAACTAGAATTTAGTGTTTGTAATTAGTGATGGGATCCTGAAATATGCTAAGCTTTGTCACCACTAGACCTTACTCTCTACTAACCAATATGGCTTTCCACAAAAGTTGATAGGATCACTAGGTATGGTTGAATAACCGGAAAACCATAGTATATTATGTATAGCAACAAGTAATGGTTGTGTTGAAAAACACAATTACACACATGTATGAGTGGATGTAGATGGATTTGAGTATTTGTGATACAAACTATGGCATCGTTTGCTAGATTGTGATCATAACATATGCAAATGTAATGGATATGAATGTTTAATTCAATGCAACTATGTGGATGCAAATGTGAGATGCAAATGTTTTTGTATTTTTGGATGCTTTCAATTTTTTTATCTTTTGATTATTTTGAATGTTTTGAACTTTTGATTTTAAATTGTTTTTATGCTTTTATGTTTTGCTTTTGACCAAAGGACTTTAAGATGCCTTTGGAGCCTTTTGTGATTTGATTTGACCAAAGGGCTTTAAGATGCCTTTGGGGCCTTTCATGATTTAATTTGACCAAAGGGCTTTAAGATGCCTTTGGGGCCTTTTGTGATTTTTTGGTTTTCTATTGTTTTTGCGATTTTGAAATTTAATGAATGTTTTTGAACTTATTTTGATGTCTTGACCAAAGGGCTTATTGTGCCTTTGGGGATTTTTGTGGGTTGACCAAGCGGCATGAAGATGTCCTTGGAGCTTTTGTATTTGAGGAAAAGATACCCTTGGAGCATTTTGATTAATTTGACCAAGTGGCATAAAGATACCCTTGGAGCATTTTGATTAATTTGAATTTGACCAAGCGGCATAAAGATACCCTTGGAGCATTTTGATTAATTTGACCAAGTGGCATAAAGATACCCTTGGAGCATTTTGATTAATTTGAATTTGACCAAGTGGCATAAAGATACCCTTGGAGCATTTTTGATTAATTTGAATTTGACCAAGCGGCATAAAGATACCCTTGGAGCATTTTTATTAATTTGAATTTGACCAAGTGGCATAAAGATACCCTTGGAGCATTTTGATTAATTTGAATTTGACCAAGCGACATAAAGATACCCTTGGAGCATTTTTGATTAATTTGAATTTGACCAAGCGGCATAAAGATACCCTTGGAGCATTTTTTTTATGAGATTTGACCAAGCAGCTTAGAGATGCCCCTGGTGCCTTTCGTTTTTGATTTTTTATGTTTTATGATTTGTTTGTATTTTTGATATATTTGAATGTTTTTGAATTTTTGATATATTATGGGGGGAAGGTGTGACACCTTAAATACCCCCAATGTGTGTGCCACTTAATGAAAGTGAGGAAGGTGTGATACCTTTAGAACCCTCACTTTGTCTCATTGAACTTGATGTGGATGATGGGGAAGGTATTTGACCTTTAAGATCCCCAGTGCACATGTTGTCCACTACAATGTAATCAACCTTCTTAGGAAGAGTGATGAAAATCAACTCTCCTAATTGGGGCACAGATCCTTGTGAGGTGCCCCTATCTGGGTAGGGAGGAATGAGTGAACCATCTGGATGGAGCTCATTTCACTCTAATAGGTCTTGGACCACATTCTTTAATCCACGACAATCGCAAATGTCATGGCCCTCTATTCGATGGTAGATGCAGTAATGGTCCTCCCTATAACCCTTGGGTTTAGCTCTGTTTGGGTATAGAGGCTTTATGTCAGGTAAGGTGATGACCCTAGCTTCCTGTAGCTTTTGAAAAATATTTGACATAGACTCATTTAAAGGAGTCCAAATGCGTTGTCATTGCTTTGATTGTTTAGCATGCTTTGGCCTGGTATGAGGACCAGGTTGAGCCCTAGGTATGTCACTTGCTGGCTCAGGGGGCTCTTGTTGAGGCTTCTCTTGTGGCTGCCCAGGAGACACTTTGACCTTAGATAAAGGGTGCTTCTGTCTCTCAAGTTGGTTCATGATAAAATGCAATGCCTCATTTTGCTTATCCATTTGGACCTCTATATTGTAGAGGTGATTTTGCATATGCTCCAATATTGATAAGGCTCCCTTGTGTATTTCTAGTGATTGGTTCGAAATAACACTATCTATTGAAGGAGATGCTAAAGATCCACCAGGTAACTGTAACTCACCCATTTCCTTCCTTTGAGTTGATGTGGAGGCTTCATGATGATCCACTTTGTTAGTGGTATCCACATGCTCATGTTTATGACTTAGTTCATGTTTCTGTTTCACTTCGTAGTGTTGCATTGTACTAGCTTTGATACCCCCTATCTGATGTGGGGGGAACAATTGTTCTTGTTCTTGAGGAGGCACCATGAGAAGTGAGTTAGGGGTGACTAATGCCAATGGTTTTGATCCCTTCAATGGGAAAGCAACATCTGATTGCACCACATCTTGTTTTATCTGCTTTAGAGTCACTTGGTCCTCTATCTCGCTATTGACCATTGCCACAAACTCTTGAGAAGGCACTTTTTCTTGTGTCTCATCAACTTTCTTGTAATACTTGAATGGCTCAGGATCATGGGGGACCACATACATTTGTCCTTGATGTATGAATTTTAGGTTTTGGTGCACTATGGAAGGTATGCATTCCATATCCCTTATCCATGGTCTGCCTAGCAATATGTTGTATTGCCTCTCACCCTCCAAGATATGGCACAATGTAGGTATCATATTTATCCCAACCTGTATAGGTAGGATTATTGTGCCAATTGTTGGGGAAGTAGCATCATTGAAGGCCCTTAATGTAAATGTTGTGTCCTTAATGCGTGAAGGTGGCAGATTTAAATACTTCAAAGTTATAGTTGTGATGATGTTGATGGATGACCCAATGTCAATCAAGACTCTCTTGTACAAAATTTGATTGATTCTTACTATGATGTGGAGCGGAGGATCAGGTTCATCCTGAGAGATTGTCTTAATCTCCTACCTATGAAAGGCAATCACATGGTCTTTTTGTAAGTGCATTGAACTTATTGTTGGTATGGACTGTGATAGATTATCAACTTTAGTTAACTTTTTTGGTATGTTGGGCTGATCAAGGCATATTTTGCTTCTTATTGTAGTATTGATCATACCTATAAAACCCTCCTCAGGTGGGGCTATGTGCACCTCATTGACATGCTCAACTTGATTTTTGTTGGCCCCATGATTGGGGAGAAGATTTTTGAATATGTTGATGTCTTGCAATTCATTCTTATCCAACATATCCTGCACTATATTCTTGAATGCAACACAATCCTGGATATCATGGCCATTTTGTCGATGGTAAACACAATAGAGATCTTCCCTATACCCCTTAGGTTTGGGGTAATTAGGATCTAGGATGCACTCCTTAGGCAAGTTTAAAACCTTGGCCTCGCAAAGGCGATTGAAAATTGATGCCAAGGATTCAGGCAATGGTGTATAATTACGAGGGGGTTGTTTCTATTTGCCCCTACCTTGATTCTTGTTGCACTGGTTGTAATACATAGTAGGAGGCTGAGCCTGGTAGTTTTCTTGTTGTTGGCTCTATGCTATTTTTGGAATGCTTAACATGATCTGGTTGACATCTATAGGTTGGGCCTATTGTGATTGATGTTGCGTACTCTCGTTCCATTCTTTCTTGCTATAGAGCTTTAGGTCTCCTTCTTCGAGCTTTATATCTTCAATAAGCTTGGCTTGAGCCAAGGCTTCTTCGAATGTATCATACTTCTGTAGTTGCAATAGTAATGAGATATGCTTGGCACAACTTTTTGTGAACATTCAGATTAACTCTTCGATCGGGATGGAAAATGATAACTTTGCCATGATTTTTCTCCATCTATCCCCATAATCCATGACTGGCTCATCATCATACTGCTTTAGGTTGGCCAGTTCTGAGAGGTTCACCTTCTTCTTAGCACCAAAAGAGAAATATTTTAAGAATGCATTCACTAGTTGTTCAAAACTGGATATGTTGTGCTTGGGAAGCTGGTTGAACCATTGGGTGGCAGCCCTCAAAAATGTCATAATGAAGGTTCTCAGCATAAGGGCATCACTATCTTCTAGATGAAAGCATGCATTGATAAAGTTGGTGACATGTTCTTGTGCATCCTCTTCACCCTTAAAATTATCCAACCTAGGCATCTCAAAATGCTTAGGATATGCAGGGCTAGGAATTGATGGACACAATGGTTGGTTGTGTATTTTGCTTAATGTTGGTTGGTTCCCAGTTGCCTCTTGTTTCTCAAAGGCTTTCATATTTTTAGCAAGCTCTTGAAATACATTTGATGCATAGATTTCCTCCTCTTGTAGGCCTACTCGAAGTGGTAATGGAGGTAACTCTCTATCCATTTGATTTGTTCTATTTTCCTCCCTCCTATGAAGGGACTCAAGATTGTGATCCTGGTTTGTTATGTTTACCCTTTCCCCACTAGTTGGATTTCATTCATGGTTTGGTGAGTGGTTTCATTGTGGGCTATCTTGTCTAGTGTGCCTCTCCTTAGGTGAGTCAGCATGTCTAGTTCTTTTGTGGTCACCACCATTTGTCTGTAAATTGCTAAGAGCTAGCCGCTCAGCTTGCTCTCTTAAGCATTGCTCATGTTGGTGCAAGAGTCTTTCTCTTTGTTTATCTTGTTTGAGAGCTTCCACTAGCTCTCACTCCTTATGTAATGCATTTTCCAACCACCGCATGCGGTTAGCTTGTGTTGTCATAGAAGACTCATGTTTTTTTGACTCTATTCTTGTGGTTCTGATTCATAGATTCCTCGAAGAGGTTTCTACTGTCTCTTTGCTCTTACTAGCTAAGGTAACTTGTTCAGTGTGCTCTATATGGTGATAAGGGTCTCTATGGTCAGACTTTGTATGAGATTTATGGGGTCACTTTGAAGCATCTCTAGGTTGAGTGGTGCATTTAGCAGTCATGCTTTGTGAGCTTCCAGATGTAGAATATTCTATGGCTATGGTTCTGGAAGTCGATCTTGAATAAATTTGATCCCACTCATCCAATTGATCTTGGAGCATTTGTTCTCTCTAAATTTCATGTGACCCATGTGACCGATTTGATTAATTTTTTTGTGTTGGGTCTATGCCTCTGCAACTTTGTGTGAGGGTTCTTGTCTACTTCAAATTGTGCAACAAGGTCGGCAACTCTCTTCCCTCTATCTTGCCCCTCATTGGGCTGATTTGAACTCTCAGTGTAATGAGATGTGGTGGGTATGGAACCTGATTCCCTCTCTAGATCGAAGGTCTTGCTCACCATGGGAGGTCTCCCGACCATAATTTTTGTTATAAAGTTTTTTGACTTTCGAAAAAGGTTGTGGGTGTCATATATTTCTTTGAAAAATTAGGGTTAGGTTGATTACCCCAGCAATGAAGAAACACACCAAGCAAACAATATGATTATCTCTTTTAAGGATTAAATGTGTATCCTAAGAACTTGTTTTAGTGTGTTTCAGATGTGTTGTTGCTTTTTCTTTCTTGCTCTTGCTTTGGATTTAGAATGAGGGGACTCATCCATAGTGGGAACCAAGAACACCCATGCCAAACATGATTTTCTCAAAAAGAGACTAGGGTACACCGCTTAAATCCCAGTGGGGGGTTCGCCTAGCTCTTCCACTCTGAACCAATGATTGTTCCAATAGTGGGAGATAGTTTGAACATAAGTAACTAGTACCACTATGAGTAAGTGCCTTACTCCATTCTAGGATATCTAGGGGGCAAGTCGGTGGAAGGAGGTGAATTCCAACGTCACCGAGATGAATTGGGGGTTGGTGATGAAATCCAACTCCCCAATGTTTAAAATGATATGTGTGAATGTGTGTGATTCTTTTTAGATTTTGAAATAGAAAGTGATGCATCAACTAGCATTCATGACTATTTTCCTACAATGCCTAAAAAGAACGTTTCATTTTCAGACAAATGCATCTATAACTAGTCTATATGATTTTAATGCACTCTCCTATTTTGTGATGAAAATAGCCATTGATTGGGCCACATGCAAGCAAACCAAAACACAATGGCCTAGCATGCTGGAGACTAGGGTGGACCTTACAGGTAGAGGTCCGCTATTCCTAGCAGCGCCTAGAGGAAATCTAAAAGAAACCTAGGAAATGCAAAATGCAGTTTTTATTTCTCTTTTCTTTCATTTTCCCTAATTAATCTATGTTTATGCTTGCTATTTCTAGAAATCAAATGCAGAAAGAAAATCATAGAAATATCGAGAAGGGGTACCAACCTTGAATCCCACTCAGATGACAAAAATTTTTCCCTCTGTTGCACTTCTTTTTTGGTCGTTGTTGATCAGAGCGACTGGTTTTTGGCCATTGTAGATCAAAGCGGCTGATGTTTGGCCGCTATCAATAGGAGCGGATGATTTCTAGCCACTATAGCTTAGAGCAGCCAAAAAATATTAGGGAAAAATGAAAAATTAGTGGAGGTCCCATCGTGATCGCCATCTGTAGCGACCCCGGGATGCACACACCGCTCTTTACTCTACTTGCGATGTTATTATTATACCCAAAATGAAGCTAAAATATTACGAGAAGCATATAACATGAAAATGACAAAGAATGGATCTTTCATTAATATTGAAACCCGGTTACATGTCGGTCCCTCTTAGGGATACCCATCTTGATACAATGATTTACAAGTGGATGAAGAGATGTCCCCTTTTGCAAAAGGGGTGGCGCGCTCTAAAATGCTTCCCGGATTCTGCACACAAAAATGTATGAGGGCTTACAGATGCCTCCTTCTCTAGGTATGTCTCCCGGATGGATCCTCTTGCTCTCGTATGTCATGGATTATGTCTCATGAACCTGTGGCCCTGTATGCAATTGAAACAACAATACACGTTTAGTTATCCGAGATTGCCTCCTCGGATGAGGCTTGTTAGCAATAAATCTGATAATGAAAGGAAATATGCTCAATGTAATGAAACTAATGCTAAAATGGATCTTATGCTAATGACATGAAAACATAAGGAAAATAGAATGAAAGAAGCTAATACCAAAACCCTAGACTAGGCCTACGGGCCACTGTCCAAGACAATGGCCGCTAGAATGAAACCTATTCTCTTGCTCCAAGGCTATGGATCTTAAGCTTGCTATTAATGTTAAATGATTATTGTATGTGCATGGATAATTACCTCTCAGTTGGCTAGCACTTTGTCACTCCTCAAGGGTGCTCAGATCTGCTCTCCAATCCGATAGGGCTTTGTTGTGTATCTTCTCCAAGAAAATCTCTCTCAAAGAAGTCTGCTAAAAGATCATCCTTGGTCTTAGAATTGATATATGATCCTCTTCTGTCCTTTGGTGCTCTCAGGCTTGCACCTTTTATAGATGTGTGAAACCCTAAAGTCTATGTTCAAAACCCTAGGATTGAATTTCTCATGCGTAGTGAGAGTTAGCATGAGAATATTTTTGTCTTTTGTCTATGTTTGGAGGCCAGTTAACTAAAATATAACTACCAACTTGAGTCCCCTATGCAAATTGGTTGTTAGCATGAGAAGCTTTTGTCCTTTGTCTATGTTTGGAGGCCAGTTAACTGAAGTCTAACTGCCCACTTGAGTCTCCTATGCAAATTAGTTGTTAGCATGAGAAGATTTTGTCCTTTGTCTATGTTTGGAGGCCAGTTAATTGAAGTCTAACTTTCCACTTGAGTCTCCTATGCAAACTGGTTGTTAGCATGAGAAGATTTTGTCCTTTGTCTATGTTTGAAGGCCAGTTAACTGAAGTCTAACTTTGGACTTGAGTCTCCCATGTAAACTGGTTGTGAGGGGGAATGCAAAGTTGTCCCCGCTCACTTTATTGTATGTAAACTACCACTTCCACCCCTAATTAGGCTTGTTTGTCGGCAAAATGCTTTTTATGACTTAGCCACTGTCGTATGTAGTGACTAAGATTTGGTCGCTATCATCTGTAGTGGCTAAGGTCTGGCCGCTCTCAGCTTGAGCGGCCAGGATCCAGCCACTCTAGTTTACAGCGGCTAAGCTTGGATGGGTTAAAACTGCCATTTTGAGTGGTTAGGACCACTGATTGCTCTTGTAAAGGTCCAAAATTGGACATATGGTCTTCAGATGTGCTCATATGAGTGGTTTCCTAAACATGACACATTTTAGGTGTCTACAAAGAGCATTATCCATTTTGTAATTTTGGTATTTTTGTATGTGAGAGCCATCATATAACATAGAGGATTTTATCTAGCTATGACGTAGGTCATGTTACTTAGCATACAATGTCTAAATTTATTAGTAGCAAAAACCACTGCTAAGCACAACTTCTCAACATAAGAATATCTTGTTTCATAACTCACCAAATTTTGACTAATGTAATAGATTGCTTACTCTCTCTGATTTTTGTTCTTTTGTAGGAGCATTGTCCCTAATGCAAAATATGTGGTAAAAATGTAAATATGAAAATGGGTTTCTGGATGAGGTGGTGAAATATCTAGATATTTCTTGATGTCATCAAAAACCTCTTGATATTATTTTATCTAGGAAAAGGTGATCAGCTTCTATAGAAAGTAATTGAATGGCCTGCATTTTTCTAAGAATTGTGCAATGAATCAACGAATGGATTGAATATTTCCTTGTAAACTTCTTCTCTTTAAGATTTGTTGGAGGGGGTATTTCAATAATGGCATTGACCTTATCAAGGTCCACTTTAATACCTCATTTGGAGATAATGAATCCTAGAAGTTTATCTTATGTGACTCTGAATGCACACTTCTTAGGATTTAACCTCACCTTATGTTCAAGAAATCAATCAAAGATCTTTTATAGTACTTCGATGTGCTCAAGACATGTTTTGAATTTAGCAATTAAATCATCCATATAGTCTTCAATAATTTTGTGTATATAGCCATGGAAGATATACGTCATGGTACATTAATAAGTATCTCCTATATTTTTGAGATTGAATGGAATCACCTTATAATAGAAATTTCCCCAAGGTTTGGTGAATGTTGTTTTGTGTTGGTCCTCAGGATTGATTTGAATTTGATTGTATCCTAAAAAATCATCCATTAGATAAAGTATTTCATGGCCTGCGCAAGAGTCTATGAGTTGATCGATATTCATTAATGGAAAACCATCCTTGGGATAAACTTTGTTTAAGTATCAAAAATTTGTGCATACATGTATCCCTTCAATTATCTTGTGAATGAATACCATGTTTGAGAGCCATTCGAGATAATAAATAGGTTGTATGAAACCCATATTTAATAATATTTTAGCTCTTCTTTGACAATTATTGCTATTCTAGGATGAAGTTTCCTCAATTTTTTCTTGAATGGTTTTTCTTCGGGAGCTAAGGTGAGATTATGGACCACTAATTTTGGGTCAATACCAAGCATATATTTGTATGACCACACAAAAATCTCTTTCTTTCTTGTCAATACATCTAGGATGCACTCTTTTTCTTTCGAAGATAGATATTTTGCTATTTTATAATTTGTGGATTATCCACATCTTGACTTAGATTCACGTCAATGTATTCTTCAATAAGCATGTGATAACCTTCTTTCAATTGATGTGGAGTAGGAATGATTTGAATATCATCCTCCAAATTTTCAAAGTACTTGGGAAATGCTTCTTCTACTTCAGTTTAAAAAATAGAAGTGAAGCTAAATATTACTGAGGAATATATGCATTAGAATCTCTTAGAAATTCTTTGAATAGGATGAACTCAACTATGGATGGTGGGGATGAAATCCTATCCATGTTGATAAGGCTAACATCAATTGTAATCAGTTTTTCCAAATAATATGGATTGTGAAGTGGGGTGAACAAGTCAAAAGAAATCATGTTAACTTGATGGATATGAAGTGGCTACAATTTGGAGGGTGAAAATCTTGCTCACTCTCTCTAGGGAGCAACTGAACTATGGTGGGTGAATTATGCTTTTTTAAATGTAACCAAGGTGGTGGTGGTGGATCTAGTTTAGGTCACTCTCACAAAATATATAAGTGAAATATAGATTGATAATTAGGGAACATTTTAATGTAGTACTCATATCTCTCAATGGGATCTAGGGGCCACATGTTCTTGGGGACCATAAAAAATGTGATTGATCATGTCCATGTTTGGTCCCATTTATTGAAAGTCCTCAAAATCATCATTAGAAATATAACTTATCATAGCTATATGGGATATCATCTCTGAGAAGGTTTCATGTAAATAAGGTGTAAACTCAAGGTCTAAATACTCGTCATCACTATCATTTTTGTATTCATTCTCCTCATCCTCTTCTTTCAACTCTAGGGTGAGTTGCTAAAATGTATGCTCAAAGGAGTTTGAGGCTGATGGTCTATATCCTAAGCCAGGGTGATCTTGTGCTTATTTCTATTGGAAATCAATGATATGATGTGTGCCCTGCTCATGTCATCCAAGACCAAATCCCTACTATTTAACCCAACAAAAATATCACAAGGGAAATCTAGGTTGGAGAGATATTCTAAGCTAGCACAAAATTTCTTGCATGGGTTCTTCATTAGGAGGTGGGTTGGATGAATAATCCACTCTCCCATATACAAATTTAATCCTATATGTCTCAGAACCCATTCTATACACTACACTTATAGCCAAAGGTAGGTCGCATAGGTGACCATAATATGTAATTGACTGAATAGGTGGTGTTATAGCAAAAATAAATGAACACCAAACACATTAAGCAAAAAGCAGAGATTACAATATAAGGAATGATTTTTTCTTTTTATTGATATAGGGGATCCTGAATCTCCAAAATTTACAATGATTTACCCCAATTTTTTTGAGGAGATATTATAATTCTTTCTTCTTAAACTACAATGCCCTAAATGATTTTCTTCCAACTCTTTAGAAAATAGTTGGGTATTCTTTGCTCCTCTACTCCAACTCCAAATGTGAGTGGGCATTTTTATTCTAGAAGTAGGGCCACTATCACATCCAATAACTCTTCATATACCTATATCCTACACACAAAAGGCAAAAAAGGATCAGTAGCACCTATAAACATAATTGAAATAAAATACCAATGAAACCCTTGAAACACTAGCTATAGAAATGAAAGTAACAGTGTAGAAAACAAATAAATAAAACAACAATGTCTTTCTAATAATTTAAATCTTATTGATATATTCTTCTAATTCCTTTGATTAAATTTGAGTAATCATGATCGCACAAGTGTGGTTTTTCAACAATGGGAGGTTGGTTAGGCAACCATGGGAATGTGGTTGCAACTGTGTAATCGCAGGTGGGCGGTTGAGGCTGGATGACAAAAAGCTTCAAAATGGCACTCTGAGGCTTTGAATATTTGGTCTCCTTGGGATGCATGCAAGCTCTTAGTATGATTCCAGTAGTCTAATGGTATATTCTATCCACCTCTTTTGGTTTATGGGGTGAAGATGCATTTATAGGCCCCTTGGGATTTTGGAGGGAAAGGGAGGTGGCAAGCCAGGATTTCCAACTGGTAATCCAGGGCTATCAAATGGAAGAAGTAGTTATAGTGAGTCACCTAGGGCATATCACTTAAATGGGGTATTATGACTAATTGATAGGTGCAAGTAGAGTGATGTGTGATGTATGTCTCATTTGAAGGGACAAGGGTGACATGGGTAGTGGTGATGTGCCCAAGGCACATGTCTAGTGAGTAGGCAGGGTATTCTAGGTAGATTTGCTATTATTTCTAGGGTGAAATATCTTGCTCACTCTCTCTAGGGAGAAACTAATCTATGGTGGGTGAATTATAATTTTGAAAATGTAAACAAGGTGGTGGTGGTGGATCTAGTTTAGGTCACTCTCACAGAAAATGTAAGTGAAAGATGGATTGATCGATAGGGAACATTATAATGTAGTGCTCATATCTCTTAATGGGCTCTATAGGGGCCACATCTTCTTGGGGACCATCAAAAATGTGATTGATCATGTCCATGCTTTGTCCTATTTCCTAAAAGTCCTCAAAATCATCATTAGAAATATAATTGGTTATAGCTATATGGGGTCTCATCTCTAGGAAGGCCTCATGTAAATAAAGTACACACTCGGGGTCTAAAACTCATCATCACTATCTTCACTCTCCTCATCCTCATCTTCAAAATCTAGGGTGAGTTGCTAAAATATGTGCTCAAAGGAGGAGTTTGAGGTTGATGGTTTGTATCCTAAGCTAGAGTGATCTTGCGCTTCTCAATATTGGGACTCAATGACATGATGCAGGTCTTGTTCATGTCTTAAAAGACAAAATTTCTTCCTGTTAACCCAATGAAAATATCACACAGATATTTCTATATTGGAGAGATATTCTAATCTAGCATAAAATTCATCCATGGGTTATTCATTAGGAGGAGGTGGATTGGATGAAAAATTCACTCCCCATATACAAAGTTAATCATATTTGGCTTATAGTCCATTCTATACGCTACATCTATAGCCAAAGGTGGGTTGTGTGGATGATCGTAATCTCTAATTTATTGAATATGGGTGTTATTGTGACACTCTCAGCTACGTACTCACCAATACTTGGATTGGTGATATGGATTGCAACTTGATTTGACTAGGATGTTGATGATTTAGGTGCTAAGGTGGAGGTTTCAATGGTGACTTGTGGTTCAGATGGAGGTAATGACTCACTCAAAAATGATTCTTATTATATAGGTAACCCTATCTATAATAAAATTTGTGGTGGGGTTTGATATGTATTGTTAGTGGTTGGTGGATTTGGTTGGGATGAAGAGGTGAAGGGTGTTTTTGAAGTGGGAGGTGTTGTTAATGAATATAACAGTTGGTTGGTGGAATGATCAGGAGTGATGGATAAATGTTATGAAGTTGATGAGGGTTGACTTGGGTTGATGGCTTGAGATGCAAAGGCATGATAAACTATTGGTAAATCCTCCATGATGGGTGCTTTGTATGAGGTGTTGTTAGTTGGGATGGTTCAAATGATGAGGGGCTGAATCAAAAAATGGGTGGATGGAGGGATGGATCATATGGATTAGATATCAAGTTGCAGTATTTGAATGGTTTGGTGTCAGTTATAATGCAATGGACTTTTCCCTCATGCACATATTTCAAAAATTGATGTAATTTCAAGTAAACACACTTAATTTCCTTAGTCTAGGGATGTCCAATAAGTATGTTGTACTTCATGGCTCCTTCCAAGATATGGAAGAGTACATGGATATTTTTCACCCACATAGTTATAGGTAAAAATACATTTTCTATAGTGGACCACAAAGCATCATTGAAATCCCATAGGGTGAATATGGAAGTGGTTATGTGAGATGATTGTAGGTTGATATGTTTTATGGCTAGGGTAGTGATGAGATTGAAAGAGGAGCTGATATTGATGAGCATTATTTTAAAGGGTTTTTGGTCAATATGAGCTATATTATGCAAGAGAGGATCAAGTAACTCTGATAATATACTTTTTTATTCAAAATTATAGAACGCTATTGAAGGTTCCATATAGTTTTGAACACTTCCTATAAAATTTTTGAAGGCATTAGGATATTCTGCTTGAAGTTTGATGGATTTTAAGATTTCCATAAATTCCTCATGGTGTGGGGGAGATTGTTGTATGAGCTCATATATTGATAACTTGGATTATGCCATCCTTAAGTTCTATGTCAACCAGTTTCTCAATATAATGATTGGTCTAGATGGATGATTTGGAATATGAATAGGTGGAGATGGAATGGTGGGGTTTAGTTGTATTGGACCATTTGGTTGTGCTACATGAGCTAGTTTGGGTTGGATTATTCGCTTGTGTGTGATTCATTTTTCTTTGCCCTTAGGTGACTATGTGAATAGCCTCCACAAAACCTTGGTATAATTGTGACACACAATTTACTTTATTTGGAGGAACTATAGAATTTGATGTTCTCGTTGCTTGTTGATTTACCTCATGATGATGTCATGGTGTTTGATATATTCCAAGGTTTTGGTTTTTTTGGGCTAAGGGGTTATCAATATTGATATTTCCCTTTTCAAGTAAATCTTGCACAATGTTCTTAAACCCATAGCAAGTCTCGATGTCATGGCCTTTCTGTTGATGATAGGTGCAATATAGACGCTCCTTATAACTCTTAGGTTTTGGCTTATTTGGATTTTAAGCTTCATTTCTAGTAATGTGAAAGCCTATGCATCACACAACTTTTGGAAGATGGATGAATATGGTTTAGGTAATGGGGTGTAGTTGCATTTTAGCCAATTATATTGATGCTAATTATTTTTTCAATATGAGCTTGATTTTGCAGCTATTTTGGGGTGGAACTGCTTGATAAGTCTATTGTTGCGGTTGTTGTTGTTGTTGTAGGGATTGTTGTACTTGCACTTGAACTTGTTAGGTTTTCTCAAGATTTCTTAATTAACCTAGTCAGCCTTATATTGACCATGGTTATTCCCCTTTTGACATTTTACTTCTACCATTATTTATTTTTCAAATTTATCTCACCCTCTTGGATCTTAATTTCTTCTATCACTCTAGCTTGGGTGAGTGCTTCTTCGAATGTTCTATATTGTTTTATTTGTAATAATAAGGAAATTTATTTGGAAAAAATTCTTGTGAACATTTGGGTTAATTCTACCATGGGGAGGGAGAATGGTAGTTTTGTAATGATTTCCCTCTAATAGTTGCCAAAGACATAGACCGATTCATCATCATATTGTTGTAAATTGAGCAAATCAGTCAATGTTGTCTTCTTTTTAACATTTAGAGAGAACCACTCCAATAATTGGTCCACTAGTTGATCAAAAATATAGACACTTTGATGTGGTAAATGATTGTACTAATATAGGGTATATCCTCCAAACATCTGAGGAAACGTATCGAGCATGAGTGCATCATTATTTTTTATTCTAAAACATGCATCAATGAATCCACTCACATGCTCTCGAGGATCCTTATACCCCTTGAATTTTTTAAACTTTGGTATTTGAAAATTTGTCGAGTAAGGTGGTGATGGTATCGAATCATGAATAGGATGATTGATTAGCTACATTAGAATAGGTTTCTAGTATTGCATACCCAACATTTGCATGGCTAAACTATCAATATGACTTTGAAAAAACTAAAACTTAGGATCTTCTTACAAAGGGGTAAAACCTTGATTGGTTTGTTGCTATTGGAAATAACATGCATTATTAATAGGGATTTGATGATGTGAGATGTTAGTGTGAAATGGATTATGGAATGATTGTTGGTGATGAATTTTATGATTATGAGTGGATGTGGGTATGATGGTATGTTGACCTAAAGAGTTGGCATACATTTGATGATGTGGATTAGTGGATATGGTCATGGTTTGGGGCTGCAACACCCAAGATGGATCTTGAGTGAAGGTGTGTGAATAATATGTGGATGATTGGTTTTAATCTATCCCCTATGACTACCATTGCATATCAGGAGTAATGCTTTGATTAGCATTATCCATAATCAATTGCTATAACTAAATAAATGCTTATTGTATAGCAATCAGGAATGAATATGGTATGGCTATATAGATGGTAGATAATTAGGTTAGTTGGGTGGAAACCATGTGAGTGGATGTATGTGGAAGGTAAGTGGCAAAAGGTATTACCGTTGAATGAGGATGTTGTGGTGTATGGGATTTTCAAGTGTAGTGGATGGGATGGATGTAGGGATTTGTGAAGCAGTGTTGACTTGTGATTTATAAAGGGGGTTAGTACAAGTGATATTTTTATTTGGCAAGATGAAAGGGTACTGATTAGATGATGATGGATGATTGTGGTTCATGATTGCAATAGTCAATTCAAAGAGTGGATTCATGAATATTTGATTGGTTTACTACAGGTGTGGGAAGGTGGTTTATTATTGTGATGTAGAAATGTAACAGGGTGGAATGGTAAGTGGAGGTAATTTTTAGAGGACCAAACTAGTTGCATTCAGATTTGGCCTAACGATATATATATATCCTCATACATAACATGATCATCAGATGATATGGGTGGCTCACTCCTAGGATTTTTAGGAATGGTAGCATGAGTATCTCTCTACATTAAATATTTGTCTAAATTGGGGGTACCACTAGATGTTTTGGCATTCAATTTCAAGGACACAATAGGGGCTACATTGAGTTACCCTACCGCTGAAGTGGTAGGGTTTGATGTGGAAAATCAATGGATGAGGGTAACTAATTTTGAACTTGGGATAGATTTTTGGCTTGAATATGGGTCATTACCATATGCTAAGGGTGGGGTGAGGTGAAAAATGTGAGGATGAAGATGTGGTGAAAGCATGAATAAATAAAATAAAAAGCAAACAAATAAAAAAATATGTTTTTAATTTTTGTAAGGTTTTGATTTTTATTTTTTTGAACAGTTTTTATTTTTTTTGTAAATGGAAGTACAATGTTTTACCCTATAATGAATCTAAGTATTTCACCCAGATACTATCACACACTAACTTGGTGATGAAATACAAGTTGTGAAACCCATCAAGGCTTGATGATAAAGTCCAAGTCCAATGAGGGAACCTAGGTACTACTAGTCATCACCTAGTTCACTGTGGTCAGTGATAAGTATTACACCCTTCAAAGAGGAATGCATGCTATTTTACATGGTTATGATGATTCTTAGAATAGCCTTGGCCAAAATAATGGAGTAATTTTTGAGTATTGGTGATGAAATCCAAACTTACCAATGTTCACATGCAAGTGTGTGAGGGTTTTGTTATGGTGTGATGCAAAGTAAAATGCAATTCTAATTATTGCCCATGTGCAGAAGTAGGAATTAGACAAGTGTAATTAGAAAAATATCAAGGGCTCAAAGATAAATTTCATACCAAACCTATAAGGATTTTGAAGTATAGATCCAACCTTCACTGGGTGGTTAGATCTGGTCAACTACCATTGGGTGGTTACCAAATTGTGAGTCTGCGATTAAAGATGTCCAACCACCAGTATGTTATTGTGATTGTACATAAGAGACAAGATAGATTGAGATGAAACCCCAAAGAAATATGCCTAGAATACTTCTAGCCAGATAATGCAAATGATCTAGGATCTAACCTAAAATGCATATTTTGATTATCTTTATTTTTTTAATTTTGAATTTTGACCTAGCTTAAGACCTATATGCACACAAAAAATAGAACTGACAAGGCATATATTCCCTTGTTTATTTTTGAAATTCTAAAGCAAAAACGAGAGAGGGTTTTAGTTGTATAGACCTATGGTCCTTTCATCACTTCCTCCTACTTGTCCAAACACTAGTTTGTAGTTCTACAGGGTTCCAATCATCGGTGAATGATTACGTAGAATTCCAACCACCAATCCATGTTTTTTTATGAATTTAATCATGTGCTCATGGTTCCTCAGGTGTAGGTTTGAGTCAAAATAGGCTTCAAGATCTCCACATTCAATCCTTGATCTTCATAGCTCGAATCTAAAAACTTGTAACGACCAACAATAGATAAATTAGTAAGCAAGAAAATACAAGGCATCAACAACGAAACCCTTTTGGGGTCCCATAGTGATCATCATTTCTATAGCAAAAATAAATGAACAACAAACACACAAAGTGAAAAGAAAGTATTACAATATAAGGAATGATTTTTTCATTATATTGATAAAAGAAAGCCTGAATCTCCCAAATTTTTAATGCTTTACGCCAATGTTTTGGGGGAGATATTACAATGCTTTCTTCTTAATCTACAATTCTTTGAATTGTGGTCTTACAACTCTTTGGAAAATGACTGGATGTTCTTCACTCCTTTGCTATAGCTCCAAAGGTGAGTGGGATTTTGTATCCTGGAAGTAGGGCCACTTTTAGCTCCAATAGCTCTTTAGATACCTATATCCTACATACATGAAAGGCAAAAAAGGGTTAGTAGAACCTAAAAACATAATTGAAATAAAATACTAATAAAAACCTTGAAACACTAGTTGTAGAAATGAAAGTAATAGTGCAAAAAACAAAGAAATCAAATAGGAATGTCTTGCTAATAATTTAAATCTTATTGCTCTCTGCTACTAATAGCTTTGATGCACTCTGATTAACCATGGGAATGCGGGTGTAGCTATTCAAAAATGGGAGGGTGTTTAGGAAACCATATGAATGTGGTTGTGACTATGTAACCATGAGTGGGCAATTGAGACTGGATGGAAGAAATATTTAGAATGGCACTCTGGGGCTTCAAATCTTCAGTATCCTTAGGATGCATGCAAGCTCCTAGCATGAATTTAGTATCTTGATGGTATGTTCTCTCCACATCCTTTATTTTATGGGATGAAGGTGACTTTAAAGTCCCCTTGGGATTTTGGAGAGAAAGAGAAATGGCAAGATAGGATTACCAAGTGGTAATCCAAGGCTACCAAATGTAAGGGGTAATTATAGTGAGTCACCTAGGGTGTCTCACTTAATTGGGTGATGTGGCCAATGGGTAGATGCAAGTTTTTGGGTAAAATATTGGTTTGTTTTTCTATGGTTCAATTAATTGCCTCCATTTAATTATCAACCTCGGGTAGCTCGTAGTCTTATGAGCAACCATGCAAAATATATGCTTGTAATTTCTTCTTCGAAGATGAGTCCCTTGGATTATGGTTTAGGGGATGTTTGGTGTTCATTGAAGCCTATGTTTAAACCAATAATATCATGCTAAGTCTAATAAACTGGACTGAAAAATATTTAAAATCTAAATAACTACCTTTCTAGAAATTATAAAAAATAAGGGAAATAAATGGAAATAAATTAATCTATTAAAACAAATACAAAAAACATGGGAAATAAGGAATAACTCTATTGTAAGTGGTCCCACACTTCCAAAAGGTTTTTCCCATGGTAGAATGATAAACAGAAGCTTAGAAGATTTTTTTACAAGAAAAATGCAGAGATTTTATTAACAGTTTGCAGTAGAAGAAAATTACATAAAAATTATGAGGGGTCTTCTTCAGGGGTGGCCTGCATATTTATAAGGTATGCGACCAACCCTGTTACAATTTTTAGGATGAATCAACACATGATTTGTTGTTACAACTATTTGCTTGATTAGAGGAATCGGGTAAAATATCATGATATTTTAGCGTATTCTGTTTCCAAAATACATTGATATTTGATTTACCCAACTTATAGAATTAATTTACGTATCAGCTAAAAAATGGGTGACGAGTCACCTTTGACATTGTCCCATGTTCGGTTGTAATGCTGGAAATTCCTTCACACTGGTTGCCAAATTTTTGATCTATTTTTTTGACCACAGAGCCATGTTGAAGTTTGGTGTTAACAAAAATCAGGCCCTACAATTGAAAAAGTTAGGAAGCAGGCACCTTCTATTGCATAATGAGAAGTAGGCACCTTATTCCATACAATAGGAAGCAAGTTTCTTTTTTTTTACAATGGGAAGTGGGTTCCTTCTTCCATACAATGGGAAGCAGGCACCTAACAAAAAGCAGATACCTAATGGAAAGCAGGTGCCTAATGGAAAGTAGGAACCTAACAGTTAAGTTTCAAATGTAAGTTAGACTCTTCAAAGAGATTTGGGAGCCTGACTTCATGTATATTTACTGATATTCTACGAAAAAATTTCCTTCATTAAATTACAAGTGCCAATCCGAAGGGGACCTCAATGAAATCATGCCAAAATGCAACAATTTCTACTAAATCTACATAGATTACACATAAATACAAATATTAGAGAACATGCAAAATAAACTGTTAATTATATATATATATATATATATATATAATTTCCTTAAAACATTTATATCTACAAGAATATATGCCACACATTATGGGGAAAAGAGTACAAAAAATGAGATATTTTGTGGCTCATCATCCCCCATGCTTAAGGGGTGGCACATCCCTATGCCACTTTGAACTGGTAATTACCAGTTCTATTCACTTCATCCCAATAGGCCCTGTTGGTTTGTGTCCTCTTCCTCTTAGAGGCCTTGGCTTTCTCTTTATCCTGATATTTTACCCCTTTTATGCCTTGGGATCTATTGTCTCGTGACCCTACTACTTTTTGCATTTGTTGCACCAAAGTGGTTCACTTGAACCTACTCTCTTCTTTGGTGGTTCTCTAGTCTAGACCACCTTACCTTTATCAATGTTCAGATAAAAACCAGAGAATCTAGTGGCATCCTTCTAGAATGCAGGCTTAGCCATTTTCTAGTACTCATGGTGAGGTGGAAACTTCTCATCCACAGGAACTGATTTTTTATCTCCAAATGGGATGTTATATTCCTTAGAAACCCTATTTGTGGGTAAATATACCCATGTTGGATCAAGCTCAATTTCAACCTTGACCTCTATTTTTTCCATTGGGGGAGTTCTGCTACTTGATGTCAAATCTTCCTTCTACACAGGGTCTAGAAATACCATCTGTGTAAAATATGCCTACATCCTCAAAGTATTTCCATCCTTTGACCCATACAAATACCAAAATTACTAAGGTTGAGCAATTGGAATCTTCTTGTGAGGTCTACTAGATTGTTTTATGGCCTCCTTTTCTGATTCCTTGAGGGATTTCTTGGATGCCTTCTTCCAGTTCTTCTTATCTACCTAATGTCCTCATTAAGCTCCTCAATTATTTTTTTGGGAAAAAAACAAATTTTTTGTTTCCTCCCATTCCTCATCAAAATCCAGCTCTGATTCCTTGTTAGATTCAATGCCTGGGGCCTTCAATTTTTCAACTCACACTCTGGTTCTAGATCATCGCTGAGATGGCCTTATGGTTTTTTTTTTTATCTAAGCTTAATACTTTGTACCCTAGGGTATGTTGGTACAACTATTATTTCTTGGTATACAGGGGATTTAGGCTATTTATCCTCCTAGGATATAGGGGATTCAGGCTACTAAGCCTATTTTTCCTTTGCAATAACATGCTACAAATCAA
Organism: Wollemia nobilis; assembly: GCA_028583015.1. Classification (NCBI taxonomy): domain Eukaryota; kingdom Viridiplantae; phylum Streptophyta; class Pinopsida; order Araucariales; family Araucariaceae; genus Wollemia; species Wollemia nobilis. Next base: position 2,558,180 of record JAQPPZ010001031.1, on the reverse strand, counting down.
GAACTGCTTCTTCTTATTGAGGTTGTCTAGCCCCTACATCAATTGTAAAGTGCTCTACTTCTCCCTCTTTACCTGTAATTTGAGACTCTTCAACATCCATATCCTTTTCCCCTTCTTCTCCCTCCTTTGTAGGTTGCTCTATATTTTTAGGTTCTTTAACTTCAACCTTACCCTTTTGAATTACATACTCTACAAAGGATGGTGTAGATAAAGGTTTCTCTACTTCCATTAAAGTAGCATCTCCTTGATCTATTTATGTATCAACATGGGGTACTTCTATTGCCCCATAAGTATGAACTACTACATCAACCCTATTTGGATGCTTGACTCCTCCTAGTCTACCCTACAACTACAATTATCTCTGTAGTTGCCTAATTGTTTGATACAATTTGTGCATTTTTAAGGCAACCTCCTTTCTAGACTCTTCAAGTTTAGCTCGTTCTTCTTTAAATTTGTCTTCCCAAATGGAAGCCTGTTCTTTCAAAACCTATAGTTGTTGCTACAAATCCTTCACCTAGCCTTATGGTGGTACATCTACCATGGCCACCTACTCCTATAAAATGTGGGCCAAATACTCCTCCTTTTTGAGCTCATCGATTGGTGTCTCCTCATTGAATGAGATCAAAACCACCCTCAATGCCCTCATTCTTCTACTTCGTTTCCTATTGGAGATAGAAATGAAATCATACTATACCTCATCCTAAAATTAGGGTGCAAAAGAAGATAAATCCCACCCTATTTATTTCCCAAATTTGAGAAAATTGGGGGACAAGGCTTGTCCTGCTTCCCCTATATTTCCTACAGGATGGGACACAGGTGTCGTATATTCTCTTTTTGTCACCTCATAGGTTGACTATTCATTTTTAATTTGCACCTCCTCCTCTTCTTGTACCCCTACCACTGCACTAGTGCCCATAACTTCATCAATATTTCCATGTGAATTTACATATCTCACCAAGGTAGAAATCAGGCCATGGTGAGCTAGGATAGAGGTGGTGCCTATATGGTATCACCTAGCCTCATATTTCAAGGTGCATGTAAGGTACTGGGGGACGTTTATTTTATCCCCATGCAAAATATGATTGAGGAAATAGAAGTTGTTGGAATTTAGGTAGGAGTACCTACCAGAGCATGTGAAGAAATGGGTGATCTGTTCAAAAATGACCCTCTAGAGATTGGGAATGTGCCATTTTGGCAAGTGGGCATGCATCAGGTACTCAATTGGTGCTCTAAAAAATATTTATGCATAAATGGTAAGGTTATCCTCCTTGTACATGTGCTCCCATGTAAGAAGGAGGCCCGTAACTATGGTGATATAGTCCTCAGTGACTTGGATCTCGAACCCCCACATGTGCATGACCACATCGCTCATCAACACCAAAAAATTATTTTCTATTGTCGCATCTTATCCTTGATTGAAAATTCAACAATAGTCCATCCATTCTATAGCATCCAACTATGTTTGGAAATATTTAGAAATAATCGATCGGCTCACTCTTCTTAAGATCATGGTTTTTTAACTTTCCCCCATGCTTTGATTCTAGTTCACAATTCACTCAATAATGTTACTACCTCCCCTTCGAATTACTACTATGGTTCACTAATCTATTTTTTCTCATTGAACTTGGTTGCACAGTAGTTGGTAAACAACTTTTTAAAAAAACTATGTTCATGCACGTAGGTATTTAATTATCGTAATCAACAGTGATTATGGTTATTCACAATAAATTTCCTTTGAGCATGTGCCTGATTGTGCAAATATGATAGCCATAAACCGTTGACCAATCAGAGGTATGCCATGCAACACCATGCCAAGTGGATTTATTCAAGTGGTTAAGGTAATAATGGGGGTTTGTGTCAGAACATTTCCATAGACCCACATGTTTATGAAAACATTATACACAAAAAATAGAAAATTTAAACATGCGCCTAAATTAATTTTGTGGGTGCATGTGTGCAGATATACATGGTGCATCACTATTGGTTGGAATTTGATGATGGGGTAAACCACAATGAAAAATGATGGCCATGGTTCCCATGCAATGAATTATCTTCAATGTCATTGGTTCTTGGTAGCTGCACTATGGGTTATTCAAGAAATCCAAAAATTAGAAAAAACATATCACCTTGGGATGACAAACATCCCCTCCTTATAAGTTGGTTGATGTCAAATTTTATTTTTTTACATGGTGGATTTGACTTTGCACATTCATGGGATGTTGATGTGGATCGGACCACATCCCAATACTGATGTGTTATTCTTTCAAGGTATAAAATGGTCATAGTAAATGGAAATTAGGTGACTTTTTTATATGGAAATCATGTTCCTTCTTTTTGAATTATGGCATGCATGTACCTTGGAAATTGAAAATAGGCATCGTAGGAATCAAGTGCTTTTCTTATATGGTAAGCATGCACCTTAGCAGTTAGGTGTTTTACTTAACATGGGAAGCAGATGCCTTAGCAATCAGGTGCTTATGCCTAACATGGGAAGCAGGTACCTTTTCTCTAACTATCAGGTGTCGTACTTATAAAACAAACTTTATATAAACTTCATTTTTTTTACATATGCCAAGAATATTTGGTGTTAGTTTCCCAAAAACTAGAATTTGACTATTCTCCTAAAAAATTAAGAATCAGGCATTGATCTACTAGAAAATGGGATGTAGGCACCATCTTCATAACATACTAGGAGTTAGGCACCATCAAGTGTATATTGGAAAGTAGGCAACTTCCACTGTATAATGGAAAGCAGGTGCCTTCCACCATCCAACAGGAAGCAGGTACCTTCCATCGTACAATGGGAAGCAAGTACCTTATGTTGTACAATAGGAAGAAAATGCCTTCCCATAAAATACAAAAACATGGTGCTTTTATTTTATTCAATGGGTGATAGCTTGTCCTTGTATATGCATCGTTAGTTTGATCAAGCCCTTTAGTTATTTTGATTGAAAAATAGGTACAAGATCAACATCCACCCCTAAACCAACAATTGATTTTTTATTATCCAGAAAGACCAATCCAAACACTCTTGTGCAGGTTTAGGTTTAGTATTCCCCTCTCTGAATGGGTATTAGCTACTCCTAGTATAAGAAAATTCTCCTAGAAATCTTGGAAACCATAGGTTCATGTATCTTGTGCTTGTTAGGCCTAGGTCTCCCAGGATACCTAATAGCTACACAAAGGGAACTATTCCTGCAAAACAAAAACATAACTAAAAAAAAAAATTGAAAGAAAATTATTTTTGGGACTATGTGGACTAGGTCCACATATCACTAACTTAAGATAAAATCATAATCAACTAGGTTCTCCCCCATGACTAATCTAGACTCAATCATGCATTCTTAAAACACATGGTATGGATGCATGCGGTGGCTATTTACTATTATTGTAATGTTACTATCATCTATTTTTCTAACTCTTATAGCCCCATTATTGATGGTTTTAGTCACTTCATATGGACCCATACAATGCTGCATGAGCTTACCCTTCATTTCCTAGAATCAGGAATCATAGAGTAATTTTTGTTCTCTCAATTTAAGCTACTTTGGCTTGGTGTGGTGGTCATGCCACTTGGCCCTTTGTTTTTGAATGATCTCTATTTTTTTTAGAGCTTCAAGATTGTATTCATACAACTGATTAAGCTACTGACTTCTATTTTTTTGTGCACCATCCAAGTTGATATTCAATTCTACAATAGTCCTAAGTGTTTTGACTTCAAACTCTATAGGCATCATGGCAGTTTTCCCATAGACTAACTGAAATGGTGTGAAACTAGTGTAGTCTTCCTAGTGGTCATGTGGGTCCACACTACTTCTGATAATCTAGTAGCCCAGTCCTTCCTATGTTGTTGCACTATCTTTATTAGGATATTCTCCAACTCTTTGTTGGTCACCTCAACTTGCCCATTTTCCTATGGATGGTAGGGAGTGGTTTTGTTATGCTTGATTTTGTATTGTTGCATGAGTTCTTGGATCATACTTGAAGTAAATTGAGGTCCTTGATCTATTGTGATCTCCATTGGGACCCCAAAACTTGTAAAAATGGATGAATACAAGAAATATTCTATAGTTTTATCCTTTGAATCACACAAAGCCTATACTTCAACCCACTTTGTCACATAGTCAATACAAACTAGGATATACCTCTTACCTCTTGATTATAGATTAATAGATCCTACGAAATCCATCCCCCATTTATCATATGGTTCAATGTGAACATGTGGTTGGAGTGAAATCTCATATCTAAGAGTAGGTCTTCCCATCCTCTAACATTGATCACATTGGTTCACATGCTTGGCTACATATTTGAATAGTTAAGACCAATAATAACCAGCCTGCAACACTTTATATACAATCATTTTTCCTATAAAATTGCCACCACAAGGTTCATAATGGCAAGCCTTTAGTATTTCAATTATTTATTCTCCAACAACACATTTTCTCATGATTTGATCAGGTCCTGTTTTGAATAGGCACCCATCAATCCATGAGAAATCTGCACTTTTCTCAATTAAAGTCTATTTTTCATGAGGTAAAAGTGCAAGGGATACTCTACCAGTGGCTAAATAATTAACCATATCTACGTACCAAGGTATCTGATCATTTAGAGAAAAAAATGCTCATATGTAAATTGGTCTTCTGTAGTTGCATAGTTTGGAGGTGTCAATCTGGATAGAAAATTAACTACCACATTATCATTTCTTGGCTTGTCCATTTTTGTCATATCAAATTCCTGCAAGAGCAATGACCATTTGATAATTCTGCCACTAATCCCAAGTTTTTTTATCAAGTATCTGATTATTGAGTGGTTAGTGTATACAAATACCTGATAACTTGTAATATAATGATGAAATTTGTTAAGAGCATGTATTACTACAAGAAACTCTTTCTTTGTGATAGTATAATTCAATTCGGCACCTATGAGGTTTTTACTAACATAATAAATGGCATAAAATCATCACCATATTCTGTCCCAGTACTAAACATATTGCATTGTTAGATGCATCAACATATATGTGAAAAAGGTATGGTCCAATTTGGACCTCTCAGCACTAGAGCAGTAATTAGTTTTTCCTTCATGTTTATTCACATTCTTCAATCCAAATAAAATCTACATATTTAGTTAAAAATGTGGTAAGAGATTTAGCAGTTGCTCTTAAGTTTAATATAAACCTACTATAGTAACCAATTTATCCTAGGAAACTACGAATATCCTTTTATGTTTTGGGAGTAGGAAGGGTTTGGATGACTTCAATTTTTGTTTTGTCTACTTTGATACTGGTTGTAGAAATATGATGTCCTAAAATTGTTCCTTCCTACATCAACATATAGCATTTCTCATTACTTAATGACAGGTTAGTTTCCTCATAATTTTTAAGTGTCTTTTCTAAATTTTCTATGGGATTTTCAAAAGTCTCACCATATACAGTGAAATCATCCATGTATACTTCCACAGTCTCTCCAATCATATATGAAAAAATGCTAAGAACTACCCTTTGAAAGGTGGCAGGTGCATTGCATAGGCCAAATACTAAAACTCAGTAACCAAATGTCCCCCATGGACAAGTGAATGTAGTTTTGTCTTGATATTCCTCCCCTATTTGGATCTAATTGTATCCATTGAATCCATCCAGGAAATAAAAGTACTTCTTGCTTGCTAATGTGTCAAGGACCTAATCTATAAATGGTAAGGGAAATTGGTCCTTTCTAGTTTCTTTATTCAACAATATGTAATCAATACAAATTCTCCACTTTCCATTCTTCTTGGGCACCACCACTAATGGTGATACCCACACACTATCTAAAATGGGGTAGATGAATCCAATTGCGAGAAGTTTTTGTAACTCTATTTTGATAATTTCTTTCATGGTTGGGTTCATTCTCCTCTACGGTTGTCTTACTGATATGACCTGGTCTTCCAGATATATTTTATGTGTACAGGTATTATGAGCTATTTCTCTCATATTAGAATACTCCCAAGCAAAGGCATCTTGATGTTTTTCCAATTTTTGTTTTAGTTTGGTTTGTTGTTCAGTTATCAACTTGTTATCTACATTTAGAATTCTACCAAGTGCAACTTCTATTTGATAAATGTGGTGGTATTTTCCTCCTAATGGTAACTTAGGAGGAGGACAGGAAAGTTCTACCTAAAAAAATTTGGAGATCATATTATCCTCATCACTTTCATATTCCAACTCCTCAAGTGTCATAACAAGTTGGATCATTGATAGACCATCAATATTTTGATTTTCATCCTCAGGTTCTTCCAAAAAATCTATAGACTATGCAGGTGGATGTATGATCAGTTTCTTTATATTTTGACCATTTGAAATGGTCATTTTCCCATATCTACAACTTATGTAGGCATCAACTATTGCAAACTAAGGTCTACCTAAGATTAATAGGTATCCATCTAGTCTAGACTTAGATTGCAACACTAAGAAATATATTGGGTACTCCCATGCATCTATTGTAATAGTGATATCTTCCAGAATTCCATCAGGAAGTATTGTAGACATGTTTGCTAATTGCAACACAGTTTTAGTGGGCTTTAGATTGGTCAATTTTAGTTTTTACATGGTATCCAAGGGTATGACATTGATGGCAAAACCCAAATCTACTAATGTGTTGGGTAAAACATAGCCTTCTATTTTTACAGTCAGCACAGGGCTTCCTAGATCTGAGTACTTCTAGATGTAGGTATTCCCTAACATAAGGTTAGCTAACTGACCTACCAAACTGATTGATTTAGATGGTTTCCTCCCTAGTTTCTTGAGGTATAGCTCTCTTATGGCCTTCCCATAAATAGGTATATCTCTAATGGCCTGAAAGAGAGGGATTGTGACTATTAAATTATTTTAACTGGATAGGATATCAAAATCTATTTGTATTAGTTTCTTGGGTTCCTACAACATTTGTGGAAAAGGTGGAACCTCCTCTTTTTTATGTACAAGTGTTGATTCTTCTTATACCTCTTTTATAAGGAGTGATTCCCCTTTATGGTCCAATTTGGACCTCTTAGCACTAGAGCAGTAATTAGTTTTTCCTTCAAGGTCTTGTATGTTTATTCACATTCTTCAGTCCAAATAAACTCTACATCTTTAGTTAACAATGTGGTAAGAGATTTAGCAGTTGCTCTTAAGTTTAATATAAACCTACTATAGTAACTGGTTGATCCTAGGAAACTATGAATATCCTTTTATGTTTTGGGAGTAGGAAGGGTTTGGATGACTTCAATTTTATTTTTGTCTACTTTTATCCTTGTTGATGAAATATGATGTCCTAAAACTATCCCTTCCTACATCAACATATAGCATTTCTCATTACTTAATGACAGGTTAGTTTCCTCATAATTTTTAAGTGTCTTTTCTAAATTTTCTATGGGAGTTTCAAAAGTCTCACCATATACAATGAAATCATCCATGTATACTTCCACAATATCTCCAATCATAAATAAAAAAATGCTAAGAACTACCCTCTGAAATGTGGCAGGTGCATTGCATAGGCCAAATGTTAAAACTCGGTAAGCAAATGTCCTCCATGGACAAGTGAATGTAGTTTTGTCTTGATATTCCTCCCCTATTTGGATCTAATTGTATCTACCGAATCCATCTAGGAAATAAAAGTACTTCTTGCTTGCTAAGGTGTCAAGGACCTAATCTATAAATGGTAAGGGGAATTGGTCCTTTCTAGTTTATTTATTTGGCAATCTGTAATCAATACAAATTCTCCACTTTCCATTCTTCTTGGGCACCACCACTAATGGTGATACCCACTCACTATCTAAAATAGGGTAGATGAATCCAACTGTGAGAAGTTTTTGTAACTCTATTTTGATAATTTCTTTCATGGTTGGGTTCATTATCCCCTATGGTTGTCTTACTGGTATGACCTGGTCTTCCAGATATATTTTATGTGTACAGCTCTTAGGAGCTGTTCGTATCATATTAGAATACTCCCAAGCAAAGGCATCTTGATGTTTTTCCAATTTTTGTTTTTGTTTGGTTTGTTGTTCAATTATCAACTTGTTATCTACATTTAGCATTCTACCAAGTGCAACTTCTATTTGATAAATATGGTGGTCTTTTCCTCCTAATGGTAACTTAGGAGGAGGACAGGAAGGTTCTTGAAAAAATTTGGAGATCATATTATCCTCATCACTTTCATATTCCAACTCCTCAAGTGTCATCACAAGTTGGATCATTGATAGACCATCAATATTTTTATTTTCATCCTCAGTTTCTTCCAAAAAATCTATGGACTATGCAGGTGGATGTATGATCGATTTCTTTATATTTTGACCATTTGAAATGGTCATTTTCCCATATCTACAACTTATGTAGGCATCAGCTATTGTAAACCAAGGTCTACCTAATATTAATGGGTATCCACCTAGTCCAGACTTAGATTGCAACACTAAGAAATTTTTTGGATACTCCCATGCATCTACTGTAATAGTGATATCTTCCAGTATTCCATTAGGAAGTATTGTAGACATGTTTGCTAATTGCAACACAGTTTTAGTGGGCTTTAGATTGGTCAATTTCAGTTTTTGCATGGTATCCTAGGGCATGACATTGATGGCAAACCCCAAATCTACTAATGTGTTGGTAAAACATAGCCTTCTATTTTTACAGTCAGCACAAGGCCTCCTAGATCTGAGTACTTCTGGATGTAGGTATTCCCTAACATAAGGTCAGCTAACTGACCTACCAAACTAATTGATTTAGATGGTTTCCTCCCTAGTTTCTTGAGGCATAGCTCTTTTATGGTCTTCCCATAAATAGGTATATCTCTAATGTCCTGAAAGAGAGGGATTGTGACTATTAAATTATTTTAACTAGATAGGATGTCAAAGTCTATTTGTATTAGTTTCTTAGGTTCCTACAACCTTTGTGGAAAATGTGGAACCACCTGTTTGTTATGTACATGTGTTGATTCTTCTTCTATCTCTTTTATAAGGAGTGATTCCCCTTTATCTATTTCTATTGGTTCCTCTTATTCTATAAGAGGAGTGACTTCTATATCTACTTTATTTCCTAACCTTAATTGGATAGGATCGCAATCTACCTTAATATTATACATAGGGTACATATCATTTTCCATATGATATGTTGGTTTCTTGTTGTTTGGGTTTGTTTTTGGTTGTACAAGTAACTGATGAGTCCTTGGAGTAGGTAAAGTGGGTAAACTTAGTTGTAGTGGAGCTGGAGCAGTGTGTTGTGGATACTGATTCCAAGCATTTTGATTTCTCCATTGCTACCCATGCTACTGATATTGTTTCCAAGGATAAGGGTTGCAAGGATTTTCTCCTTGGGGAAATGGTTTCCAAGGTTGTTGACCATATCAACCCATGTTGGGTGGTTGGGCTTGACCTTGGTTCTGGTAATTGCTACCCCCATAGGATGACATTCTTGATTGCATATTGTTAACCATAGGATATTTTTACTAGTTCCTCATGTTATCCATGAAGTATACCTCTACTACTTCAGGTTCCTCTTTATATTTAATTAATTATGGATATAGCTTCTTTTTATGATCCTTCTTACAAACAAAACATACACAAACTTTATTTTTTGGTACTCATTTTTGGCATGTTTGCCATTGCATTTAGGATAGAAATAGGCTAATGCTACCTCATTATCTTGTTTCTTTCTCTAAATCATAAGAGTATCCATTTGAAGAGCAAGAGATAATAACATCTCGCTCTTAAGGTCTTCTAGCATGTTACCTATTTCTACTTTAGTGACAGTGGTTGACTGCTTAACATTTATAGGGGTTAAATTACCATTTATTCTTAAGAAATTTTGATACAACTACCGAATATCATTTGTTTGGTGTTGGCAAATGTCTCCCCTAGAGATCATACTTAAAAATTCCAAGGATTCATTTGTTAGTCCTTTCAAAAAAATGCTTCTTAGGGACCTATCTCCTAGTTTTGAATGGGTGATGCTTGCAAATTGAAGCTAAACCTATATTAGTATTCTTCCATAGATTCCCCTTCCTTTTGTATCATATCTAGGACTTCCTCTCTTGCATATCTTGCTCTACCAAAATCCTGATACTGATCCAAGAATTTTTTTTTTAATTGTTCCTAGGTAGTTATCTGTTTATCCCCCAAGGTGATGAACCAAGGCAAAGTTGAATCATAAAGGGTGGAAGGGAATAATTTTAGTTTTTGAGGATCCATGATGTAATCCATAGATCTACATAAAATAGTAAATTTGAACAGAAACAAGTCTAAATTTTCTGTTGGTAGTCCTCCAAAGGTTGAAAGTTGGGTAGGAGAGATATGTTTCATCTTGTGATCTCCCCCTTCCTCTCCTATTGGAAAACTAAAACTAGTGAATGTTTCCTCTGGATTTTCTGCCATTCTGCCTACTACTGGTGTTTTTACCCCTGCTTCATTCAAATAAATTGTCAATGCTTCTAGTTTATTTCTTTTATCCTTTATAAGGATGGATAATTTAGTATTTGAGATAGTTTTTTCTAACATTGTTTGCCAATGTTCATCATTCAGTAGATCCTCCTCAAATTGAACTCTACTTATCTCTTGTTTTACTCTAAGATTCTACTGGATTGTTTCAGAAGGATAATGTACAAATAGTGGGTGTTCTCACCAATGCATAGGTGGATATTGAGATGGTGATATTTCAGTATGAGGTTGAGGTTCTACTGAAGTAGAAGGATTTTGAGAAACAACTTCTTTGTTTTTGATAAAATAACCATTTGGTCCCCTATTCTTAGGTGGACTCATACAAAGTTTCAGATGAAGATTTTTGAAGAAAACACTCTAAAATACTATAACTATACTTTCTTAAGAACAATAAATTACAATGGCTACTCCCCGAAAATGGTGCCAAAATTTTGGGCAAAACATTGGTTAGTTTTTCTATGGTTCAATTAATTGCCTCCATTTAATTGTCAACTTGGGGTAGCTCATAGTCTTGTGAGTAGCCGTGCAAAATCTATGCTTGTAATTTATCCTTCGAAGATGAGTCCCTTGTATTATAGTTTGGGGGGTGTTTGGTGTTCATTTATGTTTATGTTTAAACCAATAATCTCATGCTAAGTCTAAGAAATAGGACTAAAAAAATTTAAAATCTAAATAACTACCTTGTTGGAAATTACAAAAAAAAAGGGGAAATAACTGAAAATAAATTAATCTATTAAAAAAAATATAGAAAATAGAGGAAATAGGGAAGAACTATATTATAAGTGGGCCCACGCTTCTATCAGGTTTTACCTATGGTAGAATGATCATCAGACACTTAGAAGATGTTTTTATAGCAAAAATGCAAATATTTTATTAACAGTTTGTAGCAGAAGAAAATTACATAAAAATTATAGGGGGTCTTCTTCAGGGGTGGCCTACATATTTATAAGGTATGCAGTTAGCCTTGTTACAATTTTCAATATGAACCGACACATGATTTGTTGTTACAACTATTTTCTTGATTAGAGGAATCAGGAAAAATATTATGATATTTTTACGTATTTTGTTTTTAGAATACACTGATATTTCATTTGCTCGACTTACAAAATTAATTTACATATAAGATAAAAATGGGTGATGATTCACCTTTGAAATTATCCCATGTTCAATTGTAATGCTGGAAATTCCTTCATATTGGTTATCAAAGGTTTACTCTATTTTGCTGACCACGGAGTTGTGCTGAAGTTTTGTGTTAATGGAAATTAGGTGTCGCAGTTGAAAAATTCAGGAAGCAGGTTCCTTGTATATAGAAGTCGGGAAGTAGGTACCTTCCATCACATAATGGGAAGCAAACACCTTCTATCATACAATGGGAAGTAGATGCCATTTTACATACAATAGGAAGCAGGGTCCTTCCATCGTACAATGGGAAGCAGGTGCCTAACAGAAAGCAGGTGCCTAACAGTTAAGTTCTGAATGGAATTCAGGCACTTCAAAGATATTTGGGTGCCTGACTTTGTACCTCTTTATCAATATTCTACAAATGTGTCCTTCATTAAATTGTAAGTGCCATGTTCAAAGGGGACCTCAATGAAATCATGCCAAAATACAACAATTTCCACTAAATCTACACAAATTACATTTAAAGACAAATATTAGAGAACATGCAAAATAAACTATTGAATATATATATATATATATATATATATATATATATATATATATATATATATATATATATATATATATATATAATTGTCATAAAACATTTATATCTACAACAATATATGCCGCACATTATGGGGAAATAAGTACAAAAAAATGAGCAATTATGTGGCTCATCACAAGTGGAGTGAGGTGTGATGAATGTTCCATGTGAAAAGATAAGGGTGACATGGGTGGTGGTGATGTTGTCATGGCACATATCTACATATCTATTGAGTAGGTAGGGTATCCTAGATAGATTTTCCAAATTTAGAAAATCTAGAAAATACTTTTAATGTGCGGGATTTATATTCCTAAGTTTGAAGTTAGGCATATAATTTATTATGCATATTTGGGATGTGCAATGTGGGATGGAATGTGCAATGATTTTTTTTAAAGCATAAATTCCTAGGTTTTGATGTCTACAATTAGTTTCATCTCATACGTTAATCTAGCTTTGAACAAATGTGATCGAGTTCACTTTTTCCTTTAAAGAAGACCTTGCACATCATTTATTCAAAGCTTGTTGACCCTTCTTAATTTTTTTCACACACTTTTACTTCCAATGCTTTCTACAATTTTGACCACGACCATGAGATTTCATTCTTCCTCATCATTTTATCTCAAAATCGTTCTTACCCTTAAATTTTGAGCATGTTTGATATATTTGACCATGGATTTAGGAATCAACCTTATAGAACTCCTTGGGAGGCTTGGCTTGCAACCACGATGGGTCTTTTTGAACTACCCTATGTTTACCATGTAGACTAAAACACGAATCTTACTCATGATCATGGCTCATTTTGATAAAAATATTGTTTTGGATATTTTAATCATGCCATAGAGCACGTTAGCAATTCCACCTCTATTAGAAGAAAAATATTCATTTGATTGTAGTAGATTACAAAATTTTGACACACCTAACCAATGACATACTCAAATAAAAGCACCAAACAACACCTCATCAAGGAATTCTAACCTTCTCAAATTAGGCATCAAATTTGGCATGTTTTTTCAATTTCAAATCCTAGTAAAAATCATCAATTTCATTGCCTTCACATTCCTTTTGATCAAGCAAATCAAATCCACCATCTTCATACCCAAATTTAGGGTTTTTATAGCCCTAAAAAGAAAGTTCATCTTTAGGATAGTTTTTGAGCTAACAAATTATCTCAAAATATCGCAAAAACACCACCATTATATCAAGCTCAAAACATACTTTTTGATGAGTATAGATAAGCCTATTTTTGGATATCTATTGATGCTCAAACTATGTAAAAAATTCACCTTGCCAAACCAATTGGTATTTTTGGATTCAATTGTAAATTTGGTAGTGGAATTTTTGGCACCAGTGGAAAATTTGAAAGAATACTCAAAATATTCTAGTAGGAGCCAAGGGCACACGAATTTCTTCATCCCACTCCCTTCTCCAATCACACATGCTCCAATCATCCTAAGCCTATAAATTTCAAATTTTGGTTTTCCCTCTCAAAGGTATTTCTCCCCCTCAATCCTCCTCCAAAATTCTATAAATATAACCCATTGGATAGGCATTCATAGAGCATTCTAAGGCTAACTACATTATGCAAATATTATTCTAGCTCTTCTTCTTAAGCATTCTTCATTTCTAAGAATTTACAAGCATTTTGGAGGTAATCCAAGCAAGGCTAGGAGGACTTTGGGGCAAGGAGGTTACCTTGGAGGCAAGGAAGATAGATCTCCTAGCATATTTCTTCTCTTCATTCATATTTTCTTCACTTTGCATTTTGTTCTCTAGATTATAGCCTTGCTAATCTGAGTTTTCTCTTAATATTTCTACATTTCATGCTTCTAATTCATTTTGCAGGATTCTAATATCTATTTGCAGCCATCTAACATTGTGTTTGTAGCCTCTTCTTCAAGCATATCATCTCCAGTTGGCCTCCAACATCACTTTTGTAGGTCTACTTTGGTTTACATTCATTTTCCATCCATATTTTGATCATAATCCTCTCTTTTTCAGGGTTTTATTGCATTTCCTTTCTACATTTCATAACACTTGTTGCCCTATTATTTGCAGTAATGTTATTTACATTGACAGTATACTAATTATTCCATTTCCTTCCATGTTCATCTAATATAATCTCTAATCATTTGTAGGCTTCATTTCATCTCCTATTTAGGTATTTCCTCTCTAATATCCAATGTTTTGTAGGTATTATCTCTATCACATCTAACATATTTATTTGTAGGTCATATCTCTTACTTTTCATGTCTATTTATGTGCTTCATATGATTGTTCTCTTCATCTATTTTCATGTTTATACATTTTATTTCCTTGCATCTTAAGTAGATTTTTATTCACTTGTCATATCATGCTTTTCAATCTTATTATAGACTAAACATAGTCCTATTACATTTTCATTTCATGTTGAAGGCTCTTCTTGCTTCTTATTTTGTATAAGGTAGCATTGAAACATCTACTACAACTTTCTAAATTATAGAAACATTTCAAAAATCTGTTACATAGCACAGTATTTTACTTGTTCATCTTATTGAATTTCCAAATGCTCCTAATATTGCTATGGTATTAATGCAAGACTAGCATTATCTTACTCATCTTACCAATAGCATCTCATCATTTACATTTTATAAAATTAATTTTTGTAGTAGATTCTTTAATATTTTACAATAGCATTTACATTCCTTTTTGTGCTAACATTGTTGTTTTTGATTATGCATCTTTCCATGCTTGTATCATTGCATTTACTTCTTATTTGCAGCCATATACACCTCTTTATTTTCTTCTATTCATTTCATTGTAGGTCTATTTGCATTATTTGCACACAAATATTTCCTCATATATCTTCATTGTTGCATTTATTTCTTATTTGCAACCATATACATCTCTTTCTTTGATTCTAATAATTTCATTGCAGGTCTATTTGCATTCTTTGCACACCAATCTCTACTCATACCTCATTTGTTGCATTTTATTTAAAATTGCAGCCATATCCATCTTGCACAACGATATTTGTTGTGTTTTCTTCAAAATTATAGTTATACATCTCTTGCACACACTCATTTGCTATATTTTATTTAAAATTGCAGCCATACATCTCTTGCATACACTTTCTACTAAATTTCATGTAAAATTACAGCCATATATACATTTTATGCTCACTCATTACTGCATTTTATGTAAAATCACAGCCATACACACCTCTTGCACACAACTCGTTGTTTTTTATTTAAAATTGTAGCCTCATACCTCTTTTAGGCATCAATAACATTTTTATTTAATTGCTTTAAATCACTTTATTGTAGGGTTGTTTGGCTTGTCATCTTACTAGCCTTTATCATTTATCTTGTCCATGCTTTTTAAGACCACTTAAGCTCACATTTATTTGGATTTAAAAGGCACTCACATATATTTTAAATCCACTCTCTTTTATCATAGGCATAATAGCTTTTTGGCTAATTTTATCATCTTATTGTTTATGCATTTATAATCAACAATATTTATTGTGCATTTAATTTCTTTAAATTTACAAGCATCTTGATTACATGCTCATTTATACTTTGTTGCGTCGTATTGGTTTTAAGCATTTTCATTTTCACATTCTAATTCCTTATTTACATGCCTTCACGTTTTAAATCTCTACTTGGCATTACTTCATTTGAATACACACACTCACATGCATATTTTCTATTCAAATTGACTTTGAATATAATCCAAATAGCATTTCAAGTTAATACTCTCTTTTTGTATTTTATCACTCATAGTTTGTTTACTAGTCACGAGATCTATTTCAACTCCTTGCATAGAAACCACATTGTATACTTATTCTTCTTTATACTAAACCATTGTTGTGTTGTCTTTTTCCTCATAAAAGTCATAACTCTAATAAATAGAAATTTTGAGGTATTTTTGACTCTTTTCTTACTTTTGAGATATCCCTAAGATATTTAAAAATCAACAAATAGGGATCTCCTACTTTTTGATAATCTAATCTCAAACTTTATAATAAATTTACTTTTAAGTTCACCTCAAAACACTTCAATCTTCTATCACAAAACAAATTCATTTATCAAATTGTGGTAACTTTGTCATCTCTTTTTCCACTCCAAGGAAGGCATGCATACTCAATATTATTTAAATAGGGGGTATGATCAGTTGGGAAGATAACTTATCATCTCACTGCACTCAAATAGACCCCCCAAATCAAATTAACCTAATTTTTTTGGTCAACTTTTATAGGTTTTGAAACTCTCCACCAAAGTCTAGTGGAACTTCAACTTCTACTCAATATTTGAAATAGGTAATTCGGCCACTTGACACTCCTTGCTCATTGTCTTTTCATTATTTTCTATTTGCTAGTATTTACTTTCATAACTTTTTTGCCTAAAATTATATATCCTTTGGTCAATCAAGGAACCCTTAGAATAGTCCAAATTCCTTTTCTTTAATCACATTTATTTTTGACAAAATCAAATAATCTTAGCATGAGATCTAAAATATTTTCTTCAAAAGTAATTAGGTAATAAATCAAAAAGCATATATATTACATCGTAGGCTAGCTTATCTTCTTGCATTCATTTCTTGTTTACCTTGAAATATTAAAATATCCTTTAGTTAACCCATAAAAAATCAAAAAGCATATAAGATAGCTCTTGCATTCTTGCATTTTTGTGATATAAGCTTAGCATGCATTTATATGATCTTTATTTTTAGGTCTTAAATAACTATTAAGGCTCAAAAAAGAGTCAAGATATATAGTGATCCAAAACCTTAGGTGTTTTATTTTAATAAACCTATGTGAAACAAGAATTTACATTAACTTTTATAAACACGATAGAATTGCATTGAGTAGGGGTCTAATCATGTAGAGGATATTCATATCCTTGGGGTTGTTGAGAAGCAACACACCCCCACTGAAAAATGAGATTCCATCCTTAGAAAGCCCTGAACTTCCATTTTTGCAGCAGGGACCCTCTTGATAATTTTCAGGTTTTAAATCCAAATTTGCTTGCCTCCTTTTTAAAGTTGTGCTTTTTCTTGCATTCCAGCTGTGTTATCCAAGAATTCACTTTTTACATGCTAGAATCATTCATGCACAAATAAAATCTTGCACCGGTACCGAGAAAAATCCAGAAAACAATTGCATAAATTCATGAAAAATCAAACTTTCCATTTTTGGTAGTGTCGCGATATCGCGACACTTCCATTTTCGGAAATGTCGCGATATCGCGACGGGTAAATCAAAAAGCAGCTAAGTCATTTAAGTGTAGCGAAATCGCGACACTTTCCATTTTTGGAAGTGTCGCGATATCGCGACATTTCCATTTTTGGAAAGTGTCGCAAAATCGCTGTCGGCCGGAGGAGAGAGAAAGAAAACGTACGGAAGGGCACGATTTTGCGACATGTCGCGAAATCGCGACATGTCGCATTTTCGCGGTAGGAGAGAGAAAGTGGGCTGCAGAATAAAAAATTGGCTAAGTATGAAAATGGTCGCGATTTCGCGACATGTCACGAAATCGCGACACTTTCTGGAGAGAGAAGGAAAGGAGACGAAGAAAGAAGCCAAGTGCAAGGGCAGGCGCGATTTTGCGACATGTCGCGAAATCGTGACATGTCGCAGTATCGCGACTGTTGGAGCAGAAAGTTGCAGTTGACGGAGAAGGGTCGCGATTTCGCGACATGTCACGAAATCGTGACATGTCGCATTTTCGCGACCGACGGGGAAGAAGTTGCCGATGAGCCAGGGACGTCGCGATTTCGCGACATGTCGCGAAATCGCGACATGTCGCAGAATCACGGTAGGAGAGAGAAAGTCCTCAAATGAGCCGAAAGTGCATTCCAGCGGGAAACAGAAGGCATCCTAGGGTAGCGACACGTGTCAAAGCGTGAGGCAGACAAACAGAAGCCGACATGCAAGCTTGCTTTAGGGTTTTTAGCCTGATTTAATCTGTTTTAACCTTTAAAGCTTCTGATTTAATGTAAAGTGCTAATCTAACTCATCTTTTGTCTTTCATGCAGGATTCCATCTGGCACTTGCGGGACAACCGGAAAGGCCATAAAGGCAAAGTTAAAGTGCGGATTTAATCGAGGACCGCCATGCTAGAAGAGAAGATGCCGGTGAGGGCATTCAATGACAAATTTATTGCAGAATTGATAGCATGAAGACAATTTCAACTCAGGGATGGCTTTGCGGAGATCAAATTGATGGAGAAGTGGTGACTCATCCGGCTCACCAGCAGAATTAATGGAGGCATTTATTTGCAGCTGCGGATGAATGCAAGTGGCTTTAGATTTTATCTTCTCCATTTATGGCGGCTAACTGCATGATTTGCCGAAGGGTTAAGTTCTATCTGGACTTTGATTTTAAATGGATTTTTATTGTAAAACCCGGGTCCTAGGGTTTAGAAAGATAAGATTTGCAGTTATGAGAAGAAGATATTTCTGAAAAGATCAGGGTCTGTCCTGAGTCTATAAATACTTCTTCTCAATGTAATCGCGGGAGGCGGAGACTTAGAAATAAAAGGCTTATAAGCAATTTCTTGCAAATTTTGTGAAATCCTTTGTTTCTGGACTTGGAGTTGATGTGCTTTAGCTTTTACGTGATAGCATGGCCAGGAGCATAATCTTTTGCGAGTGTGATAAGTGTATCTTCTTTTGTTATCCGTTCCATTAAAGTTTGTTAGATATATCTTGTGAATCTGTATTGTCAAGTTTAAATATGCTTGTTAGGCTTCAGTTGTTCTCTTGTCTGCTAGGGAAATTACAGATTTCAGGTGTAAGTTTGTTCTAATTGCTCTGTCTTCTTTGTGTGAGCTAGAGTTGTCGGTGAAAGATACCGGTTTTAACTAGCTGCCCTTGGATTTATAATTTTTTGCTAGATCTGTTTCACTCTGCCTTGTGCTCTTAGTTGAAAGTGATCTTAGACTGATTGGACACTTTCTTCTTTGATTTGTTCTGTTGTGAAGCTGATAGCATAGATAAGATTGATAGTTTAGGGTTTTACAAGTTGATGTCTGATAAACTTCTCTTTCTACCCTACCCTACCCTCTCTTTGTTTTCGATGAATGATCCATTTTTATTTTCTTTGTTTGTCTTTTATTTAAATCTACTGACCCATGAGAGCTAGATCAAGAATTCAAGTTAAATACGATACAACAACTTGACAACTACTGAACAAGTTCAAGAACCCCCTGTAAGGTAACGAGCGATCCATATTGAAATCTATTCCAGAAGTGGAAAAGAGTGAATAGCCATTCGACCCAACTTCGTAACTCGCACCTTGGATAACTAGCTAGATCCTAAAGTGAGTGGGATCCGTCCCGTGGGTGTCTCCGGGGCTTCCTGCCCATCCTTTCGCGGGGGTGCGTATGAAAGCCGGACCAACACCTAATTGGCGCTAGAAGGAGGGCTATGAACTCAGTTCAAGTATTGTAAGGGCATAACAACAACATTTGTAAGGACCCACAGTGAACTTCGGACAGTTTTGTAAATTGTCAGTACTTTGTAAATTGTCAGTACAGTTTTGTAAATTGTCAGTGCAGTGTTTTAAATTTCCAAATTCAGAACCTGTTGAGAACTGCAAAGTTATAAGTGCTTGTGAAAACTGGATTCTACATACAGGGTAACAAGGTCCCACCCCAGAGCCGGAGAGCTCCTTGTCCCTGAATTAGAAACTCCGAGAAGAAGTAGCCACAGAAGGGCCACATCTCTATCACAGACAGTTTTATCACCACTGATTGTTACTCCAACCAGAGCTCGAGAATATTCCTGTCAATCCATTAGCTATGGCAAATTGGTTGGGCTCCACGACTTTGAACATTCCGGGTATAGCCCATGACTTGCCCGAGAAATCCGAGGAAAGATACCTCCCTAGGTATAAACATGATGGGACAAGAACTGCAGAGGAACACTTAGTTGCATTCAAGAATGCATTGAAGTTATTAAATGTACAACATGAGGATGTTGCCTGCAGACTCTTCCCGTTTACTCTCCAGGAGGGAGCCTATGATTGGTTTCTAAATCTTACCAATGATTCCATCACCGAGTTGGAATGACTTAGAAAAAGTCTTTGTGTCACGGTTCGGTGAAGTGATAGATCCCGACATTTTATATCAACGGTTTCTCGCCATCAAAAGAGAACTGAATGAGTCTATTAGATCCTATAATGTCGGATTCCAGAAAGCTTATGGTAGACTCACTGGGTATTATGTACCGAATGCTGACCTGGCATTAGAGATTTTTAGGAACTCTTTAGACCCAATGACCTCTGTCTTCTTGAAGAGGGATGCCATTGTTACCAACTTTGACAGAAGCTTATAAAGAAGCTTTAATCCTGGAAAGACAGTTGGGACCCCAGCCTTTAAATATTCAACAAACTCCTCTGATCACTCAGCCTGCTCCTATACTCAATCCTATCCCACATCAGATGATGCTGCCAGTTTGTCAGACTTTACCATCAGCAGCACCATTGGCTGCTGCACCGGTTGAGAATGTACAGAACCCTGTGAAAGAAGCTGACAATGCTAGGATTGAAGAAGTCTCAAAGATTGTTCAAAAGTTGGCCAATGATTTTTTGAGTTTTAAAAGGCAAACTTCTACTGGAGACAACCCCAACAGATATTCATATCAACCAAACAGATTTAACAGGCCCCCATATGAGCCTAATAAAGATTACAAGGGTAAAACTCATGATGTGAACATTTGTGACTTAGCCCTGCCCAACTGGTGCAGAATTCATGCCACTTCTCAGCATGGAGAGTTAGACTGTCTGGAATTTTGCAATGCATTTGAAGCCTTGTCTGGTGATCTGATCTCCCCTGAAAATCAAAGAACTGTTGATGGCCCAAGTTCATCTGGCCACAGTGCAGCTATGGTCCTGGATTCTTTCTCTTTCCCGGATGAATCTGAGAATGTAGTTGAAATGCCCATGGATGAAGTACGAGGCTTTCCAGGAGTACAGAAGAGATAATTACAACCTGAGAAACAGGAATCTGAGCCTAATACTACATCAACTCCTCCTGACAACTCTCACAATATTCCTCCGGACCCCTCTCCAAGCAATAATCCACCTCCACCAAAGGGAGGAGCTCAAAGAGTACCGGATGTTGCTATTCCTCCACTTAACAAAGGATATAACATAGTGGAGGATATGAAAAAGATTAAGGCCAACATTACTCTGCATGAGTTGGCACAGATTTCGGAGCGGAGAGACAATCTGATAAAGACATACTACGGCCTTGCTTGCTAAAATCTGTGGATAAAGGGAAGAAAATAGCCAATGCCAATCTGGCCATGTACAAGGAAAAGATTGAAGTTCCCCCATTTTTATTGACTGTCAAAATTTTTGGGAAGAATT
Organism: Wollemia nobilis; assembly: GCA_028583015.1. Lineage (NCBI taxonomy): Eukaryota > Viridiplantae > Streptophyta > Pinopsida > Araucariales > Araucariaceae > Wollemia > Wollemia nobilis. The sequence goes on along the minus strand of JAQPPZ010001031.1, from coordinate 2,536,683 downwards.
TACATAATTGTTTGGTGGATTCAGGTGCATCTGCTAATGTCATGCCATTGGCAATTTGTCAGCAGTTGGGGCTGACCCCAATGAAGTCTGAGAGGAGAGTTGTCCAATTGGACAAGTCAGAAGTTAAGGTTGTGGGAGAGCTGCAAAACATTCACATTCAATTGGCATCTGAGCCAAGGGCTCAACATAAGATCGAAATCCAAGTTGTGGATATCCCAGTGGGGTATGGAATGCTGTTGAGTAGGGATTGGTCTAAGTCTCTAAATGGATATCTAGCAACAGACTTTTCACACATGTGGTTGCCATGGAAGGGTGTGGCCAATCAATTGCGGGTTGACAGAGAACCCAGGTACAAGCACACGATTACAGAGTACAATGCTGCAAATGAAACTGTCAATATTGCAGAAGTAGACATTGGAGTCTACAATTTAACAATTGGGCAGAATAACAAATTTAACAAAGCTCATCCTGTACATACTAATGAAGTTTGGACACTTCATGTGGATGGAGCAAGATGTAAGCAGGGTTCTGGAACAGGGGCAGTCCTCAAAGGACCTCAAAGTCAGACATTTTTTATGTCTTACCGCCTGTAGTTCCCATGTACTAATAATTTAGCAGAGTATGAAGCTCTGATTTTAGGTTTAAAATTTGCATTGGATAGAAATGTGAAAAACATTCAAGTTTTCATCGATTCGAAATTAGTGGCAAGCCAGGTCAGGGGTAAGTTTCGGTGTAAAGCCTCTTATCCGAAGGGATACAAACACAGAGCCTGGGACCTGGTGGAAGGCTTTGATGCCTTTAACTTAACACATATACCCAGGGAACAAAATTCACATGCAGATGTCTTGGCATCTTCAGCTGCAAGTTTAAAGCCATTGGAAGATTTTAAGTGGGATAAGTTTTCAATTGAGTTAGTCCCCTGTCCTTCGGTTCCAAACAATATAGACAGCTTTCAAGTTTTCTCAGATGATCAACAGATTGTGAACTTTCTGCAGAGTACCAATACCTTTGAGAATGCTATAATTGATGAGGGCCAAAGGGACACCCTGATGGAACAGCTAGATGATGACAGGGGAATCATGAGATTGAAGGACAAGAGAATCCCAAAGGGAATGGTAGAGCTGGAGAGGTTATTCGATGTTGACAATATCAGGCAAAGGGTGAATTCTGAGGATTATGTGGGCACCACAGACAATGAGACTAAAAATTTGAATGTAGGAACTGAAGAGGATCCAAGGAACATCAAGTTGGCAAAGGACTGTGATCCAGAGATAAAGAGAAATATGATTGATTTCCTGCACAGGTCTAAGGATGTAATGGCCTGGTCATACAAGGATTTAAAGGTATTTGATCCAAAAGTTTACACCCACATCATACCTTTGAAAGAATCTTGCAAGCCTTTCAGACAAAAACAGAGGCATGTTAATGCTCTGTTAGAACCCCTTATTCGGAAAGAAGTGGAGAAGCTCTTGAGTGCAGCAATTATTTTTCCTATCAGGCATTCTACTTGGGTGGCCAATCTGGTGCCAGTCAGGAAGAAAAATGGGGAGATCCGCTTGTGTGTGGATTTCAGGAATTTAAATAAGGCATCTGAAAAGGACAACTATCCCCTGCCTTCTATGGATGAAGTCCTGCAAATTGTTAATGGATCAGAGATGATGTCTTTCTTGGATGGCTTCTCAGGCTATAACCAGATATTGGTGGAGAAGGAGGATAGAATGAAGACTACTTTTACCACCAAGTGGGGTACTTTTTCTTACAAGAGGATGCCATTTGGATTGATAAATGCAGGAGCAACTTTTCAGAGAGCAATGGACCATGCCTTCAAGGGGCTTATGGGCAAATGTATTGTAGTTTACATGGATGATCTAACAGTCTTTTCCAAATCTAAGTTTGACCATGTAAAGCATTTAGAGTCTGTGTTTAACAAGTGCAGAGAGTTTGGCATTTCTCTGAATCCAAAGAAATGCATATTTGGTGTAACAGAAGGCAAACTGCTTGGGCATTTGGTCACAAAGGATGGCATTTCTATGGATCCAAGCAGAGTTGAGGCCATATCTGGCATACCATTTCCCAACTCCAAGAAAGAGTTGAGATCATTCTTTGGAAAGATTAACTTTGTCAGAAAGTTTATCTCAGGCTTTGCAGAGATAGTTAAACCAATGAATGATATGTTAAAGCAAACTGCCCAGATTGCCTGGACCACTGAAGCTAAGACTGCTTTTCAAGAAATCAAGACAACCATTAAACAAGCACCAGTCTTAGTAAGCCCAGATTTCAATGCAGATTTCTATCTGTACACATTCTCTTCTGAACATACACTTGCTGCAGTGCTGACTCAACGGAGAGATACAGGAGAACATCCAATTGCTTTTAAGAGCACTAATTTGAAGGGAGCTGAACTGAAATATTCCCGTTTAGACAAACAAGCTTATGCTTTGGTAAGAGCAGTGAAGCAGTTCAGACATTATATACTCAGAAGCAAAACTCATGCCATAGTGCCAGACCCAGCTGTGAAGTATCTTCTAAGTCAAAATGAGCTGGGTGAGCGAGGGGCAATTGGGTCACCGAGGTTGCAAGAATATGACTTGGAAATTAGGCATGCTAAAGCGATCGGAGGACTTGGCTTGTCCGGGCACATTGCTGAAATACCTCTACAGCGAGGAAGTTAATCAATTAAACTCCGAATCGATGATTGGTATGGGGATATCATTCATCTCGCTACGGTTTGGAGTTTGCCCATCCCATTTGAACGAGAACTCAAAGGAGAGCATTAAAGTTAAAAGCTGCTCACTATCTCCTCAAGGCGGGTACTCCGTACGGGGAGAATTATCTTGGCATCTTTCTAAGGTGCATTTCTCCCGAGTGAAGTCAGTGAAATCATGGCTAGTTTTCATGAAAAACTAGGGGCAGGACATTCATCAGGATCTGCCACTGCACATAAGATACTGAGAGCAGGCTATTACTGGCCTACACTTTTTAAGGATGCACATCAACATGTCAGAACCTGCCATCAGTGCCAGACATTTGCAGCCAAAGAGGCAAACCGAGCCCTGCCATTGCAGCCAGTGGTGATAAACAAACCTTTCATGCAGTGGGGACTTGATTTTGTGGGGGTAATTAATCCAAATTCCTCAGCAGGACATAAATATGTGCTGACGACTACTGACTATTGCACAAGGTGGGTTGAAGCAGCAGCCACTACAAGAAGTACAGCCCAGGAAGTCATTGAATTTCTTGAATCAAATGTCATAACTAGATTTGGGGTTCCCCTGAATTTGGTCTGTGATAATGGGCCAGCCTTCCAATCATTGGAGTTTGCAGATTGGGCATACCAGATGGGGATAGTTATCAGATTCTCATCCAACTATTACCCCCAAGGCAATGGATTGGTTGAGTCAACAAACAAGAACTTAATGAATGCCATCAAAAAGTCTATAGCGAGATAAACCCGAGCGATGGCATACACTGTTGAAATATGCACTTGTGGGCTGACCGGATAACACACAAGGTGGCTCTTAAGACCTCTCCCTTTGTTTTGTTGTATGGTACCCGGCCAATTGTTCCCATCTCCTTGAAGTTGCCCACCTACCAATTTGCCTTAGATTATTTTGAAGATCATGATGATGCAGAAGCCCGAGTTTTAGATTTGACTAACTTGCAGGATGAAAGACTCCAAGCCCTGGAGCACTTCGATAGGCACCAAGAGACTGTCAAGCGGTGGTTTGACAAGAGAGCCAAAGTGAAGGCTTTCAGACTGGCTGACTTGGTGCTTTTGTGGGACAAGGCCCATGAGAAGAAGGGGAAGCACACAAAGTTGCAGCCACTGTGGATAGGCCCCTACCAAATTGCTGAAATATTGGGTAACAATGCATTCCGCTTACAAGACTTGGATGGTAATTTTCTGGACCTCCTTGTTAATGGTCAATACTTGAAACATTATTTCTCCACTGTTCCATCCAATGTATCATTTGAGTAAGCTATGAAGAAGTTGTAACATGTGTACATATTGTGAATAGCTCTCCAAGTTTTATTTGCTTTAGTTCTTTATTGTAGTTCTTTTTCTTTGCTGTAGTTTATTAGCTAGTTATGCTTTAGTTTGTGTGTTTAGTTGCTTTGTTTGGTCTTTTAGTTTGTTTCTTTTATTTTCTGTTCAGTTTTTATTTTCTTCGCTTTCCTTTTCTTTTTGTCTGTACAGGTCTTTTGTTTTAGTTTTTTTTTTCTTGTTTATTATTATTTCTTTAATGTTTTAGTCTGTGTAGTTTTATTTTTGTTTTGCTTTAGAGCCTGTGTCTGTCCTTGGAGGTCTGTCCAAAGTCCTTCAGCTTTTGAAATCTGTCCTTTAACCTCTGCCTGAGCAATCAATGAAAAGTCAGACTGCTGAAAATTGTTTTATTCCTAGCTGATCAATCCACAATCCAATGCCCATTCTATTCATTATTCTAATTGAGATAGTCTGCTTACTCTGAACTGTAGAACTATTTTGTTATTCAGGACAAAGGTAGAGAGATGATTGGATCTTGTGTCTTACTTGCCACAGTTGTTTTAATGATAGAAAAACTGCTATGTTGTTTAGTTGGAGGAACTCCGGGGAATCCAAGAAAAGTTTGGTTATGAGAGGGGACTATGGTTCATGCAATTATTTGGGTGTCCACGAGAGGCTATCAATACCTAGACTGAGACAGTTCCAGATTGATCAAGTGTTAAAAGAAAATTGTGATTTCCCTAAAAGCATTTCAGATATTGATATATTTCAGAGGGAGAGATATAAAAAAAAAAAAAGAGAAGAAAAAAGAAAAGAAAAGAGTTGAACAATTAAAAGAGGCAGCCAATATTAGATTCTGCCCTACAGTTGTAAATTTGGGTCGTGTAAATCTAAAGGGTAACTCTGTCTAGGCTGTAAAAGGCTAAACTAGTAAACAGAGCTCTACTCGGTTTCCCCTTTTACAATCTAGAAAAGTTGATCGATCCAAAGTTCATCATTCAATCCGGTCATCCTTGAAGAAAGTTTTATACCCTTTGTAATTGCACATCAGAAATCTTCCTTGAAGTAATCCAGCCTAGTATGTCCTTGGGAAATTTTAACGACTAGCGGGTTAGCGGTCAATTTATTGTGAAGAATGTCCGTGGCAAGGCATGATGCATGGTCTTTTTGTTTTGAAACCGAGTCTTGGGTTCTAAAATGCTGCTACTATTTTACCGTAGATATCGCCATTTGTTGAGAAGCAACACACCCCCACTGAAAAATGAGATTCCATCCTTAGAAAATCTTGAACTTCCATTTTTGCAGCAGGGACCCTCTTGATAATTTTCAGGTTTTAAATCCAAATTTGCTTGCCTCCTTTTTAAAGTTGTGCTTTTTCTTGCATTCTAGCTGTGTTATCCAAGAATTCACTTTTTACATGCTAGAATCATTCATGCACAAACAAAATCTTGCATCGGTACCGAGAAAAATCCAGAAAATAGTTGCATAAATTCATGAAAAATCAAACTTTCCATTTTTGGTAGTGTCGCGATATCGCGACACTTCCATTTTGGAAATGTCGCGATATCGACGGGTAAATCAAAAAGCAGCTAAGTCATTTTAGTGTAGCGAAATCGCGACACTTTCCATTTTTGGAAGTGTCGCGATATCGCGACATTTCCATTTTTGGAAAGTGTCGCAAAATCGCTGCCGATCGGAGGAGAGAGAAAGAAAACGTACGGAAGGGCACGATTTTGCGACATGTCGTGAAATCGTGACATGTCGCATTTTCACGGTAGGAGAGAGAAAGTGGGCTGCAGAATAAAAAATTGGCTAAGTATGAAAATGGTCGCGATTTCGCGACATGTCGCGAAATCGTGACACTTTCTGGAGAGAGAAGGAAAGGAGACGAAGAAAGAAGCCAAGTGCAAGGGCAGGCGCGATTTTGCGACATGTCGCGAAATCGTGACATGTCGCAGTATCGCGACTGTTGGAGCAGAAAGTTGCAGTTGACGGAGAAGGGTCGCGATTTCGTGACATGTCACGAAATCGTGACATGTCGCGTTTTCATGGCCGACGGGGGAAGAAGTTGCCGATGAGCCAGGGACGTCGCGATTTCGCGACATGTCGCGAAATCGTGACATGTCGCAGAATCGCGATAGGAGAGAGAAAGTCCTAAGTTGACCTGAAAGTGCATTCCAGCGGGAAACAGAAGGCATCCTAGGGTAGCGACACGTGTCAAAGCGTGAAGCAGACAAACAAAGCCGACATGCAAGCTTGCTTTAGGGTTTTTAGCCTGATTTAATCTGTTTTAACCTTTAAAGCTTCTGATTTAATTAAAATGCTAATCTAACTCATCTTTTGTCTTTCATGCAGGATTCCATCTGGCACTTGCGGGACAACCGGGAAAGGCCATAAAGGCAAAGTTAAAGTGCGGATTTAGTCAAGGACCGCCATGCTAGAAGAGAAGATGCCGGTGAGGGCATTCAATGACAAATTTATTGCAGACTTGATAGCATGAAGATAATTTCAACTCAGGGATGGCTTTGCGGAGATCAAATTGATGGAGAAGTGGTGACTCATCCGGCTCACCAGCAGAATTAATGGAGGCATTTATTTGCAGCTGCGGATGAATGCAAGTGGCTTTAGATTTTATCTTCTCCATTTATGGCAGCTGACTCACTGATTTGCCGAAGGGTTAAGTTCTATCTGGACTTTGATTTTAAATGGATTTTTATTGTAAAACCCGGGTCCTAGGGTTTAGAAAGATAAGATTTGCAGTTATGAGAAGAAGATATTTCTGAAAAGATCAGGGTCTGTCTTGAGTCTATAAATACTTCTTCTCAATGTAATCGCGGGAGGCGGAGACTTAGAAATAAAAGGCTTATAAGCAATTTCTTGCAAATTTTGTGAAATCCTTTGTTTATGGACTTGGAGTTGATGTGCTTTAGCTTTTCTGTGATAGCATGGCCAGGAGCCTAATCTTTTGCAGAGTGTGATAAGTGTATCTTCTTTTGTTATCCGTTCCATTAAAGTTTATTAGATATATGCTGTGAATCTGAGTTATCAAGTTTAAATATGTTGTTAGGCTTCAGTTGTTCTCTTGTCTGCTAGGGGAAATTATAGATTTGAGGTGTAAGTTTGTTCTAATTGCTCTGTCTTCACTGTGTGAGCTAGGTTGCCGGTGAAAGATACCAGTTTTAACCAGTTGCCCTTGGATTTATAATTTTTTGCTAGATCTGTTTCACTCTGCCTTGTGCTCTTAGTTGAAAGTGATCTTAGACTGACTGGACACTTTCTTCTTTGATTTGTTCTGTTGTGAAGCTGATAGCATAGATAAGATTGATAGTTTAGGGTTTTACAGTTGATGTCTGATAAACTTCTCTTTCTGCCCTACCCTACCCTCTCTTTGTTTTCGATGAATGATCCATTTTTATTTTCTTTATTTGTCTTTTATTTAAATCTGCTGACCCATGAGAGCTAGATCAAGAATTCAAGTTAAATCTGATAAACAAGTGACAACTACTGAACAAGTTCAAGAACCCCCTGTAAGGTAACAGAGCAGTCCATATTGAAATCTATTCCAGAAGTGGAAAAGAGTGAATAGCCATTCGACCCAACTCTGTAACTCGCACCTTGGATAACCAGCTAGATCCTAAAGTGAGTGGGATCCGTCCCGTGGGTGTCTCCGGCGGCTTCCTGCCCATCCTTTCGCGGGGGTGCGTATGAAAGCCGGACCAACAAGGGTCTCCTTTGGAAGGAGACCCTCAAGTGGAGAAGTAGATATTTAGTGAATATCCCCCATACATGTTTGACATTAATTAGAATTTTAAGAGGAAAGAACATTTTCCTTGACTACATATTTGGTGAACCCAATGTGAACACTTCTTCTACCTTAAGAAATATAAAAGTGTGTTAAACTTAAACAAGATCATCTAATTGCTTGCATAGCTTACATCACATTAAATCAAGATAACAAGAATATAACTAATTGTTAATCCTACGAGGGGAAGGATAATGATCCTGTAGCACCCTAAAATTGGCACAGTTAAACCTTAGTAAAAAGATAAAAATTTGAATTTTAACCCAAAATCGCTCGTTAACCGCCCGTTACCCGCTCCCCTTGTTTTTCGTGCCATTTTTAGGATTTGTTTTGACCGTTGGACGATATCATCGACGATCAGACGAAATCATCCCAGATCTGACGAAATCGTCTGGAACAGAACGTCCAGACGATTTCATCCCAAAACTAAATTTTCATAATTAGCTTCTATGTTCAACAACTTCTCTAACTTGGGCAAGAAAGCGTGTCTACGCGGTTAGAGTCTCCCCCATTGGAGATCTCCCAAATTGGGGTGATCTCCAACCTCCTAACCTCTCCCTAATCCTATATAAACTGGGATTTTCTTAGTTTATCCCCCTGGCTGACTGATTTCCCTACAACTTTAACTCTTCGTGCATTAGAACACCTTCACACCTTCATTTGCATTGTGTATTTCAAGTTTTCCTGCAGGGATTTTACTATTTTTTAGTCGGAGCAAGCTCGGATCGTCTCTGACGATTCCAGACGATTTCGGATGATCCTATCGTAGATCGGCGATGATCTCGTACGATTGGAGGCGATCTTGACTACAGTCCAGATTGGGGGCAATCAGAGCCCGGAGTTTGCATTTTCTTATCTTTTCTCTTCATTTCCTTATGCATTAATTTAGTTTATTCTATTTCTGCATCCTGGAGTTCACCTCATTTAGCATAGATGCATGATAAAGTTAAAATAAATTATTAAATTGATGCATTTCTTTTAATTGTTATCTGGATCTATCATTTAGGCAAATTTACTATTATTTCTATCATTTCCCCTTGCTTTTGTAGTTGCATTTTTGGTTTTTGGTATCTGTTTCTATGATTGCAGGTTTCTGACGAATTCGTTAGGTCGACGATGATCTCGTCTGATCTCAGATGATCGACTGTGATCTAAGATGATTCTATGAAATTGTAGATGATAATGTAAGATTTGAGATGATCTGGACTTCTACAAACCTCAGACTCTTCATCAAACATCCAGAATCAGGTACATTCCATCTTATTTAGCATACTTTCTGTGTTCAGTACTTATTCATGTTTTTTGCACCCATATAAATCAGCATTGGCATATAGAATAGCTTAGATTCATCTTGGCCAAACCTAGGAATTGAATGATTAAAATACAAAATGAACACATCAAACCTATTCTCAACCTAGGCGTGGAAACGCCACTCAAAAGTTTCCTGGTGAACCCACCATCCGTCAAAAATTCACCCTTATACCCCTCCCCCGAGAGGCGCGACCTTCAAAGGGCCTCTCAGTCCGAGGTATTGTCCCATCCTTCTCGCATCCCCCTTTCGGGCATGGATCCTATAGCCTGAAGGTAAGGATGCGAAAAATTTGGAGTGATACATTTTGGTGAACCCGACGTGAAAAACTAAAAACCTTTTGAAAACAATCCAAAAAAATAAAAATAAAAATAAAAATAAATGCATTTAGAATCATCAGATAAACAAAGTAAGATTGCATATCATATTTAGATGGTAGATTATAATAAAATATGAGTTGTCACCATAAATGTTGAAAATCAAGTAGCAGCCATAGAGATTACTTCTGTGCTTAGAGTACCTCAAACAAATAGGGTTCAACCTTTGTGGGACGAACTTGATAGGAGATTGAGTATTATTTCATCTAGGTCAATAGAACTTAGGCAAATTAAGAGGTTTGTCCTAGATAGAATCCTGGATCCTGATCAAGTAACTTTGTACCATGAGCTTCAGAGAGCTTGCCATAGGTGGTTAGCAGATAAAAGAGCACTTGTGTCTTCTGAATTGTACACCTTTGAGGAATACCTCGACAATGCAGTTGTAGTACATAAATTTCTATCTCGTATAGAGGATCAAGAGGTCGTTCTTATGGATAGAAGGAGATGGAATAGAGTTCCTAGAGCTGTGTTATATCGAGAGTATTGCCATGAGCTCTATTTTTACAAGTCAGAGTCAGAAACAGATAATATCACTATAGCACACTTTGTCAAATTCCTGAAAAACCATTTCCAATTTGAAGAGGAGCATTTCATGACTCCTGATGAACTTGATCCCATCAATGATATCCATAAACTATTTATAGAAAATTAAGCCATTTATTTATTATGATTATTTCTTGCATTTAGTATGTTGTTTGTTGTCTTTATTATATTATTATAAAAACCAAAAAAAAAAAACAAAAATATAACAAAAATTAAAACATTTTTTTTTAAGTATTAAAGTAGGTATATAATTAAAATATATACCTCCCAAACTTGTCACAAATATATATATATATATATATAAATATATATTTGCTAAAATCTAAGTTTAAGCATAATGACTAGACTTAGGAATGGAAAACAGACTGAAGTAGAAGAAGATTGGTTAGGAAAACCAGTAAATAAACCAGATGTCCTTCCTGAAGACCCAATTCAGGAAGAAGGAACCCTAGACCAACAAGAAGAAGAATTTGTTGAAGGAAATGAACAAAGAGAAACTGTTAGAGAGGAAGGATCCTCATCCCCTAAAATGTCTCCGGAAGGAGTCTGTTACTTTTGAGAACATGGAACATTTTTGGAAGTTCCTCAATACTAATATTGGCACCCTTAATAGAGCAGTCCATATGGACAAGGATCAAATTAGTGACACTCAAGCAACCCTAGAAGAAATATATCACACACACACTAATCCCTTGTCCTTCGTTGATCAAGAAAGTGATCAAGCTGGACCATCCAATTTGGATATGGCCGCTATAATCTAGAACATGCAACAACAACAGGTTACCCAACCACCTAGAGTGCCTGTTACCAAGCCTAGGGTTATTCCCACACAAAAGAAACCGTCATTCACTTGCTCTATTTCGCCAAGTTATTGATCAACATACCTCAAATCAACAAAAGCCTAAAACAAAACCAAACACCAATTTCCAACAATCTGGGATACAACATAATGCTACTACAAATCTTCTTCATAATACTCTCCCTACCAACCATTTGCATAATAGCAACATAGCATCTAATCCTTACGTCACGCCATCATACGCTCACATACCACCGAACCAACATGGTGGACAAACTAGTAATCTGGAAGCCATGGTGAAACAGTTAGTCTCCCGCATGGACCAGATAGATCCCTACCGTCCCTCGTACAATTATCGAGAGATGTGTAGTCAGCCTTTAGATCCTATAGTTGTAGCACAACCATATCCTAAACACTTTCCTATGCCTGTCCTACCTATATACAAAGGAACAGAAGATCCCATAGAGCATCTTCGTATGTTTAGGATAGCATGTCATGATATATCACATGATGACTTGTTATTACTAAAAATGTTCCCGAAGAGTTTAGGAGGGATGGCATTAGAGTGGTATTATCAATTACCCACTCATTCTTTGAGGAATTTCGAAGAAACAACCGAGTCTTTTGTTCATCAATTTAGTGCCTACATCGAAAGGCATGTAACCATTAAAGATTTGTACAACTTAAAACAAGACAAAGATGAATGTTTTGCTGATTTCCTAGCTCGATGGAGACAGTTGATAGGAAAATTGCACTTTGTGTTACCTTATCGGGAAATGTTGGATATCTTTATCAATAATTTACAAGAACAACTATCCTATGAGTTATCAACTGCTACCTTGACCACCTTCGATCAAGCTATAGATTTAGCTCGAAGAGTGGAAGATGCTCTCATTCGGAGAGGACAACTTAAAAAGAAAGATGATGAGAAAACATCCAGAAATCAATATAAAAATAAACAAGTTGTGGGTGATGGAGTCACTGATAGTAGAAACATTGCTAATGTTAATACTACGAAAACAACGGAGAAGTTTATACTAAAACCTCCTGATAAACCACCTCGAGAGTTTACTAGGTTAAATCAACCTCTATCAACCATTCTACCGCAATTATTAGAATGAGGTTTGATCCAATTACCAAATATCCGGGAACCTGATCCAACTATACCCGGATACAGATCTGATTTACACTGTGATTTCCATAGAGGACCTGGACACGCTACCAACTCTTGTAAAATATTAAAACATAAAATACAAGACTTAATTGATAACAATGAGATGGAGGTGCAAGCCTTTCAACCTAAACAAAATCCTCCTAATAATGCTCAAAAGAACATCCCCCAAAATCAGAATCAGAATGCCAATCAATCATTGGACATATTTCAACATCCTTTACCAAAGCATGGTAAAGAGGTGGCTAATCAAATTGAGCATCATAATGTTCCCCCTCCTACCCGATATGTAGGGACTATTAGTGGACATTCACCTGCTCATGATCTGCAAATTTTTGACACAACTTTATCCATAGTTACGACCAGACCTCTATATAATATTCGGACACCTGATCTTAGTGATACAGAATACGAGACTGAAAGTGACATGGAAATCACCTCAAATCAATCGAATAGTTCTGAAGATGAATCAGATGCTATTCAACCTATCACAAGTTCTATGGTTCCGGAAGAACCATTTCCAAGAAGAGTCATTACTAGACCATCTTCTCACCAATTACTTTCTAATGAACAAGCCATAAACGCTAGACCAAGACCCATTCATCATCCGCAAAACAATATTGTAGGTACCATCGGAGCTGTTACTCGACAAAAGGCTCAAAATTCTCAACAAAATCAAACTCGGGAATGATGGATCAGCTCCATTTGTTTTGAAAGTTCCTAATAAAGGGAATCATGCACCTAATGTTCAACCTAAACCTCCTTATAATATTAATGAACAATTATCAAATACTACAGCTAGAATTTCCCTTTTGGACCTTTTAAAATCTTCTCCTACACATAGGGATGAATTAATGCTCACATTAAGCCAAATGATGGTACCACAAAATATTCAACCTGAAGCCATGGCCAATACTATCATAACTCGAGAAGTCGATTGTATTGACTTCCGGGATAGAGATATACCGCAACATAGTTTACATAAGGATAACCCCTTATATATTACTGCCCTAATTGGAGATGTAGCAGTTAAACGAGTCTTGATTGATAATGGTTCATCTTTAAACATTTGCACTTTTGACTTCTACCAAATATTTGGGTTTAGAAGTGATGAAATGAAAAGAACTGATATGATCATAAAAGCCTTCAATGACGAAACACAAGAAACGTGTGGAGTTATCACTATCCCATTGCAAGTTGGTCCAAGAACCTTAGACACGACCGTGTTTATTGTGCATTGCCCTGCATCGTACAATATACTCTTGGGTCACCCTTGGATCAACGCGATGCGAGTTGTTCCCTCAACTTTACATCAGTGTGTTAAATTCAAATTTAAGAATCAATTGGTTACCATTCATGGTGATCCTAGACCCTTTGATATGTGTGCGTTGGCAGAACCTGTTGGAGTTCAATTTTGCCCTGCTCTGTCATCCACACATCCTAATTCTAATCATCCATCTAAACGTGTGAAACACACACCCATAACATCATCTACCTTTTCTCCATCAACTCCACCTCTACATATAGTCCAACCATCTTCCGAACAAACCACATTAGGACCTCAAAAAGATCCTAAACCCACAACCAATGCTTCTTGTTTTACTCCTATAACTTCCATACCTATAGACCCATCCATCGACATCTCTACAACATCTACATCTACCAGAAGCATATTTTCCGCATCCGAAGATGTAGGAAATGTTCCTTCTACCTCTTACGCTCTCACTGATGAGCTCTTACCCGATTTATCTAAAATTCTTATATCAGAAAAAACAAATGTTGCTATGCAAGATTCCCTTATTTTAAATAAATTGCCACCCTCTCCTCGTACCTTGGGCCTCCCACAGCCTATGGGAAGTATTTACCAAGTCGGGAGCTATGCTTTTATTTATAAGGGATATGACTGGGGAAGAATACCTAGAAACATCAAGACTCATTATGATGGATATGCTCGATGTTATTTTTCTAATGAGTATATTAAAGCTAAGCCTATAATGCTTAAATTGGGATATAAAGGGAAAGGTTTGGGACCTTTCCAGAATGGTATGAAAGAACCTTTTGAGGTAGAACCATGGCCTTCCCGATGTGGTGTGGGCCTATTTCCTAGTAAAGGTCAGCCCTTCCCATTTAAGGATGATGACCATCTCATGTGTTACCAAGATTATTTGGATAAACATGATGCTTTGCATTTAATGAATAAGCCATTTACATGTAATATGCTATCCATAGCTTACCCTCAGATGATCGCTGAATCCGATGATGAGTTGGAGGGAGATATCTTCCATGATGTCTCCGTTGAGGAATTGTTACATAACGGATTTTATTTCGATGGCTCTATACCTAGTATAGCCCAGCTTGAGGCCACGACTCCTCAAGATGAATTATCCAAACTAACCTCGGAAGAATTACAAGAATTGGGCGTTTCACCCGCCCCACCTAATTTTGAGAGAGATCTACATATGGAAGTAGAGAATGTCATAAAAATTAACATTGGAACCGAAGATAACCCTCACATAATCAACATTGGATCAGAATTGAGTCAAGAAAAACAAGATAAATACATTGCATTTCTTAAAGAATATGAAGATGTCTTTGCTTGGACATATGAGGATATGCCAGGATTAGACCCTTCCGTAGTCATGCATCACCTAGTAGTCCATCCGGATGCTAAACCTGTTAAATAGAAACTTAGAAAAATGCATCCTAAAGTGGCCTTACTAGTCAAAGGGGAATTAGAAAAACTCCTGAAGGTTATTTTTATACAAGCCATTGATTATGCTGAATGGATCTCGAATGTAGTTCCAAGTAACTAAGAAAGAAGCTACCAAAGTTAGGGTTTGCACAGACTTTAGAGATATTAATGTTGCTTGCCCTAAAGATGATTTTCCTCTTCCCAACATGGATCAAATCATTGATTTTACTACTGGGAGTGGAATGATATCCCTAATGGATGGATTTTTTGGTTATAATCAGATCAGGATAGCTCCTGAAGATCAGGCTAAAACAACCTTTATTACCCCTTGGGGGACCTTTTGTTGGAAAGTGATGCCATTCGGTTTAAAGAATGCAGGTGCAACATATCAACGAGCCATGACTTATATCTTTCATGATATGATGCATGATATTCTACATGATTATGTAGATGATATTATAGCTCGTTCCATCAAAGAAGATGATCATTTAGATGACTTGAGAAAAGTATTTGATCGGTTAAGGGAATATCTTATCCGATTGAATCCAGCCAAATGTATATTCGGAGTTAAGTCCGATAAATTATTGGGGGTTATAGTTTCTTTACGTGGCATTGAAATTGACCCTCTCAAGATCACGGCTATCACTGATATGCCCGCACCCACAAATATATCTAAATTACGAAGTCTACAAGGTAAGCTTCAAGCTATTCGTCACTTCATCGATAAGTTGGCAGACAAAACAGGACCCTTTCTTAAGCTTCTTAAGAAAGATGTCTCTTTTCATTGGGACGATGAATGTCAGGAAGCATTTGAACTCCTCAAACACTATCTTCTTAACCCACCTGTGCTTTCACCACCTAGACCTGATCGCCCATTTATCTTGTATATTTTTGCCTCAGATTTTGCCTTAGGAGCTATGCTAGCTCAACTTGACGATGAGAAGAGAGAGCGTGCTAATTATTACATTAGCCAAACCTTAATCAGTTATGAAACCCGCTACACAGCATTAGAGAAACTATGTCTAGCAGTCATATTTTCTACACAAAAACTATGCCATT
This sequence comes from Wollemia nobilis, assembly GCA_028583015.1. Classification (NCBI taxonomy): domain Eukaryota; kingdom Viridiplantae; phylum Streptophyta; class Pinopsida; order Araucariales; family Araucariaceae; genus Wollemia; species Wollemia nobilis. The sequence continues at coordinate 2,520,946 of JAQPPZ010001031.1, read as the reverse complement.
ATATGCTCAGTCAAAAAACGTATGTTATTGCTAAATTCGATCCTTTGCGATATCTCATGAGTCGACCTTATTTATCTGGTCGCACAACAAAGTGGGTTCTTGCGCTAAGCGAGTTTGAACTCACGTTTATAGGACAAAAGTCTGTTAAAGGTCAAATCATAGCAGATCAATTAGCTGCTGCACCTTTAGAGTCTACCCATCCCCTCATCATTGAGTTTCCTGATGAATGCCTTACAATGGAGGCAGACCATCCAGAGCAATGGTCCCTATACTTTGATGGAGCCCGATGCATGAGTGGGGCTGGTGCAGGTATTATTTTAATATCTCCATAGAAACATCTTATACCTCTGTCCTTTAAATTAACGTTTGCTTGCACTAATAACACTACTGAATATGAGGCTCTCATCCTTGGATTACGAGCTGCCTTGGCACTAAAAATTAAAAATCTATTGGTTTTCGGTGATTCTCAACTTGTCATCAATCAAATCAATGATGTTTACTAGACCAGAGATGATAAATTACGTCCATATAAAGCATATGTCTTACAATTATTATCCCTATTTGATCAAGTTATCTTGGAAGCTATTCCTCGAACTAGCAACCGTGTGGCTGACGCTATGGCTGCAGCTGCATCTCTTTTGCCCTTGGAGTTAGATGACGAATATGCTACCATAATTATTCATCGACTCTAGGAACCCGCTTCAAATAAATCATGCTTAGAACCTTTGGATGTGTTTCTAATCAACGAAACTACTCCTGAACCTTGGTACACTGATATACTTAATTTTCTCCAAAATGGGACCTTCCCTGAAGGTTGTAATAGCAACCAACACTAGTTATTACGTAGACGAGCAAGTCGCTTCATGATTATTGGCCATACATTGTATAGGAGATCTTTTGAAGGCATCCTACTGAGATGTTTGAATCTAGAAGAATCTAGATCAGCTTTGAGTGAAGCCCACGATGGATCCTGTGGGGGACATTTTAGTGGTAGCGCCATTGCTAAGAAGCTCCTTAGGATAGGATATTTTTGGCCTACCATGGAGAATGATGCACATGATTATGTGCGCCATTGCGACAAGTGCTAGAAACACGCTGACCTTGTCCATGCGCCTGCACAAGAACTGCAGGCTATTTCATCTCCTTGGCCCTTTTCAAAATGGGGCCTAGACATCATTGGAAAAATCAATCCTGTGTCATCTGATGGACACAAATTCATCATAACCGCTACCGAGTATTTCACGAAGTGGGTTGAAGCTATGCCCTTAGCTTCTTGCACTGGAACCCAAGTTTCCAAATTTATTTTTAATCAAATTATTTGTAGGTTCGGAATTCCTGCAAATCTCATCTCAGATAATGGAACTTGTTTCAAAAATAAGGATGTCAAAAAATTATGTCAAAAATATAAAATTCAACATCGTTGGTCCACTCCCTATTATCCTCAGGGTAATGGCCAAGCAGAAGCATCTAATAAAACATTAATTAAAATCCTCAAAATATTGGTCAATAAATCTGGCCGAGATTGGCACATTCAACTATATCCTACTTTGTGGGCTTATCGAACTAGCGTTCGCACTCCCACGGGCACTTCACCTTTTGTTTTGGTTTACGACGCTGAAGCTATTTTTCCCTTTGAATTAGAAGTTCCTTCTTTGGCTCTACTACTTCAAGATACTGAAGTAGGAGATGAATATCATGCTGGCAGATTTAGTCAGCTGGAACTCCTAGATGAGAAGCGCATCAATGCTTTGGAGCATCTTCGTGCCTACCAAAACAAGCTCAAGCGAGCATACCTCAAGAAAGTTCATCATCGATCCTTTGAGATCGGTGACCTTGTCTTAAAAGAAAATAAAAAAAATACTAATGCAACTAAAGACCTTAAAGGTAAATTTGAGCCCAACTGGCTTGGACCGTATATCATCACTACTAAATTTGGATCGGGAGCATACCGATTAGCTACCTTAGATGGTAAAGATCTTAAAGAACCTATGAACATTCTGCATCTTAAACGCTATTATGCATAAATCTGGTCATTTCATCATTGTATATATTGTTATTTTGCATCTTGTTTTCTTTTAGTCATCCATATAAAAAAATTTCAAAAATAGTAATAGTATTTATTCTTTCAATTCATCAATCAAAATCAAAATATAAAAACTTCAAAATCATCAAAATCTTCAAAACATTGTTTATTTTCGTACTTGTCAATTCTTGAAGTATTGCAGTTATATTTTCAATTATTTTGGATAAATTAGCATTTATTTGGAATCCCGCACTTTCACACTCACATGAATAAATATCTTGATTTTATTTGGTATGATTATTAATCTCTCTTATATCAAAGTCCACAGTGGAATTAAATAAAGTTTTGAGCATAGAGAACTGATCTCGTTATTTACTTAAACCAAGTATATTTCTTCACATTAAAATGATTTCATTGCAAATTCGATATGATGCTACATAGTAGAAATGGTTTCTTGAGCGAAAAGTTTCCCCTGCTATCCTATCATGCACATGGTCTAGAATCTTTGAGAATTGACAAAAGGACAAGCTCACCCCTACCAGAATAAAAATCCCTTGCTCTACAACCAATCCGAGCAAGTATCCCTAGCATAGGAAGAAAAAGAAAAGTCAAAGAAAATGAGAAAAAGAAAAATATTATTTTGTACCATCGCAGCAATATTTCAGCATTATCTCAGTTCCAAGCAAAAATACAAAAAAAAAAAAAGAGAAGCAAAAGAGAAAAGCAAAAAGCAATAAAATCCCCTTTCCCTACCCTTTGAAAAGAAAAGAAGGGTGAATGAGCTTGAATCCCTGGAATTCTCAATTATTCGAAAACTGTGAGGTAAGCCCCATAACAGGCGGTTTGTGCCCAACCCGCTTGGCCTTGGGTAATCCCTAGCGTGGTGATATGTCTGTCACATTAGCGACCTTCTTTTGTACAGACCTATGTCGGCTTATGGATCAGCTAGCTCTTGATGACCTAACTTACATAGTAGTCTGGTACGGTTACATGCATATAAATCATGGTCAACGAACACTCATTTGGTTAATTCAAATTACTTGTATCAAATTATCTTGCTCAAAATTGGTGAATGAACAATACAATTGCACACACATTTGTATTTGAGAGATTTTGTATCATTATGATAAATCAAGATCGGTAATGAACTCACATTTGCACATGAGGGTTCCTTATAAATCTACATTTTGTCTTTAAGATAATTTAAAATATCTTTGCAATTCTTTTCGAACCATTTCATCTTCTTATTTAAGAACATTTGCTTAGCATAAAAACAATTAAATATATTTCTTTCCAACAACCAAAAATTTTCTTTCACATCTTCAAAAACCTAGTAAATAAAGTCATGTTTATATATTATTATTTTATGTTTATCTCAAAACCAAAAAATCAATCATGCAATAAAACTAAAATATCAAATTCTTTTTTTGGATTTCGTGATGATGGTATAAGTCTATACCTATAATTCTATGCCTAGCGCAAACCATTGTTCTCATTTTATTTCCCATTCATTTTAATTCATAAAAACATATGGCTTACATCATTATGTTACACAATTGTGCTTTAAAAAGAACGCAAATTTTTCTATTTCATTTCATTATGTCAACATTCAATTTTGCAATGATGGTATAGTTCCTAGGGACTTATTCAAAAATTTTATCACACTTAGGAATTTATGCCTAGCAACAATCATATTTCTTTTAATATCTCATGCATAATATTTTTATGAAAATCTGAAAACAAATCATCACCATCATCATTTTTCATCATCACAACACAAAGTCTTAAGACAGTCTCTTAAGCACCCTTTTACTTTTAGCAATATTTCTATACTGGGATTAGCTTGACGACCTAGCGAGCGGTGACTCCATGAAATGGTCTATAACAATGACAATGTCCTTTGAAATTATTGTTAGAAGTCCCTTTTATTTTTGCATCAAAACACACCACAAAACAACCAATTTATTCACATCAGATTATTTCATTTACAATTTTATGGCATGACATAAAATTATAATTTATTTCCAACGACATAATTACATGAATAATCAATCAACCAATCCAAAATTAAAAGCATCATACAACATATACACAAGTCATATCATCAAAAAGACCATATATATATATATATATATATATATATTATGTACATCATATCAAAACTGGACCGGTATGCCACAATCAATATCCTGGCATACTCAATCCTCTCAAAAAAATATAATAATCAAAATGTATACAATCCAGTCTCTAGCAACTAGTCTCGAGAAGCCCTCGAGCTCTCAGCCTCATCTCCTCTCCCACCCTGGCATGGAGGAGGTGGTCCCATAGAGGTCCAGGTAGTATCTCGGGTCCTCATTGTCGATCGTGAGGAAGTCCTCGATGATCCCACCCTGATAGGCTCTGCAATGTCGGCTGGCAGCTGCAACCTCTGGCCCTCTGGAACCAGCTGGTAGTATACTCCCTGGTAGAACGCGGTCTGAGCCATCGACCATGCCAACTCCTGTATGCTCGCCCCTCTGCTCCGAGCTCTGAGCCATGTAGCCTCATCCTGTAGAGTCTGCACCTGAGCTCGGAGGTGGGCAACCTCACCCCAAAGAGCCATCATCTCACTGCTCTCCCCTACCTCGACACCCTTGCCCTTATCGAGCGATGGTGGCCTCTCCCTCTACTGAGGAGGGAATCCCTCCTCCCTCCTCCTTATCTATTATGGCCTCTATGGAGCCTGACCCATCCTCTAGCATCTCTCCTATGGAGACCGATGCTGCTCTCTCCCATCGTGACCTCATGCTGCCTCAATAGCAGCCTGGCATCGCCTCCCCATCCATCGCATAATTACGTGCATCGGACCCTATGCCCTCATCATCCGAGGAGGGTGGATGCCTACGTACCAGGAATCGTATCCATCAGCAACCCTAGCATCATCACCATCCACTGGTTGGATGGGGGCATCATCCATGTCTTGGCTCTAAAATCATTGCATATCCAGAGCCCCACTCAGTGTGGTATTATCCTGAATAGTCTAAGAGTACTCATAATCCCTAAGAGAAGGGATCCCCTATTGAAGACCGAACTACCACAAAACTCGGTCGTAGCGGTGGAGCTCTACCTCTCCCCACTCCATCCTTAGCCATTAGACTCGCTTGATGCGAGCCAGCTCCTACCCATCCTCTGCCCACCCTGGATGCTCTCTCCATGGCCTCTAGGTGATCTGGTCTAGGATGAGGTCATCTAGCAACCTCCGTGACATCGATAGATCTATCCACCACTGTGACCCCCTTTGTAACCACCAATAGAAAACTTGGGGTCTCTCCCGGTCAACCCCTGTCAGTGGGAGTCCTACCGGCCTCCGCACCGTGATGTGCTCCCAGCACCAAACCTGTAGCAGTGATGTCAAAACCAGACATCGGCCTCCCTTGTATACGACCCCGTGTAGGATCCTATACAAGCGACATAGTACAAAGCTACCCCATGCATATCTGTACCCGTGGTCTCTCATGTCACAGACCACATCTGAAAGGAGCCAGGGTAATCTGCACCCACTCTAGTGGCACAACAGTAAGCCACCCACTACCCCTACCAACACCCAAGTCAACCTAGATGCCCTAGGCATCTACCTCAGAGACTCGATGTTCACTCCGCCCTTCTCCAGGGTGAAGCTCGGGTCTCCACTCAGCCTCATCATGGCTTGGCCCTGATTGGCCATAGGAGTCATCAACCGTCCCTATATGGGGATCCTCAAGATCCTCCATACGTCCTCTAGTGTGGGAGCCATCTCCCCTATCAGTAACCGAAAGCAGGACGACCCCGGATACCATCTCTCTGCTAGGGTTGTCAATAGCCCCATGTCCGTCGGTACTTGTGGCATCTCTGCCACATGCTGCAAACCGACCTGTGCTAGTCGGTCATGCTCCACCTGGTCGAGCACGGCTATGTCATCCCTCAGCCCCCCGTATTTCCACTCCCAACTCTTTAGTAATCCCCTCTGCAAAACAAATAATAAAACAATAAAATTCATTAATAAACCAATCATTAAAATCAATTAAATACATTTCAACCAAGCTTAATTTCATAAAAATGATGATATCGTCCACTATTGGATGATATCATCCTAAATTGGGTCAAATCATCCTTTGTAGGATGAAATCGTCTCCGATTTTGCAAACATGGGGATCGCCCCTTGTTGGACGGGATCGTCCCTATTCCATCGATTTCGCCCTCAGACGAAATCGACGATCTAGGGACGATTTCGACGAAATTGGGACGATTTCGTCCCGACATCATCGACGGCCTAAAAACGGCCGTGATGCCCCAAAATAGTCAAAATTTCAATCAAAAATTGCACAAATCAAATTAAAAACATAATGCATCAAGTTTAGATCCTTACCCGTAGCCCGCGTCGGACCTCTGTCGATCTGTGCGCTGTCTCGACCATTTTTGTCTGCAGAGCTCTCAAACAGTAAAAATGAACAGTAAAAATGAATTAGGGTTTTACCCTATTTTTCTTAATTTTATTTAAAAACAACTTTTTTTAAATTTTGCTTTTCCGTGCTTTTACCTCAAACGTTCGATTTGGGTAAAAACACGGAGGGGGCACCATAGTAAACAGTCGTACGATTCGACCTAGAATCGTCGTCTATAAAATTGAGTAAATTTTTGCTTTCTCGTAAAATGGGAAGAACTCGTCTTTAACGCATTTTCTTCAAAAAATTCGCTAAAGAGGGGGCAAAATGTAGCACCCTAAAATTGGCGCAGTTAAACCTTAGTAAAAAGATAAAAATTTGAATTTTAACCCAAACCGCCCGTTAACCGCCCGTTACCCGCTCCCCTTGTTTTCCATGCCATTTTTAGGATTTGTTTTGACCGTTGGACGATATCATCGACGATCAGACGAAATCATCCCAGATCTGATGAAATCATCTGGAACAGAACGTCCAGACGATTTCGTCCCAAAACTGAATTTTCATAATTAGCTTCTGTTTCAACAGCTTCTCTAACTTGGGCAGAAAGCGTGTCTGCACGGTTAGAGTCTCCCCGTTGGAGATCTCCCAAATTGGGGTGATCTCCAACCTCCTAACCTCTCCCTAATCCTATATAAACTAGGATTTTCTTAGTTTATCCCCCTGGCTGACTGATTTCCCTACAACTTTAACTCTTCATGCATTAGAACACCTTCACACCTTCATTTGCATTGTGTATTTCAAGTTTTCTTGTAGGGATTTTACTATTTTTCAGCTGGAGCAAGCTCGGATCGTCTCTGACGATTCCAGACGATTTCGGACGATCCTATCGTAGATCGATGATGATCTCGTACGATTGGAGGTGATCTTGACTATAGTCCAGATTGGGGGCAATCCGAGCCTAGAGTTTGCATTTTCTTGTCTTTTCTCTTCATTTCCTTATGCATTAATTTAGTTTATTCTATTTTTGCATCCTGGAGTTCACCTCATTTAGCATAGATGCATGATAAAGTCAAAATAAATTATTAAATTGGTGCATTTCCTTTAATTGTTATCTGGATCTATCATTTAGGCAAATTTACTATCATTTCTATCATTTCCCCTTGCTTTTGTAGTTGCATTTTTGGGTTTTTGGTATCTGTTTCTATGATTGCAGGTTTTTGACGAATTCGTCAGGTCGACGATGATCTCGTCTGATCTCAGATGATCGACTGTGATCTGAGATGATTCTATGAAATTGTAGATGATAATGTAATATTTGAGATGATCTGGACTTCTACAAACCTCAGACTCTTCATCAGACATCCGAAATCAGGTACATTCCATCTTATTTAGCATACTTTCTATGTTCAGTACTTATTCATGTTTTTTGCACCCATATAAATCAGCATTGGCATATAGAATAGCTTAGATTCATCTTGGCCAAACCTAGGAATTGAATGATTAAAATACAAAATGAACACATCAAACCTACTCTCAACCTAGGCGTGGAAACTGCCACTCAAAAGTTTCCTGGTGAACCCACCATCCGTCAAAAATTCACCCTTATACCCCTCCCCCGAGAGGCGCGACCTTCAAAGGGCCTCTCAGTCCGAGGTATTGTCCCATCCTTCTCGCATCCCCCTTCCGGGCGCGGATCCTATAGCCTAAAGGTAAGGATGCAAAAAATTCGGAGCGATACAGATCCCTTGAGTAAACCAAAGTATAGGCCTTAGGGGAGCAATATTCTTTGGCTAGTATATCACGGTGGATTAATGGGAGTCACAAGGAGGGCTACTTTTCAAGGTGACATAATGAGTTTAAAAGGTCTTCTCTTTTCTATAACAACTCTAAAAATAAACCTTCAATAAAATAACCCTCTCTTTCCAAACCTTACTCAATGGCCATTTTCTTAGACCTTACAAGTTTATTAAAATGGATTGTATTCCTTTCTCAAATATTCCTAAAAACTTAAAATATACTATACAACTCATAACATAGCTACCCATCCAAAATTTCTGGTGGAATATTGTGAAGAATCTAACATCCATAAAAGTCTAGATTCTAATAAAGGAGATAAATATTTCACTCTTATTGACTCTTTAATATCCTTTCATGATGACCTTAATCATATGATAACCTATTTACAAAATCATATAGATGCTATCAATGAGTTTCTTAATAATGATCAAAATAAAACAACCTCTAAAGTACTTAGTCATACATCTTTTTTTTTAAATATGAAACTATCATCCAAGAATTTCTTTATGATGAAATTCATAAAAATGATGAAAAGAGAACTCCTAGTTCCCTCAATCATATAACAACCCTTTCACAAGAGCATGAAGAAATTATCAATGAATTTATTAATAACATTAGCAATGAACAAGATATTCCCTTAATGGAAGACTCCATTAAGGATTGTCCTTTAGAATATAATGTTGATAAATTTCCCTCTCATTCTACACCCATTACCAAAGAAAAATAATTACAATACACAAAAAACTCCCTTGAGGAAGGATTCCCCTTTTCCTCCTGAATCCATTTAAACACAAGATAATCCAAACATAAATGCTTTACAACATAATCATACAATTGAAAACATTGGGACCCAAGGTGTTCAACCTTCAATACACCATCATCCCTTATCTCAAGATGAAATTCTTGAGATACAACATAAATTTCCCCTTATCTCAATAATACAGCATGGAAAACACTCCTACATTAGGGGTTCCACCTACTGCTTCAATATCTCATCCTTTCACTAATACATCTCCTAGTTCCACTAGTGCAAATGTGAGTCTTGTTAAAACTTCTATCCCTCCTACCACTTATCCTAAATTTTTCAATTCTCTTAAACTAATTAATATAGGGATAAACCATATGATATCACCTTGGACACCATCCCACCCAATATCTCAATCTTATCCTTGTGTTAGTTCACAACCTTCTTTGATCATACCTCAAGCACCTTCAAAACCACTTATCCATGACTATCAAATCATAAACTCTAGACTAGAACAATTAAAAAGACAAGCATCTAAATTATATCAACTAGAGAAAAAAATAGCCTCTCTCAAATATCCTCTTTCGATTCTAAGTATTCCAATGAAGAATTATTCAATAAACCACTAGATCCTACGATAGTCAATCATATATTTCCTTCTAACTTGAAGATACCCAAAATTTAAACATATTAAGGAAATAGATATTCTATCAAACACTGTAACAAACCTAAATTGTTACCCCTTCTCATCCACAATTTTTTTTTTAAAACATATATATAAATTCTTATTTTCATATGGCAAAAGACCTAATCATGCCCTATGATAGACATATTCCATTTGGATTATAACTTTCAAGGTAAATAGTTTTCAAAGCTATAGAAAGTTGATTAGAGTCTCTTCAAGTAGAAGTGATCAGCTTCTACAAAATCCTCATACCCCACTTGGTATGAGTACGCTGGCCAAGAATTAGGTTTCATACTCTTAAAAGGAGGAAATCATCAAATGGTCTATCCAAACCATGTGTATGCCTTGAAGATGGAGAACCACACCCATGGTAAACCATCACAAATAAAATAACCACATCAATGGTTATTCATAAATCTTAGCTCCAATCCATTCCATTTATAAGGGAGTTCTAAGACAATTGTATCACTATCATGATACGAATCCATGGAGTGTCCTTTTAACATGATTACATATCTTTAAGCCTCTTAGATTTTATTGATACACACTCCATTTAGGAAACCCTCTTTATTTGCTCATCTTGAGTTTATTACCAACAAGGACTTCTCTTGTCCCATAAGGGTGTTCCCTTCATCCTGTACACCCAATTATTAGCTTAAAATGTAGGGTCTATCTTGGTTTGTAGTTTAGGGTCATTTTGCCTTGTTGAGAGTTCCATTCCACAATTAAACCATCTTGAATGCTTATGAGGTGGATTTAATCCATGAAGCAAGATTCATTACATCTTATCCTTAGGTTTGAAGTACTACATGAGACTTCTTCTTAACAAGGTTGTGTTTCATTCAAGAATAAGCATATAATGAATAAATCCAATTATCCCCTTAAGATTTGGCTTCTATTACATAATAGTTCTTGGAAATTGGTAAGAATAATCAACATGAATATAAACAATGTTGTATATGGAAAGGTGCATCATTCATAAGTAGTTATCCCACAATATTATAGAAAGTTAAAAAAATCCCATTGACTCATTAACCCATTAATGAAGCATACATCCTTCACATGAGATTGTTATTATTTGAACAACTCTATCTAACTATATCATTCATCATTACTCATCATATTCCAAAAGTAAATGACATGATTGCATTATCATATTAAGAATTAAGCATACATTTCAAACATCCATACATTGTATACATTCTATCATTATTCTCAATTATAGTGCATGGAAATAAACATTGTGTCATATATCATTTTCATTTCAAACATAAATGCAACATCCACAAGATATAATAAAATAAACCACAAAATAAAGTGACACAAAGATTTATCCTGGGAAAACCCTGATGGGAAAAACCCAACCTCCAAAATATTTTCTTCCTCATTTTCATAAACTTAAATGGTAAATTTACAATAATAGCAGGGCATCTATATGCCCTTTTTCTCAAATATAGACCAAGGAATACAACAGTCCCTTTTGATCTCTTGATGTAGTTAAGGAATCACCCAATTCCTTTTTCTAAGACATCAATATAGAATTTACAATACCATTGAGGAATCTCTAGTTCCTTTAGGTTCCTTTCTCTAAGTCATTTAATATCTTACATTGTTTATGAAATTCATTGGAATTATATTTTGGAGATATTGTATTTCAAGGGAGCCCTATAAGTTCCCTCAAGAATGAATTTCTAAATTCACTCTTCATAATTGATTTATAATCAACCCCTTGAGTAATGGATTTAAAGTCCCATACCTTTAAATCCCTCAATAACCATTTTCTTAAGAATGAATTCCAAAATTACATCATTTCATGCTAATAAATAAATAGCATTTGCTTTATAATTTAGAGTCCCATACCTCTAATTATAAAGTATTTATTCTTAATATGCATGTAACATACTTAATCCACATTTACCCATTCATGAACATAGTAAAGTTTCTACAAGTTTGTAATTAATATTTCACATCTTGATAACATATAAAAGTAAGTAATTTATTCTTAAAGAACTTGGTACTAACCTATGATTCCCTAAAACTTACTTATATCTAATCCTAATTTTTAGATGCAACTTATTCGACCTAAACAAGGTCATCTTTAGCAATGTAACGCATCACTATATTTCATTCAATACAAAGGATTGGAATACATAGGTCTAATAATCATAGAATTACAAAGCTAATACCCCATATTACAAATCCTAAGGTTATGGCATCAAAAGAGGGCTCGTCTATTCGGGCTAGGAACTATCTAGATGAAAGCACCCCCATAATTTGAATTGTTAAGTTTTTTCCGACTAATATCAATTTAAATCTAGACTGATTAGGAACGCGTGTTGATAAGTATGGCATCCAACACATATACTGTACTCGCCTCGACTTCTGGGATGTGGTAAACTTTTGAGAAAAATTACCCCTCTATCTTATGCAGAAAATGAGATAGGCTTTGCAAGATCCATATTCCATATACGTGACCCAGGTACTGGTCACGCATACTGGTTTGACTCATGGGACTAGCTGGAGGTGGCCATTAGAATATCCTTACCGGGTTTTAAAATTATGATGAAGGTTGGTCCATATCCATGGTATTCTGCAGGGAAAGGAATATAAGCAATTGAGACAAGGTTTAATCAAGACAGGGTTTGATTCTAGTTTATAGCCTTCAGTCAAGACAAAATTCCCATTTCGATTAAATAGGCTTAACCATGCATCGTGAGGGCCTTCCTACAGATTTTAAACAAGGAGTCATGCTCCACAAAAGACCAATTTTAAATAGTTTCCAAATATCGATATTAAGCCATCGGTGCCTTCCCTCTTATAGGTTCGAGAAACACCTCTGGAGAATTTGATTACATCGGTATCTGTGTATATGGAGTTACAACCAATAGGATTTTATTCTAGTTTGTTGGCTTTGCCTATTCTATGATTTGGAGATCGATAAGTACATACATGCGTATATGGCTTAAGGGTGTTTTATTTGTGTTCTCAGGAGGTATCGGTGAATCTGGAGAATGGTGGAGTTTCTTGCAGAGGCTTGTAGTTTTTATAGGCTATTGAGAGAGTGATCACAAACCATCTAGTTTAGTATTGTCCACAAGTGAGGGGGTTTTGATCTGAAGATCATCATTTATGATCTGCTTGGAAAGCCATACAAACCGATATGTCTTGAAAAATCATCATTAAGGATGCTCTCATGGATAGAAATAATAAAATTGACACAAATCTAATAACACAAGGGGAAAAATCCAACTTCGGACTAAGTTACTGCTAGGATGTCACAGACTGAAACCTTCATCGATGAAAGATTGAGGTTTTTATGGCTCAGGGAATAATTTACCATTTCGACATAATGGCAATGATCGAGACACCCATTCATGTGGTATTGCAGGTAGACAACTACTGATCTAATCTTATTAAGATACCATGAGGTTGTCATAGTGAAACCTAAACCAGTCATGAGCCTCCACTTAGGATACATCTCCTTCTTAATGAAGGGTGTACTCATACTTTCGAATCATTGTTGGCTTGTGGAAAAGACACATTTTAATGAATGGGGTTAGAGATATGACCCACACTTAGAGCCCATGATCATCACACTATGCATACATAGCATGCCTATGCCATGTTTATTGACTTCCAGCAGGGCTTTAGGTAAACCCAATAGTGTCGGTATTAATTTAATTTTTATAAACTAATGGACCTTGTACCATGTAATCACCAGTATATATATTCGTCGAAAGAAAAAGAACCTTTACTTTAAAGTTCTCAAAAAGGACTTTAATTAAATGATTTCTATAACTAAATCTAATTGAGGTTATAGAGGGGTTCTATAGTTGGCTACATATCCTAGATAATTTGGAATATATAATAGTACAACCAGAGCATAGCTACCCGTGCTAATGAATTCAAGCAATATCTCAATTCACCCATTATAGCTAGTAGTGCTAAGGTGTTCATCATAGAATTTAGACTCAAAAACAATGTGAATACATAGAAAGACCTTGAACTAAAAATTCAACTTTGATTTATTCCAAAATTTATCCATTAATCTATGACAATAGCAAAATACAGATGAGAAAAGAGTGATCCAACCTGATACTCTTCTTCTTGATTCTTCAAAAAAATTCCTTCTTTTTCATATCCCCTTTCTCAATCCATTCTTTTAACCTCAAAATTCTCTCAACGTATCTTGGCAAAAGGCCATAGTAATTTTCTCAAAGGGATTCTAGTTTCTATTCCACCCCAAGGGTGGAGAGCATACTCCCTAGTCCTCTAATATCTCCTTTCCTCTAGCTAGGGGTCTTTCAAGTCTTCTAGTTTTTAATCCACCCAAGGTGGAGAGCATACTCTCTAGACCATTAAGAACTCCTAAAAACTAGATAGCCTTCCTTCATAGAAATATCCTCTATTTATAGTGAAATTATCCCCTCATGGGCAAAATAGTTTCCACATTATAATAATATTAAGAAGATGCCTAGGACCATTATGAATTCATCATGTCCTCCAAGGGTTCTCTAGGGATGAGGTGAGTGACAAAACTCATACTATTGAGCCATTGGATAGTTACAAGGTTAGAACTATTTTTGATAAGCTATGAGATTCCTCTCATAATCCCACCAATATAGGGTAGCCACATGAGTACTTCTCAAAATATAGGATGACCCATAAGTTATTTAAAAATTCCTTAGTCCTTTTTGGGTCCCATCCACATAGGGTCCACTAAATCTTCACATAATTTATTGTATGGTTATAATTTTGTAAAAGATAATTTCTCAATTTTATTTTTCACAAAATATCATAATTAATTATCTTCTCTAAAATATAATTAATATTTTTCTATCCTCCCTAAAATTCCTTTATTGGAATTTTTGTAGGATTATTTAGTATCATGTCCCTTATATTAGGCATTAATTGATCCCCCAAGATCAATTAATATTCTTTAAATAAGGTAAGAGGGTAATAGGTCATGACATACAACCTCCCTTATATTAAACACAGTCCTCTATGTTTGAACCTATATCTTATAAAAACATATTTTTCTAGCAAAAGCTAGCATTTATTTTGTTGTTTTACAATCAGATCCTTTTTCATCCAGTACTTCAATCTTAATAGCAAGCTCCCTATTCCATCCAAGCGAGTACTTAGACCTACAAAAATGTAAAATATCGGTAGTACCATGTTCTTGTAAGCAATATAACATCCATATTACATATCAACAAGTATTGAAAGCATCATCAATACACAATATTAATACAAAACTATAGTTTTAACTCATTTCAAATTGCACCAACAATTGATCTAGAGAATTATAGTATTAGAATTATGAAGAACACAAGCTTATACTGAGAGGGGGGTGAACAGTATAAGACCTCTTTTTAATTTCTCTATTTAACTTCAACTTTGCAAAGCAATGAACCAATAGCAATATCAAAGCAATGCATAAAGCAACACACAATGAGACACCAATTTTAATGTGGTTCACCCAACATGGGCTACCTCCACAAAACTTTTCTCTAAAAATATTTCTCAAAGTTCTTTGGGAATCCTTCCCAATTACAATGTTTATGAGCCTCAGCCCAAAGGAGAAACCTTCCCCTACTCAAGTATTTATGATCATCTGCCCAAAGGAGAATCCTTCCCCTCCTCATGAATTTATGAGCCTCCTGTCCAAAGAAGAATCCTTCCCCTCCTCACGAATTTATGAGCCTCCTACCCAAAGGAGAATCCTTCCCCTCAGCTCTGGAAATGATACTTCAGAATATCACCTACCTCTTATTCCACTAGCACGTGGAACTCCTTTCCATAGAAGACCTCCTGTCCTCAATGCTCAGCCTCAAGAGACCTCTGTCCTCACTGATCACCTCCATAGCAACTCATCAACCTGTACTAAACACAGTTAGTCGGTCCAGCACAAGTCTTCCTCATTCTGTCAGATCTGTCCCAAGCTCAACTCATAAAGCTTGAACAAATCAATCTCTGCTGCACATAAGACTTCTCAAAGACTTGTCAAAATTATCCTTAGGTTCTTCTCAAAGAACCACTTCAACTCTGTCATCAAGTCCTCTGCTAGGACCTGTCCAAATCAACTCATAAGTCCTCCCTAGAACTTGTCCAAATCAGCTCACAAGTCCTCACTAGAACCTGTCCAAATCAGCTAACAAGTCCTCACTAGAACCTGTCTAATTCAGCTCACAAGTCCTCACTAGAACCTGTCCAAATCAGCTCACAAGTCTTCACTAGAACCTGTACAAATCAGCTCACAAGTTCATCAAGAAAAACTTGTTTAGCATGAACCCATAAATAGAATTGTTAGATACCCAATGTGATTCATCAACCTCATAGAAGCATAAAGAGAATTGTTAGAGACTCAATATGTTCTATACTTAACTCCCAATCTCAATCTCAAATCTCATAGAAACATAAAGAGAATTGTTAGAGACTCAATATGTTCTATACTTAACTCCCAATCTCAATCTCAACTCAATCTCAATCTCAAAAGAATAAGATAGATGTAGTATGCTTTTCTCAAGAACATGAAACATAATCCAATAATTGCCAACCATGCAATATCTCATATAACAATGATACTCATGTTCTTTCCACAACCAATATATTTTCTCAACCAATTAGGGCTTTAACAACAATGCTTATAGACAAGGTTTAACCAATATCATTCAACTCAACATTAACCTTGAAGCATTCAACCAATAACTACATGAAAAGGAAACTAGTAGACATCCTTTTCCCTCCAAAGGTATTTGAACAAAATAGCCACCAACATAAATCACCAATGCAAAGAATAACTTGCTCAAATCAATCTCAATGGAGTAAGCCCAAATCATGTATCAAGTAAAGCATTAACTTGATCAAAACAACCTCTATGGAAGCAACTCAACCATCAATCTCAAAACAACCAACTAAGGGTTTCACCATCTCAATGCAAGTAGCAAGACTTACTAACATAAACCCTAGTGCAAAATGCTTCCTCTTCCTCAACCAGAATTATGCATTCACCCAAAAACTCATCAATGATTTTAATGCATAAACAATCTTCAATATCCAAAAAATGGAATTACACCAACAAGAATACCTAGTAGACAACCTTTTCACTCCAAACTCAATTTTAGAAAATACACCATCACCAATATACATGGAAGAAGTTGCCCATACCTTTGTTTGAGGAAGAAGAGAATAGTTTTTCAACCTGTTACCAATACCACCCTCAACTTTGCCACCAAGTTAGGGTTAGATCATAAAAGTAACCACAAAAATATTTATTCCATAAAACACCTTATGACTCCAATCCTTAGAAGTCAACTACCAAAAACATAAAGCATACAAACAATATATCCTTTTACACCTTATTTCTCCAAATTAATTAAACCATGCTCAAGGAATAATAGCTTCTAAGCAAATCTCACTCAACAATCAAGCCAAAAATCTCAACCACACACTATCAACCTTATATCTCCAAAGAAGCATTTAACCTCAAAAATAATTTTAAATAAATCTGCCCAACCACTTCTTTAACAAAATGCAGATTTTATTTAAAAAACCTTACCAAAAAAATGCTTTCAAAAATCGTGGGTCAACAGTGCCTCCAAAAAAATTGGAGTGCAAAAACTCTTCTCACACAACATAGCAGGAGTCGAACGCTTGACCTCCCTTCAAGCGCCTTCGCAGAACAGTCGTTGCCACTAGGCCAACGACCCTAGCTTGAAGGCTAGCAAGAGTCTCCTTATCCTTAACCCTTTGGCGACGGATAAACGTGGTGAAAAAATGATAGTCATAGCCTTTACTTCCCAACCTTTGCACAATGCGAATTTCTTTTACACTATTGCTTTGTACTATAGGTTATGGCTTATATAGCCAAACTTCCATGCTATACACGACGTCGACGGAAGGATAATTTGATTTTTTTTTAATTAATATTACTTTGGCACCTTTGAAACAAATTTAGGGTTTATGAAACCCTTTTGATTATTTAAAAAATAATAATAGGTCTTTTAGACCTTAGACATTAGGTGGAGAACCCATTAAATTATTAAAATAATTTAATCACTAAATCAAATAAATAATTAATTAAAAAACCTTAAAAAGGTTTTATTAATTAAGTTATTTAATTAATAAGTGTCTCCAGCCTTTGCATTAAGTTGAGAGTGGTTTTGAGAAAAACCCTTAATGCATCCACCTGGTTTTAATAAAAACCCTTAAACCTGCCATGGTTTTGATAAAAACCTTTTCATCTGCCACATGGAATCTCTTTGGAATCTTCTAGAAAATATTCTTTGGAATCTTCCACCTTTGAAGCCAATAAATCCTCTTGACATTAATGCCAGTTCCTTTTGACATCAATGACAACTCATAGACAAGAATCTAGGATCTCAAACCCAAAATTGCCAACAATCTCCCCCTTTGTCATTGATGGCAAACCATGCTTCTCAACAACACTGAAACTCAAAACTACTATATAGAAATCATCTCCCCCTAACTTGAGGCTCTCCCCCTTACTCATATCTCTCCTCCTTTGTCATCAATGGCAAAGGGTCACCTTTGGGGCTTGGGACTAAGAATGAGCCTCTTAGCTCAGTCCCTCCCCCACCTCCTGTTGAGGTGATTAATTTTGGGGTGGGAGTAAAACTCCCATTAGGCACAGATCTTCATCAGTGTCTATAGGCCTTACCATGTCTTCTCTTGTTCTCCTTGTCCATATTCTTGTTCCTATTCATGTCAATGTTGTTGTTCTTATTATCATTCCTATTCTTATCCATGTCTTGATTCTTATGCCTGTTCATACCCATGTTCCTGTTCCTGTACCTTGGAATTTTAGCTCTACAATGTCTAGCTATGTGACCTTCATTGTTGCACTTATAACAACTAACAATGTTGTTTATTTGAGGCATACCTGATCTTTGACTCTATCTGTTCTGACCAACCCTGTTTCTGTTATTAGTCTTGCAATAAATAGCCTTGTGCCCAAACTATTTAAAAGAGTAGCAATACCCTTGAAAGAAATTACCACCTCTGAATTTGTCATTTACCTTCCTCACTTGAGTCATGCAATGTGAATCCATGTGACCAAAATTTTGACAAGCAAAACATCTACCATTAAACTTTCCTTGATTTGACCTCTTAGGGCTTGTAAACTTTCTCCCCTTTTTTTTATTCTTGTTTTTTGAATCTATGCATCTATCACTCAAGGACTCTTTTTCTGAAGTACTTTCCTCATCAGAACTCTCTTCCTTTTGGAATATCTTACTAGATTCCCCAACAGAGTCACCAACCTATTCCATGTGTTTCTTACCGAAACAAAGACCTATTTTATCTGTTGTCATTTTTTTATCTTTGATGATTGAATTTACCTTTTTGGTGCTATCTTCAAACCTGTAAAGCTTCTCCTTGTACTATTTAGTTTCCTCTTTCAAGGAAGCCACTTTCTATTCCAACTCTCTACACTCAAGAACCTTAGACTCTAACTTATCCTTAAGTTTATGTGTCTTAGCTATAGAGAAGTCAAGACTTTCTATAAGCTCATCTCTCTCAATACAACATTCATCCAATTTATCATTGAGTCTAGCATTCTTCTTTATTTCATTTTTCAAAGCACTAAGAGCACTAACAAGTTCAGCTTCAAGATCTACTTCACCATCCTCTATAACTTCCTCTATTTGTTTACCTTTTGAAACATCAATGACTTTTTCAAATTTCTTATCACTAGAGGTGCTACCCTTTTCTAAAGCCATACAAAGATCTTCCTTACAATTTTTTGAAGCATCCTCATACATAGTATAACTAGAAATCAATCCATCATTTTTTTGCAATCATCCTCAAGATGTCCAAAATTTCCACATCTAAAACATTTCATAAGGACAAATCTATGTTTCTTTTATTCTTCTTTTTCTTTTAGGAACAACATCTCATTTCCAACATCACTTGAAGAACTTTCACTATCACTACTAGAACACTTACTTGCCTTGTCTAGGTAGAAAATTTTCTTGTGTTTGTGAGAGTACCTCTTTCCTTGATTGCTTTGCTAATATTTATTCTTCTTTTGATGCCTGTGCCTTTCAGAATCCTTGCTCTTATAATCCTGTTTATCTTCATCACTTTCATCCTTGGTAGCAGTACAATTAGTAGCATAATGACCAAACTTTCCACAATTGAAACACTTGACATATTTCATACCTTTGTGCTTTCTTGAGAACTTGCCCTTATTGATATAATATGCCTCTTCATCACTAGAAGACTCATCACTATATTGAAACTCTTTACCCTTGGATTTCTTTTTAGCCTTGAAAGCTGCCTCTTTCTTGACATCAACCTTCACTTGAGTTCTCAACTCAAATGCTGCAAGTATACTATGAAGCTCATCCTTTTTCAACTTATCCAAATCCTTAACTTCCTCAATAGTAGAAATATTTTCACTAAATCTATTTGGAAGAGACCTCAAAATCTTATCACAAATATCATTTTTAGCAAGCTCAAGACCTAGTTCCTTCATAGAGTTAACAATATCATCCATACGAAGCATATAGTCACTAATATTTTCTTCATAATTCATCTTGAGTTGTTCAAACATACCTTTGAAGTGTATCAACTTGGCCTTTCAAACATTTGCATCACATGTATGAACCACCTTCAACTGTTTCCACATTTCACTAGCTGTCTTGCAATGAATCACCTTGCTAAGATCTACCTTCTGTAAACCCTTCAGGATTGCATTGATTGCCTTTGAATTGCTATGATGTAAGATTCTCTCTTCCTTAGTAGAAGGACCATGCTCAGGAGTGGTATACTCATCCTCAATCACTTCCCAAACTTCATTTCCAAGAGACATAAGATGAACCTTCATCCTAGCACTCCAAAGCCCAAAACTGCCCCATCAAGAATAGGTGTTGAATTACCACTTGTAGATTCCATTGTGTTCTTTACAATATTTTCTTTCAAGCTGTTAAACTTTTTGAAGGAACACACTCTGATACCAATTGAAGAACACAAGCTTATACTGAGAGGGGGGGTGAATAGTATAAGACCTCTTTTTACTTTCTCTATTTAACTTCAACTTCACAAACCAATGAACCGATAGCAATATCAAAGCAATGCATAAAGCAACACACAATGAGACACCAATTTTAACGTGGTTCACCCAACATGGGCTACCTCCACAAAAATTTTCTCTAAAAAGCTTTCTCAAAGTTCTTTGGGAATCCTTCCCAATTACAATTTTTATGAGCCTCAGCCCAAAGGAGAAACCTTCCCCTAATCAAGTATTTATGAGCCTCTTCCCAAAGGAGAATCCTTCCCCTCCTCAAAAATTTACGAGCCTCCTACCCAAAGGAGAATCCTTCCCCTCATGAATTTATGAGCCTCCTATTTAAAGGAGAATCCTTCCCCTCAGCTCTAGAAATGATACTTTAGAAGATCACCTACCTCTTATTCCGCTAGCACATGGAACTCCTGTCCATAGAAGACCTCCTATCCTTAATGATCAGAATCAAGAGACCTCTGTCCTCACTGATCACCTCCACAACAACTCATCAACTTATACTAAACATAGTTAGTCGGTCCAGCACAAGTCTTCCTCACTCTGTTAGATCTGTCCCAATATCAACTCATAAAGCTTCAACAAATCAATCTTTGCTGCACATAAGCCTTCTAAAATACTTGTCAAAACTATCCTCAGGTTCTTCTCAAAGAACCACTTCAACTCTGTCCTCAAGTCCTCTGCTAGGACCTATCCAAATCAGCTCACAAGTCCTCCCTAGAACTTGTCCAAATCAGCTCACAAGTCCTCACAAGAACCTGTCCAAATTAGCTAACAAGTCCTCACTAGAACCTGTCCAATTTAGCTCACAAGTCCTCACCAGAACCTGTCCAAATCAGCTCACAAGTCTTCACTAGAACCTGTCCAAATCAGCTCACAAGTTCATCAAGAAAAACTTGTTTAGCATGAAACCACAAAGAGAATTGTTAGATACCCAATGTGATTCATCAACCTCATAGAAGCATAAAGAGAATTGTTAGAGACTCAATATGTTCTATACTTAACTCCTGATCTCAATATCAAATCTCATAGAAACATAAAGAGAATTGTTAAATACTCAATATGTTCTATACTTAACTCCCAATCTCAATCTCAACTCAATCTCAATCTCAAAAGAATAAGATAGATGTAGTATGCTTTTCTCAAGAACATGAAACATAACCCAACAATTGCCAACCATGCAATATCTCATATAACAATGATACTCATGTTATTTCCACAACCAATATTTTTTCTCAACCAATTAGAGCTTTAACAACAATGCTTATAGACAAGGTTTAACCAATATCATTCAAATCAACATTAACCTTGAAGCATTCAACCAATCACTACATGAAAAGGAAACTAGTAGACATCCTTTTCCCTCCAAAGGTATTTGAACAAAATAGCCACCAACATAAATCACCAATGCAAAGAATAACTTGCTCAAATCAATCTCAATGGAGTAAGCCCAAATCATGTATCAAGTAAAGCATTAACTTGATCAAAACAACCTCTATGGAAGCAACTCAACCATCAATCTCAAAATAGCCAACTAAGGGTTTCACCATCTCAATGCAAGTAGCAAGACTTACTAACATAAACCCTAGTGCAAAATGCTTCCTCTTCCTCAACCAAAATTATGCATTCACCCAAAAACTCATCAATGATTTTAATGCATAAACAATCTTCAATATCCAAAAAATGGAATTACACCAACAAGAATACCTAGTAGACAACCTTTTCACTCCAAACTCAATTTCAAAAAATACACCATCACCAATATACATGGAAGAAGTTGCCCATACCTTTGTTTGAGGAAGAAGAGAATAGTTCTTCAACCTGTTACCAACACCACCCTCAACTTTGCCACCAAGTTAGGGTTATATCATAAAAGTAACCACAAAAATATTTATTCCATAAAACACCTTATGACTCCAATGCTTAGAAGTCAACTAGCAAAAATATAAAGCATACAAACAATATATCCTTTTACACCTTATTTCTCCAAATTAATTAAACCATGCTCAAGGAATAATAGCTTCTAAGAAAATCTCACTCAACAATCAAGCCAAAAATCTCAACCACACACTATCAACCTTATATCTCCAAAGAAGCATTTAACCTCAAAAATAATTTTAAATAAATCTGTCCAACCACTTCTTCTTTAACAAAATACAAATTTTATTTAAAAAACCTTACCAAAAAAATGCTTTCGAAAATCGTGGGTCAACAGTGCCTCCGAAAAAATCGGAGCGCAAAAACTCTTCTCACACTCCACGGTGGGAGTCGAATGCTTGACCTCCATTCAAGCACCTTCGCAGAACAGTCGTTGCCACTAGGCCAACGATGCTAGCTTGAAGGCTAGCAAGAGTCTCCTTCTCCTTAACCCTTTGGTGGTGGATAAATGTGGCAAAAAAATGATAGCCATAGCCTTTACTTCCCAACCTTTGTGCAATGCGAATTTCTTTTACACTATTGCTTTGGACTATAGGTTATGGATTATATAGCCAAACTTCCATGCTATACACGACATTGACGGAAGGATAATTTGATTTTTTTTGAATTAATATTACTTTGGCGCCTTCAAAACAACTTTAGGGTTTATGAAACCCTTTTGATTATTTAAAAAATAATCACAGGTCTTTTAGACCTTAGACCTTAGGTGGAGAACCCATTAAATTATTAAAATAATTTAATCACTAAATCAAATAAATAATTAATTAAAAAACCTTTAAAAAGTTTTATTAATTAAGTTATTTAATTAATAAGTGTCTCCAGCCTTTGCATTAAGCTGAGAGTGGTTTTGAGAAAAACCTTTAATGCATCCACCTAGTTTTAATAAAAACCCTTAAACCTACCATGGTTTTGATAAAAACCTTTTCATCTGCCACAAGGAATCTCTTCGAAATCTTCTAGAAAATATTCTTTGGAATCTTCAACCTTTGAAGCCAATAAATTTTCTTGACATTAATTCCAGTTCCTCTTGACATCAATGACAACTCATAGACAAGAAGCTAGGATCTCAAACCCAAAATTGCCAATAAATTATGTTACAAGGATATCATGAAATTATGCATATTTACCTTATTAGACATAAAAATTCTTGTTAGTTTTATCAAAACTCCCACCAAGGAGTATCACAGTATAATTTGGTTAACCTTCGATATGAATTAACCTGATAGAATCAAGTGCTAACAAATATACAACATAATTGCAAAACCTAGATTCAAGATATTCACATATATCCTAATATGTATTATAATACCAGAGCATCCACCCAACTGTCTTCAGGTTTATATCATCATAAAATCATGGATAATTCCCATACCTTCTCCATAATGGACACCAATCCATTCCTCATATTCATTTAATCAAACAAGATTCAATATTCATGCATTCTTGAAGAGAAAGATATTCCCTTACCTCCATTTGATTGGAAACCAATTTAGCCACAATGTTTATCTATGAAGAAGCTCAACATGAATTCTATGAGTCTCTAGTTTGGAATCCTTGATACTTGCTTCGAGAGAGGGAATAATTGCATAATTTATTACAATATCAAGCTATCGAAGCTCGAGACGTCCTCCTATCCATGGATTATATTTATTGTAATACTTCTATCTAGGATTCTCACTGTGATGTTTGGTTAAGGAATAATTCCTATAATTACTTAGCATTTGAGAGTCCTTTAAGTCTTTTTGAATGGTTTGATATATTCTTTAGTTGGCCTAACTGGAATTTTCATGTCTCATTTGGAAATTCCTAGTTACATCCTATAGGTGATCCTTTAAATATCCCCTTTCAGTTTCTACCATCATGTTATTTTGAGGTAGTGAAGAAATACGTTCCCATAGGAGAAGCAACTTTTTGTAGTGGTCTTTACCAGAGCCTTCTTTATCAGAGGTATGTGTAAACTCACTCATTTTGGGAGATTGAGAATAGATTTGCTCAGACTCGGTGTCTGATAGAAATGGATATTTTATTGCATAGATCTCATGGCACTCCTTGGCCATACTATGCATTTGATAGATACTTAGTAATCCATTATAATGTTCCACCTCCATTTATTTATTTTGAGCATGATGGTTCTCCAAACCAGGATGTTGATAGCTCATATTTGGATTGGTAATATAATTGTTAATATGTCTAGATCTTAATTTTGACATCTTTGTATTCAAAGTACTTCTTAATAAAGTATTCTATGTTTCGGTCCACTATTTGACATTCCATTTTTCTTTGGTAAATAGTACCACATGTATGATGAATTGAGGAGTTTCCTAATTTAAATAGCATAGTATGCACCTATGCTTTCGATCACTGAACAAGTGGTCGGGTGGCATACCTTACTATCAAGCTAGGATACTCGGATTATGTAGAGTTCTGATACAGGTATCCCCAAAATTTCATGTCAAGAAATGTATGAAGTTTTGGGTGAAATTTGGGGTGGTTTCCATGCCTAAATGTGTCCTTGCTTCCTTTCACCATACTTGGGTTTCCATGACTTCCAGAGTTATGGTCCTCCTCTAGCATATCAAAGTTTTAGGTTCTGGTGTTGCTAGATGGCTTCTTCCACCATTTCCTACACCTTAACCTCTAATTGGAAAACCCCAAAGTGTATTGTAACATTGATAAAAAATCAAATAAAGAAAACATTATTTTACTTATTTCTTTCCCTTAAATTACTAGTAGCTAGTTTTTAATGCCTAACTTATATTCACCTGTGGTGATAATTCCTAAACTAGATTTTAGTCATTTTCGAAAAGATATTTATCTTTTTTTGGCATTTACCATTGGGTTCTCATATATAGAGGATAATACCACATGCGTCACTTCGCATCTTGTTTTAGTGCTAATATATCATGAAGCACATCCATTAAATTACAACAAAGGAAGTGGTATTTCTAACCGTGGTAAAGGTTCAGGGCCATGACTATCTCTAGGTGAACTGTTACTACTTAGAATAGTAATATTCCAGAGTTCATTGTATTTGGTATGTTCAGTATCATGGCCTAAGGCCAAAATGTAACAAAAATTAATTAAAGAAAACATTCTTTTAATTATTTCACTAGTTCAAGTTGTTAGACACACTTGGAGATAAAGAGTAGGCAACCAAAAGACTCAGATGTTGAGTGATTTTCCAAAAGAGTCTAAGGTACACCACTTAAAATCCATGCAGGAGGGTTCACTTAGCTCTTCCACTTTTGAACTATTGTGGATCTACTCGTGGGGGATAAAAACTCAAACATCATCATCCTAAGCACTTACCAAGTATTTTTTTGAGTTGTGGAATTTTATCTCTAGTATGGTTTCATGCCCCAAGTATTTGCTAACCTAGATATTAACTCAAGTTTATCAGTTAGGCTGGGCTTTGATACCAACTATAACAAACCTGAATTGTTACCCCTTCTTATCCACATTTTTTTTATAAAACATATATATAAATGCTTATCTTCATATGGTAAAAGACCTAATCATGCCCTAGGATAGACATATTCCATTTGGATTATAAATTTCAAGGAAAATAGCTTTAGGATCTATAGAGACTTGATTAAATTCTCTTCAAGTAGAAGTGATCAGCTTCTATGAAACCCTCATAACCAACTTGGTATGAGTATGTTGGCCAAGCGTTAGGTTTCATCCTCTTAAAAGGATGAAATCACAAAATAGTTCACCCAGACCATGTGAATGCCTTGAATATGGAGAACCACACACATGGTAAACCATCATAGATAAAATAACCACACCAATGGTTATTAATAAATCTTAGCTCTGATCCATTCTATTTAGAAGGGAGTTCTAAGATAGTTGTATCACTATCGTGATACGAATCCATGGAGTGTCCTTTTAACATGATTACATATCTTTGAGCCTCTTAGAGTTTATTGATACACATTCCATTTAGGCAACCCTATTTATTTTCTTATCTTGATTTTATTACCAATAAGGACTTCTCTTATCCCATAAGGGTGTTCCATTCATCCTGTACACCCAATTCTTAGCTTAAAATGTAGGGTCTATCTTGGTTTGTAGTTCAAGGTCATTTTGCCTTGTTGAGAGTTCCATTCCACAATTAAACCATATTGAATGCTTATGAGGTGGATTTAATCCATGAATCAAGATTCATTACATATTATCCTTAGGTTTTAAGTACTACATGTGATATAGAAATCAAACATGAAGCTATTTTATTTCATCAAATGCACATAATATATAGGCTTACAATGGAATCTCACGTAGGTTAAGTGGTTGCAATAATCTGCCACATATGGCTAACCACTTAACTAATGGCTAACTAAAAGCTAATATAGAGATGTCCACTAACTTCTAGAAGATAAGGAAAATCTCTAACAACTAACAAACACCCAAAAAATGCTAAAAATCTATGTTTTATGTGGGCATACTATGCCTCACGTGCATACAAAGTGCAATAAAATAAGACATAATAATAATAATGCAATATAATTAGGCTTAAATAAATTATCCTAAGTATCCTAAACACTTCTCCCAACCATATAAGCATTGGATCCCAATGCTCTCAAAAAATGTGGAAATTCATGGGCCATCTCATGGTGAGGAATCTAGTGAGCCATGTGTGGAAAGTGATCACGACGAGTGGCAAGGTATGTAGTAGAATAACCCTGTTCAGTGTGATGAGTCTTCATCTTGAAAACTCTATCTGAAATGAGTGAAAACTGACGATCATGTGCCACTACGACTGTAGGGATGAAAATAGGATTAGGTACCAAATGAGGGTCCTAAAATGGTGTCTCTGTAAAGCGATGTTAATCCAAAGGAACCCAAACTTTACCTCCAACCTATGGTGAGTGAGGATTGTGATTCTTACGCACCACTCCCTATGGAGTCTCCTACAAGTCCTATGGTATATTGCCTAGAAGGCTCTATCGGTGCTTAGTAAGGGAAGTAACCTTAGCTTTCTCCTCCATGTGTGTAATGGTGGGAGTGGGAAAATCCAAAGGAATGTTCTGTGGAACAAGTGGTTCAATAGCTTTAGGTACCCCCAAAATTATGCCAATGGAGTGTGTGGCATATTTCTCATGAGTAAGAATGGTGGGTTTCTTAACCACTTTCTCTTGTGATTGTTCATCATGTGGGAGTGATAATTCTTCCTTTGCATGTTTCTTAGGTGGTGCTTTTTCTTCATTTTGAGTGGGATGAATTCTAGTAGGAGCTAAAATGAGTCCTTGACTTAATGGCTTCCTTGCCTACAACTCAACATCAAATTGGAAGTAGGTGTAGTGATTTGTATCAAGTAGGTTTTACCATGTAACTCCAATGTGTAGGTGTTATTTTTAGCATGATAAATAGAATTCCTATCAAATTGATAGGATTTACCTAGCAAGAGTCCACAAAAATCCATATCTATGACATCACACCTAACGTTATCCACAAAATTGTCACAAAAAAGCAAAAGTCAAGGTGCAAGTATAGGTGATGTTGGATGTGGAGTCTACATATTTCTATCCAAGTGCATAAGGTTGGTGATGTGGTTTGATGGGAAGTTTCAACTTCTCTACAACGGACTTCGCAATGAGGTTCTTTTACGATCCGTTATCAATGATACAATCAACATATAAATCATGCGTCAAGTAGGCTCTAGTGACAAAAAAATGGTCACGCTTCCCTTGAGAAAATACATCTGACATTAGGGTAATTTTGTTCAGTTTACCCTTTAAAGCAATATATTCTTCTTCTATCCCTATAGCCAAAATGGGACCATCTTGTGGTTCCTCATGTGTAGGTTGTACAATTAGGTATTTCTTCTTCTTAAACTTCTCAAAAGTATAGCATTTGGGTTTTACATATCCACAATACAATGAAGAAGAAGAATATTTAGCATGAAAGGGAGAATAATATGCTTTAGGAGAAGTGGGAGGAGAAGAATAATGAGGGGAAGAATGAGAATTATTCATCTTATGTTGATTCTGATTCCCACCTTTGGAAGAGCCCTTCTATGATGAACGAGACTTTTTATATGCACCAACTTTATCCTATGCAAGAATGGCATGATTGAATGCCACATACAAGGTGAGGAAGACATTAAATTTGATCTCCCTAAAAATTTGATCTTGCAAGGCATGACTAAATTTATTAATCAACTTATCTTATGAATATTTCACACCAAGCAATACCCTTAACCTATTGAATTGGAATATGAAGTCAGAAACAAACATCCCATAGGTTTACCTCAATTTGTACCATTTGGTATTTTGGTGGAAAGAAGGTGTTTTTCATAATTTGATTTAATTATTTCCAATTCATAGTGGTATTATCGCTTTGTATTTCTACAATGAGAACTTTTGTTAAACCTGTGATTTTGAGTGTAGCAAATGTAGCTTGTTCATCCTCCAAAATTTCAGCATAACCAAACCAAGTTTGCATATCCAAAATACATGCAGATAAGACATCGACATACCTAGATTCATCATACATATTAACCTCACATTTGGCTTTGTTTGCATGATTATGGTGGATTTTAAGTTCACCAGGATTAAATTGCACAAAAATATCTCTTACTTTTTCAGCCAAAATGTCTACTACTTCGGTGAGGTTTTCCATGTTTGTTCTAAGGTCATGAGCCATTTGATTTTAGGTGTATGCCAGACTAGGAGGATTACAAAATGGGTGCAATAAATTATCTAGGCTTTAGGAATTTTATAATGTTCCTAATACAACAAATGCCTAGATTTTACAAATTTTTCTCTCAAAAATAGGGCTATTTTAGTGCTTTTTACAAAATAGACTTCAATTTTGCAATTACAAAAGTGCACTAAAAATGCTGAAAAATTAGCCCTTTTACAATGCCAAAATTTGGTTAGGAGCAAAAATTATCAATCTGCAAGAAATTTGCAACACAATGCAAAAAATTTCATTGAAAACGGAGCAAAAATGAAGAAGATATCACCTTTCAAAGTTTTGTTCTCCTTCTTTGCAATTTTGGTGCCAAAAAGGTAAAAATTTGAATTCTCTCGCAAAATTTTCTTGCGAATTTTTGGATATGTTTAATGGTTTGAATTTTTCCCAGTCAACTGGGGTTGACTCAGGCCAATCAACTGCCTAGTCAAAGGTAATTCTACCAAGTGTCAACAGCGGAGAAAGTCGCACTAACCTGCATAGTGGGCAATCAACCACCCACTTGGCTAGCCATTACCAGTTAGGATGCCCCCAACTGGGAGCTGTCACGGGTGTGTATGCATAGTAGGTTAACCACCGTATGATGGTTACCTTTGCTATTGTGTGGGCGCACTTAAAAATGACTTAGTGCGCCCTGCACTGCATATGTGGGACAAACCCACATTAACATTGCACCCCTTCCTTGTTCGGTCACTGACGATGCATTTTTTGGTGGTCAAAAAAAAATATTAAACAAAAAACATTTGAAATTTTAAAATTTTTATCACCGAAATGTCTTTCCTCGCAATAAAACCATTGTTTCTTGTCAAGAATTCATCTATGATCTGCTAGAAGAATTTGTATTGACGTCGGGGGACAATAGGATTTTTCTACTATGTTGCCTACGATTGGGGTTTTTGCTTGAGTCATCTATTGATTTGAATAATCAAAAAAATCCACTCAGTCAAAAGTTGTTAGGTTCTATGGTGGTTTACATCGATCTTCTATGAACACTGGAGACCACCTACCTGATTCTATGATCGATGCAATGGCAAAGTGCATCGAGATGCTGCTACTGGGCATCCTACAATCGATGCTGCCAGAGGGCATCAACCAAGAGGCTAGGTTTGTGATCAAGGGGAGGATGTGGCACTCCCTTGTGAGGTGGCTAGAGCATGACATGCTCTTTGTACCATAATACACTGATTGATGATGGCTCGGCCACGTGCGTTGTGCTTCTTCTCGGTGGCTACCGTGTGTCGGTGGTCGCCAAGGTGGTCGATGGTGGCCACTGATGGTCGATTTCTGTTGTAGTTGTGGTCGTCGTATGTCGATAGTCGACCGATCAGTTGCTTGGGTGGGACCCCCAACTTGGATGATGCAGTCAAGTGGTAGTTAGGCAAAGATCAAGGCCTATGCAGCCTCCTTTTTTTTATCATAAAATATTCAACATTATGAATATTTTAAAAATATTTTCATGCATATAATTATTTTTTTTAATAAAATATTAATATAATATTTAATATTTAATATAAAAAAAATTGTGCATTAAAATTAATGCATTCTTTAAGTTGAGTTAAGTGGACTCAACTCAACTTCTTTTTCCTCCTAAAAAGAAGAAAACTTGGAGAAAGCTTCTCAACTGCAACCTGTTCTTGGCAAATAAATGGTGCAGGGGTAATTTCTTCCCTCTACCCTCAGCTTCACTTGGTGTCAACTCCCTGTCAACACCTTCCTAGGATCTAATGCACAAGCACTCTCACTAGGCACCTAGCAGTGGAGTGGTTGTTTGCCTTTCCTCCTCCAAAAAATATTATCGACTCTGATTACCAATGATATAGAAATCAAACATGAAGCTATTTTATTTCATCAAATGCACATAATATATAGGCTTACAATGGAATTTCATGTAGGTTAAGTGGTTGCAACAATATGCCACATATGGCCAACCACTTAACTAATGGTTAACTATAAGCTAACCTAGGGATGTCCACTAATTGCTAGAAGACAAGGAAGATCTCTAACAACTAACAAACACCTAACAAATACTAACAAGCTATGTATTATGTGGGCATACTATGCATCACGTGCATACAAAGTGAAATAAAATAAGACATAATAATAATAATGCAATATAACTTAGGCTTAAATAAATAAGCCTAAGTATCCTCAACAACATGAGAATTCTTCTTAACAAGGTTGTGTGTCATTCAAGAATGAGCATATAATGAAAAATCCAATTATCCCCTTAATATTTGGCTTCTATTACATAATAGTTCTTGGAAATTGGCAAGAATAATCAACATGAATATAAATAGTGTTGTATATGGAAAGGTGCATCATTCATAAGTAGTTATCCCACAACATTATAGAAAGTTAGATAAATCCCATTAGCTCATTAACCCATTAATGAAGCATACAATCTTCACATGAGATTTTTATTATTTGAAAAACTCTATCTAACTATATCATTCATAATTACTCATCATATTCCAAAATTAAATGACATGATTGCATTATCATATTAATAATTAAGCATACATTTTAAACATCCATACATTGTATACATTCTATCATTATTCTCAATTATAGTGCATGGAAATAAACATTGCATCATATATCATTTTCATTTCAAACATAAATGCAACATACACAAGATATAATAAAACAAACCACAAAATAAAGTGACACAAAGATTTATCCTGGGAAAACCCTGACGGGAAAAACCCAGCCTCCAAAATATTTTCTTCCTCATTTTCATAAAATTAAAAGGGAAATTTTTACAATAATAGAAGGGCATATACAGGCCTTTTTTCTCAAATATAGATCAAGGAATACAATGGTTCCTTTTGATCTCTTGATGTAGTTAAGGAATCAACCTATTCCTTTTTCTAAGACATCAATATAGAATTCACAATCCTATTGAGGAATCTCTAGTTCCTTTAGGTTCCTTTCTCTAAGTCATTTAATATCTTACATTATTTATGAAATTCATTGGAATTATATTTTGGAGATATCGTATTTCGAGGGAGCCCTATAAGTTCCCTCAAGAATGAATTTCCAAATTCACTCTTCATAATTGATTTATAATCAATCCCTTGAGTAATGGATTTAAAGTCCCATACCTTTAAATACCTCAATAACCATTTTCTTAAGAATGAATTCCAAAATTACATCATTTCATGGTAATAAATAATTAACCTTTGCTTTATAATTTAGAGTCCCATACCTCTAATTTATAAAGCATTTATTCTTAATATGCATTTAACATACTTAATCCACATTTACCCATTCATGAACATAGTAAAGTTTCTTTTAAGTTTGTAATTAATATTTCACCTCTTGATACCATATAAAATTATATACTTTATTATTAAAGAACTTGGTACTAAACTATGATTCTCTAAATCTTACTATATCTAATCCTAATTTTAAGATGCAACTTATTCGACCTAAACAAGGTCATATTTAGCAATATAACGCATCACTATCTTTCAATCAATACAAAGGATTGGAATACATAGGTCCAATAATCATAGAATTACAAAGCTAATACCCCATATTACCAATCCTAAGCTTATGATGTCAGTAGAATTCTCATCATTATCAGGGTGTGAAATGTGAAAAGAGGGCTCATCTATTCGGGCTAGGAACTATCTATGTGAAAGCACCCTCATAATTTGAATTGGTAAGGTTTTCTGGCTAATATCAATTTAACTCTAGACTGATTAGGTATGCCTATCGAGAAGTATGGCATCCAACACATATACCGTAATCTCCTTGACTACTGGGATGTATTAAACTTATTGAATCAACATTTCAATACTTCCATATACCATCTGCTTTAGTGTTGTCCATGAGTGAGAGGGTTTCTATCTAAAGATTGTCATTTACGATTTGCTTGGTAAGCCATACAAACCAGTCAATGAATTGAAAAGTCATCATTAAGGATGCTCTCATAGATAGAAATTATGAAATTGATGCAAATATAATAACACAAGGGGAAAAATCCAACTTTAGACTAAGTTACTGCTAGGATTTCGTATACTGAAACCTTTGTCGATGAACGATTGGGGTTTTTATGGCTCAGGGAAGAATTTCCCATTTTGAAATAATGGCTATGATCAAGACACCCATTCATGTGGTATTATAGGTATACAACTACTGATCTAATCTTATTAAGATGCCATAAGGTTGTCATAGTGCAACCCAAACTAGTCATGATCCTCCACTTGGGATCCATCTCCTTCTTAATGCAAGGTGTACTCATACTTTTGAAACATTGTTTGCTTGCAAAAAATATACATTTTAATAAATGGAGCTAGGGATATGACCCACACTTAGAGCTCATGATCATTGCACTATGTATACTTAACCTGCCTATGCCATGTTTATTGACTTCCAACGGGGCTTTAGGGAAACCCAATGATGTCGGTATTAATTTAGTTGTTATAAACTAATGGAATTTGTACCATGTAATCGCCAGTACGTATCCATCAAAAGAGAAATAACATTTACTTTAAAGTTCTCAAAAATGACTTTAATTAGATGATTTCTATAACTAAATTTGATTAAAGTTATAAAGGGGTTCTATAGTCAACTACATATCCCAGATAATTTGGAATATATAATAGTACAACTAGAGCATAGCTACCCGTGCTAATAAATTCAAGAAATATCTCAATTCAACTAGTATATCCAGTAGTGCTAAGGTGTTCATCATATAATTTGGACTCAAAAACAATGTGAATAGATAGAAACACCTTGAACTAAAAATTCAACTTTGTTTTGTTCCAAAATTTACCCATTAATCTATGACAATAGCAAATTACAGATAAGAAAAGAGTGATCCAACCTGATACTCTTCTTCTTTATTCTTCAAAAGCTTTACTTCTTGTCCATATCCCTTTTATCAATCCATTCGTTTAACCTCAAAAGTATCTCAATGTATCTTGGCCAAAATCCATAGTAATTTTCTCAAAGGACTTCTAGTTTTTGTTCCACCCCAAGAGTGGAGAGCATACTCCCTAGTCCTCTAAGATATCTTTTCCTCTAGCTAGGGGTATTTCAATTATTCTGGTTTTTGATATACCCAAGGTGAAGAGCATACTCCCTATACCATTAAGAATTCCTAAAACTAGATAGCTTTCCTTCATAGAAATATCCTCTATTTATAAAGAAATTCTCCCCTCATGGGCCAAATAGTGTCCACATTATAATAATATTAATAAGATGCCTAATACCATTATGAATTCATCTTGTCCTCAAAGGGTTCTCTAGGGATGCGATGAATGACAAAAATCATACTATTGAGACATAGTATAGTTACAAGGTTAGAACTATTTTTGATAAGCTATGAGATTCCTCTCATTATCCCACCAATATAGGGTATCCACATGAGTATTTCCCAAAATATAGGATGGCTCATAAGTTATTTAAAAATTACTTAGTCATTTTTGGGTCCCATCCACATAGGGTCCACTAAATCTTCACATAATTTATTGTATGGCTATAATTTTGTAAAAGATAATTTCTCAATTTTATTTTTCACCAAATCTCATAATTAATTTTCTCTAAAAAATAATTAATATTTTTCTATCCTCCCTAAAATTCCTTTA
Source organism: Wollemia nobilis (assembly GCA_028583015.1). Taxonomy (NCBI): domain Eukaryota; kingdom Viridiplantae; phylum Streptophyta; class Pinopsida; order Araucariales; family Araucariaceae; genus Wollemia; species Wollemia nobilis. The sequence goes on along the minus strand of JAQPPZ010001031.1, from coordinate 2,486,021 downwards.
TTGGATTTTTTTTAAGGATTATTTAGGGTCATGCCCCTTCTATTAGGCATTAATTGATCCCCCAAGATCAATTAATATTCTTTAAATAAGGTAGGATGGTAACGGATCATGACAAACACATTAGGCTTTTCAAAAAGGGCATGTACTAACATTGAACATGATGAAATATTGTTACTCAAAACTTTACCTAAAAGACTTAGTGGCCTTGCCTTGGATTGGTATTTCCAATTACCAAGGCACTCCATCAAACACTATAGGTATTTTATTGAATGATTTATCAAAAAATTCTTCATTTATATTGAAGAGAAGCCCACACTTAGTGACCCTCTTGAACTCAAATAAACTCAAAATTAGAGTCTCCTTGACTTCCTAGAAAGGTGGTAAGCTTTGGTACAAAATATTTAATTTGTCCCTCCACCAAAATAACTCTTAAATATCTTCATAAGAAACATCAATGGACAACTATCCTTTCACTTAGAAGTATCCAATGTGTCTTCCTTTGAAGATGCCATAGAAATGATCAAAAGGGTAGAAACCATCCTCCATATAAGGGGCACTTAAAGACCTATACTTCTAAGGAAGTATAGCAATATTCCCCTTACCCAAAGGAGGAAAATGAGAACATGCATGGCATAGAAAATAAATTCATAAAAACTCAACAAATCAACAATATCAATGTTACTACCAATCCTCAAAATATTGTTATAGAACTAAAACCACAATAAAATTTCTCTAAGTTAGATCAATATTCTATAACTATCCTAAAACATATCCTTGAAACTAAGATGATATAAATTCCACCTATCAAGCCTATAAACCTTGCAAAAGGGAGTACTCATTCATCCCATTATCATGAACATTACACCTTCCACCACATTAATGGCCATGCAACCAATAATGGTAGAGGCCTTAAAAATATAATTCAAGACTTGATAGACAATGGAAACCTTGACCTTAGTGGTTTTAGTTTCCAACCTTACTTAGATCAGGGTCTTATAACCTTCCATGATCCATCATCCATCCATAACCAAGGGGAACAAAAATATGATTGCTCCAATAATTTCCCATATTCTTCAACCTTTTCCATGAAATCCTTTTAGCTCCTTGTCAAAAACATAGATGCATTAAGGTCCTTCTGGGTCATCCTAATAGCATAATGATATCATAAGAATAAGTTCTATCCCAAATGGTAGTATGATTTTGCACTTTAGCTACACCATATCTATAAACCATTTGAAATATCTAAGGATACTTTTCTAGGTCATATCCACCCTTTTCAATCCACATATCTTCTTAACTACCTACTCACATGACTATTTGAATTAATTAGATTGTTACACATGCTTAGTCATAAAATCAAACCCTATAATCATTCACTTATCCACATTTTTGCCAATCTAAACATAAATCATCAATTTCTATCACATCTTTGTCAAACTATTACACTCTTGCAAACCACAAAACTCTCCTTACTGTAAGAAGAGTACATTCACATAAATACCACTACAATAATCTCAATCTTCCTCCTTTACACATAAGAACACAAATCAAAATACATTATAGTTATCCTTAAAAATAAATATTAACCAAAAAATCATCCTTTATTGGATACATCAAATACATATATCTCATAACTATTCCTTTAACACATTACATTTTTTGCCCTCATGTAGGGGTAAATAAATATCTTGAAACATTGTTTATATATTTGACCAAGGATGGATCATCCTTGGAAATACTTCATAACCTACAACACCCTTTTCACTTAAAGATATAAAACATTTAAAGTCCCTCTTGGGATTATTAACATTTAAAGTCCCTCTTGGGACATTAACATTTAAAGTCCCTCTTGGGACATAAACATTTAAAGTCCTCTTCGGGATAATCATTCAAAATCCTCCTTGGGGAAAACGTTTAAAGTCCCTTTTGGGTAATGCACATTTTATATTCCCCCTTAAAGCACATCATTTAAATCCCCCCTTGGGACAATCATTTCAAGTGCCTCTTGGGGTACACACATCTAAATTCCCCTTTGGTACAATCATTTAAAGTCTCTCCTTAGGGCACATAATTTAAAGTCCCTCCTTGGGACAATCATTTAAAGTCCCCCTTGGAGCAATCATTTAAAATGTCCCCTTGGGGAAATCATTTAAAGTCCCTCTTGGGGCATACACATTTAAAATACCTCTTGGGGTAGGCATTTAAATTCCCTCTTGGGACATACACATTTAAAATCCCCCTTGGGGTAAGCATTTAAAGTCCCTCTTAGGGAATACACATTTAAAGTTCCCCTTGGTGTGATTATTTAAAGTCCCTCTTGGGCATAAACATTTAAAGTACCCTTGAGGTAATCATTTAAATTCCCTCCTAGGGAATACACATTTAAAATCCCCCTTGGGGTAAGCATTTAAGATTCCTCTTTACAACATAAAGTCCTCATTGGGAAAGTCATTTAAAAGGTCCACTTGGTGCAATAGTTTAAAATCCCTCTTAGGAAACACACATCTAAAGTCCCCTTTAGGACAATAATTTGAAGTCCCCCTTGGGTAAATTATTTAAAGTCCCCATTAGACATAAACATTTGAAATCCTCCTATGGAAGCAAGACATTTCAAAGTCCCCCTTGGGCATATTCACATGAAAATCCTACTTTATGACATTCAAAAATAGAAACCCCATTTAGGTTATCATCACATGATGTATATACATATCTTGTATTATTAATAATTATACAAATTTCATCTCACAAATATGGCCTAAGTGTTGTAAATATTTTTCCACTTGGAAACATGATTTGTACATATCATATCATATCACCAAACTAAGTCCTCCAAGAAATCTAACAAAGACCTCTGAGAAATCCAACTAAACCCTCTACACAATCTAACCCTCCGAGCAAGCTAATTAAGTCCTCTAAGCAAGCTAGCTAAGTCCTTCAGGCAATGCTAACTAAGTCCTCTAGGTAATCCAACTAAGTCCTTTGAACACATGCTAACAAAGTCTTTCGGATAAACTAACAAAGTTCTCTGGACAACTCTCAACACTACCCAAGTGATATTTGTACATATTTTTCTCACTTGGATGCATCATCATTTGAAACACCCTTTAAGTGTTTATCCAAGGCCATCACTTACAGGTGAATTAATATCAAACCTTGTATTTACATCATGTAGACCTACCCCCACTCATAGGAATATCAATTATAAAACCATAAGTAGGCTCATCCAATCATCTTCCTAAAAAAATCACCCCTTTTCAACTTGTTCCTATCACTACCATGTAAATTGAATTCATTAATTTAATTCTGGACTCCCCTCTAAAGCCTGAGGTGGTACACATGGTGCATGGTAGCATTTAATGCTTCCTAAAATAAAATCCTCAACATTACTTTAGAATAAAGTATATTCACTCAAATACTCCTTGTTAGTCTATAAATTGGTTGGAGTGGGAGCATACATCAATCATATTTTCTTTCTCATGATGATAACAAGTTTTTGTTCACCATCATATTTTCCCAAAAACCTATGCAATAGTAAGACATGAATTTCAAGACATCATTAAAATTTTATTTACACATTACTTTGCAAAATGTTTGCAAAGATCACATTGCTTATAATAAAATTACAAAATGTTTACAATTAGTATCAAAAATATCAATAACATAAAAAACATTATCAAACATCATTTCAAAGCCTTGCAAAAAGTTTACAGGCATTAAATGTTTCATCTATGTATTTAAATTCCCACTGCTTAGTTAAGTATATCACTTAAACATTGATGAAAAGCAAAAATTTTCATCTACATAGTTAAGTACCCACTCTTTAGTTAAGGATACCACTTAAACATTGATGAAAATAAAAAAACATTTCATCTACACACTTTATTACCCACTCCTTAGTTAATGATATCACTTAAAAATTCATGAAAAAAAATATCTCATCTACATCTTTAAGTGCCCATTCCTTAGTTAAGGATATCACTTGAACATTAATGAAAAGCAAAAATATTTCATCTATGCAGTTAAGTTCCCACTCCTTAGTTAAGGATATCACTTAAACATTGATGAAAAGCAAAAATATTTCATCTACGTAGTTAAGTGCCCACTCCTTAGTTAAGGATATCACTTAAAAATTTATGAAAAGCAAAAGTATTTCATCTACGCTATTAAATACCCACTCCTTAGTTGAGGATATCACTTAGAAAAGAAAAAATATTTCATCTATGTAGTTAAGTGCCCACTCCTTAGCTAATAATATCACTTAAACATTGATGAAAAGCAAAAATATTTCATCTATGCAACTAAGTGCCACTCCTTAGCTAAGAATATCACTTAAAAATTGATGAAAATCAAATATCTTATCTATGCAATTAAGTTTTTCATAGAGTATGGCACTTAAAATTGATAAGAAGAAAAATACTTCATCTATGTAGTTAAGTTCCCACTCCTTAGTAAAGGATATCACTTAAATATTGATGAAGAATAAATACCTCATCTATGCAGTTAAGTGCTTCATAGAGCATGGAACTTAAACATTGATGAGAAACATATACATATTACGGGTAGCTCATGTAAGTAGTTAAGTGTTTCATAAATCATGGAACTTAAACATTGATGAGAATAAAAATGTTATCTCAAAATATACATATTACAGGTACCTCATCTACACAGTTAAGTGCTTCATAGAGCATGGAACTTAAACATTTATGAGAAGAAAAATATTATCTCAAAATATACATATTACAAGTACCTCATCTACGTAGTTAAGTTTTTCATAGAGCATGGCACTTAAACATTGATGAGAATAAAAATATCATATCATGTACATATGCCAGGTACCTCATCATGGCCTAGATATTTATTCTTCATATGGCTCGATAGACCACTATTTAGACATGATGAGACGATGTTTCCTATTACGAATACATAAGAGGGATATCACATCCCAAAACATGTGAGCATTTTCTCTATTAGTTCTATAGACCATCACTTGCAGCATATATCTGAATTGTTATCTATAATTTAGGACTTAAAGCACATTTCAACAGGGTAATTTCACTCCCTTAGCATTTGATCATCATCATGGTTTACAAGACCATTGCTAAGTAATCAATCAAGACTGCCATAACTTAGTTAAATGCTTTAATCAATATTAATACATCAATACATTACAAAAATCAAATCAAATCATCAAATCAACTTCTTCAATATCAATTAACATCCTAGTTCCAAAAGTGATTTCCTACAATATATTTTTGATACATTACTTTTACAATGAATACATCAAAAAGGGGCAAAATGTAGACATCCAATTTTGACACATCTAGCCAACAACATCCTCAAATAAAAGTACCAAACAAAACCTCAAAGCATTCTAACCTTGTCAAAGTAGGCATAAAATTTGGCATGTTTTATCAATTCTAAATCCTAGCAAAACTCATCAATTACCTTTCCTTCACAAGCCTTTTAATCAAGCAAATCAAATCAATCATCTTCATAAACAAATTTGGGGTTTTTATAGCCATGAAAAGTAAGGTAATTTTTGGGTTAGATTTTTACCTATAAAATCATCACAAAACATCACAAAAACACCACCATTAGATCAGGCTTAAAAATATATTTTCGATGAGTATAGATAAGCCTATTTTTGGATATCTATTGATGTTCAAACTGTGTAAAAACTGCACCTAGCTAGACAAATTGGTGTTTTTGGCCTTAATTGTGAATTTGGCACTAGAATTTTTGGAACCAGTGGTAAATTTAGAAAAAGAAACTCATAATCGTCTAGCACAATTCAAGGGCACTTATATTCCTTCATCCCACTCCCTCCTCCAATCACACATTCTCCAGCTCATCCTAAACCTACAAATTTCAAATTTTGGTTTTTCTTCTCAAAGGTATTTCTCCCCCCAATTCCTCCTTCAAATATCTATAAGTAGAAACCATTGGAGAGGTATTTAGAGAGCTTTCTAAGGCTAACTACATTATATAAATATGCTTCTAGCATTCTTATTCTAGATCTTTTTCTTTAGCATTCTTCATTTCCAAGTACTTGCAAGCATTTGAGAGGTAAGACGAGCAAGATAAGGATGATATTGGGGTAAGGAGGTTACCTTGGAGGAAAGGAAGATATATATCCTAGCATATTTCTTCTCTCCATTCATCTTTGCTTCACTTTGAATTTTATCCTCTAGGTTGTATCCTTGATAACTTGAATTTCTGCTTGACATTTCTAAATTTTATGCTTCTAATTCATATTTTAGGGTTCTAATCTCTATTTGTATCCATATAACATTGTGTTTGTAAACTCTTTTTCAAGCATATCATCTCCATTTAGCCTCTAACATCTCTTTTGTAAGTCTAATTTGGTTTACATTCATTTTCCATACATATTTTGAGCATAATCCTCTCTTTTGCAAGGTTTTATTACATTTCCTTTATACATTTCATATCATAACACTTGATGCCCTTTTATTTATAGTCATGTAATTTATATTGGTAGTATACTAACTCTTTCATTTTATTCCATGTTCATATAATCTAATCTCTAATCATTTGCAAGCTTCATTTCATCTCCTATTTAGGTATTTTCTTTATAATCTCCAATTTTTTGAAAGAATTATCTCTATTACATCTAAGATATTTATTTGCAGGTCATATCTCTTACTTTTCAGGTCTATTTTTGAGCTTCATATGCTTGTTATCCTCATCTAATTTTATGTTCAAACATTTTTTTCCTTGCATATTAAGTAGATTTGCATTCACTTGTCATCTCATGCTTTTCAGTCTTATTATAGACTAAACATAGTCCTATTACATTTTTATTTCATGTTGAAGGCTCTTCTTGCTCCTTATTTTGTGTAAGGTGGAATTGAAACCTCTATTGCAACTTTTTAAATTGTAAAAATAGTCTAAAACTTTGTTATATAGGATAATATTTTACTTGTTTTATCTTATTTGCTTTCCAAATACTCCTAATATTACTATGGTATTAGGTACGAGGTGTAGACCAATTGGTTTGACCAAACCCCGTAAGGGGGTGGAGTTCCAAGGTTCAAATCTTGGGCCTCGCCAGACTGAATGTTTATCCCTTTATTGGTGCTTTCATTTGTGTAAAAGGTTTAAAATGATTGTGGTATGATGGTTATAGGAGCAGACTATGCGGAGATCTATGTAGAGGCTTTCGGGGTGGACATCGTAAAATACTATGGCGGCCATAAAAATTCGGGCAGCCTACCTGGATTCATGGCGGCTACCGATTCCACCATGTAAATTCAAAAAAAATATTGCTATGGTATTGATGCAAGACTAACATTGTCTTGTCCATCTTACCAATAGCATCTCATCATTTAGATTTTATGTTTTTCTTTAACTTTTGCAGTAGATTCTTTAAATTTTTACAATAGCATTTACCTTATTTTTCATGCTAAAATTGATATTCTTTAGTATACATCTTTCCCTTCGTATATCGCTACATTTACTTTTTATATGTAGCCATATACACATCTTTCTTTGCTTTTGATCATTTTATTGTAGGTCTATATGCATTCTTTGCACTCCAATCTTTGCTCCTATCTTTTTATTGCTGCATTTACTTCTTATTTGCAGCCATATACATATCTTTCTTTGAATCTAATAATTTTATGGTAGGTCTATTTGCATTCTTTGCACACAAATCTCTACTCATACCTCATTTGTTGTATTTTTATTTAAAATTGCATTAATATCCATCTTGCAGAACCACATTTGTTGTCTTTCTTTAAAATCACAGTCATGCATCTCTTGCATACACTCATTTGCTGTGTTTTATTGAAAATTACAGCCATTCATCTCTTGCATACACTTTATACTGTATTTTATGTAAAATTGCAGCCACATATACATTTTATGCTCACTAATTACTATATTTTATGTAAAATCATAGCTATCCACACCTCTTGCACACAACTCATTGTTGCATTTTATTTAAAATTACAACCACATACCTCTTTCAGGAATCACATTGTTATTTAATTGCTTTTAATCACTTTATTGGAAGGTTGTTTGGCTTGTCATATTACTAGCCTTTGTCATTTCCCGTGTCCATGCTTTTTAAGACCACTTAAGCTCAAATTTATTTGGATTTAATAGACACATCTATTTTATGTCCACTCCCTTTTATCATAGGAATAATAGCTTTTTGGCTAATTTTATCCTCTTATTGTTTATGCCTTTATAATCAAAAATATTTATTGATCATTTAATTTCTTTAAATTTTCAAGCATATTGATTACATGCTCATTTATACTTTGTTGCATCATCTTGGTTTTTAGCATTATCTTGTTCATATTCTAATCTCTTATTTACATGCTCTCACATTTTAAATCTCTACATGGCATTACTTCATTTAAATAAACACACTCACATGCAAATTTTCTATTCACATTGGCTTTGAATATTAATCCAAATAGCATTTTAAGTTAACACTATCTTTTTGCATTCTCTCACTCATAGTTTGTTTACTAGTTATAATATCTATCTCAATTCCTTCCATAGAAATGTTGTATTTTCCTCGTCAATGTCATAACTCTAATCAATAGCAATTTGGAGGCATTTTTTACCCTTTTCTTACTTTTGAGATATCCCTAAGATATTTAAACATCAAAAAATAGGGATCTCCTCCTTTTTGATAATCTAATCTCAATGTCTATAACAAATGTCATCTGTGCTTATCCGATTGGGAGTCCGCTTCCCACATTTTTCTTTTTTGTCCTTTTTCTAGAATGGTCATTAATAAACCTCTTCAAGTTTTTCACTTGGTTTGGGTCAATCCTCCGTCAATTTTTGACTTTTTTTACCAATGGCCTAATCCTTTCATAAATCCTATGCTTAAAGTATTGTGCAAGTTTAGCCTTCAACATTTCTTATGGAAAATCTGGCTTAAACGTAATCGTAGAGTTTTCGATAAAAAAATTGTCCAACCTTAATACATTTTCAATAAAATCATACTTTTTGCCATAGAAAATTCTCTAGATGTGCCTTTTAATCCACATCCTTGTCCCCCTTTTGAGAGAAATATCTTAAAGTCCTATAACATCAATCTTGATGACCCCAAAAGTGTTGATATTCCCAATCCTAGAAGTAATATTAAATGGATTCCTCCTCCTCACGGTTGGGTTAAACTCAATTTTGATGGTGCGGCAAAAGGAAACCCTGGGTTAAGGGGGGCTGGTGAAATCCTAAGGGATCATCTAGGAAATCCTATTTTTGCCTATTTTGAACCTCTTGGTGTTATCACCAACCATATTGTTGAGGCCAAAGTTGTTTTTAGGGGTCTTCAATTTATCAAAACTATCCCAGGAAACATCATTGTGGAAGGAGATTCCTGAAATATCATTAACTACTTGAAGTATTCTAAGCCTATTAGCTAGAGGATCAGATGAATTATTGAAGATTGCAAGCAAATTCTTAAGCGGCAACATAATTGCATACTCCAACATGCCTACATAGAGGTCAATACTATTGCTGATAAGCTGGATAACATTGGGGTTCATGCCCAAGGACTCTTAACATGGATAGACAGTCTACCTGCTGAGGTGGATGACATTCTTAAAAAGGACAAATCTCATATTATACATGATGGGTTGTGATTTGTCTTTCAGTCTTAGGCATTTTTTTTTTAGATTTGTTAGATACTCCAGCATTATTCCTTCGACCTTTGGTCTTGTCTCACTTCAATAACCCATCCTATTTTGCTAATGTGGATCCACACACCCATAGGCTCTATTTCCTATTTCAATATTACATTTTTCAATATCCGTAAACTTTTTTGAGTAACCACTCATTCCCATAATTCCAAGGTGTTTTTTCGCATGAGTTTTAATGATTTGAACCTCGTGAGCCTTGATAAGTGCATTTTATTTTTTTTGAGATCTTTCTGTAGCCTCCTCGATCGAAGGTTGGTCCCGAAAATCAATTTGGAGACCATCCCAAAACTTTTGGGGCATTGTGCTCGAATTTATTGCTGGGAAAGTTTTTCATGTGTCCTAAATTATCACGCTGCCTTTTTTGAGTGTCGTCATGCCATTGGCTATGCCCTTAACCTAATCCTAATTCATAGATCTTACCTTTTCCCTATCCAATCCTTGCATGTCAAAAGTCCCAATTCCTTTGTGCAAATCATTTCATGGTCCCAAAGCAAAAAATTTTAGGGCACCATCTTCCTATTTTTAGCCTTCATGCATGCTCTGTTCTTTATCATGGTGTCTCAATCCTTTATCATCATTTGCCCCCTGATCCTTGTGCTTTCTTGTTCTATGTCCTCTTCCCTGTCTACCATTATGAAGGAAAGAAAACCTGTTTACATTGAGCCTATTGTTCTTGAGCTTAGTCATTTGATCCGTGACTTATAGATAAACAAAATAAATAGTGCCTTGATTGAAATTTTCAAGCTCTTCTCAAGGTTCAATGACACCATTTCAAAGGATTTTGCTGACACTTAGGATAGAGGTTATGTCACAATCCATGGGGTCTAGTACCATATCTCCTTTGAGTTGTTGTCAAGATTGACTGGGCAGCCCTTGAACAAAAAGCTGATCTGGTGCAACAAACATAATTGGGAAGCTGAACTGACCTTCTTCGAAAAAAAAAAAATTTGAGGTCCACAAGAACTATAGAAATTGGTTGTATCATGAACACATTTCCCCTACTTTGCAAAAAATTTTAGTTCCCGTAATGCAATACCTATCCTGTGATAATCTAGACTCGCAGTTATGTTGTTTTCTTATCGCCTATATGAATCACTTTCATGATACCAAAGCCATGAATATCCCTACTGTAATTTTTTGGTCCATCGATTATGCCATTATAAACTCTCATAAAAATGAGGATGCCCTTCCAAGTCACCAAGAAAATTTTCAAAGTCCTCTATCACTATATCCTCCTTAACTTCCCTAATGGTAACATTCCCACTCCTAAATCAGATGAAGCGAATTCATCCTCTACCTTGAGTCCTACACATTCCAATCCTAAGAGGAAGATCAAAATTGAAAAACCCCATCCTATGGCTAGGAAGAAAATTAATGTGGATTCAACCCCTATTAGAATCTCCCAACGTATGAAGCTAAGGGAAGTTTTAGAAATCCCACCTTCCATCTCAGGCAAGCCTTCCAAAGCCCAATCCTCTTGGCCTGATTTGGTTGATAAATTTCTCCATAAGCTGGTTATCCATGCCACCAATGCATCCATTTATCACTTGGAGGCTTCCCACATTGCCATCGGTAAGGCCATTGAGAGCCTCAAATAACAGAGACACAACCTCAACCTATTCGTCTTTTGTGACAATTTCAATGGTTTTGCTGTTGAATCCCCCTATGATGTTAAAGAAGGGGCTACCAAATACGAGGTTGTAGAAATTACAAAATATACCTACCTTGATGGTTTGAAGGATATTCCAAAGGTGAAAGAGACCTCAAAGTATGCAAAGGAGGATGCAGTAAAGTACAATTTTTTTAATGTTGATGTCCACACTTTTCTACAGCCCGATGCTCTTCCTTGATGGCACTTTCTTCTTGTATCAATTTCTATTTTGGGATATTCTCCATTTCTTATGGTTTTGTGGTGTGCTGTTGGGTCTATCCTTTCTTGTCTCCTTCTTTTTGCCTTCTAGTGTTGTTCCTTTATGTTCCTTTGTGCTAAAGGATTACTGGTAATCCTTTAGGTTGCTTTTTGAGTGTAATGGCTTAAGGCCTTTCAGTTTTGATGAGCTTCACTATGTTATTCATGTTTCTCTTTTCCTCCTCGTGTTCCTCTGAGTTCATTTTTGTAAAAGGTGATAAGGAACCTTTCAAATGCCATTTTTTAATTAATATAATTAGCTTACCAAAAAAAAATGCTTTCAATTTCACCTCAAAACACTTTAATATTCTATCACGAAACAAAGTCGTTTATCAAATTGTGGTAACTTTATCATCTCTTCTTCCACTCCAATAAATGTATGCATAAGAAATATTGTTTTAATGGGGGATATGTTCAGCTAGGAAGATATATTATCACCTCACAACAGTTAGGTAGACCCCCAAATTATATAAACCTAACTTTTAGTCAACCTTTACAAGTTATCAAACTCTCCACCAAAGTCTAGCAACACTTCAAATTCTACTAAATCTCTAAAATAGGTAATTCAGCCACTTGGCACTCCTTTATCATTGTATTTTCATTATTTTCTACTGCCTACTATTTGTTTTCATAACTTGTTTACCTAAAATTACATCTCCTTTGGTCAATCAAGGAACCCTTAGAATAGTCTAAATTCCTTTTCTTTAATCACATTTATTTTGGACAAAATCAAATAATCTTAGCATAAGATATAAACTATTTCCATCAAAAGCAATTAGAAAAGAAATTAAAATTCATATAGATTACATCTTATGCTAGATTATCTTTGTTGAGCAAGGTACAGGGATAGTATTGTCATTTTTGTCAACACACTCAGATGGACAGGTTGATGCAGTGGACAGTTGTTCAGAGGTTGTTAGAAGTATGTACAGTGGTGCTCAATGCTTATAAGTATGTTTGATGTTTGGGTGAAGTTGTTACAGGTTTTTCATTTAAATTTGCAAAATTTGCAAAAATCATCAAGAAGTTATCAAAGTAGCAAAATTGTCAAAGTTGTAAAAATCGTCAAAGTTACAAAAACGTCAATGGAATGTTTTGGATAGCCCAAGATACTATTTGGAGGTTTTGTGATCATTAGAAAGTGTGGTTTTAGTGTTGGAACGATCGGTTGCTTCATCGGTGCATTGTTGGTCAATTTCATGCTTTATGTGACAGGTGTAAAATTTGTATCGAAGGTCAATTTGCAGGAGGAATATTAAGAAATCCATGAGTAATTGGACCTAAAATGTTTTACTAGAGGTATCTGGATATACTATGAGCTTAAGGTTTAAATTTTAGTCCAAACAGAGTCCGTAAGAAGAAACGGTGAGCGTTGCAAAATGGCTCTAGAGCACTTTTTCCAGTTTATGTGATAGGTGTAAAATCAGCATCAGAGGCCACTTTGATATCCATGAATATTTAAAATTTGAAATTTAAACCGAAGGTATTCAGTTTATCCAAGAATATATGTTTTAATTTTTAGTCCATTTGGAAAATTGAGGAGGAAGTTATGATTGTTACAAAAATCCCTGTCAGCTATTTTTGGTAATTTTGGCAGTTTCTAAGAATATAACGGTTGAGTGGTACTTTTGTGTAACTAAAAAAAGTGCTGAGTTTTTTTAATGTGAAGCATATATATGTTTTAAAATAAAAGGGAGATAATATTTTTCTAGAGAAAGGATTGTCGATGAATGTTGTGAAGAATTTTTTTCTTTGGCATTTTGACTGAAAAATGTGCAAGGTGTGAGATAATCAATGTGCAAAGTTGAGAAGATTGAAAAGGTTAGAAAAAATATTTTAGAGAAGATTTGTGAGCTAGAACACTCAGGGTCTTTTTAAGAGATTTAAAACATTTATTAGAGCTTTTTAAAATTGTCGGGTCGGTGCTTGGAAACAAGGGTCGGTGCTCCTTATAGTTGGTGCTTCTAAATTCCGGGTTGGTTGGTGTCATTCCCTATAGTTGGTACTACAAAAATATTGTAAAGACCAAACATTTTCAAGGTTGGATTTGGATGGGAGTCCAAACAGTCCATTGGCATAGTGGTTTTGCCACATCGGGTTTCCACTATAAATCTCGTGTTATGTGATGCATGTTTGTGTGATTGCTTATTTTTATTTGATTTCATAGTTGGATTAAATTTTTAATACACACTAATTCACCCCCATATCAATGTCACACTTAGTTAAAAAATTGGTATCAGAGCCAAGTTCCTAAATAGGCTTAACCAGCTAGGGTGATCTTGGAAGTGACACAATGGTAGGTGGTGAAGGCTTCTCATAAAACAAAACATCATTGTTTTATGAAATTAATTATGCATTTTGGAGACTCAAGATCCAAACATATCTTTGTGCTTTGGGATACGATATTTGGAATTCAATAAATAGTGGATACACAATACCCACCACTTCTCCAACCAATGTTTCTGGTAAGAAACTATTTTAGAATGACTCAAAAACAAAGAATGCTATCATGTGTGGATTAATGGACAATGAACTGGTAAATATTATGGGTTGTAAAATGGTAAAGGAAATATGGGATAAACTTAATAGCATTCATGAAAGAGATTTTAAGATCAAGGAGGCCAAGTTACAAACACATCGAGCTTAGTTCGAAGGATTAAAGATGAATGAGAATGAGAATATAGAGGCATATATGCTAAGAGTTAATGGTTCAATCATACATTTTCTGGTTACTATTTTAAATGCAATGGTTATGGACAAGATTTTAGATTGCAAAGATAATGTAGGACCAAGGAATTTTACCAGTAGAAATATTTTTTCACCTTTTATGGATTATACAGTAGAATGTTATAATTGTCATAACTTTGGGCATATTGAAAGAAATTTTAGAAGTACATTTGCATCAAATCAAATTTAGGGAAGAAAATTTTTAGCCAAGAATTAAAAAAATAGAAAATTTCTCGAAAAACATGCACAAGCTACTGAAAAAGAAAAGCCAAAATAAGAGCCCAAAACTATAATCAAACCGGAGTGGAAAGAAAAAGAGCAACCTAAGGAACAAAAGGAATCCTTGATTGTACAGATGACATTTAAAGCGTAGAATAAATCCACATCATGGATACTTGATAGTGGATGATCCAGTCATATGATAGGTGACAAACATAAATTTGAGAAGTTGCAGCAATATGAAGGTGGTTCAATGAAATTCGAAAACAATTATGGAGCTAAGATAGTTGGTAGAGGTTTAGTTAAGATCAGTGATGGAAAAATTAGGTCAGAAGAAGTCTTTTTTTTGGTTGGCCTAAAGTATAACTTGTTGAGAGTAATTCAGATTTGTGACAGAGGTCATGATGTGATCTTTAAGAAGCAGGGTTGTGAAATCAAAAAGATAAATAGTGGGAAGTTGATAGCAACTGGATTAAGGACATCTGGCAACCTATACACTCTATAGGAGACTTAATATGGATATTTCTTGATTGGACAAGAAGAAGAAAATTGTTTGTGGCACAAGAGGCTCGATCATATCAGTTTTGACAACATAGTAAAAATCAATTCAAACAAAGCAGTGAGAGATATTCCCACCATTGGAAAACCATCAAATAACATTTGTGTTTCATGTCAAAAAGGGAAGCAAACTAGAGTCCCATTTAAAAAAAAATAATACTATACAAGAAAACCTTTGGAACTAGTACATACTGATTTATGTGGACCCATGAGAACGCAAAGCATAAAAGGTGACAAATATTTCATGTTGTGTATAGATGACTGTTCCAGTATGACATGGGCATTTTTTTTTAATCATAAATCATAATATTTTGAGATGTTCAATATTTTCAAAAACCAAGTTGAAAATCAAACAACAAAAAGGATTAAATGTTTAAGGTTAGACAGAGGAGGATATTTCATTTTAAAGAATTTCACAGAGTATTGTGAAAAATATGGCATCAAGAGATAGTTTTCAGCAGCCAAGACACCTCAGCAAAATGGTGTGGTAGAGAGAAAGAATAGGACAATGTAGGAAATGACACAAACTATGTTGATTGAGAACAAAGTAGCAGACATATTTTAGAAAGAGACAATCCATATTGTAGTATACATCCAAAATAGGTGCATGTTGAGGATGCATGAAAGAAAAACTCCTTATGAGTTGTGGTTCGGTAAAAAGGCAACAACAAGATATTTTAAAGTTTTTGGCAGCAAGTGTTACATCAAAATAATTGAATAAAACCTTGGTAAGTTTAAATATAGAGCGGATGAAGGTATTTTTCTTGGCTATTATTCAAAAAGCAAAGCTTACAAATGTTACAACAAGAGGCTAAGAAAAATTGTGGAAATTTCCAGTGTTAAAGTTGATGAAGGGAACGAGTAATTAGCTATGAAGAGAACTACCCAATTTATGAAGAGGTCATTGAAGGAGATGAGGAAGAGGAAATGAAAAAGAAACTAAGAATTGACTTAGAGGATTTAAAAAGTGATTCATAATTGGATGAAAACAAGAAATTCAAAATAGGTAGTTAGAAGAAAGATCATCCTAGAGAGCAAATAATTGGAGACCCCATAGTTGGTGTTCAGACAAGAAGAATATTAGTAAGTAACTACTCTTTACTATCCAACATTCAGCCCAAAAATGTTGCCGAAGCAAGTAAAGATGAAATTTGGATAAAATTAATAAATGA
This sequence comes from Wollemia nobilis, assembly GCA_028583015.1. Taxonomy (NCBI): domain Eukaryota; kingdom Viridiplantae; phylum Streptophyta; class Pinopsida; order Araucariales; family Araucariaceae; genus Wollemia; species Wollemia nobilis. The sequence goes on along the minus strand of JAQPPZ010001031.1, from coordinate 2,469,753 downwards.
AGAATTAGATCAGATCGAGAAAAACAACACTTGGGAGTTAGTACCAAGACTTGTAAATAAAAATGTAATCGGTACTAAATGGGTCTTTTAGAAAAAATTGAATGAATACAAATAGGTATTCAGGAACAAAGCAAGATTGGTATGCAAAGGGTATGCGCAAGTTGAAGGTATTAACTTTGAGGAAACCTTTGGACCTGTGGCCAGTCTAGAGGCAATTAGAATGTTTCTTGCTTTAGCAGTTTACAAGAATTTCAAAGTTTATCAAATGGATGTGAAATCAACATTTTTGAATGGAAAACTTGAAGAAGAGTTTTATATTGAGCAACCAGATGGTTTTCAGCTTGGTGATGATCCCAACTTGGTTTTCAAGTTGAAGAAATAATTATATGGCTTAAAATAAACACCCCAAGCATTGTATGCAAGGCTAGATAGTTATCTTACTCAGCAAGGGTTCAAGAAATGTATGGTGGATAGTAATTTGTATGTCAAAAAAAAAAATGGTCATCATATTGTTGTTTTTGTATACATAGATGATATCATATTTGGCAGCAACAAAGATGAGTTATGTAAAGAATTAGCAAATAATATGCAGAAAGAGTTTGAAATATCAATGATTAGTGAACTTTCATATTTTCTCGGATTGCAAGTTAATAAAAAGGAGAAGAGCATATTTATTTCTCAAATTAAATATGTGAAAGAGATGCTAAAAAAGTTCATAATGGAGGATTGCAAGCCAGTTAGCACTCCCATTACGACAGGTTGCAAGTTGAGCAAGGATGAAAAATCTCCACTTGCTGATCAAACTATGTACAAATCCACGATTGAGAGCTTATTTTACTTGAAAGCTACTAAACCAGATATTTTGTAGGTAGTATGCATGGTAGCATGATTTCAAGCTAGTCCCGAGGAGACTTATGTGACAGTAGTGAAGAGGATTGTTTGGTACCTCAAGGGTACTATGGAGTATGGGTTATGGTATCCGAAAGGTAAGGACTTCACCCATATTATGTATTCAGATGCAGATTGGGTAGGATGTGTAGATGAAATGAAGAGTACCAATGGAGGTGCATTCTATATTGGTGATAATATTGTTGCATGACATAGCAAAAAGCAGGAGTCGGTCCCATTATCCATAGTAGAGGCAGAGTATATTGCAGCAACATCATGTTGTACATAGGTGCTTTGGATGAAACAAACTTTGAAGGATCTTGGAATAAATTTTAAATAATACGGTATGTATTCTTGCACAAAACATATTGCTATTTGATACCATTTTTTGAAGGAGAAAGTTGTGGAAGGTGAGGTTAAGTTGGATTTTGTTCCAACAATAGAACAAGTAGTGGATATCTTCACCAAACCATTGCCTAAGGAAGTTTTTGAGTATTTTCATAAGAAATTGGGAGTGGTCACACTTCCCAAGCATTGAATAGCTATCGAGGCCACATTCTTAGGAGGAACATGTGTGTCTTTGTTTATATTTTTGCTCATGTTTGTGATTATTGCTAAGTGTAATAATTTTTGTCTGAGAATGTTGTACATGGACTCAAGGGAATTTTCTAGCATCTCTTTGGCCTTGTTGTAAAAGGGGGAGAATATTTACAAGAAAATGTGCATGTTTTGCCAACAATTCCAAAGGGGGAGATTGTTGAACAAGGTGCAGCGACAGTATTGTCATTGTTGTCAACACACTCAGATGGACAGGTTGATGCAGTGGAAAAATTTTTAGAGGTTGTTCGAAGTATGTACAGTGGTGTCCAATTATATGAGGATTTTTTTGATGTTTGGGTGAAGTTTTTATAGGTTGTTTGTGCAAATTTGCAAAATTTGCAAAAATCATCAAGAAGTTGTCAAAGTGGCAAAATTATCAAAGTTGCAAAAATTTTCAAAGTTGCAAAAATTTTCAAAGTTGCAACAACATCAATGGAATGTGTTGGATAGCCCAAGATGCTATTTGGAGGTTTTTTGATCATTATAAAGTCTAGTTGCAATTTTGGAACGACCGGTTGCTTTGTCGATGCATTGTTGGTCAGTTTCATGCTTTATGTGATAGATGTAAAATCTGCATCGGAGGTCATTTTGCAGGAGGAATATTAAGAAATACATGAGGAATTGAACCTCAAATTGTTTACTGGAGGTATCTAGATATACTGAGAGCTTAATTTTTAAATTTCACCCCAAATTAAGTCCGTAATAAGAAACGATGAGCGTTGCAAAATGGCTCTGGAGCACTTTTTCCAGTTTATGTGACAGGTGTAAAATCAGCGTCAGAGGCCACTTTGTTGAAGGTAATACGAATAATCCATGGAGTTAAAATCTGAAATTTAAACTGAATGTATTCGGTTTATCCAAGAATATATGTTTCTATTTTTAGTCCATTTGGAAATTTGAGGAGGAAGTTATGACTATTACAAAAATCCCTGTCAGCTCTTTTTGGTAATTTTTGCAGTTTCTAAGAATATAACAGTTGAGTGGTACTTTTGTGTAACTAAAAAAAAAGAGCTACATTTTTTAATGTGAAGCATATAATATATGTTTTAAAATAAAAGGGAGATAAGGTTTTTTTAGAGAAAGGATTGTCGATGCATGTTGAGAAGAATTTTTTTCTTTGGAATTTTGACTGAAAAAATGTGCAAGGTGTGAGATAATCAATGTGCAAATTTGAGAAGATTGAAAAGGTTAGAAAAAATATTTTAGAGGATAAAATTTACAAGCTAGACCACTCAAGATATTTTTATGATATTTAAAACATTTATCAAATATTTTTAAAATTGTTGGGTCGGTGCTTGGCAACAGAGGTCGGTGCTCCTTGCAGTTAATGTTGCTAAATTTCGGGTTGGTTGGTGTCATTCCCTATAGTTGGTACTACAAATATATTGTAAATACCAAAAATTTTGAAGGTTGGATTTGGATGGGAGTCCAAACAATCCATTGGCATAGTGGTTTTGCCACATCGGGTTTCCACTATAAATATGGTGTTATGTAATGCATGTTTGTGTGATTGCTTGTTTTGATTTGATTTCATAGTTGGATTAAATTTTTAATACACACTGATTCACCCCCCCTCTCATTGTCATGCTTAGTTCAACAATATTCTTGTATTCATCTCTTGTTTACCTTAAAATATCAAAATCTCATTTAGTTAGCCCATCAAAAATCAAAATAGCATATAAGATAGCTCTTGTATTATTGCATTTGTATGATATAAACTTAGCATGCATTTAGATGATCTTCATTTTTAGGTCTTAAATAACCTTTAAGGATAAAAAAAGAGTCGAGATAGATAGTGATCCAAAACCTTAGGTGTTTTCTTTGAACAAACCTATATGAAACACCAATCAACAAGAATTTACATCAACTTCTATAAACATGAGAGAATTGAATTGAGTGGAGGTCTAGTCATGTAGAGGATATTTATATCCTTGGGGTCTCCTTTGGAAAGAGACCCTCAAGTAGGGAAGTAGATATTTCAGTGAATCTCCCCATGCATGTTTGACATTAATTCAAATTTTAAGAGGAAATAACATTTTCCTTGACTACAATTGTGTTGATCATGGTTTTGGGATCTCTCACTTTCAAGAAACTATTTCACATTTGTGATGTAAAATTGAGATTCACTTATGTTGACTACTCTAACCATGGCATAGAGCTAGCTCATGGTCATGATCACTTTTCGACTAGAAAATACTTTAACTATATTGACTATGGTTTTGATACATCCACCTTATACCACTAGCTTAGAAAGTTTGACTCACAATTGCAATTCAAAACTTGAAATCTTCAAGTTTTACCATTCTAACCATGGAATTGATGTACCCCATGGTCATGGCTTGATTTTGTTGAAGTGCAAGTTTGGACACATTTATCGTGATTTTGACAATGCTTTGGGTCATGATCCCCTTTTAAATTGATCATATATTTGCTAAATTAATCATGATTTTGGGTATGCTCAAGGCCCTGGCTATTTTTTCCTTTGGTGGATTTTAAATACACTAACTACAGTTTTTAGACATCCCATGATTACAATTCACTTTCACCTAGGTGCTCCTTATACTACATCAATTGTGCTTCTGGGAAATCTCATGGCCATGGTTCTTTCACAACTTGATCCCCTTTTGACCATACTGACTATAGTTTTGAGTAGGTTATTATCATTCATCCATAATTTTTTATCTGTTGGGCTACTTTGACTCACCTTTGATTGTGGTTTTGAGTTTTTTTCTCAATACTTAGCCATTTTTTTTTTCCAGATTCTTAGCTATGTAGCCATTTTGGACTACACTATTGGTACCTCCTAGGGGAATTTTCTTATAAAATTATAGAAATCAAAGACTTATTCATTAGGTAGATGGAGTCAAAAAATAATTGAATGAAAACGTAGAAATGATATGGGAAATAAATGAATGATGTGGGATGAAAAATGAATGAATGAATAAGTGATATGCAATGGAGAGTGGAAAATGAGAATAAATCAATGAATGAAGTGTGATATGGAACAGGGAGAAGAAATAAAAGGGCTAAGGCTAGTTGTAAAATTTGACTCTATCTTTAATATCATGTGACTGTCACTCTCTAGAAATTTTTGAATGATTTTCTAAGGAGTAACAATGCATATGGAAGTAAGAGAAAAGGAAAGATCTCCTCTCTTTGGAAATTCGCTTAGCATTTTTTTCTTATAGGATACTACTTCATGCTTTCCTTATGTTCTCATAGCTCATGGTATTTTTACTGTACCTAACACATGTTAGAATTAAAGTCTGTTAGCAATATGTTTAATATTTTTCATGTTTTTTTAGTGGGGTTAAAACTTAAAGGTACTGGACACTCTCCATGTAACCTCATCAAGGTTTGGGGCCAATTTGGGCCCCAATTAGGGGTTCAAATGTAGAAGCCCCTAAAAATTAAGTGTCTAGAGGCAATAGCCCCTGGCAAAAGTTTTAGAATTTATTTTTTGAAATATATTACATTATTTGGTACATACTAACGTACCACTTTTGGTACATCCTTATATTAGGAAAGAGTATCCTAGATTAGAATATGAGTATTTACTTTATGTAATGAATTAAATGCACAAGTATTATTAAAGTGTACAAAGTATTTTGTTATTGTAAATATGCATAGTTGTCCATGTGCACATGAGTCCATAGAATATAAATTTGGAGAGTCTCTAGAAGAGTGAAGGACAAGAGTTATCCATATGAAGAGTCTCTAGGGTTAAATCTTTCTTCCTAATAATGTAGTTGAAATGCATTATTTTTCTTGACTACAATTATTTCAAATGGACCTTCCCAAAATGAATCAAACTTTTGATGATTATCAGGTTTGGTTTTATCTTCATTCCATCTTAGGACTAGGTATCTCATCTTGAAATTTTTTAATGTGGCCATTTTCTCAAACCACCCCTTAGTATCTATTAAATGCTTCTGAAATTCTTCATAGGCTTTATCCATTTCTTACTCCAACTATAATAGTTGTATTAGCCTTGCTTCTACTATATTTTCATATGGTAAATGAGCTTGACCAACCAAATTTTAGAGTAGGTTTTTCAATATATGTGGGAATATTAGATTATTTTCCATACACTAGTGCATAGGGGGATGTTTTAATTGATTTCTTCATGGTGATTATATCTACCCATAATACCTAATTTATCAATAGATGACATATTCTCTTGTTCTCCTTCAATGCTCTCTTCAAAATCCTGAGAAAATTCTTGTTAGTAGATTCTGCTAAGCCATTCCCCCTAGGGATAATAATTTGAGGAATTGTTTAGGTAAATACCATATCTACGACCAAATTCAATTAATTTTACTCCTATGAAATATGGGACATTATCACTCACTAAAGCATAAGGTATGTCAAACATTGTAATGAGGCTTTCAACAAATTTAATAAAAACTTCTTGCTCAACTTTAATAGTAGGTATTGCTTCAACCCATATAGTAAAGTAATTTGTAGTAGTTAAGATATACTTATGACCTACTAAAGAATTTGGATTTATAATTTCAATGAATTTGATCCCCCACTATTGGAAAGGTTTTTCAACCTGAATTGGCCTAAGTGGAAATGATGCATTTTTGTTTCTTCCTACATATCTCTAACACTTATCATAATATATTGCTTTTCTAAAAGTTTCAACAAAAATAGTATGTAAATAATAGTTTTCTCTTAGTATTTTCATCATAGTTGTTCTACTTGAGTAATGGCCTCCTTATAGCCCCTCATGAAATTCATATAGGATATTTTGTTTTTTTATCATCTTTAACACATCTCAAAAGAACTCCATAAAGGTTATTTACATATATTCCTTCAGGTAGTAGAACATATTTCAAAGATTACAACCTATATCTTCGTCTTTGTGAAGCATTCAAATTTCAAGGGCATGACCCTATTTGGAAGTAATTTATGAGCTAGTCTACCCAATATGAATTATTAGAAATACTATATCCCTCTTGGTCTAATATTGATGATTGAAAAGCTACCATGTGATCTTTGTCTACCTTTGCTGCCAGATCTTGACATAATGTTCTTCCTCTTACAAGATTTATAGGATGGATCTCAACATCATATTCCTAAATTTTAGTAATCCAACATACTCTCTTATCACCTAGCTCTCTTTGTAGGATGATTTTTTTAACATTTACTACACTTATCATAGTCTTACACTAAGCCAAGTACTATAAAAAAAAATTAGTGACTTCATAAATGCAAATACCTACCTCTCAAAAAAATTGTACTTTGTCTAGTATTCATGGAGAGTCCAACTCCAAACTAATATAGGATGTTCATCACCTACATCATCCTTTTGTTTCAATACTTCAACATAGATTTCATCAACACCATAGACATATAGGATGAAATTTTTATTAAAATATAAATTTACCAAAACTTAGGTAGTAGAAATAGCTTGCTTAATTAGCTCAATAACTTGTTTTCTTTTCTTAGTCTATTTGAATTCAAAAAATTTCTTAAGGAGCTCAAAAATAGGCTTTACAATTTGGGTTATATAAATTTTCTTAAAAAGTTAACCTATCCAAAAAAAGACTGTAAATCCTTTTTATTCATAGGAAGAGGGAGATACAATATATATTTCACTCTATATGGACCTATTTATATGCCTTGTTTGGAAACCACATGCCCTAAAAAATTTCCTTCATGAAATACAAATATTGAATTTTTGGGATTAAGAGATATACCAAATTCTCTGCACTTCTGAAAGGCCTCTTCGAAATGCTTCAAGTGTGCTTATTTTTCATGAGAAAACATAGTCATTTTAGTAAAATGATCAACTTATTTAATTTATAAACAATGGGTTTATACAAATGAAACAGGCTTAGAATAGCTTGTAACAAAATGAAACTAAAAATAATCAAACAAAAATTATTTGATCGTCTAATCTAAGTATAGTCTCAATTAGGTACTAACAAACTATTACAGCATGATGGCATCTAGTAGATAAGCCATTATGTGTGAATAAAAAATAATAAAATAATACGCTATGCTATACAACTATAGCCTAACATCCCCCCTTATTACATTATTTGATGTACAAAGATTTATGAAACAACTCAAATTTGACACGTGCAAGTGCCTTAGTAGAGATGTCTGCAACTTGTTCATCGATGTGAATGTACTGGAGCTGAATCTTGTGCTTTGAATCTTCATATCAAACAAAGTGAAATTGAGTATCAATATGCTTTGTTCATTCATGGAACATTGGATTCTTGACAAGTTTCAAAACACATTGGTTATCTCAATTCAAGTTTCTTGGAAGATTATTTGGAATACTCCTACTTGAAATAATGTGATGTAACCATATCACTTCACACACTACTCCTCATGATGCATGATATTCTTCCTTTGTATATGAAAGTGCAACAATTTGCTACTTCTTATTGTGCCAATATATAGGACCAGGTCAAATATGAAATGCATATCATGATATTGATTTTCTATCATCTATAGATCCAACATAATCTGATTTTGTGTATCCTTGTAAGAACTTATCATTATTTTTGTAATCCAAGCCATATTTTTGTGTGCCATAGATATAGTCTAGAACTATCTTCACTACCTTTCAATGACTAATCTTAGGTTCCTACATGAACCTTGAAAGATAGCTTACAATAAAGCTAATATCTGGCCTGGTATTCATTATAAATATGAGACTCCTAATCATATATCGATAGAGAGTTACATCTACCTAAGGAGAGTTTTTGTATCAAGATAGTTGTAACCCAATTTCTATTGGAGTTCCTTTGGCCTTACAATATATCATTCAATATTTTTCAATTATTGCCTTGGCATACTTTATTTGTGTAACCTGATGCGGTTCTTTTTTTGTATAATTACTAAGCTAAGACAGTAATTGAGAAGTCCTAGATCTATCATTTCAAATAAATTTTTCAAGTCACCCTTTAATTTTGCAATCATCTCTTCTAAAATGCTAGTGATGATCAGATCATATACATAAAGCACAAGGATAAATATTTCAAAACCAAATTTCATGAAATAGATATTGGCATCTGATGGAATTCTCTTGAAACCATTATGTAGAATGTAATTATCTATCTTTATGTACCAAGCTCTCGGAGTTTGTTTCAACCCATACAAGGACTTGATCAGTTTGTAAACTTTTTGTTCTTGTCCTTGTACAAAAAATTCTTCAGGTTGATTTATGTACACTTATTTTTTTAAATCACCATTTAAGAAAGCAGTCTTCACATCCATATGATGAAGCTTCCATATAAACTATTCTACCATTACACATAGTACATGAATGGTAGTCATTTTTGCATTTGGTGTGAATATCTCTTCATATTCTATGCCTTCTTTTTTAACATAGCATTTTGCAACAAGATAGGATTTATACTTTTCAATAGTTCCATATACCTTATACTTGACTTTGTATACCCATTTGCAGCCAATGGGTTTTTTACCAGTAGGTATATCAACTAACTCCCATGTTTTATTCTTCATAAGAGGCATATTTTTAGTATCCATAGCTACCTTCCATTGAGGTACACTAAGGGCTTCTTGCACTGAATTTGGTTTATGCTCTACAAATGTAGTCATAAAAAGTATAGTCTTTTGATTCCCTCGTCTTCTTCTTCTTCATCATCTGCATCATCTGCATCTTTAACTTCTTATCTTTCTTGATGAGACATACTTCGAGTATGTGGTTGATCTGAAGTGAGATTAGGTGGTGCATCAATTTGGCATCTCTCATAGTGTTAGTGTACCATTTTAGAGTTTTCTTCTATTTTGGGGGAGTCCTTGAATTAGGCTTCTCAAAATCTAGGTATATAGTAGGATATGTGTCTTTTATATTTTCTAGTGTATCCAACTTGGGAACTTCATCAAATACAACATATTGATTTATATAAATATTCTTGGTTTTAGGGTCAATCAATCGATACCCCTTGGATTCTTCATCATAACTAAGAAAGATACATTGTAAAGTTTTCTAATCTAACTTATGCCTTTTCTTCTTTGGAATGATCATGAAGGCTTTGCACCCAAATATTCTTAGATGAGAAATGGAGGGATTTCTTCCACTTCATGCTTCTTGTGGTGTGACTCCTTGAAGAGCTTTTAAGGGTGCTCTATTCAAGAGATACACAACAGTAGTGATAGATTCTACCCAATATTATTTCCCAATATGTGCCACCTATGAGCATACAATGAACCATATCCATGATGAAATGATTCCTCCTTTTAGTAACTCTATTTTTCTTAGGGGTATAGGTTGTAGTAAGCTATATTTTTATCCCATGTTTAGTGAGATATTTTGAAAAATCATTGGAGGTAAATTCCCCCCTTGATATGAGTAGAGGGTCTTGATTGAACATCCTAATTATTTCTCAAAAATATTATTAAAATACTAAAAATATGAGAATGCGTCTAAAATTAGTTGTAGAAATAAAACCCACATATTTCATGAGTAGTCATCAACAAACAACTAAAAGTACTTATTTCCACCACAACTGTTTGGCATTGGTCTGCACAGATCGATGTGTATCAACTCCAATGATATTTTAGCTTTAAAAAAGCTCAATTAAAATGGTACTTAGTGTTGCTTTCCTGCTAAGTAATCCATGCAAACATGCAAAGTATGAGAAAGGTTTGGTAGACCTAACACCATATCATGCTTACTCAATTAGAGTAGATAGCCTAAAATCCATATCATTTGTGTCATAAGGAAGTAACTTATTTTGAGTTGGTAGCCATAGAAACATAAGGAGTATAGGTATCATCTAATATAAAAAAAACCATTTTATAGGAATTTGTTGCGATATATTTACCCTTATTGGTAATATAGAAATATTTTTATCCATTAACAACTTTAAAGTCAACCACCATATGTTTATCCAGAATTTGAGGCACAAACAACAAGTTGTTGGCCAATCCTAGTATATATAGGACCTTCTTAATTTGGTATTTTCCATTGGAAAGAGTTACTAAAACATTGTCTTCTCCTTGGAATTTTTTGGGTCTTATCATCGACAATTGTTACCGGTTTGCCTTCTTTTGCCTCAAATGAGTCAAACCACCTTTTGTCACCAGTCATATGTTTTTTGGCTCTAGAATCAATATACCAAACATTATATTTCTATTTGGGATTTGTTTGAGTCATGAGCACCTTGTGTGCCCTCTGAAAATATTAATCTAATACTTCTATAACAACATTTCCTTTTTGTTGTCTATTTCTTCTTCATGGTTTTTTTTTGCCCTTTTTCAATTATGGTTTCTTGTTCTTGAACAAACACTTGTTAGTTTCATGATTTTCCATCTCACAAATATTGTAGTACCTCTTATATTTTTGAGGTGTATTTTGTGAGAATTTATGTTTGAACCATTCGAGGAAGATCCCTTCTAAAAGTAGCTTTTTTTTTAATTTCCATATTTTTGAGAAACAATGCATTATTGGACACTTTTTCTCTTTGGTTGTTATATGCTTCGTGTTGTTGAAGCAAATTAACTAACTCTTCAAAATTGACCTGTCTATTAGACAATTGAAGGGAAGTGGCTAGAATTCTAAAATAATTTGTTAAAGATCTCAAAATTATTGATATTAAGAGCTTATCTTCTACTTTATCACCCATTGCATGTACCTTGGCTCTCAGTTCTGCAACTCTGCAAAGAAACACTTTATCCATTTTTTATTCTAAGAGTGTGAAGTTGGGATTGAAGGTTAAGAATCATGGCTTGATTCCTTTCCTAATATATTGTGCATAATTTATCCCATGCATATTTTGTGCACTCCTTTTCACAAATTTATGGTTTAACTTCATCAGTAGTGGTAAGAATTATGATAATCAATGTTCTCGTATCAACATCATCATATGTTTCTTGTTTATATATACTAAAGTTGAGAATTTGAATTTTTCAATCACAAAATCCCACATATTTTCAACCTATAGTATTTCTCTCATCTTTGTTTTCCATGGACCAAAATTCAAACCTTTGAGTAGTTGTGAATCTTACAAGTATGTTTTAGCAATGGCCATTGTGATGGTTCCTTATAACACCAAATTGGTCTCCCTTTATTTATACTGCTAAAGTAGTACTGAAAGGGATTCACTTCTACCTTTGAAACCTAATTAAAAATCCTTCCACATACGTAGGGCACCAAGTCCCTTAAATACTTGGAAGAATTTTTAGTTGGAGGATTTACACCAAGCAATAGAAGTGAATGGGGTAATAATGGAGTGAATATAAAAAAAATGGCTTCCTTATTTCTCCTCGATGATTTATAGAGAACAATAGCTTATAATTCATTGTTGTAGCTATATTAGGTTTTAGATGCATTTGCCCAAATCACGATAGCATCACCTGTAATTGTGGGCCATAGGTACCATAAATACCGAATATTGTTTTGTGCAATAAATTGCACAAAAATAGGTATAAATTTGGGATCTTATTGCTACCACAACACATACATGTTAATGCATAAAATATAATATTAAATGCATATTACAACTTTTATCATGCCCACAAATTTATATTTTCGGAAGGTGTTGGATTCAACTAAAAATGCACCTTTCACAATGCTAATTTAGGTGTCACATTCAACTAAAAATGCACCAATAAATTTTGATTTGCAAAAAGATATTCATAGCTTTTGCTTTGTCCTTGTTTGTTTAGTTTGATTTGTAAAAATACAACAAAACAATTTAGTGTTTCCCCATTTTGTGTTTTTGTTTTGCAAAATAACAAGGTTTTCTCCCCTCTTTTTGAATTTTGATTGTCCTCAATTTTTACAAAAAATCATTTCAATTTTGTTTGATTTGGCTGACTTTTGTTTTTGAAAAAAAAAAATCATCCTTTTGTTTCATCTCTAATTTTACAAAGAATCAATCTAGTTTGACCTTAGGTTTGAAAAATAATGCCCCTTTGAGTTGGTGTTGATTAAATAAAGAATAATATTCCCCTCCTTAAAAACAACTATGCAATTTAATTCTAATTAAATAAAATAATTAAATTAAGTAATTAGTGTGTACTAATTAATCATAATAACTAATTAATTAATTAAATTAAATATATATATATATATATATATATATTTAATATATTAAGTTAAATAATTAAAAAAATGTAATTGTTTGTTGATTTTATGGTTTTAATTTTCATACTAGGGGGAAGCTCTAGCCAAGTATGTTAATGAAATAGTCAACTTCAACCACAAATTAACATAGGGGGCATGATTTCTAAGGCAAGGCATAATACGACCAATAGACACAAAACACAAGCATGGTCAACGTGGTCAATGGGCATGCATTCCAACACATGGATAGTAGCTCCCACATAGGAGTGTATTGAATAACTCATCGAAGAGCTATATGTATCTCTGTGCTTATTAACTTCCCACAACGTCCTCCCACAAGCAATGTGGGATTAAACTCATAGAATAGTTTTGACGTCTACTGAAACAAACTACTCTCACTAAAATCCAATCACAATACACCACTTGATATGGTTAGAGAGGGGCATTTATCTGAGGGATGGGATTGGATAACAATACAAACTTAGGGATCAATTTATTTTTTTTATTTCAATTTGTTTTGCTTTTGCTTGTTAAATATGTGCAGCATGCATGATCTGGTCTAGATCACTGGAAATGGATCTAGTGATCACAACTAATCACCAACGGAGGGGTCTAGATCAATTATTGTCTCACTCAACATGATCGATCACTCCAGTCTATTCGTGATTCATCTATGAAGCACATATAAAAAACAAGGATCTATAGATCCATGCAAGTTTTTTATTTTTATTTTTTTTGTAGTGCAATATTTATGAATCAAAATCTTCTTCAAATGAATGTCTAGCCAAGCGATTTACCCAACGTAAATTGATAGTGATTTTTGTGATTTGAATCACACTCAAGAAGATGTCAATTTGGACTTGCTACACTCTAGTCTATCCAAGCAGTCCCAGGTGGCAATGCAAATGTTTGCTATGGTGAATGAGCTTAGGATGAAGCTGAACAAGACATACAATCAATGTTTTTTTCATATGCATCGCACTCTTTTCACCTACAGAGGAAGGTTGAAACTTGTAGGTAGATAAAAAAAATTTACTGGCTATTTTGTAGGGGCTTACAATGGATGCACTTGATCGGGTAGACCTTTATATACAGATCTAAAGTGTACTACATATCACTCAAACTAGATATCTAGCTTGCATGGTGGCCGATCTTAGCTATTGGTGCTCACACTCAAATATGCAATGATTGTAAGCTCTCATGGACTGTTTTGCCCTATAATGATAGAGAATAGGGTTATGCCATTTTTTTTAAATTGGAGACTCAAAAACAACAACAAAATATTGTTGTATTATACTTGTAGAAAAATTCTCACCCAAATCCCCAAAGGACCAAGGTGTGCCTTGATACCAATATAGTAAAATGATCAACTTATTTCATTCATAAATCATGGATTTATACAAATGAAATAGGCTCAGAATAGCCTATAACAAAATGAAACTAAAAATAATCAAACAATATATATTTGATCATCTAATCTAAGCATAGTCTAACTTAGGCACTAACAAACTATTACAACACAATGGCATCTAGTAGATAAGCCATTACATGTGAATAGAAAATAATAAAATAATAAACTATGCTATACAACTATAGCCTAATAGTCATGTCACCCAAAAATATAGGAATAATTTTATTTATCAATTCTCCAAAGGCATAATCCATATCTCTTTAGAAAGTAGGTCCTACATTGGAAAAACCAAATGGTACCCTATGGTAAGAAAAAGTGCTCCAATTTATAGTGAAATTATCTTATACTCATCACCATATTTTATCTAGATTTTCTTATAGTTAAGAACCCTTATAATAGAAAAAAACTTTCAGCCCTTACAATAATCTACAAAATATGATCTATATGAGGCAAAGGGTAATGATCCTTGAGAGATGTCGTATTTAAATTTCTAAAATTTACACATAATTAAATATCACCATTTATCTTTCTCATTGGAACCGGATTGGAAACCCATGTAGAATGCTTAACAAGATAAATGATATTTTCCTTTAACAACTTAAGAAATTCTTATCTCATGATTGACTCAATCTTAGGATTCACTGGTCTCTTTTTTTGTTTGAATGGTTTGGCCTTAGGAACAAACTCAATAGTATGTTAGATTATATTTTTGTCATAGACTTTTAAGTCTTCATAAATCCAAGCTATAAATTTTGATATTGAATACACAAATATTTGAACTCTAAAATTTCCTTTGGAGTGCATTGGATACCAATATTAAAGTTCTTTCCACTCTCAAATTTTACTTCTCTATAGACCTTATCATCTATTTTCATAGTTTTTTATTTCTTTTCATTTTCATTATAAAAAATATTTTCTAATGTAATCAATCCCTTATATATATGTTTGTTATTCAATTGATTAATATCTTGCTATTTAATTTCTTAAGGTATCTCTTCTTGTAGTTTAAAACAACTTGCTTCTCTTATTAAGAAATAAAAAAATTTGGTCATCATTCTCAAATATCTACCAAAATATCTACCTTTCTAGTACTGAGGGCTTGAAGACCAACTTGACTCTTTTTTTCTTAGTTGACCTAAGGTTTGAATATGGAGTATAATTAGAACCTTTGAAAACTAAGGCATTTGCTAGAATATTCCGTTGTCTTAGAATAACATGTATGTTTAAGGCATCAAAGGATTCCATTAAGTCCCATACTCTATTCTTATATATTTTCAAGTAGTGATGTTTGCTATTACATTTTTCAATCACCTAATTCACTACTAACTATGAGTCATTATAAATATCCAATAATTTTATGCCCATTTTCTTGATGTGCATAAAACCTAGATATAAGGCCTCATATTCTGCAACATTGTTTGTACAAGATAAAGTTAGCCTATAAGCAAAGATCTTAACATATTTTGAGGGGGATTTCAAAACCACTCCCACACCAGCTCTATTTTTGCACCTTGCTCCATCAAAGTGCATGGTCCAAATGTTAGATTCCTTCATAATTTGATTGGATATGGCAAGATTTTTTTTCTCCTTTTTAGAGGAAATGTTGTACGCACCCATTCTAGTTTTAAATAAATTATAATTATCTTCGAATAGTAGCTCATCCTCTATTTCTATATCTTTAAGTATTTCTACCAACTCTAGTTCTTCTAGAACAAAGTTATTATACATATCATCTTCAATATTTTCAATGTGATAGGCTATTGGCATTGCTAGAACTATATTTATTCTCTTGCATTTATGGGGAATCATCATACAAGAGTAATGTAAATACATATATCCCCCTAATTTGGTAGTGAATTCTCTTGAAAGGCATAAGCCAAAATAAGGCTCTAAATCCACTACAACTATTTCTTGGATTATAGTAACCTCTGGGGGTCTATACAATTTCATAAAAAATATTTGACTACCCCAATGCTTTTTACTGGTGTCCCATATAACTATAAGACTCCTGGATATGAATGAGTGTATTCTATACCCATTTATTCATAGATTTATTTTAGCATAACTATAGTTGAAGCTCATAAATATATTATATAGTTGTGAATAATCCATTTTTCCATTCTCAAAGATATATAAAAATGAGAAGATTTATTCTTTAATTGAGCTACAGTCATTTTATATTTTCCATGCACTAAGTTGTACATAGTGGATATCTCTTTTTCTTGAGAATTTCTATTTAGATAAGCCTTTAATAAGTCTATTTGAGCTGGGATGAAGAGTGTATCATACAGACTTGCTTTAGAAGGATTTTTCTTCAATTCCTCTACAATATTGAAATCAAGTTTTCCTAAATGATTAGTGAAGAACACAAGCTTATATTGAGACGGGGGTGAACAATATAAGAGTACTTTTTACTTTTATTTCAAATAAATACTATGCAGTGTATAGATAGAAGTATCAATAGTAGTAATAAAAGAAATGCATAAAACACCATACACAATAGAGACACAAATTTAACGTGGTTCACCCAAAGATGGCTACCTCCACAGAGAAAATATTTCACTAAAATTTTCTCCATAAATCTCTTGGGAATCCTCCCCAATTACAATGTTTATGGACCTCTATCCAAAGGATATGTTGATCCACTAAATCTAGTTTATGGATCTCTATCCATAGGAGAACTCCTTCTCCTCTGCTATGGCTGGTGATATTCTATAAGACTATTACCTCCGCTACACTGGCTTGTGGATCTCTCTCCACTAAATAGTCTTGTCCCCACTCAGAAGACCTATCCTCACTACCCTGGCTGATGGATCTATATCCACTAGAGACTCTGTCCTCTCTACTCTGTCACCTCGAAATATCTATCTTAATTATGTACTAAACACAGTCCAATCAGTCTAGCACAACTATACTCAATCTTACACTAAACATAGTTCATTCAGTCTAGCACAAGTCTACTCAATAAGCTCACTCAAATATGTACTAAAAATAGTCCATTTTTCTAGTACAAATATACTCAAATATAGAACTAAATACAGTCCAGTCATTCTAGCACAAGTCCACTCAAATATACACTAAACACAGTCCATTTGGTCTAGCACAAATCTACTCAATAGGTCCACTCAAAACCTACTCAAATCTACTTAACAAGTCCACTCAGAACCTATCCAAATCTGATCAATAGGTCCACACTGAACCTATCCAAATATACTCAATAGGTCCACTCAAAACCTATCCAAATTTGCTCAATAGGTCCACTCAGAACATGTCAAAATCTGCTCAATAGGTCCACTTAGAACCTGTCCAAATTTGCTCAATAGGTCCACACAGAACCTGTCCAAATCTGCTCAATAGGTCCACACAAAACCTGCTCAAATATACTCAATAGGTCCACACAGAACCTGCTCAAATATTCTCAACAAGATCACACAGAACTTGTCCAAATCTGCTCAATAAGTCCTCTCTAGGACTTGCTCAAATCTATATTGTAAGCTTCCACAAAAGCTTACACAAAATCAGTCCACAAGTCTTCTCAAAGACTTACCTCAAATCTGCTTAACAATTTCACATAGAACTTGTCCAATCTCATAGAAACATAAAGAGAATTGTTAGAAACTCAACATGTTCTATACTCAAAAACTCAATCAATTTCTCAACTCAATCTCATAGAATTATAAAGAGAATTGTTAGAGACTCAATATGTTCTATACTCAAAAACTCAGTCACTTTCTCAACTCAATCTCAAATCAAATCAGAATATAGAATAGTTTGTTTTATGGAACTTGAAAAATCACTTCATACATACACTTGAATAGGCTCAATCAACTTTAATCAACCAATCACTTCAAGAAACAACTCTTGCTCACAAACCCTAGTCCAAACTTGTATCATCCAACTCAAAATATTTCCAACAATGCTCAACAAAAAATCTCACATAACAATGATACTCATGATATTTTCAAATCCTAGTTCAATTTCTTTGCATAACAACTCACTTCAACAACCATGCTCATCAAACAAGGTTTTAATCACAACTCTCAATTTCAAAAAACCTTGAAGCATTAACTCAAATACTTCAATCAACCAATTAACTCAACAATAATGCTAATAAAACAATGTTTTAATCTCAACTCTCAAATCAGAAAACCTTGAAGCAATAACTCAACCACTTTTGAAAAGAAACCCTAATCAAGTCCTTTTCACTCCAAACTTAATTTTCAATAAATTCAATCAACCAAGTCTGAGGTGTAGACCAATTGGTTCATACAAACCCCATAAGGGGGGCGTAGGTCCAAGGTTCAAATCTTGGGCCTTGCTGGATTGAATGCTTGTCCCTTTCCTTGTGCTTTTAGTGGCGTAAAATATTTAAAATGATTGTGGCATGGCGGTTATAGGGGCGGACTGCATGAAGATTTGTGTGGCGGCTTCCAGGGTGAACAGTACAGAATAGTGTGGCAGCCATAAAAACTGGATAACCTACCTGGATTCATGGTGGCTACCGATTGCACCATGTTAAAAATATATATATTAATAATAAATTCAATCAACCAAGTCAACCAAAGAATAATTTACCCATACCTTTTTAATTTCAAGTAGTTGACCTCACAAATCTGCCACACTCATAATTACTTCTGTGCAATATCAATAAGGGTTAGAGGATAATTTTATTCAACAAAACATATCACAAAAGTAATATCAAAATTACACCATATCACTCCAACTTAAATAATAATCAATATCCTCACAATAGTCACAAAAACCCTTAATTTAAAATAACATACTACCCACAAAGTCTTAACCTTTCAATATTCCACAATAGCAATTTTAAGACTTAAAAATAAAACATAATTCTCCTTATAACTCCTAAAGGTAATTCTCAACTACCATAACTTTATTGCATTCCAAACTCAACCACTAAACAACCTTATACCTCCAACTTAGGCATTTAACAAAATTTAATTAAAAAATCATTTACCAACCTTTGGAGGGTTTCAAACTCTCAATGCAGCCCACTCTAACGTCTCCACCGTGGTGCCAACAACCACACGAGCTACACCCTCATTTAAGATAGATGAAGCATCATGTGCTTCAAAAGGATGACTCTGAATGGTTTTACAAAACGTGCACCTCGGGTTTGATGCCTTCAACACACCTGCCAAGCGCTTTCAACAAGATTCGAACACTGGTCTCCGTGCATACAAAAACTAAGCCATAGTCCTCTTGCCACTAGGCCAAGGTGCCTAGTTGGCTTCCAAATATTTGATGATATCCCTTTTGTTTCTTTTGCTGGTAATTCAAACATAAATTTTGCACTTCCATTTCATGAGCTTTGCATTAATTAATTTGTATGCTATCTTTTCAATCGAGCAAGGATAATAAATTTGAACTTTAGGCATAGTATTTATATGCTTCTTCCACTACTTTGAAAATGTTAGTGCTTTCCTTGTTGTCTTCTATGATGTCGGTGGAGATCTAAAAGGCTTCGAATGCCTTTGATCTTAAACCCAACCTTTGGGTTTATTAAATATATATTTGGACTTTATAAAATCCACTTTTTCCTTATAAAACATTATAATAAGAATTATAAATATTTTATTTAGGTTTTCACCATAGCACATTTAATATTATAATAACCACTATTATAATATTATACCTTTGATAATGTACCTTTAATATTTATTTATAAAATTTAAATCACACTGAATTTAAATAATTTATAAAATAAATATTATAACCCCTTTTTAACTTCTGTCTTTTGCATTGTTTCACTTGATATTTGGCCTTATTCCTGGATATCAAATAACCATTTTTATCTCATTTTTTTCCTGCTAAAATTTTTGGTATTAATTATGACTTCATATGGTGACATCAATGACAACTTTGACTCAGGGACTCAAAATGTCCAACAATCTCCCCCTTTGTCATTGATGGCAACCCATACTCTTCTTACCGAAACCTGATCTTTATTTTTTCCTTCTTATCCCCTTGGGATATTTCTCCCCTGGCTCAATGCTCTCTCAAATATCAAATCTCTTCCCAATAAACAAATCTCCCCCCCTTTGACATCAATGGCAAAGGGTCACCTTTGGGTCTCGGGGCTAAGAATGATCCTCTTCGCTTAGCCCCTCCCCTACCTCCTATGAGGTGGTTAATTCTGGGGTGGGAGTATTTCTACTCCCAAAATGCATTTTTCTTTGCCTTTATATTATTCCTTTCTTTTCTTAATTTTTTTATTCTTTTGATTGTTTCTATCTGTGTCATCATTCATGTTCCTGTCATCATTCATTTTCCTATTTCTGTTCATGTTCCTGTTCCTGTTCATATTCCTATTTCTGTTCATACCTATTTCTGGAATATTTACCCTACACAATTTTTTTTTGTGACCATCATTATTTCACTTTTAACACTTAATGTTATTATTCGTTGGAGGTGCAAATATCTTAGTATTTCTCCTAGTGAAGCCATATCCTCTTCTATCATGAATCCTGAAATTCAATGCCTTGTGACCAAATTCATTACAGGAGTAACAATACCCATGAAAAACCTATCCTTTCCCATATTATTGTCTTTCATGTGTCCTACACTGTGAATCCATGTGTCCAAACCTGTGACATGAAAAACATCTTCTATTGAAGCTTCCTTGTCTTGACCTCATTGGTATCTTGTTCTGATTGTTGTTCCATCTGTATCTTTTCTATGCATTGTTCCTATATTGTTTTAACTCTTTATTGTCCAACTCATCCTCTAATGTCTCACTCCCTCTTACACTATATTCTTCTAATGTATCTTCATCTGAAGTTTCTTCTTAAAGACTTGAAATAGACTTTTCTTCCCATTTATTTTGTAGTTGTTTAGAACCAAGACATGTCTTGTTTATTGCTCCTCTTTGCATCTTGACTATTTTATTCACACTCTTTGAACTGTTTACATATTTGTATAGCTTATTCTTGGAGTCTTCTACATCTTCCTTTAGTAGAGCCACCTCTTGTGTTAACTTCTCATATTCCAATACATTTGCTTCTAACTTATATTTGAACTTCTTTGCCTTAGCCTTTTATTTTTCTAAATCCTCTATGAGAAATAATATTTCTTCATCACATTATTGAAATTGAATTTCAAGCATAGAATGTTGCTTTATTACCTTCTTTACTATGTCAAGGGCAAATATGAGTTCTCCCTTGAGATCATAACCATTCTCTACTGAATAATCCTCTATTTGTTTACCTTTGTCCACATAATTACTTTCTTTTGTCTTGTCTTCTATAGGATCACTCACTTCTTCTAATTCCATTATAATATTTTCATTTGGTATTTCAAGTGCATATTCATAGTCATCATCACTAAAAATATAACTATCCCTTGTGCAATCATATTCAAGATGTCCAAATCTACCACATTTAAAAAACTTGAGAACAACTGGAGTCTTTTTCTTAACTGGTTCTTTCTCTTCAATCATAAATAGGACTTCATCTCTATCATTGTATGAAAATCTAGCATCACTATCCTTTGAGTAATTACTTGCATTATCCACATAGTAGCTTCTCTTTTGTATTTGTAATAACTTCTTTCCTTTTCTACTTTATCCATCCTTGTTTTTATTTTGGTGCCTGTATCTTTCTGATTCCCTGTACCTGTGACCCTATTTTTCTTCACCATTGTTGTCCTTTGGATCTTTAAAATCTATTGCAAAATATCCATACTTTCCACAATTTAAACACTTAATATATCTTAGATCTATGGGTCTTTGGTAACCTTTATCTCTTCTACCATAATTAGCTTCTTTATCACTAGATGAATCACTACTTGATTCTGACTTCTTACTCTTTATCTTCTTGTTTACTTTGAATGCAACCTCTTTCGGAGGGATAGGATATTTTGTTCTTATCTCAAAATTTGTAAGCATGCCAAGTAAAGAATTTCTTGTCAGAAAATAACTATCAATTGATGTTTCTCTAGCAAAAATATTTTCACTGTACCTTTTTGGAAGAGTTCTCAAGATATTATCACAAACATCAAATTCATAGACCTTTATTCCAAGACCTCTCATCTCATGTACAAGTTCATCAATATTATTGAGATAGTCATGAATGTTTTCATCCTCTTGTATTCTTAGGTTTTCAAATTCTCCTTTGAGATTTTTTATCTTAGCTTTCCTAACACCTTTATCTCCTTCATATATGTTATGTAGTAGTTCCCACATATATTTGGCTATTTTACAATCCATAACTTTCATAGATTTTGATCTACGTAATCATTTTATAATTGCATTCATAGCTCTTGAATTTGCATGCATTAAAAGCTTACCTTCCTTTTCTATAGGAGTATTTACTTTTGAATCTTATCCAAGTTCCACTACATCCCAAACTTCATTTCCAAGTGCCATCAGGTGAAATCTCATTAGCATACACCAATACAAAATGTCACTTCCATAAAATACTGGTACTGTATTATTGATGGACCTGTCCCTTTGATAATTTTGATCCATTTTTTTCTTAACCACTTTTCCTTCAAGATGTCAAACTCTTTTGAAGGAACCCGCTTTGATATCAATTGAAGAACACAAGATTATACTGAGAGGAGGGGTGAAAAATATAAGAGTACTTTTTACTTTTCTTTCAAATCAATATTATGCAGTGTATAGATAGCAATATCAATAGCAGTAATCAAAGAAATGCACAAAATACCATACACAATAGAGACACAGATTTAATGTGATTCACCCAAAGATGGATACCTCCACGGAGAAAATATTTCACTAAAATTTTCTCAATCAATATCTTGGGAATCCTTACCAATTACAATATTTATGGACCTATATCCAAAGGAGACGATGATCCCCTAAATCTGGTTTATGGATATCTATCCACAGGAGAACTCCTTCTCTACTCTGGATGGTGATCTTCTATAATACTACTACCTCCACTGCACTGTCTTGTGGATATATCTCCACTAAATACTCTTGTCCCCACTAAGAAGACCTATCATAACTGCCCTGGATAATGGATATCTATCCATAGAAGACTCTATCCTCTTTGCTTTGTCACCTCCAAAGATCTATATCAATTATGTACTAAACACAATCCAGTCATTCTAGCACAACTCTGCTCAGTCTTGTAATAAACACGTTTCATTCGATCTAGCACAAATTTTCTCAATAAGATCACTTAAATCTATACTAAACATAGTCCATTCGATCTAGTACAAATCTGATCAAGTCTTAAACTAAACACAGTCCATTCGGTCTAGCACAAGTCCACTTAAATTTGCACTAAACATAGTCCAGTCTATCTAGCACAAATTTTCTCAATAGGTCCAATCAGAACCTACTCAAATTTGCTCAACAGGTTTACATAGAACCTACCCAAATATGCTCAATAGGTCCACTCAGAACCTATCCAAATATACTCAATAGGTCCACTCAAAATCTGTCCAAATCTTCTCAATAGGTCCACACAGAACCTGTCTAAATTTTTTCAATAGGTCCACACAAAAACTTCTCAAATCTTCTCAATAGGTCCACACAGAACCTACTCAAATCTGCTCAACAAGCTCACACAAAACTTGTCCGAATTTTATCAATAATTCCTCTCTAGGACTTTCTCAAATATGTATTGAAAGCTTCCACAAAATCTTACACAAAATCAATCCACAAGTCTTCTCAAAGACTTACCTCAAATCTGCTTAACCAGTTCACATAAAACTTGTCCAATCTCATAGAAACATAAAGAAAATTGTTAGATACTCAATATATTCTATACTCAAAAACTTAATCACTTTCTCAACTCAATCTCATAGAAGCATAAAGAGAATTGTTAGAGACTCAATATGTTCTATACTCAAAAACTCAATCACTTTCTCAACTCAATCTCAACTCAAATCAGAATATAGAATAGTTTTTTTTATGGAACTTGAATACTCACTTTGTACATACACTTGAATAGGCTCAATCAGCTTTACTCAACCAATCACTTCAAGAAACAACTCTTGCTCACAAACCCTAGTCCAAACATGTATCATCCAACTCAAAATATTTCCAACAATGCTCAACAACAAATCTCACATAACAATGATATTCATGATATTTTCAAATCCTAGTTCAAGTTCTTTGCATAACAAATCACTTCAACAACCATGCTCATCAAAAAAGGTTTTAATCACAACTCTCAATTTCAGAAAACCTTGAAGCATTAACTCAAATACTTCACTCAACCAATGAACTCAACAATAATGCTAATAAAACAAGGTTTTAATCACAACTCTCTAATCATAAAACCTTTAAGCAATAACTCAACCACTTTCGAAAAGGAAACCCTAATCAAGTCCTTTTCACTACAAACTTAATTTTCAATAAAGCCAATCAACCAATTCAACTAAAGAAGAATTTGACCTCACAAATATACCACACTCACAATTACTTTTTTCCAATCTCAATATGGGTTAGAGGATAATTTTCTTCAACAAAACATATCACAAAAGTAATATAAAAATTACACCTTATCACTCCAAATTAAATAATAATCAATATCCTCACAATAGTCACAAAAATCCTTAAATCAAAATAACATACTACCCACAAAGTCTTAACCTTTCAATATTCCAAAAAATCAATTTTAAGACTTAAAAATAAAACATAATTCTCCTTATAACTACTAAAGATAATTCTCAACTACCACAACTTTATTGCAAATAAACCTTTCCAAAATTAACCACTAAACAACCTTATACCTCCAACTTAGGTATTTAACAAATTTTAATTAAAAAATTATTTACCAACCTTTGGAGGGTTTCAAACTCTCAACGCAGCCCACTCTAACGTTTCCACCATGGCACCAACAACCATACAAGCTACACACTTGTTGAATATAGATGAAGCACCATGTGCTTCAAAAGGATGACTCTGCCTGGTTTTGCAAAATGTGCGCCTCACGTTTGGCACCTTCAACACACCTGCTAAGTGCTTCCTTTGAGACTCGAACGCTGGTCTTAGTGTGTACAAAAACTAAGCCGCAACCCTCTTGCCACTAGGCCAAGGTGTCTAGTTGGATTCCAACTATTCGACACTATCCCTTTTGTTTCTTTCACTGGAAATTCAAACATAAAGTTTGCACTTCCATTTCACGAGGTCTGCATTAATTAATTCATATGCTATCTTTTCAATCAAGCAAGGATAATAAATTTGAACTTTAGGCATAGTATTTATATGCTTCTTCCACTACTTTTAAAATGTCGATGCTTTCCTTGTTGTCTTCTATGATGTCGGTGGAGATCGAAAAGGCTTCGAATGCCTTTGGTCTTAAACCCAACCTTTGGGTTTATTAAAATATCTTTGGACTTTATAAACCCCACTTTTGCCTTATAAAACATTATAATAAGAATTATAAATATTTTATTTGGGTTTTCATCATGGCACATTTAATATTATAATAACCATTATTATAATATTATACCTTTGATAATGTACCTTTAATATTTATTTATAAAATTTAAATTCACTCTGAATTTTAATAATTTATAAAATAAATATTATAACCCATTTTTAACTTCTGTCTTTTGCACTGTTTCACTTGATCTTTGGCCTTCTTCCTGGATATAAAATAACCATTTTTCCTGGATATAAAATAACCATTTTTATCTCCTTTTTTTCCTTCTAAAATATTTGGTATTAATTATGACTTCATCTGGTGACATCAATGACAACTTTGACTCAGGGACTCAAAATATCCAATAATTAACCTCATATTTCTTTTCTAAATCACCAAATTTCCTTTTGTATTGTTGAGTTGCTTTAATTCTTTACTTTTTGGTGATAGAAAGAAACTTAAATTTCTCCTTGGATTTTTTGTGACCCTATGTATTCCTTCATTCTCTATTTATCACCTTATTTTCGGATATACTAATTATTTTCTTGTTATTTTGGAGTTGAATCACTCTTTTCACTTGCTTGTGGAACTGGGAACTTCTCATTAGTTTGTAACCTTTTTATTTGAGAAGGAACTTGAAATTGACCCTTTTTTTTGGATCAACTTGTAATGATTAGTTTCTTAATCTCATACGCACATAGACAACTTCTTCTTCCAAAGTATCTTTTCCAACCATGATTTTTTCAGGTTGCCAAAGCATATTCACTCTACCCTTTTGAGATCTCTCTACCTTTTTCATATATTGTAGTACATGGTATTGATAAGGTATCTGGACTATGAGGGTCATTGCAAACTAGAAACATGTTATAGTAGGTGTTTAGACTGTAGATCATGCTCACCTAGGGACTTTATTTTTATATTAGTTTAGTTTATTTTTTCCCATCCACTTTATGTGTGGATATTTATTTTTATCTTATTTATTTATTATGGGAATATTTAAAATTCCTAGGGAGTTACACTCATTGATTACATTTGGAGAGTTGAGATCTTTTCTCCATGGATCATATCACACCTCCCTATTTTTACAATGGATATTGATCCTTATCTATTTATTGATCCTATGGCTATGATGGATATTCCTTACCTATTTAAGCAAGGCTTCTCCATTGTATTCATAATAAATTCTGATAAATGATATGATATTGCAATTTTTATGTTAGCTTCCATTATCTTGTTTCTATTTTTTAGTCTCTTTATTTTGGTTAATGTGGTGTTACTTCAACCCCTTGATCCTTGTGTCTTGGTTCAGTGTTTTGCATTTTTCATCATTCATTTCATGGTATCAAAGCTTTGAGGATTTTTGGAAAAATCTATTGCTTAAGTTCATGCAATTGAATCATGTTGAAGGTTTTATAGTTGGACATAGGATGTTTCTAAGCCCTAGAAGGTGAAAACTAAAATTTGTTCTCTTCTATTATTTTTTGAAGATATTTTATATCTTTTTTAGCCCTTCATTGCATCTTGGTTGACCCCTCTAACCACAGGGATTGATCATAAAGGTTCTATTTTTTAGAAGTTTCTTTTAGATTTTTTTTTGGCTATTTTAATAGGTGTAGAACCATCAGTGACCGTGTTCACCTAAATTTCATCGATCCAAAACCATCACTGATCACTATAGACCGCCAACAACCACTGTCATATACAAAAAAAATTGCATGCTAGTTTTTTCTTGTACACCATTTACAAAATATCTGGTTTTGTGCAATATCTAAAGTTGCTTGTTGTAGACCTAGTTTTCTAAGATCTGAAACCTATCTTCTTCACTCTTGAGTTCTTTCCAAATTTTAAACTTGGATTTGCATTTAAGTTATTGACAAAGTTTGCTAAAAATACATTTTATAAAAAATGTATTTTGCTAGAATTTTTATGTATTTGAAAACAACTTTGTAAATGATTTGTTTTGTGAAGTTACTCAAATTTTTTCTTTTTAGATCTGCAAAATTTTAGTGATTTTAAAAAACATATTTGATCATATACTCTTTATAATGCCTGAATTATAAAGGCATTTGATTTTTTTTTTTTGGAGGGGGGTCTCCTATTTTTGGAAGCATTGAATAAAAATATTTTGGGTAGGGTGTCTTGGTGCCGATTTGAACACCATATTTGTGGATCTTGTATTTTATTTCTTATGATTCAAAAATGGATTTAGAGGATTTTGATCCACTTAACTCACATAATTATCACATATGGAAGCCACACATGATGACACTTATTCAATATAAAGGGTTATCAATATTAATGCAAGAAGAGCTACCTAAAGTTACAAAAGAGTATCATAAGTTTGTTCATGATTGCAAAATGGATGAATGTAAGAGATTAATTGGGATGCATGTGAGTGATAATCTATTGTTTCATCTTAATGATTGTGATGTCGATTTTCAAATTTAAGAGAAGCTTGGGAAGCTATTTGGACAAGTGGACGAACATTTTGAGAGTTTTACATCTTGATGTTGAACTTAGTGCTCTCAATATAGATGATTTTCCATCTATGGATTATTTTCTCTCTAAGTTTCAATCCTTACTCACACTTTTAAAGGGTAGTAGAAAAACTAAAATGGATGAAGAATGTATTTTCATGATCTTGTCAAAACTTAGGGGTCCATTCCATATATTTGTGTACTATTGTAAACAACATATACCTAAGCTATTGCATCAATTAGATAAATATTTAAAGCATTAAATCAAGATAACAATGAATTTGACAAGAAAAGAGGAATTTCTTTATATTAATGTAATGCAACTCGATTACAATTTTATCCCTCTTAGGGATACCAAATCCATGATACAATTGATACAATTAATGATGCCCCACAATGGGGTTGGTATAATTTGCAGACTATTCACAATAGACACGAACTACTCAAGGCCAAAGATAGCCTTCTTCTCACACGATTGGAGGAATATGTTACCAAGAACACCTTGAAATTCTCAGATCCTGTAAACCTACATTCAAGAAACAACATAAAAGGGGTTAATAACAAAAGAGGCCTCTCTTGATGAGGCACTTGATAGGTAATTGCATAAATGATGAAAAATATAGCAAGAAAATATTTAAACTTATAAAGAAATGCAAGATATCTCTAGATTTCTAAAAATATTATAATAAAAGTAGGAAACCTAGCAATTAGACAACCTAATTAACCATTAAAACTTGAAATGCATCAAATTCAATAAAACTAGTATATATTGACAAATGTGAGGAAAATATATGTGAATATACCTCTAATTTCTACAATTAACCATATAAAATCATAAATGAAAGTTAATCTAAAGATCTAACTAATCACACCTATGAAATAAAATTGCTATGGCTGAAACTGAAGGAAATGAGCATCAAACCCTAGTCGTGGGTGCTTAAAGCAGCTAGCTCTGTTAGCCATGGCTGACAGTCATGACTATGGAAAAAATTCCCTTTCTCTTGCAACCAAGGCTAGAAACTCTCAAATCCTCCAAGGAATTGATGATCAAGGGTTGCCTCGGTGTTCTAGAACAGATTGGTAGTTGAATTTACTTGAACTCACATTGAATTGGTGTATAATTGTGAGGTTTGCTTCTCAAGCCTTTGGAATCTCCATTGTTGCAAATTTGGTTGTCAAACTGGATTTGGGCAGCATCTCCATACTCTCCACAAGGTGCAATTGACTCTCTGATTTGGTAGGGCTTCACTACAATGCAATTGAGCTATTTTTTTAGGGTTTATTATTTAGAATTGGGGTCTTAAATAGACTCCCAAAATCCTTGTTCTAGCTTCATGGAGAATCCAAGAATAAAAATTGGTAGTTTGGAGAAAGCTTCTAGATGCTTCCAAGCCCAAACCACTTCAAAACCATTGCAATTTGATTGTTGCAACTAATTTTACTCGGACCTAGTCACCCGATTCTGTTACAGGACTAATCATGGTTGCTCAACATAGCCAAGATTCTAGCCACAGTTATCACCCATAGCTAAGAGGTAGGATTCCCATAGCTATGGTTGTCATCTATAGCTAAGAAGCAGGCTTCCCATAGCTATGGTTGTCACCCACGACTAAGGTTGAAAGGGCCTAGGATGCCTAAAATGAGTGGTTAGAACCACTGCTTGGTCTTGTAAAGGTCCAAGGTCACTCATATGGTCTGTAAAGGTGCCGATATGAGTATTTTATAAACATAACATATTTTAGATTTCTACAATTTGCCTTTGTATTTTTTTCAATATGGATTCCATGGGTTTTGATCACAAAATTCCTACTTTTGAGAAGTTTTATACCAATATTTTGAGGGAAGAATCTAAATTTCTTAACTCTAAGTATTACACATCCTCACATAAGGAATTTATCGCATACTCTACTTCCACTTCCAAAGGCAAGGGAAAATCCAAGTCTAAGTCCCAACCTAATCATAATTCCAAAGAGTCACATAAAAAAGAGTCATCCTCCAAAGAGTCCAATCATAAACCTAAGCAGTCCAAAAGCAAAAATAGTTCAAATGTTACTTGTTCATATTGTGGAGTCAATGGTCATTTTGATGACAAGTGTTGGAAAAAGTTACAAGACTTAGAGGAAGCCTTTAGAAAAAAATTATCCTTCACTCCTTCAAAAGATAAGGGCAAGGCTTTGAATGCTTTTGGAAAATCATCTAAGGCTATTTTTGAGGATTGGATTTAAGATTCTAGAGTGACTCATCACATGAATTCATCTAGGGAGTCATTTGCCACCTTGTATTCTACTTCTACATCTTGCATTGAGGTTGGACATTCTTCTTCCATTTTAGTTAAGGGAAAATGTGACATACAGGTTGATGGTGGATGCATTAAGAATATTCTTTATGTTCCAAAAAATTCCATCAATTTGATCTTCATGTACAAAATTTATCATTATGGAAGAGGTAAAACTGTATTGTTTACACCTCAAGGAGATAATATTAGAGATTTGAGTGACCCTCAATATATAGTTTCACAAGGATTTGTTGACCATAGATCACATATTTCACTTTAAGTGTCTTGATTCTTCACTTGGAGGTACTTGTTTGGTGGCTCATGCAAATTTAGAAAGCAAGATTTTGCATGAGAGATTTTGCCATCTCAATCATATATATTTGAAGGATTTAACCACTAATGATATGGTCATTGGATTATCTAAGGTCTCTTATATTGATGAAGTTTGTCTAGGTTGTGTACTTGGAAAACAACATCAAGATCCTTTTCCCAAAGGTAAGTCCAAGAGAGCTTCTTCCCATCTTGAGTTGGTGCACATTGACTTTATGATTTTTCCCACTCCTTTTTTGGGAGCTAAGTATACACTCACATTTATTTATGATTTCTAAAGGAGGACTTGGGTATATTTTCTCAAGTTAAAGAGTGAATTTTTTGCCATATTTAAATTCTTTAAGGATTTTTTTGAGAATCAATATTTGAGTTGCATTAATAAGATTCACATAAATAATAGGGGGAGTATTTCAACAGGGAGTTTTTAGATTTTTAGGCCCTTAATGGGATTCTACATCAACACTCTATACCACATACACCATAGAAGAATGGTGTAATTGAGAGAAAAATAGAACACTCAAGGAAATGGTAAATTGTATGATGCACTCACAATATTTACCTCCCAAGCTTTGGGTTGAGGTAGTCAGTTGTATGAATTACATTCAAAATTACACACCTCATTGATCTCTTGAGAAAATTATTATAGAGGAGGTGTGGACATGGATCAAGCTTGATGTTTCTCATTTCCAAGTTTTTGGGAGTCAAGCTTGGGCTCATGCTTTAAAGAAGAAAATGACAACTTTGAATATAAAGAGCAAGTTACTCATTTTTTTTCTACTGTGAGGATAAGGGCTTATATATTACTATATCTAGATACACATGAACTTTATTTTCAAAAACATGTCTAGTTTGATAAGAATTATTCTCCAACTAAGCCCACTCTTTCTACTCCTTCTCCATCCTCATCTACTTTTAACTTTGAATATGGTTGTTTTGATGATGATCATAGTGAGGATGACGGCATTATTGAGATATTTATAGAGGTTCATGTACATGTTTCCCCCATGCTTAAATGGGATAAGACTATATTTGAGGAGGTACCACCTTTCATTGAAGGTCTCCCACCTTCAAGGTATACTTCTACTTCTAGCATGGGTCTTCTTATTCAAGTGATTTATGTTGAATCGTTGATCTACAAAGGTTTGGTGAGGCCCATGGCATTCAAGAGTGGGATGATTTCATGAATGATGAGTATTATTCCTTAATAAAGAATCATACTTAGGA
Organism: Wollemia nobilis; assembly: GCA_028583015.1. Taxonomy (NCBI): domain Eukaryota; kingdom Viridiplantae; phylum Streptophyta; class Pinopsida; order Araucariales; family Araucariaceae; genus Wollemia; species Wollemia nobilis. The sequence goes on along the minus strand of JAQPPZ010001031.1, from coordinate 2,438,129 downwards.
TTTGGTTCCTCTTCCAAAAGGAATAAAAATAATGAGATGCAAATGGGTGTATCACAACAAATATGTAGTAGATGGGTCCATTCATAGGTACAAGGCTTGACTTATGGTGAATTTATTTTTTATAGGTTGAGGGGGTTGATTACTTTGAGATGTTTACCCCTATCACCAAGTTGGATTCTATTCATATTGTACTCTCTATTACTACATCATAGGGTTGGTTAGTTTACTATATGGATGTGAAGAGTGTCTTCTTGCATGGAGATATAAGAAGAGATTTATATGGAGTAGCCTCCAATATTTATCCAGAATTCTTTATTGGTGTGCAAATTATAGAAATTAGTTTATGCACTCAAACATGCCCCTAGGGATTGGTATGAGAATATGGATTCTTTTATTCTATCTTTTGTATTTTTGAGATGTCATTTTGATCCTACAATTCACACTTTGAGGGATAGATAGGACATCATCATCATTGTATTATGTGTTGATGATTTATTAATCACAGGAAGTTCTAGTTCATGCATCTAGGCTATGTAATTCTCTTTTTTCGAGCATTTTAAAATGATAGATCTTGGAATTCTACAGTTTTTATTTAGGTCTTAGATTTCACAGTTAGATTTAGGTATTTCTATTTGTTAGTAGAATTAAACATTATATTTACTCCAATGATTTGGAATGGTTGACTGCAAGCCATCTCCTACTTCTTTTTAGTCAAGTTTTATTTTAAGTGCACATGTTCTACTCCTAGAGTTAATGCTACTATTTATAGACAGTTGGTTGAGATTTTGATTTACTTAACTTAAACCCAATTTAAAATATAATTTGTATTTGATTTGGTTTCTCAATTTTCACATGATCTATATGACAATAATTGGTAGGTTGCCAAGCGTAGTTTGTGGTATCTTCAAGGGAATTCAAATTTTGTGCTTCAATTTTCTAGGGGGCCTTTACAGTTGGTTGGGTATACATATTCTGATTTGGAAGGTTGTGTTGATACTCGATGGTCTACTTTTTAGTTATATTGTATACCTTGGTTCTTCATCCATTTCTTGGGCATGCAAAAATTAGACAGCTAATGCACTTTCATTGACAAAGGTAAAATACTAGGTAGTAGTATTGGCTAGTTAGGATATTCTTTGGATTTGATATATTTTAATGGAGTTTGGTTTCTCATAGGATCACTACAGAACTTCACTTTGGTGTGACAATCAAAGTACCATACATATTTCTAGAAATATTGTTGAACCTTAGAGTACCTAGCACATTGATATTCATATATACTTCTTGGTAGCTTATCCAGGATGGAGTGATCAACTTGGACTGCATTCTCACTCAAGAGTGGATTTTTGATATCTCCACTTAAATATTCCCATATCATTTTAATTTATTACAAGATATTCTTGGGGTGGAGTAAGTTGTACTTGAGGGGTGTGTATGAGGCCACCTTCATTTCTTCTTCTTCTCTCTTTCTAATTGGATGGTTTTTCCCACATGGTATTTCTAGTTTGATAGCTTCTAAATACACATTATACATGAGTACTTGATCAAGCCTTGTTTTTAGGACTCATACTAAGGGTATGATAATTATTTTTTTTGACCTCTAGTTTTTCTTGAGGGGGGGTGTTAGAATAGGTGTTTAGACTCTAGCTCATGCTCACCTAGGTAATTTATTTTTATATTACTTTCATTTATTTTTTCCCACTCACTTTATGTGTGGATATTTGATTTATTTTATTTAGATATTATGAGGATATTTGACATTCATAGGGATTTAGACTCATTGATTATATTTGGAGGGTTGAGATATTTTATCCATGGATCATATTGCACCTTCCTATTTGTATGGTGGATATTGATCCTTATCTCTTTGTTGATCCTACAACTATGGTGGATATTCCTTGCCTATTTAAGCAAGGCTTATCCATTGTATTCACAATCAATTATGACATATGATATGATATTGTAGTTTTTATGTTAGATTCCATTTTATTATTTCATTTTTCCATATCTCTATTTTTGTTAATGTGGTGTTGCTTCAACCCTTTGATACTTATGGTTTGGTTTAATGTTTTGCATTTTTCCATAATTCCTTTTAACACCAATCATATCCACTGATATTAGGGATTGATTCCTATTCTTTGTAATTAGCATTAATCTTAGGTGTTGTGTTTCTACTTTTAGTAGGCCTTTGATCCATGTTTATGTATGGGAACCTTCTTTATTGAAATATCTCTATTTCATTTTTTCCATCGCATTTATCTTGTTGTTGATTTTTTTCAAGGTGCTTTGAATATCAAGTAGCATACATGATTCTTGAGGCTCCTAGGATTGGAGAGGAGGAAAATAAATTGAAATTGATGATTTTTTAGGGGATTAATTGGAGCTAGTGAAGGATACAAGGATGCCAATGGAGGTGGATCCATGAATGAGGATGTTGTTGTCTTTGAATGAGGAGGGTACTAGGCAACTTCAGGGTAGTAAGGCATGAAAAATCTAGGAGGTATTATACCTACTAAAATTAGAACATTCTCTACATGAACAATGGCTTGATAAATTTGTGGAAATGTGGTTATACTTGACTACTAATTTTGTAACCCTAGATCAGGACCAAGGGCTTTAATATAATACATATATTCAAGAGAAGTAGTTGGTCTAACCTCATGAGGAATCCTTTCTCAAGTTCTACTAAATCTTAAGTTAAAGTTAGTGACTAATTCTTGTGGATGTCTTTGCATAAAATTAAATTGAGTCAAAAGTGAAAAGGGATGTACTGAGTCATTGAATTCTTCCACAAAAGGACCTACTAAATCATCTCAATAATGGATGCTATTGTAATCTAGGTTTCTAAACCAATGTAGAACTTTACCTCTAAAACATAGGGCTAAAAGTCTTATAATAACATCTTTGTTTTTAATATTATTGATGGCTTCTAAAGATAACACACCTTGACAAAGTTTATAAGGATTTTTACCAGATTCATCATATTTGGGTATAACCTTCAACATAAATTAGGGATATCATTCATGTGAGGGAGTCCTAAAGGGCCTAAAGTATCCTAGTTGGGATAACTTTATTGATTAGGATCTTGGTTTTGGGCCATGGTGATTGGAGTATTTAGTAGGTTAGGTTTAGGGAATGTTAAAAAATCTAGAGGTGATTCAATATCCTCAAAGGTGGACTTGAGAGAAGTATTTATTCTATTCCTAGTATTTTTGGAAAATAACTCAAGAAAAGGTACCAGTTCTTAACCATTTTTTTAGATGACCTATTAATCATGAAATATTTGATGCAAATAAGAGCTTCTAGGTTATTTTACTCATGAAGTCACCAAGTAAATTTACTTTATCTACTTAATGAGGTTAAGGGAATTCACTAAACCTTGCTTCCTCTAGGGAGAACTAGTCAATGACACTATTTTTTACTTAATGGGAAATAATACCTTGTGAATGGTCCCATCGGGCATGCCAAAAACTATTGTGGCTTAGATTGACATTGGGATGAAAATGTGTTGTAACTATTATCTATTAAGATTTTAAGTATGATCACCCACTATTTACAGCCCAAGACCAACATTAGATGAGTCAAATGTTCTCACAAAACCTATAGAGCAGGCTTGTTCCTTTTCAACTTGCTAAATGTTGACTCTTTAAGCTCAAATGAAATGGTAAAAAGATAGAGATAAAAATAATAAGGGTTAAAAGAGTGAGGGTCAAATAAATATGAATCATAGGTGGAGGTATAAATATAACAACATAGGCTTCTACTGAAAACTTATTACAAATAAGATATAGAGAAATCTGATGAAACTAATAGTATTCACAATTTGCCATACTTAAAGTTAAGAACAATTACATACTTAAGAATCATTCCAAACATCTAGGATATTAGGTATCCAATACTAGTAGAAAAAACCAATAATTTGACTAACACAAATGAATTCTCAAAGTATACATTTGAATGTAAATCATTCCAATTACCCTAAGTTAGCAATCCAATATCAGTAAAATAGACAAACCTAGCAACATTAACATAAATGACTTCATATTTTTGTTACTAAAAAATGGGGAAGATGCACAAATATGAGGTAAACATTCCAAGTAATTATTCTTTATTGATTTGTAGAAGATATTAAAATAGCAATGCAAGAAAACACTTTAGATTAAATCCATTAAAATGAGGGTACAACCTCTATGTTGGACATTTTGAGTCAAAGTTGTCATTGATGTCAAGGAACGAAGTTGTCATTGATGTCAAGGAATAAGCTACAGTTGATGTCAAAATGTCAAAAGGAATAATGTGAGAGGTTGATTGAAAATATGTCATAATATTATTTTTATATTATGTGAGGCAAAAATAAAGGGTTTTTGTTAAAACCATGGTGGCAAGATAAAGGGTTTTTATTAAAACCATGGTGGCAAAATGATTTTTTATTAAATCATTATGAGCAACAATTTTTTTTTATTTAACCCTCAAGGAGGCTTTAATTTTATAAATCCAAAGGTTACAAAATTAATTTATAAAAATTTAAATTCTAAATAGAATTTAAATTATTTATAAATTAATTATGCATATTATAAAGGCACCGACGTCCAAGTTTAATACACCACCGACGTGCAATATTTGGAAGGCAAAAGGTATTTAAACCTTTTCCTAAGTTCAAAACTATCGATATTCAAATTCCCTCTAGTTAATTCCATGCTGAAATTCATGCTAAGATTCATGGAGAAAGTGCCAAGGAGAAGCGAAAAAAAAGGTTCGTGCATTCAGTAAGAAGGGAGCGCATCGAACATACTACATGGTAAGAGGAGAAGGGAGCCAAGGTATCTAAAGGATTTGGCAAAATATTAAAGCACCTTCTGCGCTTTTAGTGGGCATGTGAGCGCTTGGCTCACATGGCTAGAAAGCCATGACCAAGGCGCTAGTAAGGGAGAGAGTGCAATATTGAATCCCATGAAATGCGGAGCGGGAAATATAAAAATGTTTTTATATTTTTTATTTAATTTTTAATTAATTTGCTAAGGTTGTGGAGAGATAATGGTTGTTAGTAGAAATAAAAATTATTCTTTGCTTTGCTAAGGCTAGGGAGATATAAGGGGTAAATTGGTTATGATATTTACCTAAGTGGTAAATGGAAATTTACTAGGGTAATATTTCTTTTACCTTAGGGAATTAAAAATTGATTTATTGCATATATTTGGTAAAGTGACTTAATCAATTATTACAATATTGAGAAGAGTAAGGTGTGTTTGGTCAATTATTATTGATGGATGATTTATTTAAGATGGAGTAATAAGGTGTATGTAAGTTTTGATATTTACATTGTATCTTTGAGAGATTTTATCACCTTATAACTTCTTTGAGCTTGGCAAAGAAGTGTTTGTGGTTGTGGAAGATTTTTGAGATTCCTTCATCATAAAGAAAAAGGTATGGGCATATTCTCCATAGTTGATTTGATTGGTTGGTTTTTTGGAAAACAAGTTTGGAGTGAAAAGGACTTAAGTAGGTCTCCTTATTGAGTGTGTTGAGTTAATACTTCAAGGTTTTCTGGAATAAAGAGTTGTTGTTAAAACCTTGTTTTATAGGCATTTTTTTTAGGCCATTGGTTGTGTGAATAACTTGAACTAGGGTTTGAAAAGAACATGAGTACCATTGTTATGTGAGATTGGTTGATAAGCATTGTTGGAAACATTTTGAGTGAAGGTTCATATGCTTGGACTAGGGATTGTAATCAAATATTGTTTCATTGACTAATTGGTGAGTAGTTTTGGTTGAGCCTAGTCAAGTGTATGTGTGAAGTGATTATTCAAGCTCTATAAAATAAACTATTCTATATTCTAAATTGATTTGAGGAAGTTATTGAACATTGAGGTGATTGTGAAGCATATGGAGTATCTAACAATTCTATGTATGTTTCTGAAAGAGTGATTGAAAGTGATTGAGTATTGAGGTGAATTTAAAGCATATTGAGTCTCTAAAAATTCTCTATATGTTTTTAAAAGAGTGATTGAAATTAATTGAGCATTGTGATGAGTATAGAGAATATTGAGTCTCTAACAATTCTATTTATATTTATATGAGATTGGAAAAGTTATAGTGTGGAATTTTTGAGCAGACTTGAGGTAAATATTTGAGAAAACTTATGGAAATATTTGGGTAAGCTTTTTTGGAAGCTTACAATACATATTGAGAGCATATTTGGATAAGTTCTTGTGAGAACTTATTGAGCAAATTGGACAAGTTCTATAGAGGACTTAAGGATAGATTGGTGTGAGCTTTTGCGGAAGATTACAAGGCATATTTGAGACAAGTCTTTGAGAAGAATTGAGAGTAGAGTTGATTGATTGATTTATTCAAACCTTGAGTTAATATTTGGGGTAGATCTAGTAGAGTTGATTGGAGATTGAGTCAAGCTTTGATTTAAGGCTTGAAGATAGTGATTGAAGATAAATTTGTGCTAGAATGAAGGACTGTGTTTAGTATAGATTCAAGGACAAATTTTGGTGCATATTTGATGATAGGTTTTTGCCAGACTAGAGACAAATATTGAGGAAATATTTGTGCTAGACCAAAGGACTATGCTTAGTACAAATTTGATGATATATTTTGGTGTAGATTTGAGGATAGATTTATGCTAGACCAAAGAAAAATATTGAGGATAGATTTGTGCTAGACTGAAGGACTTTGTTTAGTACAGATTTTAGATAAATATTTGGAGGTGATAGATTTAAGGATAGATATCTCCATCCAGAGCAGGGAATACAAGTGTCTTATGTGGATATAGTTCTATTTACTAAGAGTAGTGGAGGTAGAGGTCTTCTATAGGATCACCAGCTAAAGCAAAGTTAGGAGATTGGTGCATCTTGTGGATAGAGATCCATAAACTTTGGTTAGGGGATTGGTGTCTCCTTTGGATAGAGATCCATAAACATTGTAATAGGGAAAGGATTCCCAAGAGATTGATTGAGAAAATTTTAGTGAAATATTTTCTCCATGGAGTAGCCCACATTGGGTGAAGCACGTAGATTTTTGTGTCTCTATTGTGTGTGGTGATTTATGTATTGCTTTGATTACTGCTATTGATATTTCTATCTATATATTACATAATATTATTGGGAAAGAAAAGTAAAAATATGGTCTTATATTGTTCACCTCCCTCTCAATATAAGCTTGTGTTCTTCACTCTATTTATAGATTTTGTAATGAACATTTGAAAATGAGCATTAAAAGATTTTTAGAGGTCCAAGCTGATAGAATACCAACATGGAAACCTCTTATTTGATCAAAAAGAAAATAAATTACTCCTACTCCATTGAACTTTAGAATCTTGTAATTGGTTCTTGCAACTTGCTTAGCCTTCTCAGTTGAAAAATATTCAATCTAAACCATACCCTATTCTTGTAGCCATTCATCATTGAATATATTCAATGGAATATTATTATTTAGATTTTTCTAGAAGCCCTTAAATCTTGATGCTTCACCTTCATGGTTTGATGTTTCATTTTCCACTAGGAGATCTAAATAAATAACTTTAGCTTTAACTTTCCACTTTTTTCTATCACAAGTCCATGGTGAAAATACCTATTTTTATTAGAATTCTTGAGAAGTTTCAATCCCATATACCAATCTAGCTTTGGACAGATGCGATCGAGTTCACTTTTGCCCTTACATGAAGTTGGTGCATTGGTTGGTCAAAGCTCGTTGATGCTTCTCAAAATTATGTCTGTGCTTTTACATCCAATTATTTCTACCATTTTGATATGGCCATGATATTTCATGCTTCCTTATCATCTTATTTCAAAATTGTGCCTACCCTTCAAGTTTGAGCATGTTTGACTTATTGACTACGGATTTGAGTATTAGCCTTCTAGAACTTGTTTGGGAGGATTGGCTCATGGCCGCTATAGGTATTTTAGAATTTATCTATTTTGACCATGTTGATTTTGGCATAGAGCTTACTCATTATCGTGAATCATTTTCATGAAAATATTGTGTTGACTGTTTTTATTGCAACATAGAACCAACTAGAAACTACAACTCTCTTAGAATAAAAGTCCTCATTTGATTGTGTTGATCATAGTTTTGGTACCTATCACTTTCAAGAAACTAGATCATGGATGCAATCCAAAATTGATATTTGCTTATGCTGACTAATTTGACCACAACACAAATTTGGCTCACAAACATGATCACTTTTTGACTAGGCACTCATTTGACTAGATTGAACATTGTTTCAAGACATATACCTTATACCATTGGATTAGAATGGTTGGCTTGTGGTCATGATTTGAAACTCAAAATATTTAAGTTTGACCATGCTAACCATGGAATAGGGGCACCCTATGGCTATGTCTTTAGTTTGTTGAAGCGCAAGTTTGGATGCACTAACTGTGGTTTTGAGAATACTTTGGGTCATTATCCCTTTTTTACTTGGACATATCTTTGCTAAATTTATCATAGTTTTGGTCCTACTCAAGGCCATGGATATTTTTTTCCATTGGTGAATTTTGATTACATTAACCATGGTTTCAAGACATCCTATGGTCATGATTCACTTCCACCTAGGCACTCTTTCGACTGCATCAACTCTGGTTTTGGGAAATCTCATGGCCATGGTTATTTCACAACTTAATCCTCATTTTGACCACACTAACCATGGTATTAAGTAGATGATTTTTTACAACCATGATTTTTTTATCTACTAGGCTACTTTGACCCACCTTTGACTGTGGTTTTGAGCTATTTTACCAATACTTAGAAATTTTTCAAAAAATTTTCTAGCTTCTTAATGATGTAGTCATTTTGACCTACAATAAAAAGAGCTTGATCCAACATCCACAAGAAGAAATGATAAATATCTCTATCAAGAACTATCAAATATAGAGGTACATTTCTAGTCCCATATAAATTCTTCTATATCCTTCAATTCATATTTTGTTAATAATTTTAATTCAACTTTTGTTAATGTTAGTTATAACACTATTCCTTCCTTGAGTGTTAATATAAAATTTATTTCTAGTACATAAATAGTAATTATGGTAGTTGCAAATCCACCACCAAACTAGAATGTAAATAATTAGAGAATCAATAGATATAGACCCTTCCAATTGCCTTAAAGTCTAAATCCCCTACCTGGTAAAGCTTATAAGTACTTTTCTAGATACTAAGGAAACAATTATGTGATTTGTGAAGACCATATTAGAGATTTTTTGTATGCCATGGATAGTCTTAAAGTAGATGATGAATATGTAGACCTTAAATTGTTCCTTCAAAATTTAGAAAAATATGTTCATAAATGGTTCAATCATCTTGGGGATGGTAATATCAATAATTTTCACACCATGGGATTAATATTTCTCAAAAAATATGGAGAGAATAAAAATGAACAATCATTGTTGATAGAGTTAGACATCATGAAAAAGAGATAAAATAAGTCAGTAGAGGATTTCAATAAGAGATTTTTTAAATAAAAAATAAAATTCTTGAAATTTTAAGGCCTAATGATGATCAATCTATTTATTTCTAGAAGAATGCATTTCTTGAGGATTTAAACTATGAATTAAGATAGATATAGACTAATACCATTGACACATGTATAGATATGGCTACATAGATAGAAAAAAATATGATCGATAGTGGTAAAATGAAAGCATATTCATTAGAACCTAATTTGCTTGACAAGAAACCTAAAAAGGCTGAGTTTAATATTCTCAAGAAAATAAAGCATGACCCAATAGATAATATCACTAGCCAATTGAGCTCAATGTCTGAAATGTTTAATACTATGAATAATAGACTGGCCAAAATAAAATGAGAAAAAGGGAATAATGTTGATCCCTTACAAACTCAAGTAGATAACATATATCAAACTAATAACAGACATTTCAAAATTAATTCAACAAGAATTGTACAAAGGATTGAAAAATCCTTGATGTTATTTTATTGAAAAATGTATGAATATATACAAGGACTTAAGTGTCTCATGTGGATATGAGATAGCCAATAATAGGATGCATCTGTTTTGGAAGATAAAAAAGCCAACAATAATATATTCCCTAGCTAATTTAAGTTTAACAAATAAACTAGTTTAAGCTAAAGAATAATTTAGGTACCAAATAATATTATCTAGAACCTATATAACACGTGACGGTGGAAGCTCACTTGAATTATCAACAAAACCTAGGAACTAAATGAAATAATAAACTAACCCTAGGTCTAATAATATTCCCTCATCATACCTCCTCACTTAAGAAGCATTGGACTCCAATGATTTTACAAGGAAGTGGGAGAGGTCCAATGTAGTGCCTCAAAATGTAATCCTTGAATGTGAATAAGAGATACCCCTATAGAAAAATTTTCTAAAAAAATAGGGAGCATTCAATCACCTCAAAGATTTTCTCAATCACAAAGAGCATACAGTAGTCAGACTCTACTCAAGAGCATAAAATCACTCCAATAGAATGGAAAAGGCACTACTACTCCTTTAAAGGGAGTACCCATAAGCAAACTATCTTAAATAGCCATGGTAATAATGTATTTAATGGTCTTCACAAAATATTGTTTTTTGGAGCAACGAGGACAAAGGTACAATTCCTTGCAAGCAAATATTAAGGTGAAGAAGGCATGAACTAGAGGAATACATTAAAAATTTCACAATGGTGACTTAAAATCCTACTAAGGGAGTAAGAAATGTTGGGTGCCACCAAACTTACACTCCATAAGGATGGAATTTTGAGTACCACCAAAATTGCACTCCATTACAATCCATAAAAGTTGCAAAATACCAAATAGAAGGAGCACTTAACTCCTCAAATATCCATAATTGCAAGTGGATACAAATGATTTTAAAAGCATGCTTCAAAAGGTCACAATGGTGACTTCATATCCTACTTAGGGAGTAATAATACCTAAATGGGAGATAGTAGACATAAACAAGACGATGGAGTGTTGGGTAACATTGAGTTGCACTCTAATATAAAACCACAAAAATTATTTCAAATCCCAAATGGGAGGAGTAATTTAACTTCTCAAAGATCTGATGGATCTTTTTACTAAATCCATAAGTGGAAGTGGAATCAATTGAAATGCATAAAAGCTTCTTTTATGCACTTACAAGGTTGTGTAAAAGTTAATTAACTATGTAAAATAATTAATTAATAAAAATGTATAATTTAATTACTTAATTAATATAATTAATCAAATAAAAATATGTTGGTGTTGCAAAAGAAAGTATACCCAACCATCTGGTAGGTGCACATCAACCAAGTACCTCGTGGCATGATTAGAGACACCATTTATCAAGTCACAAAGTCAACAATAGGCTCTATGTGTGTGCTAGTTCATTATTTGCCAACCAAATATATACCACTGAATTATCAATATTTTTTAAAATTTTATTTCGCATACTGGTAGATCACCTACATCCCAACTGATGCTTCTAGATGCCATGTGTGGGTTCAATCTTGAAAACCTTGTGGTGGTCAATATAGAGTAGGGGTCTTTTCCCTCTTAAGGTACTTAAAGTTCCAACCCACATGCAATGTGGGATAAACATCTCAAAAAAACCTATCTAAGCACCTTTTTTTTACCCCACTCATGCTCAAAAATTTTGATCCATGGTTGCCACACATCCAATATTGATTGTACATAAAATTTAAGGATCAAATTTTAGGGCTTTTGTTCCATTTTCACGTGATTGAGACTAATTTGGTTTTGCTATGATTCATAATAAAACTAGTGATCATGATCAAGTGTGGCCTCCTATCACTACTTTGATGTTCATCCATAGACGTCATCCATATGTGAGTGAAGGGAATGAAATGAACCTCCCCGGCCTTCTCCTAGCTATAAAGAGCCTTATTATAGGGCATTTCAAACAAAAACCATGTGAGGCTTCATTTTCATAGATGGTGTTATGATTGTCTAAGCCATGTGTCAATGATCCATAAAGTTCTCTCATGCCTTGTTAAGGTTGAGTATTATGCCAAACATTGTGCTATGTTGAAGAAATCACAAGAAATTTTTAATCAAATTTGGATAGATTATTGATCTTCGATAATAACATCTCAAACTTCATCTTTGTCATCACATTTTTGAGCTTCACATTTGAAGCAATTGGAAATATATCAATGCCATATGTAGGGTGTTTATCTATAGATATCCGTCAGGTAAAATACAAATATTTTGTTATGAAATCAACACTCTAAATCCATAGTCTAGAACTTGTTGTCTGGTAGATTCAATTTTTTTGGATCAAGATTTAATATTTTTGCTATTATTGGATGCAATGCAATTGAATCTAGACATCATACAGTGGATATCATACAACATCTATGAGAGAGTACAAAATGAATGTAGCTCCAATGTAGGACTCATACATGCACTCATGGTCTACATGTATGTGATCAAGAAAAACAACTGCTTGTTGTAGGAAGTGTTGGCAACATGGTTAGATCACATAAGGACTAGGCTAATCTAATTAGCCATAATGGTACTTGAGCTTATGAGGCTTAAGATGAAAACTAATCTATGCATGTAAATCAAAGCAATCATGATGATATTGACTACATCGTGAACCACTGGAATGATCTGGCCAATGATAAAGTCATTGTAAAGACACCTCCCTACGACTCCTTTATTGAACAATTGTGTACCCCACTAGAGCCCACACACCTTGTGCTATTGTTAACACTTGATCAGGATGTATATTAATGTAGAAGAGTTATAGAGTGGAAGAGGGAATTTCCTCAAGGGAAATTCTCCCTCATAAGAAAGATACCCCCTACTTTGATACCAATGCAAAGGATTGAAAAACCCTTGATGTTATTTTATTGAAAAATGCATGAATATATACAAGGAGTTGAGCATCTCATGTGGATATGATATAACCAACAATAAGGTGCATCTAATTTGGAATATAATATAGCTAATAATAATATATTCCCTAGATAATTTAAGTTTAACAAATAAACTAAATTAAGCTAAAGAATAACTTAGGTGCCAACTAATATTATCTAGAAACTAGATAATACATGAGGGTGGAAGCTCACATGAATTATTAGCAAAACCTAGGAACTAAATGAAATAATAAACTAACCCTAGGTCTAATAATATGCCCTCATAAAATTGGAATAACATTAACAACTAGAAAAAAATAAGGGCAAAATTATTTAGATGTTGTCCCCAACCCTATTCCAACCACCAATATAGTTTTAAATTTTCCTTTTTACCATTCTTCTTGCGATGCTCCTCATAACGCTATTGATTGTGGTATTTAATTGAGTCTAAATTCCAATATTAATCTTGATTATGAATCCGAAGAGGACATTAGGACCATTGTGTGTTGGAATCAAGATGATGAAGCTAGAGAAAAATAATGCTTCAAATCACCAACAAAGGGCCCTAGCCCTTGATAATATGGAAATATTACAAAATACAACTGGCACTTACTTTGAAAGAATGAAATAAGATAAATTCACTCCTATGGTAGAGGAAGTAGAAGCATTAGAGTGAATACATGCAATAAATATCAGAAATAGAATAATACTCGATAAGAAATATAATAAATATACTAAAGAAAATGAAGAATAAACAAGTCAAGATCAATCTATCCTTAAAGAGAAAATTACTAAAAAGTTAAACAATAGAAAAAATTAGGTCATATTTGGAAATATTGATGTACAGGAAGATGTTCATAAACAACTAGATAAAGCATTTATACATGAATCAAGAAAAATAGTAGATGTCAAGAAATATGAGTTTGATGTTGACCTAGAAATAGCTAATCAAAAATTTAACATGGTGAATTAATGACTGTCCCCAAATATAGAGACTAGGTCTATAAATATTTTGGGTTATTTGACCAACCAGAAGGAAAGATGTGCAATCATTTAAGGTCAAAAATTCATGAGGTTAGAGATCCATATTTGGTACTTCCATTCTATATCTCCATTAGATACACATTAGACTTAGGTGACCAATATGTCATCCACAATTGCATGCTTGATAATGGGGCTTCACATAACATTATGTCTAAACAAGTAGTCGACCAATTGGGACTCATTTGCACTAAATATGGCCCTTCCATTTTAATAATGTATAGTAGACAAGGGCCATGTGTAGGGGTGATGATTGGTCTACTGATGTACCTAAATAAACATCCTAAGAAAGGCATAGTCACAAACATCGTAGTAATGGATGTAGATCCTTTATTTTTCTTACTATTGTGTAGACATTAGTTTGATAAGTTAGTGAGGTCCATTTAGTTAGTTATGTCTTATGCTACAATTTCTTTATTAGGAAAAGATAACGCTACCCTCATAATAGAACCTTTCAATAGATAGTTTGTTGAGTTGAGGAATCTTGATGACACCATGATCAACTTTGTTAATTATATTGAGGAAAAATATGTGGGAGTATGTTCTACGTGGTATACATATTTTATAGTAGAATTCCTTGAAGCAAGAGATATGGATCTAGAGACAAGAGCTAAGGTTGATGCTGAATCATATAGGATTCTAATTCCTAAAATGTGGACCATGAATTTTGATGGAGCAAAGTCACATATTGGGGTAGGTGCTAGGGTGAATTTGACTAATATTAAGGATAATTACTTAGGTATACCTTAAAAACTTGAGTTCTCTTGCACTAATAATGTTGTAGAGTATGAGACTTTACTATTGGGGCTCATAAAATTTTAGGAACTATGCATCAATTACTTAACTGTTAGTGGAGATGCTAAACTTATTATTCAATAGGTTAAAGGAAAATATCAAGCTAAGAATCCAAGGTTAAAACAATATAAACAAGTAGTCCTTGATAAAATTTATAAGTTCTTAGCATTCAATCTACTTTATATTCCCAGGGAATAAAATCATGTTACAAATTGGCTAGCTATAAATGCATCTAGTGCATATTTTGAATAAATAGATACAAAATACATGGATAGGTTTCCTACCATTTTTATCTACAAACCCTCTGTTCTAGATAATGTTGTTTATCTTCGAGTTTTTTAGGATGATGTATCCATAAATGACTTCATGACTCTCCAAAGTGAATTTTTTGATGTAATATGTGACGAGGAAGATGAGGATATGTTGAAATATGTTATATGAGATCCAATAGAAGTCATTAAATTAAAGACCAATATAATTTCTAGTGGTTTTGTTTCATTGGAAATTCTATTTGATGATTTTGATATGGCATATAAACCACTCTTTCAAGAATCTGAAGTAGATAATATCAATATTGGAGTAGAGGAAGATACCATGTTCATAAATATTAATAAAACTCTATCAAAGAAAGAGAAACATCAATATATTAAATTCCTAAAAAAGAACAAAAATATTTTTGCGTAGAGTTATGAAGATCTAAGGACATTTAATATATAAATTATGATACACATTATACCTCTTTAGGAAGATGCTAAACCTTTTAGGAAAAAATAAAGATATTAATCCTACTTTACATCTGGTAATGCAAAAATAGGTTCAAAGGCTATTATATGAAAAAATAATTAGAAAATTTAGATTCTCCTCTTGGATTTCCAACTTGGTTCTAGTCAGAAAGAAAAATGGAGATATAAGACTATGTGTTGAATTTAGAAATTTTAATAAAATCTCATTAAAAAATAATTACTCTTTCGCAAACATGTAGTTTTTGCAAGCAATGGTAGGGTCTGATAAGATGCCCTTACTAGATAGTTTCTCAAGCTATAATCAGATATTAGTGATTCCTGAGGATAGATACAAGACAACCTTCACCACACCATGAGGAATATTTGAATATCTTAGGATGTCATTTGGATTAATGAATATTCTTGCAAAATTCTAAAGATCTATGAATTTTGCATTCAAAGGTTTGATGTTTGAAATAGTGGTAGTGTACGTTGATGATATTACAATGTTTTCAAAAAATCTTGAAGATTATTTTACACATCTAACTAAAGTAGTTTATAGATGTAA
The DNA here is from genome assembly GCA_028583015.1 of Wollemia nobilis. Classification (NCBI taxonomy): domain Eukaryota; kingdom Viridiplantae; phylum Streptophyta; class Pinopsida; order Araucariales; family Araucariaceae; genus Wollemia; species Wollemia nobilis. The sequence continues at coordinate 2,422,170 of JAQPPZ010001031.1, read as the reverse complement.
AAAATTTGACATATCTTTAAATCCTAAGAAATTTATTTTTGGAGCCACACAAAGAAAATTACTTCTTTAACTCCTAAGAAATATATTTTTGGATCCACATGAGGAGAATTACTTGAGCTTATCATTTCAAAATAAGGTATTAGCATTGATCCATAGAGAATAGAGGCTATTGCTAAAATTATCCCTGCCAAGAATTTAAAAGGATTCAGATATTTCTTTGGTACGATAAATTTTTCTAGAAGGTTTGTTCCTAATTTTGCTAAAATTACTAAGCCTCTCAATAACATGATTAAGAAAAATGGGAAAATAATGTGGATCAAATAAAAAACTATGGCCTTTCAAAATATCAAGGATGCAATCACTTAAACCCCTATATTAAATCTCCCTGATTACTCTAGATATTTTAATATATACTCATTTGTATCAAACCATATGATTATTTTAGTCTTATATCAGAAGGATGAAGATAAAAATGAAATACCTATAGCCTTTATGAGTGTAGGATTGAAAGGCACTCAATTGAAATATTCTATGATAGAAATTAGGCTTATGTTTTAGTAAGATCATTCGAACATTTTAAAATAATATTTGGATCAAACAAGGTAATAGTGTGTATTCCCTACATCACCATTAAAGATGTTTTCACATGGTATAAACATTTAGGGATTTCTACAAGGTGGATGGTAAAGTTGTTACAGTATGATGTAGAATTCAAAGTAGTTCATATTATTAAAAGAGCAGTATTAGCAAATTATATGGCCTGTAAAGGAGAATTTATGAATAATACTATCATAGTAGATGAACAACATGAGGATAGAATTATTAATAATTTTGATTGCAAATGGTATGTAGATACTGTATTCTATCTTCAAAACTTGTAATTCCCAAAATATATGCCACTAAATAGAAGGTCTACCAAACAATTAGCCCAAATATTTTATGTCCAAGAAGGCATGTTATATTGAAAAAACCCAAATGGTGTATTTTTACTCTGCTTGTTTGAAAAAGAGGTTTGTCAAGCACTAAAAGAATATCATTCTAGATTCTTTGGAGGTCATTTTGCACCTAAGGCAGCAATAAAAAAAAATTATGAGAGCTGGTTATTATTGGCCTTCCCTGTTTAAAGATGTGTATCAATTTTTTAGAAACTATCATAACTATAAAATTTTTGTAAGGGAGAAAAAAATATTTGCTATACCTCTAAAGCTAGTAGTGGTTGATGCTCCTTTCACTCAGTGGGGAATAGATTTGATCGATGAAATTAATCATAATTCTTCTAGGAGTCATAGATGGATAATAACTATAACTAATTATTTTAAAAAATGGGTAGAAGTGGCACCCATCAATAAATCAACCACAGAGGTAGTCATTAATTTTATAGAAGAAACTATCAACCAAATTTGGGTCCCAAAGAATTTAGTTACAAATAATGGTAACATTTTACTTCTTTTGAGATGGTTGAATTTTGTGCTAAATATGGTATAGATATTTCTCACTCTGCTAATTATTAACCTCAAAGAAATGGTCTAGTAAAATCTTAAAACAAAAATTTTATCACTAGAATCGAAATAGCATTGGGTAGAAATAAAAGAAGCAATGATAGTGAATTGAATTTTTCTCTATAGGCTCATAGAATATCTATTAAAAGGAGTATAGGAAAATCTCCTTATGAGCTAGTATATGGAGAATATTCTCTATTACCTCCTTAAGTGTAAATTCATGCCTTATATTTGCTTCTTCATAATAATGAAAATCTAGATGATTTACATAGAAGGTTAGACCAGTTTGTGTAATTGTAATAAAATAGAAGAGATGCACTACTTAAAATGATAGAGCAAACTCAAAAACAACACAATTTATCAATAATAAATATAAATGTAAACCTTTATAAGAAGGTGATATGGTGATACTGGGATCCCAAAAATGATAAACATGGTGGAAAAGGGAAACTAGAGCTAAATTGGCTAGGCCCATATCAAATTATCCAAAATATTGGTCAATATACTTATAAGTTGTAAACTTTGGATGGTAGGAAATTTTCAATTTCTATCAATGGAAAACATCTAAAAATGTACCATTTTATGCCAAGGACCTCAAAAGACTTTGTGCAAAAAAGAATAAAAGGTATGTGTGTTTGTGTATCTTTTATTCTTTAGTTTATTTTTAGTTTTAGGTGATTAGGTAGGATGTTACAAGTCAATTTGATTAACCAATAAACCAAATATTATAGAGTTCTCAAGTGTCTCAAGTATATATTTTCACTACCTATCCCAGTTAGAGCCAATTTTGGATCCTTAAAAATCCAACCTTAGGTATGCCCCTAATTTTTAACTTCAAAATTATCCATGGTCACATTTATTTCAAAATATCTTGTTATAGGCTTCATTAAAATTAGGTATTATTCAGTTTATAATTCCATTAGCCCATTAGTGTAGTTTGATTTATTAAAATATTCATTTTCTATAATTTTATTTATTTTAGGACTTAGAAGTCATAAATTCCTAAGTACTAAGGTCCTTTAAATTTCATTGGCCAATCAAAGTCCTATTTTGATCTGCTTCCTAAATTCTCCATGCATAATTTTTTCCCAATAAAAGCATCCCATAATTCCCAAGGTTTCAAAGTCCTTAAAATCCATAAATATTAAATTCACCCCTTTCATTCAATTTAATGCACTTTCCCCTTGAAATATCATTCACCTAAAGTCTCAACCTTAGTTCATCAACCAATTTTTTCCATTAATAGTTATATTCCAAATGTCCTAAGTTTAAAGGGTTATGTCTACATAAAATAAATATTCCCATTATTTCAATTCGATCACCCAACCCTCATAAAATACTAATTACATGTTTTATTTCCTTCTTAATCAATCTAGTACATTTTCCCTTCATATCTAGAGTTATCTTCATCTTCACTCTCCTTGATTAATCTTGGTCATACAAGCCTAAGGTTTTCAATAAAATAAAACAAGTGACCCACATTTGTCTGTTCCATCACCAGCAAACCCAAACCATAAATTTAAATTACCCTATTAAAAGAAGTCCAAATCCTTTAAAATTTGTACGTCCCACATTGCTCCAAAAAAGTGCTATGCTTTGATCTGATTGGTCAACAAATGAATGGCAAATATTCACCTGAAAGAAGTAAATTAATAGCCCATATGTGATGACATATACCAATGGAATTTATGTAATTTTATTGGTCATTAGATAAATGGTCTATATTTTTTTAGTAAAATCTAATGGCTAAAAATCAATCTAAAAGGAACTCGTAATCGTATGACCCATTTTTACCTAGATCAACAAAAGTGTGAAAATCTAATTGGCCAACAAATAAACAATGGAGATTACAAAAAAATATGTAATAGTTTTTATTATTCAATAAAATAGATCAATTAAAATTTGTGGTTCGTAAATATTTTAAATATCTATGGCCCAGATTATCCTATTGCCAATTAATTGAATGACATGAATTGGTTTGAGTGATAAAGGTAAAAAATGAATTGCAAGTCTAACTTAAACTCAACCTTAATAGGCACTAAAAGGAAATCCCATTGCTAAGTATGAAAAACAATTTGTAAAACAATCTAGGCCAAATGGAGAGATTACCCTTATACAACTATGGGAATTAGAAAATAATTATATTTTCAATTATGAGCTGATAGAGGAAGATTACCAATGTCATCCAACACTATTGAATGGAATTTTCAAAAGGGCATAGAGGGCTCAAAATAAAGTTAGTCCCAACTATAGTAAATGGATGAGTAATTTGGGGAAATTGATTTGCATTAAGGTCTATTATTCTTTAGATATTTTGTCTTAGCTGATGGTAGCTTATGACCCCAAGACCATAACATTCAAAGATAACACAAATCAAATAGCATTTAGGATCGTAATTGAATAAATTAGAAGCATTATTTAATTAATTTAGGCTACATTATCTTTAAATAAAAGGTAATATACATGCAATCCCTTCATATGCTTAATACATCTATGCAAAGCTTTTTGATCATGATCAACCTATATCATATGACTTTCCCATCAATAAATCTTTGCTCGTTTAAGCTATTATCAAATTTATATTTATAAAATGACATATGCTCAGGTAATTCATCGAAAGGATCTCTTTGAGGATGAAATGCAATCAACCATAATAAAAGGAGCACCTCTATAGCCCATATGGAAGGATCATATAAAAAATAGATCTCATACTCAAATAGAAATTGTAGACATTTATCTAAATGATTTGAAGGTATTGAGAAGTGCTTTAGTAGAACTAATTTTCCCACTGATCCCTATTGTGTGCCTTGAAGAGCTCCAAGATCCTATTTTTGAAGTCATAAATCAAGAACCTAAATAGGTTGAGGTGTTGGTAGAAGTTGCTAACACAACTTAAGTGAGAGCAAGAGATTCTTTAGTTACTCAATGTACTCCTATTACTATTGAAGATAAAAGTAATGGTAAAGAAATCATATCTACTTATTATACCCAAATACAATCAATTGCCTTGTCTCTCACTCAAATAGGGTGGACTCCATAAAATACGCTTGAGCTAGCGATAAATTTACATAATATAATACCCATAACCTTGGTGATGAACAATAAAGAGGTAAATATATCCTCAATAATACAAAGAGGATTCAAGTTATTGGGGGATTATCTAACCTACTCAGGGAACATCAAATCAAAGTTTCAAGGCCCTCAAACTCCTTAGAGCTCAAAAGAGCCAAACATGAAATTGTATCTTCTTTAGAAGCTTTAAAAAGAATTACTATAGTCAAGCCATAAGAGGTGATTCCTTTTGACACCGGATATGAACAAAAACTTCAATACATAAAAGAAGATATCCTAGAGAGATCTAATATAGTTGAGAAGACAAGTGCCCAATCTCCATCAACATCAACTGCAAATGTGATAATACCCATACCCAAAAATATAAAAGAAATTAAAATCAGCCCAAATGCAATGGAACTATAGTATAGGGGACTTAATGACTATGATACGATTAGGTGGTTAGATACAATTTCAAGCTACAATATCCATGCAAACGAAAAATTAGGAGTTGAATAAAAAGGCAGGGTAGTTACAGTTTGAAAAAGGATAATTATAGATAAAGGTTGATAGGCTCAGAGGATAAGCTTCACAAGAATAAGTAGCTAAACAATTTGACACTATTACCTTTATCCAAAATTTCAAATAAAAGGTTATTTTTGAGCTAAGAGGTGAAATGAGAATAATAAATAGAAGCCTCATAGATTTTGTTGATAGAATAATTAGAATCCAAAACATAAAGGTACTCTTGGAAGATGCAGATCAAAGGGTAGCAGCTATAAGTTACATTTTTGAAAGATGCAAGGAAGAGTATGGTCAAATAATAACCAAGAAAGTGACTATTTTAGCACCAAATTCAAACATCTCAAAACAACTATGAACAATTTTTCAGCCACAAAGATGAATGGTGTAGGGACCAGATGCACATAGCTACAATAGAATATGATATCTTCAAGCTATAAAAGAAGCTACAATGGCCAAGTACAATATTAAGTTTTGCAAAGCCAAATTTTGCCAAATGTATAGTTGAGTGCCCTTGTCTATTTCGGTTGTATTCTCCCTATGTGTATTTTCTCCCATAGCCATGTCTTATTCCTCTCCATTATTATGTAGGTCTTGATAAGTAAGCACCCAGTTAGTTGAAATTATTTCTAGTGGTTGGATTGAAAGCTTGGATACTTTCTATTACCACATTGGAATAGAGAGTTCTATGGATTCTTATTATGTTATTTGAACAAGAGTTCATGGTTGTATTTTCTAAGTGAGATCTACACCATTTTTGGTTAGACTCCTATATGTAAAAAATTACTTTTATGTTAATACAAATTCATATTCCTCCTTTGTGCAATTCAATGTTCAACTATGTATTTGTTGTACATTTGCATATTAAATAATTTGAATGTGTCATGGTTATTTCTTTCACTGGTGCATTTAATTACATTTGTTACATTATTATTTTTTTTTTTTTTGAATTTACATGGTGGAATCGGTAGCCGCCATGAATCCGGGCAGGATGTCCAACTTTTTATGGCTGCCACAGTATTCTGCGTTGTTCGCACCAGAATCCGCCACACAGATTTTCGTGCAGTCTGCCCCTATAACCACCATGCCACAATCATTTTAAACCTTTTATGCCGCTGAAAGCACCAGGAAAGGGACAAGCGTTCTGTCCGACGAGTTTGTTACATTATTTGAATGAATGTAATTAACCCAATTATTTCCTAATCTCTCTATTTTATTCATTAAATTGTTGATATATTTTCTACAATTGTTGGACTAGGCATCACTCTATTGATAGGGCATTAATTAGAAGGTATATTATGAATCTTGGTTAATATATTTAATATCTTGCATTTCTTTGTTAAATCTGGATAAGCATGAGCATAGTAGTCATATTACAAGCTCTCTTTGGGGTTTCCTTACCCTACTCAATTTTTTAGGAGTCTTAGAATATTTTTTCTCAATTTAAAGAGGTCGATTGACTAGAGTCCACATTGTTGATTGGATACAAGAAGTCTTGTAGTGTTACAATATTTGAGGGATGCAAGATTTTTTTCCAACAATAACTCTAATCCTAAATTGTATGGAGGGGTACAAAACCATCTAGGGACAAATTTCAGTTCCAAAATCTTGCAATAGACGACCAAGCTAGGTAAATATCATAGTTTTACTATTTTTAGTCACTTTCCAACAATGTAATTATGCATTAGATTAGATTTGAGTCTTTTTTTCTATTATCACAAGGGTTCTAATTGAGATAAGCCCCCAAATTTTTCCAAAATTTTTTGTAGGGTTGTGTAGGTTTAGAAGACCTGCATAGCTAACAGTGACCCATGAGCAGTAAGCCCACTCACCTCGAGGAATACAAAGAAGACATATGCGGTTCTTTACCACCTTAACTTAAATAGGCCTTTCCTTAAGGAAAATCCATGATATGGAAACTCAACGTGAAGTTGATTATTCATTATTTGCAATAGAATATATAGAGCTTACAATAGAATCACATGGTTACAATGGTTGTAAATTTTTTCCTTGCAAGGCCAACCACTGTAACCTAGGCTAGATGGATTTCCCATCAAGTTCTACCAAGAATTTTAGGATATCCTATATGAGGACCTTTTGAATATGGTGGAGGAAGCTAGGAAAGATAAAGATGTCTTGAAGTAAATTAACAAAATATATAGTATTGATCTCAAATGTATAAGATGCAAAGAACATTATCGTATTCAAAATAATAACTTTATGTAATATCTTGCTCAAAATAATCACCAAGGTAATGGTGAAACTACTCAAAATACTTCTGCAAATATTACATCACTAACATAAGGTGGTTTTGTGAAAGGTAGATAGATAGTGAATGAGATAGTATTGGCTCAAAAGGTTATCCACTCCATGGAATCATATATGTCCCCATCCATGTTAATTTTCTTAGACTTATCCAAATAATATGACAGGGTGGGTTGGTATTCCCTCCTCAAAGTAATGAGTCAATTTGGTTTCTTACAAAAATGAACATACTAGATCAAGGAATGTATTTTGTCAATGTCCTATTTAGTATTGATCAATGAATAACCATTATTATTAATATCATATAGAGGTATTAGGCAAGGAGATTCACTCTCCCCATACTTATTCATCATACTAGCTAAATGCTTAGGAAGAAAAATGACCAAAAAAATAAAAAAAAATAAACATTAACATGAATCACTATTGCAAATAGAGCCTGAAAAATCACACACCATCAATTTTTTGATGACTCTACTTTTAGGTAAATTATTGACATAGGAAGCCTCAAGAATTAAACATGTCATAAGTTATTTCTTAAGACCTATGGGGCATTGAATCAATGAAGAAAATTCCAAAGGAATTTTCTCCCACTACTCATCTAGATAGGAGATCATGATTCTTGATAAATTATGATACTAGAAGACCTCCATTCCAATCACCTATTTAGGTATTCCACTTAAAACAAGGAGACATGTGCCTAGCTAATGGATAGAGTAAAAAGAAAAATTGAAAAATGAACTAATCATTGGCTATCATTAGAGGGAAGAATAACCCTGGTTAAATCAGTCCTACAATCTACACCTATTTATGTCTTCATGGTTTTGGATATTTTCAAGGTATAGAACTAGATCAAATAAATCATTGGGTTCACTAAGGAGGAAATGAATTGGGCATTGGTGTAATGGGAAACTTTATGCCTATACAAACATGAAGGAGGACTAGCATTCAAATCAATAGTTAATAATAATGAGGTACTACCAACTAAGTTGTATTGGAGGATGTTGAACAACCCTAGTATTCTATAGGCCCATAATCTAAGACCTAAATATGTAAAAAATAAAATTATAATAGACATTATTCACCACCAAATCCTTAGTAGAGGATCCTCCATATTGGTATTTTTGACGACTAGAGAGGAGTTGACAAAGAAGAATCTATTTTGGATAATTCACAATGGTCAACATGCAAACTTTTGGACAGACTCTTTGGATGGGCACCAACCATTGGTGGTTCAATTTCAAGAGTGGAAATCTTTCATGAAGAGGTTACATAAAGAAAATTGGATAAAGGTAGTAAAATACTATAGGTACTAGACCAAAAATTCAAAATTTGGGATAAACTAGTTCCCCATAGCCAAATGCCAATTCAAATCCTATAGAGGTAGAAGATGGATATGCAATGAACTCTATAAATGAGATCACTTTCATGGTATCAAGAAAAGGATTCCCTTGGATTGAGAAACACAATTCAAGAGGAGTATATAGTAGCACAAAGATATGCAACCCTATGCCAAAGCACTCCTAATATGCTTTGAGACATTCAAACAAATATGGACATATAAGTTATGGCCTAAGTTGAGATTCTTCATTTGGCTACTACTGCATAAAAGAGTACTAATGAAGGAATAACTTATAAAAATATGTTTTCATGGTCCTTTTTTGTGTGACATGTGTTGGGCTAACCCCAAAATGCTTTACCACTTATTTATTGAGTGTCTTGTAGCCTTAAATATGTGGACGATGATGGCTATCTTACTTGGTATTTATTGGTCTAGTTTTTCCACTTCATAGCATATGTGGATGGAATGGACTACACAAGATGGTGTAGGCCAATATGTTAGGTAAATAGTATGGGTAGAAACTACTCTTCTACCTTGGAACATATGCAAAGAAAGTAATAGTTGCATCTTCAAACATGAGTCTTTGGACATCCACTATATTTAGCAAAAGACCAAAACCAACGTAGCAAAGATAGTCTAACATATTATTAAATATCCCTAAGAACCCCACCCTCCATGGTAACACATCATAATTAGATTAAAAATTTCTCCTATGGTTGGAAAACAACAAATGGTAACCACAAGGTACCTAGAAGTAGTCATAAAAAAAATATGGAAGGCTCCCCTAGAGGATTGGGTAAAATTTAACATGGATGGAGCCTCACGAAGGAATCTATGAACAACTAGTATGGGAGGGATAGGAAATGGGACCTCGATCTTCACCTTCATAGAGAATCTTGGTATGCTTTCCAACAACCTAGAGAAGGGTTTTGACATCTTTAGAGGACTCTAATAAGTAGTAAAGGTATTAGAAGAAGGTCTAGATAAAATCTAACTCACAAGTCATGATCAACTATATAAGCAATCCAATGGATAATATGAAGCTTGATTGGATATGAAGATGAATTTTAGAGAATATTTAGATGATAAAAGCAAGTTTTTTGTCTATAAGATACAATCACATCACTAGATTACAAAATAAAGTTACAGATGCGATGGCCAATTGGGCTCCAGACAAAGGTGACATCCCTTGTTAGAGTTATACCCCTAGATGGTGGGCAGCGTGGATTAGGGAATCTCTTCTTTCTAATTTATATCTTGATGGTAGTACAATTATATGTATTTAGTTTTTTAATTCACTATACTAGTATGTTTCTGCTATACATGTGTTACTATATAAGATCAACTGATAAAGACTATAACTCTACATCTAATAAATTGTAGATCAAAAGATTGTTTATTTGGAAAGGCAGACAATGTACATCTTTTCTTTGAATGATTTAGTATAATTAGTTTTTTACTAATATGTGTGCGCGCGCACACACACATGCATGTGTGTATTCAAGAATAGTTTAATGGTAGAGATTTTGAAAATCTAAATAGAGGATTACACTCCGAATATTTCAAAGGGTAGGGTTGTACACCATACTTAAATAACTGGAGTATAGTTGGAAATAACCATATATTAAATAAACGATATCCATATTAGGAGGTTAAATACTACTTTATCCGTGAAAGGAAGTTTTATGTAAGTTTTATATTTTATATCTCGAGTTTCTGTATATTTAAAATTAAATAATAAATTTTAAACAATATCATGTGCGATAACGATATAAATAACATAATTTAATGTTTTTATTTTTAAATCGAGGAAAATAGTTAATAAATTTTATTTCATAATTATATTAATCCTATATAATAGTTATTTCTAGTTAATTTTAATTTTAAACAATATCACGTGAGATAAAGATATAAATAACATAACTAATGTTTTTATTTTTAAATCTAGGAAAATAGTTAATAAATTTTATTTCATAATTATATTAATCCTATATAATAATTATTTTAATTTAATTTTATAAATTATATAATAAAATTATAATTGGTTAAAATATCACTTAATAATTATTATTTTTTATTGAGTAAATACTTCTTATATATATACATATCCGTCATGGGGATTGAACCCGGGTCATAATATAAGTGGCATCCTTGCTGGTAAACCACATCACCACGCATATATATATATATATATATATATATATATATAGGATTTGGTTGCATCCACATTATTTTTAATAACTAGCAAGTACAGAGTTCAAATTATAGGAATTACTCTCAAAAAGCTTATACCACCTCATTATTATTGACTTAATGTGAAAGACACCCCTGGTAGTTTGGGTAGCTTAGGATTTGTATCATTGGAACAAATATACCTCAAAGATTTAAACCTAGATCTCTTTTTAGTAAATGTCAAACTATCAATCCACCTAACCTTCGAAAGTATTAAAAAATAAATTTTAATTGTTATATAAATAAAACAGCAAAAGTAAAAAAAAAAATTTAGATTAATATTTAAATGATATTTTAGGTGTAAGTAAGAAAAGTTATATTATTTACTCAAAAATTTATTTCTTTAGGTTTTTACCTCTTTGAATAAGAGCAAGTTAAATCAAATATTATGAATCTATGACCAATGTACTTTTATTATTTCATTTTGTCCATGTTGTCAACTCGTAAATTAAGTTATGTGAATCCATCTAAGGCCAAGGGATATTTTATTAATCTGTTTTATTTTTATTTTATATATATATATATATATATATATATATATATATATATATAAAAGCAATGGTTACAATCACGATTTTTAGTAACTACCAGCATAGTTGATAGGGTTCAAACTATCTACGAAGGCTCCCAGGACTTCCACCGTCTCAGTACATGGTAACCTGGTGTGAGATGGGACCGTCAAACGCACAGGAGTTGCACTGTCGTCATCAATCTAGCGCACCACTCAGAGGAATCGGATCTGGGCTACTGTATGTGCATGGAAAAGCCCATGGGATTGGAACCTAGGTCTCCTCTGGGTAAGCGCCCCAACTTACCAATCCACCTAGACCCACAGACATATTTTGCCTTTATTAGTTCAACTAGTGGTGATTCAAATATTGTCATAAGTAGGTTGTATACTATGTATCATTAAAAAATTAATTTGATATATTGGTGATGAAGGTGTAGTCAACTATGGTCTTGTTGATATTAAGTGGTATTAGTTCACCAGTTAGATTTCTCAATATTTAAGGAGATCAAGAGTTTAAAATTTGTTTCAATCCTATATAACCAATTAAAAAAATTATGGTTGATGTTGTTATTATTATTATTATTTTTTGTTCATAAGGGCATAAGTATGCACATAATAAATAATTATATGTGGTGATGATGTAATACGGGTGAGTTCTGTTTCAATCCCATATAACCAATTGAAAAAACATAACCAATTGAAAAAATGATGGTCTTGTTGATGTTATGTTTTATTTATTTTTTAGTTCGTAATAACATGAGTATGCATATAAATGAATAATTATATTGGGTAAAACAAGGGTCATCTCATATGACATGAAAAATTACTTTATTTTTTATTTTTTAATAAAATAATTAAATTATAAAATATAAAGTATTAAGTTAACACGTCTATAATTCAAATAACTAAATTAAAATTAATTATTGAGAGATCCTTTTAAAATTATATATATAGCTTTTTTATTTTAGGTTGAGGTGCAGATATATTTTTTCAACCAAACCCCATAAGAGGGACAAAAGTTCAAGGTTCAAATCTCGGGCTTCGTCAAACTGAATGCTTGTCCTTTTTCTAATATTTTTAGTAGCGTAAGAAGTTTAAAATGATTGTGGCACGGTGGTTATAGAGGTGGACTGCGTAAATAACTGTCTGATAAATTTTAAAATAAACAACACAAAATACGAAATATTGTAGTGGCCATAAAAGCCAAACAACCTATTTGAATTCATGACGGCTATCGATTCCACCATGTAAATTAAAAAAAAATTAATTAATTTTAATAAATAAAAAAAAAACTATTTGGTGTTTATTTTTTTTTTTTTTTTGGGTATATAGAAGCAATGGTTACAATCACGATTTTTAGTAACTACCAGCACAGCTGGTAGGGTTCAAACTATCTACAATTATAATTTATGAGTAATTATAAGTACAATTACTCATAATGTTAATTTTAAAAAATAATTATAATATATTTTTAATAATTACATGATATTTATGATAAAAACATCAATTAAATATAGTTTTCTCATATTTTAATAGTTTAGTTTTATTCTTTGAGCTATTTTTCAAAGGTTTTTTTTAATTTACATGGTGGAATGGGTAGTCGTCATGAAAGGTTTTATTTCTCAACAATTCGGTAATTGCTACTTTTTATAAATGATAATTATGTGGATTCAAAGGTGCAGGTAAATTCAACTTATCCATTATACCAACACAAGATTTGAAACCGATTTATGTGTTATGAAACTATATTCTCATAACATAAATCATTCACTAATATGTAAAAATATCAAATCATTCTTCTATAAATAATTATCAACAATAACAATCTATACAATGAGACAAAGATAGATAATACCCTTTGGGTAGGGCAACACAATAATACTCCTTAAGGAAAACTCTACAAGGTCTCCTAAGATGAGAGTGTCACTTAAAGAGAGTAAATTCTCACACTTTATGGGCAAAGACAATTACAAGTAATACTTTATATGAATGATCTCCATATTGACTATAATCAACCTTGGGTTATGTGTGGCTCATGCCAATTACCAATAATACCCTTATACACTATGATATAATATCCCCATATATGTATTACTACGTACCATAACATTCCATCCTTCTTACAAATATTTTATCCTTAAAACACGAGAAGAAACTAAATAAAATGATCTTCTAAGAAATTTTGACAACTGATACCAATCTTAATCATCCATCCATCCAAGTGAAATCTTGATTAGTGGTGGTCTTCGATGATGCCAAGTTGCCATTGTGCCACTTGAATATCCGTAATTACTCTATTGACCCCAATATTCTATTTCTCTACTCTAATATTTCAAATGACTGGTCCTATTGTTCCCTATTGCTTGTAAACACCTTTGAAATCTAGAATCATTATGCTTTTTTTATCAAACATTGTCATACTTGATGCTTTTGTATACCATGTAGATCCATAATATTCATACCCTAAGCCATACCTCCAAGATTGTTGTTGCTCAATGTGGTGGGGTGGAAATATATTACAACCTTAACCTAATGTTTAGTTTCCTTTGATTCTTTAGCATTTTGCTTCTTTATTTTAAATTATTCCTCATGATATTCTCTCTTGTGTCCTTTTGTTGTGTCCTTGTGTGCTTTTGATAGAGCTTCCTTGGACTTTGCTACTACTTCTTAGATGGACTCTATTCTTGGTGCTACTATAAATTCAACTTTTGATTCTTCTATTGGCTCCTTAACCTTTTCCCCTACCATAATTGCTTCTTTCTTCTCTTTGGATCCTTGTTTTTTAAAAATTGAGAAATATCTAAGTGTTATCTTCTTTTTCCTATACCATAACTTCATAGAAAAATATACACACTGGTGTTAACAATATCTAAAAAATACAACTAAGGATAACCAAGAAAAATATTCATATTATCCATCTCAATAGCATAAAAAATTGATTTTAAAATGTATTTATCCAGGGTGATATTCAAATCTTCAAAAATCTATACATTCCCACCCTTAAATTGAAAGTCCTTACTTTTTGTTGCTTGAACCTACATCCTTTTAGCCAAAGCACTAATAATGAAATTAAATCTATTGCTAGGGTTGGTAAAAATAATAAAATTTTCATATTGAATACATCCATTAACCTACAAAATAGAATTTTAAATGAATTTACATCCTTATCTTGCTTTTATAAATCCAAATATGTGGCTTCTTTATTCTTCTCAGTGTCTTCCTTAACATTTTATTCTTTCCCATCGAGTAATTTTTTTTTTTATATATTAAAAAGGTGAGGGTTTTGAAAGGATCCCACAACCTTGTACAAATCACTCCAAGAGGAGCCAACCAACAACCTAACCTTCTGATATACAATCTAGCACAAATATGGGTCCATGAAATTTTTTGGGACAAAGCACTGCCGATTTATTTAAAATTTAAAAATAAAATCCTGCCCAACCACTAGCACTCCTTTTTTAAAATAATTTTATGATAAACATCTCCTCGCCCAGTGGGAGACCTGAGACCAAAAATACTACCACCATATAGCACTCTCCCAACCAATAATTGGGGATTGAAGATCTATCTTACTTGTCAAGAAGCAACGATATGGAGCTATTTCTTAATATTTTCAAAAATAAAAACTGATCCAAAGGAAAAGAAATAACCACACCCAAAAACTCTATTTTTGGGTCCAAACTAATAACCAACAAGCAAAATGAGAAACTAAATGAAAATCTAGATTCCTATAGCTAAAAATCCTGAAAGAAAATGCACCCAACTCTTAGGAGATAACAAGATCAAAACCAAAAAAGGGCACCAAAAGACCAGCAAAGTTTTGAAAAAGAACCCTAAAACTTAAAATAGAACTGGACCCAATAAATTACAATTTCTAATATTCTTTTAAGATCGTAGGGTTTTGAGAAACCTGGAACCTTTCCTTATATGAAGGGCCTTCCCGTATAATCTTTAGATCTATAAAATAGCACCTCGATGGAAAAGATTCAAACAAGAACAAAAATAAAAGAAACCATATGATAGAAAGAAACCTATGTTCTAGATCACATATATCTTGCATCCCACTAAACTCCAACATGAAAATTTAACTCAAAGAGCACACAAGAGAGCCTACAGAGGAAAATTAAAATAAATAAAAAACTACCTAAAATGAGAGACCAGAATAACCAAATTAACTATCCTTGGTAACCCTTCAAACTAAAATACTACACACCCATCAATTGGAGTGGCCTGAAAACCCAAACATGACTCCATAGAAATTGAAGGTAAAAGGTCTCCCGCTATTAAAAAGGGGTAAGACAAAAGAGTTTTGCAAAAAAAAACTAATTTTCCAACACTAGCAACCAATAGCAAGATCTCTAAAGGGTAAAAAAATAGAAGTTGATTCTTGAGCACCTAGCCACAAACTGGTTTGGCCTTCCACCCAACAAAAAAGTCAACTACTATAGTTCCTTCAGTTGACTCAGCCTTCCACCCATCCTCCCAACTGTGGTTCCCTTAATTGACCCTAGCCTACTGTCATAGTTCCTTCATCCAAACCAAAAAACCTCACAACCTAAAGCAAACTAAATCAACAAACCACCTCATAACTTTGCCAACCATTGAATATCCTTTAGCTAACCTAGCCTCCTTCCCCTAGCCCCCCAACTATGGTTCCAGTTGCCCAGCCTTCCTCCCAATAAACCAACAGCTGTAAGGCCATCTAACAACGTGCTTCTCTTTTCAAAAGGGTATCCTTCGAGATGTAGAGGTGTTTTTCAAAAATCAAGGTTTGTGGCATGTAGCACCGCCCAGACCCTCGTAGGCCAACCCTCCTTGAGTAATTTTATTTCTTTTTCATAGTCTTCATTCTATTTCTTATTCCCACTCCTTTTATTTCATTTCTATCATTTTTGAATCCCAATTTATCTATCGTTTTTCCCTTCCTTGAAGCTCTCTTTTTATTTCTTTTTGTTTTTTTATGAAGCATGTTTATTTCTTCTACATAATCTTTGAGTGTATCCTTAAAAGTAGCTATATTTTTATATGGGTTCCAATGAATTAAGAATGCATGCTCCAATTCTCTCCAAGTGTACCCATTATTCTTTTTAGTCATAAAATTTAACAACCATATTTTAGATTCCTTTTCTAAAAGTGTAGTAAGGTGGAATTTTCAGTAAGGATTAAAAAAATATAAAATATTTAAATTTATCCATCTTTTTATAGCATTAATATCATCTACTCCAAAAAAACTTTTGAAGTGCCATGAGATCACATCCACAAAAATTATAATGCAAAATAGGGTTTTACAAATATATCTCTCTCATATATTAGCTAAAATTCTACATAAATAATTAGATCTACAATATTTCTTTAAAATAAAATAACCTTCAACTAATTTTCTCAACCCAACTGACAAGTTTTGTCTTTAATAAAAATATGATTTGAAAAACAGTCACTCCCTTATTTCGGATGAATGACTTCATAGGGATGTATGTCCCTCAATATTGCTCATATTTCTTTATATGATCACTCATTTTAAATATCTTCAATGTTTGCATAAAATAGTCTAAGAATTGTCTTAATCAAACAAATTTTCACAAAGATATGGCTTTTGAAAGATGAGATATTTTTCTAAGAATCATTTTATCTAATTCTATAATCCATAAAAACACAACCCCGACTTTACCATAATCATTTCTTTGATGCCACTTGCTATAAAAATTTATTCTCGTAACAAAAATCATTTATCAATATGTAAAATTATCTAATCATTTATCCATAAATAATTATCCACAATAACAGTCCATAGAATGAGATAGAGATAGATAGTAAAAGCAAAGTTTGATAAGTCGCTTTATGGGAAAAGACAATTACAATTACAATTAATACTTCATATAAATGATCTCCATGATGATTATAATGACAATATCCTTTATTTATATATCCTTCTTCTAATTCTACTTTGGAGCCGACTATTAAACCATCATCCCACTCATTATAATATAATCATATAATCAACCTTGGGATATGTGTGGTCCATGCCAACTATCCATAATTCCCTTATAGACTATAATATCATGTACCCATATACCTATTTCAGGTACCATAAAATTATGCAATTGAACTTGTAGTTTATGTCTAGGTATGATTAAAAACTAGAAATCAAGTGCTTAAAATACAAGTGAAACACTATCAACATATGCTATTAAAATATAAAAAATTAAAATAGAAGCTAAAGAAAGAGACTAACTCTTAAAACTAATGCATTAAAACCCCCTAGGTTTTTTATTAGGAACTAGATTGTACAATGTGAAATCCTTCTAAAAAATGATTTAATTATAATTTTATCCTCAAAAAAAAATATTATACATAGGAGTAATTATAAAAATAAACAACATAAATTTACTAATTTCTTCAAACGAAATTGAAGATGATAAAAAAACACATATGCTAAAAAATTTAGGCTTCTAACTATTCCAAATGAAGAAGTCATACCTATTATAAGTCTTGAAATAGGGCGGAGCATCTTTCTATTGTAAAACCTATAAAATTGTTTTCAATATTTTACATTTTCTATAAAATAATGCAACCATGTGATAACTCTCTAAATTATTGTATTTCACAATATTTTCTACAAATGAATGGAATCAACACATTACCCAAAAAGAAAATAAAAAAATCTCATAAAAAATACACATAATATAGAGGGTTTCCATAAATACTAAAATAATATCACTAAAGAAAATATATTACACTCCAACTGATAAAAGAATGGATGGTAGGAAGAGATATAAAATTGTAATTAAAATATATCTTTAGGTTAAGGTTAAATAACCTTCATTTTCATTAAATAATAAAATATTATAGAATATTCAACTATATAAGGTGTACAATGGTCCAAAGGGCTATACAAAAATATAATTTAAAAGTCAGTCATACCTTAAAGTGAAGCTTAACACACAATATTTCAAAGTTATCCCTTATGTTGAATAGGGGACATGGAGAGATATGCTCGTTAGTAATACCTTCTTAAGGAACACTCTTCTACCCCAAGACACTCTCACAATCACACAAAATGGCACCTTAGACATGACCTTGGTCAAGATATCTATTGTCTTCTTTGTTGATGGCACATAGAATAGATCAAGTATTCTATGATCATAAATTCAATGCCATAGTGCATCCAAATATCATATGCTTTATCTTCTAATGAAACACTATATTGTAGATAAGCTTAATGGAGATTTTATTATCACAATGAAGAGTGACTAGACATTGTTGGGGAATATCCACTTGCTTCAAAATCATAGTCATCCATAAAAGGTGCTTGATGGATTTATTAGAAGTATAGTATTCAAATATAGAAGAATAAGATATAAGAAACTTCCATTTGGAACATCAATAGATAGGTCCAAATCTAAGATAAAGCACAAACCTATTAATGGAGTGTCATTAGTCTATATCATAAATTGAGTCTTTTTAAAAAATTCTATCAAAATAAAATGTGCTCCTATTAAATAGAACATGTTCATCTCGTATGTACCTCTAATGTACCAAAGGATTTGCTTGGTTGTTGTCTAAAGACTCTCACAAGGCACCTATATATACCTAGAGCAATAGTTAATGGTAAATACAATATATGATCAAGTGTGCGTAAGATAGAAAAGGACCGCAACAAGTGACTCATACAAAGTAGAATCCATCAATGAAGTACTTCATCATATTTATAGATTCAAATATAAAGAAAAGAGGTTCAAGAAAACTTGCAATCCTCCATCCTGAAGCATCGTAGAGGATCCAAGGTATGCTTAGGATAATAAATAGTGATCCCAAAATGTGATTGATCAACTTAAATTCCTAAAAAGTAATGCAAAATCCCCAAAAATATCATCTCAAAAATATCATGAAGTTGATACTTCATCTCCTAGATCAAATATTTCAAAAGTCTAGAATGAAAAAATCATCAACATACAACACTATCACCAATATTTGATTATATTGATGTTTAGATGTAGACATCATGCTTTGGATCACAATGTTAGAGTCCACAAGTAAGAAATAAGGAATGTATATCATACCAAGCATGAGAATATTTATTAAACCCATACAAGGACTTTTTCAACCAAAACACCAAGGGAATAGGCCCATCAAGCTTAAAACTAGGTTTTTAATGCAAAGAGATATCCTTGTTAAGATCACCATAAATAAAGGAACTCTTCACATATATTTTATCTACCTTAAATATATAAGAAGTGACTATAGAAAGAACCATACAAGGAGAGTCCAACTAGTAACTACATCAAAGGTATTTGAGAAATTCCCTCCTTAGAGAATCTCTCAATGATAAGGTGTACCTTGTGCTTATCCACTTGACCATCAAAACTATACTTGATCTTATGGACCAATTTATAGCTAGAAATATTATTCCATTATAAAATAGGAACAAGCCCCCATGATTGATTTTTTTATCAATAACTCATGCCCAACAATAAGAGCATCCTCCCACTCTAGATAGCCCTTGGATTGTGAATAGGTGAGGGGATATCTAGAATCATCAACCATTGAGAGAAAATATTGATATGAATTCTTTCAATAATACTATTTAGAGAGAATGGATTGAGCATCATAAAGGATATTTGAAACCCAATTGGATGTCATACAAACCATGGAATACTATGACACATTTAGTGGAGAAGTAGCATTAGAAGCATATACTAAGTCATCCAAACCAAACTCACTATCTACCTCAATATATATCACCATATTATAAGGTATAGGATTATAAATTGTAGCACATGGTGAAATATTCCTAGAGGGGTAGGTGATTTAGAAGGTTTGAAGATGGTTCCCAAACTTTTGTAACACTTTCACCCAAATCGTACAAGGTGTACGATTTGCCTTGTACAGTTTGTGATCTTCCCAAAATAGCTTGTGCAGAATGCAAATCATATAGTTGTATGATCCAAATTGTACAACACTATAACTTGTATGATTTACCACTTAGTCAATCCCTTGGAAGTGGTTTTAGGACTCAAATCGATCAGTTTTGTATTTGATTTCTCCAAAATGGCAAATTTCCATAAATGGTAATTTTTAACCATACAATTTCATTTCAAATTAGGTAAAATGTTGATTGTACATTTTGGTACACAAGATGTACGGTTTCACTAAACCATTGCTAAAATTTTCATTCATAGATTTTTCAACTTGCATCACAACTTCCTTTAGAATAATTTTTGGGATGTCTTCCTATTGCAATTGCTAACTCTTCCTCTAACATGCAAACCCTAATTCAATGTTAATGAATTATTATGAATACCAATATTTCCAAAAATTGTACAATAGTAGAATTATGTCTTTGTATAGCAATAATAATATTTGAAATTATTTACTCAACACTCTTATTTATTATGAGTTATTAATTAACATTATTCCATTGCCACAATGTCCATATTCCACACCACTTTGTCCATGCACAAAAAATAGTAATCACCATTCACATGTACAAAGGGACTCATAATAACTCATAACTATAATACTATTTTATTATTATTGTTGAACATGTACAATTACCATAAATAATCAATATCAACAATGGGTAATAAACCATTGATGAACAACCATGAATCCTTCTCTCTCAACTAGCATGGACAATAATGGGCTAACATCCACAACAATGAGTAACCATAAAAATTGAATGGGGGTTCTTATAATGCTTTCCCAGGCCGTTTCAGAGTGATTCCTGAGACAACCACCATTTACAACTACCATCCCCGTAACAATCAACTTGCATTAAGGTGTTCCTAAGTCTAATTTGATAATAATCAAATTCACCTTAAATACACATTCCACCTAATTTAACTTTAATTTCTAATTGCACTTTTATAAATTTGTACAATTACACCCAATTGTACGTTTTCTACATTTTCATTTGTATGATTAGACAAAACCTCATATATGTACATTTTGACAATTGGTACATATAAAAAAACTGATACTTAGCAAAATTGTGCAAATCCAATGTTCACATTTTCTTCTTCTGGGAGGTGGATTTGCTGCCTACATCTATCCTCCCCTTTACATTGATCAATGTCCTCACTAAATCAGTTTTCTTTGTTTTGGCTGACTAGTCTTGCTAAAAATCCTCACGTTGAATATGAAGAGCAACTCATTCATTCTACAATCTAGCTGCATAGTGGTTCAATTCCATAGCATTAAATCCATACTTAATGGTCTTCTCTTCTAAAATAGTCAATATTTTATCCAACTCCTTCTCTCGTTTCGATTCTTCCTTGCATATTTTCTTTGTCAATGTGGCTTCTATGCAAGCTGCTATGGCTAACTCTTCATTCTTTTCTGTAATAACATAAATATTCTGATGTATATCAACTTTACAAGCTGCAATATACCCATCCTTAGCCCAAAGTCAAGCCTTGTGATCCAAGATCATTTTACTATAGTGCTTGGCATTCATAGCCATCCCCTCAATCTTGTGATCCTTATGTTATAGTTGTTTTATGGCTTCCTTCAACTAGTTTTCTTATTTTTCTAGTTGTTCACTTTGTGCTACGAAATATGCTTTTAATTTATTTGTGTGCTCTTCTTGTTGTTGAATCACAAGATTCTTCTCCTGGTCTTGTAAACCTAACTTGTCCTCATAAGCCCTCTTAGTGTCATTCCATTTAGCTTGTGCCTTTTTCAACCTCTCTTTTACCTCGATCTTGTTGCACTCTAATTCTTCCTCCATCATAGCCATTTATTTTTTAGTAGCCTCCACTTCATCCTTTTGTGCTTTCTTATATTTAAAAATATGTTCAATTCCCAAACTTGGCCACTCAATCCAATGTGTCAAGAAATTCAATTTTCATAAGGTGAAGACTAATTTTGAAGGTACTCTTCAAAATTATGTATTTGATGTATTCAATGAACATCTCTGACATGATTCTCAATATAAATACACCATTGGATATACCCTGTAATTGATCCTCACACCTTTTGGTAAATCCACAATTCCCAATATTATGGCTACCTCTCACCTTGGTAAATTCCATGGATGTTGTGTGTGAATCTGGGATATTTTTTTGATGTGTTCTTCACTGCATACCCACTCCATGACCTTATCCATTTCAATGAATATTTATTCCCTCCACTACTTTAGTTGTCCAACACCATAAATAACAAATTATAATCTAGAACTAACAAACATCTCGTTAGCTTATTGGAAAAAGTGCTCCACCTATCCATCTGTATCTTTTCCATCATTCTTTAGAGCATAAAACCGAGGAACTTTAAAAAATCTTGTATGAAACCTCATATTCTTATCCTATGGTGGATTTTGATCTTCCTATTCTTATTTCAATGGAACTAAACTTCCTCCAATCTCTTTTATTGTATCAGATGCATTCTCTTCTTGTAGCAACCTATGAGCTATAGTTTTATCCATATCTTTCTCTTCATATGGTATAAATTATTCCATGTTGATGATCTCCTTGAGAAATTTTTGCTCTACCATCAGTGTATGGACTTCCTATTGTATGTAATTTAAGTCCTCATATTGAGTTTCTATCAACCCATCACCCTGTGGTATTACTTGTACTTCCCTTACTATTGTAACTACCAAAGGTGGGTCAGAACATTTTGGTGGTGGTTGCATGCTTGCTTGCTTATATTTGCTATTGCCACCTTGTATGATAATATTTATCTTCTTCTTTCCCTTAGTCTCCTCTAGTGGTGCTTCCATAAAAATTTTTGGTTTTATTACTGGAGATTTCATTGGGGGTTCCCACTAGATTTTTGATGAATCTAAAAAGTCAAAATATGTGGATTGAAGTAATATAGGAGATACCATCATTTATCATATCTATCCCATACCTCCTGGAGAACTGATGTCTATAAATTCTAGATCTTCTAGATCTAAGTGCACCACATATAGACACTCGGGTATAGAGTCAGGTTGCTCCTTCTGCATCGAAGTCTTCTTAATATTTTATCTCTCTTGTTGGCTTCTTGTTCTAATCTACACTAGACTAAATATGGGTGCTACTACCTCCTCCTCCTCTTGAGATAGTGGCCAATATTGTAGCCTTTGTTCCAATACCTACTGCTCCAAAGTAGGTTCCAACTATCTTCATATCTTCCTTCGAGGATGAACTTCCTCTTATGATGAGGTCTCTTCTATAATTAAAGGTTCTAGTTTTGTTTTTGCCTTCTTTGATCTATTTTTCTCTGGAGTCTTTTTTGATTAGTCATGGTCTTCACCCATCGTAATATAGTGGTTTTATTTGATGATAAATCATGGTGGTACTGTCATGTCTGGAAATGGAATGCATACTTGAGTCAATGCATCCAATAATAGTGCAATGGCATAGAAATTCATTGTAAAGGTTTATGTTCTTTTGGACAATAGTATCCAAATTCTTTGCTCCAAATAGATTTCCCAATCATACTTGATTCTATGAGTGATGCCCTCCATTAACTGTGCCATCCATATTAGTATCTTTGAAGATCATGCTTCCCTTGACAAGCAAGCCATCACTATATTCATTGCACAAGAAAGTTCATCTATCTTCAACTGGATCTACTTGATTTTATGACTTCCAAAACCAAAAATATTAGCCACGACTAGAGACTTCATTCATGTGAGTGTAGTTATCAACTTGTGAGAATCAATTTGATCTACCATTTTCTTCAAAATAGTTTTTCCCTCCTTAGGAAATTTTAATGTCCTTTGAAATGCTTCCACCAAGAATTATACCTTAATATGTTTGTTATTCACCTACACATAGGTGATATTCTTACCCAGTTCATACGATTGTATGATCTGAAACAAATATTCATTATAGATAACTTTATCGTAAGGTGGGATCTCCACCTATACACTAAATTTGAATTTGACTAATGCTTCCTTTAATGGGTGCTTAGGGTTAGCTTTTTCCCACCACTTCTAATAAAACTCCACTGTTGACTATCCAAAGTGATATAATTGATATCCACTTTCTCTTCTTCCTCCTTGTTTAGAAGTTCGTACTCCTTTGGGTAAATCTCCTGGTGAACTTCATTGTGAAGTTCTCTATAGTGTGGTCTTGGTGGATACATTTTCTCTCTTTGGAATTGTAGTGGTTCTATTCCTCTACCACCATACCAACCTTGATGACCTCTCCACAACCTATACCCTATTCCTTTCCTAGGATGAAAGTCGCTTCTCCCTTGTTGCTGAAATGCTCACCCTTGACCTTGTACTAGGTAGGTCTTGCTCATTCGCTTGGGTCATGAATATCTCTAGTATAATGTGGTATGAAACTAAATGGTGCAAGAAGCAGGATCGTTTTTATATTGAATCGCTTTTTGATTGTAAGATAGAAAACCCACAATAGACTTAATTTATATATTTGTTCGATGATGCATTATTATCATATGTGGATTGCATTTAAATACCTAGTCTAATAGTTGTAAGAGTGAAAGGTTGTGACCCAAGAATATAATGAATAAATAATATAAGTAATTAGGACATGTTAGGAGGGTCCTAACATGCCACCCCCTTAAAGGATTTTTGTCCTCAAAGCTGGAAATTTGGAAATTGTTGCTGGATATCTTGAAAATTTTCCCACGTTGCATCTTCTAAAGGTAGACCTTTCCAATGGATTAAAACTTCCGTGATATCGTGAGTACGAAGGTGACAAGAGCGGCGATCCAAGATAGCTTCTGGCTCGACTAGAAGTACTCCATCATCTAATAATTCAGGGAGAGTGGGTTGTGTCATGATATGTGCTCCCACTGTGAGATTAAGGCAAGATACATGAAATACGGGGTGAAGTTTGGAAGAGGGAGGAAGTTCTCGTTTGTAAGCAACGGTCCCAATACGTTGGAGAACTTTATACGGCCCGTAAAATTTGGGTACTAAATTTTGAGAACCTTTTTTTTAAGAGAGGATTGATGGTAAGGTTGGAGACGTAAGAAAACCATATCACCCTCGTGGAAACTACGTTCGCTTCTATTTTGATTAGCTTGTTGCTTCATGTGATGTTGGGCAATGTGTAGGTTCTATTTTAGGATCCATAGTATGTCATCTCTATTAGCAAGTTCCATTTCCACCGCATGGACTTTTGTAGTCCTTGGAATATAGGAAGTGAGGGATGGTGGTGTTTGACCATATAGTGCTTCATAAGGAGTCATTTTGATGGACGTATGGTATGAAGTGTTATACCACCATTCCACTAATGAAATCCACTTTACCCAATGGAGTGGTTGAGTAAAAACAAAACATCGAAGGTATGTTTCCAAGCATTTATTTACAACTTCTATTTGGCCATCGGTTTGAGGATGGTAAGCGGATCTCATACGAAGTTGAGTACCTTCTAATTTGAACAATTCCTTCCAAAAGGTGCTAGTGAAAGTTGGGTTGTGGTCACTAACAATTGTGGAGGGCATACCATGTAATTTAAATATGTTATCTAGGAAGAGGTGGGCTATAGTGCTAGCGGTATAAGGATGAGCCACGGAACAAAAATGGGCATATTTAGATAAACGATTGATGACTACAAAAATGGTTGTTTTTCCTCCTGATTTTGGTAATCCTTCAATAAAGTCCATAGAAATATCTGCCCATTTTTTGGTGGGTATAGGAAGATGTTGAAGTAATCCTAGAATAGCGAGGGTCTCCCCATTTTGTCTTTGGCAAACTTCACATTCTTTTACAAAGTTTTTGATGTAATTTTTCATTCCTACCCAATAGAAGGAGGTAGTGGCTCTTTTATAGGTTTTTAAGAACCCTGAGTGGCCTGCAGTGGGTGAGGTATGTAACTCATGAAGAAGTTTTTCATGATAAGTTGAATTGGGGGTGAGGACCATCCTCCCTTTGTATCTTAATATATTTTCTTTCCAAGTGTATGGAGTTTTGCTACTAGGATTATGTTGAAGTTGTTGAATTAAGGCATGGATAGTAGGATCATTTATCCGTTCTTCATGCACCTCATCTACCCAATTAGGAATAAGGGAGGAAAGAGAATGGACTTGAGGCATATCTTCAAATTTTCTAGAAAGTGCATCGGCTGCCATGTTGTCCTTTCCATTTTTATATGTAATTTCATAATCATAGCCAAGAATTTTAGTAACCCATTTTTGTTTTTCTGGGGTATTAGTCCTTTGTTCCAAAAAATACTTCAATCTATGATGGTCAGTGCGTATAATGAAATGTTGGCCAATAAGGTAAGGCCTCCAATGTTGAATAGCATGGACAATCACCAACATCTCTTTTTCATACGTAGAGCAAGCTAAATTCTTAGGAGAAAATGATTTGCTTATAAAAGCTAGAGGCCTTTCATCCTGCATGAGTACGGCTCCCATTCCTATTCCTGAAGCGTCACTTTCAATGAGGAACGGTTTAGAAAATTTGGGCATGGCTAGAACAGGGGTGGTACACATTGCAGTTTTCAAGGTGATAAAGGCCTCATTCGCTTTAGATGACCATTTTAAAGCATTTTTATTAAGTAATTATGTTAGAGGAGCAGTGATTTTACCATAATTTTGGAAAAATTTTCTATAATATCTTCTTAGTCCAAGAAACCCACGTAGAGCTTTTAAGGTTTTTGGAATAGGCCAATTTTTCACCTCCTCGATTTTGGAAGGATCCACCATAACTCCTTCCTTTGAGACAACATGCCCTAAGTATTCAATTTCTTGTTTTCCAAAGGAACACTTTGATATTTTTGCATAAAGTTGATTTTCCTCCAAGATTTGGAACGCTTGTCTAACATGGTCCAAATGTTCTTCCCATGTTTTGCTATAAATCAAAATGTCATCAAAGAAAACTAATATAAATTTACAAAGAAAAGGGTGAAATACCTTATTCATTAGACTTTGAAAGGTATAAGGAGCATTGGTCAGGCCAAATGGCATCACCAAGAATTCGTAGTGCCCTTCGTGAGTGCGAAAGGCCGTCTTAGGAATATCCTTTTCATTGACTCGTATTTGGTGGTAGCCTGACCGTAAGTCTAACTTGGAAAAATAAGCTGCCCCGTGGAGTTCATCTAATAGCTCGTCTATGACCGGAATAGGAAATTTATCTTTGATGGTCATTTTATTAAATGCTTGAAAATCGACACATAAACGCCACGAGCCATCCTTTTTTCTAACTAAAATAATTGGAGAGGAATAAGGGCTTTTGCTAGGTCTAATGACTCATGCCTTAAGAAGCTCTTGTACTAATTTCTCTATTTTGGTCTTTTGGAGGTATGGATAATGATAAGGTCTAATATTAGAAGGGTGATGCCCTGGAAATAGTGGAATAGTGTGATCGTGACTTTGTTGTGGAGTTAGTCCTTTTGGTTCATTGAATACCACCTTATGGTGGTCTAAAATATTTTGTAACTCTGGTGTCTCGTCTTCTTTGTGACTAGGTTGAATTGAAAATAACTGGGCAACCATTCCTTTGTTTCCTCTTCAGATAGTTTTCTCCATTCTATGCAAGCTGACGATTTGGGAAGGTCCTGATTTTAGGCCTTGGATAATATAGGTTTGGTTCTTTGCTGTGAATTTCATCCATAGTTCATCAAATTCCCATTGGACTACGCCCAAGGTTTGTAACCATTGTACGCCTAGTACAATGTCACACCCACCTAGGGGTAGGACGTACATGTCACCTTTCATGTTATAAACCCCCATAGTTAGTTTTATATTTCTATATTTTCCTTTGCATGCAATTTTTATGTCGTTTCCAATCATCACTTTGAAGTTATTGCAAGGGTATATAAAACAATTTGCTTGTTTAGCCACCTTTGGATCGATAAAATTGTGCGTGCTACCAGAATCTAGGAGCACGGTAAGGTTTTGTTTCTTAAAATACCCTTTAACTCGCATTGTTTGAGAGGCAAAAAATCTGGCAAGGGCATTGAAGGAAACCTTTGGTGTATTTTCTTCTTCACTTTCAAGTGTGTTGGATAATACCTCTACTTCGAGTTCAGGTTCCTCTTCAGTAGAATTCCCTTCTTCTGTGGCATCTAGAATATATAATTTTTGTGAGGCACATTTATGATTTCTATCAAATTTCTCATCGCAATAGTAGCAAAGACCCTTAGCTTGTCTTTCCTTAATTTCCTCAAAACTCAGATGCTTAATTAGTAGAGCAAGGTTAATTTTGGGGGTTGTGTAGGATTTTTGGGTTCATCCATTTTTCATTGGTTTGGGGTTGGTATAAGTGTTTGATGGTTTCCCCCAAGTTGATTTTGTGAACCGATTTCGTGCCTTGATTTTGCCCTTCGCTAATTTTGCCAAGCCGATGGTCTCTAACATGTTTGTAGGGTTATACATTTGCACCTCTATTCAAATTTCTTCTTTTAATCCGCTAACAAAACATTCTTGAAAGAAGGTAGCATCTAATCTGGATGTTCGATTAGCTAGCCTTTCAAATTCTGCTTGGTATTCGCTTACCAAAGTGGTTTGGCATAATTTAGTGAGGGCCCCTGTAAAGCTTTGAAACTTGCTAGGGTCGAATCGCACTAATAGATTCTGTGTAAAGTTTGACCACGTCGGAGTGCCATTAGTTTTATCGAACCATTGGTACCATTGGATGGCATCGTTTTCCAAGTGGAAGGAGGCGATATGCACTTTTTGCATTTTTGGAATTTGATTTAGTGAGAAATATTGCTCTGCTCGGTAGATCCAGTTTGTAGGGTCTCCTACTTCAAATTTTGGGAAGTCTAATTTGGTCTTTCGTGGTAGAATGGAAGTTTGTGGACCTCCTAACATTGCTCGGTTTGATGACCTATGGTTGGGTGAATTTGCATGTGTTGTTGCCTGATTTTGACTAATGGTATCAAGTTTAACATCCATTGCAAATATTTTCTCGAAGAGTTCTCTTGTGGTACGGGTATTCTCCTCTCTTTCCTATTGAACTTCTTCAGCGAGCCTTTCGTGTTTCTCATGAATGGAATCCAATGATCGTCATCCTTCAGCCATTGTGGTTGGTGTAGGTAATGATCAATATGACTTGGTATAGGTGGGCAAAAAAAATAAATAAATAAAATTTAATTTTTTTCTTTTTTCCTTTGCGTTTCGGACGTCAAAAACCTTGATGGTGCATTGAAGATTTTAGCTTTTTCAAAATAGCCACCGGTCACCACATGAAATTTCAAACAATTTGGGTGTAAGACAACTTAATTCGTACCTTAGGAGAAGGTTTAATTTTCTATGAGGATTTTGACACGGATCCGTGAAGCGTGAATGTTGTTTGCGTCCTCGCAAATGTGGACTAGCTGAAATGTGTGGTGGAAAAAAAAATTAATGGTGAATTTGCTCCTTGATCTAGATTTGATCCAGATGGTATGAAACTAAATGGTGCAGGAAGCAGGATCATTTTTATATTGAATCGCTTTTTGATTGTAAGGTAGAAAACCCACAATAGACTTAATTTATATATTTGTTCGATGATGCCTTATTATCATATGTGGATTGCATTTAAATACCTAGTATAATAGTTGTAAGAGTGAAGGGTTGTGACCCTAGAATATAATGAATAAATAATATAAGTAATTAGGACATGTTAGGAGGGTCCTAACATAATGGGCCTGGTGAAACATCCACCCTAGTGGTTGTAATTAATTCTAACCAAGATTGAAATTCTTATGTAGATCTCATTATTCTCCCATGATTGATTTGGGGCCACTTTTGCACTTGTATTCAATTCAGAAATTCAAGATAATCTTCAAAAAATAGCACCAAAATTTGTACAACTATACCCAAAATATACAATCTATTGGAAATCATACATTGCTTCCCCAAATCATATATGTACAATTTGAAATTGTACAACTCCTCTCAAATCATACAAATTTACCTAAAATCGTACAACTATACCTGATTTCGTACAACTTCACAAAAAGCATATATATTTAGCTCCAACTCATACAAATTCATCTAGAAATAATACAAGAAATTCCAAATTATACAAGGGTGCTTCAACTCTATACAATTGCATCAAAATATGTATGATTACATTGAAATTCATGTAATTACCTCTAAAATGCATAAATTGGCTCTCTAAGTGCCCTAAAATCATATAATATCTTCTCAAATTGTACAATGTCACATCAAAATTGTACAAGTCACCCTCTAGACCTGAAATTAGCCAAAAATCGATGTTTTTGTTTGATTTGGATTATTTTTGCAATACCCTTTTGCTGATACTGTGCAATTTTCCTTTCTAGTATAATTATGGTATACTTTATGCAATTTTTCTTTTAAACAAGTGGAAATATTCAATAGTTGAATATTTATGGTAGTCTATCAATCTATTATATTCCTCCACATGCAAATACTGAGATGTTTTTTTATATTTCTATTGATTGATTTTTCATGCACTAGGGTTTGCCATTTTTCCCTCCATTTTGCTTTTTCCAAAAAAAACACAAATCCTAGCAGTATTTTTCTCCACCTAGGGTTTACTATAGAACCCTTATAATTCAAATTCTAGATTACTCAACATGTTTTTCCACCTGCAATTCATTTTCTAGAACAATTCCAAATTTTTAGAGTAAAAACCCTGATTTTTGCAAATTTTCTCCAATTTTGATTGGCTTTTTGTAAATAAGCAATTTATTTGGTGTGCATTTAATATGGGTTGATAAATTTGTGTTAACTAGTGATTTTTACATGCCCCTATCGAAGTGAAATTGTTAGTTGCAACCTCCTTTCTCCCAATTTACTTTGAAATGCACTACCGTTGATGTATGATTTGCCAACTTGGTGAAAAAAATTATGCATGACACTTGCTTTTTAAACCCTAACATCCATTTGCATGAAATATCACGACCTTAGTCCTCTTTGCATGGATTTTTTTCTTTTTGCATGGATGATTTCCAAGTCACATTTTTTGCATATGCTTTTTATTTTTTTCTAGTTTTTGTCTTTATCTTGCCTTTTTGAATATTTTATTCTTTTTTTTTTGCAAAAGGGGCTGTCATTTCTAGTTTTCAACCACCTTCTATCTTAATTGCATCCTGAAGTATTTTCACAATTAAGATATTTTTCTATTTTTTTTCAATTATCTACTTACTACTCACCTTCTAGAAAATCGTACAATGACATTCACTTATACAATCTCTTCTATTGATGAGTCACTAGGGAGTTATACCACCTCATTTTGTAGCATTGTATGATTAGGATATAGTAGATAATTTGTATGATTTAATCCATCCTATAAAATTTCCCTATGGTCAATGATCATGCCATTGTCATTTTTACAATATATTCATACTTGCTTGCCTATTGTATGTTTTGAGATCGTACAAGTCTCATTATCACTTGTACAGTTCATGTTTGCACATTTGCAAATTATATGATTTATAATAATACCATGTCTATCTTTCAAAGCTTTATTTTCTTGCTCATTTGAATGATCCTGAGGTAAGAGTACTCTTGCCATTCTGCTTCCATTTGGTCATCTTCTACTCCCATCTCCTTGAACTAGGTCTACTTCTAAACTTGGTGAGCTAGTCCTTTACCTGCCTTGAATTTATTCATATGCAAAGCATACTCTTCCTTGACCAGTAAGTCCTTGACCAAATTTGTATTTCATAACATTATCCCCTTGTTAGCATACCTATTCTCATATTAAAAGGGTTGCATTATTCCTGAGGTAAACCTCTACCTACTTCTACCCTTCTAGGTCCTAGTCGATGCATGAGTGGTCACCACTATGGGTATATTCCTATAAGGTTTACTACTTGCCTCCCTAGTATATAAAAGCTATGTACTTTCCTAGTCCAATTCAAGCATGCAAGTGATGTGTCACAAGGTCACCTCAAATTAGGAGGTTAAATTATCCCCCTCCTACCTTTGAGTGAAATCCTCCTCTCTAACCTACCTACTATCCTATGGGGCTAGGTATTCTTTGTGATCAATCCTCCTATCGACTAGGTTCCCCTCTTTACCAAGTACTCAGAGTTATTTCCACCAACTCTATATTGGCTATATGCCCCTACATTATTAGCTCTTGTTATACCAATAGGTGTATTGCTATTATTCACATATCTACACATATTATTCATTTTATCCAACTTCATTCTTCAAAGAAATTATGGAGAACAATTTCTCAAGGTTTCTTTATAGTCGTTTGAAAAATTAGATTTTGTACTTGAGTCATTATGACTGTCTACTCCTTGTACTGACCATTTTGTCAGTATTTTTCGTAGTTGTTGGAGTCGTCTGACTTCCCTCCTTTGCCTTATCAATCAATGATAGGATTTCTCATAGGCATCAAAATTTGTTCGAGCATGGAGTGGTTCTAATTGAATTTCTTGGTCACTATCCCTTACCAAATAAGGTATTTCCCCTTCACTGGTATCACTTGATTCAGCATGTAAGTTCTCTTAGGATTTAGGGGATGTGAGGTCTTCCTCAATATATCACCAAACTACCTTAGTTATTTCCTCTTATGTTTCATCTTGGAGTATTTCCTTTCCCTTAGAACTTGCACCTTCTTGTGATATTCCACTTGTTTGAGGTACTTCTTCACTACTCTCACTGCTCATAATTTATTTCCTATGATGTGCAACATATTGCTTCTTAATTTATTACATCATGTCGTTTATCTCTTGAATGATCTATCTTTGAAGTATTGCGTTATGGTCTTGCAATACCTTTATTCCTCTTGCAACTATTGTACTTGATAGCACATTCTTTGTTGCATCATTCTTATCTATGCTAGCGAGATGAGTTTAGTCAATTCTTCTTTAGTTGCTCCTCCTTCATTTTAATATGGAATATCCATATCAAAAGTGTCAATTCTATATTCATACTATACCATTAGTCATATCCTCCATCGACTTTCTACTATACAAGATAATTCTCTTCATTTGAGCTGAGGATACACTACCTCCTCTAATTGGTTGGCTTCTTCTTGTTGTTACAAATTCATTGTTACTAGTACTAGTGCATGATTACTCAGAGAGATTCCTTCCTCCTACTCTACAATTTGGTTCATCCTCTCTATGAACCTTACATGCACTTGCATTCACCTTATTTCACTAGGGTGTGGCACCAATATTTTCTTTTTATAATTGGTCCAATCTCCTCCCTTTCTAAAAATAGATGTGTGATCCCCATATCATCATCTTATTATGGTGGATCTTGATTACATAGTGGTACTTCTTGATGTTCACTAGACTCAACCATTCATTGTCTCCTTTTGATTCCTTTCATCATAATATAAATGTATTAAAAAATCTTATACTCCTCCATTTGTCAATAAAGAAGTTTTCTATCAAATCATGCTTCATATTTGCTATAATATTCTAGGTACAATATCCCTTCTTCATTTGGTTCATACTATTATTTTCCTAAAGAACTACCTAACTCATTTGTCATGGCAACATCCTCATTGATTCTTTGATTCTTCATGTTAATCATATATTTGTGTTGTCCCTTATTGAATGTGATCTGGTCCTTTCCCCATTTGTGATTAAATTTGGCTACTTGTAGCCAAACTCTTCCTAGAAGTGCATCATATGCAGGTTTTTGCATTATAATCACAACAAAATCCAAGATAAATTCTTGGTCAACAATTATCACTTGTTGTGTGGTCAATACTCTTTTTGTTTAAATGTTGTATTGGTCAACACTATACAACGAAAATCCTGATGCCCATAGGGAAGGAGTGTCAATATATCTCCAAGTTTTTTATGGTAGCACATTCATGTTGGATCCTCTATGCACAATCACTTGCATCAATTTATGCCCCATTATTTCCATATGAACTAATGTTGGTTTTTTTGCAACATCAATCATTAATATAGTTGTATCCATAAAATATTATTTTTGTTTCTTCTCTTGTATAGGTTGGTTCTCAACCTTCATCACTTTCCATGGTTGCACCTCTTCTTCCATCACCTTATGAAAATATGGTATGGCTTCTAACATACTGGCCATATTGATTTCTATGATTGTATTCAATAAATGTGCTACTATATTTTGTACTATTACCTTATATTTTTATGTACAAGGCTTATTTAAATACTTTTCCTCTACAAGTCTTATGTGCTTAGCCTTCTTGGCTTCTTGTTCAAGTACCTTCTTTTTCACCTGCCATCTCTACTTTTCCTTGGTCAATTCCGAGTAAGTATATTTCTTGGCCTTAATCTGTGTTACGGCTAGTACTTCTTCCTTAGTTTTATCCTTCTTCACTTAGGGTACATTCTATGATCCACTTGAACTCACTTTCGTAGGACAATTGGCTTCTTTGTGGTTCCCTAGGCCACACCATCTACACATGTGTGTAGTATTATTCTGGGTTTGCTACATCGTTTGAGAAGAAGGATAATTCTTAACAAAATGCCCCCACTCTTGGTATTTGAGATATTGTATGATTTTTATTCCTTCTAAATGATACTGCAATCAACTCTAGACTCCTTGTCGATTACCCTGGTTTGGCCTTCCTCCTCTTTGATCATTCTTGTAATACTTTTTTGTTGTAGGTTATCCACTTCGTTGAGGTTTTGGTTTCTCTTCTTTTTATTGAATCATGAGGGTCTATTGGTGAAATTTTGGATTAAACATACATTCTACTACTTTGTGTCCCAACATATTACATATATGGAAATATTAATTTCAAGGGTAATTTACATTTGAATGCCCTTCTACCTTTCATTCAATACACAAAATGTTCTTTTGTTCTCACCATGTATATTTATTAGCTTCCTTTATAATCGTATCAAATTCCTTGCAGATTGATTTGATAGCCTAATGTATTGTATCTTCTCCACTGCTATCTGAATATTCATACCTAGAATATGTTGTGATTCCCATGACCGTCTACTTTACCTTACTCTAATTTTTTTTTGCTTTTTCAAGTGCTTCCTTGTAGGTTGAGGATGGTATTTCCTTCATATTATTTTTATATCTTGGTAGCAATCCATCGAGAAACCATCTCTTCACCAATGCATCTGCTAGTGGTATTTCTATCTTATCGTATAATTGCTTTAGTCATCGATTATATGTATTTATGTCATCCTGAATAGATTACTTTGTGGTGAATATCTCGATGATAATATCACCATCATATCTCAAAGGTTTAAATTATTTGATGTAGGTATCCTTCATTGTATTCCATGCTTGGAATGTTATATTCTCTTGCTTTAGGTACCAATCTATCATGAGTCCTTGTAGTGTGGTAGGGAATAATTGCAACCACTCACTCTGTTGATTTACACCATTTTCTCTCCAAATGGTTATACATGTCCTGATATGTCTTGATGGGTCTTCCATTTCTTCCCCCATAAAGGGTGGACATATTTGTTTTCCAACCTTTGTAGATATAGTAGCCATTAATGGATTTCCTTCCTTGTCACTTCAGAAGGCATCTTATAGAATTCTAAATTGACTTCTTCCTTTGGATTGGTGTTCCACTATGTTGTTCTTCATTGTATGTTTCTATCTATGGTACTTTATTTTCACCCAATAGTCATATCCCAACCTCTTGTGTGTCCTCACTCTACAACCTCCTTCATTAGGATATCGACTATGGTCCTAGTTCTCCTTCTTGAATCCTCATATTTTTTTGCTCTAGTGCGTAACTCCTATTCTCTACACCCCTTTACAACCTTATTGTAACTTTTTTAGAAGTTACCATCCACTCATTATCTTCTCGCATAGTTCTTTTATCAATGTCTTTCCTTATGTAAATGTTCTCATCATCCCTTGGTGGTTCTTGTACCCTTTCTTCTGTATCTACCAACAACATCTTCCACCTTTCAGTATATCCTTCTTCTATAGTCCACACTTGATCAATTATTGGTTCATTCATCGAGTTGTTCATCGTATACCTTTAAGCAATTTTTGTGCTACTTCTCATTGGTATTTTTTCTTCTCCTTGGTTTTATCTCTTACATCCTCATGAACTTGTATCATTCATTTACCTCCAATTTGTTCTTACTCACCACTTGTCACAATGCCACAAGTTCATCTAAATTGTATCAATTTGAAGTAATTTTTATAATAAACAACACCAAATGTAGCACATGGTGCAATATTCCCATATAGGAAGGTGATTTAGAAGGTTTGGAGATGGTTCCTAAATTTTTGTAACACTTCCACTCAAATCATACAAGGTGTACAATTTGCCTTGTACGATTTGCAAACTTCCTAAAATAGATTATATGGACTATAAATCATACAATTGTATGATCAAAATCATAAAATACTACAACTTGTATGATTTACCACTTATTCAATCCCTTGGAAGTGGTTTTGTAACTCAAATTGATCAGTTTTGTAATTGATTTTCTTGAAACACCAAATTTCCATAAATGGCAAGTTTTAACCATGCAATTTCATTCCAAATTAGGTAAATGGTTGATTGTACGGTTTGGTACACAAGATGTAAAATTTCACCAAACCCTTCCTAAAATTTTCATTCATAGATTTTCCAACTTGCATCACAATTTCCTTTAGAACAAGTTTTGGGATGTCTTCCTATTTCAATTGTTATTTCTTCCTCTAACATGCAAACCCTAATTTAATGTTAATGAATTATTATCAATACAAATATTTTCAAAAATCGTACAACAACATAATGATGTATTTTACAAAAATAATAATATCTAAAATCAATTCCTCAACATTATTCTAGATTATGAGTTATTAATTAACACTATTCTATTGCTATAATGTCCATATTCCACACCACTCTGGTCATACTTGCATAAAAAATAAGAATCACCTTTCACATGCATAAAGGGACTCACAATAATTCACAACTATAATTTTATTTCATTATTATCATTGAACATGTACAATTACCATGAAAAATCAATATCAATAATAGGTAATCAACCATTGATGAACAACCATGAATCATTCCCTCTCAACTAGCATGGACAATAATGAACTATCTTCCACAACAATGAACAACCATTAAAATTGAATTAGGGGTCCTTATAATGCTTGTACAAGCCATTTTAAAGTAGTTTCTAAGACAACCACCATTTACAACTACCATCCCATTACAATTAACTTGCATTAAGGTGTTCCTAAGTCTAATTTGATAATAATCATGTGAATACAAAATCAAGCAACACCAAATATAAACTATGAAATAAATAGATAAGAATAATAATAATATGATTGCATAAAGAAATTAACTTTATTATTATTTTCGATGGATCTCCTATATTACAATAAAATGTACCCTAGATAGGGGGTTTACAATGCTTATTATTTTGATACAATTGTTACAAAATACTAGGATTATCTTAAACCCTAGTTAGAAATAATGGTGGTGTCTTTGCGCTTGATTTGATCCCAAAAGAGTGGTGAGTGAGATTTGGTATCCTATGCAGGATCACTCAAGCTTCAATAGATACCAATGAATGTGATTCTTAGAATTACACACAATAAATAATGGTAAGATTTAGTAATATCTATGAAGGCTCCACTACGTGAGACCCTTAGAAATGAAATCACTAAACCCTAGTTGCAAAAATAAATCTATAAATAGATCTAATAATATGAAAATGGTTGCTAATAAAAATTTTATATTTTTACTTCTAACTTTTTTCAGTCTTCATTGCTAATGCAAATGATGGTTATACATATGCCCTAACGACATCTGAGGGTCGTAGGGCTACAAAACTAGAACAAGAAGTACCCATGGGTGATTGGTGATGACCGAAAATACCCATATGCACTTGGGAGACTCTAGGAGGTGCTCGAGAAGCTTTGAAGGGTGTTATACAATGGGAGGTAGAAGCTAAAAAACTAGATCTGGTTTGCAAGGGATGGATGGTGGCAGATGTGAAGGATGCAAAGGGCAACTATGGAGGTAAGGATGGAAGTGAAGGGGCTAGGGTTTGAATAACTCAGGACTCAAAAGACTTAGAGTACTCAGGGATTCAGGTGACTTGGGGAATTTAAAAAATTAGGATACTTAGTGGTTGAGTCATCACAATGACTCCTTTATAATATTTCCTTAGTTACATTGTGGTCAAGATTAAAACATGATGAAGGGTGGAGATTAAATCTGGGTATGTCGCATGGATTAAGGTGGATGGATGGCTAAGATTAAAACATGATGGATGGTTGTGAATAGTTCATACATATATATATATATATATATATTTATTTATTTATTAAATATATAAAAATATAATATATAAAATACTATTATTTAAATACATATTAAAAATATATATATAAACAATAGGTAATTATGGTGGGAATACATGGACATATGATAAGTGACTAGATTTTGGCGTCTACATATGTCCCTTTTTGTACCACACTATGTGAAACACAATGTGGTGCAAAAATATGAGACACTTGGTTTGGCCTTGTGTAGAAGCAACTTTTCTCTTGTTGGAATGCGAAGATGAACTTGAAGATAAAATAATTTTGATTGTGTAGCTTACCCCCTCAATTTGCAAATGAATGAAGAATGAATCTCATGAGACAATTGACATATTGGTGCAAATGAATGTGCAATTTTTTTATGTATGATGTAAATGTATATGATATGAATGATGTAAAAGGATGATATGAATGATGTAAAGTGCTTATGTCTTTGACCCAATGGAAGAAGGGGGTTGTTGATAAATGCAAGTAAATGATTTTTTTTGCCCCAACAGATCAGGGATTTTTTACCAAGTGTAAATGCCATAATCATGTAAGATGTAACCTATTGTGAAAAATCAAAATTAGATGTGGTTACCCCAAGTTTGGGGTGATTCCATGTTGTTGAAGAAATTGTCGTATGACATCATTAAAATGCAAAGTGATGAAAAATATAAAAACTATCAGGAACCAACCACCCTTAGATGGGATGATTGCTAGGAGGTGGCTCCTAGATGACTCTACGTAATTCTTGATTATTTATGAGAATGATATATTGTAATTTATCCATGTTTCAATCCCCACGAACCAGACCATCAATGATAATTGTTGAGAAAATTGGTCTTGGCATAGTTTCACTCTAAAGGTGAAGTATCAAAGGTGATTTTGTTTTCAAACAATGAGATATTGGATGATGAAAAATGGCCAAGTTTCCTTATGGTGATTTATTCATCTTATCGAATTGCATGGATGCAAATCACTACAATCACCAAGGAGATAGAATAAACCACTAGATACAAGGTTCACTTGAATTTGTATGTGAAATTTTCAAATGTCCAAATTTTATGATTGATGCATGAAAATGATATGGAAATTAATATTTGATAATAAGAATTATGATTATGGTTGTTTTGTAAAAACTTGGACCGTTTTGAAGTGTTTTCACCATTGATATGCAATTTTACACATTTTGGGTGCAAACAAAAATTATGCATCCAAATAAGTTTGGACTTTCACAAAAAATGATATTATGATGAAAGTGATGTATGTATGAAATTTAGAATTATTTGGTGGAGATAAACTACCTTTTTTGTATTGTTTTAGTCTTTTGTTTATTTTGACACCAAACATCGGTTGGCACCCACTGCATGTATAAATGCCTACTAGAGTTTTTTGTTCTCCAATCATAGGGATGCATTTCAATGCACTTGAAAGTGCCCATGGGTATTTCGATGTGCCTACAATATATATAAATAGCCTGCAGAAGGGAAATCAGGTTCATGGTTGCGTTTGCCAATTTTAAAATTTATCTCTGAGGGAGTGGAGTCGAGTGAGTTATTGCAAAAGCTATGGTGATGGAGGGTACAAATACGACAATAGGAGAAAATGTGCATTTTTCTAAGGTAAGTGGCCTTGAAGCTCTTTTTATTTTGTACAAAAAAAAAAATGTTGTTTTTTTTTGTCTTTTTATGCAATGTATGTGATATGAATGCGTTGTTTTGTGTTACAGTTGAGAATTTTGTAGCCACAACATCGGTTCTTTCCTCTCATACCGAGGGTGAAGAAGGTGTTGTAGGAGGACCAGTGGAAGTGTTTAGAGGGTGTGGAGATGGTAAGAGCATCTAGGATAGATGTGTTGAGTATGGATGATAGGTATCTCTCTAACTTAGAAAAGAGATATGATCTAGATAGGGGGATATTTTAGCTCCCTACTAGAGAGATTATTGTGACACTTGAGGATGTATACTATATCCTCAAGTTACCAGTGGAGGGTATACATGTCAAGTTTGGATACGATAAGACACATGAGATGAGCCACATGTTTGGATATGGATGGCAGGATGTGGAGGTGACAAGTGGAGGGATATCATACTTGTCCATGTATGTGGACAAGAAGTTGGATGCCCTACCCACTTTGGTGATGTTTATGTTGGCCAACATAGTGGCCCCAAACATTACTAGTTTTTGGTTCCCATGGAACCTTATTGGACTAGTGTGCGATATGATCACTATACCTTGGATATATGTATAGGATCCTATATTATTGGTGCAGTTGTACCAGGATCTATAAGATATGAGGAGGTAGAGGTAGAAGGGGTTGGGGTGTAGTTTTCTACTATAGTACTAGGGCTAGAAGCACTTCAGCATGGCTTGGCCAGTGGACTTACAGGCTGCATCATGGGATAGGGATCATCCCTATGCCATGTAATATCCAATGGTAGAGGAGGTGCAACCAAGTTGTCTTGTTTATATAAGTCAGTGGTATAGGGATCTGTGGGTAGGATTGATATCTGCTTAGGTGATATGGAGGTCATGGTGATATGTCATGTGGATAGGTTATGTGGAGCATCTATGGTGGGTTTGGTAGGCTAGGTGGATGACTAGGAGGCACCATAGTGATCTGGATTTGATCTAGTTCTCATGTGTGTTGAGGCTATTTGGCTTGAGGTAGGGAGTTCCCAAGGTACCAGTGCTATATAGGCATCATTGAGATAAGATAGATCTACCTTGTTCTGAGGCATGGAGGATGTTGTATGAGGATTATGAGGATATGGACCTCCCTAATATGGATGATGCATGTAATAATATGAAGTATGATGTATGGTTCATTGTACAGTCACCATGGGTATCTAGTCTAGTAGTGGATGGAAGGAATGGGGATGGGGATGAGGTAGAGCTCAAGAAGACCGATGAGGCTCTTAAGCACTAGAGGAACCTTCAATCTACCAATAAAAGGAGATAAATTAAGTATACAATAGGATAGGCTCCAAATATTGGAGAGGGTGAAGATGGTGGAGATGACATGAGAAGAGCTCTAGAGAGACCTTCAAGGTGGATCAAGGAGGATTGGGTGAGGTTGAAGTAGCTGGTGGCATAGTAGGATTCTATGGTAGAAATTCGAGATGTAGAGATAGATTAATTATGGTATGTGGATATGGTGGCTCGAGATGTAGAGATAACTCAACTACGAGCATATCTAGAGGTACGATCAACTATAGGTGGAGGTAAGAATAGGATTGCAAGGCTCCAAGTAGAGCTACTAGAGAGGGATCATCAATAGAGATAGATCATGACATTGGGCTTCTAGATCCACCCTCCTCATAAATATCTAGGTCTATTAGGCCTAGTGAGTCTAGGCATAGCTCTAGGTCTAGGGCTCCTTCAGGGTCACATGGATCATCTTATAGGCATTAGCTAGTGCTTAGATGCACTTTTTGTACATGATCCTTGGTGCTCCATTATATGTAGCCTTTTGGCATTCATTGTACATTCAATATTTATACATATATATATACACATGGCTTTTACTTTTATGTTATGATTTTGTGTGGATGCATGTGTATATGGATTATTAATACAAATAATGCTTTACTATGGATGTAAATGTTCTAATGATCATTTATAGTTTAGATTTTGGTTAACCATGTTTAGCATTGTTGTTTAATTAGGGGCACCAAACTGGTGGCATGTGAAATAAAAACTCATGTAATGATATGGATGTTGACATGGAAGAGGATATGGATGTTGATATGGAAGAAGATATGGATGTTGATATGGAAAATTGATTGTTTTTCTAAGACTCAAACATACTAGTGGCATAAAACAAACTCACTAAATATTTTCTAATTTCTCTATGACCAAATGTATGTGCAGTGTATTCATTTACTAAATCATGAGCATGGTAATGACCCAAGACAATTAAGAACCAATGTGTGTGTGAAAGTGATTTCATTAACCCATATTGAGTAAATTGGGATGAAACTTATTATGGATGAGACCAAGAAGGTAGCTTATCATTATATGTGGTTAGATGTCTCTTTTAAAGAGACATATCACCATGCATGAGTGTACTCTAGTACTAGTCAGGTATCTATAGACCTAATGGAGATTAGCTCCATAGTCTAAGAATTTGATCTCTAAGTTTTTGGGATGACTACCTAACCATTTGACTGAAAATATAGTACTATCCTTACAACTCAAGGATCAGTGGTGTGTGATGTGTAAAAGATTTTAGTGTGTTTAGGTAAATTTACCTTACTCTTTCTTTCATTTTGAATTTGTGATAGTGGTGAAAACCACTATTTTTGTGGACTATGTTACATGATGGGACAAGCAAGGAATACATTTTTCACTTTAAGGTTCAATTGAAGTATGGTGTTATCCCTCTTTGACACAAGATGTTTTTAAGATGTGTGATTGTGTTTTGTTCAAGAATATTTAGAGTCAATTCCCAAAACTCAATATTTTCTTAGTTAAAAATATGTCTTGGTCCTAAATAAAATTCGACATGTATTACAACTTTCTTAAAAAACTAGGAGTGGCTAAGTGACTGAAAATATCTAGTAACTATGGCAATGTGGGTTTTGAAAATGATAATTTGGCTTTGTGAAATGATGCAATGAAATGGATGATGTTTTGAAGGTACCTCTGATTAAGGCAACATGAATTTATTGGACCAATTAATATCTAAATTGAATATATGATCCCTAATATAAAATGAAATGTGTGAAAATGGTGGTGTGAAATATGTGAAATGCAATATGTGAAATGTAATGTGTTGTATGCAAATGAAATGTAT
The DNA here is from genome assembly GCA_028583015.1 of Wollemia nobilis. Lineage (NCBI taxonomy): Eukaryota > Viridiplantae > Streptophyta > Pinopsida > Araucariales > Araucariaceae > Wollemia > Wollemia nobilis. The sequence goes on along the minus strand of JAQPPZ010001031.1, from coordinate 2,378,875 downwards.
GCCATGCAATGTTTTCAATGAAATGTATGAAATTCAATTTTGTTTTGTGTAATAGCCATGCATATATACATATATATAAACCACATTAAGCATAGAATACTCTCAAGTGTATAATATTAAGTGGTTTTGGTTCTTCAACTCCCTTTAGACTAGTAAGCCTATAAGTACCTTTACCCACTTTTTGAGTGAAAATGTATGGACCTAACCAATTAGCTATGAATTTATCATGAAGATGTGATAATGCATTGGAGTTTTGTTGATTTTATTTAAGTACAATACCTCCTACTTGGAATTCATGTAGATGAAATTTGGCTTTGTATGCATACTTAAGGCAGTCTTGATAAACTCATAAATGTTCCAAAGCATTACTTCACCTCTCATCAAGAAGTGTAATTTGGTCAAGACGTGCTTGTCTAGCAGTATTGTCATATACGGATTGTTGCAATAGAATTTTCAAGGAGGGGATAAGCTCAATAGGTATGATTTCTTTGGATTTATATACCAATGAAAATGGTTTTGCCCTAGTAGGTATACAAATCCTTGTTCAATAAGCCCATAATGCCAAGGGTATTTGAGTATACCAATCTCTATGATTTTTGTTGACTAGTTTCTTGAGAATAGCAATTAATGTCTTATTGGTAGCCTTAGGTTGTCCATTTACTTGTGGGTAATAAGAAGTTGAAAAACTATGTTGGATATTATATTTCTCACAAAGTGCTCGAACATCCTTGTTCTTGAAAGACTTACCATTATCAGAGATGATTTTTGAGGTAATACCAAAATAACAAATGATATGATGAAGTATAATTTCCATAATTCTTAGTCTTGACATACTGGTTAGAGGAATTACCTCAACCCACTTTGTAAAATATTTAATGGCTATTATTATTAATGTATTTTGTTTCGAGGAATGAGGTAAGATTTTGGCAATTAAATCAACACCCCATTGTGAAAAGGGCCAAATACTTTGAGTAGGCTACAATGCTTGTGATGGTACATGAGTTAAATTAGCATGCTATTGACATTACTAATAATGCTTGACATAAGTGCAACAATATCGTTCCATGGTGGACCAATAACTAACCCATGCAGAAAATATGCTTTGAAATGGTCATTCCACTAAAATGACCACCACAAGTACCATCATGAGCTTCAACTATGGCTCTTTGTGCCTTAGAAAAATCAAGACAATAAAGGATAATTCCATCATAACCACGTCTATACAACATGTCCCCCAAGAGAGTAAAACGAGTTGCTTTTTCTTGAAAGTGCATTTAGTAGTCCATGACATATCATATGGGAGTGTTCCAATCTTGATAAAGGCTATTATTTGGTTTAACCAAGGCTCATATGGTTCCAAATGGATAAAGTAAACATCATTTCATCCTTAGATTTAGCACGAAAAGTTGTATATTTAGAGATAATTTTGATAATGAGTGGTTGTAGCTCTCCTAAGGAATCCTTTGGAATCAATTATCCAAGATAGGTCATTGCATCTAAAAATATATTAGTTGGACATGACAAACTATCAATTTCGTACCGTAAAAATTAGAGAGGAATGACATTGCTACTTCATGATAAAGTTTTATGGTAGGTTCTTTGCATTGGTTTATCCATTGATTTGTCTAAAAACAAGTTGAGAATCACCAAATATCTTGATACACTTTATGCCCATAGCTATAGTTGCTTGAAGTCCTAGGATTAAGGCTTCATACTATGCATTATTATTTGCGCATTGGAAGTCTAGTTTTAATGATAATGGGATACACACCCCCTAGGGCATATGAAACACAAATCCGTGACCTTGAAATTTTTTGCACTTAGAACCATCAAAGAATAATGTGATATCGATGTATTCCTCTAGAATGACATCTTTTTCTTGTTTAGTGATAGCAAATACTAAAACATCAGGGATATCAATAATCAAGGGTTGATCACTAGGAAGTGGACCTTCCATAATATTATCAGCTATGACCTGACCTTTAATGGATTTTTTGCTAATAAACTCAAGATCAGATTAAATGAGAAGCATTATCCATTTAGCAGTACGGGTATTATTGTAAGTGTGAGACATCATTTCATGTAGAGGATTTTCTCTAGCTATGACATAAGTGGTGTGACTAAGCATGTAATATATAAGTTTCTTAGTGGTAAAAATTATTGTTAGACATCATAACTTACCAATGTTCGATTAATGTAATAAATAGCTTGCTCTCAATTATTTTCATTCTTTTGTGCAAGCATTGTCCCTAATGCAAAGTTCATTGCTGAAACATAAATATGGAATGGGATCCACAGATGAGGAGTTAAAACTGGTGGAGAATCCAGGTATTGCTTGATATCATCAAAGGCTTTTTGACACTCATATATCCATGAAAATGTCACCCCTTTTGTAGAAGGTGATTGAATGATCTAAATTTTTTAGAAAGTTGTGCAATGATACGATGGATTGATTGGATATTTCCTTGTAAGCTATGCAATTCCTTTAAATTTTTGGAGGGAGGCATCTCCATCATGTCCTTGACTTTGTTTGGGTCCATATAAATACATCTTTTGTAGATAATGAATCCTAGTAGTTTTCTAGAGGTAACACCAAAGACACATTTCTTGGGGTTCAACCTTACATTATGCTCTATAAGTCTATCAAATACTTTTTCCAATACACCAATATGATCTTGTCGAGTTTTAGATTTTTTCCAAGATATAATCCACATAATATTTGATGATATTATGCCTGTAATCATAGAATATGTGTGTCATTGCACGTTGATAAGTTGCACCTACATTTTTTAGGCCAAAGGACATCACCTTGTAATAAAAAGTTCTCCAAGGAGTAGTAAATATTTTTTTGTGTTGGTCAAATATTTTTGTGTTGGTCATAAAGATTTATTAAAATTTGGTTGTATCCTAAAAAAACATCCATGAGAGAAAGTATTTCATGGCCAAAACAGGTGTTGACAAGAGTATCAATGTTTGGAAGAAGAAAATCATTCTTAGGACACGCTTTGTTAAGGTCTCAAAAATTCGTGCAAATGTGTATCACCCCATTAGGCTTACGAACATGTACCATGTTTGAAAGCCACTCAAGATATTCAATGGGGATAATGAAACCCACACCTAAATTTTTTTTAATCTCTTCTTTGACTATGAGGGCCACAGTAGGATGAATCCTTCTAAGTTTTTGTATAACTGACTTAGCATCAAGGTGCAAGGTGAGATTATGGAAAACAAAGTTAGGGTCAAATCCAGATATGTCCTTGTATGACCATGCAAAAATATACTTCTTCTTCTTAAGGAGAGCAATTAATTACTCTTGTTCATCTGTGGATAAACTTTTACCAAGTTTGACAATTTAGGGATTTTCTGCGTCTGAATTAAGGTTCACATCGATGGTTTCTTCAATAGACATGTGAGAACCTTCCTCAAGTTGATGGGGCATTGGGATTAGATAAATTTTATCTATGATATCATAAAAATCTTCTGACTTATCCTTGTCTATATCTGCCTAGAAAACCTCAGGATCTGAAGTTGAAGGTGAAGGATAAGGTGGAGGTGATGGAGGAATGTAGTTGGTTGAAGCCCTTAAAAATTCCTTGGATAATACAAACTCAAAAAAGGATGGTGGTAAGGAAATTGTATCCATATCAATAATTATCATTTCAATTGGAATTGGCTTTTCCAAATCGTATGGATTGTGAAGTGGGGTGAATAAGTCAACATGACTCATGTTGAATTAATGGAAAAGTGGTGGTTGGAAAAGGACAATGGACGGGTGGATCCTATTTGCTATAACTATTGCTTGAACTCTAGGAACCTAAATTAACATCAAGCAATACAAATAAATGCAATGTATATGTAATGCAAAATATATATTTTTTATTAATGTTTTTGCTTGTCTTTTGTTTTTGTGTTTTTATGTTTTTTTTTTTGAATTTATGTACATATGTTACAATAAAAATGGTCGGTGATGTGGATCAATGCAATGGAGGTGGTGGTTCACTAGTTGGTTCAGCTCACTCTTGTGGAAGAAGCAAGTGAATGATGGGCTGATGGATGAGGAACATTCTAAGGTAAAACTCATCCTATTTAGTGTGTGGAATTATGAGCTCTGATTCCTCCTTATATTCATCAAAAATTATTGATATAAGGTCAAATTTTTCATAAATTTTTTCTTTAGAGTCATCAGGGTGATGGTCATCTTATTTTGAATTCAAATTAAGCCTTTGAAAGCCTTGTTCAATAGAAAAGATGGATGAAAGTGGACGAAAGACTAAACTTGAATGATCATGCATTTCTCAATACAACATCAATAATTTTATGCACTCCCTATTCATGTCATCCTAGGCCATGTCCTTGCCAATTAACTATGTGAAAATACTAGGATGGAAAACCCAACATATGTGGTATATTGGTAGGTGTTGGTTGCTTGGGTTCATCTAGGAAAGATATATTGGATGAAGAATCAATCCCCCATACACAAAATTTATGCTATTAGGTGTTGAACCCATGTTATATACCACTCCTATTGAGGGTCACATGGGCGATTGTAATCCTTAACAGTTTGAATGTTGAGTGGTGTGACTATGATGTATTGGACCACATATTTACAAATACCAAGATTAGTGAGGTGGACCTCAACTTGGTATGATATGGATGGATTGGATGTGGATGTTGAATACTTATGGTTGACTGATGACTTAAGGGATGGAAGATGTGTGGACTGGGATGGTATCTCACAATCCATCAATTTGACTTGTGAGACATTGGCTGATGGGGATGGAGATAGATTTGGTTGCAATGATTTGTGGATGGGTAATGATGATGTGGAAGGAAGGATTATGGAAGGTGTGACCACCAAGGAAGCTCGCACCTGCTCTAACTATCGCAATCGAAGGGAAACACACAAATAGGCATGCATAATTTTATAACAAGAAATAAAGTGAATATAAGGAATTCTTTATTATTTTTGATGAAATCAAATTACAGATTCGTCCCTCTTAGGGATACCCATTTGATACATTAATTACAATAGTGTTTAATCCTATAAAGGGTAGGTGTGATCAAAATACCCCTCAGGGTGACACTAACTACTCTAGGGTATCGATTACCCTCTTCTTCGCAATGGGGAAGGGGTTGGATGCTTTATCTCTCCTTTAGAATTATTTCCTGTGGTCAAGAAACAACAAGAATGTCAAAAATATAGGCAGCCTCTCGTGATAAGGCCCTTTTAGGTAGAATGTATAATGACACCATTAACATGCATAATCAAGAAAGCATAAAGAAAACTACTAAACTATACAAAGCAAATAAAGATTCATATAATAGCATAAAGTAAAATAGCATCTACACTATGCATGGATCAAATATAGAAAATGAAGCATAAACATGCATAAAGAAAGTATTCTAATCCTAATTGAAACATAAGCATAAAATGTGAATCTAGCCTAGTTCTATGGTTAGAAGTCTTCTAAAATGCTATTAAATCAACAAATGGCTAATCTAACCTAACTAGTTGGACATAAAAGAAAAGAGTAAGGTGATTTGTCACTTGTTGTAAACCGCAGCTTTGGTGAGCGGTCGACATTATGAACCATGGATGACAATCGTGGTTTGACCTATGATGATTTTACCCTTAAAATCATGGGCAATGGGCTCAATATCCTTGTCCAAATTGATGTTCAAGGGTCACCTTCATTGTCCTTAGACTGATTTGGTGGTCAATTATATGTGAAGGTCCTTCGTTTGCTCGAATTTATGTTTCTTGATCCTCCTAAGCACCTAGGGCATTCATAATGTAATTAATCATAAATAGTGACAAAAGGGTTAGGAATTAAGTGCAATAGCTCTATCTCTTAGTATGCTCAGTTTGAGTATACAATTCGCCAGGGCTTTGCTACTCAAATCTCCAATGCTTGCTCTCTTTTTCTCCCCATTTGGAGGAGGTATTTATAGCATGCCCCTAGGGCTAGGGGTGGCTTCATGGAGAAGCCAAGACCAAGAAGGTTGGTTAGGATAGTTAGGATGGAAGCCTTTGGAATATTCCATCCTTCAACTGCCTCCTTCTAGATCTCTTGGTCATTCCAACCGATTTGGCTCGGATGGAAGGCCTAAATGAACTTCAGTTAAGACCGCAGGTCACAATTATGGTCTAGACTGCAGATCGTAGGTGTCAACTGTGGTTTAGACTGGAGACCATAGGTCTAAGCTGATATTCAGACTTCTTAGGCCAAAATGCCTAAATTGAGTGGTTAGAACCACTGCTCTATCTTGGAGTCTGTCCAAGATCCTCCATATGGTCTTGTAGCATATCCATATGAGTAGTCACCCTTGACATGACACATTTTAGGTGTCTATAGAAGGTGATGATGTTGATGATGTGGTTGATGTAGGTTGAGTTTTACCACATGTGCATGTAGTCAATGATTATGGATATGGGGGTATGGAAGTGGAATCTTGATGTGAAGTGGTGATGCAAAGCTCCTTAGAAATTGGGGATTTTGATGAAGATGTGGATGGTGTGGTTGACGAAGTGATTGATGATGTAAGAAAAATATCAGTGAAATGTAACATGGAATCATAGGGGTTTGATATGAAATTGCAATACTTGAATGGCTCAACATCTGTTAGTATGCAATGAACTTGTCCCTCATGTATGTATTTCAAGCATTTATGGAGTATAGAAGGGATACATCTCATTTACCTCATCCAAGGTCATCCAAGGAGTACATTATACACCATGGATCCTTCCAAGATGTGAAACATGGTGTGCAATGTTTTAACCCCCACTTCAATGCATAGAATGATAGTTCCAACTATAGATACAAGAGCATTGTTAAATTCTTTCAAGGTGAAAGTGGATTTGGTGATGTGATCTGGTGGAAGCTTGAAATTTTGAAGGGCTGATGTGGTGATGATTTTAATGGAAGAGCCGACATCAATTACAACTTGTTTAAATAGATTCCTGTTAATTTAAGCCATAATATGCAATGGAGGATCCACTAATTTTGATGATATTGGTTTAATGTCAAAATTGTAGAATGTGATAGAAGGCTCCATACATGTTTGGATGTTCCCCACAAAATCGCTAAAGGCATTAGAATCTTGGGATTGAATTTCAATGGACTTTAAAATATGTTTTAATGCCTCACAATGTGGAAGATATTGTTGAATGAGCTCATATATAGACAGTTTCATTGAAGCTATTTTTAGGCTAGTAGTTAACTAACTACTCAATGAGATTATTGGTCTTGGGGGTGATTGATGGGATGAATGGGTGAATTTTTATGGCTTGAAATATGGATTTTTGGTGAAGTATTGGTGGAAATTTAGATGAGTGGTGATGATGTGGCCGGTTGAGTCGCACTTTCTTGAGGTGCTATGGATGGTTGAACAGGTTGCTATTGTGCATTTTGTTGATTTATGCATTTTTTTTACCTCAAGTTACTACATGAATTACACCCATAAAACCTTGGCACTTTTGCACATGATTGAATTGATTTGGAGGAGTCTTGGTGGTAGACCCTCATGTTTTTTGTTGTACCTCTTGAGGAAATTGTGTTTGAAAGATACCAAGTTTTTGGTTTTGTTGACCTAAGGGGTTATCAAGAATGATAGTCCCCAAGTCAATGAGATCTTGTACTCTATCTATAAATACATGGTAGTTATTAATATCATGCCAATTTTGCCTATGATAAGGATAAAAAAAATGCTCCCAATAGTATTTACCACATTTGGTGGGATTATATAGTTTTATATCAGGAAAGGCAAGTTGTTTGGTATTATACAACCTTTAAAAATTGGAAGCATATGATTTGACCAATGGGGTGTATTGATGGTTTTTTCGAACAAATTGTTGACATGGGTAATTTTCCACAACTGATATTATGTTTTTGCTTGATTGATATGTTGAGATAACCACATGATATTCAATTTATTATGGTTTTTGTTGCATAGGTTTTTGTTGAGCCATTATCGATTGGCTCATGACCACTTGATTAACATTATTAGTTTGGTTAGCCAGATTATCTTGATTTGATTTGAATTGGCCAGAATAGTTGCTTTTATATTGACCCTTACTTTTCCATTATTTCTTTTTAGGCTTAAGTACACCTTCTTGGATTTTTATTTCCTCAATGATGCTAGCCTAGGCAAGAGCTTCCTCAAATGATTGATATTGTTGCAATTGTAACAACCAAGAGATGGGTTTTAAGAAAATCTTAGTAAATAGTCTAGTAAGCTCTTCCATTGGTAGGGTAAATGGTATTTTGGTAATAATAACCCTCCAACGGTTTCCAAAGTTGTAAATTGACTCATCATCATATTGTTTTAAGCCATATATCGTATAATGAGACTTTATTTCTAACATTAAGGGAAAATATTTCAAGAAATTGATCAACTAATTGCTCAAAAGTATAAATACTATGATGAGGCAAATGGTTATACCACTCTACAACATCTCTCACCAATATCTGATGAAACGTTTGAAGCATTAGAACATCATTGCTTTGGATTCTAAACCATGGATGTATAAATGTGCTCACATGTTATTTAGGGCCCTCAATATATTTAAATTTGTCAAACTTTGGTATTGTATTTTTTTTTAGATATGGAGGTGATGGTACCAAAGGATGAATTGATTTATTAATAAGTTGATGTAAAGTAGATTTTTGGTTCATTAAACCAGGAGTTTGTTGCATCATACTGTCAATATGCTATTGCATAGTTTGGATGCTAAGGTCTTCCCCTAGAATATAAAAACCTTGAATCACTTGATGATTATGTGAAGGTGAAGTGGAAATATGTTGAGGTGTAATAAGATGATGATGATGTGGAAAATTAGATTTAAATTTATGATGATAAGGTTGGTGAAGAAATGAGGGTGAATGTTCAAATAGATATGATGTATGAGGGCTATGAAGATGATGATGATTAATGAGAATGACATGGGTATGGGTTTATGGTGGTGTGGGGATGGAAACCATAGAATATTGTGATACACATGATGGAATTTGGGTGACAAATGTGGTTTGGAGGGAAATATGTTGAGGCTTAGGATTCACCACATGAACTTGTTGTTGAGCATTTTGTCACTTATTAAACAATTTGTTAAGGTTTTCCCATGCTTCATGCATTTCCATATGTGAGGTAGATGGCATGGATGTGGATGGAACTGATGTTGTGGGTGGAGGATAAGTTGCAATAGGAATTACAAATAGATGGGTGATATTGTATGAGGTGGATGTTGACATATTTAAAGTAGCATTGACATGCGCTTCATAAAAAGGTTTACCATAGGTAGTGGTGTATGAAGGTGGAATCAAGGTACTTAGAGCACCTAACTATTGAGGGATGGACCAATGTTGAGAAGGTGTAGTTAATACCTAAAAAATATGGTTATTGTACACCTAGGTAAGGCTAGAAGGCTAGGAATAGATAAGATGCTATTGAAAAGAAGTATCATGCCTAGGTGAGCTGTGGATTGGTTCTAAGACACATTTAACATATATTTGAAGAGCTTCTACTTGGTCCATGTCTATATGGGTGATGTTATAGATAGTGGATGGAGATGGTTATGTTTGTGGAATGGTTGTGGGTATGATTCCATGCAAAACATCAACATGTGAAGTTTGCACAGTGTGTGATGGACCTAAAAACAAATATGAATGACTTATCTGTATCACAATAGGGGAATTGACCACAAAAATGGTAGGGAGGGATGATGAACTATCCATGGATGCAATATTTTGTTGAATGGAAATTTTATTTAGTGCTTCTTTCTTTCTCTGATTTCTATTTAGTACCATAAGCTAAATGAATCAAATATATGCAATGTGAAATAAAGTAGTACCAATAAAAAAATTGCATAAATCAAGTAAAACAACTCAATTCTAAGTTTATGCAACAAATGTGTCTTACCTCCTTTTTTTATCTCATTTTTAATGATTTTTTTTGTGTGTTTTGATGTGCTAATCTAAATTATGAAGAGTGAAATATATGACTTGGCTGGGCAATGAGATTATTTTGGGTGATGAAGTCCAAATTTTTTTCTCATGGGTATCCTATGGGCTAAGGGCAGATATTGATGGATGAAGATGAATCCCACCATCACCAAATATCAAGCAATGGTTGGTGATGAAATCCAACTCATTACTGTTTAATGTGATACATGTTGTGTGTGATTCCTTTTAAAATTTTAGGTTTTCTTTATGGTGTACATACAATGTTAGAAATAACTAATTTTACAAGTCTAAATTAGAATCCAACAACAGAAATATCAATTTCCTCAAAAGATGTAGAGTACACCGCTTAAGACCCTCTCTAAACAAAGGAGGGTTCGTCTACTCTTCCGCCTTGAATCACCAAATGCGGGAGTAATTTTGATATCTTGATATTGTTCCTACTTAGACCAATAAAAAGAGAGATTTCTAACCCTATAATGCAAACTATTTCATGCAATTTATCAATTCATATGAAAACAAAATGTAGAATTTTGAGTACAACACACCAAAAAGCAATGAAATTTTAATCTAAAATGTGAATTTGTAGATGGATGTGGATGCAAAATTATTCTAAATGCCTAGGATGCGATTAAATACTCTTTTTTTTAATAGACACTTAATGATGTTCTTTTTATCACTTTATCTATAAAAGCATTAAAAAAATAGAGGGGTTAGGGTTTTGATGTAGAATTATAGATAAGCCTATGTATTACTTTTACCACTCTGTAAAGTACCTCTCAATACCTCTAAAATGCACCTGGGCATTGTTTGAACATTGTATGGTATCCCTTGATCACCATCAGACATCTACGCAACTTCTACAACTCTTCAAAAATCCTAACTCTATGAAATTCAAACGATATAAATACTAAAAACCTGTAAAAAAAAATAAAAAACAAAAAATTAGTAATAAGATAATTAGCATATAGAACCCCTTTTGGGTCCCACCATGATCACCATTTGTGAATACAAAATAAAGCAAAACCAAATATAAACTATGAGATAAATAGATAAGCAAAATAACATAGTTGATTGCATAAAGAAATGAAATTTATTATTATTGTTGATGGATATCCTATATTACAATCAAATGTATGCCAAATAAGGGATTTACAATGCTTATTATTTTGGTACAATTGTTACAAAACACTAGGATTTTCCAAAACCCTAGTTAGAAATAGTGATGGTGTATTCATGCTTTATTTGATCCCAACAAAGTGGTGAGTGGGATTTGGTATCCTATGTAGGGCCACTTGAGCTTCGTTAGCTACAAATGAATTTGATTCTTATAACTACACAAAAAATAATGATAATATTTAGTAAATTATGTGAGGGGTCAACTGTGTGAGACCCTCAGAAATAAAATCACTAAACCCTAATTGCAAAAATAAAGCTATAAAAGATCTAAGAATATTAAAATGCTTGCTAATAAAAATTTTACCTTGTCAATTCTAACTTGCTAATTCTATATTCATATCTGATGTAAATGATGATTACATAGATGCCCTAATGATGCCTGAGGATCATAGGGTTGTAGATATGGGATGGGAAGCACCCACGAGTGCTTAGTGATGACCAAAAATACCTAGGGGTGCTTGGGAGACTCTGAGAGGTACTCAGGAAGCTTTGGAAGGTGTTTGACGATGTGAGGTAGAAGTTGTAGAATTAGGTATGGTTCACAAGGGATGGATGATGATGGATGTGAAGGAAAATTATTGAGGAAAGGATGGAAGAAAAGGGGCTAGGGTTTGGAGAACTCGGGACTTAGGAGTCTTAAATCACTCAAGGATTCAGAGGGCTTGGAAAATTTAAAAATTTAAGATACTTATCAGTTGAGTTATCATAATGAATCCTCTTTATAATCTTTCCTTAGTCATGTTAGGGTTTCTATGACACAATTTATGTGGTCAATATTAAAACATGATGAAGGGTGGAGATTAAATCTTTGTAGGTGGCATGGATTAAGGTGGATGGATGGCTAGGATTAAAACATGATGGATGGATGTGATTAATTTATACATATATATTTATTATATATATAGATATAATATATAAAATATTATTATTTAAATACATATTAAAAATATATATATAAATAATGGGTAATTGTGGTGGGAAGACATAGATGGATGACAAGTGGCTAGATTTTGGTGTCTACAAATCAAATTTACCTTAAATGCACATTCCACCTATTTTCACTCTAATTTCTAATTGCACTTTTATAACTTTGTAAAATTACACTCAATTGTACATTTCCTAAATTTTCATTTTTAAAATTAGACAAAACCTCATATATATACGTTTTGGCAAACCATACATATAACAAAATTGACACTTAGCAAAATTGTGTAAATCCAATGTTCACTTTTTCTTCTTTTGGGAGGTGGATTTTATGCCTACATCAATATCATTTTGTTAGGATTCCACTCCTAACCACCATACTAATAACATTATTAGTTAATTATTTAATCACTCTCTCTTTCACAAAGGTTGTGACCTTTTATCACACCTTCACACTCGTAGAAATAGGTATTTCATTTGGTATAGTTGAGGCATCGAAGAATATAATTATTAATTAATTTTTGGGTTCCCCATACAATACAACAACGATTCCTTAATAAAAGCGATTCCTTTTTATTATTCTAGCATTATAATCAATCTTTCTCTATTGGGTTCACTACATATGGATCAGAGCTAGTTCAATCAAATTTATTTTTCCCCACATAGCCATCGTGTCCACTTTATGTGCCACCTTGTCATTAGTGAGTACGGGTCTGCCTCACAGCACCGTATTCCTCTATGATAACACAAACTGATAGCAAAATAAAAAATAAAACTCCACCATAATATAAATTGCCGACATCGGTTGTGAGTTCTGATGCAGCGATAGTGCAATAAGCGGACATAAAATTCAGATTTTTTTTTATAGCGAACAAACAGGCTGTCATAGTCTCTTCGGTGTCTACCTCACCAAAAGGATGAAACAGTAACCCAATCCAGAAGAAAAGAAAATCGAGAAGTTATAAACAAATTCGGAAGTATGATTGTTGAAGACTAGTAGAGTGATTCGACCAAGCGCAGATTAAAAAAAAATACATCAAATCTGAAGAAATCACAAAAAAATTGGTCGCTTGCAGAGTTTTCCGGCAAAGACATAGGTTAACGGTGGAATCATATAAAATTAGAGTATAAAATTAAGGTTTAAAATAAATTTTACCCACCGATGGCTACGGTTCGCGTCATTGGAAAACTTCAGCATCAAAGAAAGGACGAAGGTCACAAGAAGTGGCAAAGGATATTGCGAAAGAGGTCTCGAAAGAGGTTTCAAAAGAAATGAAAGAAGTGATGCAAGAAATGGTCGATGGAAGAATATATCACGACCCCAACCTACTTTTGCTACTTAATCTTGCCCACCTACGTCAAATCACATCAATGAGGGTATATAAAATTCAGTTCCAGGATATCGCCAATCGCATCATAGGGTTGGACGAATCAGTCCTCATAAGTGGGTTCATCAATGGATGAAAGAAGAAATTAGAGTGAATATCATGATGTACACTTCTCGCACCCTATAGGAAGCCATTGGATTAGCCTTGTTAGCCGACGATACATTCAATGTTCAATGTCAACATGGGGAGCAACCTATTGATAAATCAACATTCACGCACACTATTCCAAAACACAAACCCTTGCTAGTTAAGTACCTTAGCCTACAATAAATGGAGCGACGAGCGAACGACCTCTACTATACTTGTGATGAGAAATTTGGGCCCCTTCATTATTGTGCTACACAAACATTGTATTTATTGAATATAGTTGATCCCTATCACTCCATAGAGGAAGAAGGTGAGGAAGATGTGCACGACATGACCAAAGCACCTGATCATAACAATGAAGGAAATGAGGTCGATGTGCAAGAAGTGCTTGATGCACCACAAAAATATGAGGTAGACATCCATGTAGTAAACAATGAAGGCAAGACATACACTCTCAAAGAACTACACACAAGTTCATCGCCAATAGTGAGTTCTCATCATATAGGCAGCCTGATTCAGAATGGAGGCAAAAGAGTGAGTGAACCTTTATTTTACCTTCATTCTACATAGGAAGAATTGGCTAAAGTGTAATCCTATTGTCATCACAATTCTCCTAAGGCAGATTCTACTATTCTTTCTAGCAACCCCCCACTAATGCTTCGAACTTCAATATATCCTTGCCTTCGAAAAAGTGACATTAAAATAGTACAAGAACTGGCACAAATTCAACTAGGAAAACAAGCAACGAAGCTCCTTACTTTAAGCTTTGAGGACAAAGCTCTTTTTAAGGAAGGTGGCATGTTAGGATTCTACTCCTAACCACCATACTAATCACATTATTAGTTAATTATTTAATCACTCTCTCTTTCACAAAGGTTGTGACCTTTGATCATACCTTCACACTCATAGAAATAGGCATTTCATTTGGTATAGTTGAGGAATTGAAGAATATAATTATTAATTAATTTTTGGGTTCCCCATACAATACAACAATGATTCCTTAATAAAATTGATTCCTTTTTATTATTCTAGCATTATAATCAATCTTTATGTATTGGGTTCACTACACATTTGCTCTAAATATCTAAAACTATAGGTGATGTAAAATAATATGTAGATGAAGGATTCAAATTACATAAATCCAAAAGAAACCTAAATATCACCAATGAAAATTTCTAAAGAAGTGAAACTTAATAGAGAAACTATAGAAGAAGGATCTTAGGCTAAAAGAATAGGAATATGGATAAAATGAGTAGCTAAAAGAACCTTATCAAAGGTCACATATTGTTGAATGAGAATATATAATCTATTGGGATCATATAGAGAATAAGCCTTGGATGTATCAAAATAACCCATAGAAATGCAATGATGCTTGTTGAATCTACCTTTCATAAAGTATCTTTGGGAATATGGGCCCATGTAATGAATCCAAAGATATAGAACTAAGGAAAATTAGGCTTGTTGCCTATAGATATATCAAAAGGAGTTATACCCTAAATGAATAAACTAGAAATATAATTGATGACATGTGTTGCATAAGTCATTACTTCCCCCCAAAACTTGGGCTCCTTTTACTTGGCATGCAACACACATCTAGCCATTTATATAAAAATTTGTTCTTCTACCCAACCATCCCATTCTATTTTACAGTATAATGAATAATCCTCTAAGAAACAATATCATAAAGGGTTAAAAATAAATAAAGGTATTACTCACATATCCAACTTCTTTATCTATCCTAAATCACTTGATCTTCCTTTCCAACTGATTCTCCATAAGTGCCTTAAAGACCTTAAACTTCATAAAAGTATCAATTTTTTTATCAATGGTGTGAAACCATTTTGGAAAGGACTCTTAATGATGCTTCCCCAAAACACACCCCTTAAAAATACCATTATAAAAAAAAATGGAAGAAATTCTAATAGCCAATTTATGTTGACTCATGTACCTCAAGGATTTGTAACCAAGATATCCATGTCTCTAATGATATCACTAACTAACATTATCTACCTATGCCACCATAGCCACAAAGTATTTCTTCCTAAGGGAGGAAGAAGTAGAAGTTAAATTATCACCAATATTGTATATTTGATATGAATAATCACAATATCTCAAGAAAATTTCCTTAAAACCATCATTAATATCCTTGATCAACCATCAACCTAGTCAAATATTCACTTTCGTGTGTATGGGTGATGTGATAAATAGATAGAATATTGGGGCCTATATTAAGACCATGAAGGAACCTCATCAAATGAACAAGACTCAATTGTTACCTTTCCATATCTAGGCACTTGTAAAAAGTAATCATTCCTAATTATAATATGCTTTCCAAAATGTTGTGTTATGCAAGATATGGTGATGTTTAATTGTGTTTCAAGTTTTCCTTGAATATGCAATCCACTCATAAAAGGAAGTGAACATTCAATATTTTTAATTAATAGCTACATATGCCTATGAGGTATCACCATCATATTAATTATCACATTCTAAGAAGAAAAATATAAACATCCCATTTTTGGTTGCTTCCTTAAGCTTCT
Source organism: Wollemia nobilis (assembly GCA_028583015.1). Taxonomy (NCBI): domain Eukaryota; kingdom Viridiplantae; phylum Streptophyta; class Pinopsida; order Araucariales; family Araucariaceae; genus Wollemia; species Wollemia nobilis. The sequence goes on along the minus strand of JAQPPZ010001031.1, from coordinate 2,362,801 downwards.
TAAGTTGTATCCAACAAAACTTTATCTCATGTTCTCCCTTATTATAAAAGTATAAACATGCTTCTTTGATTTCTTCTCTCCTTGGTTTGGATTCTTGTCAACTTGTATCTTAATCACTTCCTTTGCATTATATTGAATGATGAGAGAATAACTCATATGCCTCTATCATTGATCCTAACGGTGAAGAAGGTATTTGAACATATTATCAGAAGGAGGGGAAACATTTGGGAAGTAAGCTTGAATCATATCAAGTAGGATAACAACCATATCTTATGTCTTATAAATATTCTTGAACATGATATTGAGAAGCTCAATGCTCTTCTTTCCATTAGTGTTCTCGTTATCAACACATATAACAATGCAAATATCTTCTTCCAACTATTGAACCAATTGATGTGCTCATTTATAGTCTCAAAGTTATCCTTTTTATTTAATCCTTTTGGAAATATTTTTTAGAATGAAATAATCATTTATTGTTATATAAAGCTATACACATATTCATTTGATATTTCTTGAGTACAATTACAACATATTTAACGGAATAAGTAGGTAAATCTAATGATCTTGTAAAAGCAATAAAAAACCTACTAGAAACTTGAATAGACATTAATGACAAAGTACAATATGCCCCATAAAAAATATTTTATTATTATTTTGGACTCTCACTGTATAGTGATTTTTTAAAAATAGTATAAATATCGAGAAAAGGTAAACCCATAACTTACTTCATTTTACCCCTCAAGGTTGATTTAGTTGTACAAAAATGACATATTTGGTCACAAGGCCTTAATAGATATTCTATTAGATAGTTATTATTTTACCATGCTAAGGCCAGAGGAGTCCAATTAAATTATTTATGATCCAAGCATTGGAATTTTTTGGGGTATGACTTTATGTCCAAAAATACTAAAAAGACCATTTTTTAATCCTAACTACACTATTGGGGCGTATGTTTGTGCTTGGGACTTTATTTTGATCCATTCAAGAAGCACTAGAAATATTAGAGAGAGAACACCTATTTCAATAGTCAACTCTATAATAGATATAGTTGCTAATATTGTGGGAAAAATGCTATAAAGGCCTTAAAAATAAAATAAAAAATAGTTACCAAATATAGTAATTTCTATTTTTATATTTTCATAGCAAAAATGCATCTCTAGCCATGTTCACATGTTAGTAGAATAAAAATCACAAAAATATGTCATATGTATGTAATTTTCAATTAAATGCATTTTGTAACTCATGGAAGGTGGACCACCACATTTCCATGTGGATGACCTTTCATATTCAATACAGTAGATTTCCCACACACTAAAAGTATTATATAAAGATATATGTGTTGGAATATATTACATTATTTGGTACATGCTAATGTACCACCTTGGGTACATCTTTAGATGAAGATTGTGTCATATATTAGGGTTTAAGTATTACTTTATGCAATGTAATAAATGCACAAATATTATTAGAATTTGTAAAGTATTCAATAATGTAAATGTGCATGTTAGTCCATGTGCACACGAGCCCATAGAATAGGTAGATGAAGAGTCATAGGAAGATGGAGGGCCAAGAGTCACATTATTCTATACATATGATTTTGTGTGAGCATATGAGGAGAAAATTTTAAGAGACTTAAGAGTGAATTTTGAGAGACACATTGTAGAGAAGTAGAGTACAAGCTAGATACAATGTAGAGCTTGTATGAAGCATGGAGTATTTGAGATCTCCATATTTTGTAATCCTATTTTCATGATATTTTATTAATGGAAGTTTTACGAGTAGTTGCAAAAGTTTCTTATGAGTTCTACATGCTTAGTATATTGTCATTATATTATATTTAATATTACATGCTATTTTTAGATCTTGTAACAAGATGCACCCTTGATAGTAAAGACATGATTAATTGATGCAATTTTATAGCCTCAGATCTTGTCTCAATGATTTCTTGAATTGTACTATGATTTTTGAGCAATAAAATCATTATGCTATTTTGATTATATATGTTTGTGTAATGATTTGTTAACTCAAATTTATAAGTCTTGTAACAATAAAAATTATTATTTTCATATCATATTGTTAAGTCAAATGACATAAATAAATTTTTCTTAAAATTTTATTAAGAGGTTTCACTAACATTAGAGTAGTGGATTCAACTCATTGCTCATTGATATCATTCCTAACAAGAGAAAACAATACTAAATGCATTAATATATATTATCAATGTTTATACACTATTAGATGAAATGGATCATTAGATGTTTATACAATATCAAATTATGTTCTTGATATAAATATTTCAATAAGTCATCGTGCCTTTCACTATGGATTTGTCACAATGAAATTTAATTCTTTATATACACAATTTATATAGATTATATTGAAGAAAAAACATTTTTACAAGATATCCTATCAAAAGGAAATAATGGAATATCTACTGATCACCTAAATTAAAGTTGTCCTAGATAAAATCTATGATTATTACCCATCTATTTTGGGTCTCTTGGACATAAATACAATGATATCTCAAATTTTAAGTAATAATCTCTTAAAAAAGATAAATAACAATAAAGGATTGAAGTGTTTACTAAAACTTTAATTAAGGGGTGGCAAAGTTGCCTTTGTTAAATCCATAAAAATTACTCATCAAACTATGGGTTCATGAGACAATGAATGGTGGAAATGTTTATTGAGACAAAGAACAAGGAATAATTGAAGTGTTTACTGAAACTTCAGCTAAGGGGTGGAAAATTTACCCTTGTTAAATATATAAAAATTACTTTTTTTATTTTTTGGTAAATAAGGTACAAATTCATTACTACCAGGTTTTGCAGGTTGACCCAAAATCTATTAAAAAAACAGCACAAAGCTTAAGCAGAACAAAAAAGAGCCACACAGTCTATTCTTACCCCCCTACTAGGGCCACACAGCCAACAAAGAGCATCAAGCTTACAAAGGATAACATCAAAAGCTAACAAGATGCACCCTTGATATTAAAGACATGATTAATTGATGCAATTTTATAGCCTTAGATCTTGTCTCAATGATTTCTTGAATTGTACTATGATTTTTGAGCAATAAAATCATTATGCTATTTTGATTATATATGTTTGTGTAATGATTTGTTAAATCAAATTTATAAGTCTTGTAACAATAAAAATTATTATTTTCATATAATATTGTTAAGTCAAATGACATAAATAAATTTTTCTTAAAATTTTATCAAGAGGTTTCACTAACATTAGAGTAGTGGATTCAACTCATTGCTCATTGACATCATTCCTAACAAGAGAAAACAATACTAAATGCATTAATATATATTATCAATGTTTATACACTATTAGATGAAATGGATCATTAGATGTTTATACAATATCAAATTATGTTCTTGATATAAATATTTCAATAAGTCATCGTGCCTTTCACTATGGATTTGTCACAATGAAATTTAATTCTTTATATCCATAATTTATATAGATTATATTGAAGAAAAAACATTTTTACAAGATATCCTATCAAAAGGAAATAATGGAATATCTACTGATCACCTAAATTAAAGTAGTCTTTTTTTTCTCACCTCCACAGTCAATCATGGGGGATTTCATTGAGCTTCTAGTCTGTTTCGGGCTAAATTTGGTTTGGGTGACCTGTTGGATAACAGTACTGGAAACCCCTTCTCTGGATTGGGACAAAGACAAAGGTGAAAAATGTCGCTTGGAAGGGCTGATTAACTCTGAAAGCACTTTTTCTCTTTCTCGGGCAGAAAAGGACTCATCATTAGGGCATTTTTTATGGCCAACAGGAGGAGGATTGAAAGGTCCATATTTGGTTGGGGAGTCAAGGTAAGCAGGGAGACCAAGAATTATATCCTCAACATTAGACCCTTCATTCTGATTTTCCTCTGTAATTATTTGGTTTTCAGCCAAAATGTTAAATTTATTTAGATTCTCGAAAGGAGAGCATACCTTTTGTTGGTCGAGTTTGTGATGTAGCAATTTGCTTGTCCTTACCATTGTCCATGTGAAGCTCAGCCTCATTCTCCATTTGCCCCAAACCGAGAGGCCTTTGCCTTTTCAACATTTGGATCTTTAACCCTGTACATTCCTATGTATTTGCCATTATTTCTGAAAGACTGCCGCTTGGAATCATTATTCCTAGGAAGGGTTTGCTGGCTTCTCAAAAAAGAGCATTGTCCTTTGAGATGGCCTTGAATATTACAGTTAGAGCAAAATGCCGGTCTATTTTCATATTCGATGACCTGTAATCTTGTTATATTTCCATATTCTAACTCCACATGAGTAGGAAGCTCAGATTCTAGGTTTGCATTTACACAAATCCTAGCATGCGTCATTCTGGTGCGTGCAAGGGTTGGATTATCAATGGCCACCAATTCCCCTATGGTCTTGGCAATACCGTGAAGAAAATACTCATGCCACCAATGAAACAAGAGATTTGGGAGATAGACCCAAATGGGGGCAAATTTTATGCTCTGCTTTTCTGGGTCAAAATCCTCAGCCCATCTCCTAAGAAAAAGACTTCTTCGGCCCAAGAACCAAGGTCCTCCTGTTAGAATACGACTAGCATCTTCACTATTGTTAAGGCATACTACAAAAAACCCCCTTGATAATGCAATAATCTCCATGTGTCCGAAGTCTTCCACTTCAAGGATGCCCATCGTCGAATCGTTTCAATATCCGGCCTGCCCCCTATGAATTTGCCTACCAGAGAAAAATTTTCCATCGATATAAAGTCTGCCATTACGCTTTCAGGCACGGATACCTTCTGCCCATTGGGAGTGAGAGGTGGTAAATAATGTAAGAAAACCCTATTGCCACCTTTAAGGGCCTGTGCAAAAGACTTATTGCCCTCATAATTCTTGATGTGGGCCTTCTTATCAAAAATAATATCAGGGGGTTCGTGTCCCTCTAATTTTTTAAAACCCTCAGTGTCCTTGTCACTGTCCACCTGCTCTTCCTCAGTTGCTTCAAAACCTTGCTTGTTCCCTCCTTGAGCATCATAGCTTCCAGGGGTTTGGAAACCCTGTTTCCCACCTCCAACAGAATGAAAAACATGTTTGCAAAAATTGCACCTGCCTCCGCTCCCGCTTTGCTCCATTCCTGCCTCCGCTCCCGCCTTGTGACTATGATATACCATTTTTGAATTCGAATAGATATGTATGCTTCTATGAACACATTGATTCTTGAAGAACCCTTCACCATTGAAAGGTTATCAACCATTGAAAAAACTTGAAGAGGGATTGCCAGACCCTTCCCTACAGGCAGATGAAAAGAAATCCCTTGCTGAGTACCATAATGTTCTAGCCTGCGAGGAGACTTTTTGGCGGCAAAAGTCTAGAGCTACCTGGTTAAAAGAAGGTGATGCCAATACAAGATTTTTTCATGCATCTACCTTAAGGAACAGAAGCCACAATAGAATTAAAGAACTTGTTAGAGATGATGGATCATTCCTTTCTAGTCCTAATGAAATCAGAAATGAAGCAGTTTCCTATTTTCAAAATCTTTTAGGAGAAGAACATTTCAGTTCTGCCTTAGCTTGAGAATCAATGCTTTACCATATTCCTCATTTAATTTTTGATGACTTGAATGGGGAGTTAATTAAGCCTTTCACGGATGAAGAAATCAAAGAGGCCCTCTTCTCAATGAACCCTGATAAAGCTCCGGGTCCGGACGGGTTTTCACCTCGTTTTTTCGAGGCTTTTTGGGATATTGTAGGTTTTGATGTATGTGCTACTATCAAGGAATTTCAGTCCACAAAGCATATTCCGAGAAGTTTTAACTCCACTTTTATTGCTTTAATCCCAAAGATTCCTACTCCTAGATCTATGATGGATTTTAGACCTATTAGCCTTTGTAATGTTGTTTATAAAATTTTGACCAAGGCAATTGCAAATAGAATGAGGAAGATCCTTCCTATGTTTATTGATGTTTGTCAAGGCAGTTCAGTCCCTGGAAGGTCCATCCTTGATGGTGTCATAATAGTTCATGAAGCCCTCCATTCGGTAGTCCAGACTAAAAACCTGCTTTTGCTCTCAAGTCGGATATGAACAAGGCTTATGACCGCATAAACTGGAGTTTTGTCTCTGCCATTCTTCAGAAATTTGGTTTTCATCATGAATGGATCAAGCTTTTGGAAGGATGTTTTATGAAACATTGGTTTTCGAGTCCTTGTTAATGGTGCTCCTCGCTGGATACTTTCAAAGTAAAAGGGGCCTAAGGCAAGGTGACCCTATCTCTCCCATGTTGTTTATCATTGTGGTCGAAGCCCTTGGGAGGACAATCAAAGCTGACTGTAATATTGGTCTTATTTCAGGAATTAAAGCATCATCACAAACACAGGCAGTTACACATGAACAGTTTGTGGATGATACTTTGTTTTTAACTCTTGCATCAGTTTTTGAGGCTAAGGTCATAAAACTTATTCTAGAGTTATATGAGGATGCAGCGGGGCAGAAGGTAAATTTTGTAAAAAGTAAAATTTATTTTTTTAATACTCCCATTCGGAGGCGATTAAGATTGCTAGGATTCTTGGATGCTCGGTGTCTACTCTTCCATCCACATACCTAGGCCTTCCTTTATTTACAGAGCGAGCTACTGATTCCATGTGGACTAATGTAATTGAAAGAATTCAAAGGAAGCTGGCTGGATGGAAAGGGAATTTGTTATCTCAAGCTGGCAAGGCAGTTCTCACCAAGTTTTCCATTCAAAGCATCCCTGTCTACTTTCTCTCTGTTTTTAAAGCTCCTACAAGTGCCTACACTAAAATTGAACGAGATCCGAGAAGAGGTTCCTATGGATCGGTTCCGAATCTAAGCGGCGCTTTCACTTGGTGTCCTGGGATAGGGTTTGCAAACCAAGGGAGTTTGGAGGTATTGGGCTAAGGAGACTACAACATTTAAACATGGCCCTCCCGGCCAAACAAGCATGGCGTCTTTTGACAAATGCAAATGCGAGAATGGATTACTATAATCGAAGAAAGTATTTGCAAGAAATTGAATTCTTAAGTTATTCCTTTCCTCCCCGGGGATCAATTTTTTGGAAATCAATCCTTCAAACCAAAAACTTGCTAAGCAGAGGGCTACGTTGGAAGCTAGGAAATGGAAGAAACATTGATTTTTGGGACCACAAATGGTTAAAGGACTATCCCCTCTCTGCCAGAACCCATCCTTTCAACCCTTAGAGCTTGGACAATTGAAGTTTTTGGTACCAAAGTTGCAGATTTTATTACTTTATCAAACAATAGAAGGGTATGGAAGCCAATAATGAATAATGATCTACCAGGGGCATCAATAATACTAGAGAATGAATTAAAACAGTCTTTACTCCCTTCTGGAATTCTTGAGGACCAGCTTATCTGGGAAGATTCAGAAAATGGGGAATTTTCTGTCAAGACTGCTTATCTGATGCTTATTGATAATGATGAACCTACTTTCCCTCACTTGGAAGTTTGGCCCAAAAGCATTGTTTCGAAGGTTGGGTTTTTTGCATGGTTGGCCATCCAAAATAAGATCCTCACCATGGATAACTTAATAAAAAGAGGTGTGATTGTTGTTAATAGGTGTTATCTTTGTATGTCTGAGTGGGAGTCTATTGATCATTTGTTTTCGTATTGTAATTTTTCTGTCTCAATCTTGTTAGGTCTATTACAAGTGTTTCATATTTATTGGGTCCATCCTCAGTCCATTTTTGACTTATTTGTCCAGTGGCCTTCCCCATTTTTGAATAGGCGTCTTAGGTATATGTGGAAGATCTGCCTTCATCACTACTTGTGGCAGATATGGTTGGAAAGGAATCGTCGGGCCTTCTTGGATAAGGTTTCTCAGTCATCCTCTGTCCTGTCAAAAATTTTAGCATATGCTAATGAGAATGCTTGTTTAGTGCCTGCAGCATCTAGACCTCCAAATCCTTTTGAAGCTTCATTAGGCCAATCATTAAACTTACCTCTCACCGATGGCCTCAATCATCCTCAAGTCTATCCTAGAACCATGATCACATGGACCCCACCCCCCCTAGGGTGGATTAAGTTAAATTTTGATGGGGCATCTAAGGGCAACCCGGTGAAGCTGGGGCTGGTGGCTTACTTAGAGACCACAAGGGTGAGGTGCTTGTAGCTTTTGTTGAACATCTTGGAGCTCAAACTAACAATGTGGCTGAAGCAAGGGCAGTTTGGAGGAGCCTCAAGGTGGCAAAGAATTATCCAGGGAAACTGTTGGTGGAAGGTGATTCTATTATTATTATAAATCTTCTAAAGAACACTAAGAGAGCTCCTTGGAGATTTGATGACTACATCCATGAAGCAAGGGCTCTAATTCATGACCGACCTGAGGCCATAATTTTGCATACCTTTCGGGAAGCAAACATGGCAGCTGATAGGTCGGCAAATGAAGGCATTGTAGCAGCAAATTTGATCACGTGGACTGAAAATCTTCCTCATGCAGTCTCAATGGTGATTGATAATGAAAAAATTTAGATTGGAAGGCTCAAAGTGGATCAATGACAGAAAATGGGGGCATTTTAAAAAAATATATATTTTTTTGAACCTTATAATGGATTTTGTCATATTTGTTTTTTTTTGTTCATGTGACTAGTGTTTTTTGCAGCTGGTGGGGCACTGATATAGGTTTTTTATCTACAAATTCATGCATGGGAAACATCTGCTTTGGCCTCAAGTATTTCCCAAGGTGTGTTTGGATTTGATGTCGCAAAAATGCCCTAGAAAGAAATAACAAAGTGTTGGAGATCCCTGACAATGAGGCACCAGACCCCACCATAATAGTCTTGGAGAAGATGACAATTTCATCAGCCTCCAACAGTATCAACCAGTTGAAGAGTCTGTCTGGCCTCATCAGTGCAGTTGTTGATTTGTGTGATTCTCTAAATCTTCTGTTTTATAGCCAGCAGTTCCAGGGGCACAAGGAGTCGAAGGCAAAATCTAAAGATGATGGCAAGAACGATGATAAGAAGTTAGATGAGGACTACAAGGAAGACTACTTGGCCTCTTGGCTGTCCATTCTATGGGATGTTTTTTTTGACCATATTCTATTATTTTTATATGGGCACAAGCTACTCTGCATGGTGCTTGCATGATTAGTTTTTGTCTTTGTTAGTTCTTTTTTGCGTCTTTCTTTTATGATGGCCATAATATTAGGCTTCCATAGTTTAGTTTGGCTGTATTCTAATGGAAGAGTAGGTCTTGGCCATTTTTGTTGTCAGTTTAAACTTTTACGGCTTGGCCTTTGTCCAGTTGGTCAGTGGACCCTATTTTGTAAAATGGTTTTGGGTCAACCAGTTAAAACCCGGTGTTAATTATAATATTCTCTTACTTACCAAAAAAAAAAATTAAAGTTGTCCTAGATAAAATCTATGATTATTACCCATCCATTTTGGGTGTCTTGGACATAAATACAATGATATCTCAAATTTTAAGTAATAATCTCTTTAAAAAGACAAAGAACAATAAAGGATTGAAGTGTTTACTAAAACTTTAATTAAGGGGTGGCAAAGTTGCCTTTGTTAAATCCATAAAAATTACTCATCAAACTATGGGTTCATTAGACAATGAATGGTGGAAATGTTTATTGAGACAAAGAACAAGGAATAATTGAAGTGTTTACTGAAACTTCAGCTAAGGGGTGGAAAATTTACCCTTGTTAAATATATAAAAATTACTTTTTTTCTTTTTTGGTAAATAAGGTACAAATTCATTACTACAGGTTTTTGCAGGTTGACCCAAAATCTATTAAAAAATCAGCACAAAGCTTAAGCAGAACAAAAAAGAGCCACACAGTCTATTCTTACCCCCCTACTAGGGCCACATAGCCAACAAAGAGCATCAAGCTTACAAAGGATAACATCAAAAGCTAACAAGATGCACCCTTGATAGTAAATACATGATTAATTGATGCAATTTTATAGCCTTAGATCTTGTCTCAATGATTTCTTGAATTGTACTATGATTTTTGAGCAATAAAATCATTATGCTATTTTGATTATATATGTTTGTGTAATGATTTGTTAACTCAAATTTATAAGTCTTGTAACAATAAAAATTATTATTTTCATATCATATTGTTAAGTCAAATGACATAAATAATTTTTTCTTAAAATTTTATTAAGAGGTTTCACTAACATTAGAGTAGTGGATTCAACTCATTGCTCATTGACATCATTCCTAACAAGAGAAAACAATACTAAATGCATTAATATATATTATCAATGTTTATACACTATTAGATGAAATGGATCATTAGATGTTTATACAATATCAAATTATGTTCTTGATATAAATATTTCAATAAGTCATCGTGCCTTTCACTATGGATTTGTCACAATGAAATTTAATTCTTTATATCCACAATTTATATAGATTATATTGAAGAAAAAACATTTTTACATGATATCCTATCAAAAAAAAATAATGGAATATCTACTGATCACCTAAATTAAAGTTGTCCTAGATAAAATCTATGATTATTACCCATCTATTTTGGGTCTCTTGGACATAAATACAATGATATCTCAAATTTTAAGTAATAATCTCTTAAAAATATAAAGAACAATAAAGGATTGAAGTGTTTACTAAAACTTTAATTAAGGGGTGGCAAAGTTGCCTTTGTTAAATCCATAAAAATTACTCATCAAACTATGGGTTCATGAGACAATGAATGGTGGAAATGTTTATTGAGACAAAGAACAAGGAATAATTGAAGTGTTTACTGAAACTTCAGGTAAGGGGTGGAAAATTTATCCTTGTTAAATATATAAAAATTATTTTTTTTCTCTTTTGGTAAATAAGGTACAAATTCATTACTACCGGGTTTTGCAGGTTGACCCAAAATCTATTAAAAAATCAGCACAAAGCTTAAGAAGAACAAAAAAGAGCCACACAGTATATTCTTACCCCCCTACTAGGGCCACACAGCCAACAAAGAGCATCAAGCTTACAAAGGATAACATCAAAAGCTAACAAGATGCACCCTTGATAGTAAAGACATGATTAATTGATGCAATTTTATAGCCTCAGATCTTGTCTCAATGATTTCTTGAATTGTACTATGATTTTTGAGCAATAAAATCATTATGCTATTTTGATTATATATGTTTGTGTAATGATTTGTTAACTCAAATTTATAAGTCTTGTAACAATAAAAATTTATTATTTTCATATAATATTGTTAAGTCAAATGACATAAATAAATTTTTCTTAAAATTTTATTAAGAGGTTTCACTAACATTAGAGTAGTGGATTCAACTCATTGCTCATTGACATCATTCCTAACAAGAGAAAACAATACTAAATGCATTAATATATATTATCAATGTTTATACACTATTAGATGAAATGGATCATTAGATGTTTATACAATATCAAATTATGTTCTTGATATAAATATTTCAATAAGTCATCGTGCCTTTCACTATGGATTTGTCACAATGAAATTTAATTCTTTATATCCACAATTTATATAGATTATATTGAAGAAAAAACATTTTTACAAGATATCATATCAAAAGGAAATAATGGAATATCTACTGATCACCTAAATTAAAGTTGTCCTAGATAAAATCTATGATTATTACACATCTATTTTGGGTCTCTTGGACATAAATACAATGATATCTCAAATTTTAAGTAATAATCTCTTAAAAAAGATAAAGAACAATAAAGGATTGAAGTGTTTACTAAAACTTTAATTAAGGGGTGACAAATTTGCCTTTGTTAAATCCATAAAAATTACTCATCAAACTATGGGTTCATGAGAAAATGAATGGTGGAAATGTTTATTGAGACAAAGAACAAGGAATGATTGAAGTGTTTACTGAAACTTCAGCTAAGGGGTGGAAAATTTACCCTTGTTAAATATATAAAAATTACTTTTTTAATTTTTTGGTAAATAAGGTACAAATTCATTACTACCGGGTTTTGCAGGTTGACCCAAAATCTATTAAAAAATCAGCACAAAGCTTAAGTAGAACAAAAAAGATCCACACAGTCTATTCTTACCCCCCTACTAGGGCCACACAGCCAACAAAGAGCATCAAGCTTACAAAGGATAACATCAAAAGCTAACAAGAGGCACCCTTGATAGTAAAGACATGATTAATTGATGCAATTTTATAGCCTCATATCTTGTCTCAATGATTTCTTGAATTGTACTATGATTTTTGAGCAATAAAATCATTATGCTATTTTGATTATATATGTTTGTGTAATGATTTGTTAACTCAAATTTATAAGTCTTGTAACAATAAAAATTATTATTTTCATATCATACTGTTAAGTCAAATGATATAAATAAATTTTTCTCAAAATTTTATTAAGAGGTTTCACTAACATTAGAGTAGTGGATTCAACTCATTGCTCATTGACATCATTCCTAACAAGAGAAAACAATACTAAATGCATTAATATATATTATCAATGTTTATACACTATTAGATGAAATGGATCATTAGATGTTTATACAATATCAAATTATATTCTTGATATAAATATTTCAATAAGTCATCGTGCCTTTCACTATGGATTTGTCACAATGACATTTAATTATTTATATACACAATTTATATAGATTATATTGAAGAAAAAACATTTTTACAAGATATCCTATCAAAAGGAAATAATGGAATATCTACTGATCACCTAAATTAAAGTTGTCCTAGATAAAATCTATGATTATTACCCATCTATTTTGGGTCTCTTGGACATAAATACAATGATATCTCAAATTTTAAGTAATAATCTCTTAAAAAAGATAAATAACAATAAAGGATTGAAGTGTTTACTAAAACTTTAATTAAGGGGTGGCAAAGTTGCCTTTGTTAAATCCATAAAAATTACTCATCAAACTATGGGTTCATGAGACAATGAATGGTGGAAATGTTTATTGAGAAAAAGAACAAGGAATAATTGAAGTGTTTACTAAAACTTCAGCTAAGGGGTGGAAAATTTACCCTTGTTAAATATATAAAAATTACTTTTTTTATTTTTTGGTAAATAAGGTACAAATTCATTACTACCGGGTTTTGCAGGTTGACCCAAAATCTATTAAAAAATCAGCACAAAGCTTAAGCAGAACAAAAAAGAGCCACACAGTCTATTCTTACCCCCTACTAGGGCCACACAGACCAACAAAGAGCATCAAGCTTACAAAGGATAACATCAAAAGCTAACAAGATGCACCCTTGATAGTAAAGACATGATTAATTGATGCAATTTTATAGCCTCAGATCTTGTCTCAATGATTTCTTGAATTGTACTATGATTTTTGAGCAATAAAATCATTATGCTATTTTGATTATATATGTTTGTGTAATGATTTGTTAACTCAAATTTAAAAGTCTTGTAACAATAAAAAATATTATTTTCATATAATATTGTTAAGTCAAATGACATAAATAAATTTTTCTTAAAATTTTATTAAGAGGTTTCACTAACATTAGAGTAGTGGATTCAACTCATTGCTCATTGACATCATTCCTAACAAGAGAAAACAATACTAAATGCATTAATATATATTATCAATGTTTATACACTATTAGATGAAATGGATCATTAGATGTTTATACAATATCAAATTATGTTCTTGATATAAATATTTCAATAAGTCATCGTGCCTTTCACTATGGATTTGTCACAATGACATTTAATTATTTATATACACAATTTATATAGATTATATTGAAGAAAAAACATTTTTACAAGATATCCTATCAAAAGGAAATAATGGAATATCTACTGATCACCTAAATTAAAGTTGTCCTAGATAAAATCTATGATTATTACCCATCTATTTTGGGTCTCTTGGACATAAATACAATGATATCTCAAATTTTAAGTAATAATCTCTTAAAAAAGATAAATAACAATAAAGGATTGAAGTGTTTACTAAAACTTTAATTAAGGGGTGGCAAAGTTGCCTTTGTTAAATCCATAAAAATTACTCATCAAACTATGGGTTCATGAGACAATGAATGGTGGAAATGTTTATTGAGAAAAAGAACAAGGAATAATTGAAGTGTTTACTAAAACTTCAGCTAAGGGGTGGAAAATTTACCCTTGTTAAATATATAAAAATTACTTTTTTTATTTTTTGGTAAATAAGGTACAAATTCATTACTACCGGGTTTTGCAGGTTGACCCAAAATCTATTAAAAAATCAGCACAAAGCTTAAGCAGAACAAAAAAGAGCCACACAGTCTATTCTTACCCCCCTACTAGGGCCACACAGCCAACAAAGAGCATCAAGCTTACAAAGGATAACATCAAAAGCTAACAAGATGCACCCTTGATAGTAAAGACATGATTAATTGATGCAATTTTATAGCCTCAGATCTTGTCTCAATGATTTCTTGAATTGTACTATGATTTTTGAGCAATAAAATCATTATGCTATTTTGATTATATATGTTTGTGTAATGATTTGTTAACTCAAATTTAAAAGTCTTGTAACAATAAAAAATATTATTTTCATATAATATTGTTAAGTCAAATGACATAAATAAATTTTTCTTAAAATTTTATTAAGAGGTTTCACTAACATTAGAGTAGTGGATTCAACTCATTGCTCATTGACATCATTCCTAACAAGAGAAAACAATACTAAATGCATTAATATATATTATCAATGTTTATACACTATTAGATGAAATGGATCATTAGATGTTTATACAATATCAAATTATGTTCTTGATATAAATATTTCAATAAGTCATCGTGCCTTTCACTATGGATTTGTCACAATGAAATTTAATTCTTTATATCCACAATTTATATAGATTATATTGAAGAAAAAACATTTTTACAAGATATCCTATCAAAAGGAAATAATGGAATATCTACTGATCACCTAAATTAAAGTTGTCCTAGATAAAATCTATGATTATTACACATCTATTTTGGGTCTCTTGGACATAAATACAATGATATCTCAAATTTTAAGTAATAATCTCTTAAAAAAGATAAAGAACAATAAAGGATTGAAGTGTTTACTAAAACTTTAATTAAGGGGTGACAAATTTGCCTTTGTTAAATCCATAAAAATTACTCATCAAACTATGGGTTCATTAGAAAATGAATGGTGGAAATGTTTATTGAGACAAAGAACAAGGAATGATTGAAGTGTTTACTGAAACTTCAGCTAAGGGGTGGAAAATTTACCCTTGTTAAATATATAAAAATTACTTTTTTAATTTTTTGGTAAATAAGGTACAAATTCATTACTACCGGGTTTTGCAGGTTGACCCAAAATCTATTAAAAAATCAGCACAAAGCTTAAGTAGAACAAAAAAGATCCACACAGTCTATTCTTACCCCCCTACTAGGGCCACACAGCCAACAAAGAGCATCAAGCTTACAAAGGATAACATCAAAAGCTAACAAGAGGCACCCTTGATAGTAAAGACATGATTAATTGATGCAATTTTATAGCCTCATATCTTGTCTCAATGATTTCTTGAATTGTACTATGATTTTTGAGCAATAAAATCATTATGCTATTTTGATTATATATGTTTGTGTAATGATTTGTTAACTCAAATTTATAAGTCTTGTAACAATAAAAATTATTATTTTCATATCATACTGTTAAGTCAAATGATATAAATAAATTTTTCTTAAAATTTTATTAAGAGGTTTCACTAACATTAGAGTAGTGGATTCAACTCATTGCTCATTGACATCATTCCTAACAAGAGAAAACAATACTAAATGCATTAATATATATTATCAATGTTTATACACTATTAGATGAAATGGATCATTAGATGTTTATACAATATCAAATTATATTCTTGATATAAATATTTCAATAAGTCATCGTGCCTTTCACTATGGATTTGTCACAATGACATTTAATTATTTATATACACAATTTATATAGATTATATTGAAGAAAAAACATTTTTACAAGATATCCTATCAAAAGGAAATAATGGAATATCTACTGATCACCTAAATTAAAGTTGTCCTAGATAAAATCTATGATTATTACCCATCTATTTTGGGTCTCTTGGACATAAATACAATGATATCTCAAATTTTAAGTAATAATCTCTTAAAAAAGATAAATAACAATAAAGGATTGAAGTGTTTACTAAAACTTTAATTAAGGGGTGGCAAAGTTGCCTTTGTTAAATCCATAAAAATTACTCATCAAACTATGGGTTCATGAGACAATGAATGGTGGAAATGTTTATTGAGAAAAAGAACAAGGAATAATTGAAGTGTTTACTAAAACTTCAGCTAAGGGGTGGAAAATTTACCCTTGTTAAATATATAAAAATTACTTTTTTTATTTTTTGGTAAATAAGGTACAAATTCATTACTACCGGGTTTTGCAGAGTTGACCCAAAATCTATTAAAAAATCAGCACAAAGCTTAAGCGAGAACAAAAAAGAGCCACACGAGTCTATTCTTACCCCCCTACTAGGGCCACACAGCCAACAAAGAGCATCAAGCTTACAAAGGATAACATCAAAAGCTAACAAGATGCACCCTTGATAGTAAAGACATGATTAATTGATGCAATTTTATAGCCTCAGATCTTGTCTCAATGATTTCTTGAATTGTACTATGATTTTTGAGCAATAAAATCATTATGCTATTTTGATTATATATGTTTGTGTAATGATTTGTTAACTCAAATTTAAAAGTCTTGTAACAATAAAAAATATTATTTTCATATAATATTGTTAAGTCAAATGACATAAATAAATTTTTCTTAAAATTTTATTAAGAGGTTTCACTAACATTAGAGTAGTGGATTCAACTCATTGCTCATTGACATCATTCCTAACAAGAGAAAACAATACTAAATGCATTAATATATATTATCAATGTTTATACACTATTAGATGAAATGGATCATTAGATGTTTATACAATATCAAATTATGTTCTTGATATAAATATTTCAATAAGTCATCGTGCCTTTCACTATGGATTTGTCACAATGAAATTTAATTCTTTATATCCATAATTTATATAGATTATATTGAAGAAAAAACATTTTTACAAGATATCCTATCAAAAGGAAATAATGGAATATCTACTGATCACCTAAATTAAAGTTGTCCTAGATAAAATCTATGATTATTACCCATCTATTTTGGGTCTCTTGGAAATACAATGATATCTCAAATTTTAAGTAATAATCTCTTTAAAAAGACAAATAACTATAAAGGATTTAAGTGTTTACTAAAACTTTAATTAAGGGGTGGCAAAGTTGCCTTTGTTAAATCCATAAAAATTACTCATCAAACTATGGGTTCATTAGACAATGAATGGTGGAAATGTTTATTGAGACAAAGAACAAGGAATAATTGAAGTGTTTACTGAAACTTCAGCTAAGGGGTGGAAAATTTACCCTTGTTAAATATATAAAAATTACTTTTTTTCTTTTTTGGTAAATAAGGTACAAATTCATTACTACCGGTTTTTGCAGGTTGACCCAAAATCTATTAAAAAATCAGCACAAAGCTTAAGCAGAACAAAAAAGAGCCACACAGTCTATTTTTACCCCCCTACTAGGGCCACATAGCCAACAAAGAGCATCAAGCTTACAAAGGATAACATCAAAAGCTAACAAGATGCACCCTTGATAGTAAATACATGATTAATTGATGCAATTTTATAGCCTTAGATCTTGTCTCAATGATTTCTTGAATTGTACTATGATTTTTGAGCAATAAAATCATTATGCTATTTTGATTATATATGTTTGTGTAATGATTTGTTAACTCAAATTTATAAGTCTTGTAACAATAAAAATTATTATTTTCATATCATATTGTTAAGTCAAATGACATAAATAAATTTTTCTTAAAATTTTATTAAGAGGTTTCACTAACATTAGAGTAGTGGATTCAACTCATTGCTCATTGACATCATTCCTAACAAGAGAAAACAATACTAAATGCATTAATATATATTATCAATGTTTATACACTATTAGATGAAATGGATCATTAGATGTTTATACAATATCAAATTATGTTCTTGATATAAATATTTCAATAAGTCATCGTGCCTTTCACTATGGATTTGTCACAATGAAATTTAATTCTTTATATCCACAATTTATATAGATTATATTGAAGAAAAAACATTTTTACAAGATATCCTATCAAAAAAAAGTAATGGAATATCTACTGATCACCTAAATTAAAGTTGTCCTAGATAAAATCTATGATTATTACCCATCGATTTTGGGTCTCTTGGAAATAAATACAATGATATCTCAAATTTTAAGTAATAATCTCTTAAAAATATAAAGAACAATAAAGGATTGAAGTGTTTACTAAAACTTTAATTAAGGGGTGGCAAAGTTGCCTTTGTTAAATCCATAAAAATTACTCATCAAACTATGGGTTCATGAGACAATGAATGGTGGAAATGTTTATTGAGACAAAGAACAAGGAATAATTGAAGTGTTTACTGAAACTTCAGGTAAGGGGTGGAAAATTTATCCTTGTTAAATATATAAAAATTATTTTTTTTCTTTTTTGGTAAATAAGGTACAAATTCATTACTGTCGGGTTTTGCAGGTTGACCCAAAATCTATTAAAAAATAAGCACAAAGCTTAAGCAGAACAAAAAAGAGCCACACAGTATATTCTTACCCCCCTACTAGGGCCACGCAGCCAACAAAGAGCATCAAGCTTACAAAGGATAACATCAAAAGCTAACAAGATGCACCCTTGATAGTAAAGACATGATTAATTGATGCAATTTTATAGCCTCAGATCTTGTCTCAATGATTTCTTGAATTGTACTATAATTTTTGAGCAATAAAATCATTATGCTATTTTGATTATATATGTTTGTGTAATGATTTGTTAACTCAAATTTATAAGTCTTGTAACAATAAAAATTTATTATTTTCATATAATATTGTTAAGTCAAATGACATATATAAATTTTTCTTAAAATTTTATTAAGAGGTTTCACTAACATTAGAGTAGTGGATTCAACTCATTGCTCATTGACATCATTCCTAACAAGAGAAAACAATACTAAATGCATTAATATATATTATCAATGTTTATACACTATTAGATGAAATGGATCATTAGATGTTTATACAATATCAAATTATGTTCTTGATATAAATATTTCAATAAGTCATCGTGCCTTTCACTATGGATTTGTCAAAATGAAATTTAATTCTTTATATCCACAATTTATATAGATTATATTGAAGAAAAAACATTTTTACAAGATATCCTATCAAAAGGAAATAATGGAATATCTACTGATCACCTAAATTAAAGTTGTCCTAGATAAAATCTATGATTATTACCCATCTATTTTGGGTCTCTTGGACATAAATACAATGATATCTCAAATTTTAAGTAATAATCTCTTAAAAAAGATAAAGAACAATAAATGATTGAAATGTTTACTAAAAATTTAATTAAGGGGTGGCAAAGTTGCCTTTGTTAAATCCATAAAAATTACTCATCAAACTATGGGTTCATGAGACAATGAATGGTGGAAATGTTTATTGAGACAAAGAACAAGGAATGATTGAAGTGTTTACTGAAACTTCAGCTAAGGGGTGGAAAATTTACCCTTGTTAAATATATAAAAATTACTTTTTTCATTTTTTGGTAAATAAGGTACAAATTCATTACTACCGGGTTTTGCAGGTTGACCCAAAATCTATTAAAAAATCAGCACAAAGCTTAAGTAGAACAAAAAAGATCGACACGACTCTATTATTACCCCCTACTAGGGCCACACAGACCAACAAAGAGCATCAAGCTTACAAAGGATAACATCAAAAGCTAACAAGAGGCACCCTTGATAGTAAAGACATGATTAATTGATGCAATTTTATAGCCTCAGATCTTGTCTCAATGATTTCTTGAATTGTACTATGATTTTTGAGCAATAAAATCATTATGCTATTTTGATTATATATGTTTGTGTAATGATTTGTTAACTCAAATTTATAGGTCTTGTAACAATAAAAATTATTATTTTCATATCATACTGTTAAGTCAAATGACATAAATAAATTTTTCTTAAAATTTTATTAAGAGGTTTCACTAACATTAGAGTAGTGGATTCAACTCATTGCTCATTGACATCATTCCTAACAAGAGAAAACAATACTAAATGCATTAATATATATTATCAATGTTTATACACTATTAGATGAAATGGATCATTAGATGTTTATACAATATCAAATTATGTTCTTGATATAAATATTTCAATAAGTCATCGTGCCTTTCACTATGGATTTGTCACAATGAAATTTAATTCTTTATATCCATAATTTATATAGATTATATTGAAGAAAAAACATTTTTACAAGATATCCTATCAAAAGGAAATAATGGAATATCTACTGATCACCTAAATTAAAGTTGTCCTAGATAAAATCTATGATTATTACCCATCTATTTTGGGTCTCTTGGAAATACAATGATATCTCAAATTTTAAGTAATAATCTCTTTAAAAAGACAAATAACTATAAAGGATTTAAGTGTTTACTAAAACTTTAATTAAGGGGTGGCAAAGTTGCCTTTGTTAAATCCATAAAAATTACTCATCAAACTATGGGTTCATTAGACAATGAATGGTGGAAATGTTTATTGAGACAAAGAACAAGGAATAATTGAAGTGTTTACTGAAACTTCAGCTAAGGGGTGGAAAATTTACCCTTGTTAAATATATAAAAATTACTTTTTTTCTTTTTTGGTAAATAAGGTACAAATTCATTACTACCGGTTTTTGCAGAGTTGACCCAAAATCTATTAAAAAATCAGCACAAAGCTTAAGCGAGAACAAAAAGAGCCACACAGTCTATTTTTACCCCCTACTAGGGCCACATAGCCAACAAAGAGCATCAAGCTTACAAAGGATAACATCAAAAGCTAACAAGATGCACCCTTGATAGTAAATACATGATTAATTGATGCAATTTTATAGCCTTAGATCTTGTCTCAATGATTTCTTGAATTGTACTATGATTTTTGAGCAATAAAATCATTATGCTATTTTGATTATATATGTTTGTGTAATGATTTGTTAACTCAAATTTATAAGTCTTGTAACAATAAAAATTATTATTTTCATATCATATTGTTAAGTCAAATGACATAAATAAATTTTTCTTAAAATTTTATTAAGAGGTTTCACTAACATTAGAGTAGTGGATTCAACTCATTGCTCATTGACATCATTCCTAACAAGAGAAAACAATACTAAATGCATTAATATATATTATCAATGTTTATACACTATTAGATGAAATGGATCATTAGATGTTTATACAATATCAAATTATGTTCTTGATATAAATATTTCAATAAGTCATCGTGCCTTTCACTATGGATTTGTCACAATGAAATTTAATTCTTTATATCCACAATTTATATAGATTATATTGAAGAAAAAACATTTTTACAAGATATCCTATCAAAAAAAAGTAATGGAATATCTACTGATCACCTAAATTAAAGTTGTCCTAGATAAAATCTATGATTATTACCCATCGATTTTGGGTCTCTTGGAAATAAATACAATGATATCTCAAATTTTAAGTAATAATCTCTTAAAAATATAAAGAACAATAAAGGATTGAAGTGTTTACTAAAACTTTAATTAAGGGGTGGCAAAGTTGCCTTTGTTAAATCCATAAAAATTACTCATCAAACTATGGGTTCATGAGACAATGAATGGTGGAAATGTTTATTGAGACAAAGAACAAGGAATAATTGAAGTGTTTACTGAAACTTCAGGTAAGGGGTGGAAAATTTATCCTTGTTAAATATATAAAAATTATTTTTTTTCTTTTTTGGTAAATAAGGTACAAATTCATTACTGTCGGGTTTTGCAGGTTGACCCAAAATCTATTAAAAAATAAGCACAAAGCTTAAGCAGAACAAAAAAGAGCCACACAGTATATTCTTACCCCCCTACTAGGGCCACGCAGCCAACAAAGAGCATCAAGCTTACAAAGGATAACATCAAAAGCTAACAAGATGCACCCTTGATAGTAAAGACATGATTAATTGATGCAATTTTATAGCCTCAGATCTTGTCTCAATGATTTCTTGAATTGTACTATAATTTTTGAGCAATAAAATCATTATGCTATTTTGATTATATATGTTTGTGTAATGATTTGTTAACTCAAATTTATAAGTCTTGTAACAATAAAAATTTATTATTTTCATATAATATTGTTAAGTCAAATGACATATATAAATTTTTCTTAAAATTTTATTAAGAGGTTTCACTAACATTAGAGTAGTGGATTCAACTCATTGCTCATTGACATCATTCCTAACAAGAGAAAACAATACTAAATGCATTAATATATATTATCAATGTTTATACACTATTAGATGAAATGGATCATTAGATGTTTATACAATATCAAATTATGTTCTTGATATAAATATTTCAATAAGTCATCGTGCCTTTCACTATGGATTTGTCAAAATGAAATTTAATTCTTTATATCCACAATTTATATAGATTATATTGAAGAAAAAACATTTTTACAAGATATCCTATCAAAAGGAAATAATGGAATATCTACTGATCACCTAAATTAAAGTTGTCCTAGATAAAATCTATGATTATTACCCATCTATTTTGGGTCTCTTGGACATAAATACAATGATATCTCAAATTTTAAGTAATAATCTCTTAAAAAAGATAAAGAACAATAAATGATTGAAATGTTTACTAAAAATTTAATTAAGGGGTGGCAAAGTTGCCTTTGTTAAATCCATAAAAATTACTCATCAAACTATGGGTTCATGAGACAATGAATGGTGGAAATGTTTATTGAGACAAAGAACAAGGAATGATTGAAGTGTTTACTGAAACTTCAGCTAAGGGGTGGAAAATTTACCCTTGTTAAATATATAAAAATTACTTTTTTCATTTTTTGGTAAATAAGGTACAAATTCATTACTACCGGGTTTTGCAGGTTGACCCAAAATCTATTAAAAAATCAGCACAAAGCTTAAGTAGAACAAAAAAGATCGACACAGTCTATTATTACCCCCCTACTAGGGCCACACAGCCAACAAAGAGCATCAAGCTTACAAAGGATAACATCAAAAGCTAACAAGAGGCACCCTTGATAGTAAAGACATGATTAATTGATGCAATTTTATAGCCTCAGATCTTGTCTCAATGATTTCTTGAATTGTACTATGATTTTTGAGCAATAAAATCATTATGCTATTTTGATTATATATGTTTGTGTAATGATTTGTTAACTCAAATTTATAGGTCTTGTAACAATAAAAATTATTATTTTCATATCATACTGTTAAGTCAAATGACATAAATAAATTTTTCTTAAAATTTTATTAAGAGGTTTCACTAACATTAGAGTAGTGGATTCAACTCATTGCTCATTGACATCATTCCTAACAAGAGAAAACAATACTAAATGCATTAATATATATTATCAATGTTTATACACTATTAGATGAAATGGATCATTAGATGTTTATACAATATCAAATTATGTTCTTGATATAAATATTTCAATAAGTCATCGTGCCTTTCACTATGGATTTGTCACAATGAAATTTAATTCTTTATATCCACAATTTATATAGATTATATTGAAGAAAAACCATTTTTACAAGATATCCTATCAAAAAGAAATAATGGAATATCTACTGATCACCTAAATTAAAGTTGTCCTAGATAAAATCTATGATTATTACCCATCTATTTTGGGTCTCTTGGACATAAATACAATGATATCTCAAATTTTAAGTAATAATCTCTTAAAAAATATAAAGAACAATAAAGGATTGAAGTGTTTACTAAAACTTTAATTAAGGGGTAGCAAAGTTGCCTTTGTTAAATCCATAAAAATTACTCATCAAACTATGGGTTCATGAGACAATGAATGGTGGAAATGTTTATTGAGACAAAGAACAAGGAATAATTGAAGTGTTTACTAAAACTTCAGGTAAGGGGTGGAAAATTTACCCTTGTTAAATATATAAAAATTACTTTTTTTCTTTTTTGGTAAATAAGGTACAAATTCATTACTACCGGGTTTTGCAGGTTGACCTAAAATCTATTAAAAAATAAGCACAAAGCTTAAGCAGAACAAAAAAGAGCCAGAAAGTCTATTCTTAGCCCCCTACTAGGGCCACATAGCCAACAAAGAGCATCAAGCTTACAAAGGATAACACACACCTTAAAACATAGGAAGTCGACAATATCGCCTCCTAACACTTTCTTTTCTATTTTGGTCGTGAAATTGTGACATGTCACGATATCGCGACACTTTTCCTTCCTCCTCTTTGTTTTCTCTTTAGGTCACGAAAAAGTGACATGTCACGATATTGCAACACTTTTCCTTCCCGCTCTTTCTCTTCTCTTTTGGTTGCAAAATATGACATGTCACGAAATTGCGACACTTTTTCCCTCTTGCTTGTTCTCTTCACTTTTGGTCGTGAAACAGTGACATGTCGCGAAATCGTGACACTTTTCCTTCCTCCTGTTTCTTTTCTCTTTTTTTCATGAAAAATCGACATGTCACGAAATCGTGACACTTTTCCTTCCCACTCTATCTCTTCTCTTTTGGTCGCAAAAATTCGACATGTCACGATATCACGACACATTTCCCTCTTGCTTATTCTCTTCACTTTTGGTCATGAAAAAGCGACATGTCATGATATCGCTACACCCTTTATTTCATTCTGAACATGTCACAAAATCGTGACACTTTTTCTTTCCTCCTCTTTCTCTTCTCTTTTGGTCGAAAAAATGCGATATGTAGCGATATCGCGACACTTTTCCTTCTCACTCTTTCTCTTCTCTTTTGTTCGTGATAATATGACATGTCACGAAATCATGACACTTTTTCCATATTGCTCTTTCTCTTCTCTTTTGGTTATGATAAACCGACATGTCACGATATCATGACACTTTTTCCTTCTTGCTCTTTCTTTTCTTTTTTGGACGCGAAAATCTGACATGTCACGAAATCATGACACTTTTTCTTTTAACATGTCACGATATCGTGACACTTTTCCTTTCTTGCTCTTTCTCTTTTCTTTTTGTCATGAAAATGCGACATGTCGCGATATCACGATACTTTTTCCATATTTTAAAATCATGACACTATTTCCATGTCGTGAAATCACGACACTTTTTCTAACATGTCGCGAAATCGTGACACTTTTTCCTTCATTATCTATCACTTCTCTATAAAAATTACTCATCAAACTATGGATTTAAATTTATTCATTTATATCCATGATTTATATAAACTATATTGAATAAGAAACTTTTTTACAATGTATTATATCAAGAAAATAATTAAGTATCTCATGATCATTCAAATAAAAGTTGTCCTAGATAAAATATATGAAAATTACCCATATAATTTGGATCTCTTGGCCATAAATACAATGACAAATCAAAATTTAAGTAATAATATCTTAAAAAATGCCAATAAAAATGAAGGTTTAAAGTGTTTAATGAATCTTCAATTAAGGGGTGGCAAATTTGTCCTTATTAAATCAATAAAAATTACTCATCAAACTATGGGTTCATGAGACAAGTAAAGACAAGTTAGAGTTTAGATGATGGTTTTGAGGATCCCATATATAAAATTTAAATGGATTTTTCTAACATTACCTTGATCATAAATGAGAAAACAAAGCATGTGTTGGGTTTTATGTTTCTTCAAACACATTGACACTTATGAAGGAGGGATCAAATTGTATACCATATTTGACCAATTATTAAATGACATGTCATTTGGGATAGCTTCCATGGATGGTTATCATTCTTACAAAAGCTATTGACAACTTTAGATATTAACAGTATAGATAACTAGTACAATAAATCAAATCACAATAATTAGCTCCTCTAATATAACCCCATTATTTATCTAATGACGAAAAACAACATATTAAGCCTTAAAAAAAGACTCACACATTAAGTTAATATGAGATAAGGCTAAATGAATAAATATCCTTACCAATGACATGTGGCTATTTAGTACAAGGATGGCATGTTGTAATACAAAGATGATTTTAAAACTCTACAACACCATGAGTATAAAATTTGTTTATACCAATCCATGTCCTTGCTTTACAAGAGTTAGAAAACACAAGAGGGTAGGTGTTCTAAACATGATAAGAATCCCTAATAGAAATTAATTTAGATTTTAATTATATCCCTTGTTAAAACTAGTATACTAAATGAAATCACAATAATTAGCTCCTCCAATATAACCCCATTATTAATCCAATGAGGGAAAATAACATATAAAGCCTTAAAAAAACACAAGAGGGTAGGTGTACTAAACATGATAAGAATCCCTAATAGAAATCGATCCAAATTAAATTTTAATAATATCCTTTGTTAGTGTTAGCTTTTGATGCTTAAAAATTAAAGCAAAATAACCACAAGATCTAAAATAAAGTTGCTATATTAAATATAATATAATGGCAATATTCTAATCATATAAAACTCATAAATAACTTCTACAAAAACTCATAAAATTTTCATTAACAAATGCTTATGAAAATAGTATTTTGATATAGAATAAAGATCTCAAATACACCATACTTCCACACACTCTCACTCTACATTATGTCTTTCAAACACACACACATAGACACATATATAATGGGATGTGATTCTTCATATGGAGTACTCTTGGCCTTCACTCTTATTGAGACTCTTCACTTTCCTACTATAAGGACACATGTGCACATGGAATAATATGCACATTTACATTATTAAATACTTTGCACACTCTAATAATACTTGTGCATGCATTACATTGCATAAAGTAAATACTCACACTCTATTCTAAAACACACTCCTAATCTAAATATGTACCCAGGGTGGTACGTTGGCATGTACCAAATAATGTAATATACTCTAACACCCCCTCGTATTACATTATTTGGTTATTGAAGACTTTAGTCTTCAATATGGTCTTCATCTTCTATCTTTAGTTCTATCTCTTTAAGATCAATATATGGACTTGCACTATATGGTTCCTATTTCACCTTTTTGATATGACTCCTATTCTTCTTCTTTTTTCTTCGCTTTTATATCTTAATTTAGGATATACTTGATGATCCACCTTTTAAGTACTATGTTAGTAAATTTTTATAATAACACAACTTTGATTTGTGTCTTGGACTCTTTAAATAAGTATCTTCTTTAGGTTTAGTATTCATTTTTACTTTCTTGATATGATTTTTTTCTTGTTTTGTTTCCTTCTTCGTTGCTGCACCTTTACTATTGATATATCTTAAGTGTAGTGATTTAGTATATCATCACAATAGCATTGGCTAGAATTCAATACTTTATTGCTAGTATGTTAATATTTCTTTTGTTTCATCCCTTGAAAGAATTCAAAAGTAATTAATGATAGATATATCATCAAAAATTATTCTAAAGAAAGCATAACTATGTTTTGAGCATTCCACCAAGTCTTGAAAAGTACTTCATGAAGATAACAAATCAATGTCATAAAATTCTCTATTTTTTTTATTCCTTGAGAAACAAAGAAAATAATTTCTTTAAACTAGTAGGAAAATACTTGTATCCATCAAAAGTATCTATTAATTTTTGTGAATAAAACTCTAGTTCATGAAATAGTTCTTCATTATATTTATCAAACACATTCTTAATTGTTTCATCCATAGTCCTTTAACTTTGTACTTTTGAAGTAGAATTCCTTATAGCTCCCTAGGATTTTGAATGTAATATAGCTTTGATAAAATACTTAGATTTATGAGCTCCCTAATTATGAGTGTGTGACTAAAAATAATTTTGATGCAATTTCAATTTTAATAAAATTCTCTGCTTTCAAAAAATTTAAGTTTGATTCCTTATGTCTCATTAATTTTTAATGGGAGACTAATGCCAATGTAATTTTTTAACTTTCCAAAAACTCTATGTTATATTCCTTATATCTCCCAAATTTAAAAAATATGGTTTCAAGATTCTAAATTTCACAATCCTATGTTGGTGTTGAAGTCTTTATGGCTCCCAAATTAGAAATTTAGAAATTTTGTAAAATGTATTTGCAAATGTTGTATTCCTAATTTGTTGTAGAAAACCTTATTTCTCCAAAATTTAAAATATTTACAAATATTAAAAATGCTTCACAAAATTTAATGGTTCAAATTCAAAAATTTACAAAATCTTCCAAACTTGAAATTGATTTCCAAAACTTCTAAAAATTATTTTAAGGCTTCTCAAAACTTTCTAATAATAACTATTAAATTCTCTAAGGTTTAAAATTTCACTTTTATTCCTTATCTATCCAATAATTAAATTTATATTATAAGAAACTAGATTAATTTTCCTTCAAACTTAGAAAAATAATAATATTACCCAACCTTATAACTCCTAACTTAGGTAAATAATTGAATTTTAAATAACTTGTTTTACCTCCGAACTTGAGGCACAAAATATTTGGTCAAAGATATTTGAACTGCCCTTAAATGGATTTCTTCCATGAAATCTCACTCCTCTACCACATGTATGGCTCTTCTCTCCACTCTGCCACACTTTCTCCACAAAATCTTTAGCTCCTTTGTTCTCCAAAAGAATTCCTCCATGTGTGGGATTTAAATATTTCAACTTCCTCCATTTATGGGATCTAAACCTTTTGGTTTCCTCCACAAATAACTTCTCCAAACTTAGCAATAACTTCAACTTACTTAATCACCACGTATGATCTTCTCTATGCTCCAAAACAACACTCTTCTTTAGGTGCTCCACTTCTCATAGTTGCACTCAACGTATTTTAATTCAATGCAATAATTGTAGTTTGTAAGGTATTATTTCTTCCACTAATAGCACTTAGTGTTCCTCATTTTTCATGCCAAATAGTAAAATTCTCTTCAACTACCTTCCAAAGGGCTCTTTACCTCATTTGCAACTCTTGTTCTTTGGTAATGCTCAAATTGCACCCAAAATCCTATGAATCCTTTCATAAAACTGTTAGTCTTACAATGGCACTGAGAGGGGGGGTGAATCAGTGTAGTTCTTTAAACTTGATTTTACAGCTCTTAAAACTGAAATAATGAAACCTTAAAAATAGATAAAGCAAGTATCACAAGAGAACATCACACAACACAAGATTTTAATGAGGTTCACCAATTTGGCTACTCCTCAAGAATTATTGCTTGGACTACCATCCAAATCCAGCCTTTGCAAAGCAACAACTTTACAATCAATTTACCAGCACCAACTGGAAGGAGCAACAACCCCTGATTTATCTGCACCAATAGAAAGGAGCACCATCCCCTGATTTACTAGCACCAACTGGAAGGAGCACCAACCCTTGATTTACCTGGAAGGAGCACCAACCCCTGATGCCAAGCTGCAACTTGGACTTCAAATGAATCTAGAAGTTTACCAAAAAAATACCTTTGCTTTTACAAGACCCTGACTGGTCTATAGCTTATCCAATCTCTTTCACTATTCACAGAATAGACACTTCACACACTTCTATGATCTATAGCCACACTGTGCCTTCTGCTTTCTCTGCGCAATCACTTCGCACACTTCTATGATCTACAGTCAACCTTCATGATCGTCTTCTTCCTTTCGTGCACTCTACTCTATTAGCGAATTCTACACTTAGCTCGATTCGACACGACTTGCTCACTTTGCGCACTTCGCCATCATCTCATTGCTTCTGCACTATCTACGCTCTTACGACCACATCTCACACTTTGACATGCATTCGACGACTTATCCAACACTCCTACAATTCTCCAAACAACCCTCCTTTTATAACAACATTTTCATGATGAAAACCCTAATCTTAGTCGGCTTGCATAACAACTGAAAACCCTAAAATTAGTCGGTTGTTCGTTGGTCTTCGTCGGCTTCAACTTAACCATGAGAATACAACATGTCACGATATCGTGACACTTTTTCTCCTTGCTCTTTCTCTAAGCTTTGACCCATGAAAATACATGTCGCGATATCACGACATTATTTTCTCTCTCTTCTTTCTCCTAGCTTTGGCCCACGAGAATACAACATGTCACGATATCGCGACACTATTTTCTCTCTCTTCTTTCTCTTAGCTTCGGCCCACGAAAATACAACATGTCACGATATCGCGACACTATTTTCTCTCTCCTCTTTCTCCTTGTATCAAACCGCGAAAATGCTACATGTCACGATATCATGACACTTTCACCTCCATACACTTCGTCTCTGCTTTTGTCATGATATCGTGACACTTCTGCTTTCGTACTTAGCTTCTTTGCTTTTGTCGTGAAATCACGACACTTCTGCCTTCGAAGTCTTCTTCACTACTTTTGTCATGAAATCATGACACTTCTGCCTTCGAAGTCTTCTTCCCTGCTTTTGTCATGAAATCGTGACAGTTCTACTTCCGTACGCTTCCTCTCTTTCGTTTGTCATGAAAATGCGACATGTCATGAAATCGTGACACTTTTCCTTCTCTGCCTTCCTGCTCTCTTCAAGTCGCGAAAATGTGACATGTCACGAAATCATGACACTTTTCCTTCTCTGCCTTCCTGCTCTCTTCAAGTCGTGAAAATGCGACATGTCACGAAATCGTGACACTTTTCCTTCTTTGCCTTCCTACACTTTTCAAGTCACGAAATGCGGACACTTTTTCTTTCTCTTCCTTCCTACGCTTTTCGAGTCGCGAAAATGCGACATGTCACGAAATCGTGACACTTTTTCTTTCTCTTCCTTCCTATGCTTTTCGAGTCGCGAAAATGCGACATGTCACGAAATCGTGACACTTTTCCAACTCACTTTCTCTCTCCTATTTTAGTCGCGAAACTGCGACATGTCGCGAAATCGTGACACTTTTCAAACTTGTTCTCTTTCTTCGAACTTGTCACAAAATCGTGACACTTCTTCCTGCTTTCTCTTTTTCTTCCAACATGTCATGAAATCATGATAGTTTTTCCACTTGCCTTTTTCTCTTCCAACATGTCACGAAATCGTGACAGTTTTCCACTTGCCTTCTTCTCTTCCAACATGTCAAGAAATCTGTGACGTTTTTCCACTTGCCTTTTTCTCTTCCAACATGTCGCGAAATCGTGACAGTTTTTCCACTTGCCTTTTTCTTCGCCAACATGTCATGAAATCACGATAGTTTTCCTGCTTCTTCTCTCTCTTCCAACATGTCACGAAATCATGCTAGTTTTTCTTGCTTGCGCTTTCTTTTTGAACATGTCATGAAATTGTGATAGTTTTTCTTTCTTCTCAACATGTCGCGATATCGCGACAGTTTTTCTTTCTTCTCAACATGTCGCAATATCGTGACAGTTTTTCTTTCCTGCTGTATATGTCGCGATATCGCGACACTTTTCTTACTTGTCTTTTTCTTTGATCTTTTTGCATATGGGCCACTTCAGTCTTCTTGGAAAATCATTGTACAAACTCTGAGTACCCTTTGAACACCTGTCTTCTGCATCTGAATATCTTTTGAACTTCCTGTCCACTGCATTAATAGATCTATCTGACTGTGTTGACAACAATGACAATACTGTTGCTGCACCTTGCTCAACAATCTCCCCCTTTGGAATTGTTGGCAACACATGTGCAATTTCTTGTAACTCTTCTCCCCCTTTGACAATAATACCAAAGGGCTACTGCAGACTCCCCCTGAGTCCATGCACAACATTCTTAGGAAAAATTGATTACACTTAGCAAAAATCATGATCATGAGCAAAAAGATAATCAAATACTTAGATGCTCCCCCTAAAAATGTGTTCCCTATGGCTAGTCAATTCTTGGGAAGTTTGACCACTCGACCAATCTGTCTCCAAGATAGAATGCACCTCCACTGGTACTCTTTCTATCATCGACACATCCTGCCCAATCTGCATCTGAATACGAAATAAAGGTGAAGTCTTTACCTTTTGGATACCATAACCCATACTCCATAGTACCCTTGATATTATAGAAGACTCTGTCTCTCTGCTGCACTGACTGGTGGACCTCTCTCCACTTGAAGAATCCTCACTCAGATCTATCTTCAACTATGTTGGCTGTTGGATGTCTATCCATTGAGACTCTATCCTCTGTACTCTGTCACCTCCAAAGCTCTATTAATGGGCTCACTAAGAACCTACTCAATAGGCTCACACAGAACCTGCTTAACAAGCTCACATAGAACTTGTCCAAATCTTCTCTAGCAATCTCACCAAGAACTTGCCCAAATCTGCTCTAGAAACTTGTCCCAACACTGTCCTCAAATCTGTCCCAGCATTGTCCTCAAATATTTCCCAAAGGCCTTCTTCAAAGGCTCAATCAATCATGCTCAAGTAGTACTCAAAATGAACTCAACAAAGAATGACAGTCTCAAATCATATCCACTTCATAGAAGCATAAAGAGAATTGTTAGAGACTTAATATCTTCTATTCTCAAATCTCAATCTCAACTCAAATCAAGGAAAGTTTATTTTATGGAACTTGAACAACCACATGCATCCAATCACTTGACTAGGCTCAATCAGCTCTACTCAACCAATCACCTCAATGAACAACTCTTTATCACAAACCCTAGTCAAAGCATGTATCAACCAACTCAAAATGTTTTTCTCTAACTCAAGTTCAAGTTCTTTGCACAACCAATGGGCTTCAACAACAATGCTTATAAAAATAAGGTTTAATAACAACTCTAAAACCAGAAAACCTTGAAGCATTAAACCAATCACTTTCAAAAAAGAAACCACAATCAATCCTTTTTACTCCTGTCACATGAGTCTCCTTGGGATTACCTTGAAATCGTGCTACCATGCATACTATGCTCGGGGTGCCTATTTCAAGCCATATATCTTCAACTTACAAACCAGGTTGGGATCATCACCAAGCTGGAAACCATCTGGCTACTCAATAAAAACCTCTTCTTCAAGCTTCCCATTCAAAAATGCTAATTTCACATCTGTCAAAAAAAATTGTCAAGTGACTCACACTTGTACCAACTTTTGTCCAATACTGTACCGACACTACAAATTTGTTGTCAACTCTGTGCAAGTGTCAAACACAGAACCACAACACCAACCAAATCCCTTTTTACATTTTCAACTTGGTCTATGTTTTCTATAGTCACCGCTGGTCACACCTTACTTTCAACTGTTCGAATCAGAAGACAATATTTTGTTAAACACTTCACGGCCAACTATAGTGCACCTTACTCAAACTCATACTTTTGGACCTCGGATAGGTATGATTCACAAAGCAAAGTTGCTCATCTTGATGAGCTAAACATGAATCAATGATCAAACTTCAATATTTTTCACCACAACATCAAAATAGATCTAACAATATTCACATCAATGTGTAGTTCAAATACCCACTGCTTTTATCGAAACACATATATACGGCTAGAGCAACAATATTTCACTAACCAACTTATCTGAACTGTTATAATCCTTAACTTTGGACAGTGGCAGTAAGAACCATCACCAATACAACAATGACATATAGCAATACTACCAATAATGAGAACTCTCAATTTAATCACCACCCTTTATGACACTTCCACAAACTACATGAATTGAAAACATACTTCGACAACTATACGACAACTCCCCCTAACTACTTGCCTTTCATCCTCAGAAACCCAAACAAATACATAGGAGCATTAAAATAAAACTTTAAGATTGCTCCCCCTGAGGATGTGCTACTTGGAGTTGCTTAGTGCAATAGAGGAGTAGTCTCCTTCAGTCCAAGGAGACACGATTTCCTTTCTTCTATCTTTCTCCAAACTTTCTTGAACTCGGGCTTGGATTTTTCAACTGCATCCCTATTTTACACCTTTTCGTGAGCTCAAACATTTCTCTTGTGTGGTTGTCTCTTGTGCATCCTTGATGAATGATTATTTTCCTTTCTTTTATGTACATGATTTATTCCCTGTCTATGTTGCGTTCTTTGCGTCTGATGAAATCTATTGTTTTGCCTTAGATTAGATACAAAAGTGCTTGGACAAAACCTTGCTATGTGCCCATGACCATTGCATTGAAAACATTGTACATAGTGTTCACTCAGAAACGCAAATGTATTTCTACTAGCATAACTCTTTGATTTATTATTCAATCCACAATAAGTTGCCTTGTGACCATACTGGTTGCATCTGAAACAATAGCCATTAAAAGTATTAGTATGAATAGAGTGAGAGTGATAGAACCTCTTTTGTTGTGGCTGCTTTGCTGTAGATCTCCTTTGATATTTTCTTCCTTTTGAAGATTCAGCTTCAAACTTTTCTTGCTTCGATCCTTCAACAGTGAACTTCTTCTTCTCTACAGAGTTGGAAGATGAAGGTTGTTCAACTTCATATCCAAGACCACGCTTATCCGTGGAGCTTCTTTGTTGGCTTATCATTTTATCTAGCAACTCTGTGCTCTTCTCGAATTTGAGATTTGTATTGGCCTCTTCTAGTTGTTTCTTCAATAAAACAATCTCTTCCTCTTGTTTGCAGCAACCAATCTCTTTCTCATTGATCTGTGACCTGAGAGTTTCTTCAATCCTTTTGAATTCTTCCACCTGTACTTTCAAATTGGTTATTATTTCATTTGCATCCTCAAGCTTTCTTGAGATTTCCTTATTCCTTTTTCTTTCTATCTTCAATTCATCCAGAGCTGCAATTAGTTCCTCTTTCAAATTTATTTCTACATCAATTTCTTCTTCATCACATTCCTGTTCTTTTTATGTTTCTCTTTTAGAATCATCCTCTAGGACTTCATTAACTTTCAACATATATACCTCTATGTTCTCATCGTTATTCAACTTTAAAGCTTCGACCTGAGCTTGATGTGTTTGTAACTTGGCCTCCTTGATCTCATTGTCTCTATCATCCAGGCGTGACTTCAAGGCTTCTTATATTTTCTTGGCTTTATGAATTTGTAAGAGGAGATATTCAATATTATCCCCATATTCTTCCAACTTCTTGGATAGTCTTATATTCAACTCTTTACGTGCAACGATCAACTCCCCTTCATCACATACTTCAAAATTCACTCCTTCAACCTTTTCTAGTTCAATTTTCTCTTCCACAGGAACTAAAAATGACTGAGATACCCTTTTGGAGGAGGATCTATTCTTCTTACCCATTGCATACTAATCCAAGATCAACCCTAGCTGATTTAGCCTGATAAGGGAACTTGGCTCTGATACCAATTGTTAGTCTTACAATGGCACTGAGAGGGGGGGTGAATCAGTGTAGTTCTTTAAACTTGATTTTACAGCTCTTAAAACTGAAATAATGAAACCTTAAAAATAGATAAAGCAAGTATCACAAGAGAACATCACACAACACAAGATTTTAATGAGGTTCACCAATTTGGCTACTCCTCAAGAATGACTGCTTGGACTACCATCCAAATCCAGCCTTTGCAAAGCAATAACTTTACAATCAATTTACCAACACCAACTGGAAGGAGCAACAACCCCTGATTTATCTGCACCAACAGAAAGGAGCACCATCCCCTGATTTACCAGCACCAACTGGAAGGAGCACCAACCCCTGATTTACCAGCACCAACTGGAAGGAGCACCAACCCCTGATGCCAAGCTGCAACTTGGACTTCAAATGAATCTAGAAGTTTACTAGAAAAATACCTTTGCTTTTACAAGACCCTGATTGGTCTATAGCTTATCCAATCTCTTTCACTGTTCATAGAATAGACACTTCACACACTTCTACGATCTACAGCCACACTTTGCCTTCTGCTTTCTCTGTGCAATCACTTCGCACACTTCTACGATCTACAGTCAACCTTCATGATCGTCTTCTTCCTTTTGCACACTCTGCTCTATTAGCGAATTTTGCACTTAGCTCGATTCGACATGACTTGCTCACTTTGTGCACTTCACCATCATCTCGCCGCTTCTACGCTATCTGCACTCTTACGACCACATCTCACACTTCGACATGCATTCGACGACTTATCCAACACTCCTACAATTCTCTAAACAACCCTCCTTTTATAACAACATTTTCATGATGAAAACCCTAATCTTAGTCAGCTTGCATAACAACTGAAAACCCTAAAATTAGTCGGTTGTTCATTGGTCTTCGTTGGCTTCAACTTAACCACGAGAATACAACATGTCGCGATATCACGACACTTTTTCTCCTTGCTCTTTCTCTAAGCTTTGACCCATGAAAATACAACATGTCGCGATATCGTGACATTATTTTCTCTCTCTTCTTTCTCCTAGCTTTGGCCCATGAGAATACAACATGTCACGATATCACGACACTATTTTCTCTCTCTTCTTTCTCTTAGCTTTGGCCCACAAAAATACATGTCGCGATATCATGACACTATTTTCTCTCTCTTGTTTCTCTTAGCTTTGGCCCACGAAAATACATGTCACGATATCGCGACACTCTTTTCTCTCTCCTCTTTCTCCTTGTATCGAACCGTAAAAATGCTACATGTCACGATATCATGACACTTTCACCTCCGTACACTTCGTCTCTGCTTTTGTCGTGATATCGCGACACTTCTGCTTCCGTACTTAGCTTCTTTGCTTTTGTCGCAAAATCGTGACACTTCTGCCTTCGAAGTCTTCTTCACTACTTTTGTCACGAAATCACGACACTTCTGCCTTCGAAGTCTTCTTCCCTACTTTTGTCGTGAAATCATGACAGTTCTGCTTTCGTACGCTTCCTCTCTTTCGTTTGTCACAAAAATACGACATGTCGCGAAATCGCGACACTTTTCCTTCTCTGCCTTCCTCTCTCTTCAAGTCGCAAAAATGCGACATGTCACGAAATCGTGACACTTTTCCTTCTCTGCCTTCCTGCTCTCTTCAAGTCGCGAAAATGCGACATGTCACAAAATCGTGACACTTTTCCTTCTCTGCCTTCCTGCACTTTTCAAGTCACGAAAATGCGACATGTCGTGAAATCGTGACACTTTTTCTTTCTCTTCCTTCTTGCGCTTTTCGAGTCGCGAAAATGCGACATGTCATGATATCGTGACACTTTTTCTTTCTCTTCCTTTCTACGCTTTTCGAGTCACAAAAATGCGACATGTCATGAAATCGTGACACTTTTCCAACTCACTTTCTCTCTCCTATTTTAGTCGTGAAACTGTGACATGTCGCGAAATCGCGACACTTTTCAAACTTGTTCTCTTTCTTTGAACTTGTCATGAAATCATGACACTTCTTCATGCTTTCTCTTTTTCTTCCAACATGTCACGAAATCATGACAGTTTTCCACTTGCCTTTTTCTCTTCCAACATGTCGCGAAATCGCGACAGTTTTTCCACTTGCCTTTTTCTCTGCCAACATGTCGCGAAATCGCGACAGTTTTTCCACTTGCCTTTTTCTCTTCCAACATGTCGTGAAATCGTGACAGTTTTTCCACTTGCCTTTTTCTCTGCCAACATGTCGTGAAATCATGACAGTTTTTCCTGCTTCTTCTCTCTCTTCCAACATGTCACGAAATCATGACAGTTTTTCTTGCTTGCGCTTTCTTTTCGAACATGTCGCAAAATCGCGATAGTTTTTCTTTCTTCTCAACATGTCGTGATATCGTGACAGTTTTTCTTTCTTCTCAACATGTCGCGATATCGCGACAGTTTTTCTTGCCTACTGTATATGTCGTGATATCGTGACACTTTTCTTACTTGTCTTTTTCTTTGATCTTTTTGCATATGGGCCACTTCGGTCTTCTTGGAAAATCACCGTACAAACTCTGAGTACCCTTTGAACACTTGTCTTCTGCATCTGAATATCTTTTGAACTTCCTGTCCACTGCATTAAAAGATCTATCTGATTGTGTTGACAACAATGACAATACTGTTGCTGCACCTTGCTCAACAAAAACAATGCTCACTTGAATGTGCAATTATTCTACATCACCATGCACCAAATTCCACATGCTCTACAACATGTTGACAATTATGAAAGCTAATATTTGCCTCCTCTTTGATTGATACAACGCCAAATGAACTAGTTGTATTTTCTACTCCATTTCGATGTCCAACCAAAATCTATTTAACTGCACACTTTTAAACATATGTAGGTGATGATTCCTCTACTCATAATGGATCTTCTAGTGGCTCCTCCAACCTTCAATGACTAACTAAAATAATGCACCTCTTCCTTGGCTTGTTTAGTGGCTTCTTCTTTGCTTGTTTGGTGGCTTTGCTTCTCTAGGTGGTTGATCCTCCTTTGCTCACTCAATGGATTTGTTCTCAAGATTGGAAATTCTTGGTTACTTGTCCCCCTATGCTATGACTGCAAATCTACTTCTCCTTGCTTATTTCCTTCACTATTTTTATGCACAAAACTTTCAAATGTGTTGTAATTTGTTTGCTTTAGTTTCTGCCCAAACTCTTATTTATCCTTTCCTTCAACTTATTCTTAAAATAGAAATTCTCTCATTTTAATTATGTTCTTAAAAAATAACTTCTTATTTGTCCAAAAAATATCTAAAATCTATTACTTTCAATGCTTCCCAAAATGCTATCTTCTCATTGTCCAAAAACTCTGTAATTTTGTAGCTCCAATTGTTGCCAATATGTTGCTTCAAAAACTTCTCCTTTCTCCTTCCAAAAGGCTACCAAGAAACTCTAAAATTTGTAGCTCAAATACTTCTTCAAATATTGTTCAAAATACAACTCTATCTCCTTCTATTTGTTGGTATCAAAATGGCACTAAGAGGGGGGGTGAATTAGTGACTAAAACAAAATTTTCAAACCCTCTAAATCTGTTTTTTCAAATCTGATTTTTAGGACAGTAGAGAACATAAATTCAAACCCACACAAGACACATAAAATGGAATCACATAACACAAGGATATTATGGGTAAACCCAATATGGGAAGAAAACCCTGGTGAGAAAAAGCTCCCTGAGTCTACTGCTTAGATCGAGCCACACTGCAAATGAAGTACAATGATGTTTTTATCAATGGGGCCAAATGGAGCCCAATGAAAGGAAATGGGTCAAATGGAGCCACACCTAAAATTATTATTCACCCACACCTACCACCCTTTTGATCTGAAATATAATAAAATAAATGGCATAATAATGCCTATAATGAAAGCAAAACTCACAATAGTCTGCAAGTACAAAACTCACCACATACAACTGCTGCAATATGAATAATGAATCATGAAAACCCCTAAAAATTAAATACCACTTCAGAAATATCACAAAAACTGAAAATTATATACCAATATGATCCAAATAACATGCTCAATATGCACCCACAACTACAATAACAAAATCTGAAGTATTCACACTCTGCTAAAAATTTGGCAGCATTCCTGTAGCACCTCGTTACGCACACCAAAACTACATGGAAAAAATGAAATAATATAGATAATATAAATAGTATAATTAAGAGGGAAAACACAAATGGTTTCCAAAACTATGTGCAAAAACCACTCCAAAAACCACACACCTAGCTTAAAAAATTACCAATTTCAACATTGAAATTCAAAATAACCTCCATATGGGCACTCCAAACTCCACCAATCAGATCTAACCTGCAATAACACTCCAAAAATTATATTCCACAACCACTACAGAAAATGGGAACAATATGGATGCCACTTCCTCAAAAATTTCCAAAACAATGCATAAGATATCCCAAAAACTGCCGAAAATAGCTCCACACTACACCACATAACTCAAAAATGGGTCCCACCAAGAGTGAATGACTTATTTTCCAATTTCCAACATTATGCAACATAAAATTAAATTATATTCACTAGTAATATGACCCATTTCACCTATGTTGCATAAAAATAAATGCATTTTTCCCTCCATTTCTAAGTCTTGGAACACATTCCAAGGAACTTGGTTATGACAAAGAGTGGGAAATATTAAATTAAATAATTAAACCAATGCTCTTATGATAAATAATACATTACAACACATATGATAAATAATACATACCACCAAAAATAAAAAATTAACTTTCTCACCAAAATTGCCTCCGAACTAGGTGTGCTGGAAAATACACTACGTTATGCAAACATGGACAAATTTACAGGATGACCACCAATCTGAATGGAAACTCTGAATACCATGTAGGTTGCCATGTAGAATGGTGTTGAAAAAAATGACAACACTCCAAGAGGCCAACACTATATGCTTCCTTTTACCATATTCAAACTCTTCCTCTATCTCTATCTTAATTGTTGTCAATTCCTTCTTCAAACAACTATCCAAAATCACTTCCAAATATACCCAAAACTTCTCCAATTCTAGCTCCTATATCTCCTTCTAATGTTTCCAAAATTTGCAATAATAAAATCTTCAAATGATACTTTGAAATTATGACTTCTTCAAAAATCAACCTTCAAAACTTTAATGGTTGTCTCCAAAAATATCAATTTGTGGTCT
The DNA here is from genome assembly GCA_028583015.1 of Wollemia nobilis. Classification (NCBI taxonomy): domain Eukaryota; kingdom Viridiplantae; phylum Streptophyta; class Pinopsida; order Araucariales; family Araucariaceae; genus Wollemia; species Wollemia nobilis. Next base: position 2,322,436 of record JAQPPZ010001031.1, on the reverse strand, counting down.
CTTTAAATCTTCTTTCTCCTCCTTATATTTCACTGAATTCTATCTTTAATTTTGACCTATTTTCTGGCCTCTTATTCAAGAATTTGAATGTTCTTAAGTATTCAAAAATACTTTCTCAAATTTGGTAAAATTCTTACCAAAAATCTTCTCATTGAATCAGTTTCACAAATCCTTTTGGGCTTGTTGTTGGATGACAACAATTTTTCCAATTTTGATGTGATTACATATTTATAGGAGTTTCTTTTTCTTGCAATATTCTATCTCAAACTTTCTTCAAATATTCTCCAATGACTACTTCAATTTCTCAAAGGGGCTTATCTATTCTCCTTTTTTCTCCTTCAAAATTTCAAGGAAATGTTTCTTAGGCCTCCTCAATCTTATTTTTCAAATATGCAATGGGGATGTTTTTGGATATTTTGAGTCAAATTTGTCATTGATGTCAAGGAACGAAGTTGTCATTGATGACAAGGAATAAGCTACAGTTTATGTCAAAAGGTCAAAAGGAATAATGCGAGAGGTTGATTGAAAAGATGTCATAATATTATTTTTATATTATGTGAGGCAAAAATAAAGGGTTTCTGTTAAAACCATAAAGGGTTTTTATTAAAACCATGGTGGCAAAATAATTTTTTTAATAAATCATTATGAGCAACAAAAAAATTTTATTTAACCCCCAAGGAGGCTTTAATTTTTATAAAGCCAACGGTTACAAAGTTAATTTATAAAATTTAAATTCTAAATAGAATTTAAATGATTTATAAATTAATTATGCATATTATAAATGCGCCAACGTCCAAGTTTAATACACCGTCGACGTGCAAGATTTGGAAGGCAAAAGGTATTTAAACCTTTGCCTAAGTTCAAAACCATTGGTATTTGAAATTCCTCTGATTATTTTCGTGCCAAAAATCATGCTAAGATTCATGGAGAAAGTGCCAAGGAGCATCAAACAAAAATGTTTGTGCATTCAGTAAGAAGGGAGCACATCAAACACACTATATGGCAAGAGGATATGGGAGCCGAGGGCTCTAAATTATTCAGAAAAATATTAAAGCACCTTCTGTGCTGGATCACATGGATAACAAGCCGCGACCAAGGTGCTAGCAAGGGAGAGAGTGCAAGATCGAATCCCATGAAACTCGGAGTGGAAGATATAAAAGGTTTTTATATTTTTGATTTAATTAAGTTAAGGTTGTGGAGAGATAAGGGTTGTTGATAGAAATAAAAAATATTCTTTGCTTTGCTAAGTCTAGGGAGAGATAAGGGTTAAATTGGTTATGATATTTACCTAAGTGGTAAATGGAAATTTACTAGGGTAATATTGTTTTTATGTTAGGGAATTAAAAATTGATTTATTGCATATGTTTGGTAAAGTGACTTAATCAATTATTGCAATATTGAGAAGAGTAAGGTGTGTTTGGTCAATTATTGTTGATGGATGATATCTTTAAGATGGAGTAATAAGGTGTATGTAAGTTTTGATGTTTACATTGTATATTTGAGAGAGTTTATCACCTTATAACTTCTTTTAGATTGGAAAATAAGTGTTTATGGTTGTGGTAAATTTTTGAGGTTATGTCATCATCAAGAAAAAGGTATAGGCACATTCTTCCATAGTTGAGTTGATTGGTTGGTTTTCTAAAAAACAAGTTTTGAGTGAAAAGGACTCAAGTAGATTTCCTTATTGAGTGTGTTGAGTTAATGCTTCAAGGTTTAATGGAATAAAGAGTTGTTTTTTAAACCTTGTTTTATAAGCATTGTTGTTGAAGCCATTGGTTGAGTGAATAACTTGAACTAGGTTTTGAAAATAACATGAGTATCATTGTTATATGAGACTTTTTTATAAGCATTATTGTTGAAGCCATTGGTTGAGTGAAGAACTTGAACTAGGGTTTGAAAAGAACATAAGTATCATTGTTATGTGAGATTGGTAGATGAGCATTGTTGGAAATATTTTGAGTGAAGGTTCATATGCTTGGACTAGGGTTTGTAAGCAAGGATTATTTCATTGAGTGATTGGTTGAGTAGAGTTGGTGGATCCTAGTCAAGTGGATGTGTGAAGTGATTGTTAAATTTCTATAAAATAAACTATTCTATATTATAAAATGATTTGAGGAAGTGATTGAACATTTAGGTTATTGTGAAGCATATTGAGTCTCTAACAATTCTTTGTATGTTTCTAAAAGAGTGATTGAAAGTGATTGAAAATTGAGTTGAATGTGAAGCATATTGAGTCTGTAATAATTCTCTATATATTTATAAGAGAGTGATTGAAAGTAATTGAGCATTATGATTAGTATAGAGCATATTGAGTCTCTAACAATTCTATTTATGTTTATATAATATTGGACAAGTCCTAGTGTGGATTTGTTGAGAAGATTTGAGGCAAGTCTTTGATAAGAATTGTGGACATATTTGGGTAAGCTTTTATGGAAGCTTACAATACAGATTAAGAGTAGATTTGAATAAATTCTTATGAGAAATTATTGAGAAAATTGGACAAGTTCTATAGAGGACTTGAGGACAGATTGGTGTGAGCTTTTGTGGAATATTACAAGGCAGATTTGAGATAAGTCTTTGAGAAGACTTGAAAGTAGAGTTGATTGATTGATTTGTTCAAACCTTGAGTTAAGGTTTGGGGCAGATCCAGAAGAGTTGATTTGAGATTGAGTCAAGATTTGAGTTAAGGCTTGAAGATAGAGATTGAGGACATATTTGTGCTAGATCGAAGGACTGTGTTTAGTACAGATTCAAGGAAAAATTTTGGTACATATTTGAGGACAGGTTTATGCCAGACCAAAGAAATATATTGAGGATAGATTTGTGCTAGAAAAAATAATTATGTTTAGTACATATTTAAGGATAGATTTTGGTGCAAATTTGAGGACATGTATATTCTAGACTAGAGATAGATATTGAGGATATATTTGTGCTATAACTAAGGACTGTATTTAGTACAGATTTGAGATAAATATTTGGAGGTGACAGAGTTGAGTACAAATATATTTAGCTAGATCAGGGAAGAAAGGTGTCTTATATGGATAGAGTTCCATTTGCTAAGGGTAGTGGAGGCAGAGGTCTTCTAGAGGATCACCATCTAGAGTAGAATTAGGAGATTTGTGTCTCCTATGGATAGATATCCATGAAATTTGATTAGGGGATTGGTGTCTCCTTTGGATAGATATCCATAAAAATTGTAATAGGGAAAGGATTCCCAAGAGATTGATTGAGAAAATTTTAGTGAAATATTTTCTTCGTGGAGTAGACCACATTGGGTGAACCACGTTAAATTGGTGTCTCTATTGTGTGTGATGATTTGTGCATTGCTTTGGTTATTTCTATTGATATTTCCATTGATAATATTATATAATACTATTTGGGAAAGAAATGTAAAAAGTGGTCTTATATTGTTCACCCCCCTCTCAGTATAACCTTATGTTCTTCAGATGCCTTCTCTCAGGTCTCCTCATTCTCAAACTTAATAGGGCTTCTCTAGTATCTTTATCTCTTATTCCTTAAATATGTAATCTTTAATATTCAATCTTCTATCTTATATGGGGACCTCCTTATTGGGCCTTCCTCGATATTAAATATTTAATATTCAATGGGTCTCTTTCTTGAACTTCCTTAATCTCCAATATTCAATGACTACTATTTTGATGCAACTTTAAAACTAATCCCTGCATGAGGAAAACACATAGAATTTTAGGCAATCAAAGATGAAACTTTTCTCTATCTATTGCAGGAAGCTTCTCAACTTCTAATAATTAATTATTTACAACAAAATCTTAGGCAATAGCAATCAAATACATCAAAATCTCCAATTTTTTTTTTTTTTTGTGGAAAACATCCCAAAAGGGATGCCACTTTCGGGTAAGACCCAAGGAGGTAGGGGTATCAATTCCATAAAAAATTCCCAGGACTCAGACCTGGCCTACCACATTTGACATACTCAAGGAGCAAACAAACACACAAACTAATTTAAAACTAAGTAAATAGATCCAAAAATAATAAAATAAAATAAAAAACATGCTCCTTGAGTGTGTCAAAAACAAAAGCACAACCAAACACACACAATAAGATAAAAGAAACCACAACACAAACCACATAGAAAAACACAAAAACCACATAAAAAAACACAAACAAGATAAAAACAACATAACACTACAAAGACATAACCAAAAAAAAATATATGAAAATAAATACACCAAAACCTAAAAAATTAAAATAATATAAAATAAAAATAAAAATAAAAAACAATGATCAATAGATAATAAAAAAAAACAAAAGACATAGAAAACACTCACACATAAAAACATGAATTAACACAAACAAAGAGAAACCTAAGAACAAGAATGAAAAAACACAATAACAATAACAAAAAACATAAAAAAAAAAATACAAAACAACAAAAACACATGAACAGAAAAAAACAACACAAAAACACAAAAACAAAACAAAAAAAAAGAACCCACCCACCTTAAAAAACTAAACAAAAATAAATAAAAAATAAAAAAGAAAAAAAAATTGAACATAACAATGACCTATCTAGACCAGAAGACTAACAAGGAAAGAATCAACAGAGGAAACAAAATAAAGAATAGAATGAGCTAGGGAACTAAAAAAAACTGAATGAACCAAAGAGAAGAAAAAAAAAGAAAAGCAAGAAGAAACTAGATACCTTCAGAACTGGAGTCATCAAAAGAAATGATAGAAAGAAGAGCTTCCCTAATTTGAGAAGCCCACCATATAGGAGGGTGGTCATAAAAAGTAAGATCACCTTTATCCAAAGCCCAATTAGCTAAAGCATTAATACTTTTGTTTTGATCTCTAACCACATGATTGTAATTAAATTTCAAAAATCCCATCTGGATTAATTGAATTTTCTCAATAATTCTTTTTATTTTCCAATCCACCTTATGATCCTTAGAAGGAGTCTTCAAGATATTAATCATAAGTTGAGAGTTAAAATCAACTAACACCTTTTACCATCCAACCGTAGTAGCCTCCTGAAGGCCTCTGAGGATACCATACCCCTCAACAAGGTTATTAGAAAGAATACCCAAATTCTTAGCAAAAGTAAAAACCAAGGAGCCATCTGAAGGTCTACCAATTCCTCCCACACTGGCTTTTCCAGGGTTCCCTGTAGAGGCTCCATCAGTATTGACTTTTCCAAAATCCTTAGGAGGAGGTTGCCAATTTCTAGTCCTATCCATCTTACTAATACTCACATTCCCTTTAAGTCGGTTGCCCTTAGAATATTTAATCTTCAATATTTGCATCACTTGATCTCATCTTTGGTGGGAGTTTTGGGGGTGATTAAGGAGATGATGAACTGATTCAACTAAGTTGGCTATGGTCTTTTGCCAAATATAGTGAATATCCTTCCTATCTTTATTAAAAATTTGACTATTCCTTTCATTCCAAATATTCCAAAGAAGAATGGTAGAACCCATCCAAACTAACTACCTAATAAAATGATCAACACCCTCTTGATTAGGCCAATCCCTCCAAAGTTGTTCAAAAGTAAAAAAATGGACCACTATAAGCCAAGTAAAGTGGCCATTCTCCTCCATAGCTCGGAGGCTAAAGTACACTCAATAAAAATATGGTTGAGAGTTTCTACATTCTCTTCACATATTTCACATCTAAAAGGGCCATGCAAACCATGCTTCATAAGTTGCTCACCAGTAAGCATCGTACGATGCAATAAAATCCAATTAGAGAACCTCATCTTAGTCTAGAGCTTTTGAGCCCACAATCGAGAAAAGATGTCAGAAGAATGGTTGGGATTATTATGACATAAGGTCAAATAACCTTGAGCAACTGAATACTCACCCTTAGTAGTGTTGTTCAATCCAAAACAATATTTTTCATGGGACCAAGAGAGGGATCTCATATGAAGGATGCTTTGGATATCTTGTCTTTGCCTTTCTGGGATTTGAATAGGCTAGTCCTCAATAGGGATCCAATATCTACCAACCTTTGAATTACCAGTATGGTACCGACAATAATTAGCCACCTTTATCCAATTAGCTCGGTGAAGCTCCTCCATACAAGGCCTCCAATTAAGAAACTGAGTTATCAAAGGCTTGTGACCATCCCAAGAATCTATCCAAAATTTTTCCTGTTGACCATTATGAATGATCCAAAATAATTTTTTCTTTATCAAATACTCACCAGTATTAATAACTACTAAAATGGGAGAACCTTTGGTAGGAAGATGATAGCAAACAAGGTCTTTAGGACTTTTGTTCTCAGCATATTTAGCATGAAGATTATTGGCCCAAAGAGCATTGGGGTTATGGAAAATTCTCCAATATAATTTAGCAGCTAAAGCTTTGTTGTTATTAATAGAAGAATGGAATCCTAACTCCCCTTCACTCTTAGGAAGACATAAAGTATCCCATTTCACCAAAGCCGATTTTCTTTTCTCCTTAGTACCACTCCAAAGGAAACGATGACTGATTTGATCCAATTCTCAAAGAACAGCCTTTGGGATATTCAAAATGGAAGAAAAATAAATAGGAATAGCTTGAAGTATTGAATTTACCAAGGTGATTCTTCCCCCAGAAGAAAGCCACCTATTTTTCCACTTTATAATTTTCTTCTTGACTTTGTCCAACAACCAATTCCAATATTTATTTTTCTACCTTTGAATATTTATGGAAAAATATCCAAAATTATGAAATCAATAAACTTCACTATATATTCTTCAATCTAGTGGAAAGAAATCTATGTTGAGTCCTAATATTCACAAGTTTTATGCAACCCTATGGAAAGACTCTAGACAAATAAAAAATTTCAAATTTTGTAAACTAAATCTCCCTATATCCTCTCAATCTCCCTTGTGGCTCTCCCTATCTCCTATCAATCTCCCTTGTGGCTTTTATACCATTGTTATCTTTTGATGCTTAAAACTTATATTAAAATAACCAAAAAATCTAAAATAAAGATTCTATATTAAATATAATATAATGGAAATATTCTAATCATATAAAACTCATAAATAAATTTTGCAACCACTCATAAAATTTCCATTAACAAATTCTCACAAAAATAGTATCTTGATATATTATAAAGATCTCAAATACACCATACTTCCACACACTCTCACTCTACATTGTATCTTTCAAACACACACACAGACACATATATAATGGGATGTGAATATTCATATGGAGTACTCTTGGCCTTAAATATTCTTGAGACTCATCACTTTCTTACTTTAAGGACACATGCACATGGACTAATTTGCAAATTTATATTATTAAATACTTTGCACACTCTAATAGTAATTTTCCACTTATTATATTGCATAAAGTAAATACTCACACTCTATTCTAAGACACTCCTAATCTAAATATGTACCCAAGGTGGTACATTGACATGTATCATATAATGTAATATACTCTAATAGTTAAAACTAGAATACTAAATGAAATTACAATAATTAGCTCCTTCAATATAACCCCATTACTAATATAATGAGGAAAAACAACATATAAAGCCTTAAAAAATACTTACACATTAAACGTGTTGGATATTTTGAGCAGTTGGCACTAATATCCAAAGTCAGTTGTCATTGATGTCAAGATGCCAATGATAGCTCTTCTCTAGTTCGAGTGCAAAGTTTAATGGAAGTTATAATGGGTTAAAATATCTTTATTTTACACCCAAAAGAATGGGTCAGAAAGTGGTTTCATTTCTCCTTTGGAAGCAAATGTATCCGAAGTAGTGGAAGGATATAATATTATAATCTTTGTTATAATATTTAACCAATTTGGTGAAAAACCCAAATAAAATATTATAATTTTAATTATAATATTATTGGGTTTACAAAGGTCAATTAATTATTATTATAAACCCTAAGGTTAGGTTTTTGAGGGAAAAATATTTCAAAGCATAAAGTTTAATGTTTATTAAACCCAAAGGTTGGGTTTAAATTAAAGGTATTCGAATCTTTTACTACCAACATCATGGAAGGGAGCATGGTGAGCACCAACATCGTTAATGCATTGGAGGAGCATATAAATATTCCCAAAGTCCTAATTTTTAATTATCCTTGCTCAAATCGAAAGTTTGTGGCATGCAAAAATACAACTTGTGCATTAGTTTTGAAAACGTGGCTGCGAAGTGAATCAGGGAGGAGATCACCATCCTCAAAATCACATTGGGCAAGCATGGCCTAGTGGTAGTTTGAAAAGCATGAAGGTTTTGGCAGCGAGAAGGTTTACGTTCGAATCTCCGTGGTGCATCGTTTGGTGTGTTGATTGAGGCACCCAAGGTGCACGATATTTTGACCAAGGTGAAAGGCGTTGAGAAGGTTAAGAAGCACATGGTGCTTTGTTATACTCAAACGAGCACGTGGCTCATGTAGCGAATTTGGCTATGGATAAGGTGCTTTTTTTGGGGCAATGTTGAGGGTTTGATTCCCTCCAAAGGTAATATTTGAGGACAAGTTTGTACTAGACCAGAGATAGAGATTGAATAGCTTTGTGCTAGATCGACTGGATTGAGTTTAGTGCAGATATTGAGAATATTTGTGCTAGACTAACTATACTATGTTTAGTGCAAAGTTGAGAAGATTTATGCTAGACTGACTGGACCGAGTTTAGTGTAGAGATTGAGAAGAATTGTGCTAGACCGACTGTACCGAGTTTAGTGCAAATATTGAGAAGAATTGTGCTAGATCGACTGTACCAAGTTTAGTGCAGTTTGAGATAGAGATTTGGAGGTGATAGAGTAAAGAGGATAGAGTATACAAAGGATAGAGATACATCAGATAAAACATTGAGGATAAGTCTTTTGAGTGAGTACAAGAGTCTTCAAGTGGAGAGAGATCCACCAATCAGTGTAGTGGAGGTAGTGTCTCCTATATGATCACCAACTAGAGCAGAGGAGAAGGAGTTCTCCTATGGATAGATATCCACAAAACTGATTTAGGGGATTGATATCTCCTATGGATAGAGGTCCATAAACATTATAATCTAGAAAGGATTCCCAAGAGATTAACTGAGAAAATTTTAGTAAAATATTTTCTCCGTGGAGTAGCCCGCATTGGGTGAACCGCGTAAATTATGGTGTCTTTATTGTATGTGGTGTTGTTTACATTGATTTGATTAATGTTTTTTATATTGATATATTTACATTGCATATATTTATTTGAGAGAAAAAGTAAAATGTAGTCTTATACTATTCACCTCCCCTTTCAATATAAGCTTGTGTTATTCAATTGGTATCAGAGCAGGTTCCTTTAGAAAAGTTTGACAACTTGAAGGAAAAGCGGTCAAAGAACACAATGGATCAAAAGGATCAAAGGGATGGGTCCTCAAATAATACAACACCAGTATTTGATGGAAGTGACTTCTTGTATTGGTGTATGCTGATGATATTTCACCTGATGGCACTTGGCAATGAAGTTTGGGATGTAGTGGAACTTGGATATGATCCAATAATAAATCCTCCTATAGATAAGGAAGGTAAGCTTCTAATGCATGCAAATTCAAGAGCTATAAATGCAATTATAAAAGGATTGCATAGATAAAAATCTATGAAGGTTATGGATTTTAAAACAACAAAAGAAATGTGGGAATGACTACATAACATATATGAAGGAGATAAAGGTGTCAAGAAAGCTAAGATCAGAAATATCAAAGGAGAGTTTGAAAACTTAAGAATGCGAGATGATAAAAACATTCATGAATATCTCAGTAATATTGATGAACTTGTACATGAGATGAGAGGACTTGGAATGAAGGTCTATGAATCTAATGCTTGTGATAAGATCTTGAGAACTCTTCCAAAAATTTACAGTGAAAAGGTCTCTGCTATAGAAACATCAATTGATAGTGATTGTCTGACAAGAAATTCTTTGCTTGACATGCTTACAACTTTTGAGATAAGAACAAAATATCCTATCCCTCCGAAGGAGGTAGCATTCAAAGTGAACAAGAAGACAAAGGATAAACAACAAGAATCAAGCAATGAGTCATCCGATGAGGAAGAAGCTAATTATGGTAGAAGGAATAAAGACTACAAAAAATTCAAAGATCTAAAGTCAGTTAAATGCTTCAACTGTGGGAAGCATGGATATTTTGCGACATATTGTAAAGAGGCCAAGAATAACAATGATGAGGAAAGACAATATCACAGGAACAAAGAATCAGATAAATACAAGCACTAGAAGAAAAATAGGGATGAACAAAGCAGACCAGGAAAGAAGTTATTTCAAAGGCAAAAGAGGAGCTACTATGTGGACAAGGCAAGTAAGTACTCAAGTCATAGTGATGATAGTTCTTCAGATAATGATAGAGATGAAGTTCTATTTATGATTCAAGAAAAGGAACCAGTTAAGAATAGGACTCTAGTTATTCTCAAATGCTTTAGATGTGGTGGCTTTGGACATATTGAAGATAGTTGTACAAATAATGGTTATAGTTTTAGTGATGATGAGTATGAAGACACACTAGAAGGACCAGATGAAAATATTCTAATGGCATTGGAAGATAAAGAGGATGATTCTGTAGAAGATAAGTCAAAAGAAAGTGAAAATATGAACAAAGGCAAACAAATAGAAGAATATTCAGAAGAGAATGGATATGATATCAAGGGAGAACTTATCTATGCCCTTGACATAGTAAAGAAGGTAAGAAAACAAAAATATAAGCTTGAGATTCAGTTACAAGAATGTGATGAAGAAATAAGACTACTCATAGAGGATTTAGAAAAATCCAAAGCTAAGGCAAAAAGGTTCAAGGACAAGTTAGAAGCAAAGATCTCAGAGTGTGAAAAGCTAGCACAAGAAGTGGAACTACTCAAGAAGGATTTAGAATATTCCAAGGTCAAAATGAAGAGTTTCACAAACAAATCTAAGAACTTGGATAAGTTCATCAGCGGACAACAACGAACATCATGTAAAATAGGTATTGGATATAAACAGGGTCAAAAGGAACAAGAAGAAAATTCAACCACAAGTTTCGAAGAAACTTTAGAAGAATATCATTCAAAAGATAGTGGAAGTGAAATTGAGACATATAATGATGAGTCGTATAACAAAAGGTTCGACAAAAGCAAAAACAATGCACGAAGAAGATACGGATGGAACAACAATCAGAATAGGTCAAGAGAGACTAGAAGGCCAATGAGGTCAAGACAAAGTGGTTTCAATGGAATATGCTTTTCATGTCATAGGTTTGGACACATGGCTTCATAGTGTAGAACATAGGGAAGATAGGAATATGGAAATGGATAATGTTTTCATGGGTATTGTTACTCATGTAATCAGTTTTGTCACAAGGCAATGGATTTCAAGGTTCATGATAGAAGAGGATATGGCTTCACTAAGGGAATTTCTAAGACATTTGTACCTCCAAGGAATAATAGCAACGTTCAGTGCTACAAGTGTAATAATGATGGTCACACAACGAAGTGGTGTAGAACAGATATAACTGAACCAAGCAAAAATAGGAACATGAGGAACATGAATAAGAACAAGGACAAGAAAATGAATAGGAAAAGGGATTCAAATTAGAATAAGAGCAAGAACATGAACAATAAAAAGGACAAAAATTAAGACATGGACATTGAAAATAGTCAGAGAAATCAGAAGAATTGGACAAGAAGGAAAGATGGCAAAGGTAAATAACGGTGCCTTCTAGGAGTAGAAATACTCCCACCCCAAAATTAAACACCTCATGAGGAAGTGGGGGAGGGGCTAAGCTAAGAGGATCATTCTTGGCCCCGAGCCCCAAAGGTGACTCTTTTCCATTGATGTCAAAGGGGGAGATATTTGAGTAAGGGGGAGCAACTTGATAAGTTAAATAAAAGGGGAGATATTTGGTACTCAAGAAGAAGCATTGAGCCAGGGGGAGCAATGTCCTAGGGGGAGCAGAGCAAAAATGAGTTAAGCATTCAGTAAAATAAATTTGGGTTGCCATCAATGACAAAGGGGGATATTGTTGGACATTTTGAGCAGTTGGCACTAATATCCAAAGTCAGTTGTCATTGATGTCAAGATTCCAGTGATAGCTCTTCTCCATTTCGAGTGCAAAGTTTAATGGAATTTATAATGGGTTAAAATATATTTATTTTACACCCAAAATAATGGGTCAGAAAGTGGTTTCATTTCTCCTTTAAAAGAAAATGTATCCAAAGCAATGGAAGGATATAATATTATAATATTTGTTATAATATTTAACCAAGTTGGTGAAAACCCAAAAAAAATATTATAAATATAATTATAATATTATTGGGTTTACAAAGGTCAATTAATTATTTTTATAAACCCTAAGGTTGGGTTTTGGAGGGAAAAATATTTCAAAGTGCAAATTTTAATGTTAATTAAACCCAAAGGTTGGGTTTAAATTAAAGGCATTTCAAGCCTTTATAACCGACATCATGGAAGGGAGCATGGTGAGCACCGATGTCATTAATGCATTGGAGGAGCATATAAATATGCCCAAAGTCCTAAGTTTTAATTATCCTTGCTCGAATCAAAAGTTGGTGGCATGCGAAAAGAGAGCTCATGCATTATTTTTGAAAACATGGCAGCGAAGCGAATAAGGGAGGAGGTCACCATCCTCAAAATTGCATTGGGTAAGCATGGCCTAGTGGTACTTTGAAAAGCGTGAAGGTGCTAGCAGTGAGAAGTTCTACGTTTGAATCTCCATGGTGCATCATTTGGTGTGTTGATTGAGACGCCCAAGGTGCACGACATTTTTACCAAGGAAGAAGGTGTTGAGAAGGTGAAGAAGCACATGGTGCTTTTTTATACTCAAACGAGCACATGGCCCATGCAGTGACTTTGGTCGTGGCTAAGGTGCTTGTGTTGGGGCAAGGTTGAGGGTTCGATTCCCTCAAAAGGTAATATTTGAGAACAGGTTTGTACCAGACCAAAGATAGAGATTGAGTATATTTGTGCTAGACCGACTGGACTGAGTTTAGTACAGAGATTAAGAAGATTTGTGCTAGACCAATTGTATTGTGTTTGGTGCAGAGTTGAGAAGATTTTTACTAGACCATCTAGAACAAGTTTAGTGCAGATATTGAGAAGAATTATGCTAGACTGACTATACCAAGTTTAGTGCAGATATTGAGAAGAATTGTGCTAGACCGACTGTACCGAGTTTAGTGTACTTTGAGACAAATATTTGGAGATGACAAAGTAAAGAGGATAGAGTCTCCATCGGATAGAGATACATCAACTAGAATATTGAGGACAAGTCTTCTGAGTGAGGACAAAAGTCTTCAAGTGGAGAGAGATCCACCAGTCAGTGCAGTGGAGGTAGTGTCTTCTAGACGATCACTAGCCAAAGTAGAGGAGAAGGAGTTCTCCTATGGATAGAGATCCATGAACTTGATTTAGGGGATTGATATCTACTGTGGACAAAGGTCCATAAAAATTGTAATAAAAAAAGGATTCCCAAGATATTAACTGAGAAAGTTTTAGTAAAATATTCTCCATGGAGTAGCTTGCATTGGGTGAACCACTTAAATTTTGGTGTCTCTATTTTATGTGGTGATGTATACATTACTTTTATTATTGTTGTTGATATTACTATCTTTACATTATATATATTGGTTTGAGAGAAAAAGTAAAAAGTGGTCTTATACTTTTCACCCCCCTCTCAGTATAAGCTTGTGTTCTTCAAAACTAATGAGAGAAGGCTAAAATAATAAACATCCTTATCAATTTCATGTGGCTATTTAGTATAAAAGTGGCATGTTGTAATACAAATATTATTTTAAGGCTTTACAACACCATGAGTATAAAATTTGGTGATACCAATCCATGTCCTTACTTCACATGAGTTAGCAAACACAAGAGGGTAGATGTTATAAACATGATAAGAATCCCTAACAAAAATAAATTCAATTTAGATTCTAATAATATCCATTGTTAACATAATGGATTTTATCCTTGTAGGAACATTATAATTACATATAAATCTAGTTTATCCCTTTGTTCTATGATGACTTGTCCTAATATTTAGGGTGCCTTGAAAACAAGCCTTATAATATTTAAAATGAATTTTAAACCAGTTCATCCCTATGTTCCATGAAGACTTGTCCTAGAATTTTAAGATGTCTTGAAAAAATCTTGTCATCTTGAAAATGTATTTCAACATCTCAACAACATATTGATTCTTCTTCTCTTCAATATTCAACTTTGAATCTATTATGGTTGGATAGATAGTTTTTCTACCTTTGGATCAATGTATCTAAGTCACATTTGGATATCTATCTCTAGGTCACTACCATTGGTTCTACCTCTAGGTATTTACCTCTAGGTCATTGCCTCTAGGTCACTTCCACTAGATCAGTACCTTGGGATCACTACCTTTGGAAATCTACCTCTAGGTCACCTCTAGATAATCATTATATCTAGGTCATCCACTAAAAAAATCATCATATATGTAGGATCTTCACTATAGATGTATCTTCCAAGATATTATTTGGTATTTATTCTCTCTATCTGTTATGGGATATCTTTTCACAGGTTTCATTAATCTACTTTTCAATTTCTTATAGACTGCCTTCTATTCTGAATATATTCTTGGAATAGGTAAACTAAACCTATATTCTTCTCTTTAATTGATTATTTCTCAAAATTTTGAAGCTTATTCTTCATTGGTTTCTCTTCAACCTAATGGTATTAATACTTATCTTCACTAGTTTTCCTTAAATCTAGTGGTAATACTTATCTTTTACAACTTTCAAGTTTTATGCAAGAAAACTTTAACTATATTTGATTTCATTCTATATAAAATATACAATATTCCTTTCATATTATCACATTCATCTATGTTTATCCATCAATAATCCACTTTTACTCTGTAGTCTTTATTTTCCTTTCATAAACAAAATATTTGTGTGATTATCTACTCCACAATTATTACAACTATGGAGATTCCAAAATCTCTCTATCTTATGTCCACATCTACCACAATGACTACACTTATTCTCTATTACTAAATTCCTTTGATCATTTTGTACTTTATTACAATTGATTCTATCAATACCTATCATAGATTTGATGTTACTATTTCTTGTAACAAATTTAGTTCTTGATTATTTTCTACTCATTTGTCCTATATATCCAAGACCTTCATATATTGACCTTATTTTTTATACAATTGGTTCTTTCATTCCTTATTCATGTTTTCCTAAACCTGTATCCTTATATCCCATTTTCTTCAACTTATTTGAGCTAAATCCTTCAATATACTTTCAAAATAACCAAACATATCATAATATTGATCTTTATCATATCAACACAAATCTAAGCATAACTACCTCTATCATCATTTCAATCCATATCAACATCAATTTTGCTAGCATAAGCCTTTTTTGAATAATCATGAACTTTGTATCACATATAGCATCTATTTTTGTAACAGGTTCTTCTATCTTTGTCATGAATTCTAAATCACTAGTGTTATTTCTTGCATCACAATATTTCCTTTCATTTTGACAAGAATCATAATTTGCATCTTTTCCTTTTTGAAGAATATCACTAGTATCACAACATGCATCAATCATCAATGGTTTTGATTCTATAGTATTGTAACATGAATCTATCATCATGGGTCTTAAATCATTTGTATCACAAAAAGCATCTTTCATCACTGATTTGTTCCTTACTTTTTCAACCTTCTCTTGTTTTCTCATATTAGATACATTAAGAGTGATAATTCCTTTGTAGATTATTCTCCATAGACTAATAGGTGAGCTTGTTGCACAATGTCATCATCAATGAACTCTTTCAATGTGATGCACAATGTTGGAATTTCCAATTCCAAGGGCATGATGGCCTCAACACCATATACTAGTGAGAATGGTGTTGCCCCAGTGGGTGTTCGTATACTAGTCCTATAAGCCCATAATGCAAGAGGTAGTTGAATGTGCCAATATTTATGATTTTCTTGAACAATTTTCTTTAATATTGCTACCACTATTTTGTTCGAGGCCTCTGCTTGCCCGTTTTCTTGTGGATAATATGGAGTTGCAAAACTGTGTTGAATATTATACTTGGACGTTAAAGCCCTTACAGTTTTATTTTTGAATGAAGTTCCATTATCCGATATTATTTTGGATGGTATCCCAAAATGACATATTATATTATGGAGTATGAACTCCATAATACGTGCTCCTATCATTGTAGTTAAAGGGATTGCCTCCACCCATTTGGTGAAATACTCAGTGGTCATTAGGATAAACATGTGTTAGCCCAAATATGGGGGAGAGATCTTACCAATTAGATCCAAACCCCACTGAGCAAATGGCCAAGCCGCTTGGATGGGTTGTAAGGCCTATGATGGCAGGTGCATAATATTAGCATGGTGCTAACATTTAATGCACTTCCTGACATACGCTATGCAATCCTTCTCCATAGTGGGCCAATAGTAACCCATTCGAAGGATGCGCTTGATAATGGCCATGCCACTAAAATGGCCACCGCATGTACCATCATGAGCTTGTGAAATCACCCAAGATGATTCTTGGGGCTCAAGGCAATGAAGGAGAATTCCATCATAGCTACGATGATACAGGATGTCTCCTAACAAGACATATCTAGTCACTTTTTATTTAAATGCTCTTTTTGTGGCATGCGATAATCCCTGTGGGATTACTCCAAGCTTAAGGAAATCATGTAATTGTGATAACCAATCTTGATAAGCAATGACTTCAACTGATTGGATGACATGTTCCCATTGTAATTCGACTTGCATAAATGCAGATTGGGAAACAACCTTATGGAGAATAGTGGTACCATTCTCCGTAGGACCCTACGAGAGCAAATATCCCCAAGGTACCTTCTTCAAAAAGTCTCTAGCTCTATAGAACCACTCATGGTTTGGTTCTATATGAATCATGTGGACTGATTCATGATTTTCTTGAGCCTCACATTGTATCATGGATTGTGATAGCATTTTTACCTGGATGGTAGTGAAGTCAGCAGATGGATTTTGAGGGATTAAGGATCCCAAAGATGCCATAGTGTCTGCAAATCTATTGGATGTTCGAGGGATTGCCTCGATGTCATACCACTCTAGTTGGGCTAAGTAAGTGTCCACAAGTTCCTTGTATGCTTTCAATATGGGACACCTACATTGATAAATTCCCTTAACTTGATTTACTATGAGAAGGGAGTCACCAAAGATATTCAACTTTCTGATCTTCATGGTGAGCATTGTTTGGAGACCCAAGATTAGGGCCTCATATTCAACATTGTTATTGGTGCAAGGGAAGTTGAGTTTAAATGACAAGGGCATTGGAGCACCTTGTGGCATGAAAAACATAATCCTTGCGCCACCCCCTTGCTCACATTTTGAACCATCGAAGAACAAAGACATATCTACTTTATTATCCGGTTCTTCAGGTTTGGGTGACTTCGATAATGCAAAGACTGCATCATCAGGAAGCTCTATGATGAGAGGCCTATGATCCTGAAGAGGAGCCTCTACTAGTTGATCAGCTATGACTTATCCCTTGATTGAATTTTGACTGATGAATTCTAGGTCGAATTCTATCAATAGCATGATCCACTTTGCAGTACGTGTGTTATGATATGTCTTGCTCATCATGTACTACAAAGGATTTTGTTTTGATATTACATATGTCGTATGACTCAACATGTAGTGGTACAACTTCTTAGTTGCAAAGACCACTTCTAAGCACAACTTTTCTACATATGCATATCATAGCTCGTAACTAACTAGGGTTTGACTGATGTAGTATATCACCTGCTCTTTGTCTTGCACGTTCTTCTAGGCTAGCATGGTTCCCAGTGCAAAGTCTATGGTAGATATATACAATAAAAATGGCACATCTAGTCTAGGTGGAGCTAATACTGGTGGTGATGCTAGGTATTGTTTGATCTCAGTGAAGGCTTTTTGATAGTCTTCATCCTAGTTAAATGGGACCCCCTTGTGTAGCATTCAATTCATGGGTCAACATTTATCTGATAACTACATGATGAAGCACTTTATGGATGCTACCTTGCCCTGTAGGCTTCTTAATTCCTTGATGTTTGTGGGGGGACACATTTCTAATATAGCCTTGACCTTCACTGGGTCAACTTTGATCCCTCATTTAGAAATGATGAATCCCAAGAGTTTACCTGAAGTTACACCAAAGATGCATTTCTTGGGGTTCAACCTAACATTGTGCTCTATCAGGCGATCGAAGACTTTCCTTAGGACCTCGATGTGCTCTTCATGCAACAATGACTTGGCTAGTAAGTCATCGATATAATATTCTAATATTTTATGCATATAGTCATGAAAAATGTATGTCATAGCCCATTGATATGTGGCACCAACATTTTTGAGGCCAAATGGCATAACTTTATAGCAAAATATTCCCCATGGAGTGGTGAAAGTAGTTTTGTGCTGATCTTCGGGTTTAATCCAAATCTAGTTGTAACCAGAAAAACCATCCATGAGAGAAAGCATTTTGTGACCTGTAGTTGCATCTACAAGAGCATCGATATTAGGCAACAAAAATGAATCCTTGGGTGTTGCCTTATTGAGGTCCTTAAAATCCATGCATATGCAGATTCTTCCATCAAGTTTTCCTATGGGTACCATGTTTGATACCCATTCTGGATAGTCGATGGGAATTATGAACTCTACATCCAATAGCTTTTGTAGTTCATCTTTAACCATCAAGGCGATGGTTGGATGCATCTTCCTAAGTTTTTGCTTGATCAGTTTCTTGGTAGGGTCCAATGAAAGGTTATGAGTAACCAGTTTTGGATCTAGACCCAACATGTCCTTATAGGTCCAAGCAAAGAGATCATGTCTCTCTTTCAATAGAGGAATGAGGTTGGTGTGCTCCTTAGGAGATAAGCTCTCTCCAAATTTAACCTTCTTTGGATTGGTGGGATCATCACTGATATCCACTTTGAAGGTTTCCTCTATTGACATATGTGATCCCTCCTCAATCTGGTGAGGCGTAGGGATCAAATGGATGTCATCTACTGGGTTTAAAGGTTCCACCAAATCAGGATTGACCTCAGCATGATAGACATCATGTGCACAACCTAGCACAAAATGGAATGGTTGCAACATTTCTTCATTGGGGAAGAAATATTCAGGCTCTAGGGGTGAATTGATGCGGTCAAAATCAATGGCCTCAGGATTGAGGTGCAAAGGTTTTGAAGGGTCAGATGGATTATGAAGTGGAGTGGTCAGATCGATGGAGACCATGTTGATGGAATGGAAGAAATCTCCAGGACCACGTGGATGAAACTCACTATCTTTGGGTTGCTCCCCCTACTCTAGATGTGGCTCAAGTGGTATGGGGATCACTAGGTCTACTCTAGGAATAGACATAACAATTGGATCCTCAAGGGGAAGCAATTGCCTTAAGTTCGAAGGACCAAGAAAAACTATATGATATATCTCTTCTAAATTCACTGGTCTTCTTTGGATGGGAGGACCTGGGAAAACTATATGATATGTTTCCTCCAAGTCTACATGGGGTAAAATATGACGTAAATGTTGAGGGCCTAGGTAAGCCAACTCAGTCTCATCTTCATACTCATCATCATCACTGACATACTCACTCTCATCATCTTCAGAATTGTATTCTAGATTTTCCTCCTCAGAAATGGATTCTGATTCGGACCTTTCTAAGGAGAGACCTGGATGGTAAACCAAAGGTGGTTCTTCTATAACCATGGTCATAGGCCAATTACCCCTCCATGAGTGTGAAGGGTTTGGATGATAGGGATTCCAATCAACGTCATCCCCAAGGCTAAGGTTTAGGTGATCTAGAGATATAGCTAATAACTCATCTTGACCTCTAATGTGATAACCTATACCGAACCTATCAGTCGATAATTGGTATTGTGGTTGATATAGAGTTTGATGCCCTTGCTCAAATAAACCTAGTCTATAACCATGCCAATGGTAATGATCAAAATACCTAAGGGTATACTCTAGGTTTGATAGATAATGAACATTTATGACAAAAGGTTCATCATCATCTTCTTCCATGGGTGAGCGATCTATGAGTTGATCCAAACCCCCATAGATGAAATTTGTTTGATTGGGTGGCACCCCTAGTGGTACCACCATCCCAATAGGAAAGTGATGAGCTTGAGGCCTACCCATATCCTATGCAGATTCTATGATCGGTGTAAAAGTTACGTTCTGCACTAGGTATTCAGCTAACCTAGGGTTGACTAGGTGAATCATCACCTATGGTGCAGATGATGCAGTTGATGACATAGGTGAGGCAGGTTGAGGTACCTCCTCGACTACATTTTGTGAGTTTTCCTCCTCCATAGGATTTGGAATCTTGGTAGTTGCTATGTTGGGGATTACCCTAGGTTCCTTTTCACCTAACACTACCTTTAGCTTCTGATCATTCTTTAGCTTTGTCAATGTTGTAGGCTTTTTAGAAGCAGCCATTGTACTAGGGGTTGGTTGCGGTGCTGACGTAGAAGGATCGACGTGCACTAACTTTGACTTACCCACTAGATGTCTGATAGGAGATGTAGGTCTAATATCCAAGTGAGTAGATGGGAGGATGAAGTCTCCTGACAAGTCAACCTGATTGACATATTTAAATGGCTCTTCATCTGATGGGACCACATGTACTTGTCCCTCGTGCACATACTTGATGCATTGGTGCAAAATCAAGGGGATGCAACGCATGTCCCTTATCCATGGATGACCTAGGAGAATGTTGTACTACATAGCACCCTCTAGAATATGGCACATCATCGGGATGGTTTTTAGCCCAACCTAAATAGGAAGGACTATTGTGCCTACTGTCGAGCACAACGCATCATTGAAAGCTCACAGCGTAAAAGTTGAAGGTACAATATGCGACTTAGGTAAGTTTAGGTGTCCTAAGGCCTTTGTGGTTATTATATTGATTGATGATCCTATGTCAATAAAAACCCACTTGAAGGGAGTGTGGTTCACACATGCAATGATATGTAGTAGTGGGTCCGCTATAGTAGTGGAAACCATTTTGATTTCATGATCATAAAATCAGATCACAGGTTCCTGGCACTACTACACATGCCCCACAAAGTTAGTGAAAGCTTCAGGATCTTAGGGTTGAACTTCTATGGCTCTTAATATTTCCATAAGCATCTCCCTATGCCTAGGATATTGTTGTATGATCTCATATATCGATAATTTTATTGAGGCTATCTGTAGACTCTAGATGAGTCTATTCCTAATTGTTACCACCGATCTTGTTGGTGGGCCTGGCAATGGGTTCTACATTGGCCTCTGCTGAGGTACAACTTGGATTTGAATGGGTACTGTAGGAGGTTCTGGTTGGTTATACCTCCTATTTCTAGTGACCACATTCACCATATCGATAAATCCTTGAGTAGGTAGATCAATCCACACTTGGTTGACTTGTCCAACATTGTTCCTTGGTGGCTCATGATTTGGCAAGGGATATTTGAAGATTCCTATATTTTTGTTGTCTGATGCCAAGGGGTTGTCTATCTGTAGCTGATCCTTATTGATCATATTCTACACCACGTGTTTAAAACCATGGCACACTTTGATATCGTACCCCTTTTGTTGATGGTATGGGTAATAATGATCTTCTCTAAACCCTTTGGGTTTAGGATGGTTAGGATCCAGCAGCTGCACTTCGAGCAATCAAAGTACCTTAGCCTCACATAATTGATTAAATATTGATGCCAAAGTCTCAGACAATGGCATAAATTGGTGAGGTGGGTGATGTTCCTTATCTTTGCCCTACTTCTTATTGCATTGATTGTATTGCATAGGGGGTGGTTGTGCTTGATAATTTTATGGTTGTTGGATTTTATCCCCCTTTGGAAGGTTCAACATGACTTGATTAAAATGCATAGGCTTGGCTTGATGATTTTGATTCCTCATGTTCTTATTGTTCCATTCTTTCTTAGTCTAAAGTTTCAAGTCTCCTTCTTGCAACTTGATATCCTCAATGACTTTGGCTTGCACCAAGGCCTCTTTGAATGTTTGATACTACTGTAGTTGTAGCAATAGTGAAATGTGCTTCATGTAACTCTTAGTAAAAATTCATGTTAATTCTATAGTTGGGATGGAGAATGGAATTTTGGCCATTAATTTTCTCCATCTATTGCCATAGTCTATGACTGGCTCATCATCGTATTGCTTTAAAGCAGCCATATCAGATAGATTGGTCTTCTTCTTGATGCCAAATGAGAAGCATTCAAGAAAGGCATTCACCAACTATTCAAATCTGGTGATGCTATACCTCTTCAGTTGATTGTACCATTCTAGGGTTGGGCCTAAAAGGGTTATCATGAAATTCCTTAGCAATAAGGCATCATTGTTCTGAATCTAAAAACATAGATTCATGAAACTAGTCACATGTTCCTGTGCATCATCATCACCTCAAAATTTGTCTAGCTTAGGCATCTCAAAATGTTTGGGATACGCCAACTTGGGGATCGAGGGACACAGAGGTTGATTATGAATCTTGTTGAGGGTAGGCTTTTGATAAGCCATCCCCTATTTCTCAATAGCTTTGATTTTCTTAGCAAGGACTCTGTATGCTTGAGAGGATATAATTTCCTCTTCTCTAAGTGACCTTTGTGGTGCAAGTGAAGGTAAATTTCTCTGAGATCGATATGGATGATTGTGCTCATCATCCACATCTATAGAAGAGGGTTTAAGATATTGTTGATCTTGGCCATCTCTCTTTGATTCCTCGTACTAACTATGCCTAGGCTGGTCTAGCATTTGATGTTGTTGCCTTGGAGTGTGTTGGGAAGTATGACGAGTGTGGTTCTTGACTTGCCTAGGGTGTAACTCTGGATGTGATACAACACATCTAGTGTTATGTTGCTCCCTATATTCACTAATAGGAGGTAGGTTAGCCCTAGCTAACCTATCCTCTCTCTCTTCATGCTCCTTCTGATTGAGGATGCATTGCTCCCACAAGTGATGCTCATATAAATATTGTCAAAGCAACATTTGTCATTGTGTGTCATCTTGTTCGAGCCGCTCACGCTCTATGTGCAAATCCTCCAATTGATCTTGGAGTATTTGTTATCTCTATCCTGAACAAAGCCTACATGCTCGATCTACATGATCGGCTGTGTAGGGTCTTTGGCTTTGTAATTCTGTGTGAGGAGCCTTATGGGTATGAGCTCCAATGGATTGGTCCACTACACTCTTGCCTTTGTCTGTAAATACTGCATTGGTGTTGTGTTGAGGCCTTTGTTCTGTGCCCGCATGCGTGGATGGGGTGCATGTGTTGTAGGAGCATTTTGAACATTCCCCCTGTGCATAGGTATGCCTCTCTCTATCCTCACTATGTGTACTCTTAGAATGAGAGTGAGCAGTAGAGGTCCTACACCCTAATATTCCTAGCACTTGATCTAGTCCGTTGAGTTGACTAGTTCTCCAAGGTTGGTTAGGAGGTATACCATTTACCCCAATAGTATTGAGATCTATCACAAACCTCCCAGGTTCATTGTGGTTTGGAGTCTTTGTGGGTCTATGATCTGATGCAACCCTTTCATCTTGCCCCTCATTGGGTGGATCTTGTCTATGCCTATCTTGTGATGGTGGGGGTCTTGAACCACCCTCATTTCTATCATATGAGGATCTTGTATTTTATCCTCTAATTGGGGTGTTCTGATGAGAACCCCCATGAGTTGAGTTATCACCTCTAATGCTAGTTGAATATCATTCAGAAGCATTCTATGTGGGAGGTTCAACTTCATTATTTTATGTGTTGGTTGGGGCATCGATTTCCACCTCGATCATGGGTCGAGGGTGGTGGCCCCATGTATTAACCATAGCTTGTGAATTATCTCGTATGTAAGTTTTAAGGCAAACAAAGTATACAATATGATTATCTCTTTTAAGTTTTCTTTGTGATCCCTAAAACTATTTTGTGCATTTTGATTTGTTGATAGTATAATCTAACTCTTATCATGTTTTGCAATAGTTGATGTTATACTCAATTTGTTCAAAGGTTTTCACCTATATACTTGCACACATCATAATATGGGGATGAAATCCATACTCAATGAGGTAGCATAGGTACTACCAATCCTCACCCAGCACACCATAGTCAGCTATACACCCTCTGAAGAGGAGTGTGTATGATTTTCTATGGATAGGATAGTTCTTGGATTGGCCTTGGCCATGGATGGGTCCCGATGATACAATGTCAGACAAGCCAACCAAGTGGTAATAACTTCCACTGTTGGTCTTGATCAATGGGTTGGATGTGAAAGCCCAACACCATTGATGTTTACTTTGGATCATGGTGTGTGTGTGTTCCTTTTAATTTTGCATTAAGGAAATATGCATCAAGAAGCATTCATGATTTTTCTCTACATGCCTAGAAAATAACGTTTCATTTTTAGAAAAATGCAAGACTAAATGCTCTTTAAAATTTAGAATGTCTAATACAAAATTAACATGAGATTGGCCTTTGATCAGGCCCCAAACAAGAAAACCCTAACACATAGTCTAAATAAGGGCCACTACTGTGTATAGCAGGCAACAGACTCGATCGCTATATAGAGTAGTAGTCAAAAAACCTAGCCATGGGATTTTAGGGTGGCTAACAACACAGGCCACTGTTCCTAAAAGTGGCTAGCAGCAAACATGGAATTTTCATAAATTTACCTTTAAAATTTTGCTATGTTTTCTAATTAAACTACAATTTATCTTCAGATAGATAAAAATACAGATAGAATACAACAAATGCAGAGAAGACCACTTACCATGGAATCCTCATCTGATGGAGAAATAGGCTACTGACTATTTTTATCTATGTTTTCTGCTAGCTATTGATTATCAGAGTGGCTGGGATGCTAGCCATTGATGCCATCCATGGCTAGGACTGCTAGCCACTATCGCTCAGAGTGGTTGAGCCTACAATAGGAAAAACATAAAAACACAAGTTAGCAATGCAAAAATAGGGTCGATTCGACCATGATCACCACTTGTATAAAGGTAAAAACCATGCATCTACACTATTGCAAGCATATAACAATTTGACAAAGGAAATCAAGTAATCATTTGCACAAATAAAATATATTCAATAAATGGGGGTGATCTTTTATTAAAAATGATGAAGCTCAATTACAATCTCTCCCTCTTAGGGAGTAACTCAAATTGATACAATTGTTACAATAGTTGAGGCCCCTCAATGGGGAAAGATGCACTTGAATGGTCTTCACTTTAACACCAATTTGCTTGAGGGCTTACTAGGATGCCTCCTTCTCAAATGTCAAGAGGAAGAGTCTTGAAAGATACTTTGTCTTTGAGAGATCTATTATCTGCATGTAAGGAAACAACAAAGCACATTAGTAGCACATGAAGCCTCTCATGATGAGGTTGATTTCCAAGAAAGTGCATGAAATAGAGCAAATATGTAAATAATGCATGAACATATATAAAGATGCATAAAGTTACCTAAAATATTGACAAATAAGCATGAAGCAAAGCTTGAAACATATAAAGGAACCTAAAGATGCATATAATCTTGTAAATTAAGCATAAAGGGACCTAATATATGAAAGCATGTAAAGGAAAGCATGAAGTGCACAAATGAAAGCAAAGATGCCTATGAAACTATGAATAAACCATGGAAATGCATGAAATGTGATTAATCTATGCTAAGTTAAGCTAAATGCATGCTAAGAAATGTAAATCTATGGCTAAATTAAAGGATTTTGCATGTCAAACCCTAGCTGCTATAGCTCATAGTAGTTGGCTCTACTAGCCATTATTGAATCTAGTAGCTAAGCCTATGGGCCACTATTGAAAACAATGGCCATGGGAAAAGTGTTCTGCTCTTGAAATCAGGCTTGATGATGCACAATTCCTCCATTGAATTGATGGTCAAGGGTCACCTAGGTGTCTAAACATAGATTTATGATTGAAATATCTTGAATTCATGATGGATTGATGTGGAATGGCAAGCTTGCTCCTCAAGCTATTGGAAACTCCATTGACACAACAACAAGTGTCATTCTCCAATTTGATAGCACTTCACTACTCCTCAAGGGTTGTAAAGTCAGTCTTCAAACTGGTAGAGCTTCGCTACAATGAATTCAGGATCATTATGCCTCTTTGGGGGGTCTATAAATAGACTTCCCCAAATCCCAATCTTGGCTTCTCAAGGAAGCCAAGATCAAGAATTAGTTGGCCTGAGCAGTTGGGAGGAAACCTCTAGAAGCTTCCCAGCCCAAAACCGCTCCAAAACCATTGCAATTTGGGTTGTTGCAACTAATTTTTCTCGGCTCAAGAAGGCCAAGTTTGTTACAGGGCTAGCCGCTCTTGCTCAGCATGGCTAGGGGTAGGCTGCCCTTAGCCACTCTGATCATCAACGGTTGGGATCTTAGCCACTGATGCTATCAGCGGCTAAGGTTGGATAGGCCTAGACTACCTAAAATGAGTGGTTAGAACCACTGCTTGGTCTTGGAAAGGTCCAAGCTCATTCATATGGTCTGCAAAGGTGCCCATATGAGTAGTCTCCTAAACATGACGTGTTTTAGGTGTCTACACTATAGTATTGTAACACGAATCTATCATCATGGGCCTTAAATCATTTGTATCACAAGAAACATCTTTCATCACTGATTTATTCCCTACTTTTTCAACCTTTTCTTGTTTTCTCATCTTAGATGCATTAAGAGTGATAATTCATTTTTATATTATTCTCCACAGACTGATAGGTATAGTAATAAAATCTTCAAAACAATCATTAGAAATGTTAAGAACACTTTGCATGCATTTATGATGTATTGAAAATTCCTCTTTTTCTGTTTCACTAGTAATATCAACAAGCCTATTGTTCAAAGTATTTGTTTCATCAATAAAATTGTTCTTCAAATATTTAATCATGTCCTCTTGTCTTCTATACTTATATTTTATAACTTCATTAAAAAGTAATACCATATACATAAAATTTTCTATCTCAGTAGGTAATATAAAACCAGTTTTAAAATCTTTATATGCCTCATCAAGCCTTCCATTCAGAAAATTACTAAGTGCTAAGACATTTTCATTTTTTATTTCTCTCAACATTTATTGTAAGACACTCTTTTCACTTATTTATGTATCCTTTTCAATTTATTCTATCATGTGTTGTGTATGGCATTTTAATCTTTTCACCATTTCTAAATTTTCTTGAATTTCTAATTGGTTTTCAAGAACATATTGAATGTATATTTGTTCTCCTTGGAAACATAGATTTTCTACTTTAATTGTTTTTGACATCTCATGTCTTTGTATTTCAATTTTTTGATCATTTGTATTCTTTTTCATTTGCTTTTTCTTTGCCATGTTCCTTTGAAGTTGACTACCTTATAACTCCCTAATGTTTTAAATAAAAATTTCAATATAATCTTCAAATTCTACTCTTTAAGGTGAATACCTTGTATTTCCTAATGTTTGGATACTGCTCAAACAATAGTTTTGAAAAAAAATTTAATCCTTCAGATCTCTAGGTTGAATTCCTTTTATCTCCCAAATTTATGAAGAACATGAGCTTATACTGAGAGGGGGGTGAATAGTATAAGATATATATTTTTCTTTTCAATTCATATGATAACATAAACAATATTAAATAAGTAAGCATTACACAAAGCATCACACACATGAGAGACATGATTTAATGTGGTTCATCCAATGTGGGCTACTCCACGGAGAAAATATTCCTTATAAAATTTTCTCAATAAATTCTCTTGGAAATCCTTCCCTATTACAATGTTTATGGACCTCTATCCAAAGGAGACACCAATATCCTAATAAAATTCATGGACCTCTTTCCATAGGAGAACTCCTTCCCCTTTGCTTTTTTTGGCGATATTCTAGAAGACTACTACCTCCACTACACTGGCTTATGGATCTCTCTCCATGGAATACCTCTATCCTCACTCAGAAGACCTCTATCCTCATTGCCCTGCATAATGGATCTCTATCCACTAGAGACTACTATCATCGACTCTGTCACCTCCAAATATTTCTCTCAACTCTACTCAATCTCTATCTTAGATTTGCACTAAAAAATATCATTCGATCTAGCACAAATTTGGTCACAAATCTATCTTTAGTCTAGAACAAATTTGTCCTAAAATCTACACCAAACTCTATCCTTAAATTTGTCCTCAAATCTATCCTCAAGCCTTAACACAAAGCTTGATCAAATCATAAATCAACTCTGCTAGATCTGCTCCAAGCCTTAACTTAAAGCTTGAACAAATCAATCAATCAAATCTTCTCTCAAGTCTTCTCAAAGACTTACCTCAAATTTATCCACAAGTTAATCTACTCAACAAGTATTTACTAAGATTTACCTCAAATATTCTTGTAAGATTTCACAAAATCTCACACAAATCTATCCTTAAGATTTCACAAAAGCTTACCTAATTTTTTTCTTAAGTCCCCTCTAGGACTTACTCAAATCTGCCCACAAGCTTTCACAAAAGCTTATTCAAATCAATTACAAAACTTGCATACAAAACTCAACTTAATATTTTACATAAAACCTCTTCAATACCAAAAACAAGTTTTGACCACAGAAACATATAGAGAATGATTAAAGGCTCAATATTTTTCACACTAAAAAAACCTTCAATCACTTTCAAACTCTTCTCCAAATCAATTCTGAAATAAAGTATAATTTGATTCACAAAACTTGAACTTTCACTCCAATACTTTCAATCAATAATGCTCATCCAACTTCACTCAATCATGCATATGAAAAAGTCACTCAAACATTTCCAACAATCCTTTTTACTCCAACTTGCATTTCACAATGTTCAACCAAATAATATTTCACTCACAAGGATGATATGCCCATACCTTTTTTTTTTATGGAGATCTGACTTCAAAACCTGTCTCAATCACACTCAAATCCTCTTTGCCACTTTCAAGGTTAGATAGCAACAATTTATCTAAAAATCTCCACTCAAATATTTTTCCAAATATTTATTTCACCATACAAAATATCAAATCTCTAATACACCTTATAATATCCAAACTCTCAAATTAATATTCAAAAATCAAGTTCCTTTACTAACACCTTATAAACTCCAACCTTTCAGAATAACATCCACCACATAAAAATAAATTCTTTTCTTAACACTTATAACTCCAAACTTTATAAAATAAATTCTAACCACCAAAAATTAAAATAAAATATTTTAATTTTCTTACACCTTATATCTCCCTTAACAAACTCACAACTACCTTTTAAATCTCACAAAAAAAACCTTTAATGCAAATTTTTGAATATCAAAACCTTTGGAAAAATTAAAACGTGAAATGCATACCTTTCCTTTTAATTCTGCCCAAAAATTATTTTTGCCAAAATTCAAACACACAACCTCACCTTTCCAAAGCCCTAGCCCAAATCTCAACCACCAGTTGGGCTACGTGCCCACACAAAATTAAAAGGTGCATGAATCACCTCTTGTTCCTTGTCTCTTCTCCCACTAAGCACAAATGAAAATGATTTCCCTTTGCAAAACACAATCGCGTGAATCGAACCCACAATATTGCCCTCACAAACACCTTAACCAGCCCTCGATTGCCACTTGCACTACCAAGCGCTTTGAGATATGTTTGGCACTCCACTTAGATTTATCATGACGTCTACCCTTTAACATTTAACACATGTGAATTCTTTCCTTTCTCTTCACTCAAATGTAGCTCATGAATTCCTTTATACTTTGGGCATTCGAATTGCATGGATAGTTTTAAATAAAAACCATTACCCCTTTTATATCATTTGCTATGCACTCCAACATGTTAGTAAATTCGATTTTTAATTCGAATTTAAAATTTAAACTTTTGGCGCCTTTATTATTTATTTAAATTAAAATTTTAACCTATGGTTAAAATATTTTAATTTAAATAAATTAAATAATAACCTTTAAACTCTGCCAAATGGGTCTTTTGAGGATTTATAATTTAATGACTCCTTGGACCTTGTTTTTATTCACCTCAACCTTTAGCCTAAAATATTATAATATTAAATATTATAATATTATTATTTCCTTTTAAACCTGCTTCTCCATCCTTGGGATTTCAATATTTTTAGGCCTTTGTAGGCATATAATATTTAAAATAAATATTATATCCTATTCCTTTAAACTTCTTCCTTGCCTTTTGGAAAAACCACCTGATGACATTAATGACGACTAAACTTGGACATCAACCTCTTGACATCAATGACAACAAAACTTGCTCATATTTCCAACAATTTAAATAATATGGTTTCTAAATTTTAAAAACCTATTGAAGTCCATATAACTCCCCACTAAGAAATTTAGAAATATATTTGCAAAATTATTATTTCTAATTTGATGTTGAAAACCTTATTTCTCCAAAATTATAGATTTGCAAATATTTAGAATAAAATAATTACAAAAGCTTGTAATTAATTTCTCAAAAACCTTCTATTCTTCCCAAAAAACCAAATTAGGGTTTCAAAACTCTTCAAGGTTCTCCAAAAATAACATATATTAATTCCACAATTTTTAATTTTTCCTCTAAATACCTTATCTCTCCTCCAAATTAATTAATTCCTCCAATAGACAAATAATTAATCAATACTTTAGAAAAATTAAATAAATTTGACCTTATTTCTCCAAGACCTTTGATATAGGGTAAATTAAATTTAATTTGATTTACCTCCAAACTAGCGTCGACTATCTTCATGTATGGCTTCGCTCTCCACAAAACTTTTGACTCCTTCTTTCTCCATGATACTTCCTCTACATGTGGGTTTTTCTATGCTCTAAATAGTGCTCTCCTTTAGACACTCATCAACTATAAACACAAAAACCAATATATTTAGACTTGCATTGCAATGTATCCTTCTTCAATGCATTTAATGTAATTTGTAAGGTGTTAATTCTTCCACCAATGAACCTTGGCGTTCCTCCTTCATTATGCCAAGTGGCAAGGATCTCTTCAAATGTATTTCCAAATGGTTCTTTACCTCCGTTGCAATGCTCGTTCTTTGGTGATGCTCATATTTCACTCAAACTCCTGTGTATCCTTTCAAAAATAATGCTTGGTTGATTGTGTGATTCTTCTACCTCACCATACACCAAATGGTGCATGATCTTTAGCATGATGGCAATTATAGAAGTCAATGTTTACCTCCTCTCTATTTGTTGTAATTCCAAATGAATTGGTTGTCTTATGTACATAGGTGATGATTCCTCTACTCAAAATGGAGCTTCTGGTGGCTCGTCCAACCTTTGATGGCTAACTAAAATAATTTATCTTTTTCTCATCTTGTCTGGTGGCTTCTTCTTGGCTTGTTTAATTGCTTTGCTTCTTTATGTTGTAGCTCCTCCTTTGCTCGCTCAATGGCTTCACTCTCTATCTTAGAAACTCTTGGATGCCTGCCCTCCTATGCCATGGCTACAACTCTACCTTGTTGTCTTATATTTCAACCAACTTGTTCTCCTCATTTTTGGCTACCTTACTTGCTTATTTCCTTCACTTTAAATTTGCAGCACTTTATCTTTTTATAATGCTGCCCTAAAAACTTCTATTCTCCTACCAAAATTATTGTAAAAAATTAGCTTTTATTCCCTTTCAAAAATGTTTTTCAAGGCTTCTCCTTTCTCCTTCCAAATTGTTGTTAAAGACACTGAAATATGTAGCTTTAATTGCTACTCCAAAAACTATCTTTTCGTTGTCCAAAGACTATAATTTGTAGCTCAAAAAATCTTCAACTTCCTCCTTCAAATCTTTCCTCATAGATTTGATACCAGTATTAGATTTCTGAATAGGTTAACTCATAGAAAGCTTCAACTAGGATCTAAAGATAAATCAAATTAATGCTACTAACAATGAAACTTAATAACAACAAAATCTTACAGATAATATCTCACAAAAATATAACACAAATGAACACAATATATATAGATTACATTAATGATACAACTTGGTTACAATGCATGGAGCTTTACCTCTAATATATCATTTTTATGACTTTTTAGTTCTCTAACTATTGCTCTCCTATTTCATTCGGGAGATGCAACCTTTCATATTCCTCTAATAAAGACAAATCTCTCAACTTGCCACATATCATGTGACTCTTCATACTCTCTTGACACTTTGCACTCTTTCTCATATTGTCATATACATTATATAAAATATAAATCATCTACTAAAATAATATTGCAAGGAGGACCAAATAATGTAATATCTCCAACACATCTTACTATCTTGAAAATAATCATCTCAAAAAATAAATTTATGTCCCATAAGGACTTGTCCTAAGCTTTGGAGGTGTCTTGAAAACAAGTCTTATCATCTCAAAAGTGAATTTCAAACTAGTTTATCCCTATGTCATGAAGACTTGTCCTAGAATTTTAAGGTGTCTTGAAAACAAAGCTTGTCATCTCGAAAATGTATTGCACCATCTCAACAACATCTTACTATCTTAAAAATAATTATCTCAAAAAATGAATTTATATGTCCCATAAGGACTTGTCCTAAGATTTGGGGGTGTCTTGAAAATAGGGGTGTCTTGAAAACAAGTCCTGTCATATCAAAAATGAATTTCAAATTAGTTTATTCCTATATTCCATGAAGACTTGTCCTAGAATTTTAAGGTATCTTGAAAACAAAGCTTGTCATCTTGAAAATGTATTTCACCATCTCAACAATATCTTACTATCCTGAAAAAATCATCTCAAAAAATGAATTTATATGTCCCATAAGGACTTGTCCTAAGATTTGGAGGTGTCATGAAAACAAGTCTTGTCATCTCAAAAATAAATTTCAAACTAGTTTATCCCTATGTTTCATGAAGACTTGTCTTAGAATTTTAAGGTGTCTTGAAAACAAAGCTTATCATCTCGAAAATGTATTTCACCATCTCATTAACATCTTACTATCTTGAAAATATCATCTCAAAAAATGAATCTATATATCCCATAAGGACTTGTCCTAAGATTTGGGGGTGTTTTGAAAACAAGTCTTGTCATCTCAAAAATGAATTTCAAACTAGTTTATTTCTATGTTCCATAAAAACTTGTCCTAGAATTTTAAGATGTCTTGAAATCAAAGCTTATCATCTAAAAAATATGTTTCACCATCTCAACAACATCTTACTATTTTGAAAATAATCATCTCAAAAAATGAATTTATATGTCCTATAAGAACTTGTCCTAAAATTTAAGAAGTTTTATCATCTCAAAAATATATTCTACTATCTAAAAAAAAATTATTACCTCGAAAATAAGTTCTACCATAAAATATTAAGATTTAGGGATGTTTTAAAAATAAGTCTTGTCATCTCCAAAATGTTTCCACTATCTAAAAAATTATCTCAAAAAATGAATTTATATGTCCTATAAAAACTTGTCCTAAAATTTTTGGACGTCTTGAAAACAAGTCTTATCATCTCACACATGTATTCTACTATCTAAAAAAAATCTTATTACCTCGAAAATAAGTTCCACCATCAAATCCTAAGATTTAGGGGTGTCTTGAAAACAAGTCTTGTCTATTCTACAATCTAAAAAAAACTTATTACCTCGAAAATAAGTTCCACCATCAAATCCTAAGATTTAGAGGTGTCTTGAAAACAAGTCTTGTCTCAAAATGTTTCCCATCTAAAAAACAGTGGTGCTGCCCAGGTTCGAACTGGGGACCTTCAGTGTGTAAGACTGACGTTACACCACAGAACCACATGAAATGAACTGGCGAGAGTTATAAATTAAAATTAATTGTTTTGTACTAAAATGTCTTCATCTAATCAACCTGCCGTCTTAAAGGCATGGCCGCTACTTTCTGTTAGGTTTATCATTTATGGACGGGATTCCTGCTCAGTAGTTCACGATGCCGTACACCAAGCATTAGACAGACTCCAATTTCCTAAACTGCCTGACAAGGACGATTAGTATATACAAAATATTTTACACGAGGAAAATTGGCACAGGTTTCTTTACTTTATAAATGCCTAGTTAAGCATTCTAAAACATTATTAAAGTATATTTTGTGAAGATGTTTGGAATTATTCTTGGGAATTTCACTTTTGATTGCCATATATTTGATAATTGTAATTAAATCAAATTTGAACACACTGTTGTCTTGCTGTTCTGGCGATAAAGTTTATGACTGGGAACCAATTTTTTTTGGTTGAGTAATAGTTTTTAGACACATTTATAATCTTAAGTTACATCAATGTAAATAATATCCTTATTAATAATAAAAATATGTAATGAAAAGTTTTTTATAACCTCATCACTTTTGATTACCCAGATTAACTGTAATATAGGTATGATGTAAACGATCGACCCGACCTCTTAAAACTTAAGTCATGGTTGAACATTAACTAACACTCATGCTTCTTCAAGCACATTTCCTTGTCATCTCGTAGTGTTGACCTCTGGAGTAAAAACAAAAACAACTCAGGAATGCCTTAATACAATAGAAAAGGACAAGCCTACATTTTTTGAAGCTCAAATTAAGTGAGTAGAGCTAACAAACATACAATACTATGCTTTTGAATTCTATAAAAAACAAACATAGTGAGAGAAAGAATGACAAGTCTACCATATTGAATAATTTGTGCACCAATCAAAACTTCAATACAACCCTAAAATATATACATATCAATTATTATAGCATAAAACACACAAGTATATACGTACGAATTAACTTATCTAAAAGTTATATATATTCATCTTTGTTAGCAAATTATCCGATACACTTAGAAAGACATAGACTTCGAGACTTATTTTGTTTCTTTTGCTTATTCGCATGTTAGATAGCTTTTTTAAATCTAGAATTTACTCTCATTCAAGTAAACCTAAAAATTAATCTAATTTTTATAATATTTTATATTTTGATCTTTGTTATCTTATAGTTGTTAGTTAAATAAGTTACCATCCTTTTATTATTTATGGCAAGGGGTAAAGAAGTAAGAATTCTAGAGTAGTGCATACCCTATATTATCATTAGATCTCGTAAATAAAATTTTTAATTAATTTTTTTATTTTTTGATTATCACAGTTTATTATTTTAGGAGTTCATTTGATTCCTATATCATATCGGATATAATATATTATAATAAAAGTGTTTCATATATACCATCTCTTACAATACGATATTTTGCTTCTATTGATTGAAAAAATTATTGCATGTTGTTTCTTACTTAAAATACATAGCATGATGTTGATTTTCTATCATCTACTAAACCTGGTAGTTTAAATCTAAATAACCCAATAAATAGAAATGATCATTTTTCTTGTACTATATACCATATTCTATGGTATTGCTAACATGTTGTAGTATCCTTATTTTTGCTTTCCTTTGGTTTTCCTTAACATAATTTATAGCAAAAATAATATCTGGTCTAGTATTTTTTAATTATATAAGGCTTCTAATTAGTTCACGATATACAATAGCAATTTTTTTTGGTGATTCATCATATCTTGATAAATGTATCTCCTATTCCATTGGAACATCTTTAGGTTTGCACTTTATGATTTTGTTCTTTTCAAGTAATGTTCTTGTATATTTATTCTAAATCAATATGATATTTTTCCTTTTGATAAATTCTTATACCAAGACAATATTGTAGAAGCTCTAAATCTACCATTTCAAATTATTTTTGTCAAATCACTTTTTACACTATCTATTAGTGTTTTTGAATTTCCTGTGATCATTAGATCATCAACATATACTACAATAGTTATTATTTTAGATTCAACTTTTTTTTATATAGATTTGAATTAGATGCACTTATTTTAAAATTATGTTGTATTAATTTTAATATACATGTTTTAGGGGTTTATTTCAAACCGTATAGTATTTTTTTTTTTATTTGCAAACTTTTTGTTCTTGTCCCTTGATAACAAATCCTTCTAGTTGAATCATGTATACTTCTACTTCGTATTCAAGATAACCATTAAGAAATTCACTCTTAACATCCATTTAATATATTTTCCAACCAAATTGAGCTACTAGTGCACAATAGTGGCCATTTTTATTGTAGGTGCAAATGTTTCTTCATAGTCATTTTCTTCTATTTGGGAATAACCTTTTACAACTATTTGTGCCTTAAATTTATCAATAGAACCACATTTCTTGTAAATCCACTTACGTCTTATTTTTTTCCTTTGGGTATATTAACTAAATTTCATGTTTTATTCTTCATTAGTGTTGTATATTCTGATTTCATTGTTTCTTTCAATCCTAGTTATCTTAATGCATCTTGTATTGTCATAGGTTATGTTATTGAATTTATTAGTCCTATATTTGTTCTTGTCATACTACGAGTTTGAGATCTTGTAGTGGTAAGGTAAGGTAGTCTTTCTAGTTTTGAGTCTTTAAGCATACTTGTATGTAATTTTATCTCTTTTCTTTGTGATGAGATTATGACTTCTGAGTCCTTGACTAGTTCATAAAATATTTCTAATTCTTCATCTAAAGATTCTTCTTTATCGTATGTAATATCTAAGATAGAAATTGTATTGTCCTTTAGATGTTCACTTCATTGAATATCACATCTTTGTTCATATAGATTTTTTTTTTACTAGATCAATTATTCTATAACATTTTGAGTCATCATCATACCTAAGAAATAAGGTTTTTGCATATAATTTTGTTCTCTTTTGTTTTGGAATATGCATGTATGCTTTACATCAAAAAATTCTTAGATACACGACTGAAAGCTTTCATCCTAACCAAGCTTCCTTAAGAGTAATATTTTTAAGAATTCTTATGAGAGATTTATTTTGAAAGTATGTTATAGTTCTAACAACCTCTACCCAATATTGATGACAAAGATTTACTTCTTTAACCATACAACATACCATTTCCATAATAGAACAATTTCTTCTTTTTGCTATAACATTTTTTTATGGTATATAAGTTGTAGTAAGTTACCTTTTTATACTAGTTTATATTAGAAATTATTCAAATTCTTGAGGGAGATATTCACCACCCCTATCTGAGAAAATATTCTTGATTGATCATCCAATTTCTATTTCTACAAGTTACATGAAATGTTTAAAATATATAAAGGATTTAGATTTAAATTTCAAGAAGTAGACCCACATTTTTCAAGAATAGTCATCAACAAATAATTGCAACTATATGTCCTCCAATACTAGCTACCATTGGTCCACAAAAGTATGTATGTACTATTTCTAGTGGTTCCTTGGCTCTATGTAAGCTTAAATCAATGATACTCTATGTTGTTCCCTACTAGGAATTCTGGATAGATTGTACATTGACATGTTAGATTAGGTAATCTTGTTACCATTTGACATAAGTTAATTTCATTTAAGGATGATGCACTTATATTCCCTAACCTCTTATGCTAAAGATCTCTTGTTTCTAATTTCTTACTAATAAAACAAATATTTGATAAAGTGTTAAGTGCAAATAGACCATTTATGAAGGATCCATTGGCTACAAGATTTCATTTTTTGGTGATAATACATTTCATTTTGTTTTCAACAATTCTAAATTTAACCATTAGATTTTGGTCTAACATCTAAGATACTAATAGTAGGGTAGTAACTTAACCTAGTACATATTTTTAATCATATATTTTTCATCAAATAAGCTTATTGATATATTTCCTATACCTTTGACCTCATATATTTTGTCAACTGCTATTACATCTAGTTTCTAATATTTTATTGAAAATAACTAAACCAATGTTTGTTTCCAATCATATGTCTACTTACCCCTAAATCAATGTACCAATAATTAGCTTCTGAATTTTCTATGTCATATCCTTTTTCAAACTTTTGCTTTGAAACTTCAAATATATGAGGTATTGTAGAAGAAATTGTCATGTTTTGTATAGACCTTGATCTATTTTTGAATTAATTTCCTTCATTGTTTAAATCCTTTGAACTCCAAATTTAATAATTTCTTCTTCAATTTTCTTCAATTCATTTCTTAATTTATTTCTTAAATGTTTTCTTTAATTTAATTTTTAATCTTTATTTTCTTTCTTCCTTCAATCTTTCATTCTTTTAATTTTCTTCAAAAAAATTATTCTTCTTCAATATTCAATATTCAATTAATATTCTTCTTCTTTCAATTAATCTCTTTCTTCAATTTCAAAAGCTTTCTTCAAATAATTTTCACTTTTCTTTCTTCAATCAATAATATTCTTTTCTTAATTGATTATCTTCTTATAAATCCCTTCATTCATTCTTCTTCAATTTCTAATATTTTATACTTTACTTTTCAATAATCAATTTTCTTATTTAATATTAAATTCTTCTTATAATTCCCTTCAATCATTCATTTTCGAATTTTAAAACTTCACTTTTCCATAATCATTTTTCTTCTTTAATATTCTTAAATTCTGCTTATAACTCCCTTCAATCATTCTTCTTTAAATTTTTATATTTTATACTTCACTTTTCAATAATGCATTTTCTTCTTTAATATTCTTAAATTCTTCTTATATCTTCTATATTAAATTTCCTTTAATTATTATCTTTCATTCAAATATTAATCATCCTTTTTCAATTCTCCAATTTAATTCTCTTTCCCAAAATCAACTCTTTAAAACCTCATAACCTTTATGGCTTTAATATTTGCTTGCATATGGTAGCTTTATGATATTAGTGTACCTGGAATCATTTGCTCTAAGCATTATACCTTTCTGCATACGCTATGTCTAGACTACACCAATAATTGTGTTTTAGATGTTTTCTTCTCAACAACTCTTAGATCCACATTCTCTTCTATGTTCTCCATGAACCTAAATTTCTCTTTAGACTAGTTGCTTCATTCTACACTCTGTGGAGGTTCTTCAATGAATGCATTCTTATTTGTGCATTCTTTCTAGACCAATGTATGCACTCTTTGGATCAATATTGAACTTTTCTCTTAGACTTGCACATATCTTATTCTCAGATATAACACTCAGCTTCTCTAACATCCTCCTCTAGAAACATCCTCTCTTAGACACTCTGTAAGCTTAGATGACCTCTCTTGGGAACTTTTGGATATTGCTTCCTTGATACAAGGTTGCTACCAATATTTCTCTTTCACTTCAACTACTTACAAATGCTCTTTCTTTTGTACATTTTCTTAAACATGGTATCACTCCTCTTTGTAGTTCTTCGTCCAAGCATTTTGAATGTAGATCTTTCTTTGCTTCCCTACATATCTCATACCAATATTAGAAAATCATAACTATTCTCATAGGTTTATCACTCTTCTAGAATCAAACAATATCTCAATAATATACATGGATCGATCAACAATAGACATAAAAATACTAAATATTATTTAAAATATATCTACTATAAGAAAATAATAAATACAATATCTTATTCAATTACATATTAAAAAGCTTTGTCTTAAATATATACACATGAGACTCTTTATATTCTCAAGAATATCTACCTTTACACTTACATAAAATTTTCATCTCCTCACACTCATAGGAGATCTAAATCTTCACATTTCTTAATACATAACAATAAACCTTACATATTTACATAAAGATAAATACTTTCAAGATTACACATAACTCATAACTCACTTATAAACATGACACTTCACTCAAGTCTCACATAAATCACACTTACAAAAATGACACCTAACCTACATAACTCCACACTTATTTACATGACATATAAATCACACTTAATAACTTGATACGTAATTCCTGATCAATTATTTAAAATGTCCTTGCATTGATATTACAAGATACCAAATAATGTAATACCTCCAACATATATTTTGTCTTTATTGAAACTTATGATAGTTCAAGAATCCAATATATTTGAAACTAGTTAATTGATATCGGCAATGATACATTAGTTAATCAAATTCAATATTTAATGTATTATTGAGTATATTACATTATTTGGTACATGCTAATGTGCCCTCATGGTACCTTCATGGTACATTTGTAAATAGTAGAATAAGGTTGAGTAATAGTTTAGAGTGTGAGTTATATTTCTAATTTTATGTAAGTGTGATTGTGAAAGAAATGTACAAGTATCATGCAAAGTTGTATTGTGTAAGAAATACATGTGTCATGTAAAGTTGTAATGTGCAGGAAATGCACAAGTGTCTTGTATATAAGAATAAATATGTAATGTCGAGATATTCACAAGTGTCTTAATTTTCTCATATTATTCTACTCATACCATTATCTTGACCTTATTATATTATGGATTTATTATATCTGATAGTATTAAGGCTTAAAAATCCACCACGTATATACCAAATGAAAATCATCTTAGGAATGTGAAAGCTTGTTATTTTTTCGTTCAAACTAAGTGATTTATAGTTGACCACCATCTTTCTTCTATGTTGAAATTGGATATAATAAGGGTTATTAATCATCAAGAAGGATGACTTATCCAAGTAGATAAGGGGTCACTTGAGTCCTCAATAACCATAGTACCATGCTTATCTTAAATCCCACATAATGACAAGCCCATGAATTTTGGTTCCTACTTATATTCACATGTGGTAACTTAATTCCACACTTTAGGATGACATTAATACCATACTAAATGAGAAAATCCTTAGTGATTCTAATGCCTACTCTAAGCATGGTTCTGTAGTCTATAAAATCAAGGCTAGAATGTAGAGTGACACTAGGTGCTAGTGACTTACACCTAGCATTCATAACTAAATAACAAATGATACATTAGACTACTAGATCAACCTACCACTTTATCATGAAATAAAGTAGGTGAATTATTTTTCAACTATTTTCTTGAATTATTCTTGTACTTGCTTGGAAGGTAATTATTTTAGTTTCCCAACATCTGTTATAGTTATGATATATATGATTGTATATACTATAAAGTCCAACGTAATTTTATTTTTTGAATATTTATTTTCAATATAAGATTATTCTTAGGTTGACTTACACTTTTGTTCCCTACACATGCATTTCATTGAAATAACTACAATATATAGTCTAAATTTTGGTATCATTGACAACTATGCGATATGAATACTTTGTATATATAGTCCATCCACATAATCATATATAGATATTTTTTTCATTTGTTTACATGTTTTTTGGGTATCTTTCTTTATTAAAATCCATGTAATTATTTTTATTTTTCATGTAATATAGATGTTTAAAGAGATAACATGTCTCCCCCCTTGTTTGGATAAGTATAAAGTACAACTCATTTACTATCACAGTTTGAGATGGGAGTTTATGTTTTTCTCATCCTCTTAGGTCTAATTGGCATGGATTAGATTTGACTTATTTATAACATTGTGATTGGTGCTCTTTAAATCAAAATAAAATAACATAATATAAAAAACATCATAGAGGCTAGATCTAGATCTAGATTTTCTCAAGCTTAATCCTTCTATCTGTCTATATTTTTATCTCTAATTTTTACTATTCTAGGTGAATAAGTTTAGAAATAATAGAAAATTTTCCTTTACTATTTTTGACTAAAATTATGATGGGTTTTGTTCAAATATGCTTACTTTTTATATTGAGATCTAAAACTTGATAATATATCTATATATGACTATATTTTCTACAACATGTTGCTCCTAGAGGAGAGGCTAGTTCTTCTCCCTGTTCACCATTCATTTCAGTCCACTTCTCCCCTGAACCTCGCTTTTAAAATAGAGGGGACCCGAGTCCTTATAGATAGAGAGGACGGGCTCCTAGGCGCAGAACTTCCGATCCGATAAGTTCTAGCCGGGATGAATGAATGGATAGGTCAATGGGTGGGATTCTTGATTGATCGGGGGTGAGCTCTATTTTAAAACATGGGGTGCTGGTCGGTCACGCCATTTAAGGTAGAATTCGGATCTGCAAAGGGTTTATGACTAGAAGAAGCATGAGATAAGGATTCAATTAACTATTTTAAATTTGGCTTGGTTTTAAATTTATATCCTTTGACATCATTTCTCTAATATATAATAACTCTATTATATATATAAAAAAAAAGAAAAAAACTCTATTATAACCTTGAGCATATTAAGAAATACCTAGGTATATTTCTCCATTTAATATAGCCAATAATTATGCAACAACTCATTGAATATTACCATAACCATATTTGTATTAATTATACATCTTTTCTTATCTAATCATGCATTTTTTCCATTTGTTAGAGCTTATCATTGTTGGTCCTATCCTAATAGTGAAATATAAATTTAACATATATCTTTATTTTCTTAAGGTTAAACCTAATCGAGTTCTTATATTTGTACTTCCCTCTTCATCCTTGGATGCATGCTATCAAATACTAGAAAATTCATATATTAATAAAAATGTGAATGAATACATCTGATTGATCTAAATGTTTCCCAATTGCACAACCTTGTAATATTGCTACCCACTTTCTACTAAATCCTCTCAGAAATATTCTCTTTTGGTAAGTGATATGATGGAATTGATCTATATTATATGTATGCTAATCCCTATTAATTCTTGATATTTTTCCTTCTTTCTTGTGTACCTTGTATTAATATTAAGAATATGTATAAAATGTTTAAGATATGGTTCTATTCAATTAAATACTAAACTTGATTTTTTGTTGCTATCTATCTATATATGTGTATGTATGATCTTTTATGATTCAATAAATTATGATTAAGGTATATAAAAACTTACCATATACACACATACACACAAACACACATGTTTTAGCATTTAAAATATTACATAAGGCATGTTGAATGGTAATATCATTGAATAAAATACTTTAAATGAATCACATTGAGGGGATAATATAGAACATCATTATATAGTTCTTGCAAGTCAAATATATTTTTGATTTCTAACTTATAATTTTTGAGGACCTAGTCAATAAATGATCAAATTTACTATTATTTGATAGACTCTCATTTATTTTTATCCTGCATTAAGAAAAAATATACAACTTTAAAATTCCTAGGAAGGGTTGCTTTCTTGTCAAAGATCCTCTTTATCCTTGTACTCATATTGATTCCCAAACATTATCTTCCTCTTCTCCTCAATATTTATAAATTGATCAAGCCTAATTTAAATGTATCAAATCCTTCTTTTGTATTCATCATTAAATTATAATTAGATACTTCTAGGTTGAAATACAATATAACATCTATTCCATATAGAAACTCAAATGCATACTTTTGATTTTTATGATTAGTTATCCCATGTTTAACTTTCACAACTTTTTTTTTTTAAGAAAAAAACCCCATGTGGGGCCGCCTTGGTCTGAGAGACCATGAACAGGGGGTTCTATACCGTCAAAGTCACCTGGGAGTCGCACCCAGCCCTGCCTGCACCAACATTATCAATTGGATTTTAGGTACCCAATTCAACTTTTTGGTAGGGTGGATATTTGAACCTGGGACCTCCCTTGGAGGATTGCCCTCTCCTCTCCAACTGACCTACAACACCTGGGTTTCATAACTTCTCATCCCATGCCTTATTATTATTTTTAAAATTGTACTTAGAATTTATATGAAATATTATTATCTGATTTAGACTAACCATTCCTTTAGGGGGTAATAATCTATATAATGGGCTAAAATTTGTTTCATAATTGGAAGAAAATTCTAATTAATGAATGCCTTGGAATTATTAGTGAAAATTTTTCTTAGCATGCCAAACCTAGAATTTATATCATCATCAAGAAATTTTATAATCACCTTTATAAGTGGAATTATTGGTTGGAAAATATTCCACCGACTTTATATAATACTATAAAATATAAGGATTTTTTGTGGCCATTACTTAAAGTTATGATAAATTTTAATCCCTATTGTTAAAATTCTTTATTATCTATCTAAATGTCTTAGGATTTTAAATTGTTCAAGAAATACAAGATATCTTGACCCAAGCATCATTTGTTGGTAATTTATTAAAATTTCTTCTATGCATAATTGTTTGCACAATCCAATTTATATTGACTTATTTTAATATCTAAGGTAGTTTGTTTCCTTTGACGAGCTTAGTCAACTTTATCTCAATGCAAAACTATAATAATCATGCTAAATCCAATTTATTTTTTGTTGCATGAGTGTCCTTTTTAATATTAACTAAAGCCCCTAAGATCCTTGAGGTCCTTAATAAGTCCAAAGGATTGTTTCTCAATTATAGAATATGTAAGTTTTACACCTATTAGGGATTTAAAAATGGATAAAATAAATTTTTAAAACACTTATTTATCATTTATATTTATAAATATTCTTATAATTATGTATTTTAAAGTAAATAAAAATACCTAAAATTCCTTGGCATAACTAGGTATGTCCAAGACAAGTGATTTATTTATAATATTTTTATCTTTTTGATGCATTTAATGACTAAATAATATATTTAATTTATTTACCTATTTTTAAATATGTTATTCATATTGTTGATCATATTTGTACAATTTGGATTGAATATGAAAAGAAAGTTAAATTTTCCAATAGATGGTATGATCCTTTTTTAATTGTTTATCTTAGGAATCAGATGAATAGATTGAATTATTTTAGTATCAATCCTAAATTATTCTTTGTATATGACATGTTCTAGTATATTTTCCTTAGGAACATCAAATACCCCTTTGAATTTAATGAAAGACTTATATTCCCTACATATTTGAAAAATCAATCTAAAGTAATATAGGTAATATTGTATTTTATTGGAGTGTATTATCAAATATTATTGGT
Organism: Wollemia nobilis; assembly: GCA_028583015.1. Taxonomy (NCBI): domain Eukaryota; kingdom Viridiplantae; phylum Streptophyta; class Pinopsida; order Araucariales; family Araucariaceae; genus Wollemia; species Wollemia nobilis. The sequence continues at coordinate 2,277,818 of JAQPPZ010001031.1, read as the reverse complement.
ATACAACCAAGATATTATCAATTATCCTTTAAAAAAATACATCTTTTGTTGTCCTAGCAGGGACACCACAATGGAAAAATTTATTGGACCCTCTTAATGGAGACCCAATTTCAATTCACGAGAAGGGTGACCCCTAATATGTCCCCGCTTTTCAACCTCTTTAAAAAACTATATTTGTTGTTCTCTAAAATATACCACAATTGTTTATTAGTCCAAAAGTTGTCTCAACACACACAAACATTCTCTAGTAGATAGTAAATTATATTTAATATCTTATGGATTCATTAGTCATCATGTAATTATATCTAAACAATCCATAAATCATAGACACCATATCAAAACCAATACCTTGTATAAGTAAATATTCTATATTTTTGAAGAAGATGGTTATATTTCAAGGATATTTTGTATATGTTCCTTAAACCATGATTATAATGAGTCCTCAATACACTTGGGAGGAGTAGGACATTTTGGCTAATTTTGAATACTCGACCTAATAAGTTATTGAATTACCTAGGGATCAAAAGAAGACTTAGGGAGAATTAGATAGATTGTAGCATCGAAGAAAGAAAAATTTGAAGCTCCAAGGATTGTACCTCCCTTGATGAAATACAAAATTAAAATTCTGATCATAAGGCCCCATATTGTATTAGGATAAGAGCAAAATTTTATCTTAGGAACACCCAACCAAATAAAGCCATTGGATCCATATATATGGTGGTGGTAACCAAAACAACCAGATAAAGCAAGAGAAGAAGATTACTATGAAGAACATTGACAAGACTTAGGGATAAGTGTTCTCAATCAAACAACCCCCAATCATGCTCCAAATATTTAGGAGGACAATTTTTCTTTGGGGGCTCCTACCCTCGAACCCCTTGCATGGAGGGTCACTAGCCACTCATCCCCCCAATCAAGGCTATTAATATTGTCACAAACCCCATAGGCTATGCAAAGGTGTACAATCTCCTTGATGAAAAATCATTTCTCTAGAAGGAGGTACCACATTTATGATACCATCATTAGACATCTAGAGGAGAAACTATGGATATAAGAGCATTACTAGTAGGATATCTATGCAATAAATCTCTAGCATGGGTATCATGATCTCACCTCCAACAACTCTAGGATCAAGCAACCTCGAGATTATGCATCATCACTACAAAATACCCTTGATGAGAATTTTTAGAGTGATAATTTTTAATCTCATAAAGGACTAAGGCTCTAAATGTTATCTATAAATATACTCTTCTTCTCATTGTAACTATAAAAATCCATCCATCCTTCTAAGAGGTGCATTCCTTCATTATTCTCTGTGTCCCATCCTAGCTCAAGCTTTGTGTATCTTGTCAAGTAGTTTCCAATCATATTCCATTTGTGTGTATTTAACTTGGAGTTCATGTTAATAAAGAATGTGTGACTATTTTATTATCTCTATCCTAGTTATAGCATGGGTGTTATATTTTACTGTATGCTCTTGAAAAGGTCTTGTGATCCTCATGCACTATCGATTGCTACCCATGTGTTCATTCAAGCCCGTTGAGGCAATGAGAGTATTATTCTCTTTTCTTTGGTGCATCACCACCCCTTACTCTAGGATAGATAGATTTACATTTCTTTCACTTTACCACTTTTATTTACTTTCCCTGCACTTTACCACTTTTCTTTACTTTCCCTGCACTTTACAACTTTCTACAATTTTCTTTGTGTCCCATATTCCTCTTTTTCCTCTTTGATTTAGTGTAGGACTAGGAGTAGAGTAGCATAGTAGGAGGAAAACAACAAGTTCCAAATAAAAAAATCTAGAAGCAACGAACATACCTTGTGTAAAAAATTTTAGAGATCATCTAATGGAAGTCATGTTATATGCTTCCTTGGACTTCCCTGGATTATAACCCCCACATGATGCATAGGGTACTAGATGCACCCCCTCGACCAAGTTGGTGGTAGACATTGAGGCTACAAACATGAGGGGTCATAGTGCTTGGAGAGCACAAGGGGATCACTCTTGGCTTCCCAACAATAAAGCATAAGGGTATAATCATTTTTATTACTTATAGGGACTAAATTTTCTATCCAATATGACTACCTTATTGGTATTATTCTAATGTATTTCATCTTGATTAATTCCTTTTCAATCATTCACTTAAGCATTAAAAATATGGTCCTCTATCTTTTCCTATTAGAAGTGACTTTTAAAACCAATTAAATATTATGCTTTAAAAACACTTCATTAATGGCTTGAGTTCATCATAAAACCAATCCAAATGATCCGTGTACTATTTTATCTCTTTCTATCTAAAATAATTACTAACATTTAGAGTACTTGGAAATGTACCCAAATTTACACATCATGTTATAAATAAACCATTGGATTAAATTTTTTATTAAATATGACCAGTAGAATCAAATTTTAGCTATAAATATATTAATTCATTTAGGATTTTATTAGTTCTAGTTGCATCACCTCAAATCTAATTGGATATTATTTATAATTAATAATGTATCATTAACTTATACATACTATTTCTAATCAATATTATAGAATTCAAATTCCTTGTAATTAGTAAGATTTTGTTTTTATGATTCTCACTCTCAAAATGCTGTCAATATTCAATTTTATCTAGGATGCTACGTCTATACAAATTATCTATCTTAAATGAACATAGAGAAATATTATAACCTAGATTGAATATATAATTTAAATTATTTGGATAATCCACTTGATTATTTTAACTTTATCTATATGGGTGTTAATTAAATGTATTACAATTTTCTATCATATCCCAAATACCTTTTCTAGGCTACATTAGCCTTATATTCTTAGATACAAATACCTTCATAATATGATTAATTAGAGGATCAATGTCATTGATACCTAAAGTTATGTAATTCTTGTGGTATTTGATATCTCCCAAAACAATGGAATCAAGATGGATTCATATTCAACAACAATACCTAATTTAAAATTTCACTCTAAATGAAAATGATAAAGTTATTTTCATTTTTTTTTTCAATCATGACATGAGTACTCACTCCATCTTTAGAACAAGCACCATCAAAATATAATTTTCAAATTGGATCACATTGGAATTCAAACTTTGGAACTTTAGTTATTTTAGACATATTTTTATAGCACACCTTATGGAGTTTTTCATATCTAGATATCCAAAATAGACTTTATTAGTAAGATTTTTAAAATATTCTATATGATGTAGCTTTCTTAATTCTCCATACAACTTCACCAACTAGTTATTTATAAGGATGGTTGTGAAGGATTGTAGGGTTCCTCCAATTGAGAGAACTTAGAGGTTATTCAAAAATAGACCATATTTAGAAGGATAAACCACTACTATGTCCATTAAAACTTATGTTTTAAGAAACACCTATGATTGATAGGAACCTTTTCTATAAAGCCACATACCTTGACCTACACAAAATATATGAAAAATATTTTTTATATTCATTTTAATATATGTTGGACATTTTGAGCTCATTTAGTTGTCATCGATGTCAAGGTGAAAAGTTGTCATTAATACTATGGAGAACACCATCAATAGCACCAGGAACAATACGAATAATTGAAGAGAAAGTTGGAAAAATAATATTTTATGAGGGTTTATGGTAAACCCATGATGGAAGATTCAAAGGTTTCATTAAAACCATTATAGTTGAAAAAATAATATTTTATGAGGGTTTATGGTAAACCCAGGATGGAAGAATATATTACATTTAAAGGTTTAAGTTTAAACCCAAAGTTAAAGTTTATAAAAATAATTTATAAAATTTAAATTCCTTAGAATTTAAATAATTTATAAATTATAAAGGTGGGAGTGCTGATATCATGGAAGGTTTGGGAGTTGAGGAAGCACGTGATCGGTTCGTGTAGAGTGGTGTGTCTTGGGCGCCAATGGAAGTTCATTTTGCACGTGGTTTTTGTGCGCCAGTCGAGGACAACAAAAATGAAGAGCGCTTAGGCTCTTAACCATGTTTCTAGCATACGTTGTAGTTATAGTCATGGCTAGAGTGCTCACGGAGGTAGAGAACATGGGTTCGAAACCCACTAAGAGGCAAAGGTAACTTTTTGATAATTAATTTTTGCCTAAGGTTTTTCAAAGGATATTGTGGAGTAATAAGGGTTTGTGAAAAGTTGTGTGTTTGATTTATGTTATTTTTGGAGTTATAAGGGTTTGAGAAAGTTTGTTGATTTGATATTTGATTTTTATTATTATAGAGTAATAAGGATTAATGTGAGGTTGTTTTATTGATGAAGTGATTTATATATTTGGAACCATAAAGAAAGTTGATTTGATTTTTATCAAAGTTTCTCTTGCCATTAAAATAAATTAAAGAGGTTTGAATTAATTTTTGGTGGATGTTAAGTTTATTCTAGTTGGGAGTTTATAAGGTGTTATTGGATAAATATTTTAGGTATGTTGATGGTTGTTTTGAAAGGTGGAGTGATAAGGTGTATTTGAGTATTTACATTATATTGTGAGAAATATTTATCTTCTAACCTCTTTGAGATTGGCATAGAAGTTGTTGTAGTTGTGGAATATTTATGAGATCCCTTCATTATCGAGAAAAAAGTATGATCACATTCTTCCATAGTTGAGTTGATTGATAGGTTTTTTGGAAAATAAGTTTGGAGTGAAAAGGACTTGATTAGGGTTTCCTTTTTGATAGTGTTTGAGTTAATGCTTCAAGGTTTTTTGGAATAAAGAGTTGTTAAAACCTTGTTTTATAAGCATTATTGTTGAAGCCATTGGTTGTGTGAAGAACTTGAGTTAGGGTTTTGCAAAAGAACATGAGTATAATTATTATGTGAAGATAGTTTTATAAGCATTGTTTTTGAAGTGAGTTGTTGAGCAAAGAACTTGAACTATGGTTTGAAAAGAACATGAGTATCATTTTTATGTGAGATTTTTGTTGAGTATTATTGATTTTTTTTTGAGTTGGTTGATATATGCTTGGACTAGGGTTTTTGAGCAAGGGTTGCTTCATTGAGTTATTGGTTGAGTAAAGTTTATTGAGCCTAGTCAAGTGGTTGTGTGAATTGATTGTTCAAGTTCCATAAAAAAACTATTCTATATTCTGATCTGAGTTGAAAAGTGATTGAGCATTGAGTATAGAACATATTGGGTCTCTAATAATTCTCTCTATGTTTCTATGAGATTTGGACAAGTTCTGAGTGAGCTTGTTGAGAAAATTTGGACAAGTTCTAAGTGAGATTTTTGAGCAGATTTGGACAAGTTCTGAGTGAACTTGTTGAGAAAATTTGGACAAGTTCTGAGTGGACTTGTTGAGCATATTTGGGCAAGTTCTAAGTGGAATTGTTGAGCAGATGTGAGAAATTTCTGAGTGGACTTATTGAGCAGATTTGAGCAAGTTCTGAGTGGACTTGTTGAGCAGATTGGAGCAAGTTTTGAGTGGACTTGTTGATCATATTTGAGCAAGTTCTGAGTGGACTTGTTGAGTATATTTTAGCAAGTTTTGAGTGGAATTTTTGAGAATATTTGAGCAAGTTCTAAGTGGACTTATTGAGCAGAGTTGAGTAAGTTCTGAGTGGACTTGTTGAGCAGAGTTGAGAAAGTTTTGAGTGGACTTGTTGAGCAAATTTGAGCAATTTTTGAGTGGACTTGTTAAGCAGAGTTGAGCAAGTTCTGAGTGGACTTGTTGAGTAGATTTGAGCAAGTTCTGAGTGGATTTGTTGAGCAGATTTATGCTAGATCGAAGGATTGAGTTTAGTACATATTTGAGATAGATATTTGGAGGTGACAGAGTAGAGAAAAATAGTAGTCTCCAATGGATAGAGATCCATTAGCCAGGGCAGTGAGTATAGGTCTTCTGAGTGGGGACAAAAGTCTTCAGTGGAGAGAGATCCACAAGCTAGCACAGTGGAGGCAGTAGTCTTCTAGAGGATCACCAGACAGAGCAGAGGAGGAGTTATCATGTGGATAAATATCCATAAAATTTATTTATGGGATTAGTATCTCCTTTGGAAAAACGTCCATAAATATTGTAATAGGGAAGGATTCCCAAGAGATTGATTGAGAAAATTTTAGTGAAATATTTTCTCCATGGAGTAGCCCACATTGGGTGAACCACGTAAATTGTGGTGTCTTTATTATGTATGGTGTTTTGTGCATTACTTGATTACTACCGTTGATATTGCTATCTATTCATTGCATAATATTTATTAGGAAAGAAAAGTAAAAACTGGTATTATACTGTTCACCCCCCTCTCAGTATAAGCTTGTGTTCTTCAATTGGTATCAGAGCAGGTTCCTTTAGAAGAGTTTAACAACTTGAAGGAAAATATAACAAGAACACAATGGATCCTAAGGATGTGTCCTCAAATAATTCAACACCAGTATTTGATGGAAGTGACTATATGTATTGGAGTATGATGATGAAGATCTACCTGATGGCACTTGACAATGAAATTTGGGAATCAGTGGAATTTGGATACGATCCCTTAATCAATACTCCTAAAAATAAGGAAGGTGAGATTTTACAACACTATAATTCAAAATCAATGAATACACTTGTGAGAGGTTTGTGTAGAACAAAGTCTATGAAAGTTATGCATTGTAAAACTATAAAATATATGTGGGATAAATTGTAAAATATATATGAAGGAGATAAAAGTGTCAAGAAAGCAAATATGCGAAATATCAAAGGACAACTTGAAGCATTAAGAATGAATGAAGATGAAAATATTAGTGCTTATCTAATTTGAATTGATGAGGTTGTTAATTATATGCAAGGACTTGGAATGAAGATGGATGAATCATATGTTTATGATAAAGTCTTAAGAAATCTTTCAAAAAGATTTAGTGAACATGTTTTTGCTATAGAAGTGTCAATGGATGGTGATACTTTGACAAGAGATAAATTGGTATGCTCATAGATTTTGAGATAAGAACAAAAGATCCTATTCCCCATAAGGATGCAACATTCAAAGCAATCAATAAGACAAAGGGTAAGAAGTTAGAATCAAGAAATGAGTCATCCAGTGATGAAGAAGCTAATTACAGTAGAAGAGATAAATATTCCAAAAGATCCAGAGATATAATATATGTTAAGTGTTTCAATTATGGAAAGTTTGGACATTTTGCGATAGATTGTTAAGAACCAAAGAACAACAATGGTGAATAAAAACATGATCATAGGTACAGGGAGTCAAAAATATATAGGCACCAAAATAAAAGTAAGGATGGACAAAGCATACAAGGAAAGAAGTTCTTTCAAAGATAAAAGAGGAGCTACTATGTGGATAAGGCAAGTAAGTACTCAAGTAATAGTGGTGCTAGTTGTTCAGAAAATGATAGATATGAAGTCCTATTTATGATTGAAGAAAAATAGTAAGTTAAGAAAAGGACTCCAGTAATTCTCAAGTGTTTTAGATGTGGTAACTTTGGACATCTTGAAGATGATTGTACAAGGGATTTTTATAGTTTTAGTGATGATGAATATGAGAATGCACTTGAAGGACCATAAGAAAATATTCTAATGGATTTAGAAGAAGAAGTAAGTGATCCTATAGAAGACAAGCCAAAAGAAACTAAATTTTTGGATAAAGGTAAACAAATATAGGAATATTCAGAAAAGGATGGTTATGATATCAAGGGAGAACTTATCTATGCCCTTGACACGGTAAAGAAAGAAAGAAAGAAAAACTCTAAACTTAAATTCTAGTTTCAATAATGTTATGAAGAGAGAAGATTGCTCATAGAGGATTTAGAATAATCAAAGGCTAAGGCAAAAAGGTTCAAGGATAAGTTAGAATCAAAGATACTGGAATGTGAGAAGTTAGCACAAGAAGTGACACTACTAAAAGATGATTTAGAAGTCTCCAAGATCAATATGAAAGGGTTTAAAAACAACTTTAAAAACTTGGATAAGTTCATCAAGAAACGCAAGACTACATCAAGCAATACAGGTCTTGGATTTGAACAAGTTCAAAAGAAATGGGAAGAAGAGTCAACTTCAAGTTTTGGAGGAGAAGAAACTTCAGATGAAGATACTTCAAAAGAAGACAATGTAAAAGAAAGTGAGACATCTAAGGATGAGTTATACTATAGATATTTCAACAAAAATATGAATAATACACAAAGAAGATATAGATGGAACAAAAATCATAATAGGAGACCAATGAGGTCAAGAAAAAAAAACTTCAATGGAAGATGCTTTTCATGTCATATGTTTGGGCACATGGCTTCATAATGCAGGACACATGAAAGACAGAAGTATGGGAACAAACAATATTTCCATGGGTATTGCTACTAATGTAATCAAATTGGTCACAAGGCAATGAATTGTAGGGTTCATAACAGAAGAAAATCTGGCTTCACTAGGAGAAATTCTAAAATATTTGCACCTCCAAGGAATAATAACATTAAGTTTTATAAGTGCAATAATGATGGTCACACAACAAAGTGGTGTAGAGCAGACATTCCAGAAACAGGTATGAACAGGAATATGAATAGGAACATGAATATGAACAAGAACAAGAACATGAACATGGACATGAATAGGAACAAGAACAGGAACATGAACATGAATATAAATAGGAACATGAGTAGTAACAGGAACATGGACATGAACAGGAATAGGAACATGGATATGAATAGGAACAAGAACAAGAACAAAAATGTATACATGGACATGAACATGGACATGGATAGAAATAGTGAGAGGAATCAAAAAATTTAGATAAGAAGAAAATAGGATAAATATAAAGAACTGTGATTTTTGGGAGTAGAAATACTCCCACTCCAGAATTAACCACCTCAATAGAAGGTGGGGGAGGGGCTAAGCTAAGAGGATCATTCTTAGCCTTGAGCCCCTAAGGTGACCCTTTTACATTAATGTCAAATGGGGAGAGATTTGAGTAATGGTGAGAGATTTGATTTGAGAGAGCATTGAGCTAGGGGGAGCAATGTACCAGGGGGAGCATAACAAAGGAAAAGTCAAGTTTTTAGTAAATCATAAATGACAAAGGGGGATATTGTTGGAAATTTTGATCTTATTTAGTTGTCATTGATGTTAAGGTGAAAAATCATCATTAATACTATGGAGCACACCATAAATAACACCAGGAACAATACGAAGAGTTGAAGAGAAATTTAGAAAAATAATATTTTATGATGGTTTATGGTAAACCTAGGATGGAAGATTAAAATGTTTCACTAAAATCATTATAGTTGGCAAAATAATATTTTATGAGGGTTTATGGTAAACCCACGGTGGCAAAATATATTACATTTAAAGGTTTAAGTTTAAACCCAAAGTTAAAGTTTATAAAAATAATTTATAAAATTTAAATTCCTTAGAATTTAAATAATTTATAAATAATAAAGGTGGTAGCATCGATGTCATGCAATAAAAGGAAGCGCCAACGTCCAAGCAACAAATGAATTTGTGTATAAATAAATGCCAAGGAGGCATTCAAAATTCATCCCTTCGATTGATTAATGTATGTGATAAAAAGTGAAAGGTTTTCATGCTTGTTGATCGTGAGGAAGAAGACAAGAAATTTCACTTGTCTTTAGCGCTAGGTAGAGGAAAAAAGAGGAAGGGCACATTGATTGAAATGCATAGGACATGGTGGTTCATTAGCAATGCATGTTTTGCAAATCCGTTGGGAGCTGAGGAAGCACACGATCAATTCACATGGAGTGGTGTGTCTTGGGCACCAAGGGAAGTTCATTTTGTACATGGTTTTTGCATGCCAATCGAGGACAAAGAAGATGAAGAGTGCTTAGGCTCTTAGCCGTGCGTCTAGTGCATGCAGTGGTTATAGATATGGATAGAGTGCTCACTGAGGCAAAGAACATGGGTTCGAAACCCACTAAGAGGCAAATGTAACTTTTTGATAATTAATTTTTGCCTAAGGTTTTTCAAAGGATATTGTGAAATAATAAGGGTTTGTGAAAAGTTGTGTATTTCATTTATGTTATTGTTGGAATTATAAGGGTTTGAGAAAGGTTGTTGATTTGATATTTTATTATGGAGTATTAAGGATTAATGTGAGGTTTTTTTTATTTATGAAGTGGTTTATATCTTTGGACCCATAAAGGATGTTGATTTGATTTTTATCAAATTTTCTCTTTCCATTAAAATAAATTAAAGAGGTTTGAATTAATTTTTGGTGGATGTTAAGTTTATTCTAGTTGGGAGTTTATAAGGTGTTATTGGATAAATATTTTATGTATGTTGATGGTTGTTTTGAAAGGTGGAGTGATAAGATGTATTTGAGTATTTACATTATATGTGAGAAAGATTTATCTTCTAACCTCTTTGATATTGGCATAGAAGTTGTTGTAGTTGTGGCATATTTATGAGATCCATTCATCATCAAGAAAAATGTATGAGCACATTCTTCCATAGTTGAGTTGATTGATAGGTTTTTTGGAAAATAAGTTTGGAGTGAAAAAGACTTGATTAGGGTTTCATTTTCGAGAGTGTTTGAATTAATGCTTCAAGGTTTTCTAGAATAAAGAGTTGTTGTTAAAACCTTGTTTTATAAGCATTATTGTTGAAGCCATTGGTTGTGTGAAGAACTTGAGTTAGGTTTTTGCAAAAGAACATGAGTATCATTATTATTTGAAGATAGTTTTATAAGCATTGTTGTTGAAGTGAGTTTTTGTGCAAAGAACTTGAACTATGGTTTGAAAAGAACATGAGTATCATTGTTGTGTGAGATTTTTTGTTGAGTATTGTTGAAATATTTTTGAGTTGGTTGATATATGATTGGACTAGGGTTTGTGAGCAAGAGTTGTTTCATTGAGTTATTGGTTGAGTAAAGTTGATTGAGCCTTGTCAAGTGGTTGTGTGAAGTGATTGTTCATGTTCCATGAAACAAACTATTCTATATTCTAATTTGATTTGAAAAGTGATTGAGCATTGAGTATAGAACATATTGGGTCTCTAACAATTCTCTCTATGTTTCTATGAGATTTGGACAAGTTTTGAGTGATCTTGTTGAGCAAATTTGGACAAGTTCTGAGTGATCTTGTTGAGCAGATTTGGACAAGTTCTGAGTGAGCTTGTTGACCAGATTTGGATAAGTTATGAGTGAGCTTGTTGAGCAGATTTGGACAAGTTTTGAGTGAACTTGCTGAGCAGATTTGGACAAGTTCTAAGTGGACTTTTTGAGCATATTTGGTCAAGTTTTGAGTGGACTTGTTGAGAAGATGTGACAAATTTTTGAGTGGACTTGTTGAGAATATTTGAGCAAGTTCTGAGTGGACTTGTTGAACAGATTTAAGCAAGTTTTGAGTGGACTTATCGAGCAGATTTGAGCAAGTTTTGAGTGGACTTGTTGAATAGATTTGAGCAAGTTCTGAGTAGACTTGTTGAGCATATTTGAGCAAGTTCTGAGTGGAATTGTTGAGTATATTTTAGCAAGTTGATGAGCACCAGAAATGCTCATTTTATATACATGGTTAAGGAGAAGTATCATTGGTTCAATTAGCATATGAGATGTATTTTATATAACTTATGCATATAATTGATAGAAAATCCGGTATTATGCTTGATTGGTGTTTTTAATGGGAAATGTGTATAAATGCAGGTTTTATTACTAATATGGTTTTTTCCAGTCTACATCCACTTGGACCTGGCATACTTCTGCTTTCAAAGACTAAGGCATGAGAGCAAGTGCCTTCCTCTTCAAGGAAGGTGCCCAATAGAATTAGGTGCCTTCCTCTTCAAGGAAGGCATCCAATAGAAATAGGCGCCTTCCTCTTCAAGGAAGGTGCCCAGCAGAAATAGGTGCCTTCCTCTTCAAGGAAGGTGCCCAGCAGAAGTAGGTGCCTATAAGGAAGGCACCCAACAAAAGTAGGCGCCTTCCTCATGAAGAATGCGCCTCCATGCCTTCATACTTTGCAAGATTTACCAAGTCAACTTTGACTGGTTGACCAAGGACTATGGAGGAGGTTGCACGTGAAGACAAAGGAGATCTATTTTAATCATGCATTTATTAAATAGAATAAAGTGTTTGTTATTATTATCAACCGATTGGCCAGTTGACCTTGTAAAGCTCTTAAAGCATATTATTATTTTTAGGATGCATTAGTTTAGGAGTTGTTGTTATGTACACCCAAGGATGTTTATATTTATCCTTCTGGTGAATGAACATACTTTAAAATAGAAGAATAAAATATGTGTAGAATAAATTGTAACTAAATCACATCACGTGATTAAAATAGATTGATTTTTTATTGTAATGAGATCTGGCTGCACTTTATATAAAGACACAGGCCAAAGGAACAGAGGGATGCATGATTAATTTTACACAGAACTTATTTTATTTTATTTTTTAATTAATTAGGAGTGCAACTCCTCTTATTCAAGCAAGCTCTACATAGCTAGCCGGGCGGACTATCTCGGGAGCTTAGGCCCACTCCCTACGATAGTCCTCCATCGTTTAATTTGTGCATTTGATTTTTGTAGATTAGTTTACTGCTTTATTTGATTTCAGTTGTGTGTGTTTATTTCCTCGCATTTTATTTCCACATTTTATTTCCAACACTTTACTTTTTGTTTATAATTTATTTATTTCATTTTTCGCACTTAGTTTATTTGGTTTGGCTGGAATCCAATTACACAAACCTCCCCACCAAACTAAATAAGGTACAACCAGATTTGTTCCCCAACACTGCAGGCATATACTGTGCATGACACTCATAAGTTTACGGACTTACCGGATTGATAATTTATGGAAGAGAAATGAATTTTTTCGAAACGTAATTTTTGCTCACCATTTTGGTGTCGTTGTCGGGGAGTGTCTAAACTGTAGTGTTCTGATTTACAGGTCAGATAAAAATCCAATTTAAAATTACCTATAGATATTTTACCTCAGAAGTGTGAGTCCACCAAGGGCCTTTTTATAAGGCCAAAAATAGTTGTTGGCACAGTCAGATCCGAATCCCATAGGCAATTGTTTATATTTTTTTAGCTTCTCAGGTAAACGTGGGAATGAACCTGATGTACCAAATTAAGTGTAGAAGTAGGAATAAAATGCGTTGTTGAAAAAAATTAGAAAAATCTGGAATTGAAGGATTTCCATCATATTTTCAATGGTTCCAAGAAATCAAAATAAAAAGCACAACCCAAGTCTGATTTAAAATTTTTAGGGATGTGTTTTTATACAGAAACCTGTAGACACCAAAACAGCACCAATCCGATTATGTGACAACAAGCACTGATCAAACTAACACACAACCCCCAGGGCAGCCCTCAGAGGTTAAACAGTGGTTCTAACCACTCACACAATAGTTTTGCAAGTCAAAAATCAATTTGGCACCTTTTAGACACTTTATTGCTTATTCGTCCCACCCAGGGACGAGTGCGGGTTTTTACTCGTCCTACCCAGGGACGAGTGCGGATCGATACTCGTCTCACCCAGGGACGATTACCAGCGCTCGCTTTGGGGTGGGACGAATGTCAGGTTTGACCGGCAAAAAGTCAGATCTCGGCATATAACAACTCAGAACTGCCACTTAGCTTTTCCCGCATGACATAGGAGTGCGAGTGAGTTCTTTTGACAACTCATATCTGCCAATTGACTCTCCCTTCACCGCATGGGAATGAGAGTGAGCTTTTTAAGACAACTCGGATTTGCCACTTAGCTATCCCTTCATTGCATGGGAGTGCAAGTGAGCTTTTCTAAAACATACAAAGACATGCACAGAGACAGTTAAGCAACCCTTAATCAAGAAGAAGTCTTCTTTTCACACAAAAAGCATTCATGCAAAGAAACACTTTTGCATGTTAATTCAAAGAGACCCCTTGGGTCTATAAAATGGTGAGTTTCCTCACCCAAAAGATATACAGAGAAGGAGCATTTTGAGCGACGAAGTGCTGCTAATTCATTTACTTGCGATTTGTGTTTTCAACATCCATAATCTCTTAATCGAAAGAGAGGTTATTGGGTGACTTTTGAAGGCACGAATCAAGAACCAACACCGATTTTTTTGACCACAATATTCTACCAATTTGCCGACAACACATCACATCAGGTTTCGGACCCATCCTAAGCGGATTGGTGTCGAAGCAAAGTTTCACCCGCGGGTGGTTTGCCTTCGGGCACCCCCCCGCTTTATTTCTTTTATAGTATTTAGCTAGTTTCATGTTTATGCTTTTGTCAAGTCTTCATTTCATTTAGATTCATTTTAATCATAGTTAGATTTATCTTTTATTTTTCATACACAGGTGCTACCGATTCTTTGTTTGTTTCTTTGAACGCAGATTTGCAGCATTAGAGGAGCAGCGAGGAATCTACCTTTACCAACGCAAGCGGCGACGACGTTTTGGTTCGCCCATCTTATATGTGGGCACGCGGAAGAAGGAATTCTGAAACAAGTTGTAAAAGAGCAATATTTAACGCTCCTATCCCCTAAAAAGGAAGGAGACGCATTGTAACACGAATTTGCAAAGCATATCAATAAAAGGGCCGATTTTTATATTGCTTTAATATCTTGTGTTCATGTTCTTCCTTTTTATGCAATTTTCAATAACATAGGGTTTAAGCGTTATTTTAGTTTCATTTACATTGCAATTTTAGTTTATCCTTTTTGTTTTCGAAATCTCGTGTTTTCAATGGCGATCACGGTGGGACCTCTGTCCTCTATTTTTTTTAGGTTAAATTACTGATCTAAAATTGCTTGTTTTTTTATAGGTACCTATTTTTCAACATCCGACTGTTATTCGTCTCTGCAAGTGACGATTACAGAATTGGTATTCGTTTCACCCCGGGACGAATAAACTATTCGTTTCACCCTGTGACGATTACGGTTCTGATATTCGCCTCACCCAGGGACGAGTATAATTCTGTGCAATTTTTAGAGCAAATCAGAAACATCCGATTAGGCAGAGAAGAGGTAGGGGTTTTTACAGCTTCTGTCAAATTTTTGTTTTTCTGTTTTCTGGTTTTCGGTTTTGTATGGCTTAGGGAAAGATTTCTTTTCGTTTGCCTGTTTCAATTTTGCAAAATTAAAATGAACCCCACACATCACGTGGTATTTTAAACCAAGGCGTTGGTCGTAAAACCCCAACCCTTGAGCAAGACCAAAGGTGGATTCCATTATCACTTTGGCTTGAGATATTGCATCCATTACCTCGATCGCGACTGTTGCTAGACGTAAATCCTGACGAAAGCTGACCGAGTGTAGCTTGGGGTGATTCCCAGACACGCGAGGATAAGTCTTCTATGGTAGGTGTCATAAACAGAGTGATTCCCCTTCCGTACCGCCTATGTTCCACGTATCATCTGCTCTCACGTACCTATAGTCTCCCTCACGTAAGGGCGGGTATATAGAGAGGTTGGTATATCGGTCCGACAATGGTATATTGAAGGGGCGACCATTTTGGGAGTCATAAGAGCCTTCATAATTGCATTTAAACGTTTCACAAAAATTTTCAAAAACAAAACAAACAACAAAAACACACTAAACCAGATTTAGGGCACACTATTAATCTTTAAAAGAGATAATCATTGCTTGTGTGTGTGTATGCTATTTTCTGTTTAGACAAAAAAAAATCATAAAAAGAATTTTTGCATTTTTAGGTTAGCATTACCATGGTGAATACTCGTAGCCAAGCCCAATCACGGGCAGAAGCTACAGAAAATGCACCAAGAGAGACAAATCGTCTCCGATATAGCCTTGAAGACTTAGTCATCCCGCCTCGACGGTAGGGTATACCAGTTAGTTCACACCATGCAGAACATGGCTCTAGAGGTCCCTCCTTGAGGGGCACTCCAACCCATACAGTTATAGAACATGGTTCTAGAGGCCCTTCCTTGAGGGGCTCTCCAAGTCAGGCCTTCAATAGACGAGAATTTAGAACCCCTTCCCTAAGGGAAACTCATGAGCAACAAGAATCTTTTCAAGACAATAACCTATATATACCACCTGGTCTAAGCACGAGGCCTCCTTTGGAAGTTCATTTTGGATGGCCTAGTGATGAAGCATTGTGTACTGCTATGGAACAACAAAGGGTCCAAAAGGAAGAACCATATGATTTTGTGGTTCCTAATTTACCCCCAATTAATGTCAGACATAGTAGACCATATCCAGAACAGCAGGTTCTCCCTACAGGGCAAGACAATTCTGCCCGCACTTTTTATGCATATCATAGAGAGAGAGAGGAAGATCACTACATTCCTCCAGAACAGTATCCAGTGCCGAAACGATGCACGTCTGCACCTCCTTTATATCCAGATCGCTTATTGAGACCAGAGTTTCAAGTTAATGCGGCCAACCTCGACAGAGGGAAGCAACATATAGGGGTCTCAGAGCACCATGATCGAAACAGATATGTAGGAGAGACATCTAGGCCTATTAAACAAGAGACAATAGAACAAAATGACTTGGCATTTACACAACTAGCCACCCGCCAAGCACAAATCACGCGGCTTAGGCAAGAACAACAGGAATTAGAACATTTGTGTCGCCTTGATCAAGAGCGCATTCAGCGTCAGACAGCTGAATTGCTTCACAACCATGCGCCTGAGAGGGCCCCAGTCCCTCGCGCACAGCAATCTGAGATGTATGTGAGGCACAACCCCTTAGTGCGAGACAGGTCTCCACGACTTCAGCAAGCACTACCTCCAAGACCTCTTAGACCTGAGCGGGAGGCCATTCCCCGCAACCATGATGGGCATCCTCCGCGGGCACCCGTCCATGTTTACAGGCCTAGGCCAAACACTCCTCAAGAAGATTATGAGGATTATTACCAAGAAGAAGAGCGGGCTGAAATGCCCTATCAAGGCAGAAGGGATGCTACCCATTTATCCATTCAAAGGCCTCAAGTTCCCCGCAACCCACAAGCGGGAACAAACCAAGGAGGAGGAGATTACATCCTCTGATGCATACAAAGTGTTGTTAGAATGCTTAGAGACTATGGAACTCAAGACTGGTGGGCCCCAAAAGCCTACCTTACGCCAACTCCGTAGTCATCCGGTGCATCCATCAGTGCCAACACCTCCATACCCCGAACATTTCAAGCTGCCCCAGTTGGCACTCTTTAAAGGGGATGAGGATGCTCAAGAGCATGTGACATGATTTTTGAGCCAATGCTTTGGTATACAAGACAATGATGCATTGCTATTGAGAACATTCATAACCACATTCGCAGGATCTGCCTCGGATTGGTTTACCCATCTACCGAAGCATAGCATCTACAACTTGGATCAACTAGTGGACGCGTTCCTAGAACGTTTTGCTTTCAATACAAAGAAAAAGGCGTCACTCAGTGATCTAGCTAGCCTCAAAAAGTATGAGGAGGAGTCTATGGTAGCATATGGGAATCGGTGGAGGACGGTGCTTTCAAAGCTGTCCTACCTCCCTCCTATGTCCGACCTAACTCAAATGTTCGCAAAGAGCTGTTTGCGATCGATCTCTGTGCTATTGCAACTACAGCAATACGCCACTTTAGAAGAAGCTCGGCGCAAGCTAGACGTATCGAAGAGATCAAGATACAGGATGGCAAAATTGCCAAGCCTAAGAAAAAAGAGTGGAACAAGAGCACCAAAATAGGGAATACGCAACAAAAACCCACCGCGGTCAATCAAGTTGCTATTAATGTCCCTACGCCTGCCCAAGCAACACAGCCTCCAAAGGCTAATTATCAGGCGGTGCCTCACAATAATTATGAGAAAGATAACAAAAAGCAGGATCAAAATCAGCAGCATCGCCCCAAGCGACAATTTACACCATACACTGAGTCTAGGGATTCCTTGTTTGACCGTTTGTCAGTGGCAAACTTGATTAATCTGCCAGATATTCCAACAATTGATCCCAATGCGCCAAAGCCTAAGGGGTATAGAGAGGATATTTTCTGTAGATTCCATAGAAGGAAAGGGCATGACCTTAATGTCTGTTGGACGTTTAAAGGTTTAGTGCAAGATCTCATTGATAATCACACATTGGTAGTGGATAACCCCATCGCACCCAACAACCAACAAATGGGTGTTTTCAAAGATCCTTTACCCACACATGATGCACAAACAAAACCTCTGCATGTCAATGAAGTGCAACAGAGTTGCCCCATGGAGGGGTATGTTGGGATGATTAGCATTGTGACAAGAAACAAGAGACACCCAGGAGTTGTCCCCGCGACAACCACTAGGGAAGTTCCATCCACATCACAACATCAACCGAATCCTACACAGTTGCCTCCGCCTAGACCCAATGGCCACGATTCGAACTAGACTTACTCAAAGTCTACGGACCACATCGGCTAGGCTCTCCATTTATGAGCTTATTCAACAATCGATGCCCCATCGGGAAGCTCTTATGGAGATATTAAAGGCAATTGAATTGCAACCCCACGAAGCGGATTCGTTCAACAATTTTGTGGGGCATGTCAAACAGTGTACTGAACCAGTCATTACCTTCAGGGAAGATGAGCTAAAAATGGTGACTGGAGATGTAGCGGATCCACCCCTGCACGTTATTGCACGGGTCAACGGGACTCCATACAAACGGGTGTTGATAGACACTGGTTCGTCCAGTAACCTTATTACAACCGCTGCACTCGAAACATTTGAAACTACCAGCCTCTCACATTGCACCTTCCACTTATACCCTTCGAGCATTTAATGATGCGATATGCTCGATGAGCTTGGCACAATTGTCCCGCCCATACAAGTGGGACAAAAGACCATTCATACGTTGTGCCACATTTTAGAAGGTGAGATGGCTTACAATATCTTGCTTGGGCGGCCTTGGATCCGGGATATGAAGTGTGTCCCTTCAATTGCTCATCAATGTTTGAAGTATACATTTGAAGGACAAGTGCACGTGGTCCCCACAGATTTGGAACCTTTTAAGTATTGCAACTCAGTGCAAATCATGCCGCAGTCGACCCTTCCTTCAACGCATGTGGATTTCCAGTTAAATCCATCTAAACGGGGTCCGACTAAGCAAGAATCTCCATCACCAAGTCAATCAAATTCTCAGGCAGGATCATCTTCTTCATCCAGTCCTCCCACAACGACGCCACCTACGGTGGCCACTCCAACGGACAAAGGAAAGAAGCCCCTGGAAACGGAACCACCTTTAGTCTCCAACATCTCTACAGAAGAGACGCCTAATAGAATGGAAGTTGAGACGCCTAGTTCACCCCACATGGAGTGGACTCAAGGAGAACTCCCATTCGCTTCCCCTCAATCGCCAACGATTACTGTTGAGATGTCTAACACGGGCATGGGGGAGTACATAGTGCGCAATGTTGTTGCAACGCCCACACTTCAGTCTATGCAAGACATGGGAAGACCTCGACTCCCCATAGGCTCCGTGGTTCCTTTAGGCTACCCACCTAATCAGACAAACTTTATTTTTGGGGGCCTGGATCATGGCGTTGAACCTTCCCAAAAAGAAGAGGAAGATGAAGATCCCTTTGTGGAAGATGTTAACTATCTGGCTAACCCCGACTTCGCATTACGATATCTTAGCCAATGCAATTGGCATGGATACGGGTTAGGCCGGTATGAACAAGGAATGCGTGTTTTGTGCCAACCAAGATACCAAATGCCTTATGATAAGTCAGGAGTAGGGTTTAATCACCCTTTGCCCCTCGACATCTTGGTCAAAAACATGCAAGGCCTAGGGATAGGCAACAAGGATGGGTTGGCATCAGATCCATATGCCAATCCAAATACAACTTATACATTGGGGGATTATTTCCCATTACAAACAAATAACCTTGTTGACCTCAACAACCCTTTCCCTCTGGCCGAACAAGGAGAAACCTCATGGACTCACCCACAAGGGGAAGATGGACAAGACCACGAAGGGTCTTCTAAAGATGAGTCAGAGTACGATCATTCGCATGAATATCCAATGAATGACGATCAAGAAAGCTTCTTGATGATGTTCCCATTGAATGATCCTAGTGAGCATAGGCTACCTCAACAACAACAAAATCCTTTGGACATAGATGACATGTTTGAACACTTACACATAGATCCAAGACCTAGGAGGCATTTCAACCTGGCATAGTTATAGCAATTACTGCACCCGCCACTCCAGGCATACAACGAGCATCTTTCGCCTGGAGACCCTATCAAACCATCTATACCTAGGGCAGACCCTGTTTGCAGGTCCGCGCATAGGGCTGATCCCTTTGTGCCAGTGCCTACAGAGCCAGATCCAAAGCACCAAGAACATCTAGAATGTCAAAGTTGTCACATTTGCGGTAATGGAGATTACAATCATTTCATCAACATGGTCTCCATTGACTTGACCGCCCCCATCCATGATCCAGCCAATCCAACATGATTATTGCATCTAGACATAGAGGCTATTGATTGGGATCGCGCTGACACACCACCATCTCCATCGAGTATTGGCCTTGCGGTGGGATGTTTCATTTCACTCCAGGATAGACTCAGGATGTCTTCCATGTTGAAGAGGAACTTGACGTTCCTAATGACGATCTTAATTCAGCAAACGATATCCATCTGATCCCAATTCCACACCAGTTGGAAGACGGATCCCATATGTCAGTTGAAGCAACGACTGATGTAGACATCGGCACAGATCCAATGAATCCATGGATTCTCAAGCTGGGGGTAAGTCTTTCCCCCGAAGAGCGAGCCGATTATGTTGCCCTTCTTAAGGAAAAGAAGGAGGTTTTTGCATGGTCATACAAGGATATGCCGGGACTAGACCCACAACTAGTCACGCACAATTTAACGCTTGATCCGACAATCAAGCCAATCAAGCAAAAACTACGCAAGATGCATCCAACAATGGCCTTAATGGTAAAATATGAGTTACAAAAGTTGTTGGATGCCCAGTTTGTCATCTATGTGGATTATCCGCCATGGTTGTCTAACATGGTTCCTGTCAAGAAGCCCGACGGGAGGATTCGCATATGCACTAATTTTTGAGATCTTAACAAAGCGAGTCCTAAGGATGATTTTCCTTTACCAAGCATCGACGCATTGGTAGACGCTACAACGGGCCACGAAATGCTTTCCCTTATGGATGGTTTCTCAGGATACAATCAGATTCGTATCAATCCTGAGGACCAACTAAAAACGGCATTCACAACGCCTTGGGGGACATTTTGCTATAAGGTTATGCCTTTTGGCCTTAAAAATGCCGGAGCCACCTACCAACGTGCCATGACATACATCTTTCATGATTACATGCACAAAACTTTGGAAGATTACATGGATGATTTGTTGGCCAAATCTCTTTTGCGCCCAGATCACATCGGTGACTTGAGTAAGGTCCTTGATCGCCTCATTGAGCATAAAGTCAGATTAAACCCCAAGAAGTGCGTCTTTGGCGTCACCTCTGGAAAGCTCTTGGGTTTCATAGTCTCCAAATGAGGAATTGAGGTTGATCCAAACAAAGTCAAGGCAATCCTTGAAATGCGTCCCCCAACCACCATCAAGCAGCTCAGGAGTCTGTAGGGAAAGGTTGCATCGATCAAGCGCTTCATAGCACAGTTATCTGACAAATGCCGACCCATGAATAAATTATTGCATAAAGGGGTCACATTTCATTGGGATGACGAGTGCCAGTCAGCCTTTGACGACATTAAATAGTACTTGGCTTCGTCACCGTATTGGCACCACCTAGACCAGGAGTGCCATTCTATTTATACATCTCAGCCACTGAGGTGGCACTGGGCGCCATGCTGTCCCAGAAAAATGAACTTCACAGAGAACAAGCTACATACTATCTTAGCCGCACCCTGGTCAGTTATGAACTTAACTATGCATATGTTGAAAAGCTCTGCTTGGCAGTGGTGTTTGCTACCAAAAAGCTACGCCACTACATGCTTAGTAATAAGACGTATGTTGTGTCTAAGGAGAATCCATTGCGATACATGATGAGTCGTACTTATCATAGTAGCCGCACGACGAAATGGATCATGTTGTTGACGGAGTTTGACATAGAGTTCATTGGACAGAAATCTATAAAAGGTCAAGTCATCACCGATCAACTAGCCGAGGCTCCTCTTGAAGATGATCAGCCTCTGACTTTTGAACTACCTGATGATGGGGTCTTCCATGTTTCGTAGTCACCAGATTCTGATGAGCCTGAGTCACAGGTCGACATAACCCTATTCTTCGATGGTTCTAAATGTGAGCAAGGGGGTGGTGCGGGAATTGTATTCTTCACTCCACAAGGTGCTCCAATGCCCTTGTCATTTAAATTAGACTTCCCATGCACCAACAACAATGCAGAATACGAAGCCTTGCTCATAGGTCTTCAGACAACAATCACCATGAACATTAAACGATTGAACATCTTTGGTGATTCGTTGTTAATTGTCAATCAAGTAAAGGGGATATACCAATGTAAATGTCCAGTTTTGTGGTCTTATAAAGTCCTTGTGGACAAATTCCTGGCACAACTTGAATGGTATGACATCGAGGCACTCCCTCGATCATCAAATCATTTTGCGGATACTATGGCCTCCTTGGGGTCACTCATCCCGCAAGACCCTTCTGGTGAAATGACAACCATTCAGGTTACAACATTATCGCAATCTACGATGGAGCGTGCAAGCTCTGATCTGACGCCAGGAATCCACATGATCCAGATTGAACCATCTCTGGATAAGTTCTCTCGAATTCGAGATTGTTTGATTCAAGCCAACTAGGGGTCCTTGTTCTCCCCAACCCCTCTTACTAGCAACACCACGTTGTTTTTACAAGTTCTTTCCTGCTCAGCTTTTGTTCGGGATAGACTTCAAGAGGGATTGGCCGTTCATACTATCGAGGTTTCTGATCAGCAAGATTGGTACACACCCATTCGGGATTACCTCAAGCTAGGTAATCTCCCACTTGGATTGACACAAGCCACGAAAAGATCATTCAAACAGAAAGCGGCAAAGCATGTCTTGTTAGGAGACATTTTGTATCGTCAAAATTATGAAGGAATCCTCCTTCGTTGTTTGGACCAGCAAGAGTCCGCTTGGGCGATCACCCAAGCTCACGATGGTACATGTGGTGGCCACTTCAGCGGTATGGCCATCGCAAAGCGCATTCTTCGCATGGGTTATTATTGGCCATCTTTAGAGCGAGATTGTTGCGCATATGTGAAGAAGTGCGTGAAGTGTCAACACCATGCTAATTTGACACACGTACCTTCTCAGGCCTTGCAACCGATCCAATCGGTTTGGCCTTTTTCGTAGTGGGGCTTTGATCTAATTGGAAAGATCTCCCCTGCATCGTCTGGTCGTCACACGTTCATTTTAACGGCCACAGAGTACTTTACCAAATGGGTGGAAGCAATTTCGCTGACCACTACGACTGGAGCCCGCATTGCGGAGTTTATTTTACATAACATCATATGTCATTTTGGTATTCCATCCAAAATAGTCTCGGATAATGGGACACCATTCAAGAATAAAGATGTGCGTGCTTTGACCACAAAGTACAAGATTCAGCATAGCTTTTCAACACCCTATTATCCGTAGGCAAATGGGCAAGCAGAGGCGTCAAACAAAATGCTAGTCGCCATTCTCAAAAAGATAGTTGCAGACAATCATAAAGACTGGCACATTCAGATCCCGCTTGCCCTATGGGCTTATCGCACCAGCATTCGAACGCCCACTAGGGCAACTCCATTTTTGCTGGTGTATGGCTCCGAGGTAGTCATGCCTTTTGAGTTGGAAATTCCTTCCCTACGCATTTCAATGCAAGAGTTCATCGATGATGACACTACGCGGCAGGCCCGGTTAGATCAACTGACGTTGCTCGACGAACGACGCGTTAATGCTCTCGAGCATTTGCGTATCTATCAAGAGCGACTTAAGAAAGCATACAACATGAAAGTCCACCTTAGGGAATTTTAGGTTGGTGACTTGGTCTTAAAAGAGAACCAACAGAATTCTAATTTGCCGTCCCATCTTCGGGATAAGTTTGCAACAAACTGGTTAGGTCCTTACATCATTGACAGTAAAATAGGACCCGGAACATACCGGCTTGCCTCTCTTGAAGGAATCAAGGAAACAGAACCCTTGAACATCATTCATTTGAGGCCATTCCACAGCTAGAGAGCCATAGTCCAACAAAAAGCTCCAAGGATTACCACAATCGCTTGGTCAACCCAAAAAGCTCCAAGGATTATCACAATCGCTTGGTCAACCCAAAAGCTCCAAGGATTATCACAATCGCTTGGTCAACCCAAAAGCTCCAAGGATTATCACAATCGCTTGGTCAACCCAAAAGCTCCAAGGATTTTCATAATCGCTTGGTCATCCCTAAATGCCCCAAAGGTATCTATAAACCCTTTGGTCAAACCAAAAGCTCCAAGCGTTACCATTACTGCTTGGTCAACATAAATATTCAAAAATCAACAAAAACAACACAAAAATCAAAAATTACAAAAACATTTGCATTTCAATTCCATGCATTCTCATAAAAATCAAAATCACAAAAACAATTGCATTCCAATTCCATGCATTCTCATAAAAATCAAAATACAAAAATATAGGTTACATTAAGCATTGCATCCATACATTGCATACTTCGATAGGTCATACAAGTCAAAAGCACCATAGACAGTCATTATTTGGCAATTCCATCATTTCCACATCAAATCCATTTTCATAAACGCATACATCCAGCATATCACCCTTTTATTTTAGCATCGTCAGTTGTCGCCTAATGTATATAGGGTTTTCGTCATTCAGATGTCTTTAAATTTCTAGCCAAAACTGTACAGAGTTAAACAGATTTTACACGGGAAAGTTTTACTTGGACCACACCTTGTTACGTAGCATCCCAACACAAATTAACACACATATAAAAAAATTCCTAAGTTGTGTGAACGAAAGATGAAACCTGCACCGTAATCCCGGTTACCATAAGCGAAACGGCTATCTTGCTTATCCCCCCGTGCGAATGACCCTAGGAATGCTGAGAGTTGGCAAAAGGACAAGCATCCTCCCTACCCAATTCCCCATGAATCCCAAGTTCTCAAAAGTTGCAAAAACATCAAAAATTTGCAAAACGTCAAAACACTAAAATTTGACATCCTACAGTGCACACATCAAAAGGCACAAACAATAGTGATTCTCGTCACTCCATATTCAAATCCCTTGCTCAAAAAAAAAAAAAAAAAAAGACGAGTACTATCATAAAAATAAACAGTGATTTTATCACTACAAAAGAGCAAGTATCCCAATACAATTGAAGAAAAGAAGGGAGTCGAACTTGAATCCCTGGAACTCTCAGCATTTCGACAGGTCATGAGGCAAGCTTCAGTACCGATTTGGTTGATAGCCTATTGGTCACTGGCGGTAAACCTCCCGCATGACGATATATCTGTCACATTAACTTGTGTGCAGATCAATGTTTGCATGTGGATGAGCTAGCTTATGGTATCCTAGATAACATCGCAGATAAATCTGACTAAATACAATAAAGGAGTTAGTGGAGCTAATTAGGTGATCCTCAGTACAGGTTCGGTTGAAAGCCCATCTGGCACTCGGCGGTATCCTGATGAATAACACATAAATGAACTCAATTGCACACACAGGGATGTGAAATAACTTGGTTAAATTCAAGTCGGATTTATACCTGGTTCAAAAGTCTTGCGAGATAAATGTACAGTCTTGGCTAGTTAGTTAAAAATATCTGCATCTCAAAAAAGCTTAACTACATTTTCAAATAACCGATACATTTCATTCCATACATCACCATCAAAAAATAGACAAAATACAAAAACAAAGTTTCCACATGCACAAGCATTCCACAAAGTTATCCCATTACTATAGCAAGTCAATCCAATCTTGTACAGTCTATGGTGCATCGACAAATCATCAATAATTCATTTCATTCATTCCATATGCATACATCATACAAATTAGAATCATCGCATTCATAATTGCATATGCATACATCAATGTAAAAACATGCACATAAAAATAAATCATGAAAAATGATAAACACCAAAAAGAATCATCTGTATATATATCATAACAAAAATTGCCCGTAGGCTACAGTGCACTAGTCCTCAGACCTCCCTCCCATCATCCAAAATCCCAAAACCCCCAGCCTAGGGCATCGGCCACCATGATCACGCAGGATCGGTGCGACGAGAGCTACCCCCTGTGGTATCCGTCCTTCCGAGACCTCTCAGGGCGACTGCTCGCCCCTGCATCCCGTCCACTCGCACCACCCTCCTCTCGTCGCCTGCATCGAGATGATGTCGACTGCTCCGTCCCGCTATCTCTCATCCTGTACGACGAGCCACTAGCCGGAGGCTCTGGTATTCGCCCACCCAGGCGGATGATCTCACCCTCCATCTTCGACCGATGCCGCCCCCACTCCGCCTCCCGTCGCCTCCACTCGGCCTCTCACCTATGGTAGTACGCGATGGCATCATCACGCTGTGCTAGCTGCACCCGTAGGAGATCCCTCTCCCGTGCAGCATCCGTATCCCCCGCCTGCTGGTGAGACGCAGCCCCTACGCTCCCCCGCCCTGCCAACTATGTCCGTAGGAGATCCCTCTCCTGCGTCATCTCTGTGAGCTCTCCATCCCGCCTCTGCAATAACCCCGTCAGTCATGCTACCTCAACGCGCAACCCCGCCTCTGTCTCCTCTGACCTCGCCTACTCTGGAGCATCCTGCATCTCCGGCTGCTCCTCCTCCCCAAAGTCATCTCCTACATCTGCTACCTCCACCATCTCTACATCAGCAGGAGCTCCCCAACCCTCTCCTGGTGCCTCTGCACCCTCTCCGCCTCCCGCTGCCTCAGCTCCTCCCAATGGTCCCTCACCTCGCCACTGTCGCAGCGTCCACCACTCCTGATACTCGACCGTCACTCCGACGTCATCTACGTCCGAAATGTCCAAAACTGTATCAGACTCCTCCCCCAATGGCTCGAGGATCGACGCAGCTAAGGTCCTCTCATCACTCCGACGTCGATAGACCATGGGTTCCCTAGGCAACCCCTGGCGTACCCCAAACTGTCGTGTCACTCGAAGGTAGTGGAAGTACTCCTACTCTGTCCCATGCCGCCCAATCACCCATCTCCCCCTCGAACCCATCGAAGCCAATCATCCACCTCTGGCCATGCGGGACAATCCCGATATGGCCTCCATACCACATCCCCAGGAGTCAGTCATGCAAAGGCATCTCTGTAATGGTCTACGTCTCCCGCAAACCGTCGACTCTGCCCTCGCTCCTCCGATCGATACCATAAAGCACCATACCCAATGTCCCTGTCCACCATGTCAGCTCGGGTAGTCCAGGGTAGCCCTCGTGGTCGCTCTACGGCTATATGCTGCCAGGCCCAGCACTGCAACAAGAAACTGCACCCAATCCCCTTTCGCCTTCGACAGCGGACCTCATACAACTCATCATACAACTGAGCCAAAAGCGTCTGGCCCCATCTCATAATCATCGGCTCTGTCATCGGACACTCCACTAACTGCCATACCACCTCCAATAGGTTCCATGGGAACCTCGCTCCTGACGAGTCTGGCAGGAGCATGTTGGAAATGAGGCTCATGAGTAATGCATGCCTCACTCCCAACATTCCCCTCGCATACCAATATCGCACCAAAATCCCCCCAATATGACAATCCAGCTCCGCCCTCTCCAACGAGGTCATCCCATCATCATCCTCTCCATATCCAAAATACCACGTCAGTACAGCCGTCCTCTGGCCCCGTGGCGTCGTCCGGATGGGGACCCCGTCTATCGAAATCCGGAGAATCCGATACACGTCCTCTAAGGTGACAGTCATCTCCCCTGTCGAAAGATGGAAGGTGTTCGTCCGAACATCCCATAGGCCGATCAATGTTGTAAGGTACGCCCGATCCGCCACAACTGCATCCAACCGAGCCACATGCTTGAGCCCTAGGGCATCAAGCCAATCCCAGTCCTCAGCTGTCAATGCCTCGCGGGCATTAGAAAAAATCGTCGGCACTCGATGTCGACTCTTCACCACCTGCACATCACAAAAAACAACAAACATCAAAAACATGCATCAAATTACCATCACATGTACAAAAATGCATAACTATACAGTAACATCTTTCATTCACATGTACATCCAAAAAAAAAAATTCATTCAATTTTCATCTTACATTTCATCAAAAACAACAAAAATTTGACATGGTTTACCTAAGTTTACCATTTCAAACAAAAAAAATTCATCTTTCATTTCATCAAAAAACGAC
This sequence comes from Wollemia nobilis, assembly GCA_028583015.1. Classification (NCBI taxonomy): domain Eukaryota; kingdom Viridiplantae; phylum Streptophyta; class Pinopsida; order Araucariales; family Araucariaceae; genus Wollemia; species Wollemia nobilis. The sequence continues at coordinate 2,249,645 of JAQPPZ010001031.1, read as the reverse complement.
AAAAATTTGACATGGTTTACCTACGGTTTTACCTAAGTTTACCATTTCAACCAAAAAAATTCATCTTTCATTTCATCAAAAAAAATTTGACATGGTTTACCTACGTTTTACTAAGTTTACATTTCAAAAAATTCATATTTTTCATTTTATCATAAAAAGACAAAAATTTGACATGGTTTACCTACGGTTTTACCTAAGTTTACCATTTCAAAACATAAAAAATTCATCCATTTTTCATTTTCAAAAAAAAAATTTGACATGGTTTACCTACGGTTTTACCTAAGTTTACCATTTCAAAAATTATTTTTCATTTTATTTATCAAAAACAAAAATTTACATGGTTTACCTAGTTACCTAATTTTACATTTCAAAAAAAAATCATACATTTTTAAAAAATTTGACATGGTTTACCTACGGTTTTACCTAAGTTTACCATTTCAAACAAAAAAATTCATCCATTTTTCATTTTTAATTTCATCAAAAAAGACAAAAATTTGACATGGTTTACCTACGGTTTTACCTAAGTTTACCATTTCAAACAAAAAAATTCATCAATTTTTCATTTTTTAATTTCATCAAAAAACGACAAAAATTTGACATGGTTTACCTACGGTTTTACCTAAGTTTACCATTTCAAACAAAAAAATTCATCCATTTTTCATTTTCTAATTTCATCAAAAAACGACAAAAATTTGACATGGTTTACCTACGGTTTTACCTAAGTTTACCATTTCAAACAAAAAAATTCATCCATTTTTCATTTTTAATTTCATCAAAAAAAAAAAAATTGACATGGTTTACCTACGGTTTCGACCTAAGTTTACCATTTCAAACAATTTTTTTTTTACCCATTTTCCATTTTTAATTCCATAAAAATAACACAAAATTGGGCATGGTTTACTTATGGTTTCGACCTAAGTTTTACCATTCACATCAAAAACAAAACATTTTTAACCATGGTTACCCTAAAAGTGTTACTCTAAGTTTCATTTTGGGTTTATCCTATGGTTTTCCATCTAAGTTTCCATCGGTTTGCATCCATGTTTCATTTGGTTTCATTCATTCACCTTTTAATTTAATTAATTAAGGTTTCATGTTTTAAACAAAAGAAAAACAACAAACAATAAAAACACATTTGCATTTTTCAAATTCAAACTCGAGGAGATAGTGCACTTACTGGTCTCGCCTCGGCTCCGCCGCTCGACGACCCGGTCTGTGCACTCATGGTGGCTGGAAATTCCGGCAACGCTTCGCGTCAGAAAATCTACCTCCTCCTCCCCAGAGCTCCAAATCGCAATCGATGAACAGTGCAAATGAGCCAAAACCGTCATTTTCGCCTATTTATACTTTTTGTCAGTCGGTAATCGTCCCTGACCGGGACGAGCGCTCTTCGGCATGCTCGTCCCACCCCAGGACGAGTACCACCGTGGCGCACTCGTCTCACCCCAGGACGAGTACCATCACGGCAATCGTCCCCCCCGGGACGAGTACAAAAAAAAAAAAAAAAAAAACCAAATTAAAAATGACAAATGCCAACAAAAAAATTGTCCGACAAAAGTGCTCTTGCACTTAACCTCTTGGCATAAGAAAACTGATGTCGGGGTCTACCTTGTCGTTATCCTACTCCCTAAGAAGGCTACCATAGCCGGACCGCTCCACGGGAAGACGGATTTTCGCCAATGTTAACCCCAAATGGCATCCCAAAATGGGTTCACACCCACCAAAAATAGGTCAAAACAATCGGGAAACTGCTCGAGCATGCTTAGCGGTAAACCATCTAAAGGCACCCTTGCACAAGTCATCTTGGGTCAAGCGACTCGTCGCTTTTCTCATGTCGGTCATTCCCTCATCGATTCGTCGCTTGAGGGGGTAGTCACACTTAGTTGCCAATCAACACCAATATACCCGAGTCTTGGAAATGACACGCATTCAAAGGATCATTGCAAAAGACAATCGCGCCCCTGCTTGGGGCAGCAAACAAGCAATTATCACCAACCGATCATATACTTGGCATTCGTGAATCATGAACTCAAGGTTCCCACAACAAAAGGTTGCGCCCTTTGCCTATTCATGACTGATCAATGTCTAAGTTCAAGTAATACCTCACCGAACCAGGTTAATACTTGATTTGAGTTCCTTAGCTCGTCAAAAGCAAGGATTCAAGAATGCGTGCCCTTTCCATACTTGGGGCATCAAGAGTTGGTTAGGTTACTGAGAAACCCTAATCATTAGTGCTTTGGTTATATATTTTTGCTCAACACTGCACCATGTGCAGCGCTTCCCAAAAAGGGGCATCTGTAGACACCAAAACAACACCAATCCGATTATGTGACAACAAGCACTGATCACACTAACACACAGCCCCCAGGGCAGCCCTCAGAGGTTAAACAAGTGGTTCTAACCACTCACACAACAGTTTTGCAAGTCAAAAATCAATTTGGCACCTTTTAGACACTTTATTGCTTATTCGTCCCACCCAGGGACGAGTGCGGGTTTTTACTCGTCCTACCTAGGGACGAGTGCGGACTGATACTCGTCTCACCCAGGGACGATTACCAGCGCTCGCTTCGGGGTGGGACGAATGTCAGGTTTGACCGGAAAAAAGTCAGATCTCGGCATATAACAACTCATAACTGCCACTTAGCTTTTCCTGCATGACATAGGAGTGCGAGTGAGTTCTTTTGACAACTCATATCTGCCAATTGACTTTCCCTTCACTGCATGGGAATGAGAGTGAGCTTTTTAAGACAACTCGGATTTGCCACTTAGCTATCCCTTCATTGCATGGGAGTGCAAGTGAGCTTTTCTAAAACATACAAAGACATGCACAGAGACAGTTAAGCAACCCTTGATCAAGAAGAAGTCTTCTTTTCACACAAAAAGCATTCATGCAAAGAAACACTTTTGCATGTTAATTCAAAGAGACCCCTTGGGTCTATAAAATGGTGAGTTTCCTCACCCAAAAGATATACCGAGAAGGAGCATTTTGAGCGACGAAGTGCTGCTAATTCATTTACTTGCGATTTGTGTTTTCAACATCCATAATCTCTTAATCGAAAGAGAGGTTATTGGGTGACTTTTGAAGGCACGAATCAAGAACCAACACCGATTTTTCTGACCACAATATTCTACCAATTTGCCGACAACACATCACATCAGGTTTCGGACCCATCCTAAGCGGATTGGTGTCGAAGCAAAGTTTCACCCGCGGGTGGTTTGCCTTCGGGCACCCCCCGCTTTATTTCTTTTATAGTATTTAGCTAGTTTCATGTTTATGCTTTTGTCAAGTCTTCATTTCATTTAGATTCATTTTAACCATCGTTAGATTTATCTTTTATTTTTCATACACAAGTGCTACTGATTCTTTGTTTGTTTCTTTGAACGCAGATTTGCAGCATTAGAGGAGCAGCGAGGAATCTACCTTTACCAACGCAAGCGGCGACGACGTTTTGGTTCGCCCATCTTATATGTGGGCACGCGGAAGAAGGAATTCTGAAACAAGTTGTAAAAGAGCAACATTTAACGCTCCTATCCCCTAAAAAGGAAGGAGACGCATTGTAACACGAATTTGCAAAGCATATCAATAAAAGGGCCGATTTTTATATTGCTTTAATATCTTGTGTTCATGTTCTTCCTTTTTATGCAATTTTCAATAACATAGGGTTTAAGCGTTATTTTAGTTTCATTTACATTGCAATTTTAGTTTATCCTTTTTGTTTCCGAAATCTCGTGTTTTCAAGCACAACCCAAGTCTGATTGAAAATTTTTAGAGATGTGTTTTTATACAGAAACCATTGAAAAATTGTGCCTCTAGAAGCTTGGTTTTAAATTAAAAAAAATTTACAGGCTTGAAATTTTTGCAACATATTGGTAAATGTTTTTTTATGATGAAATTAATAATGCAGGGAAAATGATAGAGCATAATTTAAAGAAAACACCTTGTTATGGAGGATGCTCTTCACTTGTGTTTAAGGTGACCTGGTGAATCAGAAACTAGCATGTGTTTTTAACAAACTGCTATGCCATGTTTTCTTCAGGTTGCTAGCTCACGGATAGTCATTTTCTAGCCTGCATGTTTTGCCATTATGTTGAAAAAATTTGGTTTTGAGGCCATGGGATAAAATGCTCTTCTCATGCTATGACGTATTAAAATAGTTGATAATGAAGCAGATGATTTTTCAAAGACTAGTTTCAATATAGGCATGGGGGAGACCCCACCTTCATCAATGTCGTCAACAACACAATGAAAGCTATTTATAGTGTTCGTTAAAAAATAATAATAATAAAAAAATAAAAAATAAAGAGAAAATAAATCATCTACTAAAAAGGCTCCAAGTTAATGAGCAAATAAAAAATAGAGTTTTATTTCGCTGCTTGTTGAAAGAGAGTATCCTCTTTCTCGAGGACCAGCTTGGTCTAGAAGGGAAATGAGAAATCTCCAACCGGTAGCTAAATAAAATAGGGAAAGAGCTTGGAGGAGATCAGATCTCAAAATGTCTGCACAAAGGCCACATGGTGCTTGAAAATTAATCCCTGCAATGCATACAGAGAGTCCAATACTTTGGATATGCATTAGAGCAGGATTAACATTTTTTTTTATGTGCTAATTGAGGAGGAGCTTGGTGTTTCAAAAATGTGAGTTGTTGGTTGTCATAAAATCCTTTCATAATGGTACATGGAATGTAACTTTCACACAGTAGGCTGCATAGTTACCTGACTCACACAACCTCCACTTTTGAATGCACAGTGCCAACATTACAATTTTTATGGTAGCATTCTCATTCTATTAAAATATGTAAAAAAACATATACAAAAGAGAGGCAGAGTCTCACTATGGTGGAAGATAACATCAAATTTGAGAGGATCTAAAACCATGGAGAAATCTGCTTTTCACAAAAAGTGTGAGGGAAAAGATGTTTCAGTACATGGCACATTTTGCCAAATTCTTAGGATGGATCATTGAAAAACCTCCAGATGTGAAAATCACCGGCTCAAATGGTTGAAGTTGACATTCTGTTCTTTGATGCATATGATGAAAAAAAAATTATAATCCAAGATCTGTTCTGGTCAAGGCAAAATAGACCCAAAAAAAAAAAAAAAAACACAAAGAAAAAAAATTAGTTAGAATTTTATTTTAATGCCTTTAGTTTATATTTTTCTTTTATGTTTTGCAGGACAGCATGAAGTGCAATGTAGAAAAACAAGGAGGTGATTGTGAAGATTTTATGAATTGATATTTATACATGGATTTCATAATAACACTATACGAACTATATCGTGTACCTAATCATGTAGCATACAATCTAGCAGGTGAAAGCTAGCAGAGTTTTACCTTGGAAACATTGGCACTTGAAGGCAGGCTAAGTAACCCTGAGCAAGCGAAAGGCTTCTAGCCCAAGATGCTTGTGAAAATTTGGGAATGATTTGCACCAAGGTGTGTGACTATTACAACCTGAGTAAATGATGAACAGAGTCAAAGATGCTACACCACGTACAAAGTAGAGTGTCGAGACAATGTTCAAGTAACGGTCAACGAGCTCCATTAACAATCGCCTCACATTTGCAAGAGTGGATCATACATCGGCATGGGGGAGACCCCATACCATACTAGTATCTTGGACGAATGTTCAATCATTCATTAAAAAAAGAAAAAAGAAAAAAAAAGAGATAGAGAAAGAAAAAAAAAAAGAGAAAAGAAACAAAAAGAGGAGGATACATGAAAAAAAAAAATTAAGTGAAAAATGTCGTGTTCATCAAGAATGCGCCCTCCACATTAGGAAGGCACCATACATTGTAGGTTCCTTCTGCATCAGGAAGGCACCAAACATTGGAGGCACATTCCATAGGAAGAAGGCGCCATACATTTTAGGTTCCTTCTGCATCAGGAAGGCACCACACATTGGAGGCACATTCCATAGGAAGAAGGCGCCATACATTGGAGGCCCCTTCCATAGGAATAAGGCGCCATACATTGGATGCGCCTTCCGTATGAGGAAGGTGCCATACATTGAAGGCGCCTTCCACATCAAGAAGGTGCCATACATTGGAGGTGCCTTCCATATGAAGAAGGTGCCATACATTGGAGGCGCCTTCCACATCAGGAAGGCACCATACATTGAAGGTGCCTTCCGCATCAAGCCATACATTGAAGGCACCTTCCACAGCAAGCAGACGCCTTCCACAACAAGCAAGTGCCTTCCATAGCAAGTAGGCACCTTGACATCTAGGGTGCCTTGATTCATTTCCCGCACCTAGGTGGTTCGATGAAAAAAAAAATATTATGCGAATCCTCCCATAGAAAAATAAAAGGCATAGAACATGTCCTGCTTAGCATAAAAATTGCTTTCTTATTGCTTTGCAGGAAATCATGAACTGAATGTAAGCTGCAGGCATCCTGAGAGCCAAGGCCTAACAAGCATGGAGTCATGACTCCTGTTTTACTGCTTTCGTGTGTGTATGTAATTGTTTCTGATGAGTGCAATCTGAAGGCATCCTAAGAGCTAGGTCCTTAGGAACAGGCCATGATTCTTGTTTTCCAAGTTTTTGTAGGTGTAGTTTCATAGTACAAAACCATGAGCATGATCTATAGGCAGAGCCGACTTAAACTAAGCCTAATAGATGTGACATTTTGTGCCCTGCAATTAGGAGCATGGTAAAGAAAAAAAGGCACTTACTTCCCACTAGGAAGAGAGTGCCTACAATCAGTCTAGTACAACAGTGCCTTTTTCCACCTGGAGGAAGGCACCAATAAGTAATTTTCTTCTCCCTTGGATGGGGGTACCTGTTGTTCAGTGTGGGACATAAAATTTGGAGGGCTACAGACCTGTTGTGCAGAGGGACCTAACACTGGTGACAAGGGCATCACCAATTTAAGTGGGGGAAGATGCGGGTGAACCAGAACCTCCCATAATAAAAAAAAATAAAAAAAATATTTTGTTGTTAGACTCCCAATTGAACTGTAAATTAGAAACAAAGCTTGTACAAGAAGACCAATAGAAGAAGGCTTAGCATAAAAAAAAAAAAATGATTTCGAAAGGCTGTTGTCATGAGGATGTGACAATTTTTAGACATGGGGGAAAAGATGCATTATTATCGGCGCCTAACTTACTCCTATGAAAAAAAAAAACCCTTTTAGCTCCACAATGAAATGCAAATCAAAAGCAACGTTTTACTTTTGCTGCCCGTTGGAAGAGAGTATCCTCTTTCCCGAGGACCAGCCTAGTCTCGAAGGGAAATGAGAAACCTCCAACTGGTAGCTAAATAAAATGGGGGAGGAGTTTGAAAACATATATTTGACAAGTAGGCACCTTCCTCTTCAAGGAAGGTGCCAGAAGAAGGTAGGCGCCTTCCTCTTCCAAGAAGGCACCAAGAAAAGATAAGCGCCTTCCTCTTCCAGGAAGGCGCCAATAGAAGGCCAGCGCCTTCCTCTTCCAGAAAGGCACAAAAATAATGCAAGCGCCTTCCTCTCACCAGAAGGCACCGACAGGAAGGTGCCACAGGAAGGCACCGATAGGAAGGCGCCACAGGAAGGCATAGATAGGAAGGTGCCACGGGAAGGCACCACAGGAAGGCACCCATAGGAAGGTACCGATAGGAAGGCACCCACAGGAAGGCATCCATAGGAAGGCACCATAGGAAGGCGCTGATAGGAAGGCACCATAGGAAGGTGCCAACAGGAAGGCACCCACAGGAAGGCGCCCACACAGGAAGGCATCGACAGGAAGGCACAATAAGAATGCACCAACAGAAAGGTGCCACTAGAAGGCAATCACATTCCTCTCATAGGAAGGCGCCGACAGGAAGGTACCACTAGAATGCAAGCGCCTTCATCATAGGGAAGGTACCCCTGTTCTTCACCCGTTGACTAGACAAGAATGATGTGGGCAACAAATATTGGTGCTGTTCCAACTCTACATCATGTAGGTTAATTTGGGGATCGCACCAATGTATGAGAACATCCTACCAATGCCAGCGCATACAACACATACATCTCAGCAGCACCTGACAGATGCCATGAATGATGAAATAAATATTGTTTTTCCTCACTCCAAAAAACAAAGGAATGCAGTGTTGTTCCAATTATGCATGCAAAAGAAATAATTCATAGGGGAAATCATTTTGGACGCGCACGTGTCAGGCATAAATTTTAATATTCATCATGTAAATGCATTCGGAGAGAGATACGTCAATGCAGGATTAAAATATTTGTTGTGCTATTGAGAAAAAGCTAGATATTTCAAAGTTTAGAGTCACCAGCTCAGTTGTTGCGGATTGACTCTGTTATTTGATGCAGAGGATGAGAAAAAAAAATCGAAAAAAGAAAAAGAAAAGAAAAGAAAGGAGAGTCAAGATTTGTTCTGTTCATGGCAAAACAGATAAATATACATATAAATAAATAAATAAAATCTCCAGGAGCACCAACGTGAAGACGTCTCACACCACCAACATCATATATATCATATTCTACAAAATTCACCCGGGTATGTACTGATTTTCTTGTTAATTATGTGTATAGTTATTTTAAAATCATTTCTATGCTAATACCAGTCGATGCCTCCATAGTTTTTCAAAATCTCCCATTAGAATTCAAACACATGATGTGCCTTGAAAAAAATATAATTAAAAAAAAAAAGAGGCTATGGCATCTACATGGATAAATTTGGCATCATTTTCATTGTCGCCTCCTGACAATGGTAGTCATCTTGAGCGAACAGATATAAATGATGCTACTCTCTACCACAGAGGAGGTTCTGGAGATGTCAAATATGTTTCGGATGTGGGTAAAAGTAGTAGCCGGTGATTGCACTTGTTTTAAACAAATTTGGTCTCACCAAATCGACTAATGTGCAACACCTGGAAAATGTCAGCATTAGTGCAGTGGTAATTTTCCCTAAACAGTGTGGTCACAATTTAACTATTTATCTGCAATGATTAGTCAGGATGTGTTTCTAACTTCTGCTGGTGCCGCATCACTCTATGGATAAATAATAGCAACACTCAATGAAAAAAAACACAGTGCTAAATAAAAAAAATAGTACTGAGAAAAAAATAGTAGTGCTAAATGGAAAAAAATAGCAGCACTCAACGATAGAGAAACAGAGATGTTGAAGGCCATTAAAAAAAAAAGAGGAAAAAAATATATATATCCCAGGGGTTGTTGTCACGAAGACATGACAAGATTTTTGGCATGGTTAGCCTGCGAGAGGGATAACTTCACGTTTTGGTGCCACGAGGGCATGGCACATGTTAAGCATGGGGGGATGATGAGAACCATAAATGCTCATTTTATATACACGGTTAAGGAGAAGTATCACTGGTTCAATTAGCATATGAGATGTATTTTATATAACTTATGCATATAATTGATAGAAAATTCGGTATTATGCTAGATTGGTGTTTTTAGTGGGAAATGTGTATAAATGCAGGTTTTATTACTAATATGGTGTTTTCCAGTCTACATCCACTTGGACCTGGCATACTTCTACTATCTAATACTAAGGCATGAGAGCAAGTGCTTTCCTCTTCAAGGAATGTGCCCAACAGAAGTAGGCGCCTTCCTCTTCAAAGAATGCGCCCAATAGAAATAGGTGCCTTCCTCTTCAAGGAAGGTGCCCAGCAGAAATAGGTGCCTTCCTCTTCAAGGAAGGTTCCCAACAGAAATAGGTGCCTTCCTCTTCAAGGAAGGTGCCCAGCAGAAGTAGGTGCCTAGGCGCCTTCCTTATAAGGAAGGCACCCAACAAAAGTAGGCGCCTTCCTCATGAAGAAGGCACCTCCATGCCTTTATACTTTGCAAGATTTACCAAGTCAACTTTGATTGGTTGACCAAGGACTATGGAGGAGGTTGCACGTGAAGACAAATGAGATCTATTTTAATCATGCATTTATTAAATAGAATAAAGTGTTTGTTATTATTATCAACCGATTGGTCGGTTGACCTTGTAAATATCTTAAAGCATATTATTATTTTTAGGATGCATTAGTTTATGAGCTGTTGTTACGTACACCCAAGGATGTTTATATTTATCCTTCTGGTGAATGAACATACTTTAAAATAGAAGAATAAAATATGTTTAGAATCAATTGTAACTAAATCACATCACGTGATTAAAATAAACTGATTTGTTATTGTAATGAGATCTGACTGTGCTTTATATAAAGACGTAGTCCAGATGAACAGAGGGATGAATGATTAATTTTACACAAAAATTATTTAATTTTATTGTTTAATTAATTAAGAGTGCAACTCCTCTTATTCGAGCAAGCTCTACATAGCTATCCGGGTGGACTATCTGTGGGAGCTTGGGCCCACTCCCTGCAGTAGTCCTCCCCTATTTAATTTGTGCATTTGCTTTATGTAGATTAGTTTACTGCTTTATTTGATTTTAGTTGTGTGTGTTTATTTCCTCGCATTTTATTTCCACATTTTATTTCTAGCACTTTACTTTTTGTTTATAATTTATTTATTTTATTTCTCGCACTTAGTTTATTTGGTTTGGCTGGAATCCAATTACACAAACCTCCCGACCAAACTAAATAAGGTACAACCAAATTTGTTTCCCAACACTACAGGCATATACTGTGTGTGAAACTCATAAGTTTACGGACTTACCGGATTGATAATTTATGGAAGAGAAATGAATGTTTTTTGGAACGTAATTTTTGCTCACCACAAGTTATGAGTGGACTTGTTGAGTATATTTGACCAAGTTTTGAATGGAATTGTTGAGAAGAGTTGAGCAAGTTCTGAGTGGACTTTTTGAGTAGAGTTGAGAAATTTGTGAGTGGACTTGTTGAGTAGATTTAAGCAAGTTTTGAGTGGACTTATTGAGCAGAGTTGAGAAAGTTTTGAGTGGACTTGTTGAGAAGAGTTGAGCAAGTTCTAAGTGGACTTGTTGAGAAGATTTTTACTAGATCAAAGGACTGAGTTTAGTGTAGATTTGAGATAGATATTTTGAGGTGATAGAGTAGAGAGGACAATAGTCTCTATTGGATAGAGATCCATTAGCCAAGGTAGTGAGGATAGGTCTTCTGAGTGGAGACAAGAGTCTTCAATGGAGAGAGATCCACAAGCTAGTGCAGTCGAGGAAGTAGTATTCTAGAGGATCACCAACAAGAGCAGAGGAGAAGGAGTTCTCCTATGGATAGAGATCCATAAAATTGATTTAGAGGATTGGTATCTCCTTTGGACAGAGGTCCATAAACATTGTAATAGGGAAGGATTCCCAAGAGATTGATTGAGAAAATTTTAGTGAAAGATTTTCTCTGTGGAGTAGCCCACATTGGGTGAATCACGTAAATTATGGTGTCTCTATTGTGTATGGTATTTTGTGCATTACTTGATTACTGTTGTTGATATTGCTATCTATTCATTGCATAATATTTATTGGGAAAGAAAATTAAAAAGAGGTCTTATACTGTTCACCCCCCTCTTAGTATAATCTTGTGTTCTTCAATATATTAGTTCTACTTTTATTAATTATTTCCAAGGACATGATGTTTCTTATGGTTATCTATTCCATTATATTATTATATAGTACCTTTTCATTTATCATGTAGAAATTTACATAATCTAATCTTGTTTAAGTGAAGATCAAAAGTGTGAAGAGGAGCTTATGAATACCATTTATGTAGCCTACATGCATGTGATTATGTAGGCCTATGGGAATTCATAATTTATGTAAGCCTATAGACCCTATTAATATTTCACCCTTAGTGGCATTGGATAATCCATATTTATGGATAAACTTACTTAAAAGGGTAATTTACCAATATTTTATTGTAAGTTTAATCTCAAGATTAAGTTTATGTTGTATTGAAATTAACCTCTCATTGAATATCTGGTATCACTATAAATAACCCTCAATGAGGATCCATTTTTATAATTAATGTTAATAAAATATGATATATTGGTGTGACCATGAGTACCCATCTTATACTTCTTATTGTATCTATTCATTTCTTTACTTTGTTTACAATTACTATGTTTTAATAGCATTTTCTTCTTTTTGACATAAAATTGTGGTGAATGCATGTTTCAAAATGTTTCTAGAAAATATTATAAATTTGAACATGGTATCTAAGAAAAATTTGAAGTAGCTTCACTCATCAATAACAAGAGGAATCATCTCTTCAACAATTAAAGTCAACATTCAGGTCATATTTTTAATTTTCTTACCTTTAAATTTTTGAAATTTCAAATTTTAGCATATTATTTTTTATGCCATTCACACACAATTAATATGTGCAATTCTATATGATCTACCATTGCACATCTACTTGATCTAACATAAAAGTAGCATGCTCACATGGACAATGCAATGGCTATATGATGTGCCTTAGATCCAAAGGTGGGAGTGTGAATCTTGACCTATTTTATTATAGTTATAAATAGTTATATGTGATGCTCTTGATCATCCAAACACCGATTAGGAGTGGCATGTTGATAGATATGGTTCTTATACTAGAGGTTTTTGGGTTTTAAATCATCTATGGATTTAAAAAAAAATACTTCTTGACTAGAACCAAACAAAGACATTTGGCTTCTTCTCTTTAGTCACATTTATGTTTACAATACAATGGTTGGGCTACTCCCTTGCAACATAGAAGATAGTCATTTGATTCATTTTTTGGTTTATTTTCTCTCCACACAAATGGCATACATACCTTAGGGGAGAAGCTACCATTTTAGAATCAATTCACTATCCATTTTGCTAGAGGTGGAATATCCTAAGCTTGACTCTAAATAGGTATAATTATTTCCATTTTATTGCAAATAATTATGGCTCAAGCACATTTTAAATAAATGTCACTATGGATTTTATTTTAGTGCATGCATATGGCACACTAGTTAGTGCCCTCGCTTATTCATATAGGGTATTGGTTTTGATCCCCATTGGATTGAAACACACATTATATGTATATGTGTGTGTATATATATATATATATATATATATATATATATATATATATATATATATATATATATATATATATATGAGAATTAAATATATTCCAATCATATCAAGTCAAGTGGAAAACTTAAATTTGCTATTATAGCATCTAATCCAATGGTAATAGTTGTAGTCGTTGATTTAGAAAAAAATATTTTGCAGTTTGACATTTTTTTTATTTGAGTGCTAATATAACCAGATTCTCTAGAGGCTATAAATTTTATATACAAAAGCATTTAGAGACCATTTTTTCTAGATTACACAATTTTCAAACTCTGAAGAGTGGTGAAATTACTTTATAGATATATTATAGATCTATTTAGGATTTTTGTGCAAAATATATTCCTTATGGCATGTGACTAACCTCAATGGAAAAAATATAGCACTTGGTCAATTCAAATGGTAGGATTAATTATGGGTAAACATATCTAGTTCATATTGCTGAAGCTAGGGTCATCCTGACTTTTTTGAACATTTTGGAATTCAAACAAACCAGATTACTAAAGCTAGAGATTTATGGTGTGGCATGGTCTTGGCTAAAGACTACTTTGATAAGCTCATAGTTGAAGGTGATTATTTGAATATCATTAATTATTTAAAAAATTAAAAAATTCCTTCTTGGAGAATAAGGAATTGTATTGATGAAACAAGAGCTATTAGTCAAACCTTCCAAGAAATAATTTTTTAGCACACCTTCAGAGAAAGTAACAAGGCAGTTGATAAAATGGCAAATATTGGTGTCTACTCCACTAGTTTGATGACATGGACCAATAGTCCTCCATAGGATTTGGAGTTAATTATGGATCAAGATACTTTATCTTTAAGCGAGAACAATTTTTAGGTCGAGAAAGTCAGATATCCATAAAATAAGACAAATGTTCATTAACTATGCTACTATTTTTATTAGTTCCCATGCAACCTTGTTTTATGGGATAAATATTTTTCTTGGATTTGACAACATTGTTTCCCGATCCACCGTCTTTCAAGGCTTTCCTTTTTGTGGTTTATATTCATTCATTTTTTTGTTAGCTACCACCTATCCATCATTCATTACCTTCTTACCTTCATGGTTATCTTTCCCATCCACCTTAGCATCATTTCATCTTCCATTCCATTTATTATATCTCTTCGACCTTCCATGTTTTCCATCCACGTTGACCCCTTCCCTTGTGCACTGCCCTTGTGTTTATTTCCTAGGGTATTTTTCCCTTCTTTGAAGCTTTTGGTTTGAATTCTCACATGCTCCAATTTTATTATTTTTCTAGTCTTTCCTATCATGAGTTCCTCAGGTTGTGTATTCTTTCCCATCCCCGACTCACTCAACACCCTCATCGAGAATTCAGTGGGATTGTTTCCATTCTTGAGATATTGATTGTTTCTTTTTATTATTGCCTTGATCTATTCATTTCCACTCATGTTTATTCCCAGATCGTACCCATAGTTTCCTCCCTATTGCAACCATAAGTTTCATCGAACCATATTCTATTGACATGGATTCAATTGCTGAAGCCATCCTCTTTGGAAAGGGCTTCCTCCCATTTTTCCACAAATTTAAAGGGGAAAATCCTAAGATTACTGTGGTATTCCTGAGCATGTGGGATAATGGCAGAGTGACCATTCACAATAGGATGTACAATGTTGATATCAAGATTTTGGTTGAGCTCACTAGTCAGCAAGCCAAGGGAAGATCAATTCGTAGAGAGAAACATAATTGGGATGCTGATCTCAAAGAAATTAAGGATAAGGAGCTATGTAGGAAATCCCAAATTAGAGTTCACCATGAGGAGCTTCCCTTTCCTTGGGGTAGTGTGTCAAATTCTATTATGTATTTCGTCATTGTTGAGGACACTAATAAGACTATTTGTAGGTTTCATTTACCTTTTTCAACCATTTTAGGGAAGTGAACCCTGTTAAAATTTCTAATTTGTATTTAACTCCATCAGTTATACCATTTACCACAGTCGAAGGAAGAATTGATCTGAGATGCCTATCCACCAAGGCCTGTTTAACATTTTGTTTAATCATTAGCTCATCCACTATCCACAAGGTGTCATCCTATCCCCTAATCATAATAATAATCCCAATCCCATTAAGATTAGCTCATCTCAGACCACTCCTCAATCCTCGGGTACCCTTGTGTTATCTGCTAAAAAATTAAAGGTGATTGAAAATATCCGTAGGTTGAGGAAAAGACCTAAAAGTGAATCCCCTGGTCCTAAGCCAAAAAAATTTCATTCCTTTATCCATCTGGATAATTTGGACCAAAAGAAGAAATCTCTAGTCATCAAGTCAAAGTATGACGATAAGGACACCCCTAAACAGTGTATGCAACAATATATCATTAACTTTATTTATAACTATATGTATCAATTGAATGATCTGTGCAATGCCCTAAATATATTTTTCTTCAGGAAGGCTTTTTATGAGTATGTTGTTAAAAATTTGGCTAAAACCTCTACTCAAGTTCTGGCTAAGGACGTCAAGGCTATGGTAGTCATTGTGGATGATCATAGAGAGGACAAGGATTTCGATATGGAGACGTCAAACGATGAACTTTAGGAGGTTGGAGATGAACCGGATCTAGAACCTGATGCTGAAGGCTAGGATGCCTAAGGTCATCCTTCTGCGTATTTTTTTTTGATGTTTCATCTCTTTGTCTTGAGGTATTCCTTTTGGTTTTGTACTCCTCTAATGTTATCCTTTGTTTGTGTTTTGTTTTATTGGATGGTTCTCAAGGACAACCTATGCTACTTTTTAGTTTTGAAGGGTTGTGCCCTATATTGTCCTCTATTGGTTTTTCAACTTCTATAGCTTGATTGTAATCAAGTTTTGGGTCCCTGCTAAAACCCGTACTTAATATAAATTTTTAATCGATCAAAAAAATATCTAGTTCATATTCAATAATAAGTTAGAAGGAGGTCTTGATGATTGTGAAATTATTAAGAGAAATGAGGAATCTCTTAGATTTTTTTTCAAATGAGTGGAACAAAATGTATTTTTCCACATTAGAGAGAAAACTAATACTATTTAGGTATGGTCTAGTTTGAAAGATATATATGGAAAATTAAATGTTGGTGAAGTGAGTAAGATAGAGATATATTTTTTAATCTCAAAATTTTAGATTTTTGCAATGTGAAAGACTATATATCACTTCAAAGATCTAAAATATGAGCTAGCTATGGTAGGAGGCAAATTAAAGAGGGATCAAGAGTATGTCAAATCTATTAATTACAATATTTCTTCTCTTTTTTATATAATTGGGATGGCTCTTTATGTGAATGCTATGACTATTAGCAAGCCATAATCCATCTCTCTTGAAGGACTTTTTAAGCTTGTAATATGTTATAAAGTAGCAATTAAGAATTATGGAGATATTTATTATATATAAGCACATAAAAAAGACTTCAATTCAATGTAATTTAAGGCTTAGGTACCTAAGGATAAGTCTAAGGTTTAAAATAAGTCAATCATTTATGAGTATTATAAAAGGGAAGGACACTCCATCAAGAATTGCATTATAAGACCAAGAATATTGAGACAGAACTCTTGAGGGAAGGACACAAGATTTATAATTATAAAGGTGAGGTTGAAGGTAAGATAGTGGAGGTCCACTATAGAATCCAATATTGGATTGCAAGAGTGATTTGTTCACAAAATGGACCAATTTTCTTAGAGGAGCAATTTCAACAATGGTGAAAATTTATCAACTACCTCTTTAGAAAGAGAGTAATCACATCCATGTTAGGTTGATTATATTATTTTTCATACTTATCATGGGGGTATTTCAAGTGAAATTTAGGATGTCCCTTGTATAACTTCTTTATAGAATTCCATTGAGAAATACCCCTATAAACCGAAATCAAACAACATCGATATAAAATATAAAGTAACAAATTCACAATAATAACACAAGATTGCACAAGATGAATAAGTTTTTATTAATGTTGGCCGATATCAAAATTATACAATCAATGTGCCCCAATATGGGGTTTTACAATGCTTCTATGATACAAATTTTACAAATTCTAGGGTTCTCCGAAACCCTAGATCAATACACAACTGGTGTCTTCATGTTCGTTCTCGATCCAAACAAGAGTTGTAGGTAGGCTTGTGTATCCTAAAAGGTACACCCTAGCTTCAAAAACTTCTAGATATATGATTCATGTACCTACAAATAGAGATAAAAAAAATATATTAGAAGCACCCACGAGGGCTCCATGGTGTGAGGCCCTTAGAAATATAAAAAACTAAACCCTAGATGCTATAGAATATAACAAAAAATAGAAGTGCTGGAATGTAAAATAAATACACAAAATATTAATACCTTGTAACAATGCTAATTTCTATTTTTGATCTCATCTATGATGATCATGAGGATGCCCAAAGTATGCTTGAGGGTTGGGGGACTACATATCTACTACAAAAAATGCCCAAGGGCATTCTGTGAAGGCGACAGATGCACCAGAGAGTTCTAAAAATTTTGAGAGGCACTTGATTGGCTCTAGGGGGTGTTTGGGGGCTGAGGGAAGTGTTGTAGAACCATATCTGGATATGAACAAATTTAGAGGTAGTGAAAAAGGGTGAGAGGATATCGACAGTGAACAATGAAATTGATGGTAAAGTGGCTAGGGCAAAAGGGCTTGAGGATTTCTTAGGTGCTTATTATTCTCAGAGACTAAAGCTTTCCAAGGATTCTAAGGGGTTTGATTCATAAAAATGACTCCTCTTTTATAATATTTCCTTGAACATGTTAGGGTTTTGACAACACAAAATGAGTGGCCAAGATTAAAACATGAGGAAGGGTGGATATTAAGTTTGGGTAAGTGGCATGGATTGAGGTGGATGGATGGCTAAGATTAAAATGTGGTGGATGGCTAGGATTAATTTATATAAATACACATATATTTATTAAATATATATAAATATAATATAAAATATTAATATATATAATGGGTGGTTGTGATTGGAGGACACAAATGGATGACAAGTGGCTAGATTTTTGTGTCTATAGATGCCTCTTTTTGTATCGTATTATGTGAAACACAATGAAGTGCAAATATACAAGAC
Source organism: Wollemia nobilis (assembly GCA_028583015.1). Lineage (NCBI taxonomy): Eukaryota > Viridiplantae > Streptophyta > Pinopsida > Araucariales > Araucariaceae > Wollemia > Wollemia nobilis. Next base: position 2,231,628 of record JAQPPZ010001031.1, on the reverse strand, counting down.
ACCTGGTTGGGCATGGTCAAGCAACTTTCTTTCATTGGAGCATAAAGATGATATTGAATATAAAATAATTTATATGTGTAGCTTACCCCCTTGATTGGTGAATGAGTGAAGAATGAATCTCACAAGACAATTGATAGAATTATGCGATGAAAAATACAGTTGAATGATGTAAATGCAAATGTATGATGTAAATACAGATGATATGAATGATGTAAATGTGGATGATATGAATGATGTAAAATTATTTTGTTATTGCACCAATGGAGAAAGAGGGTTTTTACCAAGTGTAGGTGCCATGATCATTTAATATGTATCCCTCTATAGAAAATCAAAATAAAATTTGGTTGCCCCAAGTTTGGGGTTATTCCATAATTTTGAATATAGTGCCTTTTGGTGCTATTAAAATGCAAAGTGATGAAAATGTATAATATCAGGAACCAACCATCCCTTGATCGGGTGATTTCTAGGAGGCCCCTCCTAGTTGACTATGCACAATTCCTGAATGTTAAATAGAATGATGTAGTATAAATTATCCATGTTTCAAGCCCCACGGACAAGGCTATCAATGACAACTTTTGAGAAAATTAATCTAAGCATAGTTGCACATAAAAATGAGGTATCAAATGTAACTTGATGTCAAACAAATAGATATTGAATTATGATAATGGCCAAGCATCCTTATGGTGATTTATCCATCTTACCGAATTGCATGGACAACTAATCGTTGCAATCACCAAGGAGATAGAATAGACGACTAGATACGAGGTTCACTTGAAATTGTATGTGAACTTGGAAAATATAATTATTTATGGATGAAAATGATGTTGAAATGGATGTGTGATGATGAGAAATGCATTGATAATTAGATTTCATGATTTTGTGAAATTTTACATTGGTTTGGAGCGATTTTGAAGCAATTTTGGATAATTTTATGATTTTTTGGTTGCAAATAAAAGGTAACAACCCAAATAAATTCATGTTATCACAGATATGAATGACATGATGGATTCAATTATTGAATTTATTAATATGGTCATTTTGTGAAAATTTGGACCATTTTGATGCATTTTGAAGCTTGTAAGGCGATTTTGGGACTTTTGGTCGCAAGCAAAAATTATGTGCCCAAATCGATTTTTGTCTTCACAAAACATGATATAATGATAAAATTAATGTATGTATGCAATTTGGAGTTATTTTGTGGAGGTAATACATATGTTTCTATCATGTTAGTCTTTCTACCAATTTTGACACCAACGATTGGCTAGCATCTTGAGTATCCTTAGACTCCCACAAGCATCTAATATTATGCAGATGTTGGTCAACGTTTCAATGTGCCTGTGAATGCCCATGAGTATTCCAGTATACCAAAAGTAAATATAAATATTTTTTAGAGGTGAAATCAATTTCATTCTTTGCGTTTGAGAATTCTAGAAGTTGTGTCTGAAGGAGCGATTGAGGAAGTGAGGTGGAGTGAAGTATCTTGGTGGTGTGTAAGCTATGACGATGGATGGTGTGGATGTGGAGGTAGGAGCAAAGGTGCATGTTGCTGAGGTAAGTGCCCTTGGCAATTTTTTATGAACACGCACCCACCTCATCACACACTCACCCATGCCATGGTTTGAACCTTGGACCTCTCGAAGAAGAGCCAAAGCCCAAACCGTTGTGCTTTCCTACCCTTGGCACTTTTTGTTTGGACTTGTGCAATTTTTTTTTATGCAATGCATGTGCCATTAATATGTTTACCTTGTGTATGTTTTTTGCTATAACTAAATATATTGAAAGCTCGACATCGATTCTTACCTCTCATACCAAGGGTGAGAAAGGCGCTACGATATGACTAGTGGAAGTGGCTAGAGGAGGTGGGGCTAGCTAGGGCAGTCTGAATTGATGTGGTGAGGAAATATGAGGGGTATCTCTCTACCTTAGCAAAGATATGGGATCCAAATAGGGGAACTTTTCAGCTCCCTACTAGAGAGGTGACAATGACACTTGAGGATGTATAATGCATCCTCAAAGTACCAGTGGAGGGTTTATGTTTTGAGGTTGGACACAATAAGGGGTATGAGATGGGTTGGATATTTGGAGATCAATGGTAGGGTGAGAGTGTGAAGGGTGGAGGGATAAGGTACTTGGCTATGTATCTGGATAAGAATTTGGATGCACTACCTACCTTAGTCATGTTCATGTTGGCCAACATAGTGGCCTTGAACAACACTGGCTATCAGTTTCCATGGAATATGATTAGGTTGGTGTATGACATGATTTATGAGCCTTGGGTGTATGCATGGGTACCTGATTTACTGGAAAATTTGTACCAAGATATGTATGAGGTGAGGAGGTAGGGACGAAAAGGGTTGGGTTGCAATTTTCTACTACAACGATAACAACTTAGGATGTAAAGATAGCTTGGCTATGGGTGGAGCTAGAGGTGCGAACAACTACAAGTGGATGTGATGATATGATACAAGGCTCTAGGAAGAGCTACTTGAGAGGGATCATTTTTAGAGACATGATGTACTACACCTTTGGGCCCACGATGGATATATACAAGATTTAGAGAATCAATTGATGCAGCACCACATTGGGTTTCCAGATCCATCCTCCTCTTTCATATTCAGGTCTATTAGGAATAATGAGTCTAGGCATAGTGTTTCTTAGTATAGGTCTCCTTCAGGATCATAAGGATCCTCTTATAGGAATTATCTAATGCTAGGATGTACTTTTGTATATGAGCCTTGTGCTCCATTGTATATATCCTTCGAGCATTCATTGTACATGTGATATATATATATATATATATATATATATATATACACACAACTATTACTTGTGTTATGCTTTTGTGTGAATGCATGTGTATATGTGTGATGGATGATAATAAAAATGATAATGTGTATGAAATATAAATGAATTAATGCTCTAATGATCATTAGTAGTTTATATTTTCCTAGACCATATTAGCATTGTTGTTTAATCAAAGGCACCAAACTAGTGGTATGTGAAATGGAAGACTCGTGTAATTATATGCATGCTAATATGGAAGAAGATATGGATTTTTATATGAAAGAATATATGGATGTTGATATGGAAGAATATATGGATATTGATATGGAAGAAGATAAGAATGTTGATATAGAAAAGTTACTATTTTGTAGAGACACAGATATACTAGTGATATCAAATAAACTCACTAAATACTGCCTAATTTCTTTAGGACCAAATGTATGTGCAGTGAATTAATTTACCAAATCATGAGCATGGTAATGAATCAAGGTAATCAAGAACCAAAGTGTGTGCAAGTGAGTTTATTGACTCATATTGAGTAAATTAAGATGCAATCTGTCATGGAGGAGACCAAGAAGCTAGTTTGTCATTATGTATGGTCAAAGGTCTCTTCAAGAGAGATGTGTCACCATGAATGAGTGTACTCCACTGCTAGTCAAGAATCTATAGCTCTGGTGGATATTAGATCCATGGTCCAATAATATGATCTTTAAGCTTTGGAGATTCGGATTACCTAACCATATAACTAGAAATGTAGTTCTATCCTTACAACTTGAGGATCTGTGGTGTGTTATGTGTGATGTGTAAAATATTTTAGAACTTTGGGGAATTGGATTCTCAGCCAAAGTGTGATGATAATTTTACCCTATCCTTACTACTCTATATTTTGTTTGGAAATTATTGTGATAGTGGTGAAAACCACTATTTTTTATTTTTGGACTATGTGGATGAAGGGACAAGCAAGGAATACCCTTTTCACTTCAAGGTTAAACCCAATTATAGTGTTCTCCCTATTTGACACAATATTTTTTTAAAATGTGTGATTGTGTTTGGTTCAAGAATGTTAGATTCAATTTCCAAAACTCAATATTTTCTTATTTAAAATATGTCTTGGTCCTAAAGAAAAATCGACATGTATTGGAGGTTTCTAGAAACACTAGAAGTGGTTGAGTGAATGAAAACACCCAAGGATTATAGAAATGTTGTTTGCAAATGATAATTGAACGTTATGGAATGCTTCAATGAAATGGCTAATGATTTGAAGGTGCCCCTGATTAAGGTAACAAGAATATATTGGATCAATTATTATCTAGACTAAATAAATGACCTCTACAATGTGTGAAAATGATTGTGAATGCAATGTATGAAATGCAATTTATAAAATTTAGTGCGTGCAATGCAATGTGTGTAATATAATGTGTAAAATTTAATGTGTTAAATGCAATGTGTGAAATACAATTTGTGAAATGTAATATGTTTTTGTGTGTTAGCCATGTATATATATCATATTAAGCATAGAATTCTCTTAAGTGGATGATGTTAAGTGGTTTGGGTTCTTCAAATTCCTCTATAATGACAATCCTATAAGTTCCTTTACCCACTTTTTGAATGATAATGTATGGAACTAGCCAATTATCCATGAGTTTATCACGAAGATGCAACCATGTATTGGTATTTTTTATTCTCTTTAAGAATAAAATATTCTTCTTGGAATTCACATAGATGAACTTTGGCATTGTAAGTACACTTTAGGAAATCTTGATAAACTGGTAAACTCTCTAAATCATTGACCTTTATTTCATGAAGAAGCATGAATTGGTCAAAATGTGCTTTTCTAGAAGTATCATCATCTATGAATTCATGCAATAAAATTCACAATGAGGAGTCGAGAAACTGTGTTGGATATTATATTTATCACAAAGTTCTCAAACTTCCTTTTTCTTGAAATAATTGCCATTATCAAATATTATTTTTGAGAGAATTCCAAAATGACAGATGATATGATGAAGTATAAACTCTACAATTTGATATCCTATTGCATAGGTTAGAGGAATTACCTCAACCCATTTTGTGAAGTATTTAGTGGCTATGATGATTAATGCATGTCATCCCAAGGGAGGTAAGATTTTTCCAATCAAATCAAGACCCCATTATGAAAAGGGCCAAAGGCTTTGAATAGCCTATAATTATTGTGATGGTACATGAGTTAGATTAACATGCTATTGACAATGTTTACAATTCTTGACATAAGTGCAACAGTCACATTCCATGGTGGGCCAATAGTAACCCATGCATAAAATATGCTTTGCAATGGTCATTCCACTAAAATTACCACCACAAGTACCATCATGAACTTCAACTATGGATCTTTGTGCCTCTGCAGGCTCAAGGAAACAAAGGAGGATTCCATCATAACTACGTTTATACAACACAACCCCCAAGAGAGTAAAACGATCTACCTTTTTCTTGAAAGTACGTTTACCAGTCCGTGACATATCTAATGGGAGTGTTCTAAACTTGAGGAAGGGTATTATTTGGTTTGACAAGGGATCATATAACTTAAAATGGATAAATCAAATATCTTTCTTATCCTTAGACTCAACATGGATAATTTCATATTTAAAGATCATTATAACAATGAGTGGTTGTACCTCTCCTACGGAGTTATTTGGAATCAATTTTCCTAGAGAGGCCATCACATCTACAAATATATTACTTGAGCATGGCAAACTTTGATTTCAAATTGATAAAATTTAGCAAGGAATTTCATTGCTACTTCATGGTAATGCTTTATGTTAGGCTCTTTGCATTGGTATTCTCCATTTTTTTGATAAACAACAAGTTGAGAATCACCAAATATATTGATACACTTTATGAGCATAGCTATGGCTACTTGAAGACCTAAGATTAAGGTTTTATACTCTGCATTGTTGTTTATGTATTGGAATTCAAGTTTGAATTATAAAGGCATAGGTATCATCTGTGGTGTATGAAACACGACTCCAACACCTTGATATTTTTTACACTTAGAACCATCAAATAATAGTGTGATATTGACATCTTATTTTTTTTTAGTGACAATGAATATTGAATCATATGAGAGCTCAATAATCAAGGGTTGATCACTAGGAAGTGGAGCTTCTAAAAGCTGATTAAATATGACCTAACCTATAATGGATTTTTGGCTAATGAACTCAAGATAAAATTTAGTGAGAAGCATTATCCATTTTGCGATGCGATTATTATTGTAAGTGCAATACATCATATAATGCAAAGGATTTTTGTGAGCTATGACATATGTGGTGTGACTAAGCATGTAATATTTGAGTTTATTAGTGGTAAAAACCACTACTAAGCACACTTTTTCTATGTAAGCATATCTAGTTTTATAGCTTACCAATGTTCAACTAATTTAATAGACAACTTGCTCTCGATTATTTTCATTCTTTTGTGAAAGCATTGTCACTAATGCAAAGTCCTTTGTTGAAACATAAAGATGAAAGGGGATGTCAAACGAGCAGGAGTTGAGACTGGTAGAGAAGCTAGGTATTTCTTGATGTCATGAAAATATTTTTGGGATTCATCTATCTATGAAAATGTCACCCCCTTTTATAGTAGGTGATTCAATGGCCTACATTTATTAGAAAGTTGCACAATGAAATGATGGATCGATTGAATCTTCCCTTGTAAATGATAGGATCCTAGATTCTATCTTGATATTGCAATAAATTTAATTGAAATTTTTTTATAAATTTCTAATAAAATGAATCACAGTTGAATAAAGGATCATGATTACACCGGTAAGGAAGGTTCCTCCAATGTTTATAAAATAAATATATTCTTTTCCTTGATAATTTCCTACAACCCTATCTACCCTACTTTATATCTATCTAAGGCTATTATGAAAAGACACGATGGTCCATTAGCAAATATAAAACATAATTAATTAGTTAATTAAGTGATAATTATAGGTTAGGATGTGGAATCCTAACATGCCACCCTACTTAAAAGAAGCTTTGTCCTCAAAGCAAAAAGTGAGAAAATATTGTTGGAATTGATGATGCGCTTTTCCAAATAGTATTTGCTCAAGTTCTTTCACAAGTTTAATGTCATTTTTTTGTAAGTAGGGATATCTTGAAGGTCAAATATTTAGTGGGATATTAGCAAGAAGAATAGTAGAAGCATGATCATGGTGGAGGACAATCCTTTTGGTTTGTTAAATAATCCAGAATGATGTAGTAGAAGTTGTGGTAATTCTGGCATCTCATGTTGGTTCTCCTTGGTGGATTGAATAGAAAATAATTGTGCAACCATGTCTTTGCCTCCTTTGCAAATAATTTTTTCCGTGCGATGAGAAATCACTATTTTTGAGGGGTCATATTTTAATCCTTTAAGTATATGTATGATTTTTTGTTGTGAATTACATCCATAATGCTACAAAATCCCATTGGATGGTCCTGAGTGTTTGTAACCACTACACCCCTAGGACAATATCACATCCTCCTAATTGAAGTGCATACATGTCATATTTCATGCTATACTCACCCATGGTGAGCTTAATATTCTAGCAGTTCCCTTTATAGGTGATTCTTTCCCCATTACCAATCATGACCTCAAAACTATTATAGAATTGTATATAGAAATTATCTTGTTTTGCCATATATGGGTTGATGAAATTATGGGTACTACTAGAGTCAATGAGCACAATGAGATCTTGTCATTTGAAGTACCCTAGAATATTCATAGTTTGTGGAGAAGAAAAAACTACAAGAGCATTGGAGGAAGTTTTGAGTATTTTATCATTTTTGTGATTAAGTGCTTTAGTCACTTCTTGCACATCGACCTCATTATCTTCATGGCGGTGATTAGGTGTTTCGGTATCTTTTTGTACATCGACCTCATTGTCTTCATGGTAGTTATCAGGTGTTTCAATCACTTCTTGCACATCTACCTCATTTCACCCTTTATGGAATGACAAGGATCAACTATATTTAATAAATATAATGTTTGTGTAGTGCATTTATGGTGGGGTCCAAATTACTCATCATAATTATCGCAAATGTCTTTCACCCACTACACCTCCATTTCTTCCATACTGAGGTACTTAACCGATAAGGGTTGGTTAGGTTCTGGGGTAGCATGCATGATAGGCAATTGTTCAATAGGTGGCTTCTCATGGCGATGTTGAACCTTGAATTTATATTTGACTAATAAGGCTAATCCAGTGGCCTGCATCATGGTACGGGGATTGAACATCTCCACATCCTTCTTAATTTCTTCCTTTAATCTAGTGATGAAGCATATTATGAGAAATAATTCATCTGACCCTGAGATGTGATTGCCGATATCTTGAACATATTTTTATATGCACACACTGAAGTGATTTGACGTAGGTTGATAAGATTAATCTGCAAAAGTGGGTCTACAATTGGTTGAATTTTGTGATCTAAGGTGTCTAAATTGGGGTTGTGATATTTTCCTATGACAATTGTGGATATTTTTGTGGAAGGTAACATCAAAGATTGAATTTGAATGTGGTAGCAAAGGTCTAAGAAGGTTCAATTTTATCTGTTGAAGCAAAATTATAAAAAAAATATATAAAAAAATTTCTTCCAAAAATGTGTTTTGAGCAACTTTTTTTGGAACCTCCTCAAGCCTTCCCAATGGTTTAATTTATGTAAATTTTATTACTTCACTGGTTAATTCAAGCAATATTTACTACCCAATGGTTACTTTTTAAATGAATACAATATACAATGCTTATACACAGTTTGAATGTTACTACTAATTTCAACAGATATAATAACATAAATGGCAATGACTCAAGTAGATGACACGAAGACAAGACACAAATTACTATGATGTGGTGGACTAACACAACTAGGGTGGACTTAAAATTAACACAAATGAAGATAGGAGGGGGTAGGGTTGGACTCAAGATATGATGTTGAACACAAGACATGAGACGATAGAGCAGTGAGTGAGTAGTGTATGAGATAGAGTAGTGGATGGGCATATTATGAATATGATGTTGAACTGATAGGGAGCATAGACTTTGAGTAGTATGTGGATGGATTACGAGGTAGGAAATTCAATGATAGAGGATGAATAAAATGCGAGGGAGGTGAGGTTCTATTGTGGCCACTGGTGGTGGTCACAATATTTCTTCGAAGATAATTTATTTATAAACATTATTATATGCTTCCATCTGAATTATGTGGGACTAATTCCCTAAACAAAATATGCTTTTATGCGTGTGAAATACTTGCAGGATTTTCCTTTTTGCCATGCATAATGTTATGATTCAGTGTTTACTTGGGCGTATTTGATTGTATAATAGTTTTAGGTCTGATTTTAATTTATGTCGTGTAAGGTTTTCTGCCCATTTGAATTTCCATTCTCATGCACAATATAAATGTTAATTTTTATGTTTATTAGAAATTAGATTTTGAATAAAACTCTTCACTATGACAACCTTGTGAACAAGAGGTACCGCTTGGTGTTTGGTGTAAAGGAAGGTAGACCAATTGTTTTAACAGAAGACCCTTAAATTTAAATTTTATCTTATATTTTGTTAGTTCTTTTGGAATCGTTAATGTCACTTTTCGACGTTGTTGGGTGAGTTTGCTGCAGGTCCATTAGTTGGAATTGCTTGACGCAACTAAAATGAATTCAATGTCATCGATGGAGGTCTTTTTGTTGGTTGGTTTAATTTTAATTGTTGAGCAATTAATTTATGTATTATTGCATCTTTTGAATGATTCTAAGTGAATACCGAGCGTTCTATTGTGGTGTATGAGAAGTACTGGCACATGTGGATGACTAGCGTATGTAGCGTATGGATGATGTAATTAATTCATGGGAAATGAGTTTCTAGAATACAAAAATATCATATAATGAGCACTCTCATGGAAGCAAGTATAATAAATGTTGATTATTTAATAACAGTGCATCGAACTACTGTAACAGTCCACAGAGTGCTTCATAGATTCGTTGTTTGGTAAAATTGTTAGAATAAGTCTTAATTCTTAAGTCCTACTAGGATAATTTGAGTTACCACTCTTGCATGAGTTAGGTAAAACTCCCAGTTAAGACTAGTTCAGATCTATTGGATTATTATAATACAACAGACATTGATCAACTTTGCTATTTATACAAAGTTGATCTCATGGAATAAATCAATCAATTTTAAGCTTCTATAAAAAAATTCTTTTGATGCTTCGTATACCTATTGTGTCTTGGGGTTATAATATTTTTCTTCAATATTCTAACTTGGTACCAAAGCCTTGATATATGCTTGCATTCTAGAATTATTGCTTCTTGAAGTTTCTTTTTCTAGTTCATTATGTCAATTTCTCAAATGAATCCTAGTATTTTTTCTTCTCATATTGTTTGTGAGATTATATTTTATTTTTTTCATTCATTTATTTTGGCAATTCTGGTTTGATTAGTAGAAGAATTTTTTTTCTCTACTATTTTTGAGATCTAGAGTGCAATTTTTAAAAGTGTTAATTTAGGCATGCCAAGTTTATGTAAACTTGGATTCTCTGTGAGTGCATTTCTTCAGTTCATCTTGGATATTTTCTACATGCTAATGTGAACACTACCAAATTGCACTACCATTTACCCACATTGGCTTGGGCACACCACTCTGGCCATGTTCTTCCAAATAGTCAAAAGTAGTGCACAGTCAGTTTGCAATCAATTTTATAGGGCATTGTTCAAAGTGTCAATCCTTTTTTAAGGTGCATAATTTTTTTGACATCGAAATACATGATAAAAGCATTGGTTTTTTTGGTGTCATTGCATTTTTTTAGGTGGTATTATAGTGTCCTCTCCTAGATTTTTGACTATCAGCTTTGAATTTTAGTGCCCTGATCCATTGGATAACGGGTGGTTTTTTTGCGTCCTCACACACTTCTTAAGCTATGGAGGGATGTTTGTGGAGCATGGTTCCCTACATAATTAGAGAGCATGCACTCTATATGGATGATAATATACCTTTCAAAGATATTTATAGACCACTATGACAATTCCCTCTCAATTACTGGTTACATTTTTTTAAGTGTGCACACTGTATGGACCAGCTCCGTTGAAAGCATTGACCAACACCGTTGGATGCATTGGACGAGTTGGCCATTGCTCAACCCTACGCTTCACATACAATCATATCTGATTTGGCTACAACACGAGAATTTTTCTTTAATAGCGTAGACGCTCTTTGTATTATTTAAGTCGATCATGATTTTGATGTGGTAGAGAGGAGATAAACGTCCAAAGTTTGGCATAGTCGTCAATGCTCTCAAAAGGCTCCTACCATATACAATTCTCAGTGAGAATACCTGACACGTGGAAAAAATTATTTGTTCATCATGATATTAGTTTCTTTGGTGATCTGAGCTCCACATTAACTTCAAAGACACTTTAGAATGCAGTTTCCATTATGAATTTGGTTGTTTTTTCTTTGGTGATCTGAGATATTCATTATCTTCAATGTTATATATCTTAATCCTTTTTCTACATAACTCATATCCTCAACTTGAAACAACGAACCTGTCACTTGATTTACGAAACAATATGCTCATTTTTTAGCTCTCGAGTTAGGGGAGACCAATAATGTTGGATGAAGAAAAACATAATTGAATTTGATAATGGCATGATCGTCCGCAATCGTGAAAATTTCTACCCAGTTCTGCTGTAAACAAACCACCTACCAAGTTCTGATGTGATGTGTTGCTCCATAAAATCATCTTCCAGGATAGCAATCTAAAGGTATCTTTTCTTTTTTGAGCACTATGTGGACATCTAATTTATTCTTTTGCAGATCAACACTGGTACTAAAAGAAGGCTCCTTGGCTTTGTAGAACCTATCACGTCTAATTTTTTATGTCCAATTTGGCAGAAGACATCTTCTTTATTCTTTTGCAGATCAACACTAGCGCTAAAGGAAGGCTCCTTGGCTTCATTCCCTTTGTAGAACATGTCTTGTCCAAGTTTTTACGTCCACTTTGGCTAACAAGCTTTGATGAAACTTGCGACGATAGAAGATATATTGTTGACCAGTTCTACTATGAAAAACCAACTGCCAATATATCAAATATGTTGTAAACAAAGAGTAGATGAAGAGGGAGGTGCTGCTTCAGACTAAGTCGCTCTTAGTACCGTGTTCTTCAACAAGGATGCACTAGAGGAGAATTGTCGTGTTGTTGTGATGAAGCTTGTGTTGTTGATATTTGAAGTTCTTTTTTTCAAAATTGAACTCATTGTAAACTTTCTCTACCCCTCTTCTTAGACTCCTCTCACTTTTATTTTGATCTATGCCTATTCTATAAAGGCAATCTAAAAGTGAAAGTCTCTTTGTAATTTCATAATAATTTTTTCGGGGGGGGGGGTTTATTGGTGCTGCATATTATACCATTTCATTGTCTTGATTCAGGGGGGAGTTTCTTGTTATCTCTTCTAGAAAGTGTCTTGTTGCTGCATCCTTTTTTTGGGGGGTTATTGGTAACTGTACTTTTACTACACTATTTACTTCCTAGGCAGAATGAATTCTCTTAATACAATTGACCCACTCACCCCTCATAATTATCACACATGGAAATCCAAAATATTAAATCTCATTGCCCAAAAATGTCTCACACATTTGCTAGAAGAGAAGGAGCCTAAATTTGAAAAATAATACAAATTTTTTGTTCATAAAGGAAAAATACATGAAACAATGGGCATTATAAGCACAAATGTGAGTGAAATATTATGGTTTCATATTTTTGAATGTAAAACTCCATTTGAGAGTTGGAAGAAACTAAAAAAAATATTTGGTAAAGTGGATCAAATAAGATCGATGCAGCTAGAGGCAGAGTTAACAACTTTATCTCCTGAAGACTCTAACACAATTATAGATTTTCTCACCAAATTTAAAGAATTCCTCACTCAATTAAAAGGCAGTGGAAACAATAAAACATAATAAGAATGCATCTATCTTATTCTTTCAAAATTAAATGGAGCATTTCAAATTTTTGCAACCACCTTTTTGTCTACAAAATATGCACTTGGTACAAGTTTTATAATGCCCACTTTAGAGGAGTTTTGTGATAGGCTAACTAGAGAGGAAATGAAGCTTTCAAAATTTGAGACCTCTCCCTCCTCCTCAAAAGCCTTAGTAGCTTCAAACTTTAATAAAGAAAAATTAAAAAAAAGAGAAATTATCACCTATAACTTGTACTCATTGTAAAAATGATGGTCATTGAGTGAGCAGATGTTGGAAAATACTATAACAACTTGAAACATCAATGAAATATCATAAATTTGACATTAAGAAGCAAATTGGAAAAGCATTAAATGTTTAAGTTAAAGGAGTGAAAACTTCATCAAAATATTGGGTTCTAGATTCATGGGTAACTCATCATATGACTTCTTCACATGAGTCATTTACTTCCCTCTCCTTAAGCTCAACTTTCAACATTGAAGTTGGTGACTCATATTTTATCCCTATCAAAGGAAAAGGTGACATTACCAATAATGGTGGTCATGTCAATGATGTTCTTTATGTCCTAGATATTTCTACAAAGCTTCTCTCTATCTACCAAATTTGTACATCTAGAAAGGGAAAAATAATTTTGTTCTCACCATCAAGAGTTGAAATAAAAGACTTGCAAGAACCATAATCCCTTATAGAAAAATGTGACATTGATCATAAAGCTCACCTATTTCACTTTAGAGGATTCAAATACTCTAATAAAGCCTCCTGCTTTGTTGCTCATGGAAATCTTGAAAGCAAAATTTGGCGTGAAAGGTTTGGACATCTCATTTATAGCTATTTGAAAGTGTTAGGTAATGTAGCCAAATTGATAAGAAAGGAATTAATTACCATTAAATATTTTTGGCGAGGTTCCAAGGCCATTAAATATTGTTGATGGGCAACGATAAAAAATAGGAACGATCAACAAGTGTTATAGGAATGGAATTTTTTTTTGAAAATTTAACTGTATTTCTTGGTGAAAAACACTTGTTAAAAGAATGTGATAACCGTATGGGTGGTTTCAACCCATGGTTTTGGCCCATTATATTCCAATTGGGTAGTGGAAAATTCATGAATATCTATATATTTTGTACTGTATAGGTCATCATAGGTGTGAATGCTCTTTTCTGGTTTGGAGGAAGAGAGGGGAGGAGACATTGTACAAGTGGAGAAGATTGTTGTATTGTTGCTAATACAAAGGACTGATTGTTTCTCTGTGGATGTAGGGTACACTGCCCGAACCACGTATATCTTGTGTCTATTACGTTTATGTGATTACTTGTTGTTTATTGCACTATTTCCTATTTTGCTTATGGGGGCTTAACTAGGGTTTGAACTGTTTCTCCATTTTTGCTATTATTATTTATTTTTTCATAGGTTGTGTATTGTTTGTACATGGTAAATTCCCAAAAAGTGGTATCAGAGTGATGTTTTTGGGAAAGGGCACTCACAAGAGAGTTTTTTGTTTGAGTGGGATAAATGGGAGAAAGTTCGAAGTTTAAATTGGAGAAGTTTACTAGACAAAATTTTGGTATGTGGAAAACCAAAGTGGAGGATTATCTGTATCAGAAGGATGACCTGTACTTGGCTCTAAAAGGTAATACTGATGGTAAACCTAGGATGATGGATGATGAGGAATATGATCTGATAGATAGGAGGGCACTGGGGGTGATGCAGTTTAACTTGGATGATTCTATTGTATACAACATAGGGAAGGAAAATACCACAAAAGGAGCCATGGATACACTAGCTAATTTGTATGAAAACTCCTCAGCTTCAAATAAATTTTTCTTGATTAGAAATATTATTACTATGAAGTTGCAAGAGGGTGGATCTATCCAAGAACACCTTAATGAGTTTTATGTTGTTATGGGTTCTTAAAAGTTTGTAGAGCTTGATATTGATGATTAGGTTACGGCTTTAGGGTTTATTTGTTCACTACCAGACTCATGGGGTAGCGTTGTAATGGCAGTGAGTAAATTTGTGCCTAGATCTGGAAAGCTAGTTTTTGATGATGTGGTTAGCACAATCCTCAGTGAGGATATGAGGAGAAAAATCTCAAGGGAGGCTTCATCATTTGGAGTAGCACTATCTACAGAAAGTAGAGGCAAAAATAGAGAAAGAGAAAAATGCCAAGCTAGATGGAAAAACTAGAATAGAGGAAAATAAAAGGGTAGATCTAAAAGCAGAGATAAAAGCAAGATTGATTACTGACATTGTGGGAAAAGTGGACACTTCAATAGGGAGAAAATATAGAAATAAGAATAAGGACAATAATGGGAATGATGCTCAAGAGGCAAACATTGCAGGTGCAATTTAACAAGATGTCCTGATTCTTACAACTTGCATGAGTGAGTATTGGGTTAAGGACTTTGGAGCTTCTTATAATGTCACTTCTCATAGGTAGTACTTTCCTGATTATACTCTAGGCCATTATGGAGATGTTTTGTTGGGCAATAACTGTCCATGTGAGATTATGGGTATTGGCATGGTGAATGTGAAATTGCCAAACACAAATATCTGGGTGCTTAACAATGTTAGGCATATTCCTAATCTAAAGAGGAACTTGATTTTAGCTAGTGCACTTGATTTGGAGGGATACAACACTAATTTCAAAAACTAGCAATGGAGAGTGACAAAGGGTTCAATGGTGATTGCAAAAGGTGAGTTGACTAGAACTTTGTATTTACTGTAGAACTCATCTTATTGTACATTGAACTATGTTGCTCAGGATGATGCGAAAGCATGGCATTTGTGGTTGGGTCATATGAGTGAGAAAGGGATGAAAAATATTCACTCCAAAAAACTATTGCCAAAACTCAAGGATGTTGATTTGGGTTTCTATGAAGGTTGTGTATACAAAAAATAAAAAAGGGTAAGATTTTTGAAAGTTGGTCCAAAAAGGAAGAAAGAGAAATTAGAGTTAGTACACTCGGATGTGTGGGGTCCCTCACCGGTACTTTCTCTTGAGGGCTACTCTTATTATGTTACCTTCATTGATGATTTTAGAAGGAAGACGTGGATCTACATAATCAGGCATAAATCTAATATTTTTGAAACTTTTTTAAAGTGGAGAGCATTATTGGAGATTGAGGCAGGTAAGAAAGTAAAGTGCCTTAAATCTGACAATGGTGGTGAATATTATAGCAAGGATTTTGAGGACTATTGCACAAAGGAAGGAATTAGGAGAATCAAGACTAATTCTAGGACACCATAGGAGAATGGAGTCTCAGAGTGGATGAACAAAACTATAATGGAGTGTGCCAAAGCCATGAGATTGCATGCAGGGTTGCCATTGTTCTGTTGGTCTAGTGCAGTTGATACAATAATTTATTTGATAAATAGATGACCTTGTACTGCATTGGATAGAGGCATTCTAGAGGAGACTTATAAAGGTAAGCCTTTAAACTACTCTTTTATTAGAGTATTTTGTTGTGAGGCTTTTGCCCATATAGATAAATAAAATAGGAGTAAGCTTGATGCAAAGTCTAGAAAGTGCCATTTTCTTGATTATGGTGTGGATGAGATGGGGTATAGGCTATGGTTGGCAGGAAAATTATCAAGAGTAGAGATGTGATTTTCAATGAGGATAGGTTGTACAAGGATAGGCACATACAGGTTGAAGAGGATGCACCTGAGTTTTTTGACTTGGATGCAATCCTAGAGCATTGTGTAAATAGAAAGCCTCTTGTTCAGATTGATGAACATGGTGCTCATGAGAAATAGCAAGATGAATAGGAAATTATTGTTACTCCACCATCATCCCCATAGGAAGTAAGGAGATATACAAGGTTAAGACATGCATATGATAGGTATTCATCTACTTTACATTATGTACTATACAATGATGTTGGTGAACCATAATTCTTTCATGAGGCTTTGAAAGTGGACTCTAAAATTAAGTGGGAGCATGTTATGAAGGATGAGATGGACTCATTGACTCAAAACCAAACTTGGTATTTGGTTGAGCTTCCCAAGGGCAAAAGGGCATTGCATTTCAAATGGTTGTATAGGGTGAAGGATGAAGTTTATGGCAGAAAGAGATACAAAGCAAGACTTGTTGTGAAAGGATTTGCATAGAGAAAATGTATTGACTATGATGAAATTTTCTCACCTATAGTAAAAATGACTTAAATTCAGACTATTTTTGTTGAGCAATACCATAGATTTCATCATACACATAGACTACAATACAGACAGGGAATAAAACATGTGCAATGTTTTAAATGCAATGTTATATTGGTGAAGTTGACGGTGATGGTGTCATTCATTGGTTATTGCTGCTATTCACATTGTTGATTTTATTGATGCCTATTATGCTTATCATGATGTTGTCAATTAGTGAAATGAAGTGGTCTTGGACTCAGGGGGAGCATTTGTGTACTTGTTTTTCTTCTTGTTCATGCTTGGAATATTTGCTAATTGTAATAATTTGTGTCTAAGAATATTGTGCATAGACTCAGGGGGAGTCTGTAGCAGCCCTTTGGTATTATTGTCAAAGGGGGAGAAGATTTACGAGGAAAATTGCACATGTGTTGCCAACAATTCCAAAGGGGGAGATTGTTGAGCAAAGTGCGAGCAAATAGTATTGTCATTGTTGTCAACACGATCAGACAGATTTATTGATGCAATGGACAAGAGTTTATTGAACAACAAGGTGCAGCCAAAGTACAATGGATAGGAGTTCAGGTGTTGAGCAAGGTGTTGCGGGAGGATTGTCATTGTTGTCAATACGATCGGTTAGATCTAATGATGCAATGGATAGGCAGTTTAGAAGTCACTCAGATGAAGAGGATAAAGTTTAGAAGTTAGTCAGATCATGAGTCCTTAAATGATAGATGCACAAAAATAGAAAACATAATTCAGAATGAGAAGAAGTCTTCAGATCCTGAGATGTCAAGAAGCGGAAAGGTTTTTTGTGAAAACCAAGGCAGTCGAGAATAAAAAGTTTTATTTAAAACCATGGATAACAGATTTGAAATGGGTTTTTCTTAAAACCCAAGTTGGCTCTTCGTTTCGTTGAAAAATATGCCCCGGTGATAAAGATATTTAATTTTAAATATTTAGTTTAAATTTTATTTTATTTAAAATTTAAATTAAATTATTAAATTAAATTAAAAGGGCCGACATGTTACTATTTCGCAGCAATAAGCTACAGGAAAGTGATGAAGGTGGAAGAAGTGTTTGAGACCGACAAAGTTAAATCTGGGCCGACGGATTTTAGGGTTTGGCAGTTGACAAATTCTAGGGTTTCTCAACCGACGTTCTTTTAGGGTTTGTTCCTAAAAATTCTTCTATAAAAGCAAGGGTACTTCGAGTTTGAAAAGTGGGGTGTAAATATAAAGTGCGAATGCAAGCATAGTGTTTGTGAAAGTGAAGTTCGTGTTGAGCAGAGAGCAGAATGTGAAATGACACAGAGTGTGCGAAGCGTGTGCGCAGAGAAAGTAGAGTGTGCAGAGAAGCGCGAAGGGCAAATTTGATTGCAAAGTCTGGTCGTAGCAAGATGCAGACAAAGCTGTGTGAAGTGATTATGCAAGAGAGAGCAGAGTGCACAGAGATTGCAAAGGTGATGTAGACCAGTTAGAGTCTTGCAATAACAAAGGTATATGTCAAACATTTTTTTTTATTCAATATTGAAGTCCAGTTGGTGCTGGCAAATTAAGGGGTTGGTGCCTCTTTCCAGTTGGTGCTAGTAAACAATTTGTCCAGTTGGTGCTGGAAAATTAAGGGGTTGGTGCCTCTTTCCGGTAGAGTCGTTGGTAAAATAGGAGTTGGTGCTTCATTCTGTTGAAGTAGATAAAGTTAAGGGGTTGGTGCTCCTTTCAGTTGGTGCTGGTAAAGGATTATGTAAAGTTGTAGCTTTGCATTGACTGGATTTGGATGGTAGTCCAAGCAGTCTTTTTGAGGAGTAGCCACATTGGTGAACCTCATTAAAATGTTGTGTTATGTGTGATGCTTTCTTGATGCATTTAGTATCTCTTTTATCTGCTTTAAACTGCTGCTAGTTTTATAATCTAATTGTTTTAGAAGTTTTTAAAGAACACACTGATTCACCCCCCCTCTCAGTGTCATTGTGATTACAACAATTTTGAGTATAGTTGTAGTAGAAGATCTTCATATTGAATAGTTAGATGTGAAGACAACATTACTTCATGGGGATTTGGAGGAGGATATATACATGCACCAATCGGAGGGGTTTGAGGTCAAAGGTAAGAAGACCGTTGTGTTTAAACTAAAAAAGAGCTTTTACGATTTGAAGCAAGCTCCAATGCAATGGTATCTCAAGTTTGATAGTTTCATGAGTGAGCATGATTTTACTAGGAGCCAGAGTGGTCATTGTGTTTATTTTCAAACTACAGAAAATTGTATCTTCCTTATTCTCTTATTGTATGTTGATGATATGCTTGTGGTAGGATCCAATATGCAGGATATTAAGAAATTGAAAAGGGAATTGGCAAGTAGATTTGCCATGAAGGATTTGGGGGAAGCTAAACAAATCCTTGGCATGAGAATAACTAGATACAAGAAGGAGAAAACACTGAAGTTATCTTAGAAGGATTATGTGGAAAATGTGCTTAAGAGGTTCAGTATGCATGATGCAAAACCGGTAGCCCAACCTCTTGCAAAGCACTTTAAGCTCTCAAAGAAGCTCTGTCCCAAGACAAAGGAGAAGGAAGAGTACATGAGGAAGGTACCCTATGCTTCAGTAGTTGGGATTTTTATGTATGCTATGGTGTGTACAAGACCATACATTTCCCAAGAAGTGGGAGTTGTGAGCCGATATATGAGTAATCTAGGTAAATCTCACTAGCAAGCAGTAAAATGGATACTCAAGTATTTGAAAGGGAATTCAAAATTCTATTTTAATTTTGGAGGTTCCAAAGTTGAGTTATAGGGATATGTGGATTTAGATATGGTAGGTGATTTGGATAGTGGGAGGAGCACTACTAAGTATGTATTCATAGTTGGAGGTACAACAGTGAGTTGGATATCCAAGCTACAACGTGTTGTAGCTCTTTTTACTACGGAGGCTGAGTATGTAGACGTCACGAAAGGTGCCAAAGAGTTCATATGGCTTCAAAGATTTATTTAGGATTTAGGTTAGGAGCAAGGATATGGGACACTTTGGAGTGATAGCCAAAGTGCCATTCATTTAGCTAAGAAATCTACTTTTCACTCACGAACAAAGCACATTCAATTGAGGTATCACTTCATTTGATCAGCAATGGAGGATGGTTTGGGAAAGTTGGGTAAGATTCAAACTTCCCAAAATTTTATTGATATGCTTACTAAAGTAGTAACCAAGGAGAAATTGAGCTTTTGCTCTACTTCGGTTGGCCTTAAGGAGTAAGGTCATGATTATGAGAAACTTTCAGTCCTAGGGTGCAGGGATGTTGCATCAATCTTGTCTCCAAGTGGGATATTGTTAGGTAATGGAGCCAAATTGATAGAAAATGAATTAATTACCATTAAATATTTTTGGTGGGGTTCCAAGGCCATTAAATATTGTTGATGGGAAATGATCAACAAGTGTTATAGGAATGGAGATTCTTTTTGAAAATTTAAATGTATTTCTTGGTGAAAAATACTTGTCAAAAGAATGTGATAACTTTATGGGTGGTTTCAACCCGTGGTTTTGGACCATTGTATTTCAACACCACTGTGGTTTCGAGTAATGAAAAAGTCATAAATATCTATATATTTTGTACTGTAAAGGTCATCATAGATGTGAATGCTCTTTTATGGTTTGGAGGAAGAGAGGGGAGGAGACATTGTACAAGTGGAGAATATTGTTGTATTTTTGCTAATACAAAGGATTGATTATTTCTTCGTGGATGTAGGGTATATTTCTCGAACCACGTATATCTTGTGTCTCTTACATTTGTGTGATTACTTGTTTTTTATTGCATTGTTTCCTATTTTGCTTATGGGGGCTTAACTAGGGTTTGAACTATTTCTCCATTTTTGCTGTTATTATTTATTTTTTCATAGGTTGTGTATTGTTTGTACATGGAAAATTCCCAATAGAAAGAGTTGAGTATACATGATATGGTAACTGGGTCACCAAAAGTCTCTTCTATTTATGGAGTGTGTCCTAGATGTGCTTTTGGGAAATAACATCAAAATCCTTTTCACCCAAGTGCTACCCAAAAAGCTTCCTCCCCATTAGAGCTAATCTATAGTGATTTAATGGTCTTCCCACATCCATATTTCAAAGGAACAAATTATGCCTTAGCATTCATTGATGATTTTTCAAAACATACTTGGGTGTAATTTCTAAAATACAAAAGTGATGTCCTATATCACTTTAAAAAGTATAAAACCTTAGTTGAAAATCAAGCCTCATGAAAAATCAAAAAAGTTTGTACAAACAATGGAGGGAATACTTTAGTAATGAGTTTTCTAAGTTCCTCTCAACTCATGGTATCATTCATTAACATTCAGTCTTCCATAATCCATAAAAAAATGGTGTAGCAAAATGAAAGAACAGATCTCTAAAGGAAATGACTAACTGTATGATCCACTCAAGGGATCTTCTGATAATTTTATGGGTTGAGGCAATAAACTGTGCAAATTATATTCAGAACCACACACCACACAAGGCACTTGGGCATTTGACTCTAGAGGAAGCCTGGTCTGGCTCAAAACCTGAAGTTTATTTCTTTTAAGTCTTTAGTTGTACTACTTGGGACCACATCCCAACAAAAAAGAGGAATGCTCTAGACAAGAAAAGTAAGCAACTGATATTTATTTGTTATTGTGAGGATATGAAATCCCACAGGCTACTTGATCCTACTACTCATGAGGTCTTTTTTCACAAAAATGTTCAATTTGATGAAACATTTCCTTATAAAGATCCTCCTCCATATTCCTCAACAAACATTGATTCCTTTGATCCATCTCCCTTATTTGAGCCTCAATTAGATGAAGACCCAATCCTTGAGACAAATGATCAAAATGATGATAATCTTGATAGTTATACAACATATTCTGGTACTCCCAATACTCCACCAGCCATGCCAAAATGGACCCACAATACTGTTATAGAGGTAACCCCTTACATCCAAGAATCATACTTAACTATCATATTTTCTTTTTGCCCCAACAGAGGGTAATCTTATGATAGTCGTTGGCAATGATTCGTAAGACAAATACAATTTTGACAAGATCAATGGATCTTCTATTGAATTTGCTTATGATTATGATATTATGACTACCCCCTCAAGCGACAAGTCGATGAGGGTAATGACAATTAATAAATTGACGAGTCGCTTGACCACTATCAATAGATTTGAACAATTTAAAGTTTAGAATTTGAATACTTGGCAAGGCCTAATCAGCTATGATTGAAACTGTTAACGATAATTGTACATCTCTATCCCATAGAGTGATCTAGTCGTAAAGGCCTTATTAGGAAATCAAGATGATAGAAATTCCAATTAGGCATGTGTTGAATCATATTGTTTGATGATCTACTAAAAATGTCATAGAAGAATTGACATGAATACCTCATTCCCATGGAGTAGTCCGACTGTCTGGGCCTTCTTAGGGATTGAAATGAAGCATAACAATTCAACGATGACTAATTTACCCCAAATGTACTTATGGTAATTTACTCATATTACCGTATTGCATGGAGCACAAGTCATTGCAACCTCCAAGTGTATAGGGCAAATGACTAGATACGAGGTGCATTTGAATTTTGATTTATCTGATTTTTTATTATTATTAATATTTTTTTATAATTTTGGCTATATGGGTATTTATAATTTAGCATTTTGAAACTCCATACGGTGGGATTTGAGAGAATTTACTACAAATTGCCAACTGCACTTGTCAGTAGCAATTAAAAATTTCAAATTGCTTAACTGCAGGTTAGACCTACGAGTGAAAATCCCTAATTTAAGGACCGTAGTTGTCATGCACGGTCAGGGCCGAAATAGGAAATATTTAAGAATTTTGTACAATTTTAAAATTTTATTATTTCCTATTGTAATTGAGAATCTGAGAGCTCTGAGAGGTGAGAAGATAAATTTGATATGGAATGCTACCGCAACTTGACCTCACTATCATCCACATCGATGGCAGACCAACCTAGAGGAGCCGGTGCTACTAAGGTGGAAGCACACAACTCTCACTAATTATTTTCTTTTATCGGTTTTAAAATTAACCTCAATAAATAATGGGCTAATTAACATCACTAAACTATCAGTAATGAATCACCCTAGTTAGGAATAGCTTAGAGGGTTAGGGTTTTAACTTTTTTTGGGTGTCTCAAGATGGGAAATGACCCAACAAAGGTCATTTCTCCTAGCTGCGGTTAGCAGGCACAGTTACCAATTTTCAAATTAAGGGCCATGATTTTCAGTCATGGTGGGATTCAAATACCAATGGTCATCAAATTGATTGCCATCCTGACCGTGGATCTGAACCGCGGTTCGACCACTTTAGGAAGTTTTTTAATTTTTGTGATTTTTTAGCAGATTTAATTGATTTTCTATCTTAGAAGTGCTTTTTTCATATTTTTTTGGTGTTTTTGAGATTTTATGATTTTTTTTGTCATTTTTAAGCTTATTTTTTTATTATTTTTAATTGATTTTACCTTATTATTCTAATTTCCACCAGAATTTGATCGTGAGGACAAGGGAATCTGAGATCCTTCGTAACCTATGTGGTGCATTGATACCCGCAGAGCAATATTGGTTCGAGGCCATAGGATTTGGTTACGTCTTGCACCTTACAACCATCTGAGCCGATCAGGCCTATATGACTACATTGTACCGATGTTGGGATGCGCAAACCAATACCTTTCACCTACCAATAGGTGAGATGACTATCACTCTAGAGGATGTCTACCACATCTTTCAACTCCTTCTGGATGATGAGGCCATAACATATCCACCAACTGAGGTGTAGCAGATAGTATTTGATCACATATTTGTTCATCACAATGAGGTAGCATAGTGGCACTCGGACCATGGAGGGGTCCACATTGAGCACTAGTATACAGAGCGAGTCTTCTCTCGATGAGAAACTATCTTTATGCACCTAATTGTGTAGATCATCCTACCTAACTCTTCTAGAGCAAGGTTCCATTGGAACCTCCTGGCTAGGACTATGGAGGTTCTAGTGAGCCCCTATGATCATCCTTTGATCCTATCCTAGGGTAGTGCCTTACTAGCATAACTTTATAATGAGCTATACCATATTACATAGAGGAGCAGATTAGGCATCGACTACAACCTACTATTTTAGATTTGCGGGTGGTAGCATATTAGGATTGAGCATCCCATAGAACTACCACTTGATATTGGCACCATTGAGGAGGTGCACCAGTGTTATATGATATGTTGGCCTCACGAGTAGGAAGGATTTAGGAGCAGATATCACACAAGGAATCTGGATTACTATATTGAATAGTTCTCATGACTACATGCGGACCAGGTGGACTGGCACCCATACCTAGATTATCCTCCATGGATGGAGGCTGATGACTGGCTACGTCGATCATGAAGATATAGATGGATCCTCGAATGGAAGTCCAAGGTATGGGAGTTCTTTTACTTCTCTTGTATCACCAGATAGTTCAAGATTAGGCAGGACAATCTAGAGTTGCCTACCATCTACCATTGCCTCGCTCTGGAGAGGGACTTGACCTAGCCTAGGGTGACTCCACTGGGTGATGAGTATAATGAATTTTAGGAGTCAAGGTTGACATATTTAGGGACTCCAGTTGATTATGTCAACCTGGTAGACACTTAGGATATGGCAGGGCTTTGAGGGCCCCTTGGGCAGCACTCCAAATGATGCAATAGCAAAGGGTGTTGAGGGAGTATAAGTTGACCCTCATGATCACTGAGTCCATCAGAGGACTAAGTGTGGATGGGGTTAGGTAGCTGTAGAGGATGCACCTTCGGCTAAGGAGGAGGCAAAAATCTCAAAGAGGGCTAGGCCACACCTGACAGTGAGATCGGGTAGCTCAAAGCCCAAATTGCCATACTATAGACTCAGGTAGGCTCCATAAAAAAACATCTCCTACATCGAGATACCACCATTGCTACCTTAAAGGCAAATATTGAGTATCTATAGTCTCAACTCACAACAGGGTAGTCTTAATGGCATGGCTATGAGGAGGAGATGGCTGCTCTACATGCTAATATTGATTTAGTAGGGATAGAGATACAGAGTATTATAGTGCATCACATCCTTCTATAGTCCTAGCTATATGCTCTAAGGGCACAACATAATGCTCTTAGGGTTGGGAGGGAAGACCCCTCCTCTTCATAGGTTTCTCTAGCACCTCCAACTGCTCCAACAACTCAAGCAGTATAGAGATTAGTAGGGCTAGAACTGACAATAGAGATCAAGAGATTTTAGGCTCTAGTGCAATAGCACATCAATGATAGTTAAAAAAATGTTGCATACATCTCTACTATAAGGGGAGAGATAGGGTTACTCGGTGGTTAGGTTCTTGAGAGGTTCAAGTCTCTAGGATATCATATGACTCACACTCGAGAGACATGGCAGTCTTAAGCTAGCTGCAGTCAAAGATCACATAGGTCAGAGAGGACCTTTAGTTCTAGCTTTAGGACTCACAAGGAGGGTGGAGGTGATGGTGGAGCCTCTCAGACTGGGGGTGTAGTTTCTTCTTAGTACTGATATTACAGATGATAGTGTACCATTTTTTAGTGTAAGATCGAGGACCTATACAGATGTAGCCTACGGGTATTTTTGACATATGTCTATGTACTATTTATTATATATTTTTGTTACACACACACATATATATATGATCTAACATTTGAGACTTATTATATATGTGGATTTTATATGATTTATTTTTTATGGTTTATGAGATGCATATTGATGCAATGCTTATATGTTATGCTAATTTTATGCTATATGATGTGATGTATGGATGACATGCACTATCTAGATGATGGATGTATGATTAGATGCGATGATATACATGTGTAGATGGACTTATTATGATGAATGTATATGTATGCAATGTTTGATGTTAAATGCAAGTGTAATTTATTGTACTTGTATGCATTTAATTTATGATGTTTTGACATAATTTATGCCATGTATGTATTGCATAGTTTTTCTATGATGAATGCTATGTAAATGAACATGTATGTTTTAATCACTTAAAACATAATATATGAATGCAATATGGATTTGGAAATCTAATGGATGACACCATAGAATGTATAACAATCATGAAATTTAAATACTATATCTTTGTATAAAAATTGATAAATTGTATACCCCTATGTGATATGCAATGATGTATTGTTTCTATTCATAAGTCTTTGTAAATTAAAATAATATGGATAACATAGTCAATGGTCATTTAAATATCATTTCTGGCATCTATCTAGTATCTAAACTATATTACAAACAATTCTAATAAACAAACTCTCATAAAAGAAAATGATATTTTATAATTGCAATTTGATTGATTTTTGCTATTTGGGAATTTTTGAGGTTTACCATGAGACTCAAACACCCTAGTTGTCTAATCAAAAGTTGTATAATAACCATACTATACTTCTGAAACATAAGTCTTTTGCTAGGATAGACCCTAACTCTTCATTACCCCTGTGTGTGCAAATGAGTATATTAGATAAGGAATAAGCATACCCTGATGTCATACAAGATTATTTCAACCCATTGCTAATATTGGGGATCCTCAAATGTCTATCCAACCCTAAGTTTGAATTTTAGTTGGACTAGACCACTAGGTGATACAGGACACTTGAAGCTAGCTCTTCAACATTCAAACATTGGTCTGCACAAAAGCAGGATGATAATGTATCAGACATATCATCATGCATAAGGTATGGTACTACTAATAATTCTAGGGATTCAATCTCACCCCCTTTTTTTCTTCAATTTATCAAGATACTTTCTCATATAAAGTGATAAGAATAATTTTTTATTTTGTACTTTTCTTTTAGTGATAAAAACCACTATTTATATTGTACTTTTATTTTCTTTTTCTTTTTCTATTCTCTTGAGCAAGGGATATGATACTGATTTGATTTCACTTTGAATTTGATCTTGATTTGACTTAACTTATGGGTATTTAACTCTGGGATTTCACTCAAGGATTTCACTTGAGTATTTTTCTCCTTCATTTGTAAGCAAGGGATTTATTTGAGTAGGGAGTAAACTTTTCCTTTTGCCAATTGTAAATATTTCTCAGACTGTTGACACAGGGGGATAAGCAAGATAAACTTCTCACCTTAGGATACCTAGTCCTACTTCGTAGCATTCATTTGTAACTCATCCTAATTAGGATTATTTAGTTTGGATATTAGTGATAGGATTCTGATATGCTAAGGGCTATCAAAACTAGACCTCATCTACAAAATCAAAGTAATATTTCTACCAAAATCTTGAGAAGACTACTAGGTATGGCTGAGTGACTAGAAAACCCTAGTATAATATTCATAGCAATAGGAAGGGTTGTGTTGAAAAACATAATTACTCACAAGGGTGACGTATAATTATGATATTGCATAAAAGCATGATTGAAACACAAACGTGGTGTCATTTGTAAGATTGCAAACACAAACTATCCTAATGTAAGTGCAATGGATGGACATGCCTAATGCAATGCAATATGACATGTATGTGCAAAGAAAATGAAATGCATGCGGTAAATGGAATGCAAATGTTGCAAATGAAATGTTTTTGAATTTTATTGCTTTTTAATTTTTATGGATTTTTGAAATTTTGATTTGACCAAAGGATTTTACATTCCTTTGGAGCCTTTTGTGAATTGACCAAAGGACTTACAGATGCCTTTGGAGCCTTTTGTGCTTTGACCAAAGGGATTATGATGCCTTTGGAGCTTTTTGTGCATGTGTATGGATTTTGAAATTTTCCATATTATTTCTTATTTTTGCATTTTTGAATTTTATTATAATATTTTTATTTTTATTATTATTTTTTTATTTGACTCAAGAGTTTAGATTCCTTAGGAGCCTTTATGGAGTGACCAAAGGGCTTACAGATGACTTTGGGACCTTTATTTGGTTTCAGGCATAAAACACTTTAATATGAAGGATGTTGAGAGGTTTAGGCTCTTCAACCTCTTCCAGCAATGTCAAGCGGTATGTCCTAGGTCCAATATTCTCAGAAATGATATAAAGACCTAACCAATTAGTTGTAAATTTATCTCACAGTTCAGGAAATAAATTTGAGTTTTGTTGGTTCTCTTTCAACAAAAGATCACCAACCTCAAAGTCTCTTAGATGGACTTTGTTATTGTAAGCTTGTTTTAAGCAATCTTAATAAACATGGAGATTCTCAAGGGCATTCATGCGATGTTCATCAAGTAGCATCAATTGATCTAGCTAAGCTTATCATGTAGTATCATCATCAATGAACTCTTTCAAAGTGATGCATAGCGTTGGAATATCCAACTCTAGGGGCATAATGGCCTCAGTGCCATATACTAGGGAAAACGAAGTTATCCCAATGGGTGTCTAAATGCTAGTCCCATAAGCCCATAATGCAAGGGGCAGCTAGATGTGCTAATATTTGTGGTGTTCTTGTACCGTATTTTTCAATATGGATAACACTTTCTTATTTGAAGCTTCAACTTATTCGTTTGCCAATATGGATTCACAAAACTATGTTTGATCCTATACTTGGATGGTAGAGCCCTCACAATTTTATTTTTAAATGACATTCCATTATCCAAGATTATTTTGGATGGTATCCCAAAATGACTTATGATATTTGTGATTATGAACTCAGCAATACATGCTCTAGTTGTCATTTTTAACGAGATTTCTTCCACCCATTTAGTAAAGTACTTAGTAGCCGTAATAATGAATGTATGCCAGCTCGAAGATGGAGGAGAGATATTACCGATTAGATCCAAACCCCACTAAGAAAATGGCCAAGCCGCTTGAATGGGTTGTAAGGCCTATTATGGCAAGTGCACAAGATTATCATGATTCTAACATTTAACACATTTCCTGATATACACATTGCAATATTTCTCTATAGTATATCAAAAATAGCCCATGCAAAGGATGCGCTTGATGATATCAATTCCACTAAAATGGCCATCACACGTTCCATCGTGAGCTTACAAAATTGCCCAAGATAATTCTTGGGGCTCAATACAATGAAGGATAACTCCATCGTAGCTTTGAAAATATAAAATATCTCCTAACACGATAGACTTTGTTGATTTCTGTTTAAATGTGTGTCTCAAAACACATGATAATCCATGAGGGATCACACCAAGTTTTATGAAGTCATATATCTGTGACATCCAAATTTGATAGACATCAGCCTCAACTTTCAAGATAGCATGTTCCTCCTACGGTTCAACATTTGCAAATGTATACTGGAAAATAACCTTATGGTGAATGGTAGTACCATTCCTTTTAGGACCCTACAAGATCAATGATCCCCAAGGTGCTCTCTTGAGAAAGTCTCTAGCTCTATAGAACCATTCATGATTTGGTTATACCTGAATCATGTTGAATTATTCTTTATTATTTAGAGCTTCATGTTACACAATGGAGTGTGATAGCATTTTTACATGGATGGTAGTAAAATTAGTAGATGGATTTTGAGGGATTAAGGATCCCAAAGATGCCATAGTGTCTGTAAATCTTTTCAATGAACGAGGGATTGCCTTGATGTCATACCATTCTAATTGAGCTATATAAGAATCAACATGATATTTTTAGGACTTTAGGACAAGACATCAACATTAAAAAAATCCCTTCACTTGGTTAACAATGATAAGGGAATCACCAAAGATATTTAACCTTTTAATATTCATGGCGAAAGCTATTTGGAGGCCCAATATTAGGGCTTCGTATTCAACATTATTGTTAGTGCAAGGAAATTCTAACTTGAATGACAAGAGTATACGAGCACCTTGTGATGTAAACAAAACTATTATTGCACCACCCCTTGCTCACACTTTGAACTATCAAAGAACAAGGTCATATTGGATTTTTTATCTAGTTCTTTAGGTTTGAGTGCTTTTGATAATGTGAATACTGCATCATTAGGATGTTCAATGGTGAGGGGTATACTATTCTCAAGAAGTGCCTTAGCCAATTGATCAGCTATGACTTTTCCCTTAATAGACTTTTGGCTAATGAATTCCAAATTGAATTCTATCAATAGCATGATCCACTTTGTAGTACATATATTATAATACATCTTACTCATCATATATTGCAAAGAATTTTGTTTTGATATGACATACATCGTATGACTTAACATATAGAGTCATAATTTCTTTGTAGCAAATATTATCGCTCAGCACAGTTTTTCCACGTATACATATCCTAGCTCGTAACTCACCAAGGTTTGGCTAATGTAATATATGGTCTGCTCTTTGTCTTGCATATTATTTTTTTCCAACATGGTCCCTAGTGCAAAATCAGTTGCTGATATATATAGCAATAATGGTACTTTTGGTCTTGGTGGAGCTAGCACTGGTGACATCACCAGGTAGTGCTTAATCTCAATAAATTCTGCTTGGTAGTCCTTGTCCCAATTGAATGGGACCCCTTGTATAGCAGTCGATTCATGGGTCGATATTTGTCCGATAATTATGCAATAAATCACTTTATGGATGCTACTTTGCCTTGAAGGCTTCTTAATTCCTTGATATTTATGGGAGGATGCATTTCTAAAATATCCTTGAACTTCATTGGATCAACTTCAATGCCTCATTTTGAAATGATGAATTCTAAGAGCTTTCTTAAATTTATGACAAATACGCAATTCTTAGGATTCAACCTAACATTATGCTATGATCGAAGATATTTCTCAATACCTCTAAATGCTCAGAATGCAGCAATGACTTTTCCAATAAGTCATCGATATAATCTTCTAAGATCTTATGTATATAGTCATGAAAGATATATGTCATAGCCCACTGATATGTGGCACCAACATTCTTAAGGTTGAATGGCATAACCTTATAGTAAAATGTCCCCCATGGTGTTATGAACGTAATTTTATGCTAGTCTTCGGGCTTAATCTAAATTTGGTTGTAACCAAAAAAACCATCCATTAAGGAGAGCATTTCATGACCCATAGTTGCATCTATGATAGCATCTATATTCGATAATGGAAATAAATCCTTTGGTGTTTCCCTATTGAGGTCTCTAAAATATGTATAGATACAAATACTTCCATGAGGTTTTCCTACAACCACCATATTTGATACCCATTCTGTATAGCCGATGGAAATGACAAAATCTACATCCAATAACTTTTACAATTCATATTTAACCATTAAGGCTATTGTTGGATGCATTTTCCTAATTTTTTGCTTGACTGGATTATTCAATAGATCTAGAAAAATGTTATGAGTAACTAATTTTGGATCTAGACCCGACATGTCCTTATAAGTCCAATAAAATAGATCAGTTATCTCTTTTAGTAGAGGGATGAGGTTGGAACGCTCATTAAGAGATAAATTTTCTCCAAATTTAACCTTCTTAGGAATGGTGGAATCAATGTTGATATCCACTTCAAAGGTTTCCTCTACTGACATGTGGGATCCCTCCTCAAGTTGATGAGGCATAGGGATCAAGTGGATGTCATCTGCCAGGTTTATGGATTCCATGTTGGAAGCATCCTTAGTATGATAAACATCATGTGCACAACTTGGTGCAAAAATTAAAAGGTTGCAACATTTATTCATTAGGGAAGAAATATTCAGTCTCTAGTGGTGAGTCAATGTGATCCCAATCAATAGCATCTACATCAAGATAAAATGGTTTGGAGGGGTTTTCTGGGTTGTGAAGTGGAGTGGTCAAATAAATGGATATCATATTTATGAAATGTATCATGTCTCCAAGACCACGTGCATGTGACTCTACATTTGTATAAATTCCATCCCCGAGATGTGGTTTTTGGGGTATGGGGATCTTTGGATCTAGTCTATAAATAGACTCAAAAATAGGATCACTAGGCTCGAGGAGATCTCTATATATTAGTAGATCAAGGAAGACCATATGATAAATCATATCCAATTTAGGAGCTCTTCCTCTGAGGCACGGGTTGAGATTTATGTCTCTATACATATCTATTGTAGTGTATGGTGCATTATGATGATGTAATTAAGGAGGTCCCAGATTGGCTCTCTCTGTTTTATACTTGTCACCACTATCATAATGCAAACCCTCACCGCTACCTATTGGAATTGGGAGATCAAGAAAATGGGGACCCATGAAGGCCCATTCTTGATAACTGCTATCATCCATATAGAGTTGCTCATCCTCGATGACTATCTCTTGAGGTAACAGATGACGTAAATTTAGAGGGCCCAGGTAAGCCAACTCAGTTTCATCCTTAGGTTACTCATTATTTGAGGACTCATCACCATCATCACTATCATGCATGCAATTTGGTCCACCTATCTTGAATATGGACTCTGCACTATCCTCATTAGAATGATCTTCTGACTCAGAATCTATCTCTATGCTAGCGATCAGAACTTGTAGGCCTATATCATCGATTTCCTCATGGATTTGTCCATACAAGTTATCTCTTGGGATATGCTCTAGACTAGTCTCCACAAATATGTCTTCGTGATATATCTCAGGTGGTTCTACAATGACGTAAGACACTAATCGATTATCCCTTAAAAATGTGGAGGGATTGGGGTGATAAGGATTGAATTTGACTTCACCCCCTAGACTAAGGTACAAGCAGTCTAAATATGCAATGAGTATTTCATCATGTCCTCCAATATAATATCTTAACCTGAACCTGTTAGTAGGCAACTGATATTGCGGTTCATAAGGCCTCCTACGCCCCTGCTCGAATAATCCGAGAGTATAACCATACCAATGGTAACACTCAAAATATTGTAGGGTGTACTCTATGTTGGAAAGATAATGAACATTCATGGTGAATGGTTCATCATCATCCTCATCCATGGAAGTGTGAGATGCAAGCTGGTCAAGCCCTCCATAGATGAAATTGGTTTGGTTAGGAGGCACTTCCAACAGTACCACCATCCCTATGGGAAGGTGATGGGCTTGTGGTCGGCCCATGTCTTGTGCAATCTTGATGATCAGCGTACATGTTAAATTCTACATGATATATTCCCCCATTTGCCCACGCATATGTAATACTCTTGTTTTGTGTTTTTTAAAAATAAGTACCTCAACTTTTGAGAGAATATCATACTGGTTTTTATGGAGGTCATTTTACACCAAAATATACAACTCACAAGATCATGAGAGCTAGCTACTATTGGACTTCTTTGTTCAAATATGTCCGCCAATTTGTGAGTTGTTATAGCTACAAATTTTTTTGTAGGAAAAAAGATCTTATTTGCCATACCTTAAAAACCAATATTTATTGAAGCTCCATTTACTCAATGAGGACTTGACCTTATTAGGTAAATAAATCCAAATTATTTTGGTGAATATAGATGGATAATAATTTCCACTGATTACTTTACTAAGTGGGTGGAAGCAGCTCCTCTCAAGAAGTCAACAACAAAGGTGGTTACCAATTTTATTGAAGAGAATATTTTGACCAAATTTAGGACTCCAAGAAAAATAATAGCTGAAAATAGATTTAATTTTACTTCTTTTTATATGATTCAATTCTATACAAAATATGATATTGAGCTCTCATTTTTCTAATTACCAACCTCAAGGTAATGGCTTGGCAAAATTCTTAAACAAAAAATATGATTACCAAAATCAAGAGAGCATTAGGAAAGAATAGGAGTTGGGATTATGAGTTGAAATTTGCTCTTTGGGATGATATAATATATGTTAAAAAGAGCATAGAAAATATCCTTATGAGATTGTTTTTGGAGAAAAATATCTATTGCCTCCTCAGATAGAGAGTCATGGTCTTTCCTTGATTCTAAAATATCATGAGGATCCAAATAATCTTCAATGAAGGTTAGAATACATATTCCAATTACAAAAATATAGGAGAGATACACTTTCAAGGATTAGTGAACAATACAAAAAAGTTGTGCAAAATTTAATAGAAAAGTAAAGGAAAAGCCCTTCTAGGATGGATATTTAGTGCTTTATTGGGATCCTAAAAATGATGAGCCTAGAAGTAAAGGAAAATTAGAACCAAAATGGCTAGGCCCTTATTAAATTATTAAAACCATTGTTCAACATACTTACAAGTTGTAGCCTTTATATGGTAGGGAATTCTCAACCCCTATTAATGACCAACACCTAAAGATCTACCATTCAATTTCAAGGCCATAATGGTATGATAAAAAAAGAGTGAGTGTATGTGTACCTTGTCATGTTTGTTTTATCATTCATTTTTAGGTTGGAACCCTTAGGCTAGTTTGGTCAACTGGAGAAATTTGGTGTTCTCAACTACATCAAATTGTTTATCTACATAGTTCCCATTTGAAGCCAATGTTGGACCCCAAAAATCCAACATAAGATACCCCTATTTTTAACTTCAATATATCTCATGGGTATATAAGCTTAGGTTACATTATTACTAGGTTCTAGGTTAAATTCCCCATCAACCCATAAGTCTTTGAAGATTTAATTGCATATTTTACTCATATGTATTTTAGTATGTTTCATCTAGATAGCCCTTCTATTTCTTGATAGTCTACATCATATACTTGGTTTTATTTCCTTTAAAAGTATAGGTTAGATAGGGCACTATAATTTTTTTCAATTGGCTCATTTATCTAAAGTCAATACTTTCTCATGATAACTCCTAGACAATAGGAATATCATAAGTTTCATATGTTTCTTCATGTATAAATTTAAAATATATTCATTATTCTATTTAGAATATTCTAATGATTAAACCTCATGCATCTTTCCTGATATTTTATGGTTTACATTCATTCATGTATTCCAAGTCCACCTGAGTCATCCAAATTACTTCTTTCCTCAAGTCATAAATGTTGCATCTTACTACTTCATCAATGGTCTACATCAGCTCATAAAGTATCAATAAAGCAGAGGTATAAAACATCCTTAGAACTTTCCACCATTGAGTTGTCAAAGAAGTATCTTTATTCATAGGTTGTCTAGATTCTATCATAATCTATGGTCTGTGCTTCTCCAAGCTTCTCTAGTAAATCCTAGATACTAAAAGCATCTATTGCCATTTAGATTCCTCTACTCCATAGTCACCATAACAAAAAGAATCAAGGTTTACATTCATCCATTAGAAAAAATCTATGGCCTATTTGTAGTCTAAATTCTTATCATAAGCACCTAAGTCCTTAAAAAATGACTAGCCTATCAAAAAATATTGTTGGTTCACATTTTTCTAAACCTAGATCAAAGGTACCAGATCATAAAGCTCCATAAAGAAAGATCAATGTCCTACCTTAATCTAGTGATAAGATCTATGGGCCACAATGCTCCATGTGCCCTCAAGATATTCTTATTCATCTACCTTGCTTATCAAAGTAGATCAATAATCCATGTTCATCATAAGATCTCCATCAATAGTCATAATTCATCAGGTAAAATTTATAAAATTGATTAATTATTTATTTAATATATATGATGAACAAGACTTCTCAAAGTTGAGATCCATGGACTGGAGGAAGACACATGGGATACAAAACAAAGAATAAAGGTAAGTTTAGTTCAACATATTATTTTATAGATAAAATGAATGGTTCGAAATATCCCAAAAAAATTTATCTAGAGTCTATAATGGCCACATGTATTCCACTAAGTCTTTATCTAAGAGCATTCTCAAATCAACTATCCACAATAGTCCTAAAAAGAAAATCAATAGTATACAAAATCCCACCAAATATATAGCCTATATTTCTTGGAAAAAAGACACCCTAAGTCTTAGTAAAATGAATGGTTTACATTGATCTTGGATGTTTACATCAATGAATGTAGATGACACATGTAGAAGGCACCAGCCAATCTAATATATGCAAAGAGTCTAAAAAAATCTATGGCTCACACTAACCCATGATAATGAATGAATAGTCCCATGTCATACCACATAGATATAAATCAACAACCTACATTCATCAACAAACAAATAGCCCATGGTAATCAACAAAGAGCTGTTGGAACCAAAGATAAATGGTTTAGCTTTTGTTGCATAAAAAATCAATAGATCATGGTGCTCAATGCATTTAACCATGGGAGACTAAATTGGTGGCCTACGTTCACCTGGATATCCTCATCAATAGTTGTGGTTGGTCATTACAGAATCAATGAATATAATGCGTTATATTATCTAAGGCAAAGATCTTATGACTCATTATGTGCCATGTGCACCCAAATCTAATGGACCTTAGTACTCAATGAAAGGTAGAGATCAATCAATGGTCTACATTAGTCAACATTATAACATGGGTAGCTTATATTTCATAGCAAAATAAGATAAAGGACAATATTAATGGTGTGTGAACAAAAAGAATGAATGGCATGGTGTAACATCCTTTCAAAATTTAGCTGGAAATGTGTTTACTTCATTTGCAAGGATGAGATACTACTAGTCAATCTGTGTTTGTAAGAACAGGTACTTTTCATAGATGAAGTTGATCGAGAAAAAGACACCTCCTATTGACAGATGAAGAGCAGTGGTAAAAATGTAATATGAGGAAAATATGATGAGTGGCATGGTATTTTCAATTATTGGGATGAAATATCCTATTCGCAATACACCCGTCAAGCAGTCCATGTAGTTGCATCCATATAGTTGCATCTAAGTATTTTGTGCTTTGTTTATAGTATGTGGTTTGAATTTTGTACTTAAATAATATTTCTTTAAGATTAATATATTAAAAATAAAAAATAAATGATTAATTAAATTTAAAATATAATTTAAAAGTTAAATTGAAAATTAAAAAAATTAAAGAACAAACTAAATATATATAAGGATTAATGAAGGAAAAATCCTATAATAATCTTTAAAGGCTATGTGTTCACCATCCACTTGGTGGATAAAAGAACCACATGATTGCATAAGAAAGTACACTTGTTAATTAAACTTGGTTTTTGCTCATCTATATAATTGTGGTAGGAAAATGAAATGGATATAATTTGAATGTTGCTGCAAATTCGGTCAACCAAAGAAAAGTTTGGGAATCCACTTACCGATATTTTACCAAATTGGCTACTCTAGAATTCTTGTGTAGCATTTTATTGGTTTGTATTACTGTATGAACTTCTGGTGAAAACATTCCATTTTGATTTTATAGAATAATTAAAAGGCTACCTCTAGAAAGAAAGATTTATATTTCGATATGTAAACTTTATGATTGTTGTTGAGTGTTTGGATAGTTGGGTGTTTTGTGATGCTAAAATATTGATAAATATAATTAGCTAATAGTTTGGAATTGACCAACTTACAATAGATTTCGTAATTTGAGTGCTTGTGAATTGAAATTATCTGACTAAAATGCACAAGTTATCATTTGCATTAGTAAGATAGCTGCATTCATTGTAAATTGACCGCTTTTATCCCCTAGGAAAACTTGTTATGCTATTTTTTGGATATTGGTGAACTTGTTTGTATTCGCTCATTCATGTGCTCAAAAAAGATCTATAACATTGAGTAGGTGGAAATGAACCTCCTTTAGTTTCACAGTTCACAAATTATTCGGAGGACCTTACTTGGGTTGTATTATAAGTCCATTAAATTTTGTTATAAGGGCACTGAAGGAGTCCCTATATTTATTGTATGGAATACGTATTTTGTTATAAGAGCCAAACCCATACTCAAATAAGATACACAGTTGTATTAACTCCATGTTATCTCTACTTCTTAAATTTTTATTATATAATAAGAGAAGAATTATGACCATTTCATGGTTTACAAATATATCATCTTATGTGAATTATTGAACTCATTTATGTAAGAATATTTAGCATCAATTTTTCAATGAAGAGAACATATATTAATATAATTTTAGAAAATATTATTTAAACTTTGTTGTCCTTGTGTATTTTCTAATTCTATGAATCAAACAATGATGAATATCATTTTTATTTTTGTGAGCTTGTGTTGTGTGTTTCTTCCTTTATGAGTATAATACAATATCTGGTATTCTAGTCTTACAACCTAGGTATGATATCCTTATAGCTTGGGAATGTATTGATAGAATATGAATGAAAATCCAATCAGAATTTCCTCTACCGTATTCGCCAGTTTTGAAGGAAATAGACTTTTTTTTTTTAAATCGTAGGTTAGCAAAGAGAAATATCTCTTAATAATTCTCTTATATATATATATATATATATATATATATATATATATATATATATATAACTTTCTGTGAACAAAGATAGTAAATTTTGAGGGAAACGTTTTCACATAGTTAAGCGGACCCCATGATATGTGCGAGAAAATATTTAATATGTTTAGCTAAATATGTCGCCATTAATGTTGGTATCTCACTGTATTATTACCTTATAGATTTATATTAAATACTAGGATAGGATTGATCGACTAGCATATAGAGACAAAGTATGTTTTAATAATTTTTTTAAAACGCTATGCTTTCTCACCATCGCTATACATAAACTAATATTGAAATTAGTTTTTATTTGTGTTTTTATCATGTAAATTAACATATGGAATAGTGAATTTCACGTTTAAAACTTCTACATATATTTTCCCTAAACAAGAAGTAAAGTTGTAGTTTCTAGACGTGACACATTATGGTGCAACTCTAGCTTGTTCCTCGGTATTAGGGGTGCTAAAATATGTAAGAGAATAGTTTTACTATGCGTTCAATTAAGGTGGAAGACATAATGGATAGCTAAGTGAACAAATACCTTTGTACTTCAGTAAGGTTGTTTGAGTGGTCGTCGGGTTTTTAGATAGAAAAACCGTATTACCTATAAAACTATGAGATACCATATAATGTATGGTTTTAGAGGGAAATGAATGTTGTTCTTTATTATGTATTATTTTTATTAATAGCACTGGTTTTATTAAATTTTACTAAGAATAGTGTTTAATGTTGTAGTTAGAATTAACTTTATGATGGGCATATGATGTGTTGAAATAAGTAGATGAGAAAGATATCATAATAGTTGTAATTGACAATATCATCATTATTTTATTTTACTTTAATAAGATAAACTCTACCAATAGTTGGAAAAATATTTAGTATATTAATTTTTAATGAAGCTTAGCTTAATTGGTTTTGCATAATAGTTTAAGTTAAACTCATTTTTATATTTAATTATTGATAATTTTTTTAAATTATAAAAGTATAAAAGTGTTATGATGACCAAAGGAATTACATATTTTAGACACCTACCTCCAAAAACATAACCTTTAAAAAAATTTAATTATTGGTAAATTATTGGTATATTATGGAAAAATATACCTATCATAAAAAAGAATGATAGTTAACACCCAATGCTAGTAATTATGGGAAGAACAATTACTACAAATATCAGTAATTATGTGAAGGAAAATTACTACGAATTGGGGGCAACAATATTTTTGATGAGAAGGGTCAGGATAAGATGATGAAAGAGGATGGTATGGGACATCACTCTTAGTCTATAAAACAAGTAATATTGTGGAGGATATTTTGACTTAAGGACAACTAGGAGAATTACTGAGCGATGAGATGGAATGCGATATCTTATCGTCAGTCAATCCTAGTCAAGTGATACCCAATCCTAGGCCAGGATATTGGCAGACCCTAGGTAAGTTCCAGGGAATGTGGAAACTCATATAGCACAAGGTATGTACATACTACTCCTTGCACGACAATTTTAAAACACAAATAACAGGCATGCTAAGGATTGAGTAAGTTATGTGTCCAACCTCTAAGCGAAATGGGCCCTGAGGAGAAACCCCAATCATGAACTTGGGATCTCTGGATGAAAGGATAAGTTCACCAAAAGGCACAAATCTACCAGACGTGGCTAGTCTTGACCACTTGGGTGATCGTTTGTTGTGATCTAAGTTTCTAAACGTGGAAAATTTTACATGCCTATTACTAAATAATTGGTGATGATCTTGAATAATGATTGAAATTTTTACTTTGTGACTCTAGTGGGAAGTATTGGATTGGACAACCAGGTGGGTAGGACTTGGGTTGTTACACATGGGTTTAATATCACTATGAGGACTTTTATTTGCATCAATATCAATGGCCTGCATCCACTCATGAATCTAGATCTACTACCATGGCTTGTCGGTACTAATACATTATCTTAAGATTAATCAAAGGACTGGAATTAAAAATGAATCAATGGATTGCACTTGCTCTAAAGGAGAAAGTTGGCTACCCAAATGTGAAATTGAAGTATTAACAAGTGACAAAGATTAAACCTAAGATAAAAATATAAGACTATTGTTTTATTAAATAGGTTAACATAGAGGATTTCCAATGGTCATGATTTATTACAAAGAAGAAATGATGGCTAAATAATATTGATGACATGTGGTAAAATATATTTTAGGTAGAATTTGTAAGAGATCATTTTCATTAGGCATGTGAATATGCACCACATTTTCATTATAGAATATGCAAATCCAACTATTTTTTTTTTTTAAATTGCAATACATATATAGGCAAGAATATGCCAAAAATACATACGCACCATCTACTATATCTCAACAAAGGCCAAAGAAAGGTGATATGCCAATATGGTATCCAAAAAAATAACAACTAAATTTAACTTAATCTTATCCATCTATATAGACTACACATAAGTAGCCAAAGATGCACATGGAATACTATTATCATGGATATATTATTAGCAAAATAAAGCTAAGATGAAATAAACCTATGAAACTATCTAACAACTAATCCTAGGTATATCAAGTGATGCCCTTATCATACCTTCCAACTCAAGAAGCATTGGGATCCAATTATTTTACAATAGAAGTAGGAATGTGAATCACCAAATGCTAATACATATCTTGAGAAGACATATTATAGCTGATAGAAAAAATATTGATGATGCCTCAAAATGCTAGTATATAAAAACAATGTTTAGCACAACTTTCTTTCCAATCGATGAATGCAATATACGAGGAGCAAACGCCTACCAAAAAAATTGCAAATTCTACTGAATAAGTAGAACCTATGGAGGTGGAAATGAAGGAGGCTACACAAACATAAGAGGTGGAACAAAAAAATGAGCAATTGCAGCAGGAGGTATAAATGAAGAAAAAGGAATGACCTCATTATGATTTGGTGTAGAGGTAGAAGCACGAATGTCCTTGAGCCAAAAGACTAATGCAATTTTTTGTGAAGACATAAAAATTTGGGATTGTGGAAGATTGCAAATAAGAAAGGTCTTATTATTATGATGCATGGTGTAGGTTTTGTGAATGTGAGATCCTGGGGAGCGCGCACCATAACCAACCCGACTTGCAATGTATTTATTATATCAAATTGAAAGGAATGAGCATGAAAATGACACATAAATAAGAAAAATAAATAAATATGATTTTTATTAATATTTCCAATCCACGGTTACATATTCATCCCTCTGAGGGATAACCATTTTTTGATACAATCAGTTACAAGTGGGGCATGAATCGGTGG
The DNA here is from genome assembly GCA_028583015.1 of Wollemia nobilis. Taxonomy (NCBI): domain Eukaryota; kingdom Viridiplantae; phylum Streptophyta; class Pinopsida; order Araucariales; family Araucariaceae; genus Wollemia; species Wollemia nobilis. The sequence goes on along the minus strand of JAQPPZ010001031.1, from coordinate 2,190,298 downwards.
AATAAATCCCCTCACAAAGGGGTGGTGTGCTTTCATAGGCTTCTTGATCCTGCACACGAACTTGTATGAGGGCTCACAGATGCCTCCTTATCCTTCTCTCATCCAATAGGGATATCATGCTTTGAATATCCTGATATGGTCCTATAAACATGTATATCTGTGTACATGAAAACAACAAAGTATGCTTAGTAATTCGGGTTGCCTCCCTGGATGAGGCTATTAGTATAAAACCTGATAAGCAAGATAAACAAGTATACTAGGATTAAATGTGATAAATCTAATGAAATATGCATGTATATCTTAGATAACAATAATACAAATGCATACGGTAAATCAGATCTATGCTAGAAAATAAGTGCTAAAGTGGAAATCAATCGAATCTAATGCTAGAACAAAAGAAAATAATATCAAAACCCTAGGTTAATACCTATGAGACACTATCTAGGACAACGATCATGAAATAGATCTTCTTCCTCACGATCCAAGGGTTGTAGTACTAGGTTCTTTGCTCAAATTGATGTTCAAGGGTTGTCAGGTATGTCAAATACATGGAATTGTAGTGAATAATAATGGATGTGAATAGTGGATGCGTAGTCTCTCCTCATCCAAATAGTATTTCATTACTCCTCAAGGATGCGTAGATTCGCTCTCCAATATGACAGGGCTTCATTGCATAAACTCTAAAAATCACAGATCTTTTGCTCTTTGTGGGAGAGTCCATATGTAGACTTCCCTCTCTTATATCTAGACCTTAGCATCCTAGAGAAACTTCAATCCAAATTACATACGACTGACCATCTCAGATGGGAAGCATCAGTCACAAACTAGTATTTAAGGGGTAGTTAGGAGGAACTCAGAGAGTTCCTCACCAAAATCCTCCCATAAACAATATAAAGGTGCAGTTAGACTACGTGATCTAGGCCCATATTCATGTCTAGACTATGCATGGTTCTAGCTGCTGTTAGATCTAGTGGCTAAGTGTGGTCTTTGTAGTATTTAGCAACCATGTGTGGCACCTGCTTGGCTTGAGAGTGACCAAGCCTATATGGGATAGAACTACCCTTTTTGATTGGTTAGGATGATTGCTTGCTCATGGAGAGATCCAAGAGGATTTATATGGTCTATGAATGTGTCTATATGGGTAGTCTCCTAAACATGATGTACTTTAGCTATCTACAGATACCCCTTTTTGGGATACATTATGGGAAAAATTAGCGTGGAGCAAAAATAGACCACCTAGGGTTACATTTTAGGTTGGATGATGATCATTGATCTGATCAACATTGGATTCTCCAGTCATGCGAGAGGGCACACATCCTAGAATAATTGCTTCCAATAGAATGGAAGGCTTAAATTTGTGGAAGTTTGCACTTGTACCTCAAACACAATCGGGTAGGTTTGGGACTACTATTGGTCCGATCGGAGGAGAGCTACAAACTTAACTATCATATTTGCTTTTTTTTCCTAGAAAATGGTAATCTTATGATAGTTGTTGGCAATGATTCATAGGATGAACGCAATATTAACATGATTAAGATGATATTTTGTTGAATTTGATTATGATTATTTAAAAATTTTGACTACCCCTTCAAGCGACGAGTCGATAAGGAAAGGATAATTAATAAATTGATTAGTCGCTTGACCAAAATTAATGATTTAGATCTTCTTAGAGGGTTGTTTTTGTTATTATAGGGTTGGTCCCATCCAAGTGTGACTCCAACCATTTTTGGTAATTGCACATCTATATCCCATGGGACAATCTGGTTGCAATGGCCTTCTTAGAGAATTAAAATGAACGCAATTCTATTCTATCTTTTTGAATCACTATATTCTATAAGAGAAATGATAAGGATCCTCACTCCCATGGGGCAGTTCGACCATCATGGCCTTATTTGGGTTATAGGTGAAGCATATCAATTTTACCATAATTATTTTACCCCAAGTGGCCTTATGGTGATTTTCTCATCTCATCAAATTGCATTGAGCACTATTTCCTGCAATCATCGAGTGTATAGAGCAAATAACTGAATATGAGGCTTAATTGGAATTTTGTTGTTTTTTGATTTATTTTGTGTTTACTAGATTTTATGATGTTTTTGGATTTTGATATATGTATTTTTTTGGTATTTGTGCGTATTTTGGTTTCTTTAAATTTTTAAATGTGTTTATTGACTCATTTTAAGGGGCTCTGTGGTGAGAAATTGAGTAAATTTATCATTGTTTTTCGCTAATATTAGGTCCAGCGACCTCTAATTGGTGCTTCATGGCTACTGTCAGGTCCAACAACCATAAATTTTGGGTCGCTGATGCCAGCAACGACTGAGGCCTAAGTTGGAAATACAAAATTAAATTAGGGTTTTTGACCTTTCATTTTCTAGATAGCATTGTACTTTTGAGCTCTAAGTTAAGAGTGATTGATTGTGACCCAAAATTCTATCGATTTGGCACCATGGCTGAGCAGGGTGAGGCTTCAACCAGTAGAGGAGCTAGAGCTTCATAGGTACCTTTCTAAATCCTAACCCCCTTTTGTTAATATAATAAAATGAACCTCACTAAATAATTTGGTAAAGGAACCTCATTAAACATGTTGGCAATGAACTAAACTAGTATATAGTGCTAGTTTAGAGTTTAATTATATGGGTTTCCCTCTGTTTTATGTTATTTTGATTTTTTTTGTGATTTTTGGCCATGAGGGAATACTTTTGGTGTGTCACCCATTTGCCACTACCACTCAGAGCAACTTGATTTACTTGGGGTTAGCCACTGACACCATTAGTGACCAGTTCAAACTCCAACGATCAATTTTTTTACTGTTGGAGTCTGGCCACTGTTGGCTTCAGTGGTCGCTGCTTGGTTGCTCTTGGCGTAAGCGACTAGGTGATTTTAGGTTTATTTTTCTAGATTTTTGAATTTTAAAGCAATTTAATTGATCTTTTGGAGTTTTGAAGTGTAGTATTTGATTTTTTGGATGTTTTAGGTGCATTTAGACATTTTGCTTGTTACCTTAAGTGCATCTTAGATTAGCTTACATTATTTTATATTCTATGTATTTATTAGTTTTCTTAGAGCATTTAATTTAGATATTTATTTTACACTTCTAGATTTTGTTTTCTCGGGCTCGATACCTGAAGCTAATTGTGGACCTTCTTCCCCTCATGGATGATATGGACTGGCAGTGGCTTGATGCTCGTGGGTTTCAATATATCATTAAACTTTTGATGATCATGTCAGATCAGTATTACCTCACTATCATAGCCCAAATATGGGACTCCAAGACTAATACCTTCCACATCCCTTTGGGAAATATGAAAATCAGTATGAAGGACATCTATAGGATCTTCCAGATCACTGGTGCCAGAGATACAATTTTTGTTAGGGTGTTTGGGAGACATGCCACTGATGCCTTCTGGGATACTCATTTGGGCAAAATTTCTATTTCTTGGTGTTACTAGGAGTATGTCTTCTCTCGAAGGCATGTTGTCCTATTGATGGTGATTTGTAACATCCTTATACCTGACTGCTCTGGAGCAAGGTTCCCGTGGAACCTCTTGGCGATGGTATAGGATTTGATTGATAGTGAGGTACCAATCATCTATGCTTGGGGGAGTGTACTACTAGCGTAGTGCTATGATGAGTTATACCTTATTCAGTGTCATGGATTGGCTAGCATTGATTGCAAATTATTCCTCCAAATCTAGGGATGAGAGCATATTATGGTGGATTTTCCAATAGGACTTCCTGTGGAGATCACTATGATAGACAATGATATCCAGTTCGATGGATCCAGGTGGACTAGAGTGCTCAAGGAGCATAAGAGTCAGTATTTTGTAGGGGGATTTCCCACTACACGATGTCTTTGACCAGTTTGTAGGCCACTGACATCATCTATAGGCCCTATCATGATTACCCTACCTGGGAGGACCTAGCTAGCTTTATAGCTTAGAATCAATGTGATCAATGGGTTATCAGTCATAAAGACAACATTAGAGAGTTCTTCTATTATTCCAAGGTGCTCAGATAGTTTAGCATCTAGTAGGACATCCCTATCAAGCTAGTTGAATACCGTCAAATTATTGTAGAGAAGAAACTTCCATTGCCTTGATTTATAGCAGTTCTAGAGGAGGATGACCCTCCTACAATTGATCTTGGAATGGTTGATGCTAGAGTTATAGAGGCATATACCCGCTAGTGGGGTACATGATTATGGTAGGATGGTGGCCACCTGGGGTGGTATTTGGATGAGGTAGAGGTCAAGGATCTTGATTGGCACTAAATGTAGGCTCAGACAAATTATTGGGGGTAGGTAGAGTAGTAGGGAGCAGAGGAGCAGGTGGCAGAGGAGCAGATTTTCCCTAAGGAGGAGGAGTTAGCTCTTGATGAGTAGGAGTCCCCTATCTTGGCTTAGCTACATTAGGTAAAGGTTGAGATATGATGTGCAAGGTGCAACCAAAGTATTGTCATTGTTGTCAACACAGTCAGGTTGATCAGTTGATGCAATGGACATGAATGGATAGGAGTTGATTGATGAGCAAGGTGATGGACAGGAGTTCATTGATGAGCAAGGTGCAGCCAAAGTATTGTCATTGTTGTCAACAGAGACAGAGGATCGGTTGATGCAATGAACATGAGTGCAAAAGTCATTAGATAGATCGGTTGATGAAGTGAACAAGAGCTCAGAGATCATACAGAGTATGTAGAAGTGGCCCAGATTCTCAGAATCAAAGAAAAAGACAAGTAAGAAAACTTTCGCTCTATCGTGACATGTTTTTTGTTACGATTTCGTGACATGGCCGAGGAGAGAGAAGGCGCAAGCAAAATTGTCATGATTTTGTAACATGGCTAAGGAGAGAGAAGGCACAAGCAAAATTGTCATGATTTCATGACATGGCCGAGGAGAGAGAAGGCGCAAGCAAAATTGTCGTGATTTCACGACATGGTCGAGGAGAGAGAAGGCGCAAGCAAAATTATCATGATTTTGTGACATATCGGAGGAGAGAGAGAATGCTGGCAAAACTATCGTGATTTCGTGACATGTTTCATTTTCACGATCCAAAGTGAAGAGAAAGAGGAGAGATAAAAAGATGTCATGATTTCATGACATGTTTAGAAAGCGCAAGGAAAGCTGTCACAATTTCGTGACATGTTTAGAAAGTGCAAGGAAGACTGTCGCGATTTCGTGACATGTTTTGAAAGCGCAAGGAAAGCTATCGTGATTTCACGACATGTTGGAAGCAAAGAAGGCAAGTGGAAAACTATCACGATTTCACGACATGGTTGGAGAGAAGGCTCAAGCAAATAAAACTGTCATGATTTTGTGACATGTTCAGGGAGAAGAAGCTTGCAAAGAAGAGTGTTGCGATTTCACAAGAATCTGCAAGAGAGGCAGTACGGATGAAAATGTGTTGCGATTTTGTGACATGTTTGAGAGAAAGAGCTTGCAAGGAAAAGTGTCATGATTTTGTGACAATTTGCAAGAAGGATGGTACGGACAAAAAAGTGTCACGATTTCGCAACAGGTTCGAGAGAAAGAGCTCGCAGAGAAAAAGTGTCACGATTTCGCGACAGGTTCAAATAGAAAGTGCCAAGGAGAAAAAGTGTCGCGATTTCATGACTAGTTCGAAGAGGAAGCGCTAAGGAGAGAAAGTTTCACGATTTTGTGACATGTCAGGTTTTCGTGATCCGATGGGAAGAAAAGCGCCAAGGAGGAAAAGTGTCACGATTTCGCGACAACAGTAGTGAGGAAGACTCCGAAGGATGAAGTGTCACGATTTCACGACAGAAGCATGGAAGTAGAAGCAGAAGCAGAAGCATCGTGATTTCATGACAAATTCAAGGAGGAAGAGCTCAAAGGTGAAAGCATCGTGATTTTGTGACATGTCATGTTTTTGCTAGTGCTTGCAGAGAAGAATGTATGGAAGTGAAAGGTGTCGCAATTTCGTGACATGTCATGTTTTTGCTAGTGATTGCAGAGAAGAATGTACGAAAGCGAAAGGTGTCACGATTTCATGACATGTCATGTTTTCGCTAGTGCAAGCAGAGAAGAGTGCAAGGAAGTGAAAGTGTCATGATTTCATGACATGTTTTGTTTTCATGGGCAAGATACAGAGAAGAGCTCAAGGCAATGAAAGTGTCACGATTTCGCAACATGTTCTGTTTTCACTGGTAGAAACCAAGAAGAGTGTACGAAGGCAAAAAGTGTCAAGATTTCATGACATGTTGTGTTTTTGTGAGTGCAAGCCGAAGTAAAGTTAATTAAAATAAAACGACAGTTACAGATGTAGTTGTAGAAGAAAATCATGCAGCTAGAACACGAACAGTTAACTGGAGTCAGAACTGTAGTTGCAGAGAGTATTGCAAAGAAAATCATGCAGTTAAATAAGAATAAGTAAACTGAAGTAATTACGGTAGTTATAGAGGCAATTTCAGTGACAATAAACAGAAATCGTTACTGCAGTGACAGGTGCCATTATAAAGAAATTTCATGCAGCGGTGGTTACTGAAAGTCGTCAAAAGAAGACCAAGAGTTGGACAGAGAAACGTTTCAAAGAACCGTTCTATTAATAAGATTGCATGTGAGAATAAAGAAGCCATTACTATTAATAGGCTACATGCACAAATATAGAAGTCAAATATAGAAACAGAACACTGTTATAAAAGCAGATTTGCGTGAAGTAGCAAGGTTGAGCTCCGTGCGGGATGTGAGAGCAGCGTGTTGCAGAATAGAGGGACAGTGTTGAGGGATGAGCACAGAAAGTATGTGCAGTAACAGTGCACAAAAAGCAAGTGCTATATAAGCTGGGAAAGCATGTGCAGAAATAGGGCACACCAAATGAGCGGGAAAATAGTGAACCACTAATAGAGAGTGCTGTCAATAAAGAAAAAGTGCTGCCTCATAAATGCAAGAAGCTTGAAGAGGAAGTTGTTACTCAGTATGGGAGAGTGTCGCTGTATAAAGGAATAGTGAGCTATAAGAATGCGGTAAGATGTTCAGAGCCGTGAGAGCTGCAAGAGTAAGCTATATGAAAGGGTTGTAAGTGTGTAGTGAGTAGAGCTGTAAAAGAGTGTATGCTTCCAAGAGATTGATTTGAGCTAAGATAGACCAGTAAGGGTCTTGTAACACAGAAGGCATTTGTATGTCAATCAAGATTTAAACTAGAAATCCAAGTTGGTGCTTGGAATCAGGGGTTGGTGCTCCTTCTAGTTGGTGCTGGTAAATTAGGGGTTGGTGCTCCTTCCAGTTGGTGCTGGTAAATTAATTGTAAAGTTGGTGCTTTGCAATGGCTGGATTTGGATGGGAGTCCAAACAGTCTAGTTTGAGGAGTAGCCAAAACTGGTGAACCTCGTTACATCTTGTGTTATGTGATGCTCTCTTGTGATACTTGTTGTTTCTGGTTTTAAGCTTTCCTTGTTTTGGCTTTAAGAGTTAAAGTTTTAAGTTTTAAATAGATGCACTGATTCACCACCCCCTCTCAGTGCCATTGTAAGACTAACAAGCTCTAGTCATCTCAGATCTAGGTGCAACAACGAAATTCTACCATTACTTTGTTACAGGCACAGGTTTCTTAGGTTACTATCGAGCGATATGTCACTTGGAGTCATATTGAACTAGCCGCTCCTATGACATAGGCTCCTACAAGTGTGGATACCAAGGTTGAGGTCCATAGACTCTAGTTGATCATAGAGGATAATGAGGATTATATGATATCATACGTTGACTACATTGTTGCTTTTAGGTCGTAGTTTTGGCTTCTAGGTGTTACTCTTAGGGAGAGATCAATAGTAGGGGGGTCACAGCGCAATATGCATGCTACTTCAGGGTAGTATTCAGAGGACCAGGACCCACATAGAGAGTATTGTGGGGGCTAGCTCACATCATTTGCATAGGGACAGAGCTAAGGGTGGAGGTGAGATAGGGGATGCAGGCCTAGCTTGATGGCTCATTGTACTGATTCCACTTTTGAGTGTAAGATTCAATGATCTACATAGTTGTAGCCTTATGGTAATTTTTTATAGACATGTACTTATTTGACACACATTTATATGATATCTATACTTTGAGACTCATCATGTGTATCTTTTATGATTATATTTTTTGTGTTAATGTGATATAGTATCATGCTATTATGTGATATGATTATGATGTGATGCATTTATAATATGGATGTATAAGTATACTACTTTATGATTTTATGCTATATGATGTGGTTTACATGACTTATGCTTTATAATACGTTTATGGCATGATCTAGATGATGACAATGGATGCATATATGGATACAATACTTATGCTAAAAATATGTTTATCCTTTGATTCATTTGTATATATCTAACTTATGTTGTGATGATATGGCAAATGAAATGTGTGTAATGCATTATGATGATGATCTAATGTGAATGAACCTATATGATTTAATCACTTAAAACATATGATCTGATATGGCATGGGTTTTGACAATCAAATGGGTGACACCATAGAATGTATAACAATCATGAATATAAATAATAATCCTTAGTGTAAGAATTAATTATTTAAGCATCTGAATGTGATATGAGATGATGTGATATGTATGTACCTTCTTTATCAACTTTTGGAAATTAAAAGATATGTACAAAAATAGTCAATGGCCATCTAAATATCATTGTTGACATTCATCTGGTATCTATCCTATTTTATGGATGCTCTTTAATGAACAAAATATCCTAACTAAAGTTGATAATATAGTTATGATATGAATTGCTGCTATGAGGTATTTTTTTAGGTTTTCCATGAGACTCAAACACCCTAGTTGCTCCATCAAAAGTTGTATAATGATCATACAGAGATTTTGAAGGATAAATTTTTGTTATGAATACCTATATACTCATTGTCCCTTTGTGTGTAAATGAATATATTAGGTAAAACATAAGCATACCCCAATGTCAGATGATATTCATTCATCCCATTGTTGTATTGGGGATCCTCAAATGTTTATCCTGATCCTAAGTTGGACTTAGATGGATTAAACCACTAGGTGGTACAAGACACCTAAATATAGTTCTTCCACATGCAAACATTGGTCTATATAAAAGCAAGATGCTAATGAGACAAACATATCACTGTGCATAAGTCTCATTCATGCTGAGAATTCTAGGAATTCAGGTTCAATACTCCCTTATTTTATTCATATTTATTTGGGATACTTGCTCATGCTTAGTGATGAAACTCACTATTTATTTTGAATTTTTGTTTTCTTTTGAGCAAGGGATTTATGTAGTGATGACAATCACTATTTATTTATTTTTGAATTTTAAATTTTTCTTTGGTCAGGATTTTTTCTTGTTTTGATTAAAGGTAGGGATTTCTTTGGGTAGGGATAAACTTGTATTTTTGCCAATTCTCAGCATTTTCGAACTGATCACACAGGCGGATGAGCAAGATAATTTTTTTATCTTAGGATACCTAATACCACTTCGTAGCATTTGTATTTCCCTTGTTCCAAATAGGTTCTTAGTGTTTTGATTAATTATAGGATTTTGAAATATACCAAGTGCTATCAAAACTAAACCTCACCTATTATAAGCTAAGATAACTTCCTACAAAGTTTGATAAAACCACTAGGTATAGCTGAGTGACTAAAAACCCTGGTATAATCCTTATAGCAAAAGGAGGGGGTTCTATTGAAAAACATAATTATATACATGGGTTATGGATGATGATGAATTTTGAAGATGCATGATTGAGGTAGAAACGCAGTGTCGTTTGTAATATTGTGAATACAACCTACTACATGTAAATGCAACGGATGCAAATGCCTAATGCAATGCAACTATATGGATGCAAATGCGGAATGCAAATATTTTTTGTATTTTTGATGCTTTCAATTGTTTTTGAATTTTGATTATTCTGAATGTTTTTTGAACTTTTTAACTTTAAATTGTTTTTGTGCTTTTATGTTTTGTTATTGACCAAAGGGCTTAAGGATGCCTTTGGCACTTTTTATGCTTTGACCTAAGGGCTTTAAAATGCCTTTGGAGTTTTTTATCATTTGACCAAACAACTTTTACATGCCTTTGGAGCTTTTGTGAAATGACCAAAGGGCCTTTAGATGCATTTGGAGCTTTTGTGACTTGACCAAAGGGCTTTAAGATGCCTTTGGAGATTTTTTCTTTTACGGTTTTCTATTGTTTTTGTGATTTTGAAATTTATGAATTTTTTTGATATTTTATTTATTTATGTGTGAAATACCTTTAGATGAATGATTTTGAGGGGCTTCGACTCTTGAAGACCATTTAGCATTGTTAGGCGATATACCCCAGGCCAAATATTCTTAGAGATGATATGTCTTGCTCATCATATACTACAAAGGATTTTGTTTGGATATTACATATGTCGTATGGCTCAGCATGTAGTGGCACAATTTCGTGGTTGCAAAGACCACTGCTAAATACAAATTTTCTATATATACATATCTTATCTCGTAGCTCACCAATATGTGGCTAATGTAATATATCACTTGCTCCTTGTATTGCATGTTATTTTAAACCAACATGGTTTCCAAAGAAAAATTGATAGTGGATATATATAGCAGGAATGGCACGTCTAGCCTTGGTGGAGCTAATAATTGTGGCATTTCCAGGTACTCCTTAATTTTAGAAAGGGCTTGCTAACATTCTTTGTCCCACTAGAATGGGACCCCCTTGTGTAGAAATCGATTCATGGGTCAACATTTATCTGATAGTTGTGTGATGAATCATTTTATGGATGCTACTTTACCCTATAAGCTTCTCAGTTCTTTGACGTTCGTGGGTAGGGCCATCTCCAGGATAGCCTTTACCTTTGTTGGGTCTACCTCGATGCCTCATTTTGAAATGATGAATCCCAAGAGGTTTTTAGAAGTTATGCCAAATATGCATTTCTTGGGATTCAACCTAACATTATGCTCAATCAGGTGATCAAATACTTTTATGAGGGTCTTAGCATGCTCTTCATGCAGTAATGACTTGTCTAGTAATCCATCGATATAGTATTCCAAGATCTTGTGCATGTATTCATGGAAAATGTATGTCATAACCCGTTGATATGTGGCACCAGCATTTTTAAGACCGAATGACATCGCTTTGTAATAGAATGTCCCCCATGGAGTGGTGAACATGATTTTATGTTGATCTTCAAGTCTAATCCAAATATGATTGTAACCAGAAAAACCATCCATTAGGGAGAGCATCTCATGACCTACAGTTGCATCTACAAGAGCATCTATGTTGGGAAATAGGAATGAATCCTTCAGGGTTGCCTTGTTGAGATCCTTAAAATCTGTGTAAATGCAGACTCTTCCATCAGGTTTTCCTATGGGCACCATGTTGGATAACCATTCAGGGTAGTCAATGGGAACAATAAATACTACATCCAATAGTTTTTGCAACTCATTATTTACCATCAAAGTGATGATTTGATGCATATTTCTGAGCTTTTGCTTGACCTATTTCTTTGTGGGGTCTAGCGAAAGGTTGTGGACAACCAATTGTGGATCCAGCCCTGGAATACCTTTTTAGGTCCAAGCAAAAAGATTTGATCTCTCTTTCAGTAGAGGAATTATGATGGCCTATTCTTATGGAGACAAGCTTTCTCCGAACTTGAATTTATTTGGTTGAAAAGGATCATTGCTAATGTCCACATCAAAAGTCTCGTCTATTGACTTATGTGACCCCCCCTCAATATGGTGAGGAGTGGGGATTAAATGAATGTCATTTGATAGATTTATAGTTCCCACTGACTCAGGATCAAGACCAACCTGATAGACATTATTTGTGTAGCCTAATGCAAAATGAAATAGTTGTAGCATCTCTTCACTGGGGAAGAAATCATCAGGCTCTAGGGGTGAATCAACATGATCTCAATCAATAGTGTCTAATTCAAGACACAATGGTTTTGTGAGATCTATTGGATCATGGAGTGGAGTGTTCAAATCAAGGAAGATCATGCTGATGGATGAAATGAAATCTCCAAGACCATACGGATGAAACTCTACATCTTGGGCATGCCCTCCATTCTCATGATGAGGCTCTAGGGGCATAGGGATCTTAGGATATAGTCTATGAATAGATGAGATGATGGTATCATTAGGCATTAGTAGCTCTCCAAATTTTGGGAGATCTGGTTTGACCATGAGATAGATGACATATAGGTTCATTGGTCTCCCCAGGAAGTGAAGGCTATGATCTATGGTGTGAATTAATTCTTCTCTTTCCACAAGTAGATTGACTTGTTGGAAGTGGAGCTCAAGGTAAGCCCTATCGGATTCATTCTCAAAGTTGTCATTGCTTGTAGAAAAACCCTCATTCCTACCCACTAAGTTTGGGTGCTGACTTACCTACTGATGCCTAAGATAGGTCATTTTAGTCTCATCTTCATAATCATTTTCACTTATGAAGAATCCATTGGCATTTATTTTGGGCCCTACCATTTGGCATGCATGTCTTATGAATTCCATCTTAGTTGAGTCTTCTATCTCGTAGCCATTCTCATTGACATGTATCCACCCTCATCTGATATGTACTCGCTCTCATCTGATATGTACCCACTTTCTATGTGGCTCATCCAAGTAAGGTTTTACACATACTGAGGCCCATGGTAATCCAGTCCAACTGCATCTTCATCCTCACTTGGGACATAGTCATACTCCTCTCGCTCATATCCATGCATTGGATCCTGCTCCCATAGGATGGCTCCTAACGAAGGTGCTTCAAGAGAGGATTTGAGATGATACTCATTAGGTGGTACGATATTGATCACAAACATCGATCCGTAACCCAAGTAGTTTTTGCTAGGGGATTTATAGGGATTCCAATCGATGTCATTTCAAAACCCAATGCTTAGACTATATAGAGCTATTTTCAAAGAATCATCATGGATTTGCATTCGATAGCCTAAATTGCACCTATCAATAGGTAGTTGGTACTACAACTAAAATGGTAGCTAGTGTCCTTTATCATATAGGCCTAGGCCATAGCCTTTCCAATGATATTGCTCAAAGTACTTCAGAGCAAACTCAGGATTTGACAAGTAATGAATGTTAATGTTGAATGGCTCATCCTCATCCCTTTCTAGATCAGGAGCAGTATGGGTGTAATCTAGACCAGTATATATAAAATTATTTTGGTTGGACAAAACTCCTAAGGGAACCATTGTCTCTACTAGAAGACTTGGGACTCTTGGCCACCCCATATCTTGTGTAGACTCAATAATTGACATGAAAGTAATATTCTACACAAGATATTTACCCAGTGCTATGTTGGCTAGGTGAAATGTCACCTATGATGCAAATGATGATGTTTATAATGCAAGGCAGGTTGAGGTACCTCCTCAACCATTTCTTAGGAATGCTCTTCCTCCATGGGAGTAGGGATTCCTGCAACTACTATGGTCAAAATATCCTTGGGTTCTTCCTCCACTAGGGGTGCCTTTAGATTCTATTTATATTTTGCCTTAGATGTCAAAGGATTTTTAGAAGTTCCAGTAGATTTAGATGTAGGAGGTGGTATCAATGTGGATGGGTCACCTCACACTGATTTTCTTTTACTTCCTAGCTATGTGGTTGGTGATGAAGGTATTATGTACAAGTGAATTAATAGAAGGACAAATTCCCTTGGAAAGTCGACTTGATGCAAGTATTTGAATGGTTCTTCATGGTATGAAACCACATGAACTTGTACCTCATGTACTTACTTGATGCATTGGTGCAGGATTGATGGCACACACTGCATTTCCTTGATCTAGGGATACCCTAGAAGGATGTTATAATGCATTTACTCTTCTAACACATGACACATCATGGGGATGGTATTATGTCCTACCTTTATATGCAAAAAATTGTACCCACTATGGAGTGCATCACATCATTGAAAGCCCTGAGCATGTAGGAAGTCAGAATAATGTTGGACTTAGGGATATTCAGGTACCCTATAGCCTTTGTAGTAATGATGTTGATCGATGAACCCATATTGATCAAGACTCACTTGAATGGTATGTCATTAATTGATTCAATAATGTACAAATACAAGTTTTCTAAATCAATAGGGACTACCTAAATTTTGTGATCATAAAGACAAATCATCGAATCTTTTCATTGTTGCACTTGCCCCACAAAATGCGTGAATGCATCTAGGTTTTGGGGTTGGAACTCGATTGATGTCAAAATCTCTATTAAAGTCTCCCTGTGCCTAGGGAACTATTGTATGAGCTTGTAAATGGATAATTTGTCTAAAGTTATTTGTAGATTTTGTTCTAGTCTACTCCGAACAGTTACCATAGGTCTTGTTGGTGGACCTGGAGGATTTTTATACAACTATCTCTACCAAGGTGTAACTAGGATATTAATGGGAGCCTTTAGAGGCTATGGTTGCCCATATCTCTGAATCTTGGTTGCCATGTTAACTAGCTCAACCATTCTGATGCATCCCTAAATAGGTGGCTCGACTCAGACCTGGCTAACTTGGGTGCCCTAATTTCTAGGGACCTCATGATTGGGTAATGGGTTCCTAAATATCCCTATATCTCTGTTATTGGGAGCTAGAGGGTTTTCAATTCTTAACTCTCCCTTTTAAATCATGTTTTGCACAACATTTTTTGAATCTTATGTAGTTATCGATATTATACCTCTATATACTATTATATGGACAGTACTGATCTTCCCTATATTACTTTGGCTTGGGATGGTTAGGGTCAAGAATTTGTACGTCAGGAAACCTTATCCCCTATGCCTCATTCAACTGATTAAATACCAACTGCATTGATTCGTTTAGAGGCATGAAATAACGAGCCAACTGACGCTCTTTGTTTCGATCCTGGTTGTTCTTAGAATAATATTTTTCCAGTGAGGGTGAGCCTAATAATTTTGGGGTTGCTTTCCATTCCCCTCCTTCAACATGGACAATACAAATTTATTAACCTGACCAGGCTTGGCCTGCTTTTGCTTATTCTTTTTATTCTGATTGTTCTTGCTCCACTCTTTCTTGTTGTAGAGCTTGAGGTCTCCCTCATTGACCTTAATGTCTTCAATAAGCTTGGATTGAGCTAAGGCTTATTCAAATAATTCATATTGTTGTAGCTACAATAGTATAGATATGTGCTTTGCATAGCTCTTTTTGAACATCCAGATGAGTTCCTCTATGGGGATAGAGAATGATGTTTTTCCATGATTTTTATTCACTTGTACCCATAGTCCATCACTGGCTCGTTATCATATTATTTCAAGTTATCTAGATCATATAGGTTCACCTTCTTGGTTTCGAAGGAGAATAATTCAAGGAACGCATTCACCAGTTGCTCAAAACTGGTGATGCTATGCTTGGGCAACTGGTTGAACCATTGAGTTGTTGCACTCAAGAACATCATGATGAATGTCCTTAGCATCAAGGCATCATTCTTCTCAAGGTGGAAGCATGTGTTCATGAAGTTTGTCACGTGTTCTTGTGCATCTCCCTCTCCCTTAAACTTATCTAGCCTAGGCATATCAAAGTGCTTAGGATATGCGGGACTCAATACTGAGGGGCATAGAGGTTGGTTGTGTATCTTGATCAAAATCAGCTTCTATCCACAAGTGTCCTACTTCTAAAGAGACTTGACTCTCTTAGTGAGTGTTTGGTATACCTTCAAGGAAATAATATCATGTTCTTGAAGGTCTGGTTGCAATGACAAGGGAGGTGGTCCTGTTTTGACCCGGTTTGGGCATCTATACTCATCTCCCATAACCATGGATGGAGATTCAAGATATATTTATTCATGGTCTTCCATCCCTACCCATTCCTCATTGAATTGTGTTTGTTTGAGGTGCAAGTGTTGCTAATGTTGTGAAGTGTGGTGATCACACTAATTTCCTTACCTAGTACTTCTCTCTTGCTAAGAATCAACACATCTCTCATGTCAACATATCTCACCATTTATGTGTACATCTATTTGAGCTAGCCTCTCTTCTAGCTCCTCACACTCAACTATTTCTTCTCTTGAGCATTATTATTATAGGCACATGTACCTCTTCCCTTTCTCTTCTTGCTCAAGAGCTTCTACACACTCTCGCTCGATGCACAATGATTCCTCTAACCTACATATATGATTATATCGACCTGCTACTGAAGGTCCATGTCTCTCTAAATCTGTGCAAGGAGTTCTAATGCTTAGACCCCTTGGGGAGGATCTTGCTGTGTGTTTGTCCTTGTCAACTAGGGTGACCTACTCTATGTACTGTGTTATGGGTGGAGTACCCATATGGTCTGAAGTAGTGTATGTGTTGTAGGGTCGCTTTGGAGCTTCCCCCAGTTCATTGGTATGTCTAGTGGCTACACTATGCAAACTTCTTGAAGCACAATGTTTAGTAGCAATACTTATAGGAGCTAGTATCGAGGGAACTCGATCCAACTCATAAAGTTATGAGGTTCTCCATGACTTGTCCCAAAAATTCCCATTAGCACCAATTATCTCATAGTCCAAGGGTACCCTCCCATATACTGGGAGGTTGTAGGATGTCCCAGGTATACAACTGGGCATAGCCCTAGTGTCTTACCCCTTAGTTGGATGATCTATCCTATGTGTATCATGTGAAGATTGGGGTCTTGCAACCATTGCATGCCTATGCGATGATGGATGCATGGATGCCTCCTCATGCCGACATGATGATGGAGGTTTTAAAGCCTCCACATGTTGGTGCGATGAGGGAGGTTGTGATGCCTCTGCATGTTAGTGTGAAGAGGGAGGTTGTGGTGTCTCTTCTTGTATATACGATGAGGAAGGCCTTAAGGCCTCCTCATATTGGTGTGATGAAGGAGGTCTTGATGCCTCCATGTGCCTGAGTGATGAGAGAGGCCATGATGCCTCCTCATGTCTATGTGATGAGGATCCAATATGTGGCTCTCTTGCTAGGGTTTCTTGAGGAGTCCCCCTAAGGGTTGATTTGTCACCCCTAAGACTTTATAAACTTTGATTGATGACACTATGGATGGGTGGCTCAATTCCAGTGTGACTGTGAGTGTGTGGAGCATTAGCTTACCCCTTAGTGTTAGACTGGGGGTGGTTGCTTCGAGTGTATACCATGGCAACTTATGAGTTATCTTCTTACGTGAATTCTAAACCACACAAACAAAACAAGTAGATGTTTATCTCTTTTATGGATTTATGTGTGTACCCTAAACTATTTGGTGTGTTTCGATTTGTTGGATATATAATCTAAATCTCATTGTATTTTGTATTTTGTTGGATGGTATACTTAAATAAGGGTTTTCACCTGTATGCTCGTAGCTCGACAACCTGGTGATAAAATTCAGGCTGCATAATCCCACATAAAATATGTGGTAATGACTTCCACACATGGTCAGGGAGCACAGGTCCTCCCAGTCCTCATCCAATTAAACTGAAGTTAGTGATATACTTATTTAAGGAGAGATACATGTAAATTTTCCATGGGCTATGATGGTTCTTGGATTCGATATTGGAAAAAAATAGAGGGTGTGTGGGATTTGAGTTAGCAAATGGAGATTAAAGCCACCTCCCTAGATCTCTACTAGTGGTTGGTCATGACTTCCAACTCAGTAGCATTTAAAATGGTGCATGGTGTGTGTGGTTATTTTTAACCTTACATGTAAATAAAATGCATCACCAAGCAAGCATGATCTTTCCTATGTACCTAAGATAAAAGACATTTCATTTTAGAAAGATGCATGTATTCAAATTATATGATCTTCAAAGAATGCATTCTATTCTATGAATTAATAGCCACTGGTTGGGCCGCATGTAAGAAAACTAAACACATAGAAGCCTAGCACACTAGAGACTAGGGCAGACCTTACAAGCAGAGGCTCGATGTTCCTAGAAGCACCTAGAGAAAATAAAGAAAGTCCTAGGAATCATCAAGTGTAATTTATTTTCCCATTTTTCTTTATATTTCCTTGATTAAACTATGATTTCACTTGCTATTTTTGGAAATAAAAAGTTATAGATAGAAAACACAGAGAAAATAGAGGATGAAACCAACCTCAAATCCCACTCTAATGATAGAAATTTCACTCTCTACTGCACTTTGCTACTGGTTGTTGTTGACCAGAGAGGTTTATTTTGGTTGTTGAATGCAAGAGCGACTAATATCAACTGGTTATTGTCGACTAGAGCGGCAAAGACCTGTGGGTCACTATCGATCAGAGCGGCTAAACCTACACATAAAAACCCATGAATGTCAATAAATTGACTAAAAAATAAAACCTAGTGGGGGTCCCATCATGATCACCATTTGTGTGATCCCAGGGAGTGCGCACCACAACCGACTTGACTTGCAATGTATTTACTATATAAAATTGAAAATAATGAGCATGCAAATGACACGAGAATAAGAAAAATAAATAAATATGCTTTTTATTAATATTTCTAATCCACGATTACATATTCGTCCCTTTGAGAGATAACCAATTTTTTATACAATCATGAATCGATGGAATAAATCCCATAACAAAGGGTTGGTGCACTTTCGCAGGCTTCTCGATCCCACACATGAACTTGTCTAAGGTCTCACATATGCCTCCTTCTCCTTCTCTCATCTAGGAGGGATCCCGTGCTCTGTATGTCCTGATATGGTCATGTAAACCTATAGATCTACATACATGAAAACAACAAAGTACACTTAGTAGTCTGGGTTGCCTCCATGAATGAGAATGTTAGTATAAAACCTAATAAGAAAGATAAAAAAGAATACTATGATTAAATACGATAAATCTAATGAAAGATGTGGGTAAATCTTAGAGAACAATACTACAAATACATATGGTGAATCAGATATATGCTAAAAAATAAGTGTTGAAATGGAAAGCAATCGAATATAATTCTAAAACAAAAGAAAATAATGTCAAAACCCTAGTTTAATGCCTATAGGCCACTATCCAGGATAGCGGCTATGAAATAGACCTTCTTCCTCATGATCCAAGGGTTGTAGCACCAGGTTCTTTTCTCAAATTTATGTTCAAGGGTCATTGGGTGTGTCAAAAACATGGAATAGCAGTGAATAATAATGGATATGAATATCATATGCATAGTATCTCCTCATCTAGATAGCATTTCATTGCTCCTAAAGAGTGCATAGATTCACTCTCCAATATGATAGGGCTTTGCTGCATAAACTCTAAAAATCATGAATATTTTGCTCTTTATGGGAGAGTCCATATGTAGACTTCCCTCTCTTAGATATGGACCTTGGCTTCCTAGAGAAGATTCAATCCAAATTGCATGCGACTAACCATCCTGGGTGGGAAGCATCAGTTACAAACTGGCATTGAAGCGGTAGTTAGGAGGAACTCAGGGAGTTCCTCGCTAAAATATGTCTGTAAACAATGTAAATGTGCAGTCAGATTGTATGATCTAGGCCTGTATTTAGATGTAGACTGTGCATGGTTCTAGCCATAGTTAGTTATAGTGGCTAGGTGTGGTGGCTTCTCTGGTTGAGAGCAGAAAATCCTAGATGGGCTAGAATTGCCCTGTTTGAGTGGTTAGGAACACTGCTTGCTCTTGGAGAGATCTAAGAGGATTCATATCATCTATGAATGTGCCCATATGGAAAGTCTTCTAAACATGATGTATTTTAGGTTTCTACAATGAAAAGCATCATATTATGCCCATTTATCATAATGATAGTTTTGTCCCAAAATCAATCCATAATAGTCCATGGGAGTCACATCACAAGTGACTCGATCCACATAGTGTAAACCAAAGACAAATGAAATTGTACAACATTCTATTATTGTATAGGTACAATCCACATCCATCCATCCAAGGTAATAGGGGTAAGGATGAGACTGTACAAGCAATTTGAGTTGATTGAATATGGATTTGGTAAATATATTTGTTTGTGATCCATTGTCAAAAATACAATTGATAGAATAGTTATGTCAGAGGTGTACTTTGGTGACAAAAAAACTATCATGACTAAAATTATGGTGCATAAGGATTAGATTGTCCAATTGATCCTTAAGTTATTCATACTCCTTATGCTCACCTACAACTTCAAGGGGGCCATTAGGTGGTGCCTCTTATTGAGGTTTTATTTTTAAATTTTTCTACTTTCTAAAACACTCAAATTCGCTATGCTCTCTTTGTTTACAATGATTATATAATTTTGTATCATTATAAGAAGGAGAAGGAGAAGAATATGGGGAAAAATAAGAAATATTAATTGGTAGAAAAGTCTTCTTATGAGAAGAAATTTTCCCTTGTGATGAACCTACAAAATATGGAGGATAAAACCTTTGATTGCACCAAAAACTTGTCTTTCACAAGTTGCACATGACTGAAAGCAAGGTCTAATGTTGCCATACGAACATACATTATCCCTCTATGTAGGTGCTCCAAAATTCTACCCTAAATTTTGAGAAAAATATCTTCTACTTCATCATCCACATCAAGAAGGATGTGATATCTGTTGAATTGAAATATGTAGTCCTAAACAAACATGTTAGTTCCCTAAATAATTTTTTGTACATAATTTGAGGGGTAGAAATTTTTCTTGAGTGACTTAAAAAGATTCTTCCAAGTGTGGTTATTCCATCTTGACCTTATTTTTGTTCCACCAAAACTTTAGCTAAGCCTGAAATCTAAAGTTTTACAACTAGAAATTTATCTTCATCTAGAGTTTGAGAGTAGGAAAACCAAGTTTCCATGTCTAGGATCCAACTATTCAAGCTGTCTAGATTTCATGACCCATCATACAATACGACCTCACACTGAGGCTTTAAGAATGGGTCATTATTTTAAATCTTAACATTAGTGATATTTTGTACACTAATGTCATTAACCTTGTCAGCAAGGCTACTGACAACTTGGGCTAAATTGTTGCTATTAACTTTATTTGCAAGTGTAATTACAATTTGGGCCAATTCTCCCATTTGGTAAGCCAAATTCAAGGCCATTTGAAAATGGATATAAGCCAGGAGCAAGGGAATAAGGCACAAAACAAGGTTAATTTTTTAGAACCTTAATTACCATTTTTTCCCTTAAAGTGAGTTAGCTCCTAACTTAATTACAAGCAACAAAAATTTGTGTCAACCTTAATGAAAATAAGATTAAAAAGCTTCTTCAAACTGAAAATTTGCTAAATCTAGAAGAAATAAGAATAATGTAGTGTTGTAAATGCTTGTAATGGAGAGATTAATTCTAATAATAAGGTTTAAATTTCCTTTTAAATTATTAATTTAAAATAACTTAATTAATAAAAAGAAATATTAATTAATCAATGTGATTAATTAAAATTAATTAAGATATTATTAAATTTAATAAATAAAAGAGAAATTAAATGTAATAAACCTTAATATAGAATAATCTAAGGTTAAACTCCAATTTTACCCCCTTTTCGCATGTAATTTTGATGTCCAAATAGATTTTGCTACTTGGTCGACATGCCACCTAAGGAAGATTGCAATGTAAAAGTTTTAAGCTATTTTTGACTTGGATCCTATGCGAAGGATTTTTGTGGCCAAAAGTTAGGGTTACGCACCTCTTGAGGCACAATATTCAATTTGTTTGAGTAGGTTCCAAACATAATGTGCCTATGTGTTGATGGCTACAGGCGACACCTGTATGGTCATGCACCTGACATGGGCACTGCAACACTTGTCACAGGCAATAGTGCATGTCACTATGCGGGAATAATAGTTCATGTCACTGTGATGAATGAATGTCACTAAAAGGTAGTTAATGGACTTTATGTCCCAGATGTCACCAAATTTTGGTGACTAGTGGTCGTCTTGGAATTTTATTGGTGGTGATAATAAAGTCACCGCTAGGCGATAAGAGTAGGTGCTTGCGTGAAATAATTGGGCATCATGTAGTGTGATGATAATATTTCATGAAATAGTGGTAGTGCATGATAGATTATCATGCTTATTATAGTTCATCGATGATCAGTTGGTCACCTGGTAGTGGGCAATTTTTTTTTTTTTTTCTAAATAATATATAAAAGCAAATATATACATATTATTTTTTACCGCTTAAGTTAATGTGAAACCTTGTTTAAATGTAGAACTATCAAAAGTGCATGAAAAAAGTATCAATTTAATAAAAAATGATACAAACTCATGCACCAAAGCTTATCAAAATCCAAAAAACGTATTTGTGGTAATTTGAAATACCCTCATGCAAAGTAGAACCCAAGATTCAGTCGATACACAACCAACTTTTGGAAGGAAACACCAAATCTACTTGACACATGAATGGCTTTAGAAGACAAACCCAAATTTGTAAGCGTCTAGTTGGCCACTTCATTGAAGCATAAACTCAAGATAAAATTGACAAGCAATATCTTAGTGCAAGAAACACTGAACGACATGGATATGACAATGACCCAAGTCTTCAAAACCAAACTCCTCTCATACCAATGAAAAGGATGCAAATCCAACTAAAATTTTATTAAAATTACAAGAAATATATAGGTAAGAAGATGCCAAAAATACATAACCACCATCCACCATATCTCAACGGAGGCCAAAGAAAGGTGATATGCCAAGATGGCATCCAAAATACTAGCAACTAAATTTAAGTTAATATTATCCATCCATCTAGACTAAGCAGCTAAATATGCATGAGGAATACTATTCTCACTTGGGATACATTATTAGCAAAATAAAGCTAATATTAAATAAACCTAGGAAACTATCTCACAACTAATCCTAGGTACATCAAGTTATACCTTCATCATTCGTGTAAGTAGATTACTAGTAAATAAAATATTGGGTACAATTGTGACATAAATAGTTGAAGGTGAATCATATTGTATATCTTTTTGAAGGCTACTACAACAAGTAATCTATATGATGGTTTGACTCATAAGTGTAGCAAAAATTTGGTAGAATAAATACAATCACCTTTAAATATTTTTACAACACAACCATCTTCATTCCACTAATTATGTAGTATTATGAGTAGGACTAGAAGTAGTTTGACTAGGTTAAATTTAAGCTAAAAAATTTTGTGCAAGAAAGATCATGCACCATAATATATTTGGTATGATGTTAGCTACATAGAGTAGCCAAAAAAAGGAAAATCTTGGTTGGTAGGAAAAAATATGTGAATATACAATTCACCAAAGGCTAATTTTTTGGAAAAACTCTCAAATAGGAGGTATGATTCTGTAATAATTATAGATGTGCTCACTAGCAATACCATCACTCATAGATCTATCTATAAAAGGCCTGGCATACTTTTAGAATCAATAAGAAAATAGTCCTCGATATGCATATGAGTCCAAAAGCACAAACGAAGGCCTACAGGGTAGAGAGTGATCTAGAGAGGAGGTTCCTACTAGATTGTGTAAGAAAGAAAAGGCAACATAGAAATGGTGGACTCTACCCTATAAGTGCCTAAAATATGTACTCAAAGTACCTTGCCTATATTTGAAACAATTTTTAGCTATAGTGAAGTATACTCACAATAATACAATTTTGGGGGTGTTCCATGATCTAGACACCCCTTTTTACTATGCCCTCTTCTTTTCTTCCCTTTCTTCTTATTGTAATATCACTTCTTTCGTTGCTCATACAGTGTTTGTTTCATATAATATTTTATCCCTATCCTTTCCTTCAATGTTTTTTCTATTTACCATAATATTATCTCCTTTTGCATTTATACCTCTTCACTATCTCCTATCTTCCACTTTCTGTGATCCCTACATCCACCTTGTTTCTTAGTTTATCTTCTAGTTATTTTCCCCAATTAAAAATAAGTTGAGTTTAAAGGAAGGTTATTGAATATGCCAAACATAAAAGAAAATAAAATGGTCTTTTAGAAGCTACAAAATTCATTAAGTGCTACAATATTACTAAAATAAATGCAACAAAAAAAATGGCCCTAATCCTAAAAGATGAAGCACCAATAGGTGAATCTCAATGGTTCATAAAAAACTAGCTATAGGGACCTAATCTAAAATATTTTTACTCCACTAAAGAATCCTATGGTTTAAAAGCATCCAAATATTAGCTCCAAAATAAGACAATGTAGAACAACTACAACCTAGCTATAATCCATAATAGGATCAACAGTGCAGATGTAACCAGATGGAGAAATTAGATAGAAGTAGTTGTAATAGAATGGACCATATCCAAACTATAAATAGAAGTTGAATCAACCAAAGAAAGAATGAAGTTTTGCATAGCCATTTTTTCCAAAGGTATAGATAAGTTCCCTTGCCTTATTGGTTGTACTTTCCTTTATGTCTTTTCTCCATAGCCATTTTTTATTCTTCCCTATAATTGTGTAGGTTTTACTAAAGCAATACCCAATTAGCTGAGATCATTTTCGATGACTAGATCATAAGTTAAGAGTCCCCTCATTACTAATTTTATAATAAAAATATGTTGAATTGTGTTATATCATTTGAACACAAATTTAAATTATATTGATTTAGTGAGATCTAGGTTGTTTAGACTAGACTCCCATTGTAAATGATATTTTATATGAATACAATCTTGCTTCCACCTTTAGGAAATACTGTGTATAATTGTGTTTGTCATCACATTTGCATGTTACATTATTTGAACATGTAAATGGCACTTTATTTTTTTGGTGCATTTTAATTACATCTATTACATTATTTGAATGGATATAATTAACCCAATTTCTTCTTTCTCTTTCTTTCTTTCTCATTAAATGTTTAAAGCTTTGCTACAATTGATAATGAACAAGGTATTGGTCTAGTGATAGGAGCATATTAGTGGATTTTATAATTCTTGGTCAAACACTAAATGCATTTTATTTTTCTTTTAAATAAGGTCATTAATAATATAAGCTCATTTTAGGGTTTCCTTACCTTAATCAATCTATCAGAAGATTTATGTAATTATTTCCTTAGTAAAAGTGGTGGATCCACTAGATTCCACAATACTAATTAGAATTATAAATTCTACGACATAACAAATTTTTAAAGGATATATAAATTTTCTCCAACACAAGAAGAAATCATAGATATTGGATCAACAAAGGCTCGAATGACACAACTTGTACTCTTGGAAGAAAAAAGATAAAATACTCATAAAAATTTAAAAAAACATTCAATTAGAATGAAGCAATGATTTAACAAGAGGGACACATTCTATGATTATCAAATCAATGACCTTGTGCTCAAATGGGAAAAAGATAGATCAAAACTAGGGAATCATAAAAAATTTAATTTTTTTTGGCCCAGGCCATCCTTCATTACCATCATTACCACTGGTAGAAACCCTGAAAGTTCTAGCTTATATTTAATAAAATAAATAAATAAAATAATATTAATTAAAAGAATCACCTTTGAGAAAGAATCACTGTTGCATTGGTTCAGGGTCCCTCCAATGGATTTATATATATATATATATATATATATATATATATATATATATATGTTTTATTATTCAATTCTTGGATGCCTTCGATGATATAATTGGACAATGATTTATACACATTCTAGGGTTGTGAGTGAAAAGACACAATGCTAAACCTAACCCTAATATTATAATATAATAATTAGTTTATAATTAATTATTATATATGAAATATATATTATTATTAACAAGTTAGGATATAGGATCCTAACATGCCACCCCTCCTAAAAGAAAAAAATTGAAAAAGATGTTGCGGCTTTGATATAATATTGGTTCTGTGAAGGTCTTCATCAGTATGTCCTCTCTTAGTTGAATCTAGCTTCACATTAGAAATACTTTTCACACATAGCACATTAGAATTACTTTAAACCTCATTGTGCTTGCACTCTTACATGCTCACTCATTATGCATCTCGCTCCAATACTCCATACTTATGCATCCAATTTTTTTTTTAGTTGTGCATTGTACGTCTTCATTTTAGATGTCTTCAATTATCAATGATACAACTGCATTGGATTTATCAAAAATGTCAATGAAAAGGAGAATATATATCCTTCTTCCGATCAAATAGTCATTATAGAACATGGAGCATAGTTCAACTACACTTTAGTTTGGCCTTCCGAAATATGGAACATGTGTACCATATTACCACTTAGTTATGTTATAAAAACATAGAGTATGGTATATCATCTGATCATCCAAGTATGATATCAAGCAGAGGTTTGTTGGCATACTACTTTATTCATCAAATCATTTGAATTTGTGTATTAAGATTTGGTATACCATCTTGTCAACCAAAATTTTGTTGGTATATAATTTTATGAAACATGGTGTATCACCCTAGTAGCCAAATTCTTGCTGTATGAGGTCTTCAACTCACTTTTTTATTGTTGGGATACTAGGCCTGCACCTATTTTGAAGTTGCTGGACACACTCTTCTATTAAGTTGCTGAAGTTTAAAGTTTGTCTAGTCTTCATGATCCTGACTATGGCAGCATCAATGGCATAAATCCGCTCCTTATCAACATCCTCCTTGACCTTCCTGGTCTCACTTTCAATTCGTAGGTCCACTGGTACAAGTGGTATGTCTATCTTCCTCTTTTTGTCTGAAAACTTTGAATTAAATTCAAAGTAGTCTGTCTTCTCCACCTTTGCAGTGATGGGGTTCTTATTCAGAATTTTGTACTTTGCACAAGAAACTGAATATAGCACTTTGACAACAATTTCATCATCAGCCAAATTCAAATGAGACTTGATTTCTGAATAAGTTAGCTTGTCTGAGTCATTGAAAAGCAATAACAGAGCTGCTTGGCAAGGTGTTACCACTATCTCTATTTGCTTACTATCAAACTGTCCTTTTAGTTTACAAATCCCCAGAGAATGTATCATTGTAAGCCTTCTATTCTCTCTTCTTGTTTTATAGAACTGAATATAAAAGTCAACATTCCTGATCACTTCGTCTGGCAGTTTAAGATCAAATGCGGTGCAGTTTTGCCAATGCCCAGATGTCAAACTAGTCATATTAAAATCAAATTTTCCATGTGCATGCCCTCTGCCCTTAATATATGCCACAATTTTTGCAAAATATCCCTTGTCCGTCCTAGCTACAATCTAATAACTTTTCTTAAGAAATTTTGTGCCTCCCTTGTTGTGGCACAAATATCACATGCTTTATCTACTTCATTTACACATGTCAATCCCTCAGCCATGAGTTCCAATCCTTCGGATGTCCGATAAAACAATTTGTACATCCTTGAAAGATCGTCAACCTTGCCATCCTTAAGCAGGACATGGAGGCCTGAATGCTCCTTTTGGAAGAGTTCCCACTTGTAATTAGATATCAGCTCTTTGTTCAATATTTTTATCAGCTTCTCTTCGCTACTGTAATGTAAACAGAGAGTAGTCCTCTCGTTTTCTTCTTTCAAGCATTTCTCAACCCTGATCATATATTCCAGGCAAGAATACTCTGAAATCCATAATGCAGCCTTTTTGGAATAATATGTGTTAGAGTCCTATTCGCCATTATTTATTTTTTATTTATTAAAGTTTGACTTTTCTCTATGCACAATCGTACCTTTAATAATATTAAGAAGATGTTATGCGAACCATCTCTATCTCCCTTCCAAACATACTAAGCCAATGACAACTAACACTAAATAAAACACACAAGCAACAAGACATCAGTACACTGCAAGTCCAGATTTCTCTCAGAGATATTATCATTCAGATTACAAAGCATCAGACTATGAAATGGAACCTCCTTTCACTCCTCCTCCCAAGCATACTAAGCCAGTGCCAGCTAAGACTGAACAAAACACACAGGCAACAAGACAACAGCACACTGTAGTAGACGCAGATATCAACAACGCAGAATTCTCCTTTGCCATGTAAATATGATAGACATCAGACCAAGAGCCTCCAATCAGGAGAACTAACATGAAGTTTAGTCAATGTGAAAACTAATTCCTTTCCTGCAAAAAATCATGATGCTCAAATTAGTTATTTCCATTTCAGTTTTCACTCATGTTAGCCACCCAATTACATTTTCTTTAATATTCTGCTGAAGATTTTGCATACCCAAACTTCCCAAGGAACAATGTATGTAAGGGATAGGATTGCTATAAAAAGACAGTTGTCCAATGAAGCAAGGCAGGGGTTACTTGGCGATATGCAGTCTTATTGGCAAACCTTTGCAGTCATTTGTTATAGTTTGTTTTTGAAGATTGATGAGCAGTATAACAAGGAAAAAAGACCAGAATTCTAGAATGCCACAGCTCAAGTCAAACTATTTATTATCTTCTAAAAACATAAAAGATGTACTTGCAATCTTGTGAGCAATTTCCTCTCAAGGCAAAACTTTCTTACAATTGTGTATCTTTTAAACAATAAGTATGTCCTTGTAAGTTATAGTTTGGAGATATTTTTATAGGCATGAGAATCCATGAAAATACAGAATTTTCACATTTGGCTCCTTTTGTCATTTTTCAATTATTTAATCTCAATTGTGGGTATTTATCTATCTATTATATACTGGTTCTTATCTACGTACATTTTTCTTCTGTTACCTCAACTTTCATTGGTTACAACTATTTTTTTTTATTGGTTAAATGAGATTGAAATGAACCCCATTCATATTACATCATGACTACATAGTGATATTACAACAGCTTATAAAATGCATGTATCACTTGGTAATATTCCAAACTAAGTCTCCTTAATAATAAAAATATTTTAACCAATTGAGCTCAGGATAATGCTTGGTAGAATATGGATTGGTTCTGATTTAGACTTTATTTGTGTATACTACTTTTAATGCTTATTTTGCAGTAGCTTTGTAACTTCAACTACGTTTTTCAATGTTGGGATAACTTCACCATATTTCCTGGTCTTCAAAACATAGCCTGAATTAAATTATATATGCAAGGATATTTGCTGGCTTGCACCAGAAAGAGAAATTTATTTTTCAAAAATTAGTGGTGGCCATGCTGGAGGCCTCACGGATGAAAGGCCCACACTGTCCAACATATCCCAATAATCAAACTCATATTTTGTTGGATTGTAGCCATTGAAAATTTTAGAAACTTTTGTTTCTTCTTCTGCATTTATTAGATTGTTTGAAAAAACATTGCAAACAGTATTGGGAATGTTATTGGAGAAAATATTTTGCTGCGTTAGGGTCTTACTAGGCTGATTTCCACCTTGATGTCTGTGTGCATTTCCCATATGCAGATCTATAAAACACTACTTTTGGAAACCTTCATCCTTGATATCCTCCTCTTCCTGGTGCACTCCTTTTATAAAAAAAATTGCATTATTTGTTTCCGGAAGTGCAATAGGTACTTTTGGAAGTTCTATGGTTATGGCCTCCTCCCAAAAAAATTTAGGGTTAGGAGTATTTGCATTTTCCTTCCTTATTTTTTCCTCTTCTTCTTCACGTGCAATTTCTTCATTTTCTTTTGCTTCCATAAAATCCTCAATGCACTTACTAATAATATTTTCTATAATTTTTTCTAAAGTATTTTTAAACTTTGTCAGTCTGGTTGCCTCAATTCCCAAAATTATTCTTTTAATTTTTTAGCTTCTTTATGAAATTTTTGGTCCCATTTTGCTGGATCCATAATGCTCTGATATCATATTGTAGAACACCGAAAGTTCTAGCTTATATTTAATAAAATAAATAACCTTTGAGAAAGAATCATTGTTGCATTGGTTTGGGGGGTCCCTCTAATGGATATATATATATATATATATATATTATTATATATATATATATATATTATTATTCAATTCCGGATGCCTTCGATGATAGAATTGTACAATGTTTTATACCCATTCTAGGGTTGTGAGTGAAAAGACACAATGCTAAACCTAACCCTAATATTATAATATAATAATTAATTTATAATTTATAATTAAATTATTTATTATTTAGGATATGAAATATATATTATTATTAAAAAGTTAGGATATATGATCCTAATAGCCACCAATCATGAACATAATGCATTTGAGCTATTAGACATCAATGACCAATTTTTTCTAATATCGACAAACAACCTATATTTCAAATGCTTCATCTAGAATCTGCTTGTTGTGGTGCAGTGGTAAATGCCCTGGGTGCTTGGTAGAGGCCGACCCAGGTTCCATTCCCCTTGTCTCCATCCTGTAGATATATGGTATAGTTAGGAATGTCCTATGTGTTGGTAGAGGCCGACAAGGCTCCATTCCTCCTATGCCCAACCTGTTGAAAGTGGCACCTCGAAAGGGGTGTTTTCCACTATAAATTAGTTTTTTTACCCAAGTGTTGTAGGTGAGTTGGAGAGGAGAGGGAAATCCTCCAAGAGAGGTCCCAGGTTCAAATCTTCACCCTACCAAAAAGCTGAATTGGGTATCCAAAATCCAATTGATAATGTTGGTAGGGGCAAGGTCGGGTGCGACTCCCGGGTGACTTTGATGGTGTAGAACCCCCTGTTCATGGTCTATCATACCAAGGCGGCCTCGCAAGGGGTTTTTTGCTTTAAAAAAAAAAATGCTTCATCTAGAGTGTCACCACCCTTTATATCATATTTACATATAAAAGTAGAAAATAAAATAAGCTACAACAATTTTGAAAATTTAAAAGCCCATTGGCTAAAAAAAACAAGTAGCCGATGGCAATTTTGAATTTTTGCATGATGAGTTGTCAAATAAGCACAACAACCACAATTCAGTAAATGTGAAAATCTTTCACATGTTTTCAATAAATACCAAAGTTAAATTCATAAAGAAAGTAGAAGCATGCACCAACTAATACCATTACTACACTAATGACTGATTTTGTACTTGTTAAAAGGAACATCCACATGACAAAATTATCTTGCAAAGTTGCTAAGTATGAGAATTATCAAACTCAAGGAGTGTTTCAAGCAAGAATTGTTCCATGATTTACAACTATAACTAAGCCCAAGTGCAAGTAAATGGGTTTGTAATTCAAATTAAATAATAGTGGCCAATAATACAAAAACCTCTACTAAGCAAACGCAATGCACCCAAAAGACTCAAAAGGAGAACATATTGCAAGACCACGCTTGTAGAATTAGAGATACATAGATCACTCTATGATCTAAATAGAAAATTCTTCAAGAGGTTGTTGAATAACGAGTGCAAGGGATGCCACCCAATAATCCAAGTTCATTTGCATGGCATTATTTGTATCTTCCTATATTTATAAACTTGTGGATCCTTATCCTAAGCTTCTATTAGTAGTCACCCAATTCTATAACCCTCAGTTGAAGGTAGTTCAAAATTGTAAATTCCAATTATTATTCTATCTTACACCTAAAATACTCATCAACACATTTTACTTAGGAGTTAAACTTAGGACATCCCCTAAACCCTTAACTACAAAGGAACAAAAGATTTTTTTTTTGGAAAATGTTGTTGGAATAAAATTTTCCATTAATTTGGAAAGGAATTGCACCCATTGATTTTAGCCAAATTATATAGATTAGATGAAATGAGATTACTCTATTTTTTCAAAATGTGAAGAAGGCTGGCTCCTTTGAAATAATAATTTTGAGAAAAAGGATAATAAAAAAATTAAGGTATAGGAAGGAGTAAACCTAAGATAAAGGGTTTGAAAGGTGGTTAGGGTATAGTGTAATAACATTGGATCTTACATAGTAATTCACTATCTAGCCAATTACATGAAACTTAATAGATCAACCATTATCAAATATGATTACAAGTTCATTCAACTCATTACATTCACTTTAATCATTCCAAGGATTCAAGCAATTAGCAATCCAATAGGTAACTAAAGTTTACTTTAATAGAATAAACTAAGTGTTGAATGTAATAGAAATGACTTAAAATAAATGTATAAATGCTCTAATCATTCCAAGGACTTCAATTGTTAGCAATCCAATAGGTAATCCAAATAGTAGAATTACTTTAACAAAATACACTAACAATTAAGTGTAACATAAATGACTTAGAGAAAAACATATGCATAAAATCTATAAACACACAATAATGAAGATCAAATAGCTATCACTTCACTAATCAACAACAATTATAATGCAATATTAGGTAAGGACTAAAAAGACCACCCCTGTAATGAGGTTTCTCATCATATTTATAAGCTGCTTATTAAATCTTGCAGTGTAATATTTAAATTCAGTTATAAAAACTATTACAAATAGCTTGGTAGAATATTCTAGAAGTAGAGGTGGTTGGTCCTGATTTCATCATACATAATAATTTGAATTTGGTTCATTGATCTATAATAGCCTTCTAAAAGTGGTTGTATTATTGGAGCTCAAATGGAACTAGTTAACGTGCACCATGGCAGTTGTAGGTCCTAAAATGACCTTTAACTAAAATCTTCTTAAATTCATGCTCTTTGTTTACCTTCAGAGCTCTCTTGGATTGAAGTCATGGTTTAAAGAAATTTTAGCCTCAGTTGTCTTTTCTTTTATGTTCTTTTCTTCATATGCATCATACTGGGTTTAAGATAAGAAAGATGGTGTCATTAGCTTATGCAACATGGTTTTGAGCACTTTGACTTCACTTAATCATATCTCAGCTTTGAGAACTTTGGATCACATAGCACAACACTGAGATTTACTTTGCTCTTGTTGAAGTCATTGCCAAAGGTAGCATTGTCTAGAGCATTGTAGTTTTGGATAGTCTTCAAGGTTTAAATCACATGATCCTAGGCCATTTATCTCTTTAGATGACCTTATCACTTTGAGAGGTATGGTTTTGATGCATCACAACTTCAAGCATTTGTTGTGAGCACCTCTTTCTTGATTTCAATATTGAGCTTTTCTTTAGATATTATTAAGATCCCAACCTTGGGTGATTGCAGTTTTATGCTATAAGCTTTTACACATTCTTATGGAAATGAATTTCTATGTTGACACCTTTGCTAATGTATTATTGATCCTAAGCATATTTTGGTCCCATGCTATCTTTATAATTTTATTATACTAAGTGAATTTTGGGACTTGAAAGATATTCCTCCTTTATTTTTTTAAATGTGGTCAAAACTTTGACCCACAATTTTGGTGCCTCTCAAGAAATTTTTGCTCACATAAATTGAGAACTCAGATAACCTTTCTTTTGAATCATGCACTTATAAAGAAGATAAGGAGCAAAAAAGAACTAGAATATAAATTGATGAGGGGAAAGAAGAGGGAAAGGGAATTACATCCAATGTATACCACGAGGGGAGAAATAGTTATGGATCATAGAAAATATAAGATAATAAATTATGAAGATATTCACATGCAAAATGGGGGGAAAATAGTGGTATAGAGAGGAATAACTAAAGAAAAGGAGGGGGAAACAACACTATATACTAATATATTTTTGGAAAATTAGAAACTGATGAAGATAATAATGTAGAATTAACACAATAGTATATAGGTGAATATAGGAAGAAAAATATATGGGAAAGGAAGAAAGAGAAGAAAAGAAAGAAAAGAGGGAGAGATGATGCAGGGGTATACCTATATTATGGGACATCCCAAAAAATTGTACCTCCATGAGCATACTCTGCTATAGTTAAAAGTTGTTTTAGGTATAGGCAAGTTGTCTTAGGTAGATACTACAAGCACTCACAAGATAGAATTTACCATTCTTGCACCCTTTTCTCTTTTTTATGTAGTTGAGTAGGAACCTCCTCTATCTATCACTCATAGCAATGTGGGGCTTCATTTTGGATTTCAAACCCATAATTGAATTGAAGAGCATTTATTTTTATTTTAGAGGTGTTCTAAGATTTATATAGAAAAAATCTCTTAGGTGGTAGATTTGCAAGTTGGCTTTCCAAAATGATTGCATAATCATGCTTTTTAACTAGGTGCTTTTTCCAAAACAAATGAGCTTGCATGAACTATCTATTTGCATGCTTTATTTGAAATTTTCATGCCATCTAAAATATTTTGGTTCCATTTTCTTATGTTTTACTCACATCACACTTAGGATAGACTATTTGGTGATGTGTGTCTTGCATCATTTGTTAGTTTTGCTCATGCCATGTCAATGACTCTGAGTACGATTTTTACCACCTGCCTAATTTTCCTTTTCTTGTCCATTGGACTATGGATTCAAGGTGAATGATAATGAAGAGAAAATGGTAGATTATACTATGTGGGAATAATAGGATATATGTATGATGTGTGTGAAGTGATGACTATAGTATTTGCACATGTGAGTTGTGCAGGCTTAGGCAACTTTTTCCTTTCTCCATTCTCTGGTATATTTCTTAGGATGATCAAGCTTAAAGGCCATTCACTATACTAGCCTTGATGTTTGTTTCTTGATACCTTATTATATGTATAGAAGTATTCTAATAAAATCATTACTTTATTGGGCTAATTGCCTAATTTTATCAAGTTGTAGTCAACTTTTTATTTACACAAAAATATGGCATGCTTACCCACGCCTTGCAGGAGTTATTTTTTGCAATCTATCTTGTGAATCTACAATGTCCTGACCATATGATACCAAACTTTATCTTCTCTTATTTATTGATTCTTCTAAAATCACAACTATATTCAAACACTTCTAGATGCCAATCTAACTTTGCTTGATTTTTTTGGCCTTCTTTATTCTAAGCATTTATAGTAACTATAGATGAGTATCTTAGATTAAGCTCCATCTCATAGAGTGCTAACATCTTCAATGTATCCTATAGAGAATTTAGGAGCATATTTATCAATTTACTTTCTATCAAATTTACTCATCATTGCCTATGTTCTTTTCTCATGGGTTGAATTCAATCAGGCAAATAAAAATGTTGAGGCATAACTTTAAAAAGAAGCATAATTGACTATTGAATCTAATTATTCTCTTCAAAAAATATTATTTGTGCCAAGATTACAATACCACAACTCTCACTATGTTTATTCTAAGTAATTTTCTATCCAATTATTTATTTCTATTTCCGCATCCCAAGTATTTTTCTTTGGCAGGGCTATTTTTAGCTCTTCATAATCTTCAATGTAGAAAGGATGCAAACCGCAGTTGGGTATCTTGACTATATTCCCAATACAACGGATAAATCATGTGAACTTGGTCCTGACTAATTTTTTTTTATTTTCTCCAAAAAATAATTGGACAAGCACATGCCAAATAGGGGAGGCATGTCAATAATCACTATATCTTGTATTACCACAAGATTTGGGCATCCATGTATTATCATAAAAAAAATTAAGATACCAACTACTTTTACAACCTTTCCCTTAAATTGAAACTTCTTGAATTCAATTGGACTAATGCTTAGCTTCAAGCTTTTGTAAACTTCTAGTGGCATAACTATAATTTTAGCTTTTGAATCTACTACACAATTATGTAGTATGCATCTTTCTAGAGAGAGATAAATAAAATGGGGTGGATTGGATTCTTCGCATACCCAAGGATATTCTCATTATTGTTATATTTATACTTTTTTATTCTTCAAGAGATAGTCTAAATCTACTTCTTCAGTGACCAATAAATATTTTCTCAATTCTTCTTGTGCTAGAATAGGGGTTTTGAGTAAAGCTTGAAACTGTTTCACTATTTCTACCCTTTATTTTTGAGTCATAGCTGGAAAATAAAACTTATATAATTCAATTATTTTTGGCCTATTGGTTTAACCTATAGAATTGATACTTGAGAACATGATTGGGATTCTTTTTCTTCACTTTTTACAACTAGAAACAGGATATGACCAAAACTATGCACCACTTCCTCTTGGTTGTCAAGAGAGGTCTTTTCTTCCTAGAATGCTTTCTCAAGTACTACAGTAAAAACCATTATATATTCTATCAATGGAGATTTGTATGGGCACATAAGATGCAATTTTATTTCTTTAGCATTAATTTGATTATTTGATAAAGGTTTACACATAGTTGAAATATGAATTACCTTCTCCTTATCATCATCAAGATACTGCTTTATAGTTCTCTATAATGCACTTTATGCTAGTAGAGTACCAGGAGCTAGTATACTAGTATGACTATTGTGACATAAACCTAGATTCATCATAGTCATCCATCCTAGGCTAAGAGATTCACTCCTCAATTCTTCTAATACCTTCAGTTTGTAACATCCCACCAAAATCTAGCTTCTTGTTTACCTACTTTGCCTGCAAGAATGAGATATTGCTAATCCATTTTTCAATGCAATGATAGGTACCATTAATAGCGGGAGTGGCTCACAGAGAAGATATTTCCTCCATTTGATCGATAAGGTATATCGGTGGAAGGTAAGTCAAGGGATATGATGAGCGACGGAGTATTCATCGAAATTAGGGTTAGATAACCTTACTGTAAATGCATCCGTCGGCAGTCCATATAGATACATTTCATGTAGTTGCATGACTAAGTTTGTATTATATGTCTTGCTTTAGAAATATATATATATATATATAATAAATATATATATATATATATATATATATAATAAATATAAATATATATAATAATATTAAATAATATAAATAAATAAATTATAATATAAACAATACCATAAAATATATATAAATAAATTATGGTAATATAATAATTACAATATAAATAATAAAAATAAATCATGAGGATTACGATTGCATTGCGTAATAATTAAATTAAATTAAATAAACCATGGTAAATTAGACACCACATTGTGAGAAGTGGAACTAGATCTCAATTATTTGATGAAGTATAAATAATACAATAGGGCCAGGATTAGTCCGGAGGTTGTGGAACCACCCGAGACCAATATAGGCACAGTTGTAACAAATAACAACTAGCCTAAATTAATCAATTCTAACAATATAATATCATTAGGATCGAATTAATTAAAGGGAAAAATAAATATTGAAATATATTCTAACATCCCCCCTTATTACAATATTTGAGGAAACATATAACTACTAGCTATACTAGCATCCCCCCATTATTTTGAAATACATAGAGAGTTGTGAAACAATTCAAATTTGACACGTGCAAGTGCCTTAGTGAATATGTCTACAACTTGAGCATTGGTGGAGATGTACTGAATCTAGATTCGGTGCCTTGGTACTTCGTCTCGAATGAAGTGTCATTGTGTATCAATGTGCTTGGTTTTCTCATGATGCACTGGATTTTTAACAAGGTTCAAAACACTCATGTTGTTGCAGAACAAGTGTATTGGATATTTTGATGGAAGACCCATACTTGTCAAGATGCAACGAAACTATATCACTTTGCACACAGCTTCACGTACGGCATGATATTCTACCTCTGTTGATGAGATAACAACCACTTGTTACTTCTTGTTGTGCCAAGAGACAGGACCAGATCCAAGATGAAACAAATATCCTAAAGTTGATTTACTATCATCATATGATCCGGCATAGTCAGAGTCCATGTATCCCTATAAGAATAATTTATTGTTCTTCTTGTATTCTAGGCCATATTTTATTGTGCCACGGACATAGTGAAGAACTCACTTTACTACTTTCTAGTGTGTAGTCTTAGGTTCTTGCATGAACCTCAAAAGATAGTTGACAGCAAATATGATATTTGGCCTAGTTTTGGTCAGATATATGAGACTCCCAATCAGCTGACGATAGAGAGTAGCATCTACCTAAGGTGATTTTTCATATTATGATAACTGAAGTCCTGATTCCATTGGTGTTTCCATCGGCTTGCAATCAGTCATGCGATATTTTTCTAGTAGTGTCTTGGCATATTTTTTCTATGTCACTTTGATATAGTGCTCCTTTCGGTTCACTTCCAGAACAAGATAGTAATGGAGAATTTTGAGATCTGTTATTTCAAAATATTTTCTCAAATCCTGTTTGATAGTAGAGATCATTATTTCTGAACTCCCTGTTATGAGCAGATCATCAACATAGAGTACAAGAAACACTATTTCATAGCCTTTATTCTTAAAATAGAGTTTTGCATCCAAAAAACATCTCTTGAATCCATGCTGCAGTAGGTTATTATCTATTTTTATATACCAAGCCCGAGGGGCCTGTTTCAAACCATATAAGGATTTGACCAATTTGTAAACTTTCTGTTGTTGGCCTTCCACTTCAAATCCTTTTGGTTGAGTCATGTAGACTTTCTATTGGAGATCACCATTTAGAAATGCACTCTTGACATCCATTTGGTTCACTTTCCACCCATATTGTGCTACCATAGCACAAAGAACTCGAATAGTTGTCATCCGAGCAATAGGTGTAAAAGTTTCCTCATAGTCAATGCCTTCTTTTTGAGCATAGCCCTTTGCAAAAAGTTGGACCTTATTCTTACCTATTGTCCCATATACCTTGTACTTGAATTTGTACACCCATTTATAGCCTATGGGCTTCTTTTTGTATGGCAGATCGACAAGCTTCCAAGTTTTGTTTTTCATCAGAGACTTATACTCTGCATCCATAGTGGCCTTCCACTGAGGCTCACTAAGGACATATTGCACTGAAGTAGGTTCAAGTTGATCTATTGAATACATAAACACTTTGTCATCATCAATATCCATATCTTCAGTATCTCTCTTTGGATCTATAGAAAATTCCTCAAAATATTGATAAAGATCATCAACCCTAGTAATCTCTACTGTAGCTTTCTCTTGTTGAGCCATGCTACGAGTACAAGGCCTATCCAAAGTCAAATCTGGTGGAGTGTATAACTTAGGGTCTCTGATTGTATTTGTATACCACTTTGGATTCTTCTTCTGTGGTGATGAAGAAGATGAAGAAGGACCTCCAACCTTTGATGGACACTTCTCAATCTTAGATTCCACAAGGTCTAGGTATACATCTGACATGTTTTCTGATGTGAAATCCTCATCAAAAACTACATATCTATTGATGTGAATAATATTGGTTAAGGGATCAATCAATATATAACCCTTAGAGTGCTCATCATACCCAAGAATAATGCACTTCAATATTTTCTCATCTAGCTTCTTCCTCTTTTCTTTCGGTATGTGCATGAATGCTTTACAACCAAAAATGTGTAGATGAGAGATGGAGGGTTTCCTACCACTCCATGCTTCTTATGAAGTCATTCCTTGTAGGGCCTTAGTGGGTGCCCTATTCAATAGATATATTGTTGTGGTGACAGCTTCTGCCCAATATTGTTGCCCAATTCTAGCTCCTGTGAGCATGCAATGAACCATTTCCATGATGGAACGATTCCTCCTTTCAGCAACTCCATTTTTCTAAGGAGTATAAGCAGTAGTCAACTGTCGTGTGATCCCATTTTTAGTAAAGAATATAGAAAATTCTTTAGAGGTGAACTCCCCCCTCGATCTGAATGGAGGGTCTTTATAGAAGTCCCTGACTCCTTTTCAATAGATTTCTTGAATTGTTGAAAGAAGCCAAATGCTTCAGATTTTAGTTGAAGAAAGAATACCCACATATTTCATGATTAATCATCCATGAATAATTGAAAATACCTCTTACGCCAACAACTATTTGGTGTTAAAGGACCGCACAGATTGGTGTGAACCAACTCTAGAGGTTTCTTTGCTCTTGTAGAGCTCCTCTCGAAAGGTACTCTATGCTGCTTTCTTGCCAAGAAGTCAGAGCAAACTGGAAATGTGGTAGAAAGGGAAGGAAGACCCTTTACCATCTCATACTTACTTAACTCAAGTAAGTAACCAGAACTCATATGTCCATATCTCTTGTGCCATAGGGAAGTTGCCTCCTTTGTAGAGATATTCATGGATACATATAGAGTAGAGATAGCATCTAGGGCAAATAAGCCATGCTTATATAAATCGGTTGCAATGTTCTTACTCCTCTTGGTAATAGAACAACACTTCTTAACCCCCTCAACACTATAGTTTACAACTATATCCTTACCCAAAATTTGTGTGACTGACTACAAGTTGTTCGTCAATCCTGGAACATAGAGAACCTTCTCAATCTGGCACTTGCCATCAGGAAGAGTAATAGAAATTGTACCTTCTCCCTTAACATTATATGTTTTATCATCGACAATAGTTATAGGTTTGCCCTCTTTTTCCTTAAAAGACTCAAACCATGATTTTTTGCCAGTCATGTGCTTACTGGCTCCAGAATCGACATACCAAATAGGATCCGTCTATTTGGATATCATGGTAGTCATGAGCACTTTGTGTGCTCACTTAGAATCTATGAAAAATTCCTCAATAGCAACATTCACTTTATGTGGCTTGTTCTTTTGCGGTTTGTTCTAGCCTTTCTGTTTTGGTTGTTTATTCTTATGCCAAAATCTATTTGTATCATGACCTTCCTTGTCACAGATCTTGCAATATCTCTTAGTCTTTTTATTTTGTTGAATTTTTTTCCCTTTTGAATCCTTTTGAGAACTCCCTCCCTTCTAAAAATTACCCTTCTTCTTGTTCTGGCCCTTCCTGTTTGTGTAGAGGGCAGTGTTAGAAGAATCATCTCATTGTAGTTGGCGTACCTCCTCCTCTTGAAGCAAATTTACCAACTCAACAAAGATAAATTTTCTTTGTGATACATGTAGTGAGGTGATCAACACTCTACAAGAATTATGTAATTCTCTCATTACCACTGAGGTAAGAAGCTTATCATCAACTGGTGTTGCCAAGGAATTCAATTTTCCTTTCAACTCAGACACTCTGCAAAGAAAGAGTTCAACTGTCTCTCCATGTTTTATGCTTAGACTGTGTAATTGAGATTGAAGAAATAGAATGGTGGAATAATTATTTCCTTCATATATAGTTTTAATGGTATCCCATGCTGCTTTACT
Source organism: Wollemia nobilis (assembly GCA_028583015.1). Classification (NCBI taxonomy): domain Eukaryota; kingdom Viridiplantae; phylum Streptophyta; class Pinopsida; order Araucariales; family Araucariaceae; genus Wollemia; species Wollemia nobilis. Next base: position 2,149,736 of record JAQPPZ010001031.1, on the reverse strand, counting down.
ATTTTTACAGTCAACAATATGAGGTTGAATTTCATCAAAAACAGAAAGCAAAATGAACACTTTTATTTTGCTATATTTCTTGTCAAATTCTTTCTGATCAACAGTTAGAGTTGTGGCTCCAGCTGAAGATGAAGGTCATACTGTTGTTCTAGACACAATATCCCAAATATCATCCATCTCTAGGATTACCTTCATTTTATTTTTCCATGGTGTATAGTTTGGACCTTTCAATAATTGATGAGCATCAGTCATTAGTTTTATAGACATTATGAAGGTTCCTTATAACACCAAATGTTCCCCCATTCGATATACCTTAATTCCATGCCATTATACCATACAAAATACATACCCTTACGTGTGGGATACTATAGGTATTTTGAAAAATCAAAAAACTTACCCGTCCTTGCATGAGGGAGATTGTAGGTAATTTTAATGATTATACGATACGTGGTACTTAGGCGGTACTAAAAGGGAATCATCTCGTTGATGGCATCGACCTTAGAAAGCATTCAATCCTCATGCGTGGGGTGTAACTTATCCTAAACACTTTGGATATCCGAACTTTCATCTGGATTTAAGCCTAAACACAAGAGTGATTGGGGTAGTGGATGGAGTAAAAAATAGCAAAATGGCAAACTTATATCTCCCCAACAATGAAAATATAACAAGCTCAGACGTTGTTTTGGTAGCTATATTAGGCGGTGAATACAGTAGCGCAATCACGACAACTTTACCTATAAGTGTTGGCCAGAGGTATCACAAATACCGAACGTTGCAATGCAATAAATTGCACGGATGGGTTTTAATTATTCTGGGGACTTAGGGAGTGAATTTGATTTTAACTTTTAATGATGTAGTGCAAAGCAAGAAAAGAATGCAAAATACAACATAAAAGCACCCACAGAAATAAACCACTAGGTGTCGGGCGCAGCCGAAAATGAACCTTTACAATAATGCAAAAATTTATTTATTTTTTTCAAAAAATTACTCTCTATCCCCCCCTTGATTTTTGAAAAAATACTCCCTGAAAAATTGCAAAATTAAAATCCATCAGCCTCAAAGATAAGGAAAAATAGGTGGTGGCGAGTTTCGTTGACGCAGTGACGGATCTGTCGAGTACATGGGCGATTACAGGGAGGACCAAATGTCCCACATTGAAGGGGCAGTGAGGTTATATAGGGTTTAAACAAACCTGGACTCCATAAAGGAGTATCTCCTCTCGGGGACTCTCTCCTGAGAGGGCGCGGACTCTCCTCTCGTGCGTGGGTAGCGGCCTTGGTGTTGGCTGCCTAGCTTCGACCCTCGTGTGATCTGTCGATCTTTCGACCCTCTCTTGCCTCTTGTGATATTTCGATCCGACCCCTCTTTCGACCGGTTGGTCGATCTCCCAAAAAAAAAATTGGGATTATCTTGGCATGAATTCCAATGGGAAAAATTTGGAATAATTGCCCCCCACCTTAAAAAAAATAATTCACCTCTTCGCAGCTTCGCCCCCAAACAAACTCTGCCTCTAGAGCTTCGCTCTCAATGCTACTACAAGATCATTTAAAAAATGAGAGTGGCGGAGAGAGTGGTGGAGTGCTCTGATACCATGTGAGAAGTGGAACTAGATCTCAATTATTTGATGAAGTATAAATAATACAATAGGTCCAGGATTAGTTCGAAGGTTGTGGAACCACCCAAGACCAATATGGCATAGTTGTAACAAATAACAACTAGCCTAAATTAATTAATTCTAATAGTATAAGATCGTTAGGATCAAATTAATTAAAGGGAAAAATAAATATTGAAATATATTCTAACACACATAGCAAGCTTTGGATGTTGGATTCATATGAAAATAATAGGTGTTAAGCATGGAAGTAGTATTTTCCTCTATAAATTAAAATGTAAAAGGTATTATTTTTTGAGCTGACAGAGAATTGAAAGAGCGTAGTGACTATCAAGCATAGAAAGGGGAAAATGTTCTACAGTAAGGTTGGCTTGGCTTTCTATAAATACTTGTAATTAAATTAATTTTATACTACTGGAATGAAAGTAGGGTTTGTTAGTTTAATAAAGAATTTTTTTGAGGATGTAACTTTTACCTTGGAATGTAAACTGTTAATAAAATTTGTGGAATAAGTATCCATTTATAGTAAAATTATTTGATGCATTAGTTTTTATTTCATCTAATAAATTTCACTGAGAAATTTGATGTCGTATGATTGTATGCATATAGAAAGGTAGATGTATTTCAATTTAGCTTTTGGCCGCTCTGACACTTGGTACGCCGATAAGCCTTAGAGTCAAGCACAGGAAAAAATTTCGTCTTTGGTGGTGCTTGTAAGCTCGATTTTACTCGATTCTGGAGCATAGTTCTTATCGAAATAAAACATGTTGAAAATTCGTCAAATGTATGATGGCCTTTGAATATTGGAATAGGAAGTCATTGAAAACCTATATGGCAGTATTGTGTTTGGAATTTAAGGATGATTGTTGTGTATGTTAGGAGACATATGCCCAGTCCATATAGTAGACAGTAAATTATATTTAATAGATGTATTATAGATTTCAATCATTGATAGAGATACCAATAAGTGAATCTGGTAATTTTGTATAAAATCTAAATTAAAGAGTGTATTCTATTGATTATTAAAGAATTGGATAAATGAATGTTTGTAATATAAGTTGATGCTTTTTAAATTATTCTCTGCTCTTGAAATGAACCTGAGAACCATTTCCTCACTAGTTCATTAGTAAATTTTGGTCCTCTAAGGGCACAATAGTTTCTTATATATGTTTCTAAGCTCCTATAATAGGATTTTTATAGACAAACCCTTTCCTGCATATTTTGGTGATAGATCTGAACCAACAGCGGCATAAACCCAATAACTCTCATTAATTATTGATGACACAAATTAAGCACAGATGGAACAAAGTTAAGAATTCTCCTCCTGGTTATAGGGAACGTTGATTGGTAGATGATAGTAATGTGCCCAATAATTTATAATTTCACAAGTATTTCTTTTATGATGTCTTCACCTAATGCATAAACTTATCAAAGATGTCACGCTTAAAATTTAGCAATTGCTTTAGTTGTGGTAACGATTTTAAGACCTGTTTCCTTGCAAATTAAGGACCTCTATCTGGTTTAAAAAATATGCGGTTGTAACTAAACCTTTAGAAAAACCCTAATGCGTTGTAGGATTTGTTTATCTACCATGACTAAATGATAATACGGATTTTTCAAATACAATGGCTTATAAGTTAGTATATGAATGGATTTGTTGTGAATAATGTCTTTAAATTCTAGTTGTCTAAAGTGGTATTTGGTAATCTTAAACCATTTCAAGATATCTATATTTTGGTATAGCAATTAATATTTGGGGACTTGGAATTTTTTCATTGTTGAAGATAAATTATTTATTTATAATTTAATTGATTGAACAAAGTTTTATTGAGTTTTAATTTGTCTATAGTTTTTAGAAAGAGTTAAGGCAATAGGATCATTGATTAATATAGTTCATATAGTTAATCTTAGAATAAAATAAATTAGTTGATTAAGTATCTTTATCTCTTATGAATAATTTAATTAAAATATTCTTTATCTCTTATGAATAATATAATTAAAATATTTATACCTTGTGAATAGGTATTTAAAATTAATCAAATGTTAATATTTAATAGCTTGTAATAATATTTGAAAGGTATTTTACGTCTTTGAATATAGATGTCTTAATTATAATTATAATTATAATTTAATTAATAGTATTAGAGATGTATAATGATTAAATGGTTGGAAATAGAAAGAAATTGTATTATTTAAAAGTAACATATTATCATGGCTTCACTTATCTATCAAGTAGAAACCATATCCATTAAAAACTTAGGTGAACCTATAATAAGAAAAACAATTATCATGGCTTCACTTATCTATCAAGTAGAAACCATATCCATTAAAAACTTAGGTGAACCTATGATAAGAAAAACAATAACTACTCTCTTGCCATATCCATTAAAAACTTAGGTGAACCTATGATAAGAAAAATAATAACTACTCTCTTGATAAAACCTACGGTTGTGGGTAGAGAGACCTTATTTTTTAGAGATTATGGAGAGAACAATCACGTTTTTCAACCAATAATAGTACTTGTGGGAAGACAAGCTCTATTTTCTAGTGATAACCGTATTTCAGATGGGAAGGGTTAGGACGGGAGGTAACGGAGGATGATATGGGTATCTCTCCTAGGCAAATCTCTATTGGTACAGAGTAGTGGATCTTGTGCTTAAATTATGAATTATGGATGGGAATCCACAAATATAATGGAATGGGACATTATCTTGGTAGATACCAGGTATTAGTAGACCCTATATGAACTCTAAGGGAGGTGTTTGTTCATTTAACTCTAGCATGCACACGCTAAATCTTGGGGAAATACATGTCCAATCTCTAGGTAAAATGGGCCCTAGAGGAGAAACCCCAATCGAAACTAGGAATCTCGAGAGAGAAAAATTCATTTAAAGGTATCAAAAGTGGAACCTAGCCAATCTTGATCACGTGAGTATTTCTACTGCAGTAGAATGGCACTCACGAAGATTTAGCATACCTCGTACTAGTATAAACTTTGGTATTGGTTGAAAATTTTTCCATATTGTGATCTTCATATTAGTACAACCAAGTAGGTAAGACTTGGGTTGTTTCATAGTTCAAAATGATTAATTTTCTTGTATGGTATGTTAGCGTACCTAATTGCTATTATTCCATTATATTTTTTATTTGTTGTAATATTGGTTATATTGTTATAACCTCTACTATTTTCGCCTTTGGTGGTTCCGTATCCTACGGACTATTCTCAGGCTATGGTGTAACATTTATTTGATCAATACAATCTCCTACGATGTTTGATTTCATAACATGACATCAGAGCTGGTCTGAGAGGAGGCTCAAATTTTTTGAAGGAGATCTAGAATGTTGTGCAAAGAATTTTATTCCGACGAAGAAGCATGCAGCGGAAGCGAGCTGGAGAGCACTCATGAATGAAAATTTTTAGAGTTAAAAAAAAATTTAGAGTTAAAATTTTTTTGAAAGCATCACTGGCAGCTTCTGAAAATAAACCAAACCATAGCGAGACGAATTCAAACATTCTTTAAATTTTTATATAAACCGGTATTTTTTGCGAAACCGGTTGAGGTAAGAAAATGTTTATTTATGTTTCAATTTGCTTTTGTAGTTTATTTTTTATATTTCATTAAAACAAGCAATAATTTTTTATATAACTATTTTGAATGATGTTTTCATTTTCTTTTTGTAGTCAAATTTTGAAAACTTAAAAAGGTAAGTTAACAACATGCATGTTAATATCAATGCAAAAAATATATTTTTGCAAAATGCAATGGAAATGAATAAAAGAATGCAATTAAAAGTGACGGATAATAATATTTTGAGAAAATATATCAGGGATAAGCTCCATGAAGATCCGAATGTTGTACTACAGCACCAGAAATAAAAATAAACACTTCCAAAAATACTCGAAGATCCAAATAAACAATAAAGTGCATTGTTGGGGAGTATTGTGAAAGTACAAGAAAATCTAGTCAGACTTGGTGCGTTGTTGGAACAGGGTGTCAAGGAAGTAGATAAAGAAAAAGAAAAGGCTTTTGCAAGTGAAACTGAGACAGTTATCCCAAAATAAGATATTGAACAATGTAAAAATATTTTCAAGTTGAATGCAGTCAAAAATTTTGTACAATGTGATATATTTCTAATCAAAGTAATAAAAAAAATATTTTCTAATTTTTTGTCTTCAATCTTATTTACTATCTTAATCTTAAACAAAAAAGGAATTTTTTTGTTGATCAATATTCATACATTAACAATACAATACCAATAATGTGATATAAAATATAAGATAACGATTTATCAAGGAAGGTAGTTGAAATAGTATGATATAAAGCATACAATATTTAAAATCACAATGTGATATAAAACGTTTGATTTTTAAAAGCATAATGTGATGTAAAACATACAATTTATGAAGAAACATTGTGAAACAACATTGTGAAATCTGGAATGAACGGTTCTCAAGTTATCTAGAATAAATATTTTGCATAGCACATTTTGAAACAATATTGTGAAATCTGATAACAAAGAAAGTCAAATTTTACATTGTTGTGATATACTAGAAAAATCAGAATTCAGGTAGCTGAAATGAACACTTCTCAACTTGTCCAGAATCAATCTGTGAAGCCACCTTTTGATAACTAAAAGCATCATTATCCTCCTTATCGGTCGTATTCGTGAGACCCCTTCTATTTGCAATTGAATTCTAGTATGTCAATGCTCTATCATATGGAAAGTTATCTAGATGATACGATGACACATAAATTCTTAAATAATTTTCTAGATTTTTGTTCAGCCTATTGTAGAGCTTAGATTTAACAAAATATAGTGCACTAAAAACCCTCTCAACTTCCATAGATCCCAAAATAATTGTTTGACATAATTTATATAAACAAAAGTATTCACTATTCGTATCTTGTAAGATACTACTTGGATACAACTTTTGCCACAAACATGCAATGGGACCAATCTCATGGATGTTACTCAAAAGTGACATTTTCTTAACCATTGTACTTCTAAAATGCTATGACTATTGTCTTAAAATATCTTTGTTGAGAATACATTTTATTTCAACACCATTGACTTCCACACTTTTACAGAAATGCTCAATAAGGGTACATATATATTTAATAAACAACTCTTGTGTAGAATTGTGATCATTCTAAGAACCCCAAAACAAATGGTTGACAACACCCATGGTCTAAAGCAATTCATGTCTTTGAAACTTATATTTTATCTCATTTATCAATGATTTTACTATGTTGAACAATTTTTTCTTAGTATTGTGTAAAACAACTTTGTATCTATTGTGTGTTACACAAAATTTTTCAACATCGTCAGTAACTATACTTGACTACGTTTCATGACAATATAGAGGTATAATATTTCCACAAACATTAATACAAATATTATCATTGATGTCAAACTTCAAAAATCTTTTTGCATCATTCACGTTTGTCAATGTTTTCCAACTTTCAAATAAGCCATATTTAAAATCTTATTTGGACACATATAACCTATCAATAATCATACATATTTTCTTTCTCATCCTCATGAAATCAATGATATAGATGGATCTCTCTTATGCAAATTTATTCAATCTATTCATTTCCTGTAACATTGAAAGAATACCACATAATGTTAAAATAGTTTCCAAGTTAGTCAAATGGAACAGCATATCATTTGCCTTATCATCTGCCCTACTATTTATGTACATAAACCCTGTTAAATATTGATATTCTATAAAAAATATACGTATAATTTCATAAAATGAAATCCACCTTGTATCCACATATTTCAAAAAAAAAAATCCTTCTATAACTCTTAGTGCAAACTGTTGAAACTTTCCAAACTTTTTTGTAGTGCAAGAAAAATAAGAATGTATTTTATTAATTAGGTCTTCCACTCTAGAAAAATTTTCAAAATTTCTCACAATTTTTTATGCAAGTTTCACTGTATGAGTCATGCAATGAATGGGTATCATATATGGGGTAACTGATGTTTGGAGTCAAACAAATAGGCCATTCTTGTGCCCTTGCATTATAGTATCACCATCAACTCCAATGCAAATTAACTTTGTGGCTATGTCTATATCATTCATTCTTGCAATTTCCTTTAAACTAGTCAACACAACATTATAGATGTTTTATACATTTAAACTTTCCACCATCTTATGTAATCCTAGAAAACTAGGTTACCTTACATGATTTTAAAATGTGTACACATGCATGCAAATCCAAGATGTGTTGTCCACATCCATCACCTCATCAATAGAAAGTGAAATGAATCTAGAAAGTTTTACTTTTTCCCTTAGGTCCTCCTTCTCAATTAAAGATAGATATTTTACCATTTCCCAACCACTTCGATCTAACCAATGGGAACTAGGAAGTTTTTGCACATTAGCTAGTTCATACAGGTGCTTATAATCAATAAAATCAGATATAGGTCTACCCTTTTTGAGAATACTAAATACAACAAACTGCAAACTTTATGAATCTAAAATGGTCTTTTTCATTTTATGAAATTGGGTTTCAATCATTCCACATTTCTCAACAAGGGATTGTTGTTGTTTTAAGTGATTCTCATAATATATTGCATATCTGACATGCTTACATTCCAATGCATCCTTCCACCTAACATATTTTTTAATTTTACCATCACTTCCTATAACTTTTACATATACTTTGCTAGCATGTTTTTCTATTGTATATTTTTTATTTTGCAGCATGTGATCCTTACCTAGTTTCCAATTACAAATTTTGCATCTACATTCTTTTTGATTGATTGGTTATCTACAATCAAGACCAACTCAATCCAGGGAAATTTTTCTGCCCATTCTTAAATGACCTTCCAATAACCCAATTAAAATTTTTCTCTCTTTTTAGAATTTTTTCTTTAAGATTCATAAGAAGTTTTTAGTGTATTTGATTTATCGCTTTTATTTTCAACTTGCATATCTTGGTGAGGAATATCTTCAAGTGATTTTTGGATGTTATTGTTAAGATAATTTTTATTAGAAGGCATATCTTGGTGAGGAATATCTTCAAGTGAAGGCTTATCATGGTCAACAGGTTATTCTACATAGTAACATACAATAGTATTCTTTATCAGTTTTGGATTTTAAAAAATTAACTTATAGAGAGAAAAAAAAGATTCATATCATTGAGCACATACTGAGAACTAACTATTTGAGGAAGAAAATAGTATTGAAAATAATTAAAAAATATACAACTAACTGTTTAGGAGTCAAAAATCATTTGTACCTCAAATTTGTATGGATGTCGATGGCTTGTTTGATTTCGACGTATGGCTAAAATATTTGAGGATACTCTTTTTAGTATAATATTTGACCCCTTATTTCCATCATTGGTGGGTGACATTTTTCTTGTAAAGAAAGTTTTTTTCATTTTAGAAAAGTAATAAAATGTTAAAGAGATGTTATTTATCTTAGGCCTCAAGATAATATTGTAACTAGAATAAATAGATGGTCGGTTGCTAGAAAATACATACATATTTCTTGCCATATTTTATTGTGATTTTTTTAGTGTATGTCACTATTGTATTTTTTGATGATAAAACTTATAACTAATAAGAGCACACAAAAATTAAATATACAAATTCAAATTAAATTAAGAAAAACAAGGTTTTATATGCGAAAAATAATTAGAGATACATATATGGAACAATATCATATTATAGTACAAAAAAGCATTTACTAAAGTATTTACCTATTTATAATATTATAACAGAAAAATAGTTCTGAATAGAAATAGAGAATCAAAGAGTTTTAACAGAAGGACAAAAAAATAGAAGACAACATGCAAAATAGGGAAAAATAGAGAAAAAAAATTGAAACTAAGCATTGACATATTTTCTACAACTACTTCAACTTATACTCAAAATTTCTTAAGAGAAATAGAGAACCTAGTGCAAAACATGGTCCAGATATCGGCATTGTCCAGAATAAGGTTTGGATATCAGCCTTTTACAAAATAGGATCCGAAGGAAGACCTTGTACAAAATGAGGTTTGAAATTTAGCCTATCGCAAAATGGGGTTCGACATCAGCCTTGTGCAGAATGTGGTCCAGTATCATCCTGGTGTAGAACACGGTCCAATATCGACCTGGTGCAAATTTTGGTCCAATATTGACCTGGTGTAAAACACGGTCCAGTATCATCCTAGTGTAGGACATGATCAGGTCCAGTGTAGAAATGGGTCTGGTTTGATGCAGAAATGGGTCCAGTCCAGTGCAGAACTGGGTTTGGTCTAGTGCAAAACTAGGTTCGGTCTGGTGTAGAATTGGATCTAGTCTATTACAGAAATGGATCCTGTCTCTTACAGAAATATGTCCAATCTAGTGTAGAATTGGGTCAGGATATTCGTCTAGTATAGAACAAGGTCTGAAAATGAAGAAGAATCACCAAGGTGTTAATTATATATAGTGGTATACTTTGAGAATTAGGTGGGATAATTTAGAAAATTTAAAATTTTATGGCGAAAAGGATCCTCTATTTAGGCAGGATTGCTAGGAAATTTTATAATACTATTATCAATGCTTGGTGAATCGACACCTAAAACAATTCCAAAAATTTTGGGTGGAAGGGCTAAAAAATCGAGTCCTGTAAATAGTAAATTTGAATTTTCAAAAATATAAATATTAACCCAATTGGGGAATATTCATCGCTATAAATAACCCTACTATCGACACTTGCTATTATCCCTCTACCACTAGCTTCTATCATTACTCCATATACATAACTACCCAATCCACCTATTGAATTACCTAGACTCTTACCAGTAGTCACCCCTAGACTCCCAATTACTACACCTAGTCTTGCACCACTAGCAATATTGATCACACCCACGTCAACCTCCCACCTATGAGTCACCCACTATGCATTATACTCTAGAATGCTTACCATGTCATCAACATCAAGTAATGCTAATAGCTCATGCAATGACATATCCAATGGACCCCTCTACTATCTTGCATCCTCCAAATTAATATTTATAGATCAAGTAAACCCTATCATAATCCAAACTACATCTACACACAACTAAACAATAATAACTCAATTAAAAAACATATTGACCAATAATACACCTACCCCACCTAACTTGAGACATCTCCACACCATCCTCTCACCACATGGTCACTCCTCTATATTAGTGCCAGATAACATCCTCATACCTCAAGATCCCAAAATATCCTTGGTAGTAAAGAGCATTACTTGCATGATATCTCCTCATTTTATTTTCCATTTAATCCCATCATCACATAGCATATGGTATATCTACCTCCATAAATGCATGTACCTCAAATTATAGTCCGTTCACCCTCATAATAATTATATGCTTCTAGGCCCATAGTTGTATCAACAAATTACTACATAGGAACGTCATATTGGTCATATGTACACCATAAAACTCTTAGTACATCTACGCCAACAAAGTAGGTTCCTAGAAAAAGTGCATCCTATGATCTATCATGTCACAAACAATCCCAATAAGATTTCAAGGGAACAGCACCTTGAAAGCATCTAGTAACATGTAGGTACATATCAAAATCATCAGCAATGTATGCCACCATGATAACTATCCACTCCTATAATACTCCCCATGCTTAATGACCTCAATGTAAATCCTCATGGTCATCCAAGTAGGACCAAAGACCCTTTACAATGTGATATCCTCACTAGTCTCCCCCGCATAGCCATAATTATCACTTCCTTTATAGGAAACCTATAAATCTAGTAGACATCCTCTAAGTTAATCATCATCTCCTCCATCAAAAAATGAAAAGTGTTCCTATCTAGATCTTACCACTCACATAGTGCATCCATATAGGTATGGTCACACCGCATGGTCTCCATGTGTGCTACCCCTTAAAATCCTACCCCCTTTAACCACTACCAATCCACCTCATCCAAAAGCATCCTCACATCATCCAAAAATAATAGAAACCGATGTTGTGGTTGCAACTCCTTGACTTGCAACACCAAAAACAATCCCATCAATTCACATACATCAAATTTTCCGTCAAATCTATCTATTATATCACACATTTTTCATCAAAAATAAAAATGTATGAATCTGTACATTTTTGGAAAAAAATGCATTTTTGGATACCAATTTGCCCCAAACACGTGTCTCCAAAATGTTTTAACAAAAATAGACAAAAAAGTGACAAAATTAAACAAACAAACATACACGCAACATGCATAGAAAAATATGTCAACATACATACACGCATTCAAGTTCCTCCCACTCATTTATTTTCTTCACAATCATAGAATAAAACTTAAACTATAAAATTCTAGTTCTAACATTTGTTTTTACTATAAACCAAGCCCTAGGGTTCATTTTATCTTGAAAAAAATTAAATAGGGTAAAAAATCAATTTACCTCCACTGTACACCCTCCAATGCTAGCTCTTGTAACACTCTAGACCATCTCATCCTCTCAAGTTGCCACTCTGATAGCACTTCGTGTCACACACTCACTCTCCCTTGCTCCTCTCCCCATAATTGTTTGAAAACACATGGTGGAAATGAAGAGTGCACCCCTCCTACCATGCTTTTATAAGCACATTTAGAAAAAACATACAGATAGGTACAATTTACTAGAAATATATAGATTTGTACATTTTTCTTAAAAATGTACCCATCTGTATGTTTTCCATGTTTCACCTACAGGAAAATTCTACATTCCAAATTTCACCTTGCCCATTCCCCATGTGATCTCACAACAATATTTTTGTCAAGCGATTTGTCATCATTTGCATAATATTCACCCTTTAACTCATCACTTGAGGGGGTAGATATCACATACTAAAAAGTTGTCTTGTGCATTATCAACATTCAAACACTCAATTTTGGAAGTGTGTTTGTTCTAAAAAATTTTGCCTAAGATTATCACAAGGTCTCATTTTCTAGGGAAAATAAAAAGCAAAACTCTAATCCATTAAGATTTGGTAAACTCAATGCCAATATATCTAGGTTACTCACATAATTTCTTTATCAAGGTGGCAACACATCCACTTACAATCAACCAAATCATCACGAGGAGACTCGCATCTAACTTGACAACTTACTAAATCAATCAAGGTTAACAAAATATATCAAAAGCAAAGTTTCAAGGGAGTATGCATTTCCATAATTGGGGAATCATGCATTGATTATAACTCAAGATAATATTTTATCTTCTCCCTTAAAAATCATCACAACATGATAAAAATTTACAATCAATCACAACCATCATGCACCAATCCACATCCACCACAAATCAACCATAAATCTGGCATCATAAAGTTTTGAAATGCATTATGTTCTAACAAAATACAATATAAAAATGGGTAAATGTAGATACTTAAAAATGTCATATTCAGCCTCATGTAGTGATAATTAATGATTGTAGATACCCAATTTTGACACCCAATGAAACTTCATAGAACTCATTTCAAACATTACAAAAAATCCCAAAATTGGTTGTAAACATTATAAAACTACAATCTAATCATTCCCCATCATTTTGGGCCTCAAAATTTACTTTTACAAAATTCACCACTCTGACCAAAATTCACATACCTTACCAATTTCATTATATTTAACTACATAAATGCTAATTTGTTTTCAAGGGAGGTTGAATTAGTCATTTTAGATCATTCCTAACTTCCTTGTATACATTCCTCACCCTTTTACAACCTTGTTTAATCAAATATTTAGTCGTATTTGGTATTTTTATTTTTGTTAAGAGATTTGTCATCAATTGAACATTCTCCACCCTTTAACTCATCACTTGAGGGGGTAGATATCACATACTAAAAAAATTTCTTGTGCATTATCAACATTCAAACACTCAATTTTGGAAGTGTGTTTGTTCTAAAAACTTTTGCCTAAGATTATCACAAGGTCTCATTTTCTAGGGAAAATAAAAAGCAAAACTCTAATCCATTAAAATTTGGTAAACTCAATGCCAATATCTCTAGGTTACTCACATAATTGCTTTATCAAGGTGGCAACACATCCACTTACAATCAACCAAATAATCACGAGGAGACTCGCATCTAACTTGACAACTTACTAAATCAATCAAGGTTAACAAAATCTATCAAAAGAAAAGTTTCAAGGGAGTATGCATTTCCATAATTGGGGCATCATGCATTGATTATAACTCAAGATAATCTTGTATATTCTCCCTTAACAATCATCACAACATGATAAAAAGTTGCAATAAATCACAACCATCATGCACCAATCCACATCCACCACAAATCAACCATAAACCTGGAATCATAAAGTTTTGAAATGCATTATGTTCTAACAAAATACAATATAAAAATGGGTAAATGTAGATACTTAAAAATGTCATATTCAGCCTCTGTAGTGATAATTAACGATTGTAGATACCCAATTGTGACACCCAATGAAACTTCATAAAACTCATTCCAAACATTACAAAAATTCTCAAAATTGGTCGTAAACATTATAAAACTACAATCTAATCATTCCCCATAATTTTGGGCCTCAAAATTGACTTTTACCAAATTCACCACTCTAACCAAAATTGCTAGTGGCAATTTTACCAATATGAGTGGAGAATCTGGCAAAACTATAAAAAATGAATTTTGACAATCAAAATCAACCCTGACCAAATTTACCACTCCTACCAAATTCATCAGTGGATTTGGCTAGTGGTAAATTTGGAAACAATTAAAATTTTAAGATTTAAAAGGTCAATTTGGCCTCTTGACCAAATTCACCACTCCGTCACCAAATTTGCCAATGGTAAATTTGGTTGATAGTGGTGAATTTGGCCAAATGACTCAAAATATTTTGGTACAAACTAGGAGCATATGTATTACCCTCCTCTATCCTCTACCATTGATCCCACATACCCCAAAAATGCACTAGATGCATAATTTTCAATTTAATCTTATCCATTTTCCCCCCAATTCCCCTCTCAAATCCTATTTAAAGAGCCCCTTGGGTAGGCATTTGGCATGGTTTTTTACTGTAGTTACACTCTGCTAAGATTTTATCTCCTCCCTTCTAAAGCTCTTCTTCCATAGCATTCTCTATTTTCGAGCATTTCCCAAGCTTTTGAGGCATTCTAAAAGCAATTTGAAGGCAACCCAAGCAATGCAAGGAGGACTTGGTGCAAGGAGGATATCTTTGAGGCAAGGAATATAGCTCTCACAGGATCTTCCTTCTCTCATTTCAACTTTACCTTTTATCCTCTAGGTTTTACCCTTGCTAACTTATGCTTTCCTTTTGAATTTTTCCATGTTTTATGCCTTTAAATCCTTCTTTACAGGGTTCTAATATTTGTTGGAAGCCATATAACATTGTCTTTGCAGCCTACTCTTCAATAATATCACTACCATTTGACCTCTAACATCTATTTTGGAGGTCCATCTTGGATTAAATGCATATATAATCCTTATTTTTATCATAACTCTCTTTTTTGTAGGGTTTATTGAATTTTCTTGTCACTTATTACATCATATTATTTATTGTATTTGTATTTACAGTTATACTATTTATATTTATAGCATACTAACATCCACTAATATTTTTTATGATCATCTAATTTCATGCTCCTTTCACTTGGAAGAATCTATTTAGCATAACTTTCATTTTATCAATCTTTCTTTCATGTATTGTGAGTAGTTTTATATTGCATATGTAAATCACTTCCTTCCTTCCAACTCTCAAAGCAAGGTGTGGAGGATACAAGGTTGTTATTGCCTTGTATCTCATATTTTGTTTCTCAGATTCAAGAACATCCCATTATAATACCCTTTTATTTCTTATTTATTGTTGTAAATTTCATAAAGTTTAGGGCATTTTTACATATCATAGCACTTTTATTAAATTATCACTATATAATGTAAATTTGTTTCATTAGAAGTTAGATTGTCCATTCTACATTGAACCTAGCACCATTTCACACACTTTTCACTACTCTACACACTTGTTTTAATTGCAATTTAGTCACTTTGCTTTCTTATTCACTGCTATAGATTTACGTATTTTGGGTAGCAGTTACATACCTTACCAATTTCATTATATTTAACTACATAAATGCTAATTTGTTTTAAAGGGAGGTTGAATTAGTTATTTTAGATCATTCATAACTTCCTTGTATACATTCCTCGCCCTTTTACAACCTTGTTTAATCAGATATTTAGTCGTATTTGGTATTTTTATTTTTGTTAAGATATTTGTCATCAATTGAACATTCTCCACCCTTTCACTCGTCACTTGAGGGGGTAGATATCACATACTAAAAATTTGTCTTGTGCATTATCAACATTCAAACACTCAATTTTGGAAGTGTGTTTGTTCTAAAAACTTTTGCCTAAGATTATCACACGGTCTCATTTTCTAGGGAAAATAAAAAGCAAAACTCTAATCCATTAAAATTTGGTAAACCAATATCTCTAGGTTACTCACATAATTGCTTTATAAAGGTGGCAATACATCCACTTACAATCAACCAAAGAATCACGAGGAGACTCACATCTAACTTGACAACTTACTAAATCAATCAAGGTTAACAAAATCTATCAAAAGCAAATTTTCAAGGGAGTATGCATTTTCATAATTGGGGCATCATGCATTGATTATAACTCAAGATAATCTTGTATCTTCTCCCTTAACAATCATCACAACATGATAAAAATTTGCAATCAATCACAACCATCATGCACCAATCCACATCCACCACAAATCAACCATAAATTTGGCATCATAAAGTTTTGAAATGCATTATGTTCTAAAAAAATACAATATAAAAATGGGTAAATGTAGATACTTAAAAATGTCATATTCAACCTCATGTAGTGATAATTAACGATTGTAGATACCCAATTTTGACACCCAATGAAACTTCATAAAACTCATTCCAAACATTATGAAAATTCTCAAAATTGGTCGTAAACATTATAAAACTACAATCTAATCATTCCCCATAATTTTGGGCCTCAAAATTGACTTTTACCAAATTCACCACTCTGACCAAAATTGCTAGTGGCGAATTTACCAATATGAGTGGAGAATCTAGCAAAACTATAAAAAATGAATTTTGACAATCAAAATCAACCCTGACCAAATTTACCACTCCTACCAAATTCATCAGTGGATTTGGCTAGTGGTAAATTTGGAAACAATTAAAATTTTAATATTTAAAAGGTCAATTTGGCATCTTGACCAAATTCACCACTCGGTCACCAAATTTGCCAATGGTAAATTTGGTCGATATTGGCGAATTTGGCCAAATGACTCAAAATATTATGGTACAAACTAGAAGCATATGGATTTCCCTCCTCTATACTCTACCATTGATCCCACGTACACCAAAAATGCATCAGATGCATAATTTTCAATTTAATCTTATCCATTTTCCCCCCAATTCCCCTCTCAAATCCTATTTAAAGATCCCCTTGGGTAGGCATTTGGCATGTTTTTTACTGTAGCTACACTCTGTTAAGATTTTATCTCCTCCCTTATAAAGCTCTTCTTCCATAGCATTCTCTATTTTTGAGCATTTCCCAAGATTTTGAGGCATTCTAAAAGAATTTTGAAGGCAACCCAAGCAAGGCAAGGAGGACTTGGGGCAATGAGGCTATCTTTGATGCAAGGAATATAGCTCTCCCAGCATCTTCCTTCTCTCCTTTCAACTTTACCTTTTATCCTCTAGGTTTTAGCCTTGCTAACTTATGCTTTCCTTTTGGATTTTTTCATGTTTTATGCCTTTAAATCCTTCTTTATAGGGTTCTAATATTTTTTTTTTGAATTTACATGGTGGAATCGGTAGCCGCCATGAATCTGAGGCAGGCTGTCTAGATTTTATGGCTACCACAGTATTCTACGTTGTCTTCCCCAGGAGCCACCACACATATCTTCGCATAGTCCGCCCCTATAACCACCATGCCATAATCATTTTAAACCTTTTACATCGCTAAAAGCACTAGGAAAGGGACAAGCGTTCAATCCAACAAGTTTTTGAGGGGTGCGCCAGGCTAGTGCTGTAGTGCAACGCAGAAGCGACGCGCGAGGGCCCTGGTAGCAAGCTACCGGGTGGGCCCTCCCCCTAAAAAAATTCATTTAATATCGTGTGGCTCTATGAGCCACGTATCAGATATTAAACTGATAAGAACAGATACTACACTTGATCTTAGCCAAAAGGCCGAGAAAGGTATTGGGTTCTAATATTTGTTGGAAGCCATATAACATTGTATTTGCAGCCTACTCTTCAAGAATATCACTACCATTTGACCTCTAACATCTATTTTGGAGGTCCATATTGGATTACATGCATATATAATCCTTATTTCGATCATAACTCTCTTTTTTGTAGGGTTTATTGCATTTTCTTGTCACTTATTACATAATATTATTTATTGTCTCTGTCTTTACAGTTATACTATTTATATTTATAGCATACTAACATCCACTACTATTTTTTATGATCATCTAATTTCACGCTCCTTTCACTTGGAAGCATCTATTTAGCATAACTTTCATTTTATCAATCTTTCTTTCATGTATTGTGAGTAGTTTTATATTGCATATGTAAATCACTTCCTTCCTTCCAACTCTCAAAGCAAGGTGTGGAGGATACAAGGTTGTTATTGCCTTGTATCTCATATTTTGTTTCTCAAATTCAAGCACATCCCATTATAATACCCCTTTATTTCTTATTTATTGTTGTAAATTTCATAAGGTTTAGAGCATTTTTACATATCATAGCACTTTTATTAAATTATCACTATATAATGTAAATTTGTTTCATTAGAAGTTATATTTTCCATTCTACATTGAACCTAGCACCATTTCACACACTTTTCACTACTCTACACACTTGTTTTAATTGCAATTTAGTCACTTTGCTTTCTTATTCACTGCTATAGGTTTACATATTTTGGGCAGCAGTTACATACCTTACCAATTTCATTATATTTAACTACATAAATTCTAATTTGTTTTCAAGGGAGGTTGAATTAGTTATTTTAGATCATTCCTAACTTCCTTTTCCTCACCCTTTTACAACCTTGTTTAATCAAATATTTAGTCGTATTTGGTATTTTTATTTTTGTTAAGATATTTGTCATCAATTGAACATTCTCCACCCTTTAACTCATCACTTGAGGGGGTAGATATCACATACTAAAAAAATTTCTTGTGCATTATCAACATTCAAACACTCAATTTTGGAAGTGTGTTTGTTCTAAAAAAATTTTCCTAAGATTATCACAAGGTCTCATTTTCTAGGGAAAATAAAAATTAAAACTCTAATCCATTAAAATTTGGTAAACTCAATGCCAATATCTCTAGGTTACTCACATAATTGCTTTATCAAGGTGGCAACACATCCACTTACAATCAACCAAAGCATCACGAGGAGACTCGCATCTAACTTGACAACTTACTAAATCAATCAAGGTTAACAAAATCTATCAAAAGCAAAGTTTCAAGGGAGTATGTATTTCCATAA
This sequence comes from Wollemia nobilis, assembly GCA_028583015.1. Classification (NCBI taxonomy): domain Eukaryota; kingdom Viridiplantae; phylum Streptophyta; class Pinopsida; order Araucariales; family Araucariaceae; genus Wollemia; species Wollemia nobilis. The sequence continues at coordinate 2,130,632 of JAQPPZ010001031.1, read as the reverse complement.
TTGGGGCATCATGCATTGATTATAACTCAAGATAATCTTGTATCTTCTCCCTTAAAAATCATCACAACATGATAAAAAGTTGCAATCAATCACAACCATCATGCACCAATCCACATCCACCACAAATCAACCATAAATTTGGCATCATAAAGTTTTGAAATGCATTATGTTCTAACAAAATACAATATAAAAATGGGTAAATGTAGATACTTAAAAATGTCATATTCAGCCTCATGTAGTGATAATTAACGATTGTACATACCCAATTTTGACACCCAATGAAACTTCATAAAACTCATTCCAAACATTACAAAAATTCTCAAAATTGGTTGTAAACATTATAAAACTACAATATAATCATTCCCCATAATTTTGGGCCTCAAAATTGACTTTTACCAAATTCATTACTCTGACCAAAATTGTTAGTGGCGAATTTACCAATATGAGTGGAGAATCTGGCAAAACTATAAAAAATGAGTTTTGACAATCAAAATCAAACATGACCAAATTTACCACTCCTACCAAATTCATCAGTGGTGAATTTGGCTAGTGGTAAATTTAGAAAAAATTAAAATTTCAAGATTTAAAAGGTCAATTTGGCCTCTTGACCAAATTCACCACTCGGTCACCAAATTTGCCAATGGTAAATTTGGTCGATAGTGGAAAATTTGTCCAAATGACTCAAAATATTATGGTACAAACTAGGATCATATGGATTTACCTCCTTTATACTCTACCATTGATCCCACGTACACCAAAAATGCATCAGATGCATAATTTTCAATTTAATCTTATCCATTTTCCCCCCAATTCCCCTCTCAAATCCTATTTAAAGAGCCCCTTGGGTAGGCATTTGGCATGGATTTTTATTGTAGCTACACTCTGCTAAGATTGTATCTTCTCCTTTATAAAGCTTTTCTTCCATAGAATTCTCTATTTTCAAGCATTTCTTAAGATTTTGAGGCATTCTAAAAGCATTTTGAAGGCAAGCCAAGCAAGGCAAGGAGGACTTGGGGCAAGGAGGCTATCTTGGAGGAAATTAAAATATCTCTCCCAATATATTCCTTCTCTCATTTCAAATTTACCTTTTATCCTCTAGGTTTTAGCCTTGCTAACTTATGCTTTCCTTTTGGATTTTCCATGTTTTATGCCTTTAAATCCTTCTTGACAGGGATCTAATATTTGTTGGAAACCATATAACATTGTATTTGTGGTATACTCTTCAATAATATCACTACCACTTGACCTCTAACATCTATTTTGGAGGTCCATCTTGGATTACATGCATATATAATCCTTATTTTGATCATAACTCTCTTTTTTGTAGGGTTTATTGCATTTTCTCTTAACTTATTACATCATATTATTTGTTGTCTATGTCTTTACAGTTATACTAGTTATATTTATAGCATACTAACATCCACTACTCTTTTTTATGATCATCTAATTTCATGCTCCTTTCACTTGCAAGCATCTATTTAGCATAACTTTCATTTTATCAATATTTCTTTCATGTATTGTGAGTAGTTTTATATTGCATATGTAAATCACTTCCTTCCTTCCAACCCTCAAAGCAAGGTGTGGAGGATACAAGGTTGTTATTGCATTGTATCTCATATTTTGTTTCTCAGCTTCAAGCACATCCCATTATAATACCCCTTTATTTCTTATTTATTTTTGTAAATTTCATAAGGTTTAGGGCATTTTTACATATCATAGCAATTTTATTAAATTATCACTATCTAATGCAAATTTGTTTCATTAGAAGTTAGATTGTCCATTCTACATTGAACCTAGCACCATTTCACACACTTTTCACTACTCTGCACCCTTGTTTTAATTGCAATTTAGTCACTTTGCTTTCTTATTCACTGCTATAGATTTACATATTTTGGGCAGCAGTTACATATCTTAGCAATTTCATTATATTTCACTACATAAATGCTAATTTGTTTTCAAGAGAGGTTAAATTAGTTATTTTAGATCATTCCTAACTTCCTTGTATACATTCCTCACCCTTTTACAACCTTGTTTAATCAAATATTTAGTTGTATTTGGTATTTTTATTTTCTTTACATGCATTTTTAAATTAGTCATTAAATTGCTTAATTTAATGGTTTAAATCTCTGATTTTCTCAATTATAGATGTAGCAAACACTATTAGGATCATCCCTTTCACTATTAGCCTAGAAGCCCACCAAAATCCACTCAAAATCACCACAAAACCTTCAAAATCTTATGTTTAGACCAAATTCACCACCCTGCACAGTTAGTGGTGAATTTGGCAACCAAAAAACACTTAGAACCAAATTTTCCACTAACCAAATTCACCAGTGGAAAATTTGGCAAAAAGCAGTGGTGAATTTGACAAAAGGCCAAAAATCCATTCCAGGAGGTAAGCATACTCAAAATTTTCATCAAAAACGGTTCTGATCAGTTGTTTAGACAAGTTTCCTACCCTATCAAGCCCTCAAATATAATCCTTAAAGTAGAAAACCCTAATTTTTTGGTCTTTTTATGCAGATACCAAATTTGCCATCCTAGTGGTGAATTTGGTAGTAGTGGCAAATTTGGTAGTTTCAATGGCAAATTTGGCAATAGACTTCTAAAAGAGGTGATTCTACCACTTGGTACTTCCCTAGCCTTGCATTTTCCATTTCTCTATGTTTTCCTTCTATTTTCTACTATTTTGTGCCTTAAAATCACATTTAATTTGGGAAAATTAAGGAACCTTAGCTAGAAACCCTAATCATTTACAAAACACTTTAATTGCTTTACAAAACACTCTCATTTATTTACAAAACACCTATGAAGCAGTCAATCAAGTAACCCTAAACTTAATATTAGTTTATTCATAATTTTTAAGTACTTAGGAAAAGAATTGAAAATCATTTAGTTGCATTTAGGCTAACTTGTCTTCTTGCATCTTCCCTTGTTTTACCTTGAAATATCAAAATATCCTAGTTAACTCATACAAACTTGAAAATCATATAGGATAGCTCTTGTATTCTTGCATTGTGTCATAAAAGTCTTAGCATTATACTTATATGATCATTTATGATTTAGGTTTAAATATCGTTAAGGCTCAAACAAAAGTCAAGATAGATGGTGATCCAAAACCTTAGGTGTTTTCTTTGAATAAACCCATAAAACACCAATCAAACAAGCATAACAAAACTTATATAAGGTGTGATAAAAGAGCAATGAGTAGGATTCTAGGTATTTTTAGGATATTTATATTCTTGGGGTCTCCTTTGGAAAGAGACTCTCAAGTGGGGAAGCAGAGATTCCAATGAATCTCCCTTGTGCACACTTGACAATGAATTAGACTTTAATAGGAAAAGAACATGATTTTCCTTGCATCTACATATTTGGTGAACTTGACATGAACACTCATTTTGCATTAACAAATATAAATGTTTGTTAAACCTAAACAATATCAACTAATGTGTTTTCTTAGCTTACATCACATTAAATTAAGATAACAATATTATAACCAATTGTTAATCCTACTAGGGGAAGGATAATGACCCCTTGAGTAAACCAAAGTATGAACCTTAGGGGAAAAATCTTCTTTGGCTAGTATATCATGATGGATTAATGGGAGTCATAAGGAGAACTACTTTCCAAGGTGACATAAAGATTTCAAACATCTCTTCTTTGCTATAAGTACTTTGGAAAAAAACTTTAATAAAATAACCCCCTTTGAAAGCAAACTTTTATGTCTCAACATCCTTAAAACATCCAAAATAAGGGTGCACCTTCTACATCTCATGAGGTATATTCCCATGAGCACATTGAAAAATAATTAAACCAATGATCACAATAAGCGACTACGAAACATGAACAAATTATTGAAAAAATTTCTTTTTGAACCATATATCATATCAAAGAATACATCAAAAGAAATAAGGATATATTTTTAGAATTTATTAGAGATGAACTTAGAGAACAAGATAAAAGAGAATCAACTACAATGCATGATATAATTTAATATTCTAATGATCAATCAACCATTGCTTAAATCAATGAAACTCAGAATAACTTGGCAAGTGTCAATGTGTCTATGGCACAACCTACTAATTCTATAACACCTCCAACCATATCTATGGGAATTCCCACCATGAGAAACCCATTTTCAACACCTCTTAATGATACAATCAATACCACAAATCCCTTTCACACTCACAACATGGGACTTAGCCAAGTCCCTCCTACCATAACATCAAATCAAAATGCTTCAACTCTCATGAATATACCTTTCATATCATAAATTTCACTCAACCACTTATGAAACCATTAATAACATTACCCACACCACAAAATTCTCCATTAAATGATACTCAAGATATCAACACTAAAATATTGGACTTAGAAAAGAGGGACTCAAAGTTCGAAGAACTTGAGAATCAAAATGCCTCTCTTAAAGGAACATATAAATTAAAGTACTCTTTTGAAGAGTTCTACAACGAACCATTATATCCAACGATCGTTAATCATCCATTTCCAAAGAACTTTTAAACTCCCAAATTTAAAATGTGCAATGGAAAACAAGACCCCATTAACCATCTAAGGTTATTTCAAATAGCTTGTAGTGACATCAATCATGACAAAAAACTTATCCTTAGGTTTTTCCCTAAAAGTCTTAGCGAGTTAGCCGTAGAATAGTATTTTCAAATACTTTGTCATTCCATCAAGAAGTTCAAGGAACTTATGGAAGCCTTCATTAAACTATTTTATATCTACATAAAATATAAGGTTATTGTAGATTATCTTGATCAAATCAAGCAATCTAAGATTGAGAAATTCTCATATTTATTAGCCAAGTGGAGAGGCATAGTAGGAATACTTCAATATATTACTACTCCTAAATAACTCCTACATATTTTCATATGAAACCTTTATGAACAATATCATATACTTTGGAAATAGAAACCTAACCTCTTTTGAAGAGGTCGTAAATATGGATAAAAGAGTAGAATTCATCCTCATAAGATGAGGACAACTCATCTATAACAAGAAAGAATATGAAAAATCCCTTAACAAGGGGTAATATAAAAATAAACATGTTTTAGGAGACAGTGTAACTGACTCTCATCAAAATAACAACATAAATACCACTCAAAATGCTCCTCGAAAGTTAGTTATCCAAATATAGGAAAAATCCCAAAGAGAATACATGAATACCGGATAAATTCTAATGCATATGCTAAAAATGCTTCTTGATTATAAATTGGTGGAACTTCCACCTATTATACCTTGGGATCTATCCAAAGGGGTGCCTATTTGGTATAGACAATATGAATACTGTGACTTCCACCAAATAGAAAGACACACTACCAACAAATTCAAAAATTTAAAGAACATCATCCAAGACCTCTTTGAGGAAGGAAAAATAACGTTCAATAAACCAAACAATTTTAACAAAGCCATGGGGATCTTTCAAGGTCCCTTACCAACACATTACCAATATATGATAAAAAATCAGTCAACTTCATAGGTACTATACATTTATCAAGATCTTCCTATGTTGTTACTAGGAGACAATCAAAGAATCAATCTTCAGGCCAACCTCCATTGGTTATCCGAAGAACAAATATCAATATTCCTAATAAGTCACCTTTGATACTCGCACCTTCTCAAAATACCTTGTATACTTTTGATCTCCACCAAAAATTAGAGGAGGTACCTACAAAGATCTTCCTTTTAGAATTTCTAAAAATATCACCTGCTTAAAGGAAAATATTGTTAAAATTTTTAAGTAAGTAGTCCCTCAAGACATATTTCCAAATGATATCACAAACATGGTTGGACTATTTGGGTTAAATAACATTATCCTAGCATTTTATGAGGTAGATACTCCTCTTGAAATTCATATCAAGAGATTCTCCTCTTTACATCATAACTCAAATAGGTGATAAATATATCAAAAGAGTCCTAGTATACAATGGATCAGCCTTGAATGTATGTAATGTTAAGTTCTTGCAAAACTTTGACTTAAAAAAAAATGATTTACAAAAATTAGACCTTATCATTAGATCTTTCAACAATGAGGAATGCGAGGTAACATGCACTATCACTTTACCTATCAAAGTGGGTCCCGTATATTAAACGCCCTATTTTATGTTATGTCATGTGATGTAATGTATAACATTCTCCTAGGAAGACCATGGATACATGCTATTAAGGTCATACCTTCTACCTTACATCAATGTCTTAAATACAAGTATCAAAGGAGGATTATCCACATCCCTAGAGATCCAAAACCTTTTTCCATGTAAAACTCTATCGATCTCCAAGAGATTAACCTCTACCCGTCCATACAACAAGCAATATCAAGTGATCAACCAAAAGTAGAAAAAAGAAAGGAAATATTATAGGATACCCTCATAAACTTAGAGGATACTCCCCAATCATCCTCTTCCAATGATCAAATCAACTTAATTTATAAAAATCTAGATCCCTTCACTGAACTAGTAAGAATGTTCCTATCTCCTCGTGACATAGGTATACCTAGTATAAAAGGACTCAAAATCCAAATAGGATCTTGCACCTTTATTCATGGACAAACTACCATTGATGAAAAGATTCAAGGGTGTAACTTTATTCCTAGTGAACGAACATATGCTATGTGCTACATATAATCCTCATTCTCTATAGCTAAACAAATGCTCTTCAACATGGGCTATCAAGGCAAAGGCCTAAGTCATTATGAATAGGGTATCAAAGAACCCCTATAAGTTGAACCTTGACCAGCATGATGTGGTATTGGATTCATCCCTAACAAAAATGAGCCTTATCCTCTATCAGAATAATATGATAAGGATAATTATCTCGAGTAATTACTTATCTCTCAATTGGGTGATGAGGATGAAGAATAACTTTGGTCACTTCTTAATCAAACACCCTATAAAACCATAAAATATGGTAGCATCAACATTTTAGAATTAGTTCACCCATAATCAATAACAACATGAGAAAATCTCAAAGATTCTTTAGATAATTATCATATAGAAGAATATCTTAAATAGATCTTCAACTTAGACTTAGTCCAACCTCCTAAGTTGGAACAAACATCTATGAATCCATAAGAACTTGAAGATTTTGGGATAATAAATACCCCTCTTCATTTTGAGGATGAATCACAAGCCTTAATTGAAGAAACAATAGATATCAATAGAGGAACATATCAAGACCCCACCTTATCAATATTGGAAAATTCTTGACCCAAGAAGATTGAACATAGTACACATTTGTACTAAAATAATTCTCTAAAATCTTCACTTGGGGGTACGATGACATGTGAGGACTTGACCCTTTGCTGGTAGTTCATCATTTAGTAGTGCATCTTGATGCCAAACCTATAAAAAAAAAATTAAGAAAGATACATACAAAATTTGCTCTTTTAGTAAAATATGGATTACTACAAAAAATCTTAGATGTTGGCTTCATAAAAGCCATAGATTATTTGGATTGTATATCTAACATCATTATTGTTGCCAAGAAAGAAGGATCCATTCGAATTTGTATCGAATTTAGAGATATAAAAAATTCTTATCCAAAATATGATTTTCCTTTACCAAACATACACATGATAGTTGTATTCACCACAAGATATGAGATGCTATCCTTAATGGATGGATTCTTGAGATATAATCAAATTAATATAACACTAGAAGATAATTCTAAAATAGCTTTTACTACCTCTTATCAAACCTTCTACTATCATGCCATGTCATTTGGCCTAAAAAAAGTAGGAGCAACATATGAAAGGGCCATGAAATATATATTTCATGACCTTATGCACAAAACCACACTCAAGATATCAGATGTATCTTTGAAATACTATGAGATTATAGAGTCATACTAAAATACAACAAATGTATCATTGGGGTAACATTAAAAAAAATACTAGGATTCATTGTATCCCATTGCAATATTGAAGTTGATCCCTCCAAAATCGTAGCAATGAAAAACATGCGACCACCTACAAACTTAATCGAATTAAGAAGTTTGTAAGGTAAACTATAGGCTATTCATAGGTTCATATCCCAATTCACATACAAGTGTCAACCTTTATCCAAGTTATTGAATAAGGGGATAAAATTTGAATGGGATGAAGGATGTCAAAAGACCTTCGAAGCTCTAAAAACTTACCTCTTGATACCACTCATATTGGTGTCACTAAATCTAACCCAACCATTATTACTATACATAGCAACCACTAAGCATTCTCTTGGAGATTTATTAATCCAATACAATGAACAACATCGAGAAAGAGTAATCTACTATATTAGTAGAACTTTGGTGAACTATGAAATGCACTACACACCACTAGAGAAGATTTTCTTAGCAGTTATCTTCTCATCCCTTAAAATAAGATACTACATGCTTAGTCAAAAGACTTACATATTAGCAAGGGTAGATCCACTGCATTACCTTATGTCAAAAACTTACCTATCTGGTAGGACCGTAAAATGGGTCACACTCCTTAGTGAATTCAACATAGAATTTGTAAATCAGAAATAACTAAAGGGCAAGTAATAGCTAATTAACTTGTTGCATCCCCTTTAGAGTCAAAGCATCCCATAAGCATGTATTTTCTATATGAAATAATATTTTCATTAGAATCCCAACAACCTAAGATTTGGTTTTATACTTTGATGGAGCTAGATGTGCAAAATGTGTAGGGGTAAGAATTATCCTAGTCACCCCATTACAACAGTTCATCTTGTTATATTTTAAGCTTTACTTCTCATGTACTAACAATATAGCAAAATATGAAGTACTCATCCTAGGTCTTAGTTCCAAATATCAAAAACATAACATTGTACAGTGATTCACAATTATTCATCAATGAAGTGAATGATACTTATCAAATTAAAAATAAAAAGTTAAAATTATATAAAGATATTGTATAAATGTTGAAGACCTACTTCAACCAAATCACCATAGAATCCATACCATGATCTAACAACCATCGCATTGATGCTATGGATATAGATACATCTATCATACCCTTATATTTAGAAGATGAAGAGGCTTCTATCATCATAAAATCAATTAAAAAATCTTCCACATTCGAATCATGTTTACAACATCTTAACATATGCAATATTGAAATATCTATACCTTAGGAACCTTGGTATCAAGACATTTAAATTCCTCAAAGAGGGGACATTACTCAAGGGATTGAACTCTAAAAATGAAGATATTTTAGGTTAAAATCTTGCAAATATGTCATCATTGGAGATATCTTATATTGACGCTCCTTCGAAGGCATACTCCTCAAATGTGTAAATACAGATGAAGCCTAAGCTATCATAAAAGAAGTCCATTATGGATCATGTGGTGAATATTTTAGAGAATTATCCATGGCTAATAAAATTATTAGGATGGGTTACTATTGGTCTTCTATGGAAAAATATTCCCACAACTATGTTAAAATATGTGACAAGTTTTAGCGACATGACAACCTTGTCCATGCTACTTCTCAAGAATTACAACTGATCACATCTCCTTGGCCTTTATCCTCTTTGGGATTGGATCAACCCTGAATCATTGGATGGATACAAGTTCATTATCACTGCTACAAAATATTTTAGTAAATGGGTCGAGGTAATACCCCTATCTACCATAATAGGTATTCAAGTATCAAAATCCATTCTAAATCAAATCATCAGCTAATATGGTATACCTTCTATCCTAATTGTTTATAATGACACCCCTTTTAAAAAAAAGAATATTGCCAAAATATGCACAAAATACAAAATTCAACAAAAATGGTTTACACCATACTACCCACGAGGAAATGGACAAGTTGAATCCTCCAACAAAACACTAATCAAAATCCTCAAGAAACTAGTAAAAAAAATAGTTGAGATTGGCACTTACAACTCTATCCAACCCTATGGTCATATTTCACAAGTGTGAATACTCCCACGAGGGCAACACCATATGCCTTGGTTTATGGCACTGAGTTTGTTTTTCCTTTTGAACTAGATATACCCTCTCTAAGAGTCTTGTTACAAGAATATTTGGTAGGAGATGAATACCGCCTAAATCACTTACAACAACTAGAACTCCTAGAAGAAAAATGTATTAATTATTTAGAACACCTCAAAACATATCATAATAGACTTCAACATGCCTATAATAATAAGGTACATTTGAGATCCTTTGGAGTTGGGGACCCAGTCCTCAAAGAAAATCAAAAGAACATTAACACTAACGTTGACCTAAAAGGAAAGTTTGAACCTAATTGGTTAGGACCTTTCATCATCGTAGCCAAGTTTAGATCTGGATCTTACCATCTAGCCAAATTGTATGACCAAGAACATAAATAACCAATCAACATCATGCATCTTAAATGATACTATTCATGAAATATCGATTCATTTGCTTGTTCATTTGATTGAATGCATGATAAATTATATCATCATACACACTACATCCCTTTCATGCTTGCTTGACTTGCTTGACCATACTATAGAGTCAGGAGGGTTTACTATGATGCAAAATCCAATCCTTATTACAAATACATATATATTGCATCCACCTAGGCTAACCATATTTTAAGTAAACTCTCTCAAACCAAAAATCTCATCTATAAATTCTTCTTTTGTAACACCCCAAAAACATGAAACAAGAAAACATACAAACAAAAGAGAAAAAATTTATCTATATTTTTTTTACTAGGGTGAAGGATTCATAAATCCTTACCCAACCTTAGACAAACTTATTGTTTTACATCCCCTAAGTTTCTCAAGAACTACACCACACAAGATTCCCTTCATGCAATATCGTCTACTTATGCCTATCCTATGTTGAACATTTAAGTCCATCCCTCTCATCAGTATTTATGAGCTAGACTTACCACCTTCAATAATTAGAAGGTGTACATGCATATCCATATCCACACAAGCTATTATGTGTGTTATGCTACATGCACTATGATTTAAGCTATCAATATTATCTACTAACAAGCTATCTTAACTCTGGTACAATATTTCAAACCTAACCACCAATATCCCTAAGAGGGTCTCAAGCCCTTAGGTTATACTCTAAGTTTACCTAGAATTTACTAATGATTAATCACACAAGAGCATTACAGATCTAGATACTAAATATAACAAAATGAATTGACCAACAACAAGAATAATCAAAGCATAAAGAAACAATCACCAAATAGACATACATTAAATATTTGAATGCAATAATCTGAATAAGTATTAAACATAGTAGTTACAATGTCCATTTATATACATAAATAAGTATGGTACACCCCATACTTTCCACGATACTTTACATCCATTTTATTGGGAAAATCTCCCCACAATCTAATATAATGCATAAAAGACAAGATGTAAGGTAGAGAGCAAAATTGTGAATTGGTCCATCTCATGATTCTGGCCTTCTCGCTCTTCCATCGATCAAGTGAGGATATTAGGGGATTAGGAAACTCATGAATCTAGATAGACATGCTTCTATATGCACTTACTTAATTCATTTCCAAATTGCAACTATACAAATAACCCAAGAAATTCAACTTATTAATGCATAGTATTAATCATGGAAATTACCCTTTCCATCCCTCCCCCTTAGTCAAATTGAGGGAGTCAGTAAACCATGCATCAGCTCATGCACTCTACTTGTAAATAAATGAACAAACCTTCTCAATAATTAAAGTTCCATACCCTTAATTTCTTAGAACTAGGTTCACACATCTCATTACTCAAGCAACTACCTTAATTTCCAATAAACTTTTTTCTTCATTTCATAGCATAAGTTCCCATACCCTTAAACTAACAAATAAACTTCATTAATTTTATTTAATAATATAAGGTCCCATACCCTTAAATTAAAAAATAACCATCATTAATTTTATTTCATAACATAAGGTCCCATACCATTAAATTAAAAAATAACCATCATTCATTTTATTTCATAACATAAGGTCCCATACCCTTAAATTACAAAATAACCATAATTCATTTTATTTCATAACATAAGGTCCCATACCCTTAAATTAAAAAATAACCATAATTCATTTTATTTCATAACATAAGGTCCCATACCCTTAAATTACAAAATAACCATCATTCATTTTATTTCATAAAATAAGGTCTCATACCCTTAAATTACAAAATAACCATCATTTTATTTTATTTCATAACATAAGGTCTCATACCCTTAAATTAAAAAATAACCATCATTCATTTTATTTCATAACATAAGGTCCCATACCCTTAAATTACAAAATAACCATCATTAATTTTATTTTATGACATAAGATCCCATACCCTTAAATTATAAAATAATCATCATTCATTTTATTTCATAAGGTTCCATACCCTTAAACTAAAAAATAACCATCATTCATTTTATTTCACTAAGATCTACCATTTAAATTAATGAGCCATAAATAGAGCTTTAACACAAACATTATCATAAAATCTATTCTTTAAATAATGAACAACACCTAAAGCTTCTACACCTCATTACTTTTAAAACCTGATATTTAAATTATAAGCAACACTTAAAGCATCTTACACATCCACAGACAGGAATATGACTAGATTTCAATGAATGGGTTAACGCATCCCAACACGTGGGAGGAGACATAGGGTAGGCAAAGTTTGGCATAAGTGGTTTCTACCTTGGCAACACCAAAGAAGGTGATACGCATGCACCTGTGACACTACTAGTCATCATGATAGATAGATAATTTTTGGTTTTGATGGTATCTAAGGTGACTTCCCATCTGGTTGTGACTTCAACAGGAGGATTTACCTATGGTGCTACTTGATCGATTTTTTTCTAACATACCTAACCAACTCTCCATGGTAGTGTCAAGGTGTTGACGCCATTGTGTCTATCATTCCTATAGAGGGACGAATACCATGCTACCAAATAGGGGTTACACATAGCCTTCCAAGGGACATAGTCATACTACCATCATAGTGGCTAAACACATAGCATACAGAGGACATAGCCATCGCAGTGGTTAACATAGTACCTCAAAGGATGTAGCCATACTACCTTCATAGTGGCTAACACACAACATATAAACGACGTAGCCATACTACCTTCATAGTGGCTAACGCAACACCTCAAAGGATGTAGTCATATTACCTTCGTAGTGGCTAATACAATGCCTCAAATTATGTAGCCACACTGCTTTCATAGTGGCTAACACATAGCACACAAAGGACGTAGCCATACAGCCTTCACAGTGGCTAACATAATACACCAAAGGACATAGCCATACTACCTTTGTAGTGGCTAACACAATACCTTAAATAAAGTAGCCATACTACCTTCGTAGTGGCTAACACAATGCCTCAAAGGATGTAGCCATACTACCTTCACAGTGGCTAACACAATGCCTCAAAGGGCATAGCCATACTACCTTCATAGTGGCTAACACAATGCCTCAAAGGATGTATCCATACTACCTTCGTAGTGGCTAACATAATGCCTCAAAGTACATAGCTATACTACCTTCACAATGGCTAACACACAATATACAAAGGACATAGTCATACTACCTTCGTAGTGGCTAACACAATGCCTCAAAGGATATAGTAATACTACCTTCATAGTGGCTAACACACAGCATACAAATAATTTAGTCATACTACATTCGTAGTGGCTAACACAACTCCTCAAAGGATGTATCCATACTACGTTTGTAGTGGCTAACACAACATACAAAGGACATAAAAATAAATTATAGCAACAACTCTAGATGAACCAACCTAGATCACCTGTGCCACTCATTTGGACGTCTGTTTCTCTTTGCTCTCCTTTTTTGCTTTGGTCTCCTTCACTTCTTTGCTCTCCTCTTGCTTCTTTGCTCTCCTTTCATCCTCCCTTCCATATTCCAACCTCCTACTTTACTCCATACACACCTTTTTTTCCTCGGTCCACATCCCCGCCTACCCGCTATTACTTCTCAACCACCTTCGACAAGCGGTAGGGTGAGCATGATTCCTCCTCTTCCCAAGGTGATTTTCATAAATATATTTCCCTTCACATCAGGGGAGCTTCATGCAACTTGACCTTTTTAGGTCTTCAAATGGCAGCCCGGTCCATTTGGTAGAGTGTCGTCTTGTCGCATTTATGCCTTAGATTGATCGGCAAGTGAGCACAACTTCATAGACATGCCATGGTAAAGTCCTTACCTTGGGGTTCCAAAAGAAATGCATTACTTTTCTTATTTTTTATATTTCAAAGGAATTTTTCCACTAACAATCATTGGCAAAATTGATTACTTCTTGCTTGCTAGTACTATTTGAATAAATCAACCCTTTTATATAAAAATAACATCTACGAGCATCTTTTAAAATGACCAAATGCTCAAATGAGATCTTTGCTTAAAATAATTATTCATTTTAAGTGTTCATTTTAAGTAATATCTTCTCACTTTTAAATAAATCAAACATTTATTTAAATAAATATTTTTTTATGTTTTTCAAATAAATCAAACATTTATTTAAACAAATATCTTTTTTTTTTTCAAATAAATCAAACATTTTTTTAAACAAATCTCTTTTTGTTTTTCAAATAAATCAAACATTTTTTTAAACAAATCTCTTTTTGTTTTTTTAAATAAATCAAACACAAAGTTGTAAAGGTAAAATATTTATACCATATTCACTAATTATCATTATTAATAATTTTGAAGTAAAAGACAATCATGCAAGTGCATCAAACAAAGAGGGAGTCTTTTCGTCAATCTAGTCACTTGTCTAAACCTCTAGAACTTATGATAGCTACTAGGCCATTAGTTCGGGGCTCAAGGTGGTTAGATATTTACGATTATCCCTAAACAAATGCATACATATATGAAGGTATCTATCCATGTTACCTTCGAGTTGCCTTATCATGATATGCCCTTCCTCGGGTACTCTCACCTTTGGTGGTTAACTTAATTATTTCCACTCTTGAGCGCACCTAATCCTACACATTGGTAATTATTAGTAGTATCATATCCTTCACTCTCTATTTATTATTGTGAGCTGCTTAATTGCACAAAATAAAGTATTAGTCACATTTGTTAATACATTATTTTATTTCATGTTCAAAGGTCCATATGGGAGGGTCATGACATCTTCTAAATATTGCCTCGCTACTATACTTCTTCTCTTCTTTTACCTCTCTTGGATTAAGTGATGTATGATATGATCATAGATGGCCTTGATGACCCGGCATTTCCCCTTTCTTCTATTCCAACCTTGGGACACCCAACAATAAAAAAATAATCAGTTACATTTGCTCTTCTACCTCCTTTCTTGTCCATCATAATTCTTCCCTCTTCTTAGAATAAGTAATACGCAATTGCTTATTGTTGGCAGTTTCAATTTTGTCACTTTGCCACATTGAAATTTTGTTGAAGCTTTCATTGTAAAAATTGCAAGTATAATAAATGATGCAGTGAATTTTGGCTGACTCTATTTTGCTGTAATTATTTTTATTGTTTCGCCCCTCTTTTTATTTCCTTAATGTTGTATCGGGAAATAATGGGTTGTAAAATAAAATCAATGTCCTAGGCAAAATGAAACGAAGGGATGAAGCATAAATATTTTCAAGGAGCAAAGGTGTTGGCACAAATTGGTTTAAGTTAAAAGCACTGGAAAGTAAAGAAAGAGAAATTGATTTTGCCCCAAGAGGGGCGAAAATCATTTTTACCCCTTGAGGAGTGAAATGCAATGGAAACAGTGTATTCACCCCAGGAAGAATTGAAGTCGCCTGCAAAACGTCTATGGCAAAAGAAGAGCACAAGAAGAGTATTTTCGCCCGAGATTGGCATAAAAGGTGGTTTCGCCCCAAGTGAGGGGTGAAATTCCTTTTCACCCCTCCTTGAGGCGAAACATCAGTTTCAAAGTGCTTGGAGCAAGTTAAGGCATGAAAGCAAGTCAAAGAAGAAGGTCAAAGGTGGTTTCACCCCAAAGGAGGGGTGAAAATCCCTTTCGCCCCTCTTTGGGGTGAACGTAATTATTTTAATACAAAGTAGGCCACATTAGTGGAAAAAGGTTGAAAATTCAAAAGGATTTTTGCCCCAAGTGAGGGGTGAAACTCCTTTTCGCCCCTCCTTGGGGTGAAACAATATTAAAGATGTTTTCCAGAAGGAGTGGATTGGCACCGTGGGCCCCATTCGGCAATTGCACCTACATTTCGGGTAAAGTAGAAAGAAATATTTAATGAGGGGACATGGTCAAAGTCAAGGTCACCCCTATCCAGGGGCGAAATGCCTTTGCGCCCCCCATGCAGGTGAATTACTATTTTCAAGAAGAATTAAGGTGAGACTATTTTAAGGCGCGCCCATCAAGAACAGTCAAAGTCAATTTCACCTCCTAAGGAGGCGAAACTCCTTTTCACCCTCCTTCGGGGGTGAAATCAATTAGTTTCACCCTGATTCAAATTTAAAGTGTATTTCTACTCTTTCGATGGTGAAATTAAAATATGAGCACGCTCTAGATGTAAGCAAGGATGAGAGAGACACTCCAGCAAAAGAAATACAAGATGTTTTGGGCATAAAGAAAATAATGGAGGGACAATATTTTGGGTGAACCATCAAAACGTCAATAACGAACATGAAGAGGTTGTTTCACCCATCATTTCCCCGAAAAGGCCTGTCACTCCATTTCTTGGGCGAAATTGATTTTAAACAATTATTTTCAGGGAGGTCCATTTCAAAAGCACCATTTTTTGCAGATTCTCTTGGGAAAGACCTAGGAATGATGTCATTTAATTTTTGAAGCAAAGCAAGCTGCAATTCCAGGATTTTTACTAAAAAATTGCAGGATTAAAATATCGAAGGGTGACTTTGGTCATTTTCAAGGCACCATCCACCGACTTCACCAATATTTGGTGGACTTTCTTTGCAAGGGTGAGATTCCGAGGTGGGATGGTAACCTGAGGTCAACGACCAGGTTTCGGATTTTTATCCAATTTTGATGTGTCCCAATGCACCGACGCCTGAAGTAAATTTCCAAGGTATAATCTTGCCAATTTCCTAGGCATCTCTCCACCAAATTTGGATCGCTGCTCCCAAAGGAAGGTTTTTCGAGGAGGAAATTACTCTCGCTGGTTTCTGATCTATCAACATTTTGTTTTTATATGTATTAAATGAAAGAGGTGCAATCCTCTATAAATACTAAGCATTTCGATGTAATAAAGGAGGATAGACATTCTACAAAAAAATACTTTAAGTTTTTTGCATCAATAGAAAGATATTCGACTTCTGGTTCCTTGAGTAGTCTTGTGGTTGATCACTTTCCGCTCATCATTTCTTCTTACGTTTATGTCCATTATTAGTTGCTTTTAAATTTTGCATCTAAGTTTAATTATTGTTGGTAAGGGAATGAACACTAAAATATATTTTGGATGTTATCTCTGCAAACTATGAGTGGTTCCTGTGCTTACCTTTTTGTTTCATGCTAATTAGCACTTAATGTGATTTCTTGTTGTTAGTTTATCCCCACTACACTTTTCCATATTATAGCCATATTTCCCATCTCTTTCTATCATTTCCCATTTCTTTCTTGTTACCCTAAGCTTTAAACCAGATTAGATTAGTAAGGGAGCCAACCCTCTCTGGAGATTGACCCAAAGGATATCTCTCAGTCCTTCGACCTTTCAATGTTGGCTGGGTCTAGGGTGCACAAATGATATTTTGTACTTAGGCATATTCATGACCAACAGTTTTTGGCATGCCTAGTGGGACTCTCAAAAGGTTCCACTTTCAATAGTATTGAGGTTTGATGTTCACCTTTGTATTGTATGATTAGAACATCTGGTGACTCAGCTCTACCTAGAAGCCTCCGAACGTGAAGTGAGTGAAATATTTCTTCATGATCACAAGATCGAAGGCCAAAAATCTAGAAGATCCCATTGAGTTTTATGAACTTGACACCCGAGTGCTAGGAGAACACCCTAGGTTAATCACTCCAGTTATCCCATCAAGTGTAACATCTTCATAGTTAGCTGGTGTGTTCTCTGTTCCTTCGAGTCCTGCTAGCACAACCACTAGTTTTCCACCTCCCCAACCACACACACTAGTCCACATGGCTCAAAATCCACCACCATAGCCACCAAGGTAGTTTCCAGCATGGAACCACTTCGGACCTCTAAATCTGCAAGCTCAGAACCCGATCCCACAAGCGATGATGAAGGCTTTGCCTACCTATGATGGTACGAGAAATATGGCTTATGAGCATGTTCAAGATGTAGCTACCTTGGTGATAATCCATAACATCATAGATGAGGATATAATGGTAAGATTACTTGTTCTCTCTCTCAGAGGTAAATTGCTTTACTGGTATCAATCGTTACAACCTACCACCATCACCACCTAGGACCAGTTGGTTAAATTTCTAATCAAAGGATTCAATGAACAAGTGGATCCGTTCTCCCTACTGCATCAGTTCACTACCATTCAGAGGCATCCATAGGAGGAAATCATGGACTTCAATGTCAGGTTCACCCAAACTTGGCATAGAGTTCTTGATGGTCTCTAGCTAACTCCTGAACAAGTAACCTTTTACTACCTCCGAGCTTTCAACTCTGATATCAGTATGGCCATCCGATAGTCTAATGTCAATACATTCCCTGATCTATATTCTACTACACAAAAGGCTGAAGCTGATCTGATTGCTATCGGTAAGCTTCCACAAAAAATGGCCATGCCTATTTTCCTCGACCTTCCATAATATTTGTATGCTAATGCATCTTCTCAGCCTTTGCCAATGTCACCCATGTATCCAATCCCTTCATGGAATCCGAGTACATCTCAGACCATGATGACAGTTTCTATCCCTCAACTCCCTGCTCCAACCATTCTGTAGTTACCAGCTCTAGTTCCATTCCTAACACTACCATCTCCGCCTATCCCATTACCATTACCAGCTCCTCCAGCACCCTCAAACCCTGATCCACAAGACAAGGTGTTGAAGGAGTTGCAGTCCATGAACTCGGCCATAAGAGTGATGGGTAATGAAATCACGGTAATCAAAAGGAAGTAGGCTAAAAAGGATTTCTAGCCTAGGAGATTTCAACCATCATCAATCACCAGGGAGCAAGGAGCTTCGACCAACAAAGTACCTGAGAGAAATCCAATGGTGTTGACAAATGAAGAAGCTAGCACATCAGATAAAGCATACTGGTGCTCCACATGCAATGATCTACATGGTGAGGAAACTTGCATGGTTCATCTGAACTACATGCAAACATTGGCAGAAAGTGCTTCCATTGGTCAAGTCAACATGATCACAGAAGTAGATCACAATTTCATGGTCCCTTCTGAAGAGCAAGTTTTAGTTCTCATGAGAGCTGGAAGGAAGCCTGTTACTGTGGACCCAGCTGAGTTGGAGCCCTTGAAGGTACCTATTGACTCAAAGGTGCAAAATGAGAAGAAATAAGTGCAAGCAAAGGTAGTTGTTCCAATACCCAAGCTAGATGCACCCATCCTACTGAAATATATTTTACCTCAATGAGCAAGAGAGAAAGTGCAAGAAAAGGCTTCGACTTTGTAGGCAAGAGCTAAAATGGAGGAGCAAGCCAGGGAAAAGCTTAAATACCCATATTTGATGAAACGTTAGAGGGTGGAGGCCACACAATAATATCAAAGTAGATATGAAACTACTAATGAAGCCAAGGGGTCCTATGCATCCACATATAACATCGTTGAGGAATTGAAAAGAATCCCAACCAAGGTGAGTCTCTACGATGCACTACAATTACCTGGACAAGTGGACTTGTTGCAAGAATCACTAAAATTTGTGAAATACAAGGGGAAGAATCCGACTCAGATAGTGTTAGCTCAAATACTGACAACTTCTACCACTAGAAAGAATAGACCTCCCCCTTTCTACCTATCCCTCAGGATGGAAGGTTGGATTGTGCATAATTGCATGATTGACTTGCTACAATGATTGTCATGCCAAAGGTAGTATGTGATGTTATGGGTATGGAATATACAAGAAGCAGCCCTAGAATTTTGTAGTTAGATGGAACCCCCGTAAGGATAGTGGGGGTCATCAAGGATATCCCCATTGTATTGCATAAAATGCCTCAGATAACTATGATCCAAGAAGTGGTCATGGTCGATCTGGAGCCTTACTTCAGCATGTGCCTATCATGGGAGTTTACTACTAAGTTGGGAGGCTACCTTTCTCTTGACTATTCTCATTTGGAAATTCCTATCAAGGGGAGGAGAATCCAAATTTATAATGAGAAGCCCTCAACTTATCACATAGAAAATATTGAAGAAGAAGATACACCCATGAGTTCTATCAACTTGATGACTGAAGAATTGGAAGAATTGGACCTGATGGAGGAGACTTTGGATGAGCTTCAAATAGAAGATGAATTTTCAATGCTCGATTTTAACGCCATGATGGAAACCAAAATCGACTGCTACACCATCACTAAACCTAAAAAAGTTGAAGCAAAAGTGATTGATGATGAAGGTCCTACTCTGGATCAATTATGGAAGTTGTACTTTGATGGTGCAAGGTGTAAGAATGGTGCAGAAGCTAGAATTATCCTCATTTATCCTTCTGGAATACAGAAAATGTACTCTTACCGATTGACTTGGAGCTACACGAATAATATCATCGAATACGAAGCACTCTATTTGGGTCTAAAAAAGGTAGAAAATCTCGGGATCAAGCAACTACAGATCTTTGGATATTCTGAGCTAATCATCAACCAGGTAACTAGTAAGTGTGTTTCCAAGCAACATTACTTGAAGGCATACCAAAATAAGGTATGGGACCTTTTTGAATCTTACACAACATTGAACATCCAAGCAATCTCATGGGAGCAAAATAAGCATGCCGATCTCCTAGCATCCCTTGGCACTAATTTTTCCCTAGTGGAGCATGTGGTGAGAAAGCCCAAGACTGTGAGGCTGATATACAGACCTTCAGTCCCTAACAAAAATATCTTCTAGCAAGTGTTTGACAATGATGAACAGATTATGAATTTTTTGGTAAGAGAAGCTAGTACGGTGGAAGGGAGAACGCTTGATGAGGAGGAGGTCGAAGGGTTAATCCAACTGAGGAATAATCATATCCCAAAAGGATTTATTATACTTGAGAACCTCTTTGATTAGAATGATAGAGCAAAAAAGCATAGGATCAAAGTAGATGATAAAGAGTATACTGAGCTGCAGTTGGAACCTGACAAGATAATCAAAGTTGGAATAGATTGTACTCCAGATGAGCTCGAGCAAATTAAGAAATTATGTTATGAGTTCCTAGATATTGTTGCCTGGAGCTATCATGATCTGAAAGGCTACAACAAAGATGTGATCCAACATACCATTGAGTTGCAGGAAGGAGTAAAACCCTTTAGATAGAAATAATGACCTGTTAATCCAAATATCGAGGTACTAATGAAGGTAGAGTTATTGAAGATGTTGGAGGTAAAAATTATATATCCTATCAAACATTCAACTTAGGTGGCGAATCTGGTCCTAGTATGAAAGAAGAATGAAGACATTCACTTGTGCATGGATTTTCATAATTTGAATCAAGCATCATTGAAAGACCATTATCCCTTGCCATAGATCGACCAGATTCTTCATGTAGTCATCAGAGCACAAATATTCTCACTGCTAGATGGTTTCTCCGGCTACAACCAAATCTGGGTGAAGGATGAAGACCAACACAAAATGATGTTCACCACTAAGTGGGGCACTTTTGCCTACCACAATCATATTATTGTGATATATCTGGATGACATGACTATTTTTTCTCATGAAAGGAAAGAGCATGGTTCTCACCTAAGATAGGTTTTGAGGAAATACTAGGAGTTTAGAATTTCTATCAACCCCAAGAAATCAATTTTTGTTGTTAAAGAGGGGAAACTCTTGGGTCATGTGATTTCAAAGGATGGGTTAGCCATTGATCCTGCCAGAGCTGAAGCTCTTTTGAAGTTGCCACTACCGGCCAATAAGAAAGAACTACAGTCATTTTTTGGATAAATCAATTTTATCCGAAAGTTCATTGCAGACTTCGCTCAAGTCATGAAGCCGATGATCGAGCTCCTTAAGAAGAACGCAGATTTTAAGTGGATAGAGCGGAGGAAGAAGGCCTTCTAGGAGATCAAGGAGAGAATTGTCCAAGCACCTATTTTGATCAATCTGAACTACTCAAAGGATTTTATCCTTTACATCATGGGTGAGCAGGAAAGCTATGTTGTCGTGCTCACGCAGAAAAGAGATGATGGAGATGAACAACCGATTGCTTTTCTAAGCCAGGTTATTCAGCCACATGAGGAAAAATATAATTTCATTGAGAAATAGGTCTATGCAGTTATGAAATCCTTGAAAAAGTTCTGACATTTTATCTCATAGAGTAAGACTATAGTCTACGTCATTCATCCAGATGTTAGGAGTTTCATTATTCAAGGGGAACTAGGTGACAAGAGAGCAGGTTGGGTTTCAAAGATCTAGGAGTACGATGTTGAGATTCGACCGACCAAATTAGTCTATGGTCGGGCACTTTGTCAGGAGCTGGCTAAAAGCGTTGCTTCTCAGTCGATGGTACCACTACACGATGAAGTTATCAGCGAGAGCAATCTTGCAAATCAAGCGATAGGTGACCACGACTGGATAGAGGACCTTGTCAAATTATTTACATCGGGAAGGTGTCCACCACATCTGAACTCCTCATAGAGAAGAAGATTCAGGTTATAGGCCCTCAGATATGTCTTATTACCAAGTGGTTTATTTCATAAAAACATAGATGGAGTACTCCTCAGATGCATCAAGGAATCTAAAAAGTAGAATATTCTGGAGGAGTTCCACTCTGGCTTATCAGGCGGCCACTATGCAGGGAGGCCTATGGCATTGAAGATCATCAAAGCTGGTTACTTTTGGCCTACTCTTTTTGCAGATGCACATAAAGTTAGTCAGAGTTATGATAATTGTCAGTGGTATGTCGGTAGAAGTAAGAGGGCATCTTTACCTCTCCACCCAATCCAAGTGGAAGCTCCATTTCAATAATGGGGCTTAGACTTTATCGAGGTCATTGATCCCCATTCTTCTACCGAGCACAAATACATCTTGATGGCAACTGACTATTTTACTCGATGGGTAGAGGCCATTCCAACCAAGAAGGTAGATCAAGCAATGGTTATCTCTTTCCTCGAGGGATTGATCACCCATTTTGGTGTACCAGATGCAATCATGATAGATAATGGGACTCCCTTCATCGGGGTGAAGATCACCGAATTCACGGGTAGGTATGGGATCTATCTAAAAACTTCATCTAATTATTACCCATAGGGAAATGGTCTGGTCGAGTCCACAAACAAGAACTTGCTCAAAATTTTGAAAAGAACCCTTGGAAGCAACAAGAGAAGTTGGCATCTGCTTTTGAATCAAGCCTTGTGGGTAGATCACATATCGGTTAAGAAATCGATCAAAGCTTCTCCCTACTCCCTGGTGTATGGCAAGGAAGCAGTCCTGCCCATCCATATCGAGCTCCCGGTTCTCCGAACCTTGCAAATGCTCAATGATAAAAATGATGAATCTGATCCTATGAGCACAAGGTTAGCCCAACTTCTGCAACTTGAAGAAGAAAGAGAGAAAGCATACAATGCTTTCATGGAACATGCCAAGATGACACAGAAGTGGTTCAAAAAAGGACAACTGAGTGGAAATTCAAAGTTGGTGATTTGGTGCTCAAATGGAATGAGAATAAAGCAAAGCCCAGAAAGCACCATAAGTTCGAGGTAATTTGGGAAGGTCCATTCCAGGTTTTAGGGGTAAATTCAGTTAATGCCTATCATCTCCAGGATATGGATGGTCGGGAGTTGCCGATTCTAGTAAACGATCTTCATTTGAAGGCCTATTTTTAGTAAGAAAATCGGAAAACAAGTATGTATATATGTACAAATGTTTTAATGTTATTTTATTTTATTTTTCAAAAGTATTTTATGCTTATATATAATATATATAAAAAAAGAGGGAGAAAAATTTGACTTCATCGAGAGAATTCCATTCTACCCCAAAGAAGTGTTTTCGCTCCGAAAACATAGCCTCATTATCCAGAGATCAATTTCACCCCGAAAATGTTTTTAAATATTGTATTATTAATTTTAGGGCGAAATTCATCTAAATTAAATTTTTTAGAAGGTGGTTTCAGACAAGAGGGTAAATTGATTTATTTTTAAAAAGTCAAAGGGGAAAGAAAGAAAAACATTAAAATTAATTAAGCCCCAATTATTCATTACTAAAATTATAAAAGAAGAGAGATCAGAGGGATATGAGAAGATATAAAAAAACAAAAACAAAATGAGATAAAAGAAGTTTTTAATTAATTTCGCCATGAAATTTTTATTTTAAGGGCGAAATTAAATTACATGGCGAAACTCAAAAGAAGAAAGGGCAGAAATAATTTAAAAATTGCATGCTTTTTGGCAAACTCCAAGTTATCAAGGTTATTTCCGAAAAAGGAGGGCAAAATCAAATTTTAATTGCTTTTTCAATAAAGCATTATCAATTTTTTTCAATTTGGGGCGAAATCAGAGAAAGGAAATTGTTTTAAAAGGAGGGTTTCCAAGCATAACATGCAGAGGAAGAAAATAATTTCTGAGAGCATAGGTGAAAAGAAGAAGTGCATTGCCAAATCAGTTTTGCCCATTAAAATATTTTTGCCAGTAAAATTTGAGTTGGAGCATCGATTGACGTCATTGTGAGTTTTGGAGCACCCGAAGCAAATTTATTTTACCCATTTTTACCTTGGTTGATGTTTTGATGTCCTTGAGAAGTGGAATTCAATGTTTTCATCCTGAAAAGTGCCCATTGCTCACACGTGGTGAATTACTTTTCCAAAATTAGTCGTTGGATATCTAGATTGTGTCCTTTGAAGTTAAAGGCGGTCGGGCATGAGGTTCAAAGAGGATTTTGGGCAAAAGGAAGTTATTGACAGTTAAGGAGCAGTTTGAAAAATTATTAAAAAATGTCGGGGTGCAAGAACCAAGATGCATGTTCATCCGAATCCCTTGGGTGCACCACCTACAGTAAATTCGGTAGTTGAGGGTGAAAGATATAAGAAAGGTGAAGCGAAAGCTTGCAGAGCAAGAATATTTTTCTATGAGCATTGTAAGGTTACCATTCAAAGCATTGTCTTTTTGCAAGTTTTCTAGACTGTTCCAGTGGGAGCTATGATACGAATATGGGGAAGAAGAAAGCTACAAATCAAAAAAAAGTATAGGGTGGTAAAAAAGCTAAAAATTTTAGGCATCATGAATATACCTAGCTCGATCCATATTTAGATGATCGATATACTTTGGCCAATATTGGAGATTGTTCAATCTCGAACAAAGGCATAGAAAAATTGTGCTTGGACATGGAGAATGTAGTTAGGCAAGGATTGACATCGGAAAGCCCATTAATAGTTTCTTACCATGCGTAGCTTTCTTGGTACTTGTGTACACCAGTGCATCCTTACCCTAAGCTGATTATGGCAATTGTAAAATTTTATCAGCCTACAACTAGGGCCATCCACAATGCGAAGGGAGATAAATTGTTCACCATTTTTCCCTGCTCAATTAGAGAGGCATTTTCTTGCGGGTTGAAGCCTTCCTCGGATGTCATGTTCAAGAAAATGAATCTCAAGGAGCAAGAGGAAAGGTACCAATCAACCATGACATTGCACCAATTCATGGAGAACCAGTTGATAAAGGTGCCCCAGTTCAAAGAGTTGCTAGCTCTATCAAAACCCTTGATAGATTTTAAAATCTTGGATATGTATTCTATGTTAGCTTGGGTGTCTGGTCTTCCTACCGATACCACAGTGTACAAATGGTAAGCAACGATGGTGCAGTGCATTTCATAGGTAGAATTTTATGCCCCTACAACTTTGCAAGCAAGCACAAATCCCATATTCTTTGACTGGGTGGATTATGTGGCCCGAGCAATGCACACCCAGTTGGAGAGAATATAGAGTGAAGAAGCAGTTTTGTTTAGGCACGCTTCATTTTTGGCCTAGTATTTCTTCTTTCATATGCACCAACATTTCTCTTTTATTACAGTAAAATAGACTGATGAGGTAGATAATAAGTTGCCAGTATATTCATGGACTCCAAGCTTATCAAGGGGAGATTCATTCTATAATTTTAATCGCATGTTCTTGGGTCCCACCCTCAAACTTATTTTCTGCACAAGTGAGAGAGTGCCAAGGGCAATGAGGGAAGAAATTGTCACTAAGGAGAAAGGAGATATCTTCTTGTTGATGCAAGGCATCATGGTGCAAATTTTTGGCTTCACTAGCAAGCCGTTTCTCCTTCCTTATTTTACTATCGAGTGCCTCTTTGCAATGGAAGTCATCCGATAGACCGACTTCATCAACGAAATCTATGGGGTAGGACGAGGCAAGAAGACTACGTGCACCATGCCATTTCACTTTGGTGGCATCGAAGTTGACCAAGTCGGCCAAAATAAATTGCTTAATGAAGCACTCTCGGATATGGGTATGGTGGAGTTACCTCAGCGATGGAAGTATGACCCTTTGGGTTGGTTTGCAGATTTTATTAATGCCAAAAAATTTCATTGTTGTCCTAGACCTGATATTCAATGACACAAAAATAATCCAGAAGGGCATGATCTCGAATGACATGTTGAGCAGATGATACCACTTCCACCATGGCATGATTTTTATGAGATGGAGGTTGAATACAACCTCATAGTTTACAAGCATCAAATTCCTCCCCCGGGTTTGTTTGGAAGGATGAAAGAACAACTGCCAACTTGGTCTGATGAAAAAATTACCAACTGGTGGGTTATGAGGGCCCATAGAGGGAAAATCGGGTCAACTTATGGTCTGGTAATGGATGAGGTATTTTTGGACGTCTATGATGAGTACTATGATGGCTATCAGCCAATATCTTTCACCAAGATTGTACCTCAAACTTTTCAAAGATCTGATAGTGAAGAGATCATGGCTGAACATGAGCAACATGTGGTTGAAGAAGCACCACTTGTAGAGGAAGAAAGACAACCATCACCAGAAGTACAACTCTAGTAGAAGAAGAAGAATAAGTGAGAGGCGCTCCCTTTCTCGAAAATATCCAAAAATCCTAGAACAGGTGCAGTTCCTTCATCTGGGGTAAACCCTCCTCCTGTAGATGAAGCCACATAGGCTAACATTTTGGAAGAGCCTCCTTTGGTTTAGGTAGAACAATTTGTCCAAGCACATGGAAGTCATAGATCTAGAGAAGGAGGTATAGGAGGAGCAAAACAAGGGTGAGCCAGCATCACAATCACCCTCATCACTGGCTCAGAAGGTGTCCGAGCCCGAAGGTACATTTTCTATACCTTCTTCCCTTTCTCTTGAGCATTCGGTGACTGTTGCACCCATTTCTATAGTTATTGCTTCTGTATCCCCTCCATTTGGTATACCTACCACCTCCATTTCACTTCCTATTTCCTAATCCCTAATCACCGATGCTCCCTCTTCTTCTATTCCCACTTCTACTGTTTCCATTTCTTTTAGTTCTTTCGCATCTAGTCCCAACCCATTTTTTCTTCCTTCATCCTCCATACCAGTAGTTTCCACCATGACTATAAGTACGCAAGCTCCTCCTCGAGTGAGCATAACTATAGTTGAAACCCTCACTTCCATCCCCTTAACCACTTCCATTCCACCAACCGTTCCCATTTCCACTTCCCTTCCTAAGCCAAAACCTCAATAGGCTCACTTTCCTCCTACTCCTTTTCTTGAGTTGTAGGTGCTACTAAAGCTAGAGATAGAGATTGTACCAGAGCATCCTATTGTGGTGAAGATGAGTTGAGCCTGATTAAGTGCATCATAATGGTTGAAGAGTCGTAAGAGAAAATAAGCTTAGGCTCTAGAAAAGGTATTGAAGAAGGTCACTTTTGATCCTAAAACTATGGAGTCTCATATTGTAAAAATGATTCCCCATGTCCAGAAACCTCAAGGAGAGATGACTTCAAGTGATTATACTTGTGAAGTTATTATGGAGGACCTGATAAATATTGATACCATATAGAAGTTGGGGAATATGTAGGTGGATATGAGCTCTCTTTACCTACATGGTGAACATTACAAGAAGAGCTACTTCAAGGCTGAGGTGAAGATCATTGAGTTGAATAATGCTCTAGCTAAAAGTAGAGATCATCTAGAAACAATGAAATCAGAGGTAAAGCATTGGAAAAAGAAGGTAGAGGAATGGGAGAAAGAAGCCAAGGGCTACTAGAAAGCTTGGGTAGGAATGTAAAATAGAGTACAAGCATTAAAAACCCAACTTGAGACTATGCAAAAATAGTTTGCTGAGAAAGCCACGCAATCAATAGGCTTCTCCAAGGAAAAAATTAAAGAGACTCATCGCCATTTATTGAAAGATTGTGTGACTTTGGTGATGGATGCACTCAAGGTCCTATTGTACATGCATGAGGCTCGAATAGTGATTTTTATTGGAGAGCAAACTTTGGAATATGTTGAGGAGAGGCTAGAACCCAAACTGGAAATGGCTCTAAAGATTCAAGTATTGGTGAACTCTGATTTCTAGGTTAAGCCAATGAGCGGGATGGATCGCAGTTGGTCCAAGGTTAGAATGACATTGCATGCTATTTTGCTCAGTTGGAGCTCATAAGAGAAGCCCATAAGCTGATAACTATGTTTGAACAGGAGCATTGTGTTTTTCTCGTATATTTCGAGGTTCTAGCTGATGCTGGGTTTCTGAGCTTCATTGATGAGCAGGGTGAGTTGTTGCCAACAAAAGAATTGAAGATGACCTGGCAAGATTTCATAGAAGATACTTTAGAAATTGATGGTTGGGAGGAACCAATAATGGAGGAACAAGCACTCCCTTGCATGGAGAGGCTCACCCACATCGAATCTTCCTTACTGGAACTTTAGTAGAGAGCTAACCGTATCAGCATGGATCAAGTTGAGATGCTACACTTTGTCATAGATTCACTGAGCACATTCTCAGCATTCATAGATGATGCCTGGGTTGAGGTAGTTGTCATGTATGAAGCTACAAGTGAGAGCCTCACCAAGCACGAAGCCCAAGCATGGGTGAAAGTAGAGCAACAAGCAATAGAAGGGCAGGAGAAGTAGATGCATGAGGAAAGAGAGAAAGGAGGTTGTAGGATCAAATGCACCATATAATACAATCAGCAGATCTGATGCAGTCAATGGCACTAATAGTTGAGCCCAATGGATGAAGGCTTGGGGTCGATTGCATCCATATGAGCTGGATACCCCAAGAGCCACCAGAAATGTTGGTAGTTTTGTCACTTTGCCACATTGAAATTTTGTTGAAGCTTTCATTGTAAAAATTGCAAGTATAATAAATGATGTAGTGAATTTTGACCAACTCTATTTTGTTGTAATTATTTTTTGTTTCGCCCCTCTTTTTTATTTCCTTAATGTTGTACCAGGAAATAATGGGTTGTAAAATAAAATCAATGTCTTGGGCAAAATGAAATGGAGGGATGAAGCATAAATGTTTTCAAGGAGCAAAGGTGTTGGCACAAATTGGTTTAAGTTAAAAGTGTTGGCAAGTAAAGAAAGAGAAATTGATTTTGCCCCAAGAGAGGGGCAAAAATCATTTTTGCCCCTTGAGGAGTGAAATGCAATGGAAAAAGTGGTTTCACCCCAGGAAGAACTGAAGTCACCTGCAAAACATCTATGGCAAAGGAAGAGCACAAGAAGAGTATTTTCACCCAAAATTGGCATAAAAGGTGGTTTCACCCCAAGTGAGGGGTGAAATTCCTTTTTGCCCCTCCTTGAGGTGAAACATCAGTTTCAAAGCACTTGGAGCAAGTTAAGGCATGAAAGCAAGTCAAAGAAAAGGTCAAAGGTGGTTTCTCCCCAAAAGAGGGGTGAAAATCCCTTTTGCCCCTCTTTGGGGTGAATGTAATTATTTTAATACAAAGTAGGCCACGTCACTGGAAAAAGGTTGAAAAGTCAAAAGGCTTTTCACCCCAAGTGAGGGGTGAAACTCCTTTTCGCCCCTCCTTGGGTTGAAATAATATTAAAGATGTTTTCCAGAAGGAGTGGATTGGCACCGTGGGCCCCATTCGACAATTGCGCCTACATTTTGGGTAAAGTAGAAAGAAATATTTAATGAGGGGACATGGTCAAAGTCAAGGTCACCCCTATCCAGGGGTGAAATGCCTTTGCGCCCCTCATGCAGGTGAATTACCATTTTCAAGTAGAATTAAGGTAAGACTATTTTAAGGCATGCCCATCAAGAACAGTCAAAGTCAATTTCACCTCTTTTTTCCCTCCTTCGAGGGTGAAATCAATTAGTTTCACCCTGATTCAAATTTAAAGTGTATTTTTGCTCTTCCAACGGTGAAATTAAAATATGGGCATGCTCCAGATGTAAGCAAGGATGAGAGAGACACTCCAGCAAAATAAAGACAAGATGTTTTGGGCATAAAGAAAATAATGGAGGGACAATATTTTGGGTGAACCATCAAAACATCAACAACGAACATGAAGAGGTCATTTCACCCATCATTGCCCCAAAAAGGCTTGTCGCTCCATTTCTTGGGTGAAATTGATTTTAAACAGTTATTTTCAGGGAGGTCCATTTCAAAAAGCACCATTTTTTGTAGATTCTCTTGGGAAAGACCTAGGAACGATGTCATTTAATTTTTGAAGCAAAGCAAGCTATGATTCCAAGATTTTTGCTAAAAAATTGTAGGATTAAAATATCGAAGGGTGACTTTGGTCATTTTCAAGGCGTCGTCCACTGACTTCACCAATATTTGGTGGACTTTCTTTGCAAGGGTGAGATTCTGAGGTAGGATGGTAACCTGAGGTCAATGACCAGGTTCTAGATTTTTATCTAGTTTTTATGTGTCCCAATGCACCGATGCTTGAAGCAAATTTCCAAGGTACAATATTACCGATTTCCTAGGCATCTCTCCACCAAAGTCAGATCGCTGCTCCCAAAGGAAGGTTTTTCGAGGAGGAAATTACTCTCGCTAGTTTTTGATCTATCAACATTTTGTTTTTATATGTATTAAATGAAAGAGGCACAATCCTCTATAAATACTAAGCATTTCGATGTAATAAAAGAGGATAGACATTCTACAAAAAAATACTTTAAGTTTTTTGCATCAATAGAAATATATTCGACTTCTGGTTCCTTGAGTAGTCTTGTGGTTGATCACTTTCTGCTTGTCATTTCTACTTACGTTTATGTCCATTATTAGCTGCTTTTAAATTTTGCACCTGAGTTTAATTATTTTTGGTAAGGGAATGAACACTGAAATACGTTTTGGATGTTGTCTCTACAAACTATGAGTGGTTCCTGTGCTTACCTTTTTGTTTCATGCTAATTAGCACTTAATGTGATTTCTTGCTGTTAGTTTATCCCCACTACACTTTTCTAGCTTATAGCCATATTTCCCATATCTTTCTATCATTTCCCATTTCTTTCCTATTTTCCTAAGCTTTAAACCAGATTAGATTAGTAAGGGAGCCAACCCTCTCTAGAGATTGGTCCGAAGGATATTTCTCAGTCCTTAGGCCTTTCAATGTTGGCCGGGTCTAGGGTGCACAAACGAATATTTTGTACTTAGGCAGATTCGTGACCAACAGTTACCCACTTTCATTTGTTTCATACACATTCCCATCACTAACATCAACAATATTTCACAACAATAGCATCAAAAATACATATCTATAATATCTCTCAACAAAATATCCTCTTTTTGATCAACACTCATGATTATTTAATAGCAGGACACCTTTTTCTCTTCTATAATACGTCAATGACCTTGCAAGACATTTTGTGAGAACAACATATTGCATAAGAGAATTTCAATAGTGGTCTATTAAATGTGTCATGCCATGTATTCATCACATTCTTGAGATGTAACTCATTTGATGTACTATCTAGAGATAGAAAATCACATTCAACCAATATCTCATGAATTCATGATCATTTGTGAATTTCACTAGTCACTTATTGAATGGGGTTCTCTTCCCTAATTGGCCTATCATCTAAGTTCACAAAAATAAAACCTAATATGAAAATTATTATATGCTTACTCACTAAGTAAGTCACACTAGCTGATAAACCCTTAATCATCCATTCTCCTATGGATTAAAAATTACTTGTCAACTTTATATGGTAGCAGATTATTAAGGGTAGTCTTTCCTATTTGACCTAGAGTTTTAGTATGCAATCAATCATAAATAAAATATCCATGAATTATTCTAACAATAGATCATGAGAATCATAACATTTTATTGATCATATATCTTACAAGATTTTGCAATTATTTGCAAACCTCATTAGGCAATCGATCAATGATATGCTATCACATCTTCCTGAATCTCAATGATTGCCTTCAATAGACCATGCGATAAAATAATACCTTATTGATCTAGTATCTTGTAGATATACAATAATTTGTAAATCTTATAAGGAACTGGATCAATATTGTCCTCATAGCTTCCTGGTTCATTTTGTTAGCATTCTATCAAATAAAAATAAAAATCTAACACAAACTGTTGTTCAAATGGATCTATCAAACTACAAATTTCCATGGACCCAATGCCTTGTGAACCTATAATAACTTGTAAGCTTCACTAGGAACTGGATTTATGTTTCCTTTGTAGCTACTTAATCATCTACAACAACAAGATATCCACAAATCAAGATCTCTTCATCAACCATTTACATAATAAGTCATTGGATCAACAAGATTTTTTCTCCAACTAGTTATTATACAAATGTGTGAATCTCAAAATAATCACTCGTAAATAGTTCTAGATATTCTTTATATGTTTGTACAAAATATCATTCGATAGATGGAGAACTTCCTCCATCTTGACATGTGATAACTAGCTATCATTTCTTCTCAATGAATCTAACAAAACAAAAACATCCATACTGACTAATGGGCCCTTCAAGAACATTGGGATTTGGTAATTAGTACTTCACATACCCATAATCATTTATGAATGCATCAAGCAATCGATTATAATATCCTTGTACCTCCTGATGGCCTATGAACCAGTGTAGATGTTATATTTTTATTATACAAGAAGATCATTTAAACTAAGGTACATGTTATCACATGGACCTCCTAGATAAGGGGATGTCTTTTTCCCATGCTCTGCACATATACATTTCTTTGTACACACACTGGTAAAATGAGAAGGGTTTCTTATTCTCTTGGATTATCCATATGGGAGTGTTATCCTCAGACTAAAATATTTACCATAAAAATTTCTTAAATCCTTAAACACATTAGAAGTGCCAATGAGTATTAATTCCAATTCCTCATGTACATGTAAATGTTTACATATGCATTAGGTAATAAAATTATATACTCTTGTTACCCTCTCTCATGTGTTAAGAAAATCAGAAATTTCAAATCATATTATTGAAATATTTTCTTTCAAACAATGAGGGCAAAATAACAATACAAAATTATTTGCTAAATCACATTGCAAATATTACAAACATTATATCATCCTTTCAAAAGCACTTCAAATATTACATTACCTATCTCTTTCAAAAACATTATCAATAACATCAAAATATTACATAATATTGCAAAATATTTTACAATCATCAAAAACATTACATTACAATCATCATTCCAAAAAAATTTGTAAACATCAAAGCATCTCATGATTGCAAAATATTTTACAATATCAACTATGAAATCACTTCATCACTTTGCAAAACATTTAAAAATACCATGATATCAACCACAAAAGCATTTCATCACTTTCAATTTTTTTTTGCAAATACCATAAAACCAATTACAAAAGCATTTCATCACTTTGCAAAACATTTATGAATATCGCAATATCAACTACAAAATCATTTCATCTCTTTGCAAAACATTTTTGCAAAGACCATGACATCAATTACAAAATCATATCATTACATTTTCTTGCAAAAAAAAAAATTGCAATAATAAAATCATTTCAATCTCCTTACAAAACTATATTAGCTATGCAGTCAGGTGTTTGTATAGAGCATCACTTGAACACTAATAAAAATCAGAACTATCTTAACTACGTAGTCAAGTTATTATAGAGAGAAATAGTTGAACACTGATAAGGATCAAATCTATCTTATCTATGCAGTCAAGTGCTTGTAGAGAGAAACACTTGAACACTGATAAGTATCAAAGATATCTTATCTATGTAGTCAAGTGTTTGTAGAGAGTAGCACTTGAACACTAATAAGAATAAAAACTATCTTATCTACATAGTCAAGTGTTTGTAGAGAGCAGCACTTGAACACTGATAAGAATCAAAACTATCTTATCTATGTAGTTGAACACTGATAAGAATCAAAACTATCTTATCTATGTAGTCAAGTGCTTATAGAGAGCAACACTTGAACACTGATAAAATTCAAAAGTATCTTATATATGCAATCAAGTATCTTCAAAGAGAAGAACTTGAACATTGATAAGAATCAAAACTATCTTCTCTATACAGTCAAGTGCTCATAGAGAACAACACTTGAACAATGATAAGAATCAAAACTATCTTATTTATGTAATCAAGTACTTATAGAGAGCAACACTTGAACATGTATATGAATCAAACTATATTATCTATGTAGTCCAATGTTTGTAGAGAACAGCACTTGAACATTTATAAGAATCAAACTATCTTATCTACATAGTCAAGTATTTGTAGAGTAGCACTTGAACATTGATAAGAATCAAACTACCTTATCTACGCAATCAAGTATTTGTAGAGAGAAACACTTGAACACTGATAAAAATCAAACTATATTATCTATGCAATCGAGTTCTTGTAAAGAGCAACACTTGATCATTGATAAGAATGAAACACATACCTCATCTACGTAGTTAAATGCTTGCAAAGAGCAACACTTAAACATTGATGAGAAGAAAGCAAGTACCTCATCTACGCAGTGAAGTGCTTGTATAGAGCAACACTTGAACACTATTGAGAATAAACATACATATATCATGTGCATATTATAGGTACCTCATATACCCAGTCAAGTGCTTGCAAAAATTAACACTTGAACACTGATGAGAAGAAAATAGGTATCTCATCTACATAGTTAAGTGCTTGTAAAAAGCAACACTTAAACATTGATGAGAAGAAAAATATATATATCATGCACATATTATAGGTACCTCATCTACATAGTTAAGTGTTTGTAAAGAGCAACACTTAAACACTGATGATAAGAAAATACATATTTATACCATATACATATGACAGGTACCTCATCATGTCCTAAATGCTTGTATTTTACATGGCTCTATAGGTCACCATTTAGACATTATGAGATGATGTTTCCTATTACAAAAATTCACAAGGGATAGAGTGTCCCAAAACACATGAGCATTCTCCTATATCAGGTCCTAAGACCATCGCTCATAGCATACATCTAAATCATACAAATACATCTCTCAAATAGGGTAAACATTTATGAGAAGAAAGCATGTACCTCATCTAAATAGTTAAGTGCTTGTAAAAAGCAACACTTGAACACTAATGATAAGAAAGCAAGTACCTCATCTACATAGTTAAGTTCTTTTAAAAATCAAAACTTGAACAATTATGAGAAGAAAGTAGGTACCTCATCTACATAGTTAAGTGCTTGCAAAGAACAACACTTAAACATTGATGAGAAGAAAAACATATATATATACATATATATACATACATACATATATATATATATATATATATATATATATATATATATATATATATATATATATATATATATCATGTACATATTATAGGTACCTCATCTATGTAGTTAAGTATTTGCAAAGAGCAACACTTAAACACTGATGAGAAGAAAAACATATACATATACCATGTACATATGATAGGTACCTCATCATGTCCTAAATGCTTGTATTTTACATGGATCTATAGGTAACCATTTAGACATGATGAGATGTATTTCCTCTTACAAAAACACACAAATACATGAGTTTTCTCCTATATCATGTCTTGATTCCATCGCTTATAGCATACATCTGAATCATACATATACATCTCTCAAATAAGGTAAATATTGATGAGATGAAAGCAAGTACCTCATCTACGTAGTTAAGTTCTTGCAAAGATCAATACTTAAAAATTGATGAGAATAAATTAGGTATCTCATCTACATCATTAAGTGCTTACAAAGAGCAACACTTAAAAATTGATAAGAAGAAAAATAGATATATATATATATATATATATCATGTACATTTTATAGGTACCTCATCTACATAGTTAAGTGTTTTAAAAGAGCAACACTTAAACACTGATGAGAAGAAAAATGTATATTTATACCATGTACATATGATAGGTACGTCATCATGTCCTAAATGCTTTTCTTTTACATGTCTCCGCAGGTCATTATTTAGACATGATGAGATGATGTTTCCTCTTACAAAAATACACAAGGGATAGAGTGTCCCAAAACACATGAGCATTCTCCTATATCAGGTCTTGATTCCATTGCTCATATAGATACATCTCTCAAATATATTAACTACCATCCTTTAGCATTTGATCAACATCATGGTTCCACAAAACCATCAATAAATCAAAGAGTACAATAACTTAGCCAAACACATCATATAATCTCAACGTATTAATACATTAAAACAATATACACATTTTTACAACACACAGTCAAACCATAAAAGTCAAAAATTCACCTTCAAACTAAAGTATCATCATATATATAATACCTCATATCATACATATCACTATATAAGGTGTATCACAAAGAAAAATCAAATGATGCACTCAAATCATGAAAGGAGGGTATACCACATCCCAAAAATTGGTACACTCACTCTAGAATATGCCTAATCCTATATAATTGGTAGAACCAACATCTCCCCCATTGCCTCCTAGTGGATAAGGATGGGGTGAATGAAATATAATAGATCTCTAGGAGGTGTCACTCATTGAAGCGACCCTCGATCGTGATCTCAAAGGTTACGGTGCCCGTTGCTATAGGGACCTCTACAAAGTATAGTTGCTAGTAATACATGGTCTACCCCCACTCTCTCTCATATCAAACCTCTACATGTGGTAGCCTCAGAAAAACATTGGTTAACTCCATCCTCTAAGCCTATAGCTCCAACGTTCATGACTATAACTCTACCCTCATAGCCGATAGATCTTTCCTCAAATCCTACAACTCCTGCTGTAATGATCCCATGCTCATAGCAACTACTATAGCATCTAATCCCTACCTAACCTATGATCTATTCTTATCCCTCTCTCCCCTCATATACTCTAACTTAGATCATATACCAACAATGATCATCTAATCCAAATAATGCTCCTCCACCACTCAAGCCAAAGTCAATTGGAGCCCAAAAATAGTATCCCTGCTTATGGCTCTCATCTGCTTCATATTAGACCTTAGGCTAACAATGACTACCAGGTACTTATCATGCTCCTTCCCAACTCAATCTAGAGTTGACCGGAGCCTAGATATAGTATCCTCACTACTAGCCTTCATCTAAGCCATATCATCCCAGACCTTGGTCATCTTCTCCATCCACATAACCTTAGAGGCTACTAACTACCTCCTCACCCCTTCCAAAATATTATGGAGAGCCCCTAGCCTTATTTTTGAAGCCTCATATATGGTATTATTAGGACCTACCTCCCCACAAAATTCTAGCACAATCCCACCAAATTTTGGTCCCACTTCACCAAAATTTAGCCCTTCTCCACCTAAACTCGACTCTGCTCCACCAAGTGGGACACATAAAAGTGGGATCATGATCAATGGAGGTATATCCAAGGGAGAAATGTATGATCCCTTGGACCTCTATCTAGTTGTAATTTTCTACCATCTCTCTTTCATAGTGTCACGTAGCCCCTATTAAGGCATTAAGCATGTCTTGAAAGGGCTATCTCGGGTCCCTCGATGTTGGGTCCACTATCAATCGATGAGGTCTAAATCCCTTGTACTAGTTGGTATACTCTATTGTCATCCCCACATAATTTCTCATAGGATTTATTACTATAGGATCATCTACATTAGTCTCCATATAGGTGTTGGGATCCATAGGATCCCATCATGTCTTATGACATACTCGTCATATCCATACCTTACCAACTATTGGTATCCCCTGCACACCTATAAACTATTGGTATCTCAGGGTAGATACCCGTTATAACTATTATAGTTTGGTGGATGGCTATGTTCTCCCATTTCTATACCTATACCAAAGTGCAACATGTCAAGCTCTTGCCCTACATATATACCACCTGATACAAGGTGTGGTATAGTCTCACCAAAATAGTAGGATCCCATGAATATATGGTTTGGTTATCCCTCAATCCTATGATAATATCTCCCCATATCCATGATATAAATTACCTTATAATATTGCTCATTATCATCCCTAACATAAAAAATGATATAAATATGGTCAATCGATCAATGTGTTCTCCCACATAAGCATTATTAATAAGCAATCCATCCTTCATCCCATCGAAGTTATCCCTCTTTGAGAAGGATAGCTTCCTAAGATCTATGTTTGTCCCTATATGAATAGGAATGCCCCAAATAGGTACTTTGCAAATATTCCATACATCCTCTAATGTAACCATCATCTCACCCATCAATAGCCTAAAGGTATTGGAAGACAGGTACCATCTCTCTATAAGGGTTTTTAGCAAGGGATGGTCAAACTCTATCTTGGGAATATACGCCGCATAGTATATCCCTATCACTATCAATACTCCCACATCCTCTCCCCTTTGCTCACTCACCAAAATGCTCTCCAAGAACTTAGGGTTGCGCTCCTAGATCACCAAGACCTTTATCGCCTGCCAAAACCACATCAAAAACTCAATAAAAAATACTATCAAATCATCTCAAAACTTTATAAAATATTTATCATGTAGTAAAATGATCTTCTTAAGATATCAAGGCATGCAAAATAAGGCATATATACATGATGATACAAAAGCAATCAAAACAAGCAAAACCACAATCAACTCTTCAAATCAATAAAGCAATGCAACATCAATACATCACAAGGTCAAAATTGAGTATCACTGCTTAATTTTTGATGCAATTTCATAGACATCACACCAAAATTAGGGTAAAATGTAGACACCCAATTTTGACAGACTAGGAAAAACTTCATAAAACTCATCACAAACATCACAAAACTTCTCAAAACTAATTGTAAACATTAAAAAAAATTAATCTGGCCATTCCCCATAATTTTGGAACTCAAAATTGACCTTTACCAAATTCATCATTCTGACCAAATTTGTTAGTGGTGAATTTAGCAATATGAGTGGTGAAATTAGCAAAACTACAAAAAAAATTGACAATCAAAATCAACCTTGACCAAATTTACCACTACTACCAAATTCAGCAGTGGTGAATTTGGCTAGTGGAAAATTTGGAAAAAACTAAAATTTCAAGATTTAAAAGGTCAATTTGGCCTCCTAACCAAATCCACCATTCAATTCATTAAATTCATCAATGGTGAATTTGGTTGATAGTGGTAAATTTGGCCAAACGACTTAGAATATTTTGGCACAAACCAAGAGCTTGTGGATTGCCCTCCTCTATCCTCTACCATTGATCCCACACACCCTAGAAATGCACCAGATGCATAATTTTCAATTTAATATTATCCATTTTCCTCCTAATTCCCCTCCCAAATCCTATTTAAGGATCCTCTTGGGTAGGCATTTGGCATGGGTTTTTACTGTAGCTACACTCTACTAATATTTTTATCACCTTCCTTCTAAGCTTTTCTTCCATAGCATTCTCCATTTTCAAGCATTTCCCAATATTTTGAGGCATTCTACAAGCATTTTGGAGGCAAGCCAAGCAAGGCAAGGAGGACATGGGACAAGGAGTCTATCTTGGAGGTAAGGAAGAAAAATCTCCTAGCATATTCCTTTTCTCCTTTAAGCTTTTTTTCACTGCATTTTGTCCTCTAGGTTTTAGCCTTGCTAACTTGTGCTTTCCTTTTGAATTTTTTCATGTTTTATGCCTCTAAATCCTTCTTTATAGGGTTCTAGTATTTTTTGGAAGCCATCTAACATTATATTTGCAGCCTAATCCTCAAGAATATTACTTCCATTTGATCTCTAACATCTATTTTGCATATCCGTCTTGGATTACATGCATATATCATCCTTATTTTGATCATAACTCTATTTTTGCAGGGTTTATTATATTTTCTCTTCACATATTGCATCACATTATTTTTTACCTCTATCTTTATAGTCATCCTAGTTATATTTTTAGAATACTAACATCCACTACTCTTTTCTATGATCATCTAATTTCATGCTCCTTTCACTTGCAAGCATATATTTAGCATAACTTTCATTTTATCAAGATTTCTTTCATGTATTGTGAGTAGTTTTATATTACATATATAAATCACTCCCTTTCTTCCATCCCTCATGGCAAGGTGTGGAGGATACAAGGCTTTCATTTCCTTGTATCTCACATTTTATACTTAGCTTCAAGCACCCCCCATTATAATTCCCCTTCCTTTCTTATTTACTACTGTAAATTTTATAAGTTTTGGGGCATTTTCACATATCATAGCACTTTCATTAAATTCTCACTATCTAATGCAAATTTGTTTCATTATAAGTTATATTGGTCATTCTACATTGGTCCTAGAACCATTTCACACACTTTTCACTCCTCTACACCCTTTTTTTAATTGCATTTTTTATCACTTTGCTTTCTTATTCATTGTTGTAGATTACATATTTTGGGCAGGAGTTATATACCTTAACAATTTCATTACTTTTCACTACATAAATGCTAATTTTATTTCAAGGGAGGTTGAATTAGTTATTTCAAATCATTCCTAACTTAATTGTATATATTCCTCTCCCTTTTACATCCTTGTTTAATCAAATTTTTAGTCATCTTTGGAATTTTTATTCTCTTTACATGTATTTTTAAATTAGTCATTAAATTGCTTAATTTAGTGGTTTAGATCTATGATTTTCTCAGTTACAGATGTACCAAACATTGTTAGGATCATCCCATTTCAATATTAGCCCAAAACCCCACTAAAATCCACTCAAAACATACCCAAAAACCTTCAAAATTTTGTGTTTAGACCAAATTCACCACCTTGCATAGTCAATGGTGACTTTGGCAACCAGAAAACACTCAAAACCACATTTTCCACTAACCAAATTTTCTAGTGGTGAATTTGGTAAAAAGCAATGGTGAATTTGGAAAAAGGCTAAAAATCCATTCTAGGAGGAAAGCATACTCAATTTTTTTATTAAAAAGGGGTTTGTTCAACTATTTAGACAATTTTCCTATCCTATCAAGCCTCAAATAGACACATCAAAGTATAAATCCTAATTTTTTTAGTATTTTTGTGAAGATACCAAATTCACCACCCCTGTGATGAATTTGATAGTAGTGGCAAATTTAGTAGTTTTAGTGGTAAATTTGGCAACAAACTTCTAAATGATGTTATTCTACCACGCGACACTTCCTTACCCCTACATTTGTATTTATCTATGTTTTCCTTATGTTTTCTACTATTTTGTGCCTTAAAATCACATTTAATTTGGGAAAATTAAGGAACATTATCTATAAACCCTAATATTTTACAATACACTTTATTTGCTCTACAAAAACTCTCATTTCTTTACAAAACATCTCTAAACCAGTCAATCAAGGAACCCTAGACTTAATATTAGCTTATTGATCATTTTTAAGTACTTAGGCAAAGAATTGAAAATCATTTAGTTGCATTTAGGATAACTTTTCTTCTTGCATCTTCCCTTGTTTTACCTTAAAATATCAAAATATCCTAGTTAACTCATACAAACTTGAAAAACATATAGGATATCTCTTATATTCTTGTATTTGTGTTACAAAAGCCTTAGCATTGCATTTAAATTATCATTAACAATTTAGGTTTAATAAACCATTAAGACTCAAAAAATATTCAAGATAGATAGTGATCCAAAACCTTAGGTGTTTTCTTTGAATAAACCCATAAAACACTGATCAAAAAAGCATAACATCAACTTCTACAAGGCATAAGAAAAGAGCATTGAGTATGAGTCTAGTTATATTGAGGATATGCATATTATTGGGGTTTCCTTTGGAAATAGACTCTCAAGTGGGGAAGTAGAGATTCCAGTGGATCTCCCATGTGAACACTTGACATTGAGTTAGACTTTAAAAGTAAAAGAACATGATTTACCCTACATCTACAATGATCAATTGACCCAAATATTTGAACATCATTTTAATTACCCTAAACCCTACATAAAAACTAACATTAATCCATCCTAAACCATAGGTAAATCTACCCCATCCAACCCACACCCCACTCACACCCCTCTATGCACTTTTCTAAGCACCTACCCACCCCTCTTCCCATAAACACCTAATCTCCCTGCAAGGTATTTAAAGGATTTTAATCGCAAAAGTATTCTCACTCTTCCCTAACCCTTAGGTGGTATGGCACACCCATGTCCACTTAATAAACTTAGGTGGGAAGGTCTTATCCATCACTGTAACAACCCAAATTGTTACTACTCATCCACTTCAAAAAAAAAAAATTCATATATTTATCCTCCAAGGATTAGGGGACATAATCATGTTCTAAGACAGAGTTATTCCAAGTGGATTGTAAGTAAACAAGGCAAAAATTATCAAGAGCTATTAATACTTGGTCAGAGTCACTCTTGAGTAGAAGTTACCATCTTCTACAAACCTTCATACCACACCGATGATACAAAAACATACCTTGAATATAGAGAACCACCCCAATGGTTAACCATCATAGATGAAGTAACCACACCAATGGTTAATCATAAATCTTAGCTCCTACCCTCATATCCATGATGGGTCCACTAAGATAAAATAATCACTACATGTGATCAAACTTACACAAGCCTTGGAATAATCATCTTAAGCATGATTATATTCCCTTATCCCTCATAAGATTTTTTGATCATATTTTTTTTATTTGAGGCATCCCTTTGGTTA
Source organism: Wollemia nobilis (assembly GCA_028583015.1). Taxonomy (NCBI): domain Eukaryota; kingdom Viridiplantae; phylum Streptophyta; class Pinopsida; order Araucariales; family Araucariaceae; genus Wollemia; species Wollemia nobilis. Next base: position 2,087,621 of record JAQPPZ010001031.1, on the reverse strand, counting down.
TAGATCTGACTTATTGAATCTTATTACCATAAGGTATTTTAATCACCATCATGGGATCACCTAATCCACGTCTATATTCGAGCACCAACTCAGAATGTATGGCTTTGCTTGACCTACAACTCAAGCATAAATTACAATCTAGGGCTTCAACCCCTTTGACTTCCTACTCAGATCATACCAATTGGTTATCAATATTTCCTTTTATTACTATGGTGTTTTTGGTTAAATAATCCAAAAGTATTTATGAAGTGATTTGCACAACATACTTATGTTCTCTTTAATTTTTAACCATGTACAACCTTTAAAGTATAGAACCCATTATATTGTACTCCTAATAAACAATGTCTCATTGAATGGTAAATAACATATAATGACTATTAAGTAAAGCAACAATCCATTGCATCATACTCTCTAAATCTGAACTCTATGTTACAATAAATTAACTTTTAATTGGAAAGTAAATAACAATTAATAAGCATTATCACATTCATCTAAAAGTCTATTTTATCTATCTTTGCATGCTCATTACATCATAAGAAAATAACATCTTAAATACCATCTCAAATATTCTAATTACAACATTCATAATTCATTTTATCCATAGCATATTAGAAATTATATGCAACATTCATATGAGTAATAAATCAAACCAAAAATTTGAATGACGCAATGTTTATACTGGGAACCCTCACGAGGAATAAAACCAGCCTCTAAAATGTCTTTTTCTCACATTTCGTAAAATTAGAGTGTCATCATTACAATATAGAAAGGCATCTCATGGATCATTTCCTAAATTATTTATATATTTACAAGGGATCTATTTGTATCTTAACAAATCAAGATGCAATTAAGGAAACACCAATTCCATTTCTCTAAGACATCTGCATTTTACCTAGGAATCTCCCAAATTCATAGGTCTTCATGTTTATGAATGATCATCGGAACCATATTAAGGAGAAATATTCTTTGATTATCAAAGAGGGAACCCCATAAATTCCCTCGAGAATGAATTCCAAATCCATTCTCCAAGATTGATACACAATCAATCCTTTATTCAATGAATTAAAGTCCCATACCTTTATTTTATGAAAAATAATTTTTCCCTTTTATTAAATAGTTTAGAACTAATTTCCTCTTGTGTTAACTACTTATAACATAATTATTTATTATTTTGAACAAACCATGTCTATAGCCCTAATTACCCTTATTTTCCATAATGCACAAGGGTTAAACACTTTTTAATATTTTCAAAAGGTCTAGTTACTATAATCACTTCTTATTTAAGGTTAACCCTTCTTTACTTATATACCTTAAAATCATCTTTGGATTTTATGGTCCTGTATTCTAGTTTTTATAATGCAAGGATCATGAGCCTTATAATATCATAGTGTATGCCCACACAATTATTTAAAGGGTATTTTATAATTATAAACCTCTGACCTTCTGCATAAGCCAAAGCGGTCATTCGATTCACCCATGAGGATAAAATATTAATCATATCTCGATCATCCATCGGTTTCCAAGTGGTGATAAGTTATCGGGTGCAAGAGAGTGTAGGTCAAAGTCAAATGTTAAGGTGATGTAACATATGGTTTTAAAATTCTATGATTTCTATGCAAATTGTTGTGGTTAGCGCATGGGAAAACCACAAGGGTGGTCTATGACCACCTTGAGTAGTCGACAAGAAAGTAGTATGTTTTCCTTTATAAGCTACTCGAGTACCCATCACACATTGTGGGTGGGATATATGTGAGGAGGTCCTAGGTTGGGCCTCTCTCATTGGGGCTCACCTAAGTGGTGATGCTCGCAACCCTGATAGTGCATGCCTCAATGACAACCATAGGATAAATAAAATATTTAAACATGAGATTTATAAAATAATACACCTAATATTTTTATTCCACATAGATTTATTGTTGTTATAGACGTGATCATAGATGGACAACACACAAGATCAACGCAAACAAAATTAGTAACATCACGAAATCTTAAAGAATTTATTAGAATTACATCACCCTTATTTACAATCTTCAGGGTAGATTTAGGTGTAAAATGCTTACAATAGGCACTCAAGATCAATTGATATTCTTTACTCTCTTGGTAAGACTACAGGTTCACTATGTTGTCAAGGTTTTTGATGAGATGGAATACTCTATTTACCTAGCTTTTGCCCTATACCGACATGAAGGTTAAGTTGATCATGTAAGGTTAAGCAGTAGAGCTCTCTGAAGTACAACAAATGAGATTCATGCAAAAATGTGATAGGTAGACCAATAAGCCTATGGACTTACACTGAGACCTATGGCTCTTCAAATTTACCATTTTTATCATATAATTCAGTAGCATCGATGTCACAAATATTAATAGCTATCCAGAAGTCCATCGAGGTGTCTATGAACACTTAATTCAGGGTTTAATATTCCAAGTAGAGCATCATCTATAAATAAATTCCAATGCATGCGATAAGTAATGATGTCAGCAATGTATGAAATTGCATCATAAAATGATCAAAAACATGAAATTGATACAATCAACATAGCTTACCACTGGTGAGTTAGGGTTTTCAGACCAAATGCACCAAATTCTCATCATACATTATGTCCCATATTCATAGTGCTATGGATAAAGAATCATTATAACAATGCTTACACATTAGTAAGGGGTTAACCACTAAATGGTGGTGATTGGGGTTCTAGGGTAGTGAGGCAGAGTGGTCTATACTGGTGGAGGTGTTCAACTAGTGCTTAGTAGGGTTTTTGAAAGGTTTAGTTGGGTTTTCCCCAACTTGTGGCAACTCTATAGATTAAAAATTTTTATTGATGATAATACCACCTAGTGGGAAGCTTAATAATGAGGTTAATAGTGTATGATATGAAAAACAAACCTAAAATCATGACATTCAATTTAAGCTTATAAATTTATCAAAGTTTGTAGTCTCGATTTCAGTGTTACCTAGACTAAATAAAGCATGTTCAAAATGGTTTCAGCCAATCACTGTTTTACAGTATTTACAAAAAAATTCTAAGCTAAGGAACATTAAGAGATAAACTATCATTTTGTTCTTCAATAAAGCATTAATATGCAAAACTACAAAAGGTATTTCCCAACTGGACTCATGTAAAGTCTTGAATATCCTTGCCTACATGTCCTCCTTAAGCCTTTTTCTAACGAACCCATTCGTTACTCTTTATTATCCACATTTTTTTTTTTTACATTTATAAATATTCATTTTCATATGGCAAAAGATCTAATTATGCCTTAGGACAAACATATTCCATGTGGATTATAACTTTCAAGGCAAGTAGCTTCGGGAGCTATAGAGACTTGATTAGAGTCTCTTAAGGTAGAAGTGATCAACTTCTACGAAACCCTCATACCCCACTTGGTATGAGTACGTTGGCCAAACATTAGGTTTCATCCTCATAAAAGGATGAAATCACCAAATGGTCCACCCAGACCAGGTGAATGCCTTGAATATGGATAACCACACCCATGGTAAACCATCATAGATGAAATAACCACACCAATGGTTATTCATAAATCTTAGCTTCGATCCAATCCATCTAGAAGGTAGTTCTAGGATCACTATATCACTATTGTGATAAGAATCCTTGGAATGTCCTCAAATTTATGAATACCTATCTTAAATGCTATTCACGCATGTTGGTACACCCTTTTGTTTAGGCAACCTTCTTGTTACCCACATTACAAATGGACATTACTTGTCCCTTACAGGTGTTTTCCTCCACATGTAACCTTAATCCTTTAGTGTAGAGTGTAGGGTCTATCTTGGTTTGTAAATCAAGGTCATTTTTCCATCTTGAGAGCTTTATTCCACAATAAGATCTTAACTAAATTATCTTGAGTTCATTTAGTCCATGAAGAAAGATTCATGACATCTTATTCATGGGTTTAAAATACTATAATAGACTTCTTATTAAACAAGGTTTGTGTGTTATTTAGGAATAAGTACATAATGCACAACTCCAATAATCCCCTTAAGATTTGGTTTCTATAGCATGAATATGAACGGTGTTGCATATGGAAAGGTGCATCATTCATAAACAAGTATCCCACATTAGTAAGTTAGACAAATGTCTTTGATTTATTAACACATTTATGTAAACATTCATACTTCACAGGAGATTATTATTTGTACAACTCTACCTACTAAACTCATTCATCATTACCCAATTAATTTCATAAATAAATGATACCATTGATTTGCAATAAATTGTCAACATAATAGAAATTAAGCATTCATTTCTAGCATTCAAACATATTTAATCTACTGGAATTTTAGCATACACTACAATGCATAAAGTTAAACATTTCATCTAACTTATATCATTTTTATTTTGAAAGCAAGTGTAACATCTACAAAATATAGTAAAACAAACCATAAAATTATGACACAAAGATTTATCCTAGGAAACCCTTTCGGGAAAAACCCAACCTCCAAAATATTAACTACATTTTCATAAAATTAAATGGTGAATCTTACAATAATATCAGGGCATCTACAAGCTCCTCTTCTCAAATATAGAACAAGGAATACAATGGTATCTTTTGATCTTTTGATGTAATTACGGAATCACCAAATTCCTTTTTCTAAGACATCAATGTAAAATTCACAATACCATTGCAGAATCCTCTAATTTCTTTAGGTTCCTTTTTATAATTCATTTAATATCTTACATTGTTTATGAAAGTCATTGGAATTATATTTTGGAGATATCGTATTTCGAGGAAACCCTATAAATTCCCTCAAGAATGAATTCCAAATTCATTCTTCATAATTGACACAAAGTCTATGAATTAAATTCCCATACCTTTAATTCATGATAACCATTCTTTTCCTAAATTAATAATCAAATATTGTTTTGCATTAAAACAACTCATGGTAATTTCTTACTTCCTACTATTAAGTTTTACATCAAAAATATAAGTATTCATTCCCAAATTCAACTAATAGATTTACTCTTTACTATTTCCTTATTGTAGTGTCTACGAGAATTCCCTTAAAGACTAGATATTTACAAAGGAGGCATATTGGATAACTATATCTACTCATGTCACTTATTTTCTAAACACTTTTAAGTGTTTACCATCATCATATATGTTTACATTACAAATCCTTTAGACCGTATTGTTTAAAATAAACACTTATAGAAAATTTCTAAGGTAATCAAGCCATTGAATAAACTATTACATAAACCATCTAATCCTTAGTTTTCTAACTACTTAACAAGATTTCCTGATGAAGTTAGGTTCTATAACATCCATACTAAATACATTATCCCTAAATGGTTTCAAATACTTTCAACCTCAACTTGTCTATGCGTAGAGGAAACCTCTAAATCATAATTATCTCTATTTCATCACTTAATGACTTTTAATTCAAATCACACTATAGGTTGCTTTCTATTTATTCTTAGCATATAATAACATTTGATGTCATCAATAAAACTACAATAATTATCCAATAGTTATTGAATATTCCCAATGTAGTATATATTTTTTTATATATACCTCAAGAGGTTATGATGGTTTCACTACCTTCGAGAGATATTGGCAGAATTAAATTCAAACTTCTTTTATAAAATTTGATAGGCTTCAAAACCATGAAGTGGTGATCTTTACTAAATATATCTTAATACCCTCCATAGGCAGTCGACATACTCAAATGGCAACCCGATAGGGTTAATCCAATAATGGTTAAGTATATAACCTAAGGTCCACCTATAATGTACTATACATGTGGGTCCCTCACTATCAACCTATTGAAACGTTGCATGTATGCCACACTTTAGCTTACGATTGGAGGAAAGAATAAGGTTATATATATATTCAGAGATAAGTTTTCTTTTAATAATTCATGCTTCAGAGGTTGAATAACCTCTCCATATTATCACCAGTACAGAGTATAGACCATGTGAACCATAAACAGGTAAAATATATGTGTTTAATGCTCTCACTATCTGCTATGATGTACAACACAGGTATCACTTAAGCCTACAAACACATCATCTTACTACCGATGTCATCCCCTTGATGATAACTAGATAGGGCATTTGTCAGAACTTGCTATAGGGTTATCAATAGGGTTTAACCTACTTTGGCATTTTCCAAATTCCAATGGTCTATGGTATTTATTAAAGGATTACAGTGATGGTAGATGGGATTCATTGTAAAATTGAATGATATCCCCAAATAGGATTCAATGTTTCTGGTACCAAATGCTCTGTATCGTTGTAACAGGATTGGAAATTCGTGGCCTTATAAAGTTTGGTAATAAAACCTCATATCCATACATGTAGTTCCATCAGTGGGTATGGGGGGTTCCAATAAGCGTTATGATTTGGTTTGTCATGAAACAGTGTCACCATTTTAAATCAACATTTTTAAAGCTATTGGTTGTGTTTGGGAATAGAGGAACTACATACACAGTCTAGGTGGAGGAAGATCTAACCTATCATATTTCCCCATAGAAAGGGTTTTTAAATACAGTTTAATACCCTCATCAGTAGGATTCAACAATTAGAGTTATACCCATAGCTAGCTACTACACATCCAACATCCAAACAATGTCTATGATATGCATGTAGTCTATCCATGACACTCCCTTATTTGTATTAGGTTTTTAATTGTTACAATCAAAGGGAACTCAGATGCAGTCACAAGCAATTATGAGATGACATACTTCTCTATCTGAATACCCTCACATTTGGTGATTCACCAAAACTTCACAGTTACACATGGTATAGAGATAGAGGTTAAGCATTCAAAGTTCTTAATGAAAATAAGCCTCAAATTGTTCCAAGCATGGGAATAATTCTCTCAACATATTTCAAAAATCAAAGGTTCTCGAATGCGCAAGAAAATATTTCATGTGATAGATCGGAGACTAGGTCGAACATGGTTTTTCCTTAGTGGAGGAATGCTTAAGTATTGAAAGTTTATGGATCTACCACTGTGTCTTGAATCACCTTATTCCAAATAGAGTATTGTCAATGTTTAAAATTAGGCACCAGTCTACAGATTCTAGTGGTGATTTAACAATAGAAAATATGTTGTCCTTCATTTTAGTCCAAATAGCTAATTACCATCAATATATATTAAAATTACCTTAAGACTAACCCATCAATACTATAATCCATCCGTGCGTCCCTCATGTAGATGTATAAGGACCAAATGAAAAGTTTTTAGTAATATTATATCTCAACTAATATGAATGCGCAAGTATAAATAATATAGAGTTCCAATGAGTCTAGTATAAATCAAGAGCATGGGGATGTCTTTAATGATAAGGGTCCACCAGAGATAGGAATCCTCCATATTGAATTGAGTTCTTTAATTTAACACAACCATAGAATATAATGGACATAATGACGAAAAGAGATCAAACCCGATTCTTCCGACTTCACTTCCCTTTGGGGCTTGCCTATAAGAGTACCTCCTTAATCGTACTTCTTTGCTTACTCCTTCGAATCCTCTGAGATTTCTCTTTACTATAATTTAGGATTTCTTTCAAGCCTTCAGGTTTCTGATCCACCCAAGATGGAGAGTATACTCCATAGGTCCATTAAGACCTTCCTCCTTTGCTCATTCCTTCCTTACTATAGCAAGAAACCCTTTTAGGTCTTCTAGTTTTTGATCCACCCAAGGGATGGAGAGCATACTCCCTAGACCATCAGGATTTTCTAGATATTAGATAGCCATTTACTCCCAAGATGACCTCTATTTATAGGAAATTTTCTACTCATGGGCCAAATAGTGGCCACATTATAATAATATTAAAAAGATGCCTAGGACCATTATGACTTCATCATGTCCTTCAAGTGTTCTCTAGGGATGAGGTGAGTGACAAAAATCATACTATTGAGGCAAATGATAGTTACAAGGTTAGAACTATTTTTTATAAGCTATGAGATCCCTCTTATAATCCCACCAATATAGGGTAGCCACATGAGTACTTCCTAAGATATAGGATGAACCATAAGTTATTTAAAAATTTCTTAGTCCTTTTTGGGTCCCATCCACATAGGGTCCACTAAATCTTCACATAATTTATTGTATGGTTATAATTTTGTAAAATATAATTTCTCAATTTTATTTTTCACAAAATCTCATAATTAATTATCTTCTCTAAAAGATAATTAATATTTTTCTATCTTCCCTAAAATTCCTTTATTGGATTTTTTTTAGGATTCTTTAGGGTCATGCCCCTTATATTAGGCATTAATTTATCCCCCAAGATCAATTAATATTATTTAAATAAGGTAGGAGGGTAACGGGTCATGACATACACCCCCCTTAGATTAAACACAATCCTCTGTGTTTGAACATATATCTTACAAAAACATATTTTTCTAGAAAAATCTAGCATTTATTCTATTGTTTTACAATCAGATCTGCTTTCATCCAACACTTCAATATTAATAGCCAGATCTATATTCCATCCAAGCGAGTACCTGGACCTACAAAAATACAAAATATCAGTAGTACCATGTTCTTGTAAACAATATAACATCCATCTTGCATATCAACAAGTATTGAAAGCATCATCAATACACAATACAACTACAATTTTAACTCATTTCAAATTGCACCAACAATTGATCTAGATAACTGTAGTATTAGAATTTTGCAAAATGATGTTACAAGGATATCATGAAATTATGCATTTGTACCTTACTAGACATAAAAAGTCTTGTTAGTTTTATCAAAAATCCCACCAAGGAGTATCACAATATAATTTGGTTAACCTTTGGCATGAATTAACCTGATAAAATGTTAACAAGGATACAACATAATTTTAGAACCTCAATTCAGAATATTTACATTTATCCTAATATGCATTTTAATTCTAGAGAATCCACCCATATGTATCCTGATTTATATCATCATGGATAAGTCCCATACCTTCTCCAAGAATGGACACCAATACATTCTTCAAATTCATCTAGTGTTCTTCTATAAGTTTGCTTTAAATACATAAGCTCTTCGCAATATTTCATTTTTATACCAACAATATATATATATATATATATATATATATATATATATATATATATATATATATATATATATATATATATATATATATATATATATTTTCAAATTATTTTTGCTTGCAATTGGCCAAACTTATTGGCATACATATAATTTATAGGTTAGTGGTTTTGGGTCTTAATGTGGTTCTTCCTCGAATCTTTCACCTGTTAGTTCCATAACTATATTACCAGCTTGAGAGTCTATTGGAGAAACTACTTGAGGAGTGGCTTGACCAGTTGCCTGAGTTGTATTCTCCTGTTCATGTTGCCTCGTAGCCACTGGTTGTACTAGAAGAAGTAAACCATGGTTTATAAGTGCATCCATACAAGAATTCAAGAATGCAGTTCGATATATATCTCTTTTGTCATGTAATTGTGCATTCTCTGCTTGCAAGACTGTCCCGACTGTATCTCTCCAGTAGTGTATTTGTGTTAACTCCAGTTAAAGCCTTTCTCGCTCTGAGATGGTGGCTTCTCTATCAATCTCCAACTTAAACCATTTTTGTACCCATTTATATACTGACTTCAACTGTTGAATTTCTATTAGTTGAATTTATTTCTTCAGCGCATCCATCTCATGTTGCACTTCCCTCACAGGTTCCTCTTTTCTTAGGCTGGAGGCTCCAACTCCTGTATCCAACCATTGGTGCACACATATTTTAGAAGGTTCTTTCTCATTTCTCTTCCTAGATGAGTGTCCCACTTCTACAACTTTAGCTATGTCTCTACAATTGCTTTCCTCAATGGAATCTTCCTCTTGGTGTGGTCGCTGAGCGGTCCACCAAATGTCATAGTCAGAGGTCGTGCCTATATCATCCTCCTTAGGTTTCCATATAGCTTAATTAAAATCTAAAGCTAGTGGTTCTATTGGTGGAGATATCATGGTTGTTTTCCCCTTCCTCATGTAAACCATAGATGGGTCCGGTATTTGTTGTGTAATACCGAATTGTCGTAATACCCGAGTATATTGAAAATACTCGTATTGCATATTGGTATGTCCAATAAACCATCTTACTCATCTCACCTGAGTGAGTTGAACACCATCTCATGACCAAATTGGACCCAATCTCCAGGGTCTCCAAATAACATGGGATTGCAGATTCTCCCAAATAGAGCGAAATCGCTCTTTATTTCCTTCAATTGGTTTACGGTTAGACCATTCCTTTTTTCATTTCCATCTTAATGCATAGGGCATATCTGACCCCATAAATTAGTGTGCATCATAAGGTAGTCCTTGGGGTCTAGCCACCATTATGTGCTCCCATGCCCAAACTTGTAGCAAAGTGCTGCATTTTAACACGATTTTCATCATTGTTCTTAAATTGAACAAATCTCTTTAGTTTTGGGCCAATAATGTTGGTGCCCATGCATATATTATTGACTCTTCCACTATATCCTGCATGATTCCCAATAAATTCTAAGAAAAAATATGAACTTCTTGATTTGGGTAGAATGACACCCGATACAAGTTCCATTATAACCACATTCTTATGTGTTAGTCTACCTTGCACATAGTGAATTTCATGCTCTATATGCCCCCTATCAATTTTTATATTCCTATAGTATGCTCCAAACACTCTTTCCAAAATATGACCCATTTTTTATTCATTAGCAGTGGTTACTGCACGTCCTTCTATCGGTATCCAGTATATTTTGTATATGTCTTCCAATGTGACAGTCATTTCTCCAGTGGGTAATTGAAATGTCCCTCTATCAGGATCCCATATTTCTACTAGGGTAGACAGATAACATATGTCTACATGTATTGGCTCTAATCAAGCCGCTCCCTCAAATCCTACTTTCAACCATTACCAGTCGCTTACATCCAGTCTATCTTTGGTATTCTAAAAGATCATCTTCAAAGGATATCTTGCCCTAATGATCTTTAGTGGTCAAATTTCTAGTGTTTCTATAGGATTACCATTGTTGGTTTTGACATTTTCAGAGGTCATAACTCAACGAGTATGTACCAATAGATTGGCTAGTAGGAGTAAGATAATTATGAGACACTCTATGATGTTTTTCCTTGAGATCACTAGTATTAATAGGGTAAATTCTAATATAATCAATATGATATTCACTGCCATGATTAGTGCTTAGGATATTTCTATTTCTAAAACTGAGATAAATTCTACACTATTTACTCCATTCTGCGATGTTGGGGTTTTACTCTAGTTTTATTCATTGGATAGTATTTTGAGGTCCATTTATTTTTGTAGATTCGTAGATCCATCAAATTGAATTATTGGTTCTCTTCCAATTCTCGAGGGAGTAATATTATTTTGATGTGCATAGAACACATCATCATAACCCATGTGTCCTTTCCTTATTTTGCATCACGTCCTATCATCGACCCTTCGATGACTCCATAGGATGATTTTGTACCATATTTATCTATTGGAAAAATGCATCTATCGCATGGTACTTTTGTTGTAAAGTGTACCCCTATTAACCTTATTGTCATATTGTAATTAATTCGCATTATCATATATTTATTTTTATTTTTTTTAACTTCGGTGCTTGGTTTATACCGGTTTCGTATACATGGTTTTTCTATGCTACATACAACTATTTCAAAACTACACTCTAGTTTTCTTATAAGTCATAATACCACATGCATGCCATAACGACTAGTTCCCGGTTTAAATAACTTATCACCCCATATTACTTTCAACCACCACCCGGGTGGTCGGGTGCATACCTTTTAGAATAATTGGATGGAGCTGCATGTGGTAGTGACACTTGGGATTTTATGGCTTACTTGGTGGAGTTCCCTAATTCTCATATTTGGGGGACTTATGTGAAGTTTCACCTTCCTTGCTCTCTTCCAACATATCAGAGTTTCAGGTTCTGGTGTTGTTGTCGGGCGACTTATTCCACCATTTCCTACACCTTAGCCTCTGATTGGAAAAATCCCAAAGTGTATTGTAACATTAATGAAAATAAATAAAACATTGTTTTGTTTGAACTTAGTTTTTATGTTTGTATCTCCTAAGGTTTCAATTTTAGTTATGACTACATTCATTCAAGTGAATTATTAACACATAAGAACCTTGACCCTTACACAGTATAGATTTCGAGTAATTCACAAAAAGAGTCTAAGGTACACCGCTAAAAATCCATGTAGGAGGGTTCGCTTAGCTTTTCCACTTTCGAATGATTATGGATCTACTCATGAAGAATAAGAACTTGGAAATCATCATCCCAAGAAATTACCAAGTGTATATTCTAGAGTTGTGGAATTTTCTCTCAAGTTTAGTTTCATGCCCCAAGTATTTTCTAACCTAGAATTTTGCTTGATCCTATTAGTTAGTTTGGGCTCTGACACCAACTGTAATGAACCCATTTGTTACTCTTTATTATCCACAATTTTTTTTTTTTACGTTTATAAATATTCTTCTTCATATGGAAAAAGATCTAATCATGCCTTAGGATAGACATATTCCATGTGGATTATAACTTTCAAGGCAAATAGCTTTAGGAGCTATAGAGACTTTATTAGAGTCTCTTCAGGTAGAAGTGATAATATTCTATGAAACTCTCATGCCCCACTTGGTATGAGTATGTTGGTCAAGCATTACATTTCATCCTCATAAAAGAAGAAAATCACCAAATGGTCCACCCAGACCAGGTGAATTCCTTGAATATGGATAACCACACCCATGGTAAACCATCATAGATGAAATACCCACACCAATGGTAATTCATAAATCTTAGTTTCGATCCAATCCATCGATAAGGGATTTCTAGGACCACTATATCACTATTGTGATAAGAATCCTTGGAATGTCCTCTTAAATATGATTACCTATCTTAAAGCCTCTTCAAGCATGTTGGTACACCCTTTTGTTTAGGCAACCTTCTTGTTGCCCACATTACAAATGGATATTACTTGTCCCTTACAAGTGTTTTCCTCCACATGTAACCTTAATCCTTTAATGTAGAGTGTATGTTCTTTATTGGTTTGTAATTCAAGGTCGTTTTGCCATCTTGAGAGCTTTATTCCACAATATGATCTCAACTAAATTATCTTGAGTGCATTTAATCCATGAAGCAAGATTCATTACATCTTATCCATAGGTTTGAAATACTATAATAGACTTCTTATTAAACAAGGTTTGTGTGTTATTTAGGAATAAGTACATAATGCACAACTCCAATAATCCCCTTAATATTTGGTTTCTATAGCGTGAATATGAACGATGTTGCATATGGAAAGGTGCATCATTTTATAAATAAGTATCTCACATTCGTAAGTTAGACAAATGTATTTGATTTATTAACACATTTATGTAAACATTCATACTTTGCAGGAGATTATTATTTGAACAAACTCTACCAACTGAACTCATTCATCATTACCCAATTAATTTCATAAGTAATTGATGCCATTGATTTGCAATAAATTGTCAACATAATAGAAATTAAGCATTCATTTCTAGCATCCAAACATATTTAATATACTGGAATTTTAGCATACACTACAATGCATAAAGTTAAACATTTCATCTAACTTATATCATTTTTATTTTGAAAGCAAGTGTAACATCCACAAAATATAGTAAAACAAACCATAAAATTATGACACCAAGATTTATCTTGGGAAACACTTCCGAAAAAAACCCAACCTCCAAAATATTAATTACCTCATTTTCATAAACTTAAATTGTGAATCTTACAATAATAGCAAGGCATCTACAGGGCCATGTTATCAAATATAGAACGAGGAATACAATGGTCTCTTTTGATCTTTTGATGTAATTAAGGAATCACCAAATTCCTTTTTCTAAGACATCAATGTAAAATTCATAATACTATTGAGGAGTTCTCTAATTCCTTTAGGTTCCTTTTTCTAAGTCATTTAATATGTCACATTGTTTATGAAAGTCATTGGAATTATATTTTGGAGATATCACGTTTCGAGGGAACCCTATAAATTCCCTCAAGAATGAATTCCAAATTCATTCTTCATAATTGACACAAAGTCTATGAATTAAAGTCCCATACCTTTAATTCATGATAACCATTCTTTTCCTAAATTAATAATCAATTTTTTTTTTGCATTAAAGCAACTCATGGTAATTTCTTACTTCCAACTATTAAGTTTTACATCAAAAATATAAATATTCATTCCCAAATTCAACTAATATACTTACTCATTATTTCCTTATTGTAGTGTCTACGATAATTCCCTTAAAGAATAGATATTTACAAAGGCAGCACATTGAATAACTATATCTACTCATGTCACTTATTTTTAAACACTTTTAAGTGTTTACCATAATCATATATGTTTACATGAAAAATCATGTAGTCCATATTATTTAAAATAAACACTTATAGAAATTTTCTAAGGTAATGAATCCATTGGATAAACTATTATATAAACCATATAATCCTTAGTTTTCTAACTACTTAACAATATTTCCTGATGAAGTTAGGTTCTATAACATCCACCCTAATTACATTACCACTAAATGGTTTCAAAGACTTTTAACCTCAAATTGTCTATGCGTAGAGGAAACCTCTAAATCATAATTATCTCTATTTCACCACTTAATGACTTTTAATTCAAATCACACAATAGGTTGTTTTCTATTTATTCTTAGCATCGAATAATAGTTGATGTCATCAATACAACTACAAGAATTATCCAATAGTTATCGAATGCACCCAATGTAGTATATTTTTTTTATATACCTCAAGATGTTTTGATGGTTTCACTACCTTCAGAAGAGATTGGCAGACTTAAATTCCAACTTCTTTTATAAAATTTGACAAGCTCAAAAACCATGAAGTGGTGATCTTTACTAAAGATATCTTAATACCCTCCATAGGCAGTCGACATACTCAAATGGCAACCCCACAGGGTTAATCCAATAATAGTTAAGTATATAACCTAAGGTCCACCTATAACGTACTATACATGTGGGTCCCTAACTATCAACCTATTGGCACACTACATGTATACCACGCTTCAGCTTACGATTGGAGGAATGAAGAAGGTTATATACGAATTCAGAGATAAGTTTTATTTTAACAATTCAGGATTTAGAGGTTGAAGAACCTCTCCATATTATCACCAGTACAAAGTATAGACCATGTGATCCATAACCAGGTAAAAAATATGTGTTTAAGGCTCTCATTGTCTACTATTATGTACAACATAGGTATCACTCAAGCCTACAAACACATCATATTACTCCTGGTGTCATCCCCTTGATGATCGCTAGACAAGGCATTTGTCATAACTTGATACAAGGTTATCAACAAGGTTTAACCTATTGTGGCATTTTCCAAATTCCAATGGTCTATGGTATTTATTAAAGGATTACAATGATGGTAGATAGGATTCATTATAAAACTGAATGAGATCCTCAAATAAGATTCATTTTTTTTTATACCAAATGCTCTGCACCACTGTAACAGGATTGGAAAGTCGTGGCTTTCTCAAGTTTGGTAATAAAACCTCATATCCATGCCTGTAGTGCCATCAATGAGTATGGGGGGTTTCAATAAGCGTTATGATTTTCTTTTTCATAAAATAGTATCACCAATTGACATGGACATTTTCAAAGCTATCGGTTGTTTTTGGGAACAGATGAACTACATACGCAGTCTAGGTGGAGGAAGATCTAACCTATCATATTTCCACCATAAAAAGGGGGTTTAAATATAGTTCAATACCCTCATTAGTAGGATTCAAAAATTAGAGTTATACCCATAGCTAACTACTGCACAACCAACATCCAAATAATGTTCATGATATGCATGTAGTCTATCCATGAAACTCCCTTATTTGCATTAGGTTTTTAATTATTACAATCAAAGGGAACTCAGACGCAATCACAGGAAATTATGAGATGACATACTTATCTATCTAAATACCCTCACAGTTGGTGATTCATCAAAACTTCACAATTATGCATGGTATAGAGATATAGGTTAAGCATTCAGAGTTTTTAATGAAAACAAGCCTCAAATTTTTCCAAGCATGGGACTAATGCCCTCAACACATTTCGAAAACCCAAGGTTCCCAAATGCACAAGATAATATTTCATGCGATAGACCTGAGACTAGGTTGAACACGGTTTTTCCTTAGTGGAGGAATGCTTAAGTATTAAAAGTTTATGGATCAACCACTGTGCCTTGAATCACCTTATTTCGAACAGAGTGTTGTCAATGTTTAAAATTAGGCACCAATCTACAGATTCTAGTGGCAATTTAACAATAGAAAATATGTTGTCCTTTGTTTCAGTCCAAATAGCTAATTACCATCAATATATAGTAAACTTACCTTAAGACTAACCCATCAATACTATAATCCATCTGTGCATCCCTCATGTATATGTATAAGGGCGAAATGAAAAGTTTTCAGTAATATTATATCACTACTGATATGAATACACAAGTATAAATAATATAGAGTTCCAATGAGTCTAGTATAAATCAAGAACATGGGAACGTCTTTAGGGTCCACCAAAGATAGGAATCCTCCATCTTAAAGTGAGTTCTTTAATTTAACACAACCATAGAATATAAGGGATATAATGACGAAAAGATATCAAACCTGGTTCTTTCGACTTCACTTTCCTTTGGGGCTTGCCTATAAGAGTACCTCCTTAATCTTACTTCTTTGTTTACTCCTTCGAATCCTCCAAGCTTTCTCTTTACTATAATTTAGGAGGTCTTTCCAGCCTCCTGGTTTTTTATCCACCCAAGGTGGAGAGCATACTCCCTAGGGCCATTAAGACCTTCCTCCTTTGATCATTCCTTCCTTACTATGGCAATAAACCCTTTTAGATCTTCTAGTTTCTAATCCATCCAAGGGATTGAGAGCATACTCCCTAGACCATCAAGATTTTATAGATACTAGATAGCCATTTACTCCCAAAATGACCTCTATTTATAGGAAATTTTCTACTCATGGGCCAAATAGTGGCCACATTATAATAATATTAAAAATATGCCTAGGACCATTATGACTTCATCATGTCCTTCAAGGGTTCTCTAGGGATGATGTGAGTGACAAAACTCATACTATTGAGGCATAGGATAGTTACAAGGTTAAAACTATTTTTTATAAGCTATGAGATTCCTCTCATAATCCCACCAATATGGGATAGCCACATGAGTACTTCCCAATATATAGGATGACCCATAAGTTAATTAAAAATTCCTTAGTATTTTTTGGGCTCCATCTAGATAGGGTCCACTAAATCTTCACATAATTTATTATATGGTTATAATTTTGTAAAAGATAATTTCTCAATTTTATTTTTCACAAAATCTCATAATTAATTATCTTCTCTAAAATATAATTAATATTTTTCTATCCTCCCTAAAATTCCTTTATTGGAATTTTTGTAGGATTCTTTAGGGTCATGCCCCTTCTATTAGGCATTAATTGATCCTCCAAGATCAATTAATATTCTTTAAATAAGGTAGGAGGGTAATGGGTCATGACACCTTTATCATCCTTATCTCCTAATACTCCTTGTTGCCTTCCTTCATTCCTTCCTCTCCCAAGCTCCAAAGCTCCCATGCTTTCTCCCCCGACTGGTTCCCCTTTCTCTTCTGTTTAATCTCATTTTTAATGGAGATTCCTATCTCTCCCACCAACCAAATAGTGGGTTTATTATTTTAAAATTAAAACATACCTTGGGCCAAATAATACATATCGTGCCATGTGGAGGGTAATCTAAAAAGTAGAAGAGGGTCTAGATAGGGATAAGGTAGGTGGACTTGTTTTGTTTTGTGCACCTTATGGTCCACATACTACAAATTCACCCCTAATAAAAATAGAGGAAATAATCTCTCTTTTCTCTCCACCAACCAGATTAGGCCATGAAAGGAATAAGATAATCCTTAAACATTAAATAATACTAGTGCCTAATTTGGTCCAATAATAACTGGACATTTAATTGCATTCAAAATTAAATGCAATTAACCTAATCAATCATGATTAATTAAGTTTCATAATAATTACTTTTCTTCTAAAACCCTTCAAAATCCCTTAATTGGAATTTTGTAGAATTATTTAGGGTCTATGACCCCTTTTTGTTGGGCATTAATTGATCCCTATGATCAATTAATATCCTTTTGACAAGGTTCGAGGGGGACATGTTGTGATATACACCCCTATTGTATTAAACACAGTCCTCTGTGTTTCGTATCGTTCCTATATTAGTGAGTGCATAAACTTACTAAACTAATATTTATCCATTACAACACAATTTGATTCATCAACTTCCTTTAATTTCCAACATCTCATTCTTGATGGCAAGCAACATCTTCCATCCACAAGAGTACCTGGACCTACAAAAATATAAAATATCTATAGTACCATGTTCTTACAGCAATAAAACATCCATTTTGCATAGCATTCAGTATTGAAAACATCATCAATACACAAATCTTATCACAAAAAATGATAGCTTTAAATAATCTATTACTGCAATAATAGATTTTGCAAAATGATTTCATAGATATGTCATAAAATTATGTTTTATAATATGTTGCACACAATAAGTCTCATTAATTTTATCAAAACTTCCACCAACGAGTATCACATTATGGTTTATTAACTCTTACCATGAGTTAACCAGATAAAATTAGGTGTCATAAAAAACAATAACATAATATCATATATCTCAATTTAGAATGTTTACATATCCTAAGATTCATTTTGGAAAACGTAATTGCTAATACCAGTGCATCCATCTAGATGTCCCTTGGTTTTCATTATCATAAAATTATGGAGATGTCCCATACCTTCTCCAAGAATGGACACCAATCCATCCTTCAATATTATTCAGTTTTCTCTGTTTAATTGAGTTCATTTATCCATTTTATAATTATACAAACAAAATTCTATAATCCATAAGTTTATCGATTATACTAGAAAATTATATTGTGTTCCTTAAATTAATTAAATCCGTTCATCATTTTCACCCTAAACACACAATACTTTGTTATCTATTTCTACTCAAAAATACACAAACAAAAGTATATAATCTAAATATTTATTAATTACATTCTTTCAAACTTTTTGGCATACCTACTATACATTTGTATAACTTATAAAGTGGTGGCTTTATACCCAATAAATGAATCTTAAGATCATTTTTCATCGGTCCTTTCACCACTCTATGTTGTATTTTTGCTTTCATCTGGAGAAGGTGGTGGAGCAATTGTTCCATTGGCTTCTCGACCTCTATTATGGGTAGTTATCTAAGCTCCATGTGTGGTTAGCCCTCGCCCATATCGTGTAGTAATAGCTGGTTGTTGTGGGGTGAGCAAACCATGGTTCACTAATGTATCAAAATAGGATACCAAGAAGGCAACATTGTATTCTTCCCTTGCTTGGTGTAATTGTGGATTTTCTGTATATAAGGCTACCATTTTTGTTGCTCTCCAATTATTTTTTGTACTATCTCTAATCTGAGCCTATCTCTCTCTAATATGACAACATCTCTTTCAGCCTCTAACCTTATTCTTTCTTGTGCTCATTTATCTTTTTTTGCATGTTGTGTAGGGGATTCCTTCATTGTTTCTTCAACTGATCTCCTAGATTTTTTCATAACTATGTATTTCTCTGTAACTACCTTTTCTTCTAGGTTAGATACAGAACTACTAGAGATTAATTCCCAATTTTTAGGGTATATATCAGTAATCAAAAGTATCATGAAGCACACAATGGGATTTACTCCACTCATAACCAGTATCATCCAGGTAAATCTTGACATAAATATAATCGTATTAGGCGTCATGAGTAGTTAAAAAATTTTAATCCTTTATCCAATGTTGGATTAAAATCCTATAAGTTATTATGTGCACTCAATCCATTTTCTCTTATATCATCAAGCTAGAATTACGCCATCGATTAAAATTATTAACTAGTTTGATTTTCGATATATTGATCCTATCCATTCGTTTAATTGATCACATCTCGATGATCTCGAGGTGGATCATTTAACTTCCATGATGCATATCTTATTCGACTTGATTATATTATCGATGATTTTGTTTTGATTAATCAAAGGCTCATTATACCTACATCACAACCAATAACTTTACATAAAGTCCCGTCAACATCCCTTTGATGGCTTCACTAGTTGGTTTCATATGCACTTATTTGAGTATCTTATCCTTAGGTACTATTTTCAAATTTTGTCATTATTGCTCTATTGAGAATGGTCGCATTCATGTGCACCAAACATACAATGTCATCTCAATGTGGTCAATAATTGCCCACTACTGACTCAGATGACATGCAGTTGGGTTTAGTTATTTGCAGTTAATCTTGTATCTCCTTGAACCAACTTAATTGTATCATCGATGTTTAGTTTGGTACCGGTTTCCAATATGTAGGTTTTAATACCACATGCACCGGGAAAGAAACTATTATATTTTTAAATAGTGCATAACACATTATCAAATCTGACCACCATTCGGGTGGTCGGGTAGTTTATTACTCTGTTGTGGTGGTGGTGTTGGTATTTCTGAAGCTCAAGCATGTTTGGTGATATCTTAGGTGAGGGTATTTCAACCATGACCATGGCTTCCAAAGTGATGGTTTTACCTTAGCTTACCTTCCTTCATCATGGTTGAGATGTGTATCGCTCCAAATTTTTTGCACCCTTACCTTCAGGTTATAGGATCCATGCCCGAAAGGGGGATGTGAAAAGGATGGGACAATACCTCGGATTGAGAGGCCCTTTGAAGGTCCCGCCTCTCAGGGGAGGTGTATAAGGGTAAATTTTTTATGGATGGTGGGTTCACCAGGAAACTTTTGAATTGCAGTTTCCACGCCTAGGTTGATAGTGTGTTTGATGTGTTCATTTTTATGCTTGATCATACAACTCCTAGGTTTGGCCGATATGAATCTAAAGTATTCTATATGCCAATGTTGATTTAAATGAATACAAAAAATAGAAATGGATGCAAATAATAGAGAATATGCTAACTAGAAGGTGTCATACCTGATTCCGGATGTCTGATGAAGATTCTGATTCTTGTAGCAGTTTAGATCATCTCAATTTGTATGTAATCGTCTGATATTTCTCGGGATCGTCCCAAATCACAGAAGGTCGTCTGAAATTAGATAGAATCGTCTGAAATCTACCAAATTCGTCAGATGAATTCGTCAAAAACCTATAATCACAAAAATAGACGCAAAATACCAAATATGCAAATGCAGAAGCAAGGGGTAATGGTAGAAATAACAGCAAACATGCCTAAATAATAGATTCTAATAACAAATAAGGAAATGCAATAGATTTAATGATTGATTTTAACTTTATTATACGATTATGCTAAATGAGATGAACTCTAAGATGCATAAAACATAATAACTTAAAACAGTGCCAAAATACAATATGAAAATATAGAGAAAGCTATGAAAATGCAAACTCTAAACTTGGACTGCCCCCAATCTGAACTACAGTCAGGATCACCTCCAATCGTACGATATCGTCCGCAATCATCCGAGATCGTCCGCGATGATCCAAGCTAGCTTAGACTAAAAAATAGTAGAGTTCCTACAATAAAAAATACAAAATACCAAATGCAAGAAAAATAGTGCGAGGGAATAAGGAGCTAACTCTGCAATGAAATCCATCAACTAAGGGGTTGGGGGTTCAGGGAGAATCA
Source organism: Wollemia nobilis (assembly GCA_028583015.1). NCBI lineage: Eukaryota > Viridiplantae > Streptophyta > Pinopsida > Araucariales > Araucariaceae > Wollemia > Wollemia nobilis. The sequence continues at coordinate 2,065,911 of JAQPPZ010001031.1, read as the reverse complement.
GCCAGCCAGCCAGGGGGATAAACTGAGAAAATCCTAGTTTATATAGGATTAGGAAGAGGTTTGGGAGGTTGGGGATCATCCCAATCTGGGAGATCTCCAACAGGGAAATCTCCAATTGCGCAGACACGCTTCTGCCCAAGTTGGAGAGGCTGTTGAAATAGAAGCTAATTATGAAAATTTGGTTTTGGGACGAAATCGTCTGGACATTCTGTTCCAGATGAATTCTTCAGATCGGGGACGATTTCGTCTAATCTAAGACGATATCGTCCAATGGTCAAAACAAATCCTAAAAATGGTGCGAAAAATGGGGAAAGCGGGTAAAAGGCGGTTTAACGGGCAATTTGGGGTTGAAATTCAAATTTTAATATTTTATCTGTTTACTAATGTTTTAACCATGCCAATTTTAGGGTGCTACATTTTTCCCCCTATTTAGCGAATTTTTTGAAGAAAATGCGTTAAAGACGAGTTTTTCCTATTTTACGAGAAAGCAAAAATATACTCAATTTTTTAGACGACGATTCTTGGTCGAATTGTACGAATGCTGACTATGGTGCCCCCTCCGTGTTTTTACTTAAATTGACCGTTTGAGGTAAAAACACGAAAAAGCAAAAATTTAAAATGTGTATTTTTAAATAAATTAAAGAAAATAGGGAAAACCCTAATTCATTTATACTATTCACTTTTACTGTTCTAGAGCTCTGTAGAGAAGAAACATGGTGGAGACAGTGCACAAAGCGACAGAGGTCCGGCGCGGGCTACGGGTAAGGATCTAATCCTAGTATATTAGGTTTAATTTAACTTTGTGCAAGTTTTTTTATTTAAATTTGATTGTTTGGGGCATCGCGGCCATTTTTAGGCCGTCAACGTCGTCGAGACAAAATCGTCCCGATTTCATCGAAATCGTCCCTAGATCATCGATTTTGTCTGATGGCGAAATCAACAAATTAGGGGTGATTTTGTCCAACATGGGGCGATTCCCAAGTTGCAAAATCGGAGATGATTTTGTCCTCACAAAGGACGATTTTTCCCAATTGGGGATGATATCATCCAATGGTGGACGGTATCATGTTTAACTTGATTTTAAAATGTGTTTAATTTGATGTTAATGATTGGTTTATTAATGATTTTGTTGTTTTATTATTTTTTTTGTAGAAGGGATTACTAAAAATTCAAGAATGGAAATACGGTGGGCTAAGAGATGACATAGTTGTGCTTGACCAGGTAGAGCGTGATCGACTAGGACAGGTCGGTCTATAGCATGTGGCAGAGATGCCACAAGTACCGACTGACATGGGGCTACTGATAGCCCTAGCAGAGAGGTGGTATCCGGGGTTGTCCTACTTTCGGTTATCGATAGGGGAGATGGCTTCCACTCTAGAGGACGTATGGAGGATCATGAGGATCCCCATATAGGGAGGGCTGATGACACCTACAGCCAATCAGGGCCAGGCAATGATGAGGCTCACTGGAGACCCGAGCTTCACCCTAGATAAGGGTGAAGTGAACATCAAGTCGCTACGACAGATGCCTGGGGCATCTAGGCTGACATGGGTTTTGGTAAGAGTTGTCGGTGGCTTATTGCTATGCCACCAGAGTGGATGCAGACTACCGTGGGTGCTCTCAGACATAGTCTACGACATGAGAGACCATGGGTACAGATTTGCATGGGGCAGCTTTGTTCTTTGTCGCTTGTATAGGATCCTGTATGGGGTCATATACAAGGGAGGTCGATGTCTGGTTTTGACATCGCTATTGCAAGTTTGGTGCTGGGAGCACATTACAATGCGGAGGCCGGTAGGGCTCCCATTGATAGGGGTTAACCGGGAGAGGCCCCGAGTTTTCTATTGGTGGCTACAATAGGGGTCACAATGGTAGATAGATCTGTCGATGTCACAGAGGTTGCTATATGACCTCATCCCAGACCAGATCACCTGGAGGCCATGGCGAGAGCACCCCAGGTGGGCAAAGGATGGGCAGGAGCTGGCTCACATCAGGTGAGTTTGCTGGCTAAGGATGGATTGGGGATAGGTAGAGCTCCACCGCTATGACTGAGTACTGCAATAGTTCGGTCTATAGTAGGGGATCCCTTCTCTCAAGGATTACAAGTACTCTCAAACTTTTTAGGATAGTACTACACTAAGCAGGGCTCCAGATATGTAGAGATCATGGAGTCAGGATGTGGACGATGCCCCCATCTAGCTAATGGATGGTGATGATTCTAGAGTTGTAGATGGCTATGATGCCTGGTACGTAGGCATCTGCCCTCCTCGAATGACGAGGGCACAGGGTCCAGTGCATGCTATGGTGCATCAGATGGGGAGGCGACGACAGGCTGCTATTGAGGCAATGCGGGGTCACGGGGGGAGAGAGCAGTGACGAATCCCACAGGAGAGATGCCAAAGGATGGCACGGGCTCCATAGAGGCCATGGGAGACAGGGCAGAGGGAGGAGAGGCTCCCTTCATAGTAGGGGGAGAGACCACCATCGCCTGATAAGGGCAAGGGTTTTGAGGTGGGAGAGAGCAGCGAGATGGTAGCTCTTCGAGCTGAAGTTGCCCGCATTCGAGCTTAGGTGCAAAAATTATAGGATGAGGCTACACGGCTCAGAGCTCAGGGTAGAGGAGCGAGCACTCAAGATCTTGCATGGTCTATTGCTCAGACTACATTCTACCAGGGGCTATACCATCACATGGTTCCATAGAACTAGAGGGTACCATTGCGAGCCCCTATTGTAGAGCCGATCATGATGGGATCGTTGAGGACATCCTCACGATCGACGACGAGGACCCGAGATACAGCCCGAATCTCTATGGGACCAACTCCTCCATGTCAGGGTGGGGGAGGAGATGAGGCTAAGAGCCCAAGGGCTTCTCGAGGCTAGGTGTCTATGGACTGTAGATTTTGTAGATATTGTTGAGAGGATTGAGTATGCCAGGGTCTGGATTGTGGCATACCAATCCTGTTTTGATATGATGTATATAATTTTTTGATATATATATATGATCTTGTTTCTGATGATATGACTTGTTCATAAGTTTTTATGATGCTTCAATGTTTGAATTTGTTTGTTTATTTGATTGAGGATTCATGTAATTATGTTGTTTTGAAACATTATAATTTGATGTCATGCTGTAAGATTTTAAATGAAATAATCTGATGTAAACAATTGGTTGTTGTGGTGTGATTTGAAAAAAATAAAAAGAGACTTCTAAAAATAATTTCAAAGGACATTGTCGCTGTTATAGACCATTTCATGGAGTCATCGCTCACTCGGTCATCAAGCTAATCCTAGTATAGAAATATTGTTAAAAGTAAAAGAGTGCTTAAGAGACTGTCTTAAGACTTTGTGTTGTAATGATGGAGATAATGATGGTTTGATGATTTGTTTTCAAATTTTCATAAAAATAGTATGCATGAGATACGAAAATATGATTTTGCTAGGCATAAATTCCTAAGTGTGATAAAATTTTGAACAATTCCTTAGAATTATACCATGGTTGCAATATTGAATTTGCACATAATGACATGAAATAGAATAGGTGTTCGTTTGTTTGTAAGGCATAATTGTGTAACATAATGATGCAAGTCATATGTTTTGATAAAAAAAATTTAAAATAAATGGAAAATAAAATTAGAACAATGGTTTGTGCTAGGCATAGAATTATAGGTATAGACTTATACCATTATAGGTATAGATTGTGATGGTTTTATTGCAAAATGAATTTTTGACCTTTGATAAATAGAAAAATAATAATATGAAAATTTTGTTGGAAATTATTTTTAAGATTTTGTGAGAAGATGTATGTAATTGCTCTTATACAAATAACAAATTCTAAAATAAAAGGATAAAATTATTCCGAAAAGAGTTACAAAAATATTTTAAATTATCTCAAAGAGAAATGTAGATTTATAAGGAATCCTCATGTGCAAATGTGAGTTCATTACCGATCTTGATTTATCATAATGATACAAAATATCTCAAATACAAATGTGTGTGCGATTGTATTGTTCATTCACCAATTTTGAGCAAGATAATTTGATACAAGTAATTTGCCTTGACCAAACGAATGTTCATTGACCATGATTTATATGCATGTAACCATACCAGACTACTATGTAAGTTAGGTTATCAAGAGCTAGCTAATCCATAAGCTAATAGAGTTCTGTACAAAAGAAGGTCGCTAATGTGACAGACATATCGCCATGCTAGGGATTACCCAAGGCCAAGCGGGTTGGACACAAACCACCTATTATGGGGCTTACCTCACAACTTTTGAATAATTGAGAATTCCAAGGATTCAAGCTCATTCACCCTTCTTTTCTTTTCAAGGGGTAGGGAAAGGATTTTATTGCATTTTTTCTTTTGCGTTTCTATTTTGCTTCTCTTTTTTTTTTTTTTGTACTTTTGTATTGTTGCTTGATATTGGAGAAAATACTAAAATATTGTGGTGATGATATAAAATAACCTTTTTCTTTTTCTCTTTTTCTTGAACTTTTTCTTTTCTTCCTATGCTAGGGATACTTTCTCGGATTAGCTGTAGAGCAAGGTATTTTTATTCTGGGTAGGGGTGAGCTTGTCCTTTTGTCAATTCGTAAAGATTCTAGACCATGTGCATAATAGGATAGCAGGGGAAACTTTTCGCTCAGGAAACCGTTTCTACTATGTAGCATCATATCGAAGTTGCACTGAAATCATTTTAATGTGAAAAGATATACTTGGTTCAAGTAAATAACAAGATCAGTTCTCTATGCTCAAAAATTTATTTAATTCAATTGTGGACTTTAATATAAGAGAGATGAATAATCATACCAAATAAAAACAAGATATTTATACATGTGAATGTGAAAGTGTGGGATTCCAAATAAATGTTAATTTATCCAAAATAATAGAAAATATAACTGCAATACTTCACAATTTGAGAGGTACAAAATAAAAGATGTTTTTGAAGATTTTGATGATTTGAATGTTTTTGATGTTTTTATATTTTAAGTTCATGAATTGAAAGAAATACAAGATAATTGTTTTTTTAAATGTTTGAAATAAGTGACTAAAAAGGAAATAATATGCAAAACAAATATATACAATGATGAAATGACCAATTTTTATGCATAGTAATGTTTAATATGCATAATGTTCATAGGTTATTTAAGTTCTTTACCATCCAAGGTAGATAATTTGTATGCTCTTGATCCAAATTTAGCAGTGATGACATATGGTCCAAGCCAATTGGGCTCAAATTTACCTTTAAGGTTTTTAGTTGCATTAGTATTTTTTTTATTTTCTTTTAAGACAAGGTCACCGATCTCAAAATATCGAGGATGAATTTTCTTAAGATATGCTCTCTTAAGCTTGTTTTGGTAGGCGCAAAGATGCTCCAAAGCATTGATGCACTTTTCATCTAGAAGTTCTAGCTGACTAAATCTGCCAGCACGATATTCATCCCCTACTTCAGTATCTTGAAGTAGTAGAGCTAAATAAGGAACTTCTAATTCAAAGGGAAAAATGGCTTCAGCACCGTAAACTAAGACAAAAGGTGAAGTTCCAGTGGGGGTTCGAACACTAGTTCGATAGGCCAACAAAGCAGGATATAACTGAATGTGTCAATCTCGACCGAATTTATTAACTAATTTTTTGAGAATTTTGATTAAGGTTTTATTAGATGCTTCTGCTTGACCATTAACCTGAGGATAATAGGGAGTGGACCAGCTATGTTGAATTTTATATTTTTGACATAATTTTTTAACATCTTTATTTTTGAAACAAGTTCCATTATCGGAAATGAGATTGGCAAGAATTCCAAACCTACAAATAATTTGATTAAAAATAAACTTGGAAACTTGTGTTCCAGTGCAAGAAGCTAATGGCATAGCTTCAACCCACTTCGTGAAATAATCGATGGCGGTTATGATGAATTTGTGTCCATCGGATGACACAGGGTTGATTTTCCCAATGATGTCTAGGCCCCATTTTGAAAAGGGCCAAGGAGATGAAATAGGCTGCAGTTCTTATGTAGGCGCATGGACAAGGTCAGCATGTTTCTGGCACTTGTCGCAATGTCGCACATAATTATGTGCATCATTTTCCATGGTAGGCCAAAAATATCCTATCCAAAGGAGTTTCTTAGCAATGGCGCTACCACTAAAATGTCCCCCACAAGATTCATTGTGGGCTTCATTCAAAGTTGATCTAGATTCTTCTAGATTCAAACATCGCAGTAATCTGCCTTTAAAAGATCTTTTGTACAAGGTATTAACAATAATCACAAAGTGACTTGCTTGTCTATGTAATAACCTACGCTGGTTGCTAGTACAACCATCAAGGAAGGTTCCATTCTACACAAAATTAAATATATCAGTATACCATGGTTCAGGAGTTATTTCGTTGATGAGAAACACCTCCAAAGGTTCTAAGCATGATTTTCTTGAAGCGGGTTCCTGGAGTCGACGAATAATGATGGTAGCATATTCATCGTCTAACTCCAAGGGTAAAAGAGATGCAGCTACAGCCATAGCATCAATCGCATGATTGTTAGTTCGAGGAATAGCTTCCAAAGTAACTTGATCAAACAAGGACAATAACTGCAAAACATATGCTTTATATGGGTGTAATTTATCATCTTTGGTCTGATAAACATCATTGATTTGATTTATGACAATTTGGGAGTCACCGAAAACCAATAAACTTTTAATTTTCAATGCCAAGGCAGCTCGTAATCTAAGGATAAGAGCTTCATATTCAGCAGTGTTATTGGTGTAAGCGAATGTTAATTTGAAGGACAGAGGTATAATATGTTTTTGTGGAGATATTAAAATAATACCCGTGCCAGTCCCACTCATGCATCGGGCTTCATCAAAGTATAGGGACCATTGCTCTGAATGGTCTGCCTCTAGTTTAAGGCATTCATCAGGAAACTCAATGATGAGGGGATGAGTAGATTCTAAGGGTGTAGCAGCTAATTGATCTGCAATGATTTGACCCTTAACAAACTTTTGTCCTATGAAGGTGAGTTCAAATTCGCTTAACGCAATAACCCACTTGGCTGTGCGACCAGATAAATACGGTCGACTCATGAGATATCGCAAAGGGTCGAATTTGGAAATAACATATGTTTTCTGACTGAGCATATAATGTCGTAGTTTTTGTGTAGAAAATATGACTACTAGGCATAATTTCTCTAATATGGTATAACGAGTTTCATAACTGATTAAGGTTCTGCTAGTGTAATAATTAGCATGTTCTTTCTTCTCATCGTCAAGCTAAGCTAACATAGCTCCTAAGGCAGAATCGGAAGCAAAAATGTACAAGATAATAGGACGATCGGATCTAGGTGGGGAAAGCACTGGTGGTTTGAGGAGATATTGCTTAAGGAGTTCAAATGCTTCTTGGCATTCTTTGTCCCAATGAAAAGAGACATATTTCTTAAGAATCTTAAGAAAGGGTCTAGTTTTGTCTGCCAACTTGTCGATGAAGCGACGAATAGCTTGAAGCTTACCTTGTAAACTTCGTAATTCTGATATATTGGTGGGTGCAAGCATATCTGTGATAGCCACGATCTTGAGAGGGTCAATTTCAATGCCACGTAAAGAAACTATAACCCCTAATAATTTACCGGACTTAACTCTGAATATGCATTTAGCTGGATTTAGTCGGATAAGATATTCCCTTAACCGATCAAATACTTTCCTTAAGTCATTTAAATGATCATCTTCTCTGATAGAATGAGCTATGATATCATCTACATAATCATGTAGGATATCATGCATCATATCGTGAAAAATATAAGTCATAGCTCGTTGATAGGTTGCACCTGCATTCTTTAAGCCGAATGGCATCACTTTCCAACAAAAGGTTCCCAAGGGGTAATAAAGGTTGTTTTGGCATGATCTTTAGGAGCTATCCTGATCTGATTATAACTAGAAAATACATCCATTAAGGATATCATTCCACTTCCAACAGTAAAGTCAATGATTTGATCCATGTTGGGAAGAGGAAAATCGTCCTTAGGGCATGCAACATTAATGTCTCTGAAATCGGTGCAAACCCTAACTTTAGTGGCTTCTTTCTTAGTTACTAGAACTACATTTGAGATCCATTCAGCATAATCAATGGCTTGTATAAAAATGACTTTCAATAGTTTTTCTAGTTCTCCTTTGACTAGTAAGGCCACTTTAGGATGCATTTTTCCGAGTTTCTTTTAACGAGTTTAGCATTTGGATGGACTACTAGATGATGCATAACTATAGAAGGGTTCAAACCTGGCATGTCTTCATATGTTCAAGCAAAGACATCTTCATAGTTTTTAAGAAATGAAATGTATTTATCTTGTTTTTCTTGACTCAATTCTAATCCAATATTGATTATGTGAGGGTTATGTTCGGTTCCAATATTAATTTTTATAACTTTTTCAACTTCCATATGTAAATCTCTCTCAAAATTATGTGGGGCGGATGAAACACCTAATTCTTGTAATTCTTCCAAGGTTAACTTGGATAATTTGTCTTGAGAAGTTGTAGCTTCAAGCTGGGCTATATTCGGGATAGAGCCATCAAAATAAAATTCATTATATAACAATTCCTCAATGGAAACATCATGAAATATATCTCCCTCCAACTCTTCATTGGATTCAGCAATCATTTTAGGGTAGGCTATGGATAGCATATTGCAGGTAAAAGAATTATTCTTTAGACACAAAGAATCTTGTTTATCTAGATAATCTTGATAACATACGAGATGGTCATCATCCTCAAATGGAAAGGGCTGACCTTTACTAGAAAATAGGCCCACACCACAGTGGGAAGGCCACGGTTCTACCTCAAAAGGTTCTTTCATACCATTTTGGAAAGTTCCCAAACCTTTCCCTTTATATCCCAATTTAAGCATTATGGGCTTAGCTTTAAGATAATCATTAGCAAAATAGCATCTAGCATATCCATCACAATGTGTCTTAATGTTTCTGGGTATTCTTCCTCAATCATATCCTTTATAAATAAAAGCACAACTCCCGACTTGGTAGATACTTCCCATAGGTTGTGGGAGACCCAAGGTACGAGGAGAGGGTGGGAGTTTATTTAAAAGGAGGGAAGTTTTCATGGCAGTGTTGGCTTCCTCAAATATAAGAATTGTAGATAAATAGGGTAAGAGCTCATCAGTAAGAGCATAAGAGGTAGAAGGAACATTTCCTACATCGTCGGGTGTAGAAAGGATGCCAGTAGTGGATGTAGATGTCATAGGGATATTGACGGTGAATCTATAGGTATGGAAGATATAGGAGTAAAACAAGAAGCATTGGTTGTCGATTTAGGATCTTTTCGAGGTCCTAATGTAGTTTGTTCAGAAGATGGTTGAGCTATATGTATAGGTGTAGTTGAAAGAGTAGATGATGTTATGGGTGTGTGTTTCATACATTTGGATGGATGATAAGAATTAGGATGTGTGGATGACAGGGTAGGGCAAAATTGAACTCCAATAGGTTCTACCAAAGCACACATATCAAAGGGTCTAGGATCACCATGAATGGTAACCAATTGGTTTTTAAATTTGAATTTAACACACTGATGTAAAGTGGAGGGAACCGCTCACATTGCATTGATCCAAGGGTGACCCAAAAGTATATTGTATGATGCAGGGCAATGTACAATAAACACAATCGTATCTAGGGTTCTAAGACCAACTTGAAAGGGTATAGTAATGACTCCACACGTTTCTTGTGTCTCGTCATTGAAGGATTTTATAATCATATCAGTTCTTTTCATTTCGTCACTTCTGAACCCAAATCATTGGTAGAAGTCAAAAGTGCAGATGTTTAAAGATGAACCATTATCAATCAAGACTCATTTAACGGCTACATCTCCAATTAGGGCAGTAATATATAAGGGGTTATCCTTATGTAAACTATGTTGCGGGATATCTTTATCTCGAAAGTCAATACAATCGACTTCTCGAGTGATGATAGTATTGGACATGGCTTCAGGATGAATATTTTGTGGTACCATCATTTGGCTTAATGTAAGCATTAATTCATCCCTATGGGTAGGAGAAGATCTTAACGAGTCCAAAAGGGAAATTCTAGCCGTAGTATTGGATAATTGATCATTAATATTGTAAGGAGGTTTAGGTTGAACATTAGACGCATAATTCCCTTTATTGGGATTTTTCAAAACAAATGGGGTTGATCCATCATTCTGAGTTTGATCCTGTTGAGAGGTTTGAGCCTATTGTCTGGTAACGGCTCCGATGGTTCCTACAATATTATTTTGCAAGTGATGAATAGGTCTTGGTCTAGCATTTATGGCTTGTTCATTAGAAACTATTTGGTGAGAATATGGTCTAGTAGTGACTCTTCAAGGAAATGGTTCTTCTGGAACCATAGAATCGGTGATAGGTTGAATAGGATCCGATTCATCTTCGGAACTATTCGATTGATTTGAGGTTTTTTCCATGTCACTTTCGAGCCTCATATTCAGTGTCACTAAGATCAAGTATCTGAATATTATGTAGAGGCCTGGTCATAACTATGGATAAAGTTCTGTCAAATATTTGAGGATCATGAACAGGTAATTGTCCACTAATAGTCCCTACATATCGAGTAGGAGGAGGAACATTGTGATACTCAATTTGATTGGCCACCTCTTTACCATGTTTTGGTAAAGGATGTTGAAATATGTCCAATGATTGATTGGCATTCTGATTCTGATTTTGGGGAATGTTCTTTTGAGTGTTATTAGAAGGATTTTGTTTAGGTTGGAAGGCTTGCAACTCCGTCTCATTATTATCAATCAAATCTTGTATTTTATGTTTTAATCTTTTACAAGAATTGGTAGTGTGTCCAGGTCCTCTATGAAAATCACAATATAAATCAGCTCTGTATCTGGGTATGGTTGGATCAAGTTCTAGAATAGCTGGTAATTGGATCAAGCCTCGTGCTAGTAATTGCGAGAGAATAGTTGATAAAGGTTGATTTAACCTAGTAAATTCTCAGGGTGGTTTATCAGGAGGTTTCAATATAAACTTCTCTATTTTTTTTGTAGTATTAACATTACCAATGTTTCTGCTATCAATGACTCCGTCACCCACAACTTGTTTATTTTTATATTGATTTTTGGATGTTTTCTCATCATCTTTCTTTTTGAGCTGACCTCTTCTAATGACAAGATCTTCCACCCTTCGAGCTAAGTCTATAGCTTGATCGAAGGTGGTCAAGGTAGCAGTTGATAATTCATAGTATAGTTGTTCTTGTAAATTATTGATAAAAATATCCAACATCTCCCAATAAGGTAACACAAAGTGTAATTTTCCTATCAATTGTCTCCATCGAGCTAAGAAGTCAGTAAAACACTCATCTTTGTCTTGTTTTAGGTTGTACAAATATTTAATGGTTACATGTCTTTCGATATAGGCACTAAATTGATGCACAAAAGACTCAGCGGTCTCTTCAAAATTTCTCAAGGAATGAGTGGGTAGTTGATAATACCATTCCAATGCCATCCCCCCTAATCTTTTCGGGAACATTTTTAGTAATAGCAAATCATCATGTGATATGTCATGACATGCTATCCTAAACATACGAAGATGCTCTATGGGATCTTCGGTTCCTTTATATATAGGTAGGATAGGCATAGGAAAGTGTTTGGGATATGGTTGGCCAATATGAATCTAAACTATTCTATATGCCAATGTTGATTTAAATGAATACAGAAAATAGAAATGGATGCAAATAACAGAGAATATGCTAACTAGAAGGTGTCATACCTGATTCCAGATGTCTGATGAAGATTCTGAGTCTTGTAGTAGTTCATATCGTCTTAATTTGTACGTAATCGTTTGATATTTCTCAAGATCATCCCAAATCACAGAAGGTCATCTGAAATCAGATAGAATCGTCTAAAATCTACCGAATTCATTAGACGAATTCGTCAGAAACCTTCAATCACAAAAATAGATGCAAAATACCAAATATGCAAATGCAGAAGCAAGGGGTAATGGTAGAAATAATAGCAAACATACATAAATAATAGATTCTAATAACAAATAAGGAAATGTAATAGATTTAATGATTGATTTTAACTTTATCATGCGATTATGGTAAATGAGGTGAACTCCAAGATGCATAAAACATAATAACTTAAAACAGTGTCGAAATACAATATGAAAATATAGAGAAAGCTACGAAAATGCAAACTCTAAACTCAGACTGCCCCCAATCTGAACTACAGTCAGGATCACCTCCAATCGTACGAGATCGTCCGCAATCGTCTGAGATCGTCCATGATGATCCAAGCTAGCTTTGACTGAAAAATAGTAGAGTTCTTGTAATAAAAAAATACAAAATACTAAATGCAAGCAAAATAGTGTGAGGGAATAAGGAGCTAACTCTGCAATGAAATCCGTCAACTAAGGGGTTGGGGGTTCAGGGAGAATCAGCCAGCCAGCCAGGGGGATAAACTAAGAAAATCCTAGTTTATATAGGATTAGGAAGAGGTTTGGGAGGTTGGGGATCATCCCAATCTGGGAGATCTCCAACAGGGAAATCTCCAACTGTGCAAAAACGCTTCTGCCCAAGTTGGAGAGGCTATTGAAACAAAAGCTAATTATGAAAATTTAGTTTTGGGACGAAATCGCCTGGACGTTCTGTTCCAGATGAATTCGTCAGATCGGGGATGATTTTGTCTAATCTAAGATGATATCGTCCAACGGTCAAAATAAATCCTAAAAATGGTGTTGAAAACGAGGAAAGCGGGTAAAAGGCGGTTTAACAGGCAGTTTGGGGTTGAAATTCAAATTTTAATATTTTATTTGTTTACTAATGTTTTAACCGTGCCAATTTTAGGGTGCTACAAGATGTTCAACTCCTTCCTCTGGAAAATGGCCATATTTTTATCCAAAGACTATTTCGTCTCTTTAATCAATAATATAAAACATTTTTTATCGATTATCTAATCATATTTAGTCCCAATTATTTTATTTTTACTTGATGTTATAAATTCAAGTTTAGCCACTATGGAGTTCCTCCAAAAGATTTATCTTAGTGGGTTATTATAATTTTTTTTTCCATATTTATAGTAAAGAGGAAGCTTAGATTTAGAGATTCAAATGTCAAGTGAGATCCTCAAAATATTCTAAGGTACACCACTTAAGACCCACATACATGGAGGGTTCTCCTAGCTCTTCCACTTGGATACACCAATGGTTCCAATAGTGGGAGGAAATACTTGTACATAAGTAATCTCCAAGCATTTGCTTCTTCCAACTGTTGAAGGTTTTTATGCTCCAGTTATCCTATGTGAATAATAATACCACATACATTGTGTAGTAGGTAGTCCCCTATTTAAATAGTGTAGCACACCTTATTAAACTTGACCACCACCCGGGTGGTCGGGTGGCATACTTTTCTACAAAATCAAAATACTTGGGGAGGTTTGTGAAGCTTCATGTGGTGGTGATACTTGGGATATCGAATCTATTTTGCAGAGTTATGATACATCACAAAAATTGCATGTCAAAAAATGTTTCTGATGAAATTTGGGTGATTTCCATGCTTAAATGTGTCCTTGCTCTCCTTCGCCATACCAGGGTTTCAATTGAGAGAATGGTTATAATATTGTGATAGCTTCTGTATTCAACTATGTTGAGGTTACAATGGTTTCGCCATTTCCTACACCATAGCCTCCGGTTGAAAAACCTAGAGTGTATTGTAACATTGATCAAAAGTGAAAATAAAGAAAACTTTCTTTTGTTGATAGCTATCATGCAATGTCTCATTTCTAGGTATGATTACAACCATTTAGCCTAAAACTTTAACAATGAACATGTGTAATAATAGTTTTACAACCATAGCTCAAGTGAGCAATCAATATATTTGAACCAACCTATGGTTCTTCTTGCCCATATATTTTTCTAACGTAGTTTTAACTAGAATCCATTAGTTAGCCTGGGCTCTGATATCAACTGTAACAACCTCAATTGTTACTACTCATCCAATTCAATTTTTTTTATTTATATATATTTATCTTCAAAGGAATAGGAGACTACCCAAGTGTTGTAGGTGAGTTGGAGAGGAGAGGGCAATCCTCCAAGGGAGGTCCCATGTTCGAATCTCCACCCTACCAAAAAGTTGAATTGGGTACCCAAAATCCAATTGATAATGTTGGTGCCGGTAGGGGTCGGGTGCGACCCTCGGGTGACTTTGACGGTGTAGAACCCCCTATTCGTGGTCTCTTAGACCAAGACGGTCCCGCAAGGGGTTTTTTGCTATAAAAAAAAAGGAATAGGAGACATAATCATGTTTTAATATAGATTTATTGTAAGTGGACTATAAGTAAACAAGGAAAAAATTATTAAAAGCTATTAATACTTGGTCAGAGCCACTCTTGAGTAGAAGTGACCAACTTCTACAAACCTTCACACCATACCGATCATATGAAAACATGCCTTTAATATGGATAACCACCCCAATGGTTAACCATCATAGATGAAGTAACCACACTAATGGTTAATCATCAATCTTATATCCTACCCTCATATCCATGATGGGGCCACTAAGATAAAAGAATCACTACATGTGATAAAACTTACACAAGCCTTGGAATAATCATCTTAAGTGTGATTATATTCCCTTATCCCTCATAATATTTTTTTGATCATATTTTTTTTTAGGCATCCCTTTGGTTATAGATCTAACTTATTGAATCTTATTACTAGAAGGTATTTTGATCACCCTCATGGGAGCACCTAATCCACATCTACATCCGAGCACCAACTCATAATGTATGGCTTTGCTTGAGCTACAACTCAAGCATAAATTACAATCTAGGGCTTCAACCCCTCCGAGATCCTACTCGGATTATACCAACTGGTTATCAATATTTCCTTTTATTACTATGGTGTTTTTGGTTAAATAATCCATAAGTGTTTATGAAGTTATTAGCACAACATACTTCCATTCTCTTTAATTCTTAACCATGTACAACTATTAAAGTAAAGAACCCATTACATTTTACTCCTAATACACGTCTCATTGAATGGTAAATAGCATATACTGACTATTAAGTAAAGCATACAATCCATTGCATCATACTCTTTGAATCTACACTCTAATGTTACAATAAATTAACTTTTAATTGGAAAGTAAATAACAATTAATAAGCATTATCACATTCATTTAAAAGTCTATTTTATATATCTTTGCATGTTCATTACATCATAAGCAAATAACATCTTATATACCATCTCAAATATTCTAATTATAAAATTCATAATTAATTTAATCCACAACATAGTAAAAATTTGAGTGACACAATATTTATCCTAGGAACCCTCATGGGGAATAAACCTAGCCTCCAAAATATGTCTTTTCCTCACATTTCACAAACTTAGAGTGTCATAATTACAATATAGAAAGGCATCTCAGATATCCTTTCCTAAATTAGTTATACATTTACAAGGGATCCATTTGTCTCTTAACAAATCAAGATGCAATTAAGGAAACACCAATTCCTTTCTTTAAGACATCCACATTTTACCTAGGAATCTCCCAAATTCAGAGGTCTTCATGTTCATGAATGATCATCGAAACCATATTAAGGAGAAATATTATTTTATTATCAAAGAGGGAACCCCATAAATTACTTCGAGAATTAATTCCAAATCCATTCTCCAATATTGATACACAATCAATACTTTGTCCAATGAATTAAAGTCCCATACCTTTAGTTTATGAACAACAATTTTCCCTTTTACTAAATAGTCTATAACTAATTTCCTCTTGTGTTAACTACTTATAACATAATTATTTCTTATTTAAAACAAACCATGTCTATATCCCTAATAACCCTTATTTTCCATAATGCAAAAGGGTTAAACCCTTTATAATATTTTCAAAAGGTCTAGTTACTATAATTGCTTCTTATTTAAGGTTAACCCTTCTTTACTTATATACCTTAAACTCATGTTTGAATTTTGTGGTCCTGTATTCTAGTTTTTAGAACATAGGGATCATGAACCTTATAATATCATAGTGTATACCCACACAATTATTTAAAGGGTGTTCTATAATTATAAACCTATGACCTTTCGCATAAGTCCAAGCGATCATTGGATTCCCCCTGAGGGTAAACTATTAATCATCTCTTGGTCATCCATCGGTTTCTAAGTGGCGGTAAGTTATCGGGTGCGAGAGAGCGTAGGTCAAAGCCAAATGTTAAGGTGATGTAACATATGGTTCCAAAATTCCATGAGTTCTATGCAAACTATTGTGGTCAGCACGTGGGCAAACCATGAGGGTGGTCTATGACCACCTTGAGTAGTCGACAAGAAAGGAGTGTGTTTTCCTTTATAAGCTACTTGAATACCCATCACACATTGTGGGTGGGATATATGTGAGGAGGTCCCAGGTTGGGCCTCCCTCATTGGGGCTCACCTGAGTTGCAATGCTCGCAAGCCTGATAGTGCATGCCACAATGATAATCAGAGGAGGAATAAAACGTTTAAACCTTAGATTTATAAAATAATACACTTAATATTATCATTCCACATAGATTGATTGGTGTTATAGGGATGATCATAGATGGACAACACACAGGGTCAACGTAAACAAAATTAGTAACATCACGAATGGCTTAAAGACTTTATTAGAACTACATCACCCTTCTATACAATATTCAGGGTAGATTCGGGTGTAAAATTATTATATTAGGCACTCAAGATCGATTGTTGTTGTTTACTATCTTGGTAAGACTACGGTTTCGCTACACTGTCAAAGTTTTTTAGGAGATGGAATAATCTATTTACCCAGCTTGTCCCTATACCGAATTTAAGGTTAAGTCGATCATGTAAGGTTAAGCAGAAAAGCTCTTCAAAGGATGATGGATGAGATTCATGCAAAAATGCAATAGATAGACCAATAATCCTATGGACTTACATTGAGACCTACAACTCTTAGAATTTATTATTTTTATCATATACTTTTTTTAACATCGATGTCACAAATATTAATAGCTATCTGAAGGTCCATCAAGGTGTCTATGAATGTTTAATTCAGGGTTTAATATTCCAAGAAGAGCATCATCTATAAATAAATTCCAATGCAGGCGATAAGTAATGATGTCAGCAATGTATGAAAGTGCACCAAATAACGATCACAAACATAAAATTGATACAATAAACATAGTTTACCACTGGTGATTTAGGGTTTTCAGACCAAATGCACTCAAGTCTCACTATACATTATGTCCCACATTCATAGTGTTGTGGGTAAAGAATAATTATAACAATGCTTACGCATTGGTAAGGGGTTAACCACTGAATGGTGGTGATGGATTTCTGCTGGTAGTGAGGCACAGTGGTCTATATTGGTGTAGGTGTTCAACTAGTGCTTAGTAGGGTTTTCAAAAGGTTTAGTTGGTTTTTCCTTGACTTGTGGCAACTCTATAGATTAAAATATTTTATTGATTATAATACCACCTAGTGGGAAGCTTAAAAATGAGGTTAATGGCGTATGATATGAATAACAAACCTGAAATCATGACATTCAATTTAAGCTTATGAATTTATCAAATTTTGTAGTCTCGGTTTCAGTTCTACCTAGACTAAATAAAGGCTGTTCAAAATTGTTTCAGCCAATCACCATTTCACAACATTTACCCAAAAAAATCTAGTTAAGAGTATATGGACTAGTTTGGTAAACCTATCCAAGGGTTAGGTTTTGTAGAGTTCCTTGTTTCTCCTTAGTCAAGAGATGTAAAATAATTTGATAAAACCTTTCTTAGAATTAGGTTTTGTAGGATTCCTTATATCTCCCTAATATTTAGTTCACCTTCTAAGTTGATTTTGTAATGTTTTGAGAATAATCAACTTTTAATTTTGCCTTATCTTTCTCAATGAAGTATGCTTTAATAGTTGAATTTATTTTTGTCTCCTTAGAATGAGTATGAGACAATTTTTACCAATTAATTCCAACTCTATATGTAGGCAATTGATTTGCTTCTCTTTCCAATAGATTAATTTTCTAAATTCCAATTATATGTATATGGTTTGAAGTAGTATGTCTTATATCTTCCTACTTTTGGAATATTAGAAAATAAGGATATTTTCAATATAATTAATGATTTATTCAAGGTTGACAACTTTATATCTCCTACATGAATATTGCAAATATTATATTATGTGTATGCACCTCAATAATTAATTTTCTGAAATATAAAATTGCTTTACTATCTACTAATGCTTTGGCTGAATTTGTATTATCCAATGCAATAGTAAACCTTATAAAAATCATCTTATATCTCATTTAATAAATGAAAGTAAATAACCTTAGTAATATGGGTGCATGATATACCTCTATTTGGGCTTCCTTCAGTGTATCTTTTGTATTGTTGTATTCAGTATCTAGCGCTGCTTGAATGGGCATTGATATTGCTTGGTGTTGTTGAGCATTTAATGCTCCTTCATTAATGGATGCTTTGTCTAAATCTTGCACCTCCTTTTATGGAATTTTGACCTCACTTGGTTTCTTAATTTTGGTGCTGAATCTTCATGTCCTGAATGCACTCTTACACAGTGCTTGCTATGAATGCACTTCCACACCTTGTAGGCTTGACTACGTACCTTGAAATTTGTCATCATTATTTAGCAATAAGTATTATTAAATAGTGAATATGCCTTTCTCCTTATGACAAGTGGTGCTTGGTAGTTAGACTAAGGTGAGAATTGAGATATAATATCTTCTAATGCTCATTTTCCTATGCAATTATGGTTGGGAATTCGTAACCTTCAAAGATAGCTAATGCTTGAGTAACCTCCCAATTTTTACCTGAAGATGCCTTAAATGTTCTTCTTTGAATGTACATTGAGAAATATGAGGGTGCCAATAAGGAATGTGCCAAGTGGCACTTAGGATTTGCATGTGAGTCTTCTCTAACGTATATTTCTTACCTCTTCTTTTTCCAGCCAATGCTTTGATATCTTATCTCCAATACCTTCTTCTAAGCCAATGTATCTCTTGTATAGGTGGCTCTAATTAAGATGATGAGCAATGCTATGATGGAGGTTCATTTGTGCTCTAATGATGGATTCAGATAGGACGATGAGAAACATTTCGATGGAGTTTTGAGATACTCCAGTGGTGGATTTGAGCTAGGATTATGAGCAATGCTTCGATGGAGTTTTGAGACACTCCAATGGTGGCTTCAAGCTCTCCTTTTAGATGAATGTCTATCTCTTGGGTATTGCTCCCTTTTTTACCCTTATAATTTAATATTATTCTACTTTCAAGCTACTATTTTTTTGCCTTTGTAGATGATAGATCCTTACTTGTGCTATGTTATGTATGCTTGCAGGTTTCTCATTGTGACTATCCACAATCGTGGGTGACGTGAACTTATTGAAGGCTCTTTTGACCTTGCTTGGATAGTGTTTCTCCATGACCACTTATGATATGATCCTTGATTTTGAAGGATGTGTATTTATGACACTTAGAATCTATACTTTATGCTATGTAGGATAAGATATTATGGTACAAAATAATGTAAATATGCTTATAATAGAATACCTTACTTTTGCATCTTCTTTTGCAATCTTCTCCTACTAGTTTTGATGGTATATTTTCTATACTAATACTTGTAGGTGAGGGCTGATGGATGTTGTATTCTTTGCTAGACAACTCTCTCCTTTGCTTGGTTAATATGGTAATGAATCCAAGCTAATAATCACATAGATAGTAATATTTTGAAGAAGTAATTTCTGCACTAATATTTTCTTAGTGCACCTCAAATCTGAGACTCACAAAGTCTTGATTTGTAGCTTCTATCACTGATTTAATGGCTACATTATTCTTCTCCACTCCATGGAGGAATTTTGATCTAATTAGTGGCTTCTAGAGGTAATAATACCTTGTAGGTACAAATTTATAAATAGTATCTTTAGACACTTTGATTATTTGCATATTTGTGCCTTTGATCTTAACAATCAATACATAAAATAACCCTTTGAGAGTAACTAGTTTAATGAAAAACTAGTATAGTGCAATGAACCAATAATATTTCCAACTTAATACACTTTAATAATCTCACTTTATTTCTCCTGTTAATAAGCTCTCAAAGTATTTTCAAATGCACTTAATAATATTTGCAATTATAAATAACCCTTAAATATAATCTGCAATTTTACACTACAATCAATGTTGTAGGATGTAGTCTTCTTGAATTCTAGATAGGTAGATGATATATTTATTTCATTTGAAATACATAAAACTCCTATTTAATGTGCAAATAAATATCTTAAAAGAATTATATTTTGCACCTTCTTGAAGACGGTAATATGAGCCCTTCTCTTTGCAACTTTAATTCAAATATGGTGCTTAATGAAACTTGATAATGAACCCTAATTTAAAATTTAACTATTTACACCAAAGCTACTTAAATTTAATGAATTTTTTAGATGATGTAGATCTTGGTGTTTAGATTCACCAATTTTTTTCCTTGTGATGAATGAATTTCATAGCTTCTTGTTGGCTATCCAGAATAGCTTCTTTCTTCACCAAAATGTGGTCCCAAACCTTATGTATTGATCCTAGGATTTGATGGCTTGATCTTTCAAGTGATTTTCTATTTTATAATGTAGATTCAAAAAAATTCTATCTCTAAAATGTGCCTTCTTTCTATGAGAGGATATCTCCAAATCTTCTTGGATTGGGTAGGTTTCTTCTATTTGAGTTTTGAATTCAAACAGGGATTTCTTCTCAAGAATTTGAAGGTCTTGAGGTCTTCAATATTCTTCTTCAAAATTTGGCACTCCTTGCCAAATTCTTCTTCTTTTGGGCTTGTTTTCATATGGCAACAATTGTCCCAAATATTTCACTATCTTTTGTAGTAAATTTCTCCAATGAGTTCTCCTAGGAACTTCTTTTATGGCCTTCCAATTTCTACAATGAGGTTATCCAATATTTCTCCTTGTTTCTCCTTGAGATCTCTCCAAGGTATATTAGTCTTGTAGCTTCTCTAGTCTTCTTGATGAGACCTTTCCTTCAACCTTCAACTACGGAAGTGTTGGCAATGATATCTTTTTCATGGATCTCTGAATTTTGCTAGTTATTTGATCAGGAAAAAGACTTTGCTAGTCCCTCTCTATCTCTTTCAATATTGGAAGTTTTTGCATGATATATTCTATATATATCTTTAGCTTCTTCTAGAACAGATATTCAATTTGTTGTTTTCAATGGGGTCTTTTCTCAAACCTTTTCAACTTCACTAGTTATTATTGAAACTAGTGGTATGAGTTTTGTGTTGAGTCTTGGTCTTCATAGTCTTGTGGAAAGACTCTAGCTAATCTGCAATTTATAGTCTTCAATGGATATCACCAATATCATGTCTTCTATTTCTCATATATTCTTCTCTAGAGTCTTCTTCAGGTTCAATGCTTCTATAGAATTTTCTTCTAGATCAAGGATTCAGTGGCCTTTATTTTGCAATAAGGCTTATGTGATCTTTTCTTTTGCAATAAGGCTTATGTAGCCTTTTTTCTACAATAAGGCTTCTATGGCCTTTTCATCTACAATGGGGTTTTTGTGGCCTTCTCTTCTGCAATGTGCAAGTTTGCAATAGTACTCCTTCAGTTTGCTTTTTCTACAACAAGATATTACTAAGATGATTCTAAATCTTGTTAATGATGAATCTTCACTATTTTATTTGTAAATCTAGCAGAATGAATGTTGAGTCCCAGTATTCACGATTTTTCTATCTCTATGGAAATACTCTAGCCAAATGCAATCTCAAAATTTTTGGAATTGAGATATGCTTCTCTTTTTAATCTGTCTCGTGGCTCTCCCTATTCTTATCCAATATACCATGTGCTTTGATACTACTATTAGCTTTTTATGGTGTATGCCAAGGGAGAATACAATCACAGGATATGAAATATGTAGAAATGTAAGATGCTAAAATATTTTATAATGGAAAGTAACAAAAATGATATAATGCAATATGGATAAAGTGAACATTCTATAACTGATACTAAAGAACTACATTGTACCCCATCACCAATCTATATGGTGATGCATACAATATGCCTACTACTACCTAAAATGATATATCATCATTCACTATGAGGCTATTTATATAGAAATATGGATTGCTTGGCCAACACTCTACCTAGTTGTACAAGGGGACACCTTGCACATAGACACTTATGCATTTATTATATTACTTGAAGTAACTATCTAACTACCCCCTAAAGTAATCTACTATTCTAGTTATGTACCAAGGGTGGTACATTTACATGACCCAAATGATGTAATATACTCTAACACCCCCTAAGGATCTTATAGAAGACTCTTACGGTGTCATAAAGACATTCAGTGCTAGGGTCCCTTCTCTCAAATACCCTCTTTTGTAGCCCTTGGAGAAAATTGTAAAAGGATATAATTTCACATTGTAACACTTTTACCATTATCAATGAAATGCAACATGTTTTCTATCAGTTCAGTTATCAAAGGATATAAATTTAAAACCAAGCTAAAGTTAACATAGTTAATTGAATCCTTATCTCATGATAAATTATGCATAGGAGAAAGAAGTTATAGAATATATATATATATATATATATATATATATATATATATATATATATATATATATATATATATATATATATATATATATATCCTATCAAGTTTTATATCTCAATATAAAAAAAAAGCATATTTGAACAAACCTATAGTAATTTTAATCTAAAAAAGATTAATAGGTCCTTGGTTCAACGATTGGGACAAATAGTTGATGTAGCCCACACCAAGGTTCAAATATTTATGGCACCAAATAGCTCAATGTGACAAAGTAGATGTAAAATGTAAAGGGAAACCCTTTCAAAATCAACTTTTTTGGAAAAAAACAAGTCTAAAAATATTAGAGGAAAATTTTCTATTGAATTGTATAAATTAGACACATAGAAGAATCTAGATCTACCCTCTATAATTTTTTTTTTATATATTATGTTAATTTATTTTGATTTAAAGAGTACCAATCGCAATTTTAGAAATAAATCAAATCTAATACATGCCAATGGGACCTAAGAGGATGGAAAAAATATAACTTTTCATCTCAAATTGTGCTACTAAATGAGTTGTGCTTTATACTTATGCAAAAAAATAGGGAACAACATGTTATCTCTTCAAAGATATATATATTACATGAAAAAGTAAAAATTATTATATGTGTTTTAATCAATAAAGATGCCCCAAAAATCATGTAAACAAATACAAATATTTATCTACATATGAAAATGTAGATGTACTATATATACAAATCATTCATATAGCATAGTTGCCAATAATACAAAAATTTAGACTATATGTTTAGGGAACCATATGTAAGTCTTGATCTAAGAATAGTCCTATACTAAAAAACAAACAATTTAAAAAATATAACTATGTTGGACTCTATATTATATACAATCATATATATCACAATTATAACAACTATTGAAAAATTACCTTTCCAAGCAAGTACAAGAATTAGTTCAAGAAAATAGTTGTAAAATAATTCACCTACTTTATTGTATGATAAAGTGGTAGGTTGATCTAGTAGTCTAATTTACCATTTGTTAATTAGTTATGAATGCTAGGTGTAAGACACTAGCACCTGGTGTCTTTATACATTATAACCTTAATTTTGTAGACTATGGAACCATGCTTAGAGGAGGTATTGGAATCACTAAGAGTGTTCTCACTCAATATGATACTAATGTCATCCTAAATTTTAGAATTAAGTTGCTACATGTGAATATAAGTGGAAACCAAAATTCATGGACTTATCATTATGTGGGATTTAAGATAATATTGGTGCTATGATTGTTGAGGACTCAAGTGACCCCTTATCTACTTAGATAAGTCATACTTCTTGAGGATTAATGACCCTTATTACATTTTATTTCAAAAAAGAAGAAATATTATGGTCAAGTGTACATCACTTTGTTTGAATGGAAAACTAATGAGCTTTCACATTCCTAAAATGATTGTCATTTGGTATATACATTTATTTTTGAATTCAATTAGCTAATGCATCATTGATAGTATCAATTAACCTAGATTCAAATATATTGGATCCTTGAGTATCATACGTTTAAATAAAATAAAAATATAAGTTGGAGGTATTACATTATTTGGTACCTTACAATATAAATGTAAGGACCTTCTAGATTAATTCAATCTAGTAGTATGTATCATGTTATTATGTATCATGTTATTAAGTGTGAGTTATGTGTCATGTAAGTAATTATGGAGTTTTGCATGTGAGGTGTCATGTTAGTAAGTGTGAGTTATGTGAGTGAAGTGTTATATTTATAAGTTTTGAGTTGTAAGTTATATGCAATCATGAAAGTTTATCTCTATGTAAATATGTGAGATTTATTATTATGTATCATGAAATGTAAAGAATTAGATTTCCCTTGAGTGTGAGGAGATGAAAAGCTTATGTAAGTGCAAAGGTGAAGAACCTTGAGAATATGAAGTCTCATGTATGTATATATTGAAGAAAAATATTTGTAATATGTAATTGAAGAATAAGAATTGCATTTATTCTTTTATTATAGTAGATATATTTTCCAATAAAATTGGGTGAGTTTTATGTTCATTTTTGTGGATTGATTCATGTATGTTCTTGAGATATTGTTTGATTCTAGAAGAGTGATAAACATATGAGAATAGTCATGTTTTACTAGCAGTGGTATCATAGCTATAGTGAAGCAAATAAAGAGCTAAATTCAAAGTGCTTGGAGGAAGGAATACAATGAGGAGTGATACCATGTTTAAGAAGAGATATATAAGAAAGAGCATTTGTAATAAATTGAGATGAAAATGAAATGTTGGTATAAACCATATATCAAGGAAGAAATATCCAAAATTTCCCAAGAGAGGTCATCCAATCTTGTAGAATGCCCAAGAGAGGATGTGTCCAGAGAAAGAAGTTAGAGAAGCTGAGTGTTGGATCTAATAACAAGAGATATGCAAGTCCAAGAGTAAAGTGTAACGTTGATCTAGAGAGTGCATACATTGGTCTATAAAACATGTCCAAAGAAGAGTGCATACATTAAAGAAACTTCAAAGAGTGTAGAGTGAATCAACTAGTCTAGAGAGAAATGTAGATTTATGGAAAGCATAGAATAGAATGTTGATTTGAGAGTTCCTAAGATGAAGTTGTCTGAAACACAAATTTTGGTGTAGTCTAGACAAAGCGTATGTAGAAATTCATAACATTTAAAACAAATGATTCTAGGTACACTCATATCACAAAGTTACCAAAGAATTAAATATTCTTCCCACATAATTATCCACTTGTGCCTATAAATATTAAAGTTGGAAATTTTATAAGGTTTTAAAGAGTTAATTTTAGAAAAGAGAATTAAACTAGAGAATTGAAAAGGAAGAATGATATTTGAATGAAAGATAATAATTGAGGGAAATTAATTTAGGAGTTATAAGAATATTAAAGAAGAAAATTGATTATTGAAAAATTAAGTATAAAAGATTAAAAAATTAAGAAGAATGATTAAAGGGAGTTATAAGAAGAATTTGAGAATATTAAAGAATAAAATTGATTATTGAAAAGTGAAGTATTAAAATTTGAAGAAAAATGATTGAAGGGAATTAGAAGAAGAATTTAAGAAGATTAAAGAAGAAAATTGATTATTGAAAAGTGAAGTATAAAATATTAGAAATTGAGGAAGGGGGTTATAAGAAGATAATTAATTAAGAAAATAATATCATTGATTCAAGAAAGGAAAGTGAAAATTATTTGAAGGAAACTTTTGAAATTGAAGAAAGAAATTAATTGAAAGAAGAAAGAAGAAGAATATTAATTGAAGATTGAATATTGAAGAATAATTAATTTTTTTGAAGAACATTAAAATAATGAAAGATTGAAGGAAGAAAGAATTTGAAGATTAAAATTTAAATTGAAGAAAACATTAAAGAAACAAATTAAAAAACTGAATTGAATAAAATTGAAGAAGAATTGTTTGAAAAAGAAATTATTAAATAAGGAGTTCAAAGGCTTTCAATAATGAAGGAAATTAATTAAAAAATGGATCAAGGTCTATATAAAACATGACAATTTCTTCTACAATGACTCACATGTTTGAAGTTTCAAAGCAAAAGTTTGAAAAAGGATACGACACGTAAATTTAGAAGGTAATTATTGGTACATTGATTCAAGGGCAAGTAGACATATGATTGGAAACAAACAATGATTTAGTTCTTTTCAATAAAAATATGATAAACTAGTTCTAATAGTAGTTGATAAAATATATGAGGTCAAAGGTATAAGAAATATATAAATCAACTTATCTGATAGAAAATGGATGATTAAAAATATATTATATGTACTAGGTTCAGTTGCTAATATACTATTAGTATCTTAGATGTTAGACCAAAATTTAATGGTTGAATTTAGAATTGATGGAAAGAAAAATAAATGTATCATCACCAAGCAAGGAAAGTTTATAACCAATGGATCCTTCACAAATGTTCTATTTGTACTTAACACTTTATCAAATATTTTTTTTTTAGTAAAAACATTAGAAACAAGATATCTTTTGCGTAAGAGGTTAGGGCATATAAGTGCATCATCCTTAAATGAATTGAACATATATCAAATGGTAACAATCTTACCAAATATAACATAGCAATCTACAATATATCCAAAATTCTTACCAGGAAAGCAACATAGAGTATCAATTTAAGCTTACACAAAGTTAGGGAACCACTAGAAATATTACATACATACTTGTATGGACCAATGGAAGATAGTATTGGAGGAAAAATATTTGCAATTATTTTTTGATGACTATTCTTGAAAAATGTGGGTCTACTTGAAATTTAAATCTAAAGCCTTTATATATTTTAAATAGTTCAAGCAACTTGTAGAAATAGAAATTGAATGATCAATCAACAATATTTTCTCAAAGAGGGGTGGTGAATATCTCTCTTCTAATAGAAATTGGTATAAAAAGCAATTTACTGTAGCTTATACACCACAGTAAAATGGTATAGCAAAAATAAGAAATCGTTCTATTATGGAAATGGTATGTTGTATATTTAGATGTTAGACATTAGATCAGATAAAGAAGAATATTTAGATGAAGAATTAGAAACATTTGATGAACCAATTAAGGACTCAAAACCCATAACCTCATCAAAAAGAAAAGAGGCAAAATGATATATCAGTATGCTTAAAAACTTAAAACTAGAAAGACTACCAGATCTTACCACTACAAGATCTCAAACTCATAGTATTATAAGAACAAATATGGGACTACTAAATTTAATAACATAAGTTATGATAGTACAAGATGCATTAATACAACCAAAATTGAAAGTAACAATGGAATAAGAATATACAACACTAATGAAGAATAAAATATGGGATTTAGTTAATCTACCCAATGAAAAAAAAATACTATGTAAGTGGATTTGAAAGACAAAATACAAGAAAGGTGGTTCTACAGGACCACATCTCTTTTGGACAAAGGCAAAGCGATCAAGGTAATCCTCTAAACTTTCATCTTCTTCTTGCTTGATCCGAAACAACTCATCTTTTTTGTTTCGTACTCGACAATAATCCTGATATTTATGCAATAATGCAGTCTCCATGTCATCCCAACTATGGATTGAATTAGGTTCAAGATTACTCATAAACCATCGAAGAGCAGCATCGTTAAGTGTAGAAGGAAACAATTTCAATTTTTGATTATCATTTATGTAGTCATAAGTTTGACATAACACTTTGAATTCAAACAAAAATTGATCAGGATCTTCCAAAGCAGTCCCCTAAAAATTGGCAATATGGATGGAGAAATAGTTTTCATGGGAGCATCTAAAGTCGGATCCAACCGTATGGGATATTCAAAAGTCTTAAGAGGATCATCAGCATACCCACCTAGTGGTGGTAGTGGTGCTGCCATAGTTGCTTTCTTTCTTGAGTTTGATGTGGATGGTTCAGACTTAAGGGAATGTTTAGCAGAAAGTGCTACAAAAAGTTCTTGCTCTAATCTTTCCAAAGCTTCAGTTGGTGAAGAAGGTATTTCTTGCTG
This sequence comes from Wollemia nobilis, assembly GCA_028583015.1. Lineage (NCBI taxonomy): Eukaryota > Viridiplantae > Streptophyta > Pinopsida > Araucariales > Araucariaceae > Wollemia > Wollemia nobilis. The sequence continues at coordinate 2,037,837 of JAQPPZ010001031.1, read as the reverse complement.
TGGCAATTCTTCATATGATCATGAAGAACGACTTGGTGGTTCAGAACTAGTCCTGATAAACCTCTCTCTTTTGTCTCTTGGCCTATGCATTCATGCCTATTCACTAAATAAACTGAAATGCAGTAATTCAAAAATTGCAACACAATTCTTGACCTATTTCACTTTTCCTAACAACACTGATTGTTCCTCGACAACGGTGCCAAAAATGATGATGGTTGTTTTTCATTCATCATTTAATCATTATGTGTGTCAATCCAGGGCGATGTCCAAAGGCTGTATACGATAGAAAGTGTCACAGTTGCAGGTTCAATTCATTTAAGAACAAGGTTTTATTGGTGGATCAGTTAGCATTTTGGGGGTTTTTTTGTGACCTTTAACTCCTAAAAAATGAAATGAACTCCTATTTACTTTTGCAGAAATAGAATTACAGGAAATGAAATGACAGAATCTGAAATTGCAGAAAATGAAATATTGCTAAATTGAAATTGTCAGAAAGGCAAATTACAGAATTGAAATAACACACAGTTGCAGAAAAATAAACTAACTATAATTCTTTGAGCATGTTCTAAATCTAAAAATTCAAACTAACATCTATTGCAAAACTAGAAATGTCACAAATCTGGAAATTACATTAAAATGACAGAAAACTAGAAATTGCTGCAAATCTGGAAAATGACAAAAAACTTGAAGTTGTTGCAAATCTGAACAAAAATTTTGAAATTGCATGGAATGATGGAAAAATGCTGTCAAGACTGAAATCTAAATTTAAAGCTGCTAAAGAAATGAAACTGCGAATTCTGCTAACCTGCTACAGCAAGGAATTAGCAATGTATTCTGTCAGAAGATGCCTTCCTCTGGTCCTGCAAGTGGCCCTTGCTTATAGAACCAGATGAAGATGAAGATTTATGCTAAGAAAACCTAAATACTAATAATCAACTCAACATGCCAATTGAGAACTAAAAACTGCACCTTTTTATTCAATCCGAAAATGCATTACAGTAATGCAAGAAAAACCTGCAGATTACTGTTCTACTACAAAAACAATTGCACTCTTTATTTCTCTATGTCTCCTATATGACTATATTCCTATATTCTATATGCTCAACCGTGCTGGGAGCTCTCTTATTTATAATATTATGCTGATATACTTGATTACTGATTTATAGGGATTTACAACTGTTTGCACAATTGTTTCCTAGAATGTATGAGTTTGCTTTGTCAAACTTGATCTATTCAACCTTATTAAGTTGCATTCATTGAGAAAATCAGTTAACATGAGCTGGGACAACTTTCTGGTCAATTATCAATACTTTCCTCTACCGATCTGTCGCTTTTTGACCATCTTTTGTTGTTCCTGCGCTATTCCCTATTCTTGCGCTATTATTCCTACACTGCTCCGGAATAACAATAAGTGACATTTAGTTATTATTTCATGCTCCAAACACGTAGGGAAGAAGTATTTGACCACCTAGAATGTTTTCCTTTATCTTGTACGTCCTTTTTGCATTGGTGGCATGTGTTGGAGTGATTGTTTCCAAGCCCTGCTGTAAATGTATAGCTGGCTAGAACTGTCACAGTCACAGTCTATTTTCCTGCACAGTCAACTATAGGGGACAAGGTCTTTGGCGCCTTTTGCAATTGAATTAGTTCAAACAGAGGAATATTACTATCAAGCACCAAACATTCAACAATTACTACTGATTCTGAATTACTACTGATAAATTAGTCGAAAAATATGTGAAACTCATAGAAAAAACAGGAAAACGAGAATATATGCACTTATCATTTCAGAATATGCAAATATCAGTACATAATGCATTTTACCCAAAATTAACATAGAAACATAATAAAAAGGGTGATTCAAATAATTAGAATGTATCCAAAAAGTGTTCATAGATGAGGCAATTCCTGGCCTCATCATTGGTGAATGATATCAAAGAAGTATCTTTGATGGCAACAACTAAAACATTGAGAACATTCTCCCAATAATTAATGAAAACAAAAAGAGGGAAGAGTTTTTTTATCTTCAATGACAATATTACAAACTACCACAACACTACTAAACCAACTAAAATTAATAGACGAATCTAAGCTCCCAAAGGAACCCATGGAGCATTGTCCCTCAATCCTATCATACATTATGGTAGGTAATATGGGATGTGCACTACTCTATCTCACAAGAGGATTCTTAGCCCTTACCCCTTGCCATAAGTAATAAGTGGGTGGTAACCTATTAAACTCTCAATAATAACAACTATAGGATAACAAAAATCAAAATATAAAATACTATAAAAATTGGATTAGTTTTCCGATTAGAAAACAATAAGTAATAGTAAATTTTAGATTTATAAAAATTATGCAAAATGTAAATAAGCAAGATAAGTCTCAAAGTCTCTATTCTACTAGATGAGTCAATTGATTTTTTTTTTTTACAAAGATGAATATAAACAAATTTTAAAAAGGAGGTAAATATAATTTAAACAAGTTAATATGCATGAACCAAATAACTATATAATTGTGTATGTGTTTTATTCTATTATAAGTTGAGAATAATTAATCTAATAATTGATATGCATATATTTTAGGGCTGTGTTAAAGTTTTAAAGTTTTGATTAGTGCACATGTTATTCAATATGGTGGACTTGTCTTCTCTTACTATGTTTTCTTCTATATATAATTCAAAAGCATAGTATTGTATGTTTGTTTTCCTTACTAGCAGTGCTACTCATTAAATTTGACCTACTAAAAAATGTAGGCTTGTCTTTTTCTATTGTATTTAGGCTATCCTAAGTTGTTTTTTTACCCATTTCCATTTTATTTCCAGCCGAGGAAATTGGAGTCTGTCCAATGCTTGGTGTACGGCATCGTGAACTACTGAGCAGGAATCCCGTCCATATACAGGAAATTGGAGTCTGTCCAATGCTTGGTGTACGGCATCGTGAACTACTGAGCAGGAATCCCGTCCATATACCTAACAGGAAGTAGCGGCCATGCCTTTAAGACGGCAGCTTGATAAGATGAAAACATTTTAGTAAAGAAAATTTGATTTTAGAATATAACTTTCGCCAGCTCGTTTTATCTGGTGCTGTGGTGTAGTCGGTTATCACGTCAGTCTTACACACTGAAGGTCCCCAGTTCGAACCTGGGCAGCACCATCTTTTAGAGTAACCCCAAAATTTTAGCACAGCACCCTTTTTTAGAGCAACCAAATCTTAGCACAAGTCCTTCTCGAACATAGGTTAGTCGGTTATCACGTCAGTCTTACCCCAGTTCGAACCTGGGCTTTTTTAGAGCAACCCGGTAGGTTAAACTAGTTTTATATGCGGTGAAATTAATGTTTTTTTGAGCAACCCCCAAATCTTAGCAATTCTTTTCTTCTTCTTTTTTTGGAATTGACATGGTGGAATCGGTAGCCGCCACGAATCCAGGCAGGCTGTCCAGCTTTTATGGCCGCCACAGTATTCTGCGTTGTCCGCCCTAGAAGCCGCTACACAGATCTTCGCGCAGTCCGCCCTTATAACCACTATGCCACAATCATTTTAAACCTTTTACACCACTGAAAGCATCAGGAAAGGGACAAGCATTTAGTCTGGCAATGCCCAAGATTTGAACCTTGGACCTCCGCCCCCTTATGGGGTTTGGATAAACCAATTGGTCTACACCTCGGACCTTTAGCAATTCCTTTTGGAACATAGGTTAAATTAGTATTATATGTGGTGGATTGGTAAGTTGGGGCACTTACCGAGGAGACCTAGGTTCCAATCCCACGGGCTTGCCCATGCACAGACAGTAGCCTAGATTCGATTCCTCTGAGTGGTGTGCCAGATTGATGATGACGGCGGTCCCCATCTCACGTCGAGTTACCATGTACCGAGACAGTGGAAATCCTGGGAGCCTTCGTAGATAGTTTGAACCCTATCAGCTGTGCTAGTAGCTACTAAAAATCGTGATGGTAACCATTACTTCTATATATAAAAAAAAAAATTATATGTGGTGAAATTCATTTTTTTAGGGCAACCTCCAAGAGCAAAACCAGAGTTTAGCGCAAGTACTTTTGGAACACAGGTTAAACTAGTTTTATATGTGGTGAAATTCATTTTCTGTAGGGCGGCCTCCAAATCTTAACACAAATCCTTTTGGAACATAGGTTAAACTAATTTTGTATGTTCATTTTTTTTTTTTTTTAAGAGCAAGCACCATTTTTAAAGCAACCTCCAAATCTTAGCACAAATCCTTCTGGAACGTAAGTTAAACTAATTTTATATGTGGTGAAATTTATGTTTTTTAGAGCAACCTCCAAATTTTAGCACAAGTTCTATTGGAACATAGGATAAACTAGTTTTATATGCGGTGAAATTCATTATTGGAACATAGGATAAACTAGTTTTATATGCGGTGAAATTCATTTTTGAGATGATAAGATAATAAAATGTTTTTTAGATGGTTAAATATATTTTGGAGATGACAAGCCTGCACTATTTTTTTTAGGTTAGTCGGTTATCACGTCAGCCTTACCCAGTTCGAACCTAGGCTGAACCATTTTATTAGAGCAAACCCACCCAGTTCTAACCTAGGCTGAACCATTTTATTAGAGCAACCCCATAGGTTAAACTAGTTTTATATGTGGTGAAATTGATTTTTTTAGAGCAAGCACCATTTTTTTAGAGCAATTCCTAAATCTTAGGGCAAGTGCTTTTGGAACATAGTTTAAATTAGTTTTATTTGTGGCGAAATTCATTTTTTAGGGTAATTTCCAAATCGTTCTTCTGGAATATAGGTTAAACTAGTTTTATATATGGTGAAATTCATTTTTTTAGAGCAACCCCCGAATCTTAGCACAAATCCTTCTGGAACATAGGTTAAACTAGTTTTATATGTGATGAAATTTATTTTTTTTTTGGAGCAACTTTCAAATCTTAGCACAAGTTCTATTGGAACATAGGATAAACTAGTTTTATATGTGGTGAAATTCATTTTTGAGATGATAAAACACATCTTTTAAGATAATAAAATGTTTTTTAGATGATTAAATATATTTTGGAGATGATAAGTCTGCACTATTTTTTTAGAGCAATCCCCAAATCTTAGCACAAGTCCTTTGGAACATAGGATAAACTAGTTTTATATGTGGTGAAATTCATTCTTGAGATGATAAGACACATATTTTCGAGATAATAAGATGTTTTGTACCATTTTTTTTTGTAGAGCAACCCCGAAATCTTAGCACAAGTCATTCTGAAACATAGGATAAACTAGTTTTATATGTGGTGAAATTCATTTTTGAGATGATAAGACACATATAATAAGATGTTTTTTAGAGGCTTAAATATATTTTCGAGATGACAAGCCTTGTTTTCAAAACACCCCAAAATTTTAGGACAAGTCTTCATGGAACATAGAGATAAACTAGTTTTATATGTGATGAAATTTATTTTAAAAGATGATAAGACTTGTTTTTGAGGCACCCCAAATCTTAGGACCTGGAACACTGGGATAAACTAACTTTATATGTAATTAAAATATAAATTGGATCTATTTCTATTAGGGTTTCTTATCATGTTTAGAATACCTACCTTGTGTTTTCTAACTCATGTAAAGCAAGGACATGGATTGGTATCACCAGATTTTATACTCATGGTGTTGTAGAGCTTTAAAATAATATTTGTATTACAACATGTCACCCTTGTACTAAATAACCAAATGACATTAATAAGGATGTTCATTCTTTAAGCCTTCTCTTGTGTTAGTTTAATGTGTGAGTCTTTTTTCAAGGCTTTATATGTTGCTTTCCCTCGTTAGATTTATGATGGATTATATTGGAGGAGCTAATTGTTGTGATTTCATTGAGTATACTAGTTCTAACAAGGGATACAATTAAAATCTAAATTGGATCATTTCTTTTGATTGCATAGGAGAGTTGGTTACAACCACTATTTTTAGTAACTATTCAGTGCAAGGTTCAAACCACAGGGACTGCTCTCAACAAACGTATACATATCGTTCTTGTTGACCCAGCGTGGTATGGGGACCATCGGTCGCTCAGGGTTCGTATCGTCATTATCAGTCTGGTGCACTCAAAGGATTCGAAGCAAACTACTACCTTTGCAAAGGGTTGGCTTCCCCCCAAGGTTTGAACCTAGGTCTCTTCTTGGTAAGTGCTCAACCACACTTGCACTTGCCAATCCACCTAACCCTTGGGGGTCAAAATTTTAGGTTAGTGTGAGAAACCCCTACCACCAACGTATAGGACTAAGCAAGCAGTCTCCTCCCAACCATGACCCTTCATAAAACCAAGAGCTATGCTTATCAATAGAGAGTTTAACACACAACCTTTGTGTCCCCCTTTGCATCGTAGAGGTTTAAACCGTGGACCTCTTGTTCAACAGGGTCAGTCTCACCTTCTCCACTTGCGCTACAAAAATAGATCAATTTTTACTAGGGCTTCTTATCATGTTTAGAACACCTACCCTCTTGTGTTTGCTAACTCATGTTAAGCAAGGACATGGATTGGTATCACCAAATTTTATATTCATGGTGTTGTAGAGCTTTAAAATAATATTTGTATTACAACATACTACCCTTTTACTAAATAGCCACATGACATTAATAAGGATGTTTATTCCTTAAGCCTTCTCTTGTGTTAGTTTAATGTGTGAATTGTGAGTTCTTTTTCAAGGTTTTATATGTTGTTTTCCCTCATTAGATTAATAATGGGGTTATAATGGATAAGCTAATTGTTGTGATTTCATTTAGTATACTAGTTCTAACAAAGGATATAATTAAAATCTATATTGTATCAATTTCTATTAGGGCTTCTTATCATGTTTAGAACACCTACCCTCTTATGTTTTCTAACTCTTGTAAAGCAAAGACATGGATTGGTATCACTAAATTTTATACTCAAGATGTTGTAGAGCTTTAAAATAATATTTGTATTACAACATGCAACACTTGTACTAAATAGCCACATGGCATTGATAAGGATGTTTATTCCTTTAGCCTTCTCTCATGTTAGTTAAATGTGTGAGTCTTTTTTCAAGGCTTTATATGTAGTTTTCCCTACTTAAATTAATAATGGGGCTATACTGGAGGAGCTAATTGTTGTGATTTCATTTAGTATACCAGTTCTAACAAAGGATATAATTGAAATTAAAATTGGATCAATTTCTATTAGGGCTTCTTATCATGTTTAGAACAACTACCATCTTATGTTTGCTAACTCTTTTAAAGCAAGGATATGGATTGGTATCACCAAATTGTATACTCAAGGAGTTGTAGAGCTTTAAAATCATATTTATATTACAACATGGCACCCTTGTACTAAATAGCCACATGGAATTGATAAGGATGTTTATTCCTTTAGCCTTCTCTCATGTTGGTTTAATGTGCGAGTATTTTGCAAGGCTTTATATGTTGTTTTCCCTCATTAGATTAATAATGGGGTTATATTGGAGGAGCTAATTATTGTGATTTCATTTAGTATAATAGTTCTCTATGCTATGAATATCTAAGGTGGTCAATAGCTTTTGTAAGCATGGCTAATAATTGGACAACCATCCATGGAAGTCATCCAAATTTAATGGTTGGTCAAACATGGTATACAATTTGATCCCTCCTTCATAAGTTTCAATGTGTTTGAAGAAAAATAGAGCCCAATACATGCTTTTTTTTCTCACTTATGATCAAGATGATATTAGGAAAATCTATTTAAATTTTATATATGGGATCCTCAAAAATACCATCTAAACTCCAACTTATCTTTACTTGTCTCATGAACCCATAGTTTGATGAGTATTTTTTTATTGATTTAACAAGGGCAAATTTGCCACCACTTAATTTAAGCTTTATTAAACACTTTCATCCTTCATTGTTCTTGGTCTTTTGTAAGATATTATTACTTAAAATTCGATTTGTCATTGTATTTATGGCCAAGAGATAGAAATTAGATGTGTAATTTTCATAGATTTTAGCTAGGACAACTTTGGTTTTGAATGAGCAAGAGATATTTCATTATTTCTTTTTGATAGGATACCTTGTAAAAATATTTATTCTTTAATATAATTTATATAAATCATGGATATAAATGAATATATTTATATCCATAGTTTGATGACTAATTTTTATAGATTTAACAAGGGCAAAATTTCCACCCCTTAATTGAAGTTTCAATAAACACTTCAATCATTCATTGTCTCATGAACCCATAGTTTGATGAGTAAGTTTTATAGATTTAACAAGGGAAAATCTATCATCCCTTAATTGAATTTTTAGTAAACACTTCAATATTTTATTGTTATTGGTATTTTGTAAGATATAATTACTTAAAATTTGAGATATCATTGTATTTATGTCCAAGAGACCCAAACTAGATAGGTAATTTTCATAGATTTTTTCTTAGGACAAATTTGATTTAGGTGATCAAGAGACACTCCATTATTTCCTCTTGATTGGATATCTTGTAAAAAACTTTCTTCTTCAATATAATTTATATAAATCATGGATATAAAATAATAAATTTTCATTGAGACAAATCCATGAGGAAAGGCATGATGGCTTATTGGAATATTTATATCAAGAACATAATTTGATATTGTATAAACATCTAATGATCCATTCATCTAATAGTATATAAACATTGATAATATATTAATGCTTTTAGTATTGCTTTCTCTTGTTAGGAATGATGGAAATTGGTAATGATTTGAAGCCACTACTCTAAAATTAGTGAAACATCTTAAGCAAATATTAAGAAATATTTCTTGATGTCATTTGCCTTAACAATATGATCCAAAACTCATAATTTTGATTGTTCTAGAACTTAGGATTTTTTTTTTATTGATAAAAGAGAGTTTTGAAATGGACCCAAAACCTTTTACAAAGGAAATAAAAAAAGGGTGGTCTGAAGCCGGAACCCTGCAGTGAGAAACAAAAATAAAAAACTACCAAGAGGAGAAGAGAAGGAACCCCACAACCTTAGAAGAGAAAACCACATCAGCAAAATAGGACAGCCTTGGAGGAGAAAACCACGTTAGCAAAAATAAGACACAGGCCAAAAAACCACAAATATAGGATTATACTAGGGTGGTGGGATGATCCTACTTGATGTCCTCAGCATTCGGGGCCATATTTGTAGTCTAATTCACTTTCACAATCTATACTGGTATCTTCATTTTCAAGATTATGCAAATGACTCTCCTATCTTAAGTGAGCAGGGAGGACGCTAGGCTAACGATGTCATCAAGGTTTTTCAGGAGCTCAGACTCCTTGCTCGGGTAAACCTGGAGAGATGAACCACCCATGGAAAGTAGGCCACTAGGGCTAAACTCACACAATATATTTTTGTGGCTACCTAGAGGTAAATTGAAGGTGGGATTGTCCTGATCCAAGATGACCACACCTTTACATTTATCACCAATAAATTTGATTCTTGAGGAGCACCTACAAGGAGAAGAGGTGGTGTTGTCAATGGACACCAACTTTGGATTGTCGAACCTTCCCAAAGTAGCAGTCTCCAACTCCGTTTCGATGTCACTTACCTCCATTATTTGAGGTGATCCTAGGCTAGGCGTAGGAGCAGCAGGAATGTCCTCAATTCTCTCAGCAATGGGTAACATTGGGGCTTGGGCTTGGCATTGAAGCATGAATTTGAAAATTGTGAGGTGAAGCCCCTAGTGCTTTAGGTGGGAGGATTTCCCTTATCTAATACTGGTTACAGACATCTCCATAGAGCGATAGAGATTATCTGAGACATTGATAAATTTGATATCCTTTAGGTGATTGAGAAACATCAAATGGAAGCTGCACAACGGTGAATTAGGGTCATCGATGGTGAAGTATTGCATAACAGGGATCAAAACCTTGTTCCATGGTGCCATGAGGTCTTTCTAAACAATACCATAATTTTCCTTGTTCAGATGTTTACCCTTGTTTCATAAGTACCCCAACTTAGCAGCAATAGATTGTTTATCGCATTAGATGCAATTGCCATAGTTCACTAATTTTGTGACCTCTGTAATCAATCTAACAGTAATTCAAAAGGATACCCCATGAATAGTAACATTGCCACTATACCAAGAGTAAACCAGCTCCATGGAGAGTTCAACAACTTTCATAGTAAACTTTCTTAAGAAAGAAAGGAAGCCATGGGATTCCAATATTTCCTCAACAGTGGAATCAAGATCCAAAACCTCTGGTCAAGCAACACCATAACAAATATTTACCAACCAATAGCCCTGTTTGGAAAGGATCTACAACTCTTCACACGATCACTCAAGAACACAAATGTAAACAAGAGTAAGAGTTGAAGATGTATCTGGTTACAAGGGTTTAAAAAAATGATAGACAACGAGACACCAAGAGCACTAATAGCCATGCCACTAAACCAGGCATCAAGGGTGAAGGGGAACTATTGATAAAAACCTTGGAATTATGAACAGGAATTCAGGATTCAATCAAATTGCAAATATTTCATTAACATATAGTTTTAAAACTACAGCCTTTAAATAGGTTACAAAATAGTATTGAAAACTAAATAATAGGAAATCATGCTAACTATTCTATTGAGAGGAAGAGAATTATGAATAGAACTCTTCCACCTAGGATATTTACCAAATCAACCATTAGATATTTAAGACAGTAAATATCTACATGGTAAAAGTAGAAAAGTAAATGTAATAATCTACTCAACCAGTGTAATGCAATATACTAGCTATTGTACCTATCAGAGTAAAAAGGGTAAATATGCCAAAGAATGGAATATTACCCTAACATCCCCCCTTATTACATTATTTGGGTAATGTATACCTATCCTCCTATACAAAAATATTTGGGTAAAGTATATAATTACCCCAATACAGTGAAAAAAAGGTCTTGATCTGCCGGTTCTTACTCTGTCATAGTGTTCTAGCTGCTCCTAAGAAAAAAATAGGTTATTCCTCACTTTGTATTCACATCAACGAATGTCCTTATTGTAATCTTGTCATCCAACCGAATTGCATGGGTAACCAACCACTGTAATCACTAGGTGTAGTTGAATAGATCACTTCATACGAGGTTCATTCATTTACAATATGAGTTTGCAAAAGATAAGGTAGCTAAGGTGTCGGTCGCTGCCAAAAATGCACCCTTATAAGCTCCCCCCTTCTTGTTGCAAAACATGTTGTAATTAATTTCTGAAAGAAGCATGACTAAGGTGTCGAACGATGCCAAAAATGTACCCTTATAAGTCTTCTTTTTTTACAAAAAATTGTGAAGAAAAGAAATGTATATCCCCCCTTAATTGCAAAAAATATGTGCAACTTAAGAAACTTTGTGAAGGATTTTACAAATATTGCCTCCTAGGCAATTTTACACCAGAAAATTTCCTCCTTTTGTTAAAAGAACTTCAAACAATGAGAGTTTGCTATTTATGGAGCCTAAAAAAGAGGTACAAACACCCCTTTGTTATAAGTACTTCAAACAAAAACTTATGCTATTTATGAAGCCTAAAAAAAAAGAGAGGAAATGGTGCTTTGCTTAAGGTGACAAAATGTGTTTTCCCTCTACAATACTGTCTTAGCAATGAGCACTCTATTTGCTCTCTTTGAACTAGAATCATAATCAGAATGAGAATGAGAATGAGACACTTCACTAGAAATATGGCTTCTATGATGTGCCTTTGCCATTTTAGTTTTGCTTGTTTTGAAACCAACACTGAATGGTGTCATGGTTGTTATTTTTACAATTTGTGCAAAACTATGCTTTCTAGGCAATTTTATCAAAACGTTCACCAAATCATCCTTCCTTATTGTAATAAATTCAAGCATGGTTGCTATTATGAAGTCTAAAAGAAAAGATATAATTTTTATGACTTCTACTTTTATGATTGCCTTTACAAGTTTTATTTCCCTCTTGTCAAAAATCTATGTTTTGAAGGAAGAAAGGAATTATCCCCCCTTAGTGCAAAGGATTACAACTTTTCAAGGTTCCTTATTTTCAAAAACTTGTTCTTTATTTATTTTTTTGATTACCCTAAAAGAGTACCAAAAGATAATTCACTCAAACAGATATTTAATGGCACATGCCTTAACACCCTTCAAGAAGGATGAAAAGTTTGAGGAAATTAAGCCAAACAAATAAGAGTGAATTAGGGATTTTGTTGATTTAGGAGAGAATATCAAGTGAATTTTGGCTTTAAATCTGTGTAAGTATTTACACAAATTTGTGAAAATTTGGGGTTTAATGTGTTCTTGATTCTATGACTTATAATTGCAAAAAAAATAATGCAATAATCAAACAAGAATGCCCACAAAATTCTTATCACCTAGGTGTCGGATGCAACCGAAAATGCACTTAATTTGCCAATGAAGGTGTCAAGTAAAATTGAAAATGCATCTTTTTATTTTTTGCAACAAAATATTAATGCGTGTTGTGCAAAAAAATGATATTTTTATGTCTCCTACTTTGTTTTACAATTTTGCAAAAGAAGTACAATGTTGTCTTCCCCCCTCTATTTTGCAAAATTAACAATTCGAGCACTCCTTCCAAGACAAGTGGACACACGACCCGCGTTTGAAAGCCTTCCAGACCAGTCAACACACAACTTGGTTTTTGTCTTCAACACTCGAAAATGGCTTTAAAAAAAATGTTGAAGATGGCCTTTGTTTCTGCAATAAAATGAGTTGTTCCTATGTCTCTTTATCCCCAATATTTGGAGAAAACAATAGAAATGGAGTGGAATTATTGCAAAAAAAAATAGTTTTATTTAAATATTTTCTAAGTTTTAATGCTTAAAAATATTTTTAAAGATGAATAATTCATATAATAAAGCAATTGGGGAAAAAATCAACTTAAAAGGTTAAAAATTGATTAATTTATGTCAATTTGTGTTAAACTATATAAAAAAAATCTATAAAAAATATTAAAAAAAACATTAAAAAAACTTTAGAAAATAAAAAAATAATGAAAAATACCAAATGGCACGATTTTTGGAGAGGCCCTTTGCAAAAAATGTTGGCGCACGGATTCGAACATGAGACGTCATGTTTTTCAAGGCTATGCCTTGACCACTGCACTGTTGGGATGGATTTGAAAGTCGTCCCCGCGTGCTTTGTGTTAAGGCGGGTCGAGCCTTTGGAATGGCTCTGTGGGATTTATCCCACATTCATCCCGTAAGGGATGAATTAGGATTTTAAAAGCCTAAGCATGTTCAAATAACACATGATTGCATTAGGCAATCACTACTCCTCCATGTGTTGACCTTCCTCCATGTCACTCTGCCCGACGAATGATTGAATGCCATGTTGTTGCTCGTTGCCAAAATACCAAAATTTTCTCACACATGTGTCAATGGCTAGATGGTGCCAAAAAACCCAAAATTTTCTCACACACGTGTCAATGGCCAAATGGTGCCACTTGTCAATAGGTTGTCTCGCTCCCTCTACTTGTTGTGCCATGTGTCACCTTCTGGTTGGTCCTCGCCATGTGTCTCATTCAGTAGGTCCACATCAGTTGTTTGACCTCACCACATGTCACCTCGATGTGTGTGCCACATGTCAAACTAAGTCAATCTAAAATTCTAGCTGATGAGATTAGGTGGCTTGATGTGATTCTACCACATTTCTAGAGGAATCTCCTGGGTGTGTGAGGGCACTCCTACCCTCGAAGCACGCTCGGGTTGGAGAAGCCATGTGGGAGAGTGAGGGCGCTCCTGCCCTTGAAGTGCTCCCGCTGGCTTACCTAGGGGTGCGGGCACTATGGACGGGAGTCGAAGAAATGCTCCTCCCAGGACCTTGGGCATAATCTCCTGTGTGGGCTGGGCATGCTCGGGATGACAACTTAGATATTTTTGGTCCATAGGCACGATCGTCGATAGTAAAGAGTTGTCTGGTCAATCGTCTGCCTAGGCATGGCCTGGCCGAGGAAATGAATCTAGTTTGTCAAAATTCCTGCGGGCCCGGTTGTGACCTTGTCCTACCGAGGGGGGTGATGTGGCCCATAAAAAATGGATAATTTCACCACCTCCTCTGCCTTTGATAATGGATTAATGAAATGCAATTAAAAATCTATAGGAAAACTTAGGGAATCGAAGGAGGAAAGAAAAAATAATAATGAATTCACCAAATTGTGCTTCCTGCGCTTGATTTCTCCAACGAGTTAAAAAAAATCAATTCCTCCTCCCAAATCCCTCCTCCAGCTCTGATGCCAATATGAACAGGAATTCAGGATTCAATCAAATTGCAAATATTTTATTAACATATAGTTTTGAAACTATAGACTTTAAATAGGTTACAAAATAGTATTGAAAAATGAATAATAGGAAATCATGCTAACTATTCTGTTGAGAGGAAGAGAATTCTGAATAGAACTCTTCCACCTAGGATATTTACCAAATCAACCATTAGATATTTAAGATAGTAAATATCTACATGGTAAAAGTAGAAAAGTAAATGTAATAATCTACTCAACTAGTGTAATGCAATATACTAGCTATTGTACCTATCAGAGTAAAAAGGATAAATAGGCCAAAGAATGGAATATTACTCTAGCAGGAATTCAGATGTCTAGTCACGCAGGCTGACTTAGACTCGATAGAGGATAAGATAATGGCATTCCTGCATGGGAGATGATGGGACAACATGCTCGAGGCCTTGGTACACCACAAATGAAAATGAGGGGTATCAATAAAAGAAGGAAAATTATGAGAAAAGCAAGTCCTCTACCATGGGTGATTACAAGGAGTGGAGAAGACCTTAGCACACATATTAAGGTACTTGAAAGGATAATAAGTTCGAGTGGGTCGCCAATACGGATAGATTCTTCAATGGGAGAAAGAAAGATATTGATCGAGATCCAACATGATAAACCCATGTGGAAATGAAGCATAAATGAAAAAAAAAGGAAACTCAATGACCACCTATGGTTCGTCTTAGGATTCAGCATGGTACCAGATTTCAAGGAAAAAAATCCTGAAACAACACACCACCAAGGATAGGGGAAAATCACAAGGATCATTTCTAAAGAAAGCACGTTCATTTTAAAAATCCACATTGAGCTTATGGACTGCCACCAAGGATTGGTCATGGTACCCCAATTGGGTATAAATTCTATGGTCAACATACTCAAATAAATGAGGCACATGGGAATATGTCGAATCTCTTTCTTGGAGAAGATCAACCACATCGAGCACGATTGTCACCTATTACCGATCCATAAGAGGTTGTACAACCATATCAACTCCCCAAACCAAAGTGATCCCATAAATTCCAACTAGTGGGCCAATTGTAATATGAGTTAGCTGGTGGTCATATCACACCATAATACTACTTCCTACTGGTCCAATAGCAAGGGATGGTAATGAGGATCCTAAGGACACTCTGGAAGTTAATGCTAATTGGGAAAGTTATTCTAAAAAAATTCA
Source organism: Wollemia nobilis (assembly GCA_028583015.1). Lineage (NCBI taxonomy): Eukaryota > Viridiplantae > Streptophyta > Pinopsida > Araucariales > Araucariaceae > Wollemia > Wollemia nobilis. The sequence continues at coordinate 2,022,440 of JAQPPZ010001031.1, read as the reverse complement.
ATGACTTCTTGAGGGAAATTATCAATCAGGGCTCGCATGCCATCCTAGACCAAGCTAATGTTTGCCATCAGATAAACTATGCCATTCCCTTCTTTGAACATGTGTTGAATGTGTTGATGCAAGAAAGGTAAGTGCTAACAAATAATTATTAACAAAATATCAAACCTTAATCACATTAACCTTAGCATAGAAATGCCTTAGGTTTATATAGGTTACAGAGCTTTAGAAAAGATATTAAATTAATATCTAACCTAAATATCGCTAACCTACGCGCTTGGATGAATAAGCGCCAACAACTAACTAACCTAGGATATTTAGGAATTAACCTAGGTTAACCATTAGATATTTTAAACAATAAATATCTACATGGTAAATAGTCAAAGTAGATGTAATAATCTAACTAATGTAGTATAATGCAATATACTACCTCATTTTACCCTAACATCCCCCCTTTATTACATTACTTTGATATACAAAGTTTACTCCAAAGCAGTTGAAATTTGACACGTCCAAGTGCCTTTGTAAAAATGTCTGCAACTTTGTTCGTCGGTGGGAATGTGTTGGAGCTGAATTCTGTGTTTAGGAACTTCATCACGAATGAAATGACAATCTGTATCAATATGTTTAGTTCGTTCATGATGTACTGGATTCTTAACCAAGTTCAAAACACCTGAGTTGTCGCAAAACATGTGAATAGGAAGATTCTTTGGTAGGCCCATGGTAGCCAAAATGCGACTTAACCATATCGCTTCACACACAGCTCCACGTGCAGCGCGATATTCTGCCTCAGTTGAAGATAAGGCAACAACCTGTTGCTTTTTACTATGCCATGAGACAGGACCGAGATCCAAGATGAAAAACATAGCTCGAAGTTGATTTTACTGTCATCTATGGAGCCAGCATAGTCAGAGTCAGTGTAACTCTGTAAGAAGAATGAGTTATTCTTCTTATACTCTAGACCATAATCTGTACTACCCTGAATGTAGTGTATGACTCTTTTAGCTGCTTTCCAATGGGAGACCTTTGGTTCTTGCATGAACCGAGAAAGATAGTTTACAGCAAAAGTAATATCTGGTCTAGTATTAGTCAGATAGATAAGGCTTCCAATCATTTGTCTGTAAAGTGTTCCATCTACCTGTGGTGAGTCTTCATATCGTGATAACTGTAACCCTGATTCCATCGGTGTTGCTTTGGGTTTACAATCAGTCATACGATATTTTTCTACTAAAGTCTTAGCATACTTTTTCTGGGTCACCCTTAGATGATTCTTTTTCTGTTCTATTTCAAGGCCAAGACAGTAGTGGAGAAGTCCTAGGTCTGTCATATCAAATGACTTTTTCAAGTCATCCTTCACGGCTTTAATTAAATTCTCTGAATTGCCAGTGATGATCAGATCATCTACATATAACACAAGAATCACTATCTCAGAACCTGTGTTCTTGATATAGAGATTTGCGTCTGATGGACTTCTCTTAAATCCGTGTTGCAATAGGTGACTATCCATCTTTATGTACCATGCTCTTGGGGCTTGTTTTAGCCCGTATAATGATTTTACCAATTTGCAAACTTGTTGCTCATGGCCTTCCTCTGCAAATCCAGGAGGTTGAGTCATGAATACTTCCTCTTTTAAGTCACCATTAAGAAAGGCACTTTTTACATCCATCTGATGTAACTTCCATCCGAATTGTGCTGCCATAGCACAAAGTACTCGAATGGTGGTCATCCTTGTTGTAGGAGCAAAGGTTTCCTCATAGTCCAGTCCTTCCTTTTGAGCATAGCCCTTTGCCACAAGTCGGGCTTTATGCTTATCTATAGTGCCATCTACCTTATATTTTATTTTGTAGACCCATTTGCAACCAATGGGTTTCTTACCTTTAGGCAAATTCACTAGCTTCCATGTTTTATTTTTAATGAGGGAGTTATATTCTGCATCCATAGCTGTCTTCCACTGAGGCAGACTAAGTGCTTCATCAACTGTAGAAGGTTCATTCTCATCACATGCTGATAAGTAAACCCTCTCCTCATCTATCTCCATCTCATCTTCCCTTGGTAACTCTCTATCTACATAAAGGTCTTGAAAATCTGCACAAAGATCATCAACTGAAGTGGATGCTTTACCCTTTTCTTTCTGTGACATGCTTCTTGTCTTTGGACGATTGAGAGTAAGATCTGGAGGGGAAGTGAGTTTAGAGTCCTTCAATGTGCTTGTATACCATTTGGGTGGTTTCTTCTGTTGTGAAGAAGAAGAAGGAGGAGGAGGAGGAGGTTGTTGTTCCTCCTCATCATCTAGGTATACTGATGTAGTGTTGGATGTGAAAGCTTCATCAAACACTACATCTCTACTTATATATATCTTCTTGGTATATGGGTCTATCAAACGATAGCCTTTTGAAATTTCATCATAACCAAGAAATATACAAGGTAGAGATTTCTCATCTAATTTCTTTCTTTTCTCCTTAGGTATATGCATAAATGCTTTACACCCGAATACCCTTAGATGAGTTATGGAGGGTTTCCTACCACTCCATGATTCCTGAGGAGTCATACCTTTTAGTGCCCTTGTGGGAGCCCTATTCAGAAGATATACCGCAGTTTGAACAGCTTCAGCCCAGTAAGTTTGCTCAAGGTTGGCCCCCTTAAGCATACATCGAACCATTTCCATTATGGACCGATTTCTTCTCTCAGCAACCCCATTGGATTGAGGAGTGTAGGCTGTTGTTAGCTGTCTTTTTATCCCATGTGTCTGTAAGAATGAGGAAAATTCTTTTGATGTGTATTCCCCCCCTCGATCTGAACGGAGGGTCTTAATAAAGCATCCTGATTCCTTCTCAACAAGAGTTTTAAACTGCTGAAAATAGGAAAATGCTTCTGACTTCAATTGCAAGAAGAAGACCCACATTTTGCGTGAATGATCGTCAACAAACAATTGAAAATACCGTTTTCCTCCACAACTTGTAGACATAGGACCACACAAATCTGTGTGTACTAACTCCAAAGGTTCCTTAGCTCGAAAAGAGCTAGGTTCAAAAGGTACTCTATGTTGCTTGCCTGACAAGCAATCAGAGCACACTGGCAAAATAGACGAAAGGGGAGGAAGTCCTTTCACCATTTGATATTTACTCGGCTCTAGTAAATATCCCGAACTCAAATGCCCAAATCTCTTATGCCAAAGAGAAGTGGCCTCCTTTGTGGTCACTTTGCAAGTGCGGTATGAGTGGAGGTAAGTGCATCTAAGACAAACAAACCATGTTTGTATGAGCCTGTTGCTATCGGTTTTCCCTTTTTGGTGATGAAGCAACGTTTCTTGTCTTTGTCCACGGTAAAATTGACATTCATGTTATTGTCCAGGATTTGTGGAACTGACAAGAGATTATTTTTTAATCCTGGAACATAAAGAACTTTTTCAATATTACATTCTCCATCTGGAAGGGAGACTGAAACACTGCCTTCACCCTGAACTCTATAGGTCTGATCATCAGCAATGGTGACCGGTCTACCTACTCGAGCTTCAAAAGTAGCAAACCATGATTTATCGCCAGTCATATGTTTACTAGCGCCTGAATCTATGTACCACAAAGAATCCTTGTGGGAGGAATCTGTATGGGTCATGAGCACCTTGTGTGCTCGTTCAGAATCGGAACTAGAATCTTCAGCTGCTATGTGACCTTGTTGTTGTTTGTTCTGGTTCTTAGATTTGTCGTTGCCCTTCTTATTTCTTTGTTCATTGGGCGGTTTGTTCTTAAACCAACATCGTTTGGTTTCATGAGTGTCTGTGTCACAAATTTTACAATGTTGTTTCTTCTTCGGAACCTCTTTGGCTTTACCCTTGTCTTGTCTAGAAGAAGAACCCTTTTGTTGATTCCACTTTTTCTTACCCCCTTGTCGTTGTGAAAAAAGGGCATTGTTTGATGCCTCATCTCTCTGGAGTTGGGTAGCCTCTTCTGTTTGAAGCATATTTACCAACTCGACAAAAGTTATTGTCCTACCAGAAACTTGTAAGGAGGTGATCAACATTCTGTAGGAGTCAGGAAGAGCTCTCAAAATGATTGAATTTAAGACTTGGTCTTCCAACTTTTCTCCTAAGGATTGCAGCTTTGTTTTTAATTCTGCGACTCTGCAGAGGAATAGCTCTACTGTTTCTCCTGATTTCATATGTAATGTATGAAGCTGTGTTTGAAGGTTAAGAATCGTTGATTGATTCTTGCCCTCAAAAATGGTACTTAAGGCATCCCAAGCTGCCTTACCAGTTGTAGCTTCACTGATATGAGGTTGGATATCATCAGTAATAGCAAGCAAGATCATTAAGGAAAGTTTCTTATCCTTTTTATCAAAGTCTATTTGATCTTGTCCAGAAGATTGAGGTCTAGTGATAGTTCCATCTACTATTGACCACAAGTCCTCTACAGTTAAGATAGCCTTCATCTTAGTCTTCCATGCTGAGTAATTTGAACCTTTGAGCAGTTGGCTCTCAGTGAGATACTTGTGTATCATGGCCATTGTTTAGGTTTCAAATTTGTGGAGAAGACTAATATGATGCTATCTTGCACTATACCCTAAAAAAGTATAGAGAAGTTGTTTCAATTTGCTTTCTATAAGATATTTAATGGCACCTGCCTTAACACTCTTAGCAAGAGATGAAAAGTTTGAGGAATATTGAGCCAAACAAAATAGAGCAAATGAAACAAGGGTGTATTTTGTCAAACTTTTGATATTTGCTCTCTAAGATATTTAATGGCACCTGCTTTTAACACCTTTGAAAAAAGATGAAAAAATTTGAGGTTTAATTAAGCCAAACAAAAGAGAGTCTTATCAAGGTGATTGAAATTTTTGACCTTTTGATGGGGAGAAATTACTTGTTTGAACCTATGCAAAGTTTAGCATGGTTTTTGAGTGAAGTTTGGGTGTTTGTGAAAAAGCTCCTTGTAATGTTTTATTTGTGACTTTGTAATTGCAAAAAAAATGTTTTTAGTGCAATAATAAAAAAAACATAAGAGCACCCAAATTTATATCACTCTAGGTGTCGGATTCCACCGAAAATGCACCTAGTACAAGCAATTTTGAAAAGTAGGTGTCGAGTAAAATCGAGAATGCACCTTTCTTTAAAAACTGAAATAGCCCCCCCTTTATCTTTACAATTTGAAAACTATAGAATTCTATAAAAATTCTATCCCCCCTTAATGTTTACAAAATGTAGAATTTAGAGCATATCTTTCAAGACAAGTCGACACACGACAAGCTTTTGAAAGACTTTCCAGAACCAGTTGACACACAACTTGGTTTTCTATCTCCCGTAATTATTCAATACTCAAAAATAGGAGGTGCATCGGGATTAAAGGGTTCTCTAATCCTCATGGGACCATAACTACGATCCAAACCCTTCCAAGGATCAGTGTAAGTATTGAAACGGGGTAAGCTCCTTCTATGCTCTCTAAGCATACGACGAAAATGAGATCTTGTCGTCTGACGTCTAAGTTCGTTCCTCTTTCGAATAACTCTTAGACGACGAAGGGCTTTTGTGATCCACAACTTTTTCTTCATGAGACAAAAAATTTGTTCTCCCAAAACAATTGATTAGAAAATTTTGGAGAATTTAAAAATTTATTTAGAAGTCTCAAAAGCTGCAAAAGAAATTTGTTTTAAGGATTGTCTCTTGTCTCCCTCAGTTTGATTAGGAGAAAACAATACAAAAAAAATTTTGCCTTTCTTTTTTTTTTTAATTTTTTTATTTCAATGCATCATTTTAATCTTGAACTTAATAGAATTTAATTAATAAACAAATTATTTTATAAACAAATCACTTAGAAAATGATTTAAATAAAAAATAATGTATTAATTAAAAACCTAAGTAAAAAAATTAAAGAAAAATGCAAAAAAAAAAATTATTATTACCTGTCCGCGGCCGGGGATCGATCCTGCGACCCCGCGGCAGGATTTCGGCCGACTGGCGCTCCTGCCAGTCGGTCTACACTGCCCGACGACAAGGGAAGGTAAATGCCTTCCCTTGAATCCGTCGCGCGACAGTAAAAGACAAAAAAAATTTGAAACAGGGATTCGAACGCGGATCGTCCGCGTTGGGGAGTGTTCGAGGCTGGCAGCAATTGCCAGTCCGCCTCCCGTGGCTGATTCGACAGCCTGGTGTGAGGAAGGCTTGTTAAGCCTTCCTCGTTTGTTTTTTTTTTTAAATCGTGGGATTAGTCCCACATGCGCCCTGCGGGCGCAATTCCCTTCTTTAAAACAACAAACTAACACCTTTGAATTTGATTGCCTGCGGGCAATCAGCCACGCGCAGGAATCTCTTTTGCTGTCCGCTCCAGCCACGCGCAGGTCACCTCGGGCCGCGTGCCGCCTCGGGCCGCGTGCCTCCACGTCAGCAGGAGAGCCTCGTCAGCAGATCGGGCCACCTCGGGCCTCGAGCCGCGCCACGTCACCAGATCGGGCCACCTCGCCAGATCGGACCGCCTCGGGCCGCGTGCGCCCAGTCAGCAGATCACCTCGGGCCGCGTGCAGGTCACCTCGGGAACCGGGCCGATCATCTCCTACGGGCCGCCTCGAGAACCGTGTCGATCAGCCTACGGGCCGCCTCGAGAAACGTGTCGGATCCAGACTGCGGGCCACCTTGGGAACCGTGTCGATCAGCCTGCGGGCCGCCTCCTCGGGAATGGCTCTGATGCCAATGATGCAAGAAAGGTAAGTGCTAACAAATAATTATTAACAAAATATCAAACCTTAATCACATTAACCTTAGCATAGAAATGCCTTAGGTTTATATAGGTTACAGAGCTTTAGAAAAGATATTAAATTAATATCTAACCTAAATATCGCTAACCTACGCGCTTGGATGAATAAGCGCCAACAACTAACTAACCTAGGATATTTAGGAATTAACCTAGGTTAACCATTAGATATTTTAAACAATAAATATCTACATGGTAAATAGTCAAAGTAGATGTAATAATCTAACTAATGTAGTATAATGCAATATACTACCTCATTTTACCCTAACATTTAATGAGGTTGGTAACTATTGGGCACTGAATTGCACCAAGTTTTACTTGATACTACGGTTGTCTATCTTCCTACTTTCTATTTAGGCTTGCACCCGATAGCTGCAGCTCAACACTCAACATTGGAAGGACCAAAATAGGGGTTTTCGATCCAACCTCCAGAGTAGGTTGGTTCCTTGTCAACTTAGCAGATTGTTGACACAATTATGCTCAATTAGGGCTTGGAGTTTAGGGTAAGAGAAGGTTAGGGTTAGAGAGATGTAGATATCAGTGGATGGATAGGTTAACAACATTGCATCACCATAAAAAGCTCCCAAAAAACCATATTAAAGACATACATTCAGATCAACCCTTATCCCAAGATAGCTCATTTCAGATATTAAAGCATAACAGAGAAATGTTATAGCAAGCAATTTCAATATCCAAGAAATGATAATCCAAATAGCAGAATTCACCAAAAACTAGATTTTATAGAAATGTACTTACTAATAACACAGAACAAACTTCAAAGCAGATTTCAATTACTCATAACAACTAGTAATCCAAGATAGGCACAAACTAACCATCTAAGTATTCATAGAAATGCAACTATGAAATCCGAACCTCTGACATCAAGCATGGAAATGCAGCCTTGAGGTGAAGATCAATGTATTGCTCCTTTCATTCAGCTCTTCAAAAATATTTACAATGGTACAGGCAAACATGCTAGAGCCGACCCTTCAAAATGAGGGTTCAACCTCTACTTATAGTTTTTCATATTACAATAATCAAGAAACAATACATCAAATCTTGTTACAATAGCTCAACAAAGAACTTAGCTGGCATTAGCTCATTGGTCAAACCTCCAAGAAATCTATTGAAATGGAAACCGCCATGGCAGCATGGGTTCTCTACAACTTGTTGGTCGCTCATTAGAACTATAGTTCAGAACATTCCAGATCATGCACTTTCATAGATATTTCTTGGGAGTAGAGCGCCACCATCGATCTACAACTGCCTCTGGTTTGATCTTCTTGGAAACTCTCGACGCTTCATCTTCCGACCAATATATTATAGTTCTGGTGTAGGGACATCCTTTTAAATGGCCCAGATTTAGTAGACTAACCTCCACCATTGATCTTCTTTATCCCATGGTCCAGATTAGATCTGGTATAAGCTGAAAGCCCATCCATTGGATGACGTCGTTTTACTTAGCAACAGAACATCCAATCCGGATCTTGGAAATTCGAACCTTGAATCCACTTTGGGACCCTTATCTTCCAATTTATCCTTTCCAATCCACATTAAAATGTTGATGATGTCACCTCTTCCTTATAACTTTTGTGGATTCCATTCCGGATAGAATGAGCATCTTCCTTAGTCCGGATCCGGAGTTAAGTTCTTACATCATTCCGCCATTCCACCTTATCTTCATTCTAGATAGAAAAAGACTCGTTCATTCTTCGGATTGTCAATCCACACTTTTCTATTGCTTACATCATCATCTCCTTGAGACTTTTGTGGATTTGAGGATAACGCTAATCCGGGGTGGAGAGCAAAAGAGTTTTCAGAATCGGGTATATGCAAAAGGGCCATTCCACACTTTTTTTCTGCTGACGTCACCACCTTTCACAAACTTTTGTGGATTTTGCAATCCTTCTTCAATCCGAACCCGGAATGGAGTTCCCTAGAATCATTTTAAACAAGCAAAACTGCATGACTATTGAGCGGATTCATCTTATCAACCTTGTTCTGGAGCGGAATGGCAGTTTTATCACTTAGTAAAAATTATACAAAATTTTACTAAGTATGTGGCCATTTTGGGCCTACATTCTAGCGCCTCCTGGGTGGATTTTCTCGCAAAGCCAATCGAATCCAGAGTCTTATCCATTGGGCCTTAGGAGTCAAAACAAAACTGATTTTTGAAGATATGTTTTAAGGAATAACTTCCATACAAACCTTACCCTCTGAAAGCCCAAATTCTACTTAGAGGGTAAAGGTTCATATAGAAACCATGCCAAAAACATCATAAAACCCACTTGTTCGGCCATAGACTTGTGTCCATAATATCAGTACTATTACTGTCTTCCAAAACTATACACAACTCTACCTCCTTTATAAGGCTTTATTTCAAAGAATACCTTCACACAAAAATGTTGTTCTGTAGACTTCATACCTTTATTGCTTATTTCTGACAATCGTCAGGGTAAAAATAGAAATACAAAACTGATGAATATGTACGAAAAAAATGAAAATGATTTAAGCGTGAGCCCCTCCTGGGCCTGTAAGTGCTCAATATTATCCTTATTCTTCCACACCCCCTTCATCCTCATCTTCTAGAGTTTGTACTCTCTGATTATTCTCACCGGAGGTGTCCCCCAACAACTTGACCATTGATTCCAAAGACTGGAGGGCATGTTTCCAATCTTCCTCAGAGGGATTTGATGTCTCTTTAAGCTACTTATAAACATATTGTAGCTTCCCAACATCCTCATAATTAGTAGCATTCCCTTTAATCACCAGATCTTCCATGAGATCTCTTAAATGGGTGTAACTCACAATTAATTTAGCAGCTTGTTCTTGTGATAGTGGCTCTTCTAGTGAATCAATCTCAGCCTCATCCTGCAAGATATCTTTAATGTTCTACTGAACTTCTTCCATAGATAACAAGTTGTGATCCTCCTTCTAGAGTCCTTCGAAACCAACATGAATCATCTCCTCATTTATGTCAATGATTTCTTTGATTCTTCTGTCCATCCTGTCACACAACAACCAAGCTCTCTGGACTGCCCTATGCTTCTTCACCACTATCCTTGAAGCTACCCTAGCTAGATTCCACTCTCTATTAGAAATTGGTTTAGCAACACCATTAAGCCTACTACTAACCAATCTATATATTTGCTCTACCAAAATCACCATAGACTGTAACTCTCCCATGATTCGATCTAAATCCTTCTGAATGGTGGAGAGCAATTGGTTGGCATCCTTCAGGTAGTCGATTACAAGTTGAAGACCTGAACATTTTCCTTGAATTTTAGAAAGCAACTCCCTCTTTATTCTTTTCAAATCATCTTTGGAAAACCCTGAGGATTTGGTTTTCTCAACCTGAAGCTGATGTTTCAAATTTTGAATTTCTCTTGCCTGATCTTCATGCAGCTTCCTTTGTTCTTCTAATTGATCCTTCAGCTTATTAGCCTTTTGAAATATTTCTTGCCAACTCTTCACCTCTTCTCTCAAAGCTTTTTCTACTTCCTTTTTATCATAGAAGCTCTTCCTAAGCTTTTCAACCTGTTGTTCCAGCTTATCTACCTTATCTTTAGCTATATCCATCTTCACATAAAAGGTTTCTAAATGAGCCTTGGCCATCCCCAATTCATCTTCAACATGAAGCTTGTCAATATCTTCTATGACTTCTTCTGCTCTATAATCCTGAGCAGTCATCTCATTCTTGGGTTTGCTTACCTATGGAATCAAAGACCTTGAAACCCTTTGCCTAGTGATGGGGTTAACATACATACTTTTCCTAGTCACAACCATCCGATTGGAAGGCTTAGTAAGCTTCTCTACCCAATAATCATTTATGCTCTGAGCGCTTGCCTGCTCTTGGGATATAGCAACAGATCTTGAAACATCAGCCACCAAAGGAGATAATGGCATTAAAAACATAAGGGTGGAGTGACTCTTTGTTGGTAGGGATGAAGACACTTTGACAACAGCTTCTATTACAATGGTGGATTCCATGATTACTACTATTGTCGATACAGGTAAATTCAGAGAAACAGGGACCAAACTAATAGTGGATGGGATGGATGGATTCAAAATGCAACTTCCCATTGATGGTGATAATGAAGGAGGTGAGGGTGCGACAATGGTGGACATAGGAGTGGGTATCTGAGAAGTGGAAGGTGGGTTCGGAGAAGGTTGTGACACCACAGAACTGATCGACACCTCCATAGCTAATGATAGAGCGAGGGAAGAACTATAAGGTGGAGGAGGTAAATTTACCACATCTTGACTAGAAAGGGAGGGAAACCCTTCTGGGGATTTATGGGGATGAGAAGGAGAAGAGGGATTAGAAACCGTACCTTTGCCTACAGATGTAGGGTGCTCCTTTTCAGCTTCTATTGCCAGCTGTTGTTCTTGGTCAACTAACCCTTCTGTAGTAGCAACAACTACCTCTTCAGCAATTCCTCCTACACTTATTTTCTACTTCTTGGAGACCTCCCTCTCCTCTATTTCTAGGGCCCTCTTAGTCCTTCTGTACACTATTTGATAAGTGGCCTTCTCCCCTTCAGAATTTTCCCCCTCTTCATCTCCCTGTTCTACCCTTGAAAGTAGGGACTGCTCAGCTATGGGTCGTAATTCAATTGAGACTGTGGGGATAATAGAAAAATGTGGGGATCTTATTTCAATTAGCGGGATATTGACCACTATCTCTTTGGAATATTGTGTCTCATTTGTCAATTTAGCCTTCTCGGGAAGCTTCTCCACTTGCTCAGAGATAAGTTTGGAGATCTTAGGTATTTTAGTTATGGTCGAAGGAACTTCTCGTACTTCTATCTGAATTCTCTGATGTGTTAGAGGAAGTAGTGATTCAGAATCATTCTGGGGCTTTTCACTTATCAAAACCATATTCCTGACATCCTTCGGTCTCCAGGTTTCAAAATTTTTATTATAAATTCCAGAAAATTCCTTATCCATTTTCATTCCAAACTTCGATTTGGGAAAAAATTTTCCAATTTCGACCCTCATACGCCACCAATATGCAATATTTTTTACCTTCCATGGCCCTTTCTCTACCGGTTTTCCTCTCTGCGATATATCTTCTTCAGAAGGAAGGTCTTTCAAATTAGTAGATTCAATTCTTACTTTATCAATCGCATCTTTCGTAAGCCGATGACTGAGCTCATGCTCTGGATCAAAATCCACCACCTGTTCATAGAAATCCAACCATGGAGGCAATTGACCCATATTTGAAACCTTCCACTCCAAAAAAGTAGTTTCATCATTATTCCTCCCCTGTTCAAATTTAGCCCTGGGCCTTCTTTCAAATTTATAGGCTTTGTCTCCATTGAGGGTTTTATTTCTCATAGTGAAAATACCATCAGGATCATAACTCCACCTTTGAGGAATATAGAACAGACCTAATCTATCAAGGTACTACTCAATTTGTTGGCCCTACCACTCGGATACAATAATATTATTTTTAGGGTGGTAAGTAATTAGAGACCTCTTCTTCCTTCCAGAACCATAGCTTGCATCAATGTATACCACCTGCCTTAGATACTCTAGGGTGAATAGCCTTTCTGTGACAAAGTGAGGTAAGAGAAAGGGTTTACCTATGAAACCGTACAACCTGATTACTGTGCCCTCTATTAGCAGATACCAATCTCCCTCCTCAGAATATGCTTAGCTAAGGAAGGCAACCTAGGGCACTCATTGTACATTATTTTAAGGGCAGGTTCCAAAAATTCCAAATTGAATCTGTAATGGGACTTGCTGCTTTTCAAAATATCTATCCAATAATAGACTGGCAAGGGTTCTCCATCACTGGTTCTATCCCTAGCTAGAATCCATGGCATTCTATCTCTGATAGCTGCATAGAACATCCATACCAGACTCGAGCAATGCCTGAAACTAGGAGCACCAACACCTTTCTTCATGTTTACCATCTGCTCATGGATTCTTTGAGCAAGAAAATCCGGCCAGTCAAAGTAAATTACTCTGGTACCCCTCTCTCTCACCCCTTTCTTGTACATCCTCTCATCAGACATACAATATGCCGCGATGATTTGCCAACCGTGCACCATCCTGTCAGAGTCCAAACCCTCTATACAAGCCAACATAGAAAATAATTTTGGGTATGCAATTTCATCAATATGAATTGGGACTTCAGGCATCTCGGCTTCATTCCTTATCCTTATGAAATTAAAGTGAAGCCATTTTTCTAGTGCCTCCCTTTTTTCTTCTATAGCCATCATGTTATTGTAAGCCCTATTTAGCTCTGCTATGCTAAATGGTCTGAGATTTGATGGTGGTCCTACCCCTACGATGAATAATTCATAGCATGCCTCTCTTGTAATAGAAAATAGGGGAGTGCCCTCAGGGGTTTTGACTATTCTATTATCAGGATCATAGAACTGAATCATAGCAGAGACCAGTTCGGGATAGTGGTGCACATAATCACATATATAAGAGAACAAAAAGGATTTTATGGCTACCATACCTTGTCATTGCATCGGCTTCCCTTCAAAATATGGAAATTCAAAATCAGTCCTGAGGCGGGTCCTCCCTACTCTTGCCATCACCGTATCTGCAACTCGACTGGTGCGATGTGCATGCACCTGCAATCTTGTCACTATTTTCACTGATTCAATGGATGATTTCTTGGGTGCCATCTTGATAGTAGCAAGCTTCGTCCTCCTGATTTGTAGTAAATCCTTCAAGGTATGGTTGTACCTCTTCTACCTTTCTGTAGATGCAAGGGGCCTCCAAATGAATTTGGCATATGCTTTTCATTACTTCTCTCTTCTGGAGACCACGTATCTTTCACCATTAATGCAGTTGCTGCATGATATCTTCGTAGGCACACTTTCCAATCCATTTCATTATTTAATTTGGTGGCACAAAGGTGGCACCCTGTCTCCTCATTGGTCAAATTTTGAAATTGCATTGCCAGCTCATCGCATCCCTTCGGCTACTCTTCGGTTCATGCATGAGTTTGTTAGAATTGAATGCACGAGCAATATTTAGCCTCCATGTGTCAACTTAGAACTTGTTGTTTGGCTTTACCCTGATTCTGCTCTGGCTATCTCCAGCTTTGAGAGGTTCCTAGATTAGTACCATTCTTGTTTCTCTTTTGATGGACCATTCTTGCGGAATCGCCAATCCGGATCTGACCATGCGGTCTTGAGGGCGGAATGTCACTCCGGGGAGTTTTGCACAACACAATGTGCGGGATGGAAGATTACCATGAATCCGGCCAATACTTAGTCATTTCTTCCATCTCTCTTCTCTTTTTTTAGCATTTCTTTGAAAAATAACTAATTACAAAGTGCAGAAAGAAAATGAAATAGAAAGTGCAGAAAGGAGAGGGAAATATTTGTACAATGTATATACATATGTTACAATGAGCTTATTTCTCATATATAGTAAAGCTTAAGGTGGAAACCATTCATCGAAATTGGTTGTATGTTTCCTTCTAAGTCTTTCAACTGAAATACATTAGACTCTTTTGCTTCCATAATTTCGAAAGGACCATCCCAAAAGGAATCAAACTTTTCATGCTTACCCGACTTTGCTCTGTCCACATTCCACCTGAGAACTGAGTCTCCTACTTGAAGTTTTTTGAACTTGGCCTTTTTATCAAACCATGCTTTAATGTCTGATGAATGCTTCTAAAAATGATCATATGCTTGAGTTCTGCTCTCTTCCAGTTGTAGCAAGTGTGTCAACCTAATTTTCACTGGATCTTCCTCTAACTCTTCTTCCGAACTGACAAGCTTAAGTGCTGGAATCTCTAGGTGAATCGGCAATACTACCTCTTTTCCATATACCAGTGCATAAGGAGAAGTTTTGATAGACTTTTTAATAGTAATCCTGTCTTCCCATAGAGCATGGTCGAGCAATAGGTGCCAACTCCTTTTGTTACCTTCCAGAGACTTTCTCAAAATCCTTAATAGGTTCTTGTTGGTAGATTCTGCAAGTCCATTACCTTGTGGGTAATAGTTTGAAGTATTTTTAAGAGTGATGCCATACTTGCTGGCAAACTCAATGTACTTAGCTCCTATAAAAGTAGGGCCATTATCACTCACCAAAGCTTTCGGAACTCCAAATATGGAAATCAAACTCTCCATAAAGTTGATCACAACTTCTTGGTCTACCTTCTTTGTAGGAATAGCCTCTACCCATCTGGTAAGATAATCTATAGCTATCAAGATAAACTTGTGCTCCACTGAAGAATTAGGATTTATGACTCCTATGAAATCTAATCCCCATTGTTGAAAAGGCTCCTCAACTTGAATAGGCTTCAGGGGGGATGCAACATTTCTAGTCTTTCCAACATACCTTTGACACTTATCACAGACTTGGGTAACTTTAAAAGCATCATTGAACACAGTAGGCCAATAATAGCCTGCTCTTATTATCTTCAAAGTTGTAGTCCTACCTGAGCTATGGCCACCTACTGACCCTCCATGGAATTCTTCAATGACTCTTTTTTGTTGGTCCTCCTTCAAACATTTTAGGAGAATACCATCCAAGTTTCTTTTGAACAACCCTTCAAGAAGTAATACATATTTTAGAGCATGAAGTCTATACCTCCTTCTTTGAGAAGGATTCAGATCAGGTGGGAAAATTCCAGTTTGGAAATACCTGGTCATTTGTTCGATCCAATCAGAATCCAGAGTGTGGACAATCTCTACTTGATCCTCTTCTATCATCTGACAAGCTGTCACTCCGGTCAATGCTGAAGTATCTGTCAATCCTTGGCACAAGGCTCTACCTCTTACCAGCTTGGTGGGGTGTATTTCCATGTCGTACTCCTGGATCTTAGTAATCCAACCAGCCCTTTTATCTCCTAGGTCACCTTGTAAGATAAAACTTCTCACATCTGGATGAACCACATACACCAGAGTTTTGCTCTGTACCAGATATTGTCTAAACTTCTTAAGTGACTTCATCACAACAAACACTTGTTTTTCAATAAAGTTATATTTTACTTGATAGTCATGTAAATTCTGACTCCAAAAGAATACAGGGTGTTCATCCCCTTGATCATCTCTTTGGGTGAGCACCGAAGCATAACTTTGTTCAGCTCCGTAAGCATAGAGAATAAAATATTTGCTAAAATCAGGATTTATCAAGACTGGGGCTGTGGAAATGGATTGCTTGATGATCTCAAAAGCTTGCTTCCTAACCTCAGTCCACTTGAATTCTACCTTTTTCTTGAGTAGTTCAGATATAGGCCTCACCTTCTGTGCAAAATCAGAAATGAACTTCCTGACAAAATTGATCTGACCTAAGAAAGACTGCAGCATCTTCTGATTAGTAGGCAATGGAATAGCTAGAATTGCTCTAATTCTATCTGGATCTATGGCCATACCTTCCTTTGAGACCACATGTCCTAGTAGTTTTCCCTCATGTACTACAAAGAATGACTTCTTAGGATTTAGTGAAATACCAAATTCTCTGCATTTTTGAAAAACCTGTTCCAAATGAGATAGATGATCATTTTTATCATGAGAAAACACAGTCATGTCATCTAGGTAAATCAGAATAACTTTGTTTATAAGTGTACCAAAGGCATAATCCATGGCCCTCTGAAATGTAGCTCCTGCATTAGACAGACCAAAGGGCATCCTCTGATAGGCAAATGTACCCCATTTTGTAGTAAATGTTGTCTTGTATTGATCTTGATCTTTTACCCAAATTTGGTTATATCCAGAATAACCATCCAATAGCGAGAATCTCTCTGCTCCAGCTACCACTTGTAAGATCTGGTCAATCTGAGGAAGGGGATAGTGATCCTTGAGGGAAGCTTGATTCAGATTTCTAAAATCCACACATAGGCGTATATCTCCATTCTTCTTTCTTACGGGTACCAAATTGGCTACCCAAGTGGAATGTTTTATCGGATATATTATCCTAGCCTTTAGCAGCTTTAAAAGTTCTTCTCTCATAATGGCTTCTATCCTTGGATTGACAGGCCTCTATTTTTTTGGAATGGTTTAGCATCAGGTTCTAACTCAATAGTATGTTGGATAATCCTTTTGTCATAAACTTTAAGGTCCTCATATGACCAAGCCACAATGTCTTGGTATTTTAAGCACAAAGCTTTGATTTCTTCTGCTTCCTCAGGAGAACATTGGATCCCAATATTTAGCTTCTTTCCTATTCTGACTTCTACCTCCTTATAGATCTTCTCACCAACCTTCATAGCTCCAACCTTCTTCCTATCTTCATTATCGAATAAACTTTCAAGGGTGACCAATCCCCTCGGGATATGATTGTTTCTCAGCTGGATGAAGTCTTGTTGATCTATCTCCTCCAAGTCTTCCTCTTGGATAGTTGTGAGGCATGCTTCTTTTATCATAAAGTCCAGAATCTGTTCATCACTTTCGAAAACCTGCCAGAATATTTGCTTATCTAGCACTGTAGGTCTGAAAACCATTTTAATTCCCTTGGTCTTCTTAGTCCCAAAATCCATAGGAGGATTGAAATTAGCTCCCTTTGTTGCCAATGCATCTGCCAGGTGATTCTCTTCTCTAGGCACAAAAGTTAGGTTCAGGGCATCAAATGAATCCATTAGGTCCCATACTCTGTTCCTGTAAGCCTTTAAGTAATGGTGCTTACTGCTACACTTATTCCTTACCTGATGTACTATTAACTCAGAATCACCATATATGTTCAAAATCTTGATGCCCATGCTTTCAGCTTGCATTAATCCAAGGCACAAAGCCTCGTATTCTACAACATTGTTGGTACATGACCATGTCAGTCTATAAGAAAAATTCTTCGTTCCTTCGAACTGTGATTGTAGAACCACACCAGCCCCTGCACCATTTCTACATTTAGCACCGTCAAAGTGCATAACCCATGTTTCATTGTTTTTATTGTAATCACAAATCAATATGTGAAAATTCACTATTCATTCTTTCAAAGTCAAAATTACAAAGTATTATATAGTGTCTATATAGTTTTTGAGAGATATTTGGGAGAGAAGAAATAGGGAGGAAAGGAAAAAATAATTAGGATTCAAAATCTTCCTACTGTCCATGCCATCCAATCCCGCTGACTTGGTTGTCGTCCAATTAGGTAAAAGGGTAAGGTCAAAACTTACAGTTGAAACAAAATTTTTACCATTTTACCATTTTAACTTCCAACATTCTCCCTCTTAAAGTTGATAGGACTGACTATACAGTCTCTTAGATTTATATATTGAGCTTTAGCCATGCATTTGGTGAAGATATCTACAATGTTGTCCAAAGTTCTACAATATTTAAGCTCAACTATCTGCTGCTCCACCATGTCTCAGATGAAGTGATACTTCATATCGAAATGATTTGATCTGCTATGGTGGATTGGATTGTATGCCAACTGAATGGCACTTATGTTATCACAATACAATTGAGTTGGACCACTTTGAATTTCTCCAATCTCTTCAAGGACTTTTCTCAACCATAGGGCTTGAGTACTAGCATGTGTGATAGCTATATATTCAACCTCAGTAGATGACAATGATACAACAGTTTGCTTCTTGGAACTCCATGTGATTAGTCTTGATCCTAGACTAAAACAGTTCCCTGATGTAGATTTCCTATCATCTATATTGTTGCCCCAATCATTGTCACTGAAGCCAACTAATTTCATAGAATTACATTTGTGGTAATGGATTCCAAAATCCAATGTACCTTTTACATATCTTAATATTATTTTAGTTGCTTGTAGATGCATCTCAGATGGACTTGCCATAAACCTTAAAACTAGAGAAAAAACATATTTAATATCAGACCTTGTGTTGGTGAGAAACATTAGACTCCCAACCATACTCCTGTAAGTGGTCATGTCAACCTTTGGTGCTCCGTCATCCTTGCTCAATTGGATTCCATGTTTGGTTGGAGTTGTAATTGATTTGCACTGCTCCATGGAAAATTTCTTGATCATGTCTCCAGCATACTTGTGTTGACATATGAAGATACCCCTATTTTATTGATGCACTTCCATTCCTAGGAAGTATCACATTAAACCAAGATCTTTCATCTCAAACTGCTTCATCATGGAGTTTTTGAACTCCATATTCATTTTAGTGTTACTACCCATAAATATTAGATCATCCACATACAAACAAACTATGAGAATGTCTACTCTATGCTTTAGGTAGTATAGATTTGGTTCACTTTTGCTTCTAGTGAATCCATACTCATTGAAATAGCTGTCAATGCATGAGTACCAAGCTCTTGGTGCTTGCTTGAGGCCATAAAGTACTTTTTTCAATTTGTAAACAAGGTTCTCCTTTCCTTGTTCTTGAAATCCTTGAGGTTGTTGAACATAAACCTCCTCAGTCAAGTATCCATTCAAAAAAACACTTTTCACATCCATGTGTTGAATTTTCCATCCTTTATGGGTAGCTAAGGAAAGAAGTGATCTAATTGTCTCTTTTCATGCAATGGGAGCAAAAGTTTCCTCATAGTCAATGCAAAATTTTTGAGTAAAAAATTTTTCTACTAATCTCACCTTGTGCCTCTCAATGCTTCGATCAACACTGTATTTGGTCTTGTAGACCCATTTACATCCAACACACTTTTTTCCTTTGGGTAGCTTTACTAGCTTCCATGTATCATTATTTGTTATAGAGGTTATTTCCTCTTCCATGGATTTTTGACATATATTTTGAGTACAAGCCTTATCATAGCTAGCTGGTTCTAGCTATGCACTAGCCAATAAAACATAATTTATTACATCTCCCTTAGGATATTGGGAGTTATCATCCCCATACAATTGAAAATTTTCAAGTTGTTGCAAAACTGTATTCATTTCACTAGCTTGGCTTCTAGTGAATATTCTCTAGAAATTTTGATCCAACATTTGAAAATATTGATGATATTGTAATGTTATTTTACCTCTTTATGGAGATTCACTATCTATGTCCATCGGTGAAGAACTTATTGACCTTTGTGGAGAAGGACTTGGAGTGGCAGTTGAAGTACTTGATGTAGTACTCCTGTTTGGGCTTGGAGGGGGTGGTGTACCTTTGCTTTTCTTAGGAGATACCTATTGTACTTGTTGTACCCATGAATAATTTACATCTTGGGACTCATCATCAACAAAAATAATTTGATGACCCCATTCTCCCACTTCATCAAAAATTACATCCCTAGAAAGTACAATTTTATGAGTCTTGGGATTGTAGAGTCTATATGCTTTTGTAGACTCACAATACCCTACAAAAATATAAGCTTGAATTTTGGGATCAAGCTTCTTCCTTTTCTCATAAGGAATGTGCGCATATGCTAAAGAACCAAAAAATTTAAAGTGATTTACATTGGGTTTCTTTCCATACCACCCCTCATAAGGAGTGATGCCATCTAAACTAGAAGTTGGACTTTTATTTAGAATGTATACACGGGTTCTTACAACATCATCCCAATACATATTATTTAGATGCTTAGTCTGAAGCATCATTATTGCCATCTCGACTATGGTGCATTTATTTCTCTTAGCCACACCATTATGTTGTGGGGTATAGGCAGTGGTGAATTGCCTTTTGATCCCACTTGCTTTACAATATTTCAAGAATTATTTTGAGGAGTACTCACCTCCTCAATATGTCCTAAGATATTTTACAAAATACTCACTTTGTTTCTCTACATTGTTTCTAAAATCTATGAAGCAATAAAAATCTTCATCTTTATGTTTCAATAAATAAATCCACCACATTCTAGAGAAATCATCTATGAAAGTGAGAAAATAGAAATTGTTTCTGATAATATTTGTCTGCATTAGACCACAGATGTCCGAATGCACTACCTGAAGTGGATAGTTGGCTCTGCATGCTTTTACTTTTTGAAACTTAGACCTTGAGTGATTTCCCAAAGCACATCCTTCATAGACCTCCTTTTATTCATTGATTTTGAAAAGTCCTGTCACCATAGCTTGAGAAGTTAACAATTTCAAGCTAGCAGAATTAAGGTGACCATATCGCAAGTGCAAAAGCACATTTGGATTAGCTATAGATACATTTGAAAGTTGAGATACCCCTGGATCACCAAATTTGAGAGGGAATAATCGATTCTTAGTCACTAGGACCTGTGTGATGACACGATTACAATTGTTTTTATCAAGAATGATACATTTTACTTCATAAAAAACAAGTTTATAATTTTTCTCCATCATTTTCCCAACACTTAGCAGATTGTGTTGGAGCTTTGGAGTGTAATAGATGTCATTCACTTTCTTTAGACCTTCTTTTTTTGGAACCTCCATGGATCCAATGCCTTTGACTTGCAAAGCTTTATCATCCCCTAACTTGATGTGAGATTTATAAGTGGAATCTAGAGTAGCATAAAGATTTTCTTTGCCACTCATATGGTTTGAGCAACCAATATCCAAAATCCATGTGTCATTTAGATTTTTTTTTATTGTCCATATGAAAGAAAAATATTAGAGGTATCATCTTCTTCACGATAATTTTCATATTGACTGTTGTTACCTTGAGAAGATTTTGACCAGCAGTCACGAGCAAAGTGACCTAGCTTGCCACAATTAAAAAAAGTTGTTTTGGACTTGTCACTTCCTCGTCCTTGATTTCCACTTCATCCTGGATTTCCTCCTCGATTTTGGTTTCCACCTCTATTCTGATTGCCTCCTATGTTGGAGTTGCCTCCTCTGTTCTGATTGCCTTCTCTGTAGTTGCCTCTGCCTCTACCTCTTCGATGGCCTCTACCTTAACCTCTTCCACGTCCTCTTCCAGTATTTTCATTGGATGTGAAGGATTTATCATTGCCTCCATAGCTGGTTGAAGGAGATTCCTGTAATCTCTCTTCATGAGACATTAACGACCTAATTAATGCATCAAATATTAAAGTGGAAAGATATTTTGACTCTTCTATGATTATGGCTATGTGATTCCATCTTTGAAGAAGTGTTCATAACACTTTATTTACAATTGTTTTAGGCTTAATTTCTTTGTCAAGAGTAACCATTTTATCAACTACTGCTTTCACTCTGACGCAGTAGTCACCAACATTTTCATATTCTTTCTTTTTTATATTTTCAAAATATCGTTTCAGTGTTTGAAGCCTTACTTACTTCACTTGATCACTTCCATGGAATCCGTCTTTCAAATATTTCCACACATCTTGTGCAGTTATACAAGTGGCTATTCTAGGGAATATACTCTTCTCCAATGTTGCTTGGATATGATAAAGAGCAGAGGAATTTCTCTTTTGCGCTTCTTTTTTGTTTTCTTATCTACGACACTTAATGTTGTCCAGTCTATGGGTTCGGTGTAACCCTCTTCCACTATGTCCCACAAAACTTTCCCTATGAGTAAGGTCTTAATTTTGATAGACCAATACTCATAATCATATCCATTGAATTTTGGAATAGGTAGATTGTTATGTGAGGCCATAGTTGTTATAAACTAAAATACTCTCTTTATTTCTTGGTTACAATAAAGCACTCTATTTTTTAAAAGAAGGAAGAAAGAAGAAGAAAGAAGAGATTACAAATTTAAGTCAAATCTGACTTGATTCACTCTTTCAATGCATGCTTGTTCCTCTTGTTGTGGCGCTACTATTTCTTGATTCACGAAATTGTCTGCTACTTGTTCTTCATCATCACTGATCAATATTATCTCAGGTTATTCTGGTTCTAGAATTTCTACTGAATTATTGTAATGAGTATATTCAAATTCTTGTGGTGCAACTTCTATGGATTCAGATTGCTCAAATTTACTCCCAAAGGAGTTATCTTCAAATTTTGTCTCGTACCCTGAGTCTGGATGCCTCTGGTCTGCTATTACTATGTTCTGCAACTGATTAAACACATTATGTAGCCCATAAGATCTCACTTTTTCATCAAAAATTTCAACGTTTTCTCTCACCAAAAGTGCACATAGGGCATGATAACAACCACTTGGTCTTATCATCAATGCCTCTTTACAAATTTCAGTTTGATATTTTGTCTCTCTTACAAGGAAAAAACACTAAGCCTCTCAGGCTTGTTACACAAAATTTCCAGTTTGTATAGCCTTCTAGACTATCATAGTATGCTTTTACACTATAGTTTTTGATTCCTCGAATCAAGTGAAAAGTCCCTTCTTTTATAATAAATTGCCTCTTAGGCAATGTCAATTTTTTTTTATATAGTCTATTATAATTTTAAAAAAGTTGTAATTATAAGTTAAATAATAATAAAAAATATTTATTTTCTTAAAAACTTCAAAAAAAAAATTATTTTAATATTATTATTAAACCTATATAAAAAATGTTTTAAAAAATTATAAAAAAATTTAAAAACTATATATAATTTTTTTTATCTCCGACCTTTTAAAACTTAACCTTATGCAAAAAGGATTAATATGTCAATCCAACCTTGACCTCATGCCAACATAATAAAAAATTAAATCGCATTGGGTTTCGAACCCGCGACTTCCCCTCTATAGAATAACGTGCTCACCAAGTGCGCTACAAGCCTATTTAGGCTTCAAAATGATGGGCGTAGTATTTAAACTGATGGGAAATAATTTTAAACAAAAAATAATTATAGTTTCTTTATCCCACATGCAACAGGAATTGGGCTGCAAAGGGGTTTAAGAGTACGAGGGCTCACAAGGGTATTCGATTGCCTTCGAGCAATCGAACCTTACCCTTTTGCTCTTCGTTGGGCGAATGCCCTTCTGCCACATTGCCACCTCACGTTATCTTGCCACGTGTCCTGCTCACTGTTTCCACCATGTAACCTCCTTACTATGTCCACCATGTCACCTCCTTGCCACATGTCCACCTTTGATTATCTCACCACGTGTCCACATATGGTTAGCTCACCACATTTCTGGCTCTGGTATGTGTTTTTCCAAGTCACCTATTAGTCACCTGGGGAATCATGCATGGTGTCCTCTGGTCAGTTAGTCAACCTTGAACTGCATGCTCTCTACGGGCCTCCTTTCGACCTTGCATTGGTACGCGCTCTACGGGCCCTCTCGACCTCCTCGAGAATCATACCTCCTGTGGTCCTCCTCGACCTCCTCAAGATATTTGCCTCACATGTGGACCTCCTTGAAACCCTATACACCCTTCGCTCTACTACCAGATATTGTAATCATAAATCAATATGCAAAAATTCACTATTCATTCTTTCAAAGTTGAAATTACAAAGTATTATATAGTGTTTATATAGTTTTTGAGAGATACTTGGGAGAGAAGAAATAGGGAGGAAAGGAAAAAAGAATTAGGAGTCAAACTCTTCCTTCCGTCCATGCCGTCCACTCTTTTTGACTTGGTTGTCATCCAATGAGGTAAAAGGGTAAGGTCAAAACTTACAGTTGAAACAAAAATTTTACCATTTTAACTTCCAATATTTTTTAGGGATTGATTAGAAATAGTAAGGAGTTTATTTTCCAACTCATTTGTGATGTTGTATGTACCCATACCAGTTCCAAATAGACTGTAATATTCTTTTAAAGGTAACTCATCTTCAATGTTTAGTTCCTCAATGTTTTCTACTAGCTCAAATTCCTCCAAAGGGTTAAGGTTGCACATATCTTCTTCAATTTTTTCAATATGATAAGAAAGTGGTTTTTTAGGAGTTATCCTTATCCTCTTTTCCTTGAAAGGTATTACCATGCTAGAATAATCCATATACATACATCCTCCTAGCTTTGTAGTAAATTCTCTTGAGAGACATAACCCAAAATAGGGTTCTAAATCCACCACCACTATTTCCTGTACTACTGTCACCTCAGGGGATATGTGCAACCTCATTAGTACATCTTTAATAACCCCAACTATCTTGACAGGTGTCCCATCTAACTGTAATACTCCAAGACAAGACCGGGTATATTCCATACCCATTTCTTCATAGACTGCCTTAGGCATAACTGTGGTTGATGCTCCTTAATAAATCATACAATTCCAGACTACCCATCCCTCCATTCTTAGGGATATATAAAAAGGGGGAGGTTTGTTCTTTAGCACAACAGGTGTAATTTCTTTCTTTTCTGATGGTATACTGAGGATGGTAGTGGCTGGTTTATTCTAGGGATTTTTACTGAGGGAAGCTTTAAGTAGGTCAATCTGGTCTGGGATGAAAAGAGTATCATATAGGCTAGCTTTTGATGGAATCCTTTTCATCTCTTCCATAATGTTATACTCAAACTTGGTTTGGAATAGTCTTTCTAGTCCTTTGTCTGGCTCACCATACCTCCTTTTGTATTTTTGGGTTGCCTCTAACCTTTATCTTTTGGTAATAGAGGGGAACCTGAGACTTTCTTGTTCTTCACCCTTGGATTTTATTCTATCTCCTTCCGTTACTCTTTCCAAATTTTTAGGGAAATTATCAGTTTTCTCTTTTCCATTGGCTCGGGGAATAGGAAAAGTGTCACTGTTTCAAGGAGGGAAGTCAACCTTCTTTTGAGAAGGGATCTAGAATTGTCCCATCTTTTGAGGGTCTACTTGTAAAGCTTTGTTTCCGGACCTTGTCATAACAACAATTGGGCTTTCTTCCTCCAACTCTTTTACAACCATGATTTGATCAGGGTGCCATAACATATTAACTCTCCCCTTATGATTTGTTTTAGCCTTATCCATGTTTTTTTGAATATGGTGCTAATACATCATACAATACTACGAGTCATGGGGGTCATTGCATACTAAACACCTGAAATTTGCAAGAGTGGTATCTGCATAACATTCTAGATCTTCATATTTTGCATTCACCCTAACCCTAGTACTGTTACTAGGGCCAGGCCTTTGATATTTGTTTACATATGGAAATCTCCTCTATTGTAAGATTTCCTAATCTCTTTTTTCCATTGAATTCATTTTGTTACTCAGAGTTTTCAAGGTATTTTGTATGTCTAGAATAGCAGATAATTATTGAGAAGGTTGAGAAGAAAGGGGAGGAAAAGAAGGTATGGAGGACACAAGTTTAGATCCAAAAATTATATTTATCTTAAGAGATGGATATGGTAAAGAAATGGGGTCCATGTAGGAAGATTTTGTGGATTTATCATGGCTACTACTGGTTTCGGAGTTGTAGGGCAACACGATCTTCGCGGGAATTCTTCCTACATTTATCAAGATATTCTCAACATGGACCATTGCATTATAAACTTGGGGGAAAATTTCAATTCCAAATTGTTGTGTTTTTAGACCTAGATTTGATCCCAAGGAATAGATGTAATACATACAAGACAAACAAGTAGCTGGTCTAGTAGTGGGGGGAATTCTCTTCCATGTTCTGCTAAATCTCAAATTAAAATCTGAGACAGTTTCTTGTTGAGTTTTTTGCACGGCTATAAACTAATTCAACAAAGAAAAGGGATCAGTAGATTCATTAAACTCTTCTATGAATGGCTCAACCAAGGATTTCCATGAAGTGATAGAATTATCTTCCAAAGTTCTAAACCAATGCAATATATTTCCATGAAAGGACAAGGCTAGAATTCTAACAATAATATTTTCTTCTTTTATGTTGTGAATTGTTGCCAGATTCAAGATATCTTGGCAGTTCTCATAAGTTTTCTTCCAAAATCCATCATATGTGGGGGTTTCCTTAGAAACAGCCTAGGTAATAGCATCCATTTAGGCTAATCTAAGAGGGCTAGTTGAATCCCAATTAGGGTACTTCTGTAGTGGCTGATTGGAAGCCACATTTTGTACCATATTTTTGGCTACAGGTCTTCTTGGGGGAACTACTGGGTTGTTTTCCAGAAGCTCTTCTTCTTTAATAAAATATTTTTCCAAACTTCTGATAACAGCAACCCCTATTGGAGGTAACTCACAATGAAAGAAAGAATCAGGGTTGTTTTTCTTAAAATACCTAGTATACATGAAAGGGTATTGGTCTAAAATAATTTTTCAAGGTCTTCTGACCAGGGAGTCACCAGGTGAACTTTCTTTTCTCCGCTAATAAGGTTAAGACAATTTACCAAATCTTGATTCCTTCAGGATGAGATAATAATAAATCTTCTAGATGGGTTTTGTGTTCCTTGTGAACTATCCCAACGGGCGTGCCAAAAATTGTTGGGAACTGAATTGCACCAATTTTTTCTTGATACTGCGGCTGTCTATATTCCTAATTTTTATTTAGGCTTGCACCCGATAGCTGTAGCTCAACACTCAATATTGGAAGGACCAAAATAGGGATTTTCGATCCAACCTCTAGAGCAGGTTGGTTCCTTGTCAACTTAGCAAATTGTTGACATAATTATGCTCAATTAGGGCTTGGTGTTTAGGGTAAGAGAAGTTTAGGGTTAGAGAGATGTAGATATCAGTGGACGGATAGGTTAACAACATTGAATCACCATAAAAAGCTCCTAAAAAACCATATTAAATCAACCATTATCCCAAGATAGCTCGTTTTAGATATTAAAGCATAACAGAGAAATGTTATAGCAAGAAATTTCAATATCTAGGAAATGATAATCCAAATAGCAAAATTTACCAAAAACTAGATTTTACAAAAATGTACTTACTAATAATACAAAAAAAACTTCAAATCAGATTTCAATTACTCATAACATCTAGTAATCCAAGATAGGTACAAACTAACCATCTAAGTATTCACAGAAATACAACTATAAAATCTGAACCTCTGACATCAAGCATGGAAATGCAACCTTGATGCGAAGATCAATGTATTGCTCCTTTTATTCAGCTCTTCAGAAATATTTACAATGGTATAGACAAACACGCTAGATCCAACCTCTCAAAATGAGGGTTCAACCTCTACTTACAGTTTTCTTATTACAATAATCAAGAAATAATACACACAATCTTGTTACAACAGTTCAACAAAGATCTTAGCTGGTATTAGCTCATTGGTCAGACCTCCAAGAAATTCACTGAAAGGAAAACCACCATGGCAGCATTCTCTGCAACTTGTTGATCGCTCATTAGAACTGTAGTTCATTAATTCCAGATCACACACTTCTGTAGATATTTCTTAGGAGTAGAACACCACCGTCGATCTACAACTACTTCTGGTTTGATCTTCTCAAAAACTCCTGATGCTTCATCTTTCGACCAATCTGTTACAGTTCTGGTGCAAGGCCATCATTTTAAATGACCCAAATTTAGCAGACTAACCTCCATCATTGATCTTATTTATCCCATGATCCAAATTAGATCAGGTATAAGCTGAAAGACCATCCGCTGGATGACATCATTTTACTTGGTAGTAGAACATCCAATCTGGATCTTTGAAATCTAAACCTTAAATCCGCTTTGAGACCATTATCTTCTACTTTATCCTTTCCAATCTGCATTAAAATGGTGATGATATCATCTCTTCCTTATAACTTTTGCTTGTTCCATTCTGGATAGAATGAGCATCTTATTTAGTCCGAATCCGGAGTTAAGTTCTTACATCATTCCGCCATTCTGCCTTATCTTCATTTCGGATAAAAAAACTTGTTCATTCTCCGGATTGTCAATCCGCACTTTTTGGATGCTTACATCATCATATCCTTGAGACTTTTGTGGATTTGAGGATAATGCTAATCTGGGACGAAGAACCAAAAGATTTTTTGAAATCGGGTATATGCAAAAGGGCCATTCCATACTTTTTTTTGCTGACATCACCACCTTTCACAAACTTTTGTAGATTTTGAAATCCTTATTCAATCCAAACCCGAAATGGAGTTTCCTGAAATAATTTTAAACAAGAAAAACTACATGATTGTTGAGCGGATTCATCTTATCAACCTTGTTCCGAAGTTGAGCAGATTCATCTTATCAACCTTGTTCCAAAGCGGAATGGCAGTTTTATCACTTAGTAAAAATTATAGAAAATTCTACTAAGTATGTGGCCATTTTGGGCCTACAGTAACTACCCACGTAGGAGAATAGGAACTTTTAGCATAGCTAATAGTGTTTAAGGAATCTACTTCAATGATGAGGTTCTGGACACAAAGACTATCTGAGAGGGACAATCCCTGGAACAAATCCATGGCTTTAACAAAGATATTGGATTGGAATCCAATGGATTCAATGAATAAAATAATGATTCTATCATGATCGTCCCTAAGAATACCTCTAGAATTGGCTTTGTCAAG
The DNA here is from genome assembly GCA_028583015.1 of Wollemia nobilis. Lineage (NCBI taxonomy): Eukaryota > Viridiplantae > Streptophyta > Pinopsida > Araucariales > Araucariaceae > Wollemia > Wollemia nobilis. The sequence continues at coordinate 1,993,679 of JAQPPZ010001031.1, read as the reverse complement.
GTAACCCTTGGCAGCCCCTTTGAAGTTGAGCTTAAGCTATCCAGGAGGAGGGGGAGACTAGGATACATTGGATCTATTATCTTTAGGGAACTTAGGATGGGAAGGTCTAGCAAAAATATTGAAGGTCGAGATAAGTCTAGATTCTAAGCAATGGCTAATGACTTCAGATGAAGGGATGATAGAATTTTCAATGGCCATAGATAGGATTTTGGAAAGCATTGAGGGGTGATCACGGGAAGACTTGTTAAGGGCTCTATTATTCTTTTCAAGCAAAATTTTCCATAGGTAGTGAGGTAGGAAAAAGGACCACAGGTATTTAAGGCAAAAATGGTGAAAAGGATTAGGCCATTGAAGATAAATATTCATGACAATGTTGGGAGGGGCCCACAAAATGCTGAACTTGGAAAAGAGTGAGGAAAGCACTTTGAAATTGAAAGGGCACTCAATAAAAATATAGGAGACCGATTCCTAAGTAGAAAGGCACAAATAACACCGGTTGAGAATGATCAAATCTTGATTGGATAGGTTGTCTATAGTGAGAACTCTATTTTAGACAATGAACCAAAAGAAATGGGTAAGAGGCCTTAGTCATCAACTTTTCAAATGATGGATTCTAGGGAAGGACCACGGGGAATGATAGTGGATCTCACCATGGAAGACAAGAGATGAGTGACAACCATCATATTAGAGTCGAGTCCAAAGTGGGAAGATATTTCCATGAGGGACGAATGGGATTAGCAAGGGAAAGAAAATTATGGACCATACTACCAAAGGATTAATTAGTAAAATCCTTGAGGATTCAAACGTTGGGATCAGATATGAGAGGGCGATCAGAGATCCAAGGGTCTTCCTAGAATTGAATTTTCTTGCTGTTACCCAAGTTCCACCTAAGGCCTTTGGAAAGAATGAATTTGGTTTTAGAAACAATGTTCTAAAATGCGGAACCATCCAAGTAAGGATTACTTTCCAAGAAAGGGCGGTGATGGAGATACTTGATTTTGACTATGAAAACCTAGGAAATATCATCGATAGCCAATATTCTCCATCCTTGCTTGTATAATAAGGCCAAGTTCATCCTGGATATTTTCCTAAAATCTAATCCTTCTTGAGAATTTTTTGAGCAAACTCTGTCCCAAGCCATCAAAGGAAACCTGTGTTTATTCTTGGACCTCGACCAAAGAAATATTTTTTGGATTTGCTCAATTTTCTAGCACACCCCACTATGAAACTTGAAAACTGACATAAAAATACTAGGATGCTTTGAAGGTAAGCCTGGACCAGCATTGCTTTGACTGCTTAAGTGAGGAGAGCACCCTTCCATTCTGCCAGTTTTTTCATGATGCATTGGATGACATTGTTCCACATGCTTTTAATTGGTTTATCTTGGAAAATAGGAAGGCCAAGGTAGGTGGAAGGTAAATTTGTGATGGTGAATCCCATAATTTGGACAATTTTGGTTTACCTTTCCATGGGGGTGTTGATGAAATATATGTTTCTCTTGATGAATTTGACCTTTTGACCCACAACTTCATAAGAATTGAGGATAAATTTGATACTTCTGGCTTCAGGAACAGAGGAACAAGTTTCCAGAGTAGTGTCATCCATGAATTTTTGGTGAGATATGGGGTCAATTATGGAAGAGGCCTTAATTATTGAGATGGAGCCGAAAGCACAGGCCGCTTTGAGAGTTCTACCCAAGGAATCAACAAGGATGATAAATACAAAGGGTGATAGCGGATCACCTTACTACAGTTCCTTGGAACTCTTGAAGTAGCCAATAGTAGATCCAATGATGAGTATGGAAAACTAGGTAGTGTAGAGGCATTCCTTGGTGAGTTTGATCCAATCGGCATGGAACCCAAGCTTGGAGAGGATAGTGAATAAGAAATCCTAGGAAACTTTGTCAAAATATTTATTCATATCCAATTTTAGAAAGAAGCTTGGTTTCTTGCTTTTGGTGATAGACTGGATCAATTCGTGAATGGTGATGATGACATATGTGATCATCGTTCCTTGCATGTAGCTCCCTTGATAAGGGTCGATTATCAAATGGAGAATATATTTTAACCTGTTAGCCATGGTTTTAATTAGAATTTTCTAAAGGACGTTACATAGAATTATGAGGTGGTAATCCAAAAGGGATCTACAATATTGATACTTAGGGATGAGGGATAGGAAGGTGGAGTTGACATCCCTTGGTAAGGCTTTAGTTCTTTGGACATCTTGAATAGTAGCAAATAAGTTCAGGCCAACAATGTGCAAAAAGGTCTAAAAAAATCTTGGGGGAAATCATTAGATCTTGGTACTTTGTCTACAGACATGGAGAAAAGAGCCTTTTTGATTTCCTCTTGAGAGAAGGGAAAAATTATCTTGGCATTGAAATTAGGAGAGACACGTGTAGGAATGTGGTGGAGGAGGGAATCGATGACTAGGGCTGAGATATCTTAGGAAGGACCGAGCAGATCTTGGAAGTGGCAAACAACTTCAAATTTGATCTCCATGATGTCACTAGTGGTGGACCCATCCTTTTTGCAAATTTCTCTGATCTTATTGGAGCTTCGGTGCCTAAGAGTGGAGGTGTGGAAGTACTTGGTGTAGGAGTCTCCCTCCTTGAGCCAAGGAGCTTTGGATTTTTATCTCCAAAATATCTCTTCTTTGGAAAGGACGTTATGGAAATTAGAGAGGAGATATTTCTCATGATCCTTGAGCTCCTGAGATGTTGATCCAAATTGAAACTGCTCTTCAACTTCATTGAGTTTACCAATGATGACCTTTTTTTCTTTGAAGATGTTTCCAAAAACTTTTCCATTCTATACCTTAAGGTTCTCTTTTAATAATCGAAGTTTCATGGCAATCTAGAAAATGCGGGGTCCATGAAAATATTTTTTCCACCATTCAGAGACTTTGGAACTTAGGTTAGGATGTTGTAGCCACATTGATTCAAACTAGAAAAGGATGTTAAAAAAGGAGAGAAGATGGAACCCTTCAAAGATGAGTGAATTGTGGTCGGAGGTAATCTTGGTAAGAGAGTAGAGGGATGCATCACCTAGGAGGGAAATGACTTCTTTGGAGATAAAAACTTGATTGAGTCTCAATTGAATGAGATTGTCCCTAGTCCTTATGTTGCTCCATGTGAAGTTAGGTCCATTAAATTCAACATCCATAAGCTTATTTCCATTAATAAAGTCATCAAAGTCCTCATAACACTTAAGGGTTATAGGGGTGCCCTCAATCTTGTTGGTAGGATAGAGGAGGTTGTTTAAGTTGCCAACCATCACCCATGCTTAGTTAGAGAAAGGGAATCTCATTTGGGTGAGGGATTACCAGAAAGCTAATCATTCAATAGGGTTTTTGGGGGTATATACATTGGATAGAACCCACCTGGCTCTGGTATATTTGTAGTAAAACAAAATATTAGTGACCCTATCAGAGGAAGAGAGAAGCCTACTCTCAAAATTTGATGAATACCATAAGAAAAATAGGCCTATGAAAGAGCCTCGAGCAGGGTTGGTATTTTGATGATGATTTCTTCCCCCCTTTCCATGAGACTAGGGAGATTTGGGCCTTTTTCCTTCAGCTTTGTATAGAAATTTACCAGTTGACTCTGGAAGAGAGCATATGAGCTTGGTTTGAAGGCCAATAGCAATGGCATATTCTATTTCTTTCTTCCACTTGTCTTGGGATGAAAGTATCCCTTTATTTTTTTCCATACCAACATCATCAATTCATAAAACTTAGGATTTTGAGTTAAGAAATACTGATAAAGAATGCAATTCATAAATAACAAAGTATAGAAAATCATAACACAAGAATATATAAACAAAATAGCATAATAATTTTATTTCTCAAAAGCATATTACCATTGCATCAATTACTCATATCTTTACTATCAAGGGCATATCTCTCTTTATATAATATTGAAAATCCATTGTATAGAATATGGAAGGTCATCCACACGAAAATATGGTGGTCCACCTTCCATGAGTTACAAAGTGCATTTAAGAGAAAATTACATACATACGACTTGTGGTTTTGTGTTTTTTCTTCTACTAATGTGTCAACATGGCTAGAGATGCACTTTAGCTATAAAAATTTTAAAATAGAAAATTACTATTTTTGGTAACTATTTTTTTTAGGGCCTCTAAAGCATTTTTCCAACAATATTAGCAACTCTATCTATGATAGAGTTGACTACTGAAATTGGTGTTATCTCTCTAATATTTTTAGTGCTTCTTGAATGTACCAAAATAGATCCACAAGCACAATTATATGCCCTAATAGTGTAGTTAGTATTAAAAAAATAGATTTTTTGGCATTTTGGACATAAAGTCATGCCCCCAAAAAGTCACATGCCTAGATAAAAATATCATTTAATTGAACTTCTATGGCCTTAGCATGCCAACATAAGAAATTTCTAACAAAATATCTATTAAGGTATTGTGACGCGAGATGCCATTTTTGTACAACTAAATCAACCTTTAGGGGTAAAAGTAAGCGAGTTATGAATTTATCTTTTCTCAATATTTATATTATTTTTAGAAACTCATTGCACAATGAGATTCTAAGGTAATTCATAATAAAATATTTGTTTTATGGGGTTTATTATACTTTGTAATTAATGTCTATTCAAGTTTCTAGTAGGTTTTCTATTGCTTTTCCAAGATCATAAAATTTGCCTACTTCTTCCTTTAAAGATGTTGTAATTGTACTCAACACAACTTCTATCAAATGAACATAGGTATCATTTTCTATAACAAGAAATTATTATTTCATTCTAAAAAATATTTTCAAATGTATTAAAGAACATGAAGAACTTTGAGATTGTAAATGATCACATCAGTGAGTTCAATAGTTGGAAGAAGATATTTGCACTATTATAGATGTTGATAATGGGAAGGAAACTAATGAAAATAAGAGAATTGAGCTTCTCAATATCATGTTCAAGAATTTTTAGAAGACATTTGAGATGGTTGTTATTTTTCTTGAGATAATTCAAGATTAATTCTCAAATGTTGCCCCTCCTTGTGATAATATATTCAAATGCCTTCTTTACCATTAGGATCAATGATAGAGGTATAAGAGTTATTATCTCACCATTCAAGATAATGCAAAGGAAGTAATTAAGATAGAAGTTGACAAGAATTCAAATCAAGGAGATAAGAAGCAAAGAAGCATGTTTATAGATTTGTAAGAAGGAAGAAAATAAGATAAAGTTTTGTTAGATACAACTTAAGAATCTTAATAAAGCAACCAAAAAGGGGATGTTTATGTTGTTTTCTTCTCAAAAGGTGAGAATGACCATGATGGTGAGACCTCATAGGCATATGTAGCTATTAATTTAACATATTGAATATTCACTTCCTTTGATGAGTGGATTGCACATTTAAGGGAAACTTGAAACATAATTTTACATCATCATATCTTGCATGAGTATAACACATAATATTTTGGAGATCATATTATCATTATAAATGATTACTCTTTACAAGTACCTAGATATGGTAAGGTAACAATTGGATCTTGTTCATTCGATGAGGTCCTTCATGTTTCTAGTATAGGCTCCAATATTCTATCTATTTATTGCATCACCCATACATGGGAAAGTGAAGATTTGGATAGGGTTATTGGTGATTGAGGATATTAATGATGGTTTTAAGACAATTTTCTTGAGATATTGTGATTATGCATATCAAATGTACAATATTGGTGATAATTTTACTTCTACTTATTCCTCCCTTAGGAAGAAATACTTTGTGGCTATGGTGGCATAGGTAGTTGATGCTAGTTAGTGATGGCATCATAGACTTGGATATCTTGGTTATAAATCCTTGAGGTACATGAGTCAACATCAATTGGTTATTAGAATTTCTCCTATCCTTCCTCCTAGTGGTTTTTTTAAGGGATGTGTTTTAGGGAAGCATCATTGAGAGTCCCTTCCAAAATGGACTATAAAGCATGCTACATAATATTTGGAGTTGATTTGGAATCATATCTTTCTAGGAATAAGTATTTTATTACATTCATTGATGACTTCTTCTTGTATATGTGGTTGAACACCATTAATATCAAAGATGATACTTTTAGGAAGTTAAATGTCTTTAAGACACTTATGGAGAATCAATTGGAGAAGAAGATCAAGTGATTGAGGATAGATGAAGAATTTGGATATGTTAGTAATGCCTCTAGTTATTTTTTAAATCTTTATGGTATTGCTTTTTAGAGGATTGTTCATTATACCCTCAAATAGAATAGGATGGTTGGATAGAAGAATAAGGTTTTTATATAAATGTATAGGTGTGTCTTGCATGCCAAGTAGAAGGAGCCCTTATTTTGGAGGGAAGTAATGACCTATGCAACACATAGCAACACTTAGATTCCTACTTGACTCGTTTAGAGTATAACTCCTCTTGAGAGATTGATAAGAAACAAAACTATTTTGTCTTAGTTCTATATCTTTGGATCCATTGCATGGGCCCATATTCCGAAAGATACTTGATAAAAGGTAGAGTCAAAAGTAATCATTGCATTTTTGTGGGTTATTCTGATACGTCCAAGGTTTATTCTCTATATGATCCTAACAAATGATATATTCTCATTCGACAAGATGTGACCTTTGATAAGGTTATTTTAGCTACTCATTTTAGCCCTCTTCCTATTATTTTGGCCCAAGATCCTTCTCATATAGCTTCTCTATTGAGTTTCAGTTCTTTAGAAATTTTCATTGGCACGATTTTGGTTTTTTAAGCTTTATCTAATTTGATTCCTTCTACTACAAATTATTTTGTACCACCTATAGTTTTGGATCCTTAGAGAAAATGAGATTAATCCTCCTATGCCTTATAATTTGATTATGGATGTTGAGGTAGGTAGTGAGTTTGATTTGGATGATTTAGTACATGCTTCTGATGCTACTTTTCCACTAAATGTGTCTTAGTATTCCATGGTTGTTTTAAAACCCAATTGGGTTTCAACTTTTCTTTATGATGTCCAATGCATTCTCTCTCAATAGTATTATTGAAAGGATTCATCTCACACTTTTCTCTCAAAGGTATATGATTTTAGAGATCCCCTCATCTATTCCCAATACAAGGGCTATCTAGAGTGGGAGGATGCTATGTTTGTTGAGCATGAGTCCTTGATAAAAAATCAAGCGTGGGATCTTGTTCATCTTTAAGAAGGGAAGAATATTATTGGCTATAAATTGGTCTATAAGAGCAAGTATAATTTTTATGGTCAAGTGGAGAAGCACAAGGTACACCTTATCATTAAGGGATTATCTAAGAAGGATGAAATTTATTACTCAAATATATTTGCTCCAATTGCCTAGATGGATTTTGCTTGGATGGTTCTTTCTATAGCTGCTTCTTATGGATGGAAGGCACATAAAATGGATGTTAAGAGTTCCTTTATTTATGGCAATCTTAACAAGAACATTTCTTTGTGTTAAACACGTAGTTTTAAGTTTGATGGACCTACCCCCTTGGTGTGTTTTTTGAACAATTCATTGTATGGATTTAATCAAGCTTCTCGTGCTTGGTATGAGAATATATATTCCTTATTTCTTACTTGTGAATTCTAACATTGTGATCCAAAGCATGATGTATACATCAAACATCAATATGATAAAACATTGGTGATTGTGTTGTATGTTGTTATTTGATCATTCTAGGTATTTTGACATCTTTGATCTAGGAGAAGTCTCAACTTCATTACAATTTTGAGATGATATTTTGGGGCTTTTGCATTACTTTTTAGATATTTAGGTTGACAAATAATAATTTGGGATCACTATTTTTTATCCGAAGTATACCTTAGATCCTCTACAATGCTTTAAGATGGAGGACTGCAAGCTTGCTTGAACCCCTTTGCTTCGGGTTTGAATCTATGAGCATACTACACTACTTTGGTGGATGCTACTTTGTATGAGTCACTTTTTGGGGTCCGTCCTTTCCTATATTATACACACTCGATCATATATTGTATTTATCATTAAATATTGCTCTAGGTTTATATGGGTGCCTTGTGAGAGTCATTAGACAACAACCAAAAAAATCCTTTGGTACATTAGAGGTACATACTAGATGGATATTTTCTATTTAATAGGAGCACATTTTATTTTGATAGAATTTTTTAATGCAGAATCAATTGATGATCTAGACCAATGACACTCCATTACTATGTTTATCATTTATCTTAGATTTGGACCTATCTATTAATGTTCTCGATGGAAGTTCCTTATATCTTATTCTTCTATGAAATTTGAATACTATACTTCTAATGAAGCCACCAAGCACCTTTGAGGGATGACTATGATTTTAGAGCAAGTGGATATTCCCCAAAAATTTCTAACCACTCTTCATTGTGATAATCAAAGCTCCATTAGCTTATCTATAATCTAGTGTTTCATTAGAAGACCAAGAATATGAGCTTTGGTTGCACTATTGACATTGAATTTATGCTCATGGAATGCTTGATCTAGTGTATGTGCCATCAGTAGAGGAGACAATATATATCTTGACCAAGGTCATGCTTGAGGTACCTTTTTGTGCGACTATGAGAGTATCTTGGAGTAGGAGAGTGTTCCTTAAGAAGGTATGACTAACAAACGTCTCTCTCCATATCCCCTATTCAGCATAAGGGGAGACTTAGCATATGTTGTGTTAAGCTTCACTTAAAGGCATGACTAGGTTTTATATTATATTTTTGTACAGTCCTTTGGGCCACTGTACACCTTATATAGTTGAATCTTTTGTAATATTTTATTTTTTAATGAAAATAAAGGTTCTTTAACCTTAATCTAAAGCTCTCTTTGAGTTAAAATTTTTATTTCTCTTCCTACCATCCATTTATTTATCGGTTGGAGTGTAATATATTTCCTTTAGTGAGATTATTTTAGTATTTATGGAAACCCTTCATATGGTGTGTATTTTTTATGAGTTATTTCTGCTTTTTTGGATAATGTGTTGATTCCATTAATTTCTAGAAAATATTGTGAAATACAATATTTCAGAGAGCTATCACATGGTTGCATTATTTTCTAGAAATTGTATAATATTTATAACAATTTATAGGTTTTACAATAGTAAGCTGCTACTCATTTTTCAAGATTTCTAATAGGTATGACTTCTTCATTTGGAATAGTTAGAAGTCTCAATTTTTTAGCATGTGTTTTTTATCATCTTCAATTACATGTGAAGAAATTAGTAAATTTATGTTGTTTATTTTGATAAAAAAATTAATAGGTTATAAGTGTCTTCTATTGGGGGCCACTCCCATAAAAATACCAAAATATTAAATTTTCTAAAGTATACCTTTTTATCACAATTTTTCATTTCTTTTTTCTCTTAAATATATTCAACTTCCTCGAAGTGCCATGTTTCCACAATCAGCTCCTTGACATCATTTTTATTAAGATATAAAATCTCACTTGGCTAGGTGCCTTGTAAAATTTCAATTTCATCAAAGATGAATATCGACACCATAATTTGCCAATTAATCAATAAGTTTATTTTGATAATTAATATTATGTATAATATCATTTTTTGAGGTTAAAATTATAACTAGATCAATTTTTTGAGAGGGATTTCACATTATAAAATTAAGTTCCTAATAAAACATATAGGGGGTTGTAATGCATGGATTTCAAGAGCTAGTCTCTTTCTTTGGCTTCTATTTTAATTTTTTTTAAATATTTTAATAGCATATGTTGATAGTGCTTCACTTGTATTTTAAGCACTTGATTTCTAGTTTTTAATCACACCTAGACATAAACTGCAAGTTCAATTGGATAATGTTGTGGTACCTAGGAATAGGTATATGGGACATGATACTATAGTGTATAAGGGTATTAAGGATAGTTGGCATGGTCCACACATATCCTAAGGTTGATTATATTATTATATTATATTATAGTAATGAGTGGGATGAGGTTTTAATATTCAACCCAAAGTAGAATTAGAAGAGAGACATATAAATAAGGAATATTATCATTGTAATTATCATGGAGATAATTCATATGAAGTATTACTTGTAATCATCTTTACCCATGAAGTAGCTTATCATAATTTGTTTTTCTAAGTGGTGCTCTCATATTGGGAGAGCTACTAGAGCTTTTTTTAAGGAGTATTATTGGTTTTGCTCTACCCTAAGGGTACTATCTATCTCTATCCCATTGTATGGATTTTTATTGTGGATAATTATTTATGGATGAATGATTTGATATTTTTGCACATTGATAAATGATTTTTGTTATGAGAATAAATTTTCATAATAAGTGATATCATAACAATAATTTTGGCAAAGTAGGGGTTGTGTTTTTGTGGATTGTAGAATTAGAGAAAATATTTTTTAGAAAAATATCTCATCTTTCAAAATCCATATCTTTGTGAAAGTTTGTTTGATTCAAACAATTTGGACCATTTTATGCAAAATTTGAAGAGATTTAAAAAGAGTGATCATATGAAAGAATCTGAGCAATATTGAGGAAGATACATCCCTACGAAGTCATCCATCCAAAACAAGAGAAGTGATGGTTTTTCAAATAACATTTATTTAAAGACAAAATTTGTCATTTGGGTTGAGCAAATTAGTTGAAAATTATTTTATTTTGAAGAAAAATTGTAGATCTAATTATTTATGTGGAATTTTAGCTTCAAAATATATGGGAGATATATTTTTGTAAAACCCTAGTTTGCATTATCATTTTTGTGGATGTGAACTTATGGCACTTCAAAAGTTTTTTGGAGTAGATGATATTGATGCTAGACAATGGTGGACATATTTTAAGTCTTTATATTTTGTTGATCCTTATTGGAAATTCCACCTTACTACACTTTTAGAAAATGAAGCTAAAATATGGTTGTTAAGTTTTATAACTAAAAAGAATAATGGGTACACTTGGGAAGAATTGGAGCATACATTCTTAAGCCATTGAACCATAAAAAAAAACTACTTTGAATGATATACTCAAATATTATATAGAAGAAATAAACATGCTTCATAAAAAACAAAAGGAAATAAAAAGAGAACTTTAGGGCAGGGATAAAAAGATAGATAAATTGATGAAAGTCATCAAGACCTTGAAAATAAACTACAAGGTATTCAAAATGAGATAAATGAAATAAAATGAGAGTGGGAATTTTTCAAGAAACAAAATGAAGACTATGAAAAAGAAATAAAATTACTCAAGGAGGAGAAAGAGAAAAATGTTAAGATAGTGAGAAGAACGAAGAAACCACATCTTTGTATTTATAAAAGTAAGATAAGGATCTAAATTTATTAAAATTTTCAATTTTGTAGGTTCATGGATGTATTTGAAAGGAAAAGGTTATTATTTCCATTAACCCTAGTAGTAGATGTAATTTTATTAATAGTGCTTTGGCTAAAAGGATGCAAGTTCAAGCAACAAAAATTAAGAGGTTATAACTTAAGGATAGGAATGCATAGATTTTTGAAGATTTGAAGATCACCATGGATAAATATGTTTTAAATTCATATTTTTATGCTATTGAGATAGATAATATGGATATTGTTCTTGGTTATCCTTGGTTGGATTCTTTGGGTACTGTTAACATAAATGTACACATTTTTTCTATGAAGTTATGGTATAAGAAAAATAAGATAACACTAGTAGATATTTCTCAACTTAAGAAGCAAGGATCCAAGGAGAAGCAGGAAGCTATTATGGTAGGGGAACAAGTTAAGGAACCAATAGAATAATCAAAATTTGAATCTATAGTAGCATGAACAATAGAGTCCATGGAAGATGTAGTAGCAAATTCCAAGGAAGCTCTATCAAAAGCATACAAGAACAAAACAAAAGAAGGGCACAAAAGAGAAGAGCAAGAGGAAGAATTTAAAATAAATAAACAAAATGTTAAAGAATAAAAGGAAATAGAACATTAAGTTAAGGTTGTAGCATATTTCCACCCCGCCATCCTGAGCGACAATAATATTGGAGGTATGGCTTAGGGTATCAATATTATGAATCTACACAGAGTTAGAAAAGCATCAAGTATGACATTGTTTGGTAGAAAAAGCACAGTGATTCTAGATTTCTAAGGAGTGTAGGAGCAATAGGGAACAATATGACCAATTTTTTGAAATATTAAAGTAGAAATATAGAAGCATGGAGATGATATAGAAATCATGGATATTCAAGTGGTATAATGACAACTTGACATCATTGAAGACCACCACTAATCAAGATTTCACTTGGATGGATGATCAAGATTGATATCAATTACCAACATTGCTTAGAAAAATTATATTAAATAGTTTCTTCTCGTGCTTCAAAGATAAAATTTTTTTAAGGAGGGTGAAATATTATGGCACATAGGAATAAATGTATAGGGATATTATATCATATTGTATAAGGGTATTATGGATAGTTGGCATGGGCCACACATAATCCAAGGTTGATTATATTACTATATTATATTATAATAATGAGTGGGATGGGGGTTTAGTAGCCAAAACCAAAGTCAAATTAGAATAGGGATATACAAAGAATGAATATTGTAATTATAGTCAACATGGAGATCATTCATATGAAGTATTACTTGTAATCGTCTTCGCCAATAAAGTGACGTATAAGACTTTGCCATCTTTAAGTGGCACTCTCAACTTGGGAGACCTTGTGGAGTTTTCCTTTCTTAAGGAGTATTATTGGTGTTGCCTTACCATAAGGGTATTATCTATCTTTGTCTCATTGTATATATTGTTATTGTTGATAATTATTTATAAATGAATGATTTAATATTTCTACATATTGATGAATGATTTATGTTATAAGAATAAAATTTCATAACACATGAATTGGTTACAAATATTGTATTGGTATAATGGGTAAGTTTAATTTACCTACACCTTTGACTCCACATAATTATCATTTATAAAAAGTAGCAATTACTAAATTGTTAAGAAATAAAAGACTTTGAAAAATAGTTTAAAGAATAAAACCAAACTAATAAAAGATGTTGAAACTATAATTATCTGATGTTTCTATCATAAATATCATGTAATTATTAAAAATATATTATAATTATTTTTTAAATTAACATTTTGTGTAATTATACTTATTATTTCTCATAAATTAAAATATTTATAAAAATAAAATTGTATAAGTTTAATCATAAAATGAAATTGGTATAATTGATAAGTTTAATTTACCTACACCTTTGACTCCACATAATTATCAATAAAAAAAATAGCAATTAATAAATTGTTGATAAATAAAAGCCTTTGAAAAATAGCTTAAATAATTAAATCAAACTATTAAAATATGTTGAAACTATAATTAATTGATGTTTCTATCATAAATATTATGTAATTATGAAAACTATATTATAATAATTTTTTTAAAAATTAATATATTGTTGTATCTATTACAAACATTTTGTAATTATTAAAATATATTATAATTATTATTTTTAAATTAACATTCTGTGTAATTATACTTATTATTTATCATAAATTAAAATCTTTATAAAAATGAAATTGTGTAAGTTTAATCATAAACACTTATTCTCTTTAATAAAATAATTATGTGTCTATAATTGTGATTGTAACCCATTCATCTATGTAGCAATCTCCTCCCAACCGTGACCTCTCCTAAAGTTGAGAGCTATACATATCAATAGGGAATTTAACACAAAGCCACCACACATCCACCTCTTCACACACTCATCCATGCCACAGTTTGAACCTTGGACCTCCCAAAGGAGAGTCAAAGCCCGAACCATTGCACTACACCCCAGGTGTAAAATTAAAAATATATTTTAATGTTGTATGAGATGATCATTATTTTATTTTATATAATTATCAATTATGCGCATACTTATGCCCCCATGAAAAAAAATAAAAATATTTTTTAACATCAATAAGAGGATAGTTGACTACACCTGCATTATCAATTTATCAAATTATTATTATTTTTTATAAATGTTTCCATCATATTTTCCTATTATCCCTTGTAAATGTGTTTCTCGTTCGGAAATTTACCACTATACCTCACCTAACCTCGGATAAACTTTTACTTCAAATTAAAAGGACCTTGAAAGGGTTTTGGATGGAATGCCACCCTTAAAGCTGGCAAACACTTAGTATAAACTGGTTAGTGTACTACATTTACCCTGTTAAATTAAATTTTTAATGATACATAAAAATATAGTATACAACCCTGCTCACAACACTCGTTCAACTAGGATGAATAAAATGGATTAATAAATTATGCCTTGGCCTTAGATGGATTCACATGACTGAATCTATTATGAGTAACCACTCATTGAACTAAGATGGACAAACTGAAATAATAAAAGTACCTTATTAATATGTCATTTAAATATTAATCTAATTTTTTTATATGTACTTCGGGTGCAGTGTAACAGTTCACACTTTGGATTTTCTTCGGGAGGCCCAAGGTTCAGACCGTGGTGTGGGCAAGTGTGTGAGGGGGTGGGTGTGTGGTGGCTTTGTATTAAATTCCCTATTGATAAGTATATCTCTCGATTTTAATATAGGTCATGGTTGGGAGGAGACTGCTCAATCCTATACGTCGGTCATAGGTGGTTTCTCACAATAACCAAATCCAAAAAAAAAAAAAAATTATATTAATTTTTTTTTTTTGTAATATTAAGGAGCTGGGGTTTTCACCAGGAATCCTCCAACCTGTTACAACAACTCCACCAGGGAGACACACATCCACCCACTCACACACTCACCCATGCCATGGTTTTAACCTTGGACCTCCCGAAAAAGAGCCAAAGCCCAAACCATTGCGCTACACCCCTAGGTACTTTAAAATTTATCTAATATTAATAGATTGAGGTTTTGACCAAGAATCCCTATTGATAAGTATAGATCTCGAATTTAATAGAGGTCATGGTTGGGAGGATATTGCTCAATCCTATACGTCGGTTAGAGGGGGTTTCTCACAATAACCAAATCCAAAAAAAAATTAATTTTTTATATTATTTTTTTTTGGTAATATTAAGGAGTTGGGGTTTTGACCAGGAATCCTCCAACCTATTACAACAACTCCACTAGGGAGACACACACCCACCCTCTCACACACAGTCACCCACACCACGATTTGAACCTTGGACATCTTGAAGAAGAGCCAAAGTCCAAACCATTGCGTTGCACCCCAGGTGCTTGAAAATTTATCTAATATTAAGAAATGAGGGTTTTGACCAAGAATCCTCCAACCTATTACAAAAACTCCACTAAGGAGTTTTTCTTTGAGTTTTAATCCAACCGTATATCCCACTTTGTATCACCGAGGTTCGAATCGTGAACCTCCTATTCAATAGGGCCAAGCTCGCCTTCTCGTCACCACTTGCGTTACAAAGACAAGTTAATTTTTTATATTAATTAATTTTTTATATTAATTAATTTTTTATATTAATTATTAAGTAATATTTTAAACAATTACAAGTTGAGTTCACTTTTTAAAAACTATTTAATAATTTTTGAAGACCTTTAATATATATTTATAAAATTTTATATTTGATTGATAAATTGAGGTATTTTAATTTAATTCTCATTTAAAATTAAAATTAATTAGAGAAGGTAATGAACTAACTCTCTAAGGATCAATCACGAACTCATGTCAATCATATTATGGGTTTGATATATATCCTTGTAACAACTTTAGAACTCTAATCCATAGCATTGAAGCTATGTCCCTCAACCCACAAAGTTGGTTGAGTCCAAAACCCTCTCCTTAAAGTTATATTAAAAAATTAACATACAAAAATTATTACTTAAGATTAATATAAGTATGGAATAAAATTCAATAATTATTTTCCTAGATTCAAAATCAAAGACATTCATTCATATTTTTATGGCACATCATATTGTTTAAAATTTATTATTTAATATTAAACATATAAAAAATGAGGATATAAAATATAAAATTTGCATAAAACTTCATTCTTCAATCTATTTGAAAGGGTAAAGGATAAAGTAGTTATTAAACTCTTGAGATGGATATCATTTATTCAATATATGGTTATCCCCAATCATACTCTAGTTTCCACAACATGGTGTACAACCCTACCCTTTGCAATATTCAAAGCTTAAACCTCTATTTATATTTCCAAAATCTCTATCGGTAAACTAGTCTTGAACACACACATGCTTGTGTGTGCACATATACTCACATATTGGTAAAAATATTAAGCTACTCAAAGAAAAGATGTACATGATCACCTGCATTTCTAGGTAAACAGTATTTTGATCTATGATTTAATAGATATAGTGTTATAGCCTCTATCAGCTGATTTGCTATATTAACCTATGTATCACAAAAATAGACTAGTATAATGAATTACAAAACTAAATACATAAAAAGCTACTACCATCATGAGATAGGATATAAATAAGGGTTTCTCTAATCCACGTTGCCCACTGTCTAGGGCGATAACTATAACAAAGAATGCCACCTTTGTCTAAAGCCTAATTGGCCATCGTATCTACAAATATATTTTATTCTCTAGTGATGTGATTATATTTTATAGACAAAAATCTTGCTTGTATCATCTAAATATTCTCTACAATTCTCCTTCATCACTAGTCAAGCTTCCTATTCTCCATTGGAATCCTTAGATAGTTTATCATGACTTGTGAGTCAGATTCTATTTGGACCTTCTTCCAATACATTTATTGCTTATTAGATCCCTCTAAGGATGCCACAATATTCTACTAGGTTGTTGGAAACCATGCCAATATTCTCTATGAAGGTGAAGATCAAGGTCATATTCAATAGTCTTCATATCCCTCCCACACTATTAGTTCCTAGATTCCTTCATAGGGCTTCATCCATGTTAAATTTTTTCCAATCCTCTATAGGAGCCTTCCACATTCTTTTTTTGACTATTTCCAGGTACCTTATGGTCACAATTTATTGTTTTCTAGACATAAGAGCAATTTTTAGTCTAATTATAATCTATTCCCATCAAGGATGGGGTTCTTAGGGATACTTGAGCATATGTTGGATCATCTCCACTATTTTGGATATGGTCATTTTACAAATATAGTGGATGTCTAGAGACTTGTTTTAATGTGTGGATGTTACTTTCTTTTCATATGTTCCAAGGTAGAAGATTAGTTCCTACCCATACCATCTACCTAACATACTAGTCTACTCCATCCTATGTAGTCCATTCCCTCCACATATGCTATGAACTGGTAAAACTAGACCAATTAATAACAAGTAAGATAGCCATTATCTTCCACATATTTAAGGCTACAATACATAAGTAGTAAAGTATTTTGGGGTTAGCCCAACACATGGCACATCGAAAAGGACCATGACAACCTCTTTTCACAAGTTGTTCCTCCATTAGTTCTCTTTAATGCAGTAGTATCCAAATGAAGAATATGACTATTGGATTGCATAATTCCAACTTGGTCCATACCACTAATTTACAAAAAATTATCAAGTCGTATGTCTACGTGATATTAGGAAATTTATTTCAATAATTATAGTGGCATGAAAGTGTGCTAGTCCAAAAGGTCTTCATTATTGTAGGAAGGTTAAGGTTGTTGTCCTTATCTCCCAAGAGAGAATAATTTTTTTAGAATACATAGACCTTCTTTCGTCACCTTCATTTCATCTCACAATATCTATTCACCCCTATCCATCTTCATTAAATTTTTCCACTCAATTTTTGTTATAATTTTATCATAAATTCATTCATTACTTCCCTTATTACTTTATAAGAACCTCATCCACATTTTTCATTTCTATGTATTACCACCACTAAAGCCCCTATTAATAGTTAATTACATCAAATTTCACCTAGGCTTAGCCCAAAAACCAAACACACTGTTATTACATCCATTCTATTTTTCTTAAATCCCAAAGTTGACTCCCATACATAAATTCACATGATTTTTGAAAAATTGAAATCATTATTCCTAAGGGTTGGTCGAAAAAATTTAAGTGGTCCCTATTGGTTTGGTTACCACAAGAAAAACCATCCAATTGGCTATCAAATATGATGTGCGGACGAGTTTGGCTCTTTCAAGTTCAAATAATCAATTAGAGTGGGCAACTTCAATGACTCTTTCTAATTGGTTGGAGAATAAGTGGCACAGGTGAAATTGGGTGCCTTGAGCGCATGCAGCTGATTGGCTAGAAGATAAAATTAATAATAATTATTATTTGGTCTTTCTAAGGTTAGAGGGTTTGGTCCATGTTAAAATGTCTCCCCCTTTAGCCCCCTAATAAACAATTTCTTCCACCTTTTCACCTAATTCGCTACCCGATTTTTATTTGCTCGGCTATGTCGGCCGACTGCATCTGATTGGCATAGCTAGCCCAAGAAAGTATAGACAATTGGTTGGGAGGTTTTAAAAAAAGAATGTATCATGGTACTTACTAAATCCTAAGGGTCAATAATTTATTACCAAGAAAAATACTAAGCCCAAGACTCACACTTATTATTTATTAAAAATCCTTAGGTGAACATGCTTCTTCCCCACCATTAAAAAAAATTTAATTTTTTAAGTTACTCAACTATGCCATCTGACCATATCCCATTGGATCGGCTATCTCAACTGACTGCATCCCATTGGCTTGAGTGAAATAGGTGAACAGAGTCGACTGGTCAAAAAACAAAGGAGCAATAATTCTGTCTTTCCTAAGGTATGAGAGTCTCATTCACATGAAAATGTCTTCCGCCTTTCAAAGCTCCTCATTTATATTTTTACCTTAGAGAATTTCACACCTTGTACCATAAATAGCCTATCTTTCGATGTCTCTATAACATTTTAATTTTCTAGATTTTCGAAGGTCAAAATGTTCACCATGTGAAAATAGGGTTAATTCCCTAAGTTTCACTCATTAAATCCCTTAAGGTTCCATATGTCCTTAATCATCCCCATTCACAAATTTTACCCCCCTACATCATATATCCTCTGCTTGAAACTCACATGGTACCAACTTAAAACCTAAGGATCCCAAATAAAGGAAGCTTCACGATGTTTGCCTAAGTATGAGCCAAAAGTAAAATGTATAGTGCTAAAATCTTATTGGATCTACTATCTCAACTGATCACACACCATTGGCTATTAAAAGAATCATGTTTCTCCTAAGGTTATTGAGAGTCAAATGCACATAAAATTTTCTCCCCTCTTCATAAATCTTTGAGTTCCTAACATAAAAATCTATATGCCAAGGCCCCTCTTGATGAAATATATTTTTCCAAAAAGGAATTAAAAGCTCCCTAAGAAGACCAAAGTTAACACTTTATTCTCATTGACACAGGTTAATAAGTCGATCACATTTGATTGGTGTGGGCGAGCTGGGGGATTACGCCCCATTGGTTATCGAGAGTTTAATTTTTGCTAAGATCCTAATTTTTGCCTTGATGAAATTGTTTTCTCTCATAGAATGATAATATAGAGCCGTTCATGCATCATTTTCCTGTTTCTACCATTTTCAAAGGTCTCCCCATAATATTTTTCCCCCATAAGTCCAAAAAGTCCTTAAGGCATTTTGAAAATGATAAATTTCATGAGCCTAAGTCTTTCCCCCACACAAAAAATATAATCCATGACAAATCAAAAGGGGATCGAAGATCCACATTGAAATATCATTGTAATATCAAAATACAATGCCCAAAAGGGCAACATAATGATCATGGAGATTCTTCATTGGATACACTTGGCATCATCCTATTAGCGTAAATAAGAGATATGATCACACATGATTAGCTTGGAATAGAAAACATAAGAGAGCTCACTGGATACAAGCGGACAACTCATATTTTCTAAAGATAATAACAAGTGACTTGTACCCCATGGAAGAACTATAAGTTTTAAAATAATTTTTTTTGACACTAACACCTATGACAGATGAGATAAATCCAATATTGTATGGTGTGTGTGTTAGGTTGTGGAGTCTAATCTTGGCTAAAATTAAGTTTTTTCTAATTTTATAAAGAAAAATAAAGCAAAAATCCCCCCAAAAAAACAAAAAGTCAAGAAAGCAAAAAGGATTTAAAAGATATATTTAAAGATAAAAAAACATGGTCTATGGTTAAGAAAAACTATTGTAATAATTTTATATATTTGAGTATATTGTTTATGGGAGGTGCATATGATTGTGCATCTCTTGTAGAGAGTAGGAAGCTTGGTATAGAGTTTGATGCAAGGGTGTTTGCATGTTAAATTACTGCTAGAGTAATTGTGTGGAGATGCTGGTGTTTTGAAGAGGAAATTGCAGCTGGTTGTTTTGCAGGATTACTTCCTTTAGAGAATGTATTGGTGTTAATACAAAGAACTAGTGTTGGGTGAACCACGTTATATGTTGTGTTTTATCTTTTCTTGCATGTTTATGTTCTTCTTATGTGATGGTTAATTATTTTTGTTGTTATTGATTAAGTTGCTTGCTTCAAGAATCCTTTTTGTTTATATAGTGAATCCTAACAATTGGTATTAGAGCGAGGTTGGGATTCAGGATTGAGTGGGAGCTATGGTAGAAGAAGGGAAGTTCAGAGTGGAGAAATTCAATGGCTAGAACTATCAGCTATGGAAGATGCAGATGGAGGATTATATGTATCAGAAAGATCTCTATCTACGTTTGGAAGATAAAGTGAAGCAACTGTTAAGCATGTCAGATGAGGAGTGGGCTCTTCTATACAATAAGGCATTGGGTACAATTATTTTGTGCCTTTTAGCTTCAATGGCATTTAACATTTCAGAGGTGCATACTACGAAGGATCTTATGGACACACTAAAAAGGTTGTATGAAAATCCCTTGGCTTCAAATAATTTTTTTCTAAAGAAGCATATTTAAAATTTGAAAATAGTAGAAGGTGGATCTGTAGCTAGTAATTTAAATAATTTAAATATTATTGTTAGTTAGTTAACCTTGATTAATATTAAAATTGAGGAAGATATGAAGGCCGTTATATTTCTGTGTTCATTACCTGATAGTTGGGAGAGCTTGGTAATGGCTATTAGCAATGGTACTATTTATGGTATTCTTTCTTTTGATGATGTAGTGAGTGCAATCCTTAGTCATGAAATGCGAAGGAAGAGCATGGAAGAATCATCATCTAGTGTAGCATTGATTGCCAAAGGAAAATAGAAGACAAGAGGAGTGAATTCGAGAGAACCGTGAAGAGCAAGGTGGATCCAAGTCCAAAGGAAATATGGTGTGTTGGCATTGCGGCAAGAAGGGGCATCTAAAGAAATATTGTTGGTCTCAGAATGGAGATGGAGGAGAAGCAAACATAGTAGATGAAAAAGAGGATTTGATCCTTTCAATAGTGGGAACTGGGAGACATGTCTAGGAATATGGACATGGCTCAGGACTTATTCTATGATTTTTAGGATGGAACACATAATATGGTTATAGCTTTGGATTATTGTGACCCCAAGTACCTAAGTTGGAAGGTAATTCCACACTCGGGGAGTGTGATTTCAAAGCTAGTTGCAAAGCCATATTGTATGTGTGCATGCTATGGGTCATCCATAGTATGTATATCTTGCCATGGTGGTGATGTTTGATTCACCATGATACAAAGTAATTATGAGGATGTTGTTATTATCACTGATTTGTGGTAGAGAGATTATGTGTTGCTTGTTGATCACAGGATAAAAATGCGTGGATGATACTAGTTCGGTGTGATGATTCAAAACATGGTTACAACAATATGGAGGATTTGACATTCCTTGTTTGACTTAAAGATATTATTTGGCAGATGTAACAATGATAGAGTTGTTGTGGATCAGTCTCCAAGTGAGAGATTGTTAGGTTGTGGAGTCTGATCTTGGCTAAAATTAAGTTTTTTCTAATTGTATAAAGAAAAAGAAAAGCAAAAAGCCCTAAAAAAAGAAAAAAGGATAAAAAATATAGATTTAAAGATAAAAAAACATGGTCTATGGTTAAGAAAAACTATTGTAATAATTCTATATATTTAAGTATCTTGTTTATGGGAAGTGCATAGGATTGTGCATCTCTTGTAGAGAGAGTAGGAAGCTTGGTATAGAGTTTGATGCAAGGGTATTTGCATGTTAAATTATTATTAGAGTAATTGTGTGGAGATGCTAGTGTTTTGAAGAGGAATTTGTAGCTAGTTGTGTTGCAGGATTACTCCCTTCAGAGAATGTATTGGTGTTAATACAAAGGACTGGTGTTGGGTGAACCACATTATATGTTGTGTTTTATCTTGTCTTGCATGTTTATGTTCTTCTTCTATGATGGTTAATTATTTTTGTTGTTACTGATTAAGTTGCTTGTTTCAAGAATCCCCTTTTGTTTATATAGTGAATCCTAACAGTGTGAGCCAAAGTCTGATAGCTATTTTAGAACCAAATATTCAAAAAGGACCGATCGCCTGGTTTCGGGTATGAACACAACTCACCCACCAATCATGAAGTAGAACAAAGCTTCCATGACCATTAATAGTAGTTACTAGGCAAAGGAGTGGTCAAGGGGTGGTATAAATCAATTGCACAACTCAAAGGGATATGATTGAAGGTAATAAAATCTCATACACTCAAAAGTTATTATTAATACCTGCCAAAAATCTTTCAAGTCCTTACAATGGAAGGGTGAGAATGCTAGAAAGTTGAAAAAGAGAAATTAAGGTATACCAATGTAAAGAGAAAGCATAGGGTAGTGTTGTCGTGGCCTCTTCAAGCTCAACCCAGTAAGACACACTTTTTTTAGTAGTGGAAAAAATTGAAAAGCTCACTAATGGCCTACCCTATCAACATCTCAAAGCAAAAGCTACCACATTTGATATAGAAGCATTCACAAAGAAGTCGGGAACCAATTTTGAAATTACTCCACAACAATGGGAAGTTGAGAAGTAGGACATATTTATCTATGAGAAAACCAAAGATGCTTACAACTATCATTCTTGGTTGCTCACGGGGTTATTCAACAGATCACAGAGAGACCATGATGCTAAAAGTTTGTATTACAATAGATGGACCTATAACCTGGACAAGCTAATATGCCCTCGGGTGTACTTTTTTTTGGATCTTCTATCGTGGCTAGCTATGGCATATGATATCAAGACTCGATCGGTTAGAAACTTTACCAATTGACCAGTTTTCAAGATCATACCTGGAAATATTGTGAAAGTGTTTGGGTTGAACAAGGTTGTATTAACTCTTGATAAAGAGGTACTTGAAGCTCAATCTTGTTATCTTATTGGTACTTCATTTTATACCATGTTTTTTTATTATTAGGCACAAGTATCATATTTATTCCCAATACATAAGTCAAAATTACATCCTTGGGTAAGAGAGTATGTAGACATGATTAAAATAATAATGGAAGAATGGGATTTGAATTGGGTCCATAGAGAAGTACTATATCTAGTAACCCAGTGCAATAGGAAAAATCTACCTGCTACATATAAATAGGAGGATGTTCTGAGTGACCTAATGGATAACGAATTATGGGAACTACAGGTAGCTATTGCACAACAAAGATAAATAATGCCCCATTTTTTCATTACTTCTTCTTGATCCATTTAATAGTAGGTCACATGACCAAGGCATTGATTGATAAGTGGGTGGGACATATGAATAATTAGTCTAGGATAGGCTCCCATTGGTACACGAAGGCTGGTCCAATCACATTTAGTTTTTTAGTGATTTTCTTCCAAAAATTCACCACAAAATTTGTGTCTATGAGCCCAATAGGATGGACGCGAGAATAGATAAATTTCTAAATGAGAGGAATGCAAGGGATTAATTTCTCACAAAATATTTTACTTTTATCAATATTTATGGGGCCAAAATTCCTCCCAAAGCACTGCCTAAATTTTATCCTATGTCAATTGCAGCCTTAGAAACAATAAGGAAAATAGACAAAGAGTCTAAGATAAGGGTTATCAAGAAGAAAGTAAAACTCCCTTGGATATCCTTCCCTTGCATAATGGGCCACTACACTTACAAAGGGTAACTAAGCTTAATAGATGCTTTAGAGAAGATGGACCTTTTTAGTTTCTCTAAAATTACCTGGAGGTCTTATGATCATTTTGACTATTATAATAAGAATGTAGTTGACAGAATACCCAATGTCATGGTCTCATATCGATTAGATGAATTTGAGGATAAAATGAAGTTGGCCATGAAAAAAAGTAAAATATTGATAGATTTATGGAAAGAATATGTACATAAGAGGAATCACACTCAAATTGAGATGGCTAGCCATTAATTAGGATAGTTGAATAGGTTGAGAGAGGCCTTAGCTGAAACTTCTACCCCGCTAATTCCCCCCATTTATCCTAAAGAAATACAATATCCCATATTAAGGGTAATAAAATAAAAACCTAATGATATCAAAGTGGTTATGGGAGCCCACTGTTACACAACTAGAAGCACCTTCAGTAGACTTACCCATTACCAACTCTAAAGACATAGATAAGGGTAAGGAAATAGTCACATTTTCTTCTGAAGTAGCTCAACCAGTAATTTTAGAGCCAGTGCAAGCAGTGATGGATCCCATGAAGAGGCATGAGTTAGTTGTAAATTTGCCATAAGTAAGGCCCAGGTCTATAATAGTGAATAAAAAATAAATTGTAATTTCTAGGATTATGCAATGGAAGATCATGCTAAGTGGAGGGATGACCAATATGTTCCAAAGATATAAATTGGTAGCCAAATTAGCCAGAGATCCAACAAGCTCACCTGAGCATAAGAGGCCTAAAATTTGAAGGCACTACAAAGTCCAAGAGTTTTATTCTTGCTAGAATAGAAGAATGTATGTGAAAGCACGAGGATACGGAAACAAAAAGGAATATGCAACAAGAAAGAACAAGAAAGAACATATAAAAATTGACACAAGATAAAAGCAATATGAAATATGGTAATATATTTATTGATACACTTTTTAAAGTGTGTTACAATACGTCTCCTTCCTTTTTAGGGGATAGGAGCGTCAAATGTGTTTCTCGTCACAACATCCATGGCTAACAATCCTTCTTCCGCATGCCCACATATAAGATGGGCAGACCAAAACATCATTGCCACTTGTGTATGTGATTCTTTGCTCTTTCCTACTCCTCTGCTATCAGAAACCTGCATTCAAAGAAACATAAAATATTAGTAGCACCTGCAGACAAAATGAAACATGTATTTCCCAAGGCCTACTATCAGTGTATGCATGAAAATAATAAAATGACTATCAAATGAACTCTGATTGACCTAAAATTTTGACAGAAGCATAAAAATATTATCATAATACCACTGCAAAAAGAACAGTCTGGAAATTCCTCATAGATTTGTATTCGCTCCAGGGTGGGATGAATAGGCCTACAAGAACTTGTCAGAAAGCACCCTGTTCAATGTCCTGCTTAGGAAGCTCCAAATGACTTGCAAAGTTGGGGTTAGCTAATTGGGGATGTTTTGGGAAGACCTAGATGGTCATATTTCTCCAATTTTGCCTCTAGAATCCAGATTTTGCTAGTGCCATCTGCAAGTTAGTGAAGGCGAGAAATGACAAAAACCTAGACAAAATTGCTCATAATGAAATGAAATTTAAACTGTGACCTATTTAACATATCTAGAATAAAGTGCAAAAGAAAAACCAAAGAAATCTATCATATATTTCTAATCATCCCGGGGTGGGACGAATAGGACTGTGATAGTTTGGGGAGCACCCAAGGGCAGGTTGCCCACCGTTTGGGACACTGTTTCAGCACCAATCCACTTGAGATGGGTCCAAAACTGGTTATGGGGTGTTGTCGACAAATTTTGTGAATATTTGTGGCCAAAAAATCAAGTTTTGGGTCCGGATTCGCGCTTCCAATAGTCACCCAAAAACCTCCCTTTCGAATGAGAGATTAAGGATGTAAAAGCACAAATCGCAAGTAGGTATGTAAATTGGCAGCACTTCGTTGCTCAAATGCTCCTTCTCTATATATCTTTTGGGTGAGAAAAATCACAAATTTATAGACCTTAGGGTCTCCTTGTTTGAATTGCGCATGCGAGGGTGCCACTTGAGTTAACTATCCTATTTTCAGAGAAAAGCTAAGTTCCTGATTTAGAATCTCCTTGCATGAGGTTTTTAAAATAAATAAACTCATCACTGAAGTCTCTCTTATTGAATAAAAGCTATTCCTCATAATTGCATGGATTGAAGCCTCAGTTAACTGGCAGAGTTACCGAGGTTTGAATTTTTGCTAGTCAAACTTGCTATTCGCCTCACCTTGGGGCGAATGCTGGTATTCATCCCTGGGTGGGAAGAATGCCAATTTGTATTCGTCCTTGGGTGGGACGAGCAGAGAGCAAGGTGTTAAAAAGGTGCCAAATTGACCTCTGACCTCTAAAACTGCTTTTGGAAGTGGTTAGGACCACTGTTTAACCTCTGGGGGCTGCCCTAGGGGTTGTGTGTGTCAATGCGATCAACGCTTGTTGTCACATAATCGGATTGGTGCTGTTTTGGTGTCTACAGTATGCTTTTTTATTCAAACAAAGAAGAGAAAAATCAAGGAATGAAACAAGGAAAAGATCCTAGAAAAATGAAATACACAATGAAAGGATTGGAGACTCATGAGCCTCAAGCTTCTTTTGAGCCTTTTAAGAAAATAGAGGTAACCATACCTATGGAGAAAATAACATTCATGCAAGTGGACCCCACAATCCTATTAGCATCAGTTCAATATCAAGAAGACCCCTTGAAATTTTTTAATACTCAAGGTCAAACTTAGGGGGATTTAGTAGAAAATTTATACAAAATAAACCAAGCTTTGACCATAAAAATATATATGCTTTAGGCAAAAAGATCAAGTATAGGCTAAAAACAAGAAATTGTAAGCTAAAGTTAGTAAGTTGTAGGGAGAGATATATCGAACTTAGACTAGAAAAAAACTTGACAGTGTTAGCTTTATTAAAAATTACAAGCAAGGGATGATTAAAGAAATGAAGGGAGAAATGAAAGCTCTATTTAAAATACTCAAATACTTGGAAGAAATTATAAATACGACTTGAGATATAAGAGCTCTTTTAAAAAGTACATATCAAAGTGTGCTGGCCATTAAGTCTGTTTATCTAAAATACAAAGAAGAATACAACCAGATTGGCAGCAGATAGGTCACTATAGCGGATGGATAAAATTTTGGTTGCCAAACATAATTTTAGAAGCTACACTCATACATTCATGAAAAAACATATTGGGAGAATTTTCTCCAAGATATGGAGGAATGGACAAAGGAGATAGATGGCAAAAGAAAATAGGAGTGCATCCTTCTTAGGGAGCTCATTACAAATGATATATTGGATGAAATCATAATTAAAAGAATAGAATAATTTGAGTGCAATAAGGAAAATGAGCAAGAGTTGTCACAACAACTGAAATAGTTGACCCAAGTGGTCCAAAAAATAATTAAATTTACTAATGAGAATGAGTCCTTATCTAAAAATTATATCAATCAGCTAATGAGCATCAAGTTTGAAATTAATTCAACATCCTATTTTTGTGATGAAGTGTGGGGTCAAATTGCCAACCTTTTAGGTGTGAAGCTGCCAGAAGGAGACAAAAATAATAAGGCTATTGCTGGACCCACTAAAATAAATAAGGAAATAGCATCATAGAGAGGGCAAAGGTTATTTTTGAGGTATAATTGGTTTATCTTCAAGACAATTAGAGCTTAGGAAGTTCAAACGTTGGTGGTGGATGATAGTTGGCACTATTTTTGGGATGGATATTGTATTACTTTTTGAAAGAGACCTGAGCATCTTGCTAGGCTTTGTTATGTAATTTCTTGAGAACAATAGTAACACAATTCAACTTCTTCTCTCTATCTTTTCATTGCATGATTATGTTACTCATTTATATGTTGCATAATTTGAATGCATGAATGATGCCTTATTTCATTAGAATGATGTTTATGTTTATTACATAATTTGAATGCATGTAAACGCTCTAGTTTATCTTTCCTCTTTCTTTCTGGTTCATTAAAACACTAATATCAGCTATAATTTTCCAATGGATAAGACATCAATCTACTTGTTGAAGCTAAAACTGGGAGTTATTATAATAGCTTGATATTAATAAATGCATCTTAATTTTTACTTAATCTTGTCAAGAACTGGACATAAAATATCAACCATCAATTAATATTGTAATAGGGGTATCTTGACCCAACCTGGTCTATTTAGGGTTTATCATTTTTAGGTTAAAGATGTAAGTCTATTAGAGCTTACATATTTGTTTGTGACAAAGAAAATTTAGGTAGCATGACAACAATATCTAAAGGATGCCTAAGTTTTCCACAACAGTTTTTTGGCATGGTTGCCAGGGATAGAATATTTAAGATTTTAAACTAGGAATTCGATTACATATACTTTTACCCACCAACTTACCACCAATAGTTTTTTTTCCTCATTTCCAGGGATGAACTTCTATTTTATTTACATATAATTCTTCTATGTTTGTCTCCATATGATATTTTGAGTACTTTTACCCACCAACTTACCACCACAGTTTTTTGGCACCTTTTGTGAGGGATAGAATCTTTATTATTTTAACCTAGAATTTGATTGCATATACTTTTACCTACCAACTTACCACCACAATTTTCTGGCACCATTACCAGGGATGAAATTTTGCATTATTTGCATACAATTTCAAGTTTATTTCCCTACAAAATTTTAATTTAATGCTTTAGTTTTTTTAAAGTATTTTAAGCCATTTTTATATTCTAAGTCTTCATATCGTTGCGCCCTATAATACCTCTATGTATTCTTGAGATATTGAGAGGATATTAAGGCTAACCAATCTAGATTATTTTGCACCATGGTGTTGGTGACTCTAAATGAAACCAAATAATAGAAGATTCAAGGATCTAACCTATCGCATACAAGAAGAAGTGGCAAACAATTCTTCCAAAAAGTTGAAGACCCAGAGATATTTACCCATACCCAAAAAATATCAAAAGTTAATTGAAAACTGAGCTAAAAAACTTAGTTTAAAACCTAACTTAAAACCTCGCTTAACCCGAATTGACCAAAGTACAAAATGTAGGTGAGAAATGTAGGGTAAAACTGAACGTAAAACGTAGCTCAACCCTAGGTAGTTGTTGTTTTTGTGTTTGTTAATTTGCCAGGTTAAAGTTAGAAAAACCCTAAGTCTGAAAAATTATTTTGTGACTATTTTTGTATGTTTTTGAATTTATCAGTTTAGAGTTAAAAACCCTAAAACGAACCAATGATTTTTTGTTTTGTAATTGTTTTGTTGTTAATTAATCAGTTAGAGTTAAAAACCCTAGGTTTGACAAATTAATTTTGAATTTTGTAATGGTTTTTGTTGTTAATTAATCAGTTAGAGTTAAAAACCCTAGATCTGACAAATCAATTTTTTTTTTGTTTTATAATTGTTTTTGTGCTGTAGATTTAGCTGCATTGCTGTATTTTCAGTGTTAGCATTGCATAGTTTTTTTTATTGTTTTAATGTGTTTATGTTATTTTCTTTTGTAGGTTGTGAAGAGTCGGTACCGGGTGCCCATTGTGTTCATTGAAGCATGCACGATGCTAACTTTGGCTGACTGGGACTGGCTTGACACCCTTGGGCTCAAGAAGGTGACTCGACTGGAGTCGGTGGTCGAGGATCGGGCCTATTTGATGGCCCTGATCAATATGTGGGATCCTCAGACCAATACCTTCCATCTCCCAACAGGGGAGATGACGATGACCTTGGAGGATGTCTATCAGATTCTTTAGATTCCAATAGATGGACTGCCGATCCGAACGATGCTGCGAGATCATAGGACAACAGTACTGATACGTTGTTTTGAACATGGGGAGGAGTTGGGTGTGGAGAGCCTTGTGGAGAGGGTAGAGAGCGACTGCCAGATTGGTGGCATACTGGTTCGATGGTGGTTATAGAAGGGTGTGTGGGGAGTGAAGCACACATTACTCATGGGCCTCATTTCCAACATGCTACTTCCTGACTTGTCAGGTGCAAGGTTCCGATGGAACCTGCTAGAGGTGGTGTTTCGGTTGGTAGAGTGTTTGACAGATGCTTCAATGATTATGATATGGGGATAGACTCTACTAGCATAGCTCTATGATGAGATGTACGAGGTTCGCTGTTGGAAGCAGAAGGGGATTAGTTGCAGCTATATGTTGCAGTGTTGGTCTTGGTAGCACATACCAGTAAAGAGGCCGACGGGGCTGCCCTGGATGACGCAGGCGGAGATGGCAGACCGAGAGATCAGATACAGGGTATTATGGCAAAGGTCAGAGGAGCAAGGTCAGAGTCGATGATGGGCAGGTACTGAAGGGCACTATGTCGATGCCTTCGCTCGACTTACTCCAGGGGAGGTGTTCTGGCGCCCCTATCAGGATGGTCTAGCTTGGCCTGAGGTAGGAGAGTGGCTCTGGTGGGTACGGAGGGGGTGGTGGCTGATTGGACGGTATGGGACTGAGAAGGAGTTTTTACCATACGGGCGGGTGACCCGACAATTTGGGGTGCACCATGGGATGCCTGGTGAGCCCGTGGTCTATCGACGTCGGGGGGATGAGAGGATACTAGACCGACCAGTCGTTGCACCACTTGGCAAGGATTCAGATACAGCTATTGATGTCCCAGATGTGGATGACGTTGAGGTTACTACTAAGTATGAGCAGTGGTGGACTCTACGGTGATGGCGAGGCGAGGGGCCTCTAGGTGGTGTAGAGGTGGCAACAGTAGGGGATGAGGGTACAGAGGCACCAGATGAGGGTTGGGGTGCTCCACGTGATGATGCAGACATGGTGGAGGTTGAGGATGTTGGAGGTGAGTTTGGGATATCGGATCAGCCTGAGATGTAGGATGTCCTGGAGAAGTGGGAGCTAGAGCAGGCTGCTATCTCGGATTTGCCTATGCCTCAGGCAGGTTCAAAGGAGGTGGAGGCAAGACATAGCGCTGAGATAGCACGATTGGAGGACCTATGGTGGAGATGATATGGGGATCTAGGAGAGGCTTTGCAGGAGAAATATATCTTATGGACTCAGCTGGCAGAGTGGGAGAACGCATGGGCTGCATCCCGCCAGTAGGAAGGGGATACCTATGCAGCTCAGGAGAGGGATCTCCTACGGATGCAGCTAGCAGAGTGCGATGACGTAGTAGCCTACTATCAGTGGTGAGAGGTAGATTGGGTTTGGTGGGAGGCAGAGTGGGTCTGACATCGACTGGATATGGAGGGAGAGATTATCTGCCTTTGTGGACAGATACCTGAGCCTCCTAGAGGTGGCTCTTTGCATCATACAAGAGACAGCGATACTGAGTAGTAAGCATCATCCCGTCGTAGGTGGCTAGATGAGGGAGGTGCTAGTTGGTGTGATGCAGGGGCGAGCAATAGTCACCCTGAGAGGTCTCATAGGACCCACACCATAGGGGGTAGTTCCCGTCGCATCGATCCTACATGATCATGGTGGCCGATGCCCTAGGCTTGGGGGTTTTTGAGTTTTTGGATTTTTGTTGCAGAGTCAGAGGACTGGTTCATTGTAGCCTGTAGGCAGTTTTGATGATATATATACAGATGACTCTTTTTTTGGTGTTTATGCACTTTTCATGGTTTGTTTTTATGTACATGTTTTTACATTGATGTATGCAAATGCGATTATGAATGCGATGTTTCTAATTTGTATGATGTATGCCAATGGAATGAATGAAATGAGTTGTTTGATAACTTGTCGATGCACCATAGACTGTGCAAGATTTTACTGACTTGCTATACTAATGGGGTGACTTTGTGGAATGACTTTGCATGTGAAAACTTTGTTTTTGTATTTTGCATATTTTTTGATGGTGATGTACGAAATGAAATGGACCAGTTGTTTTAAAATGTAGTTTAAGCTTTTCTGAGATGCAGATATTTTAACTAACTAGCCAAGACTGTACATTTATCTCGCAAGACTTTTGAACAAGGTATAAATCCGACTTGAATTTAACCAAGTTATTTCACATCCCTGTGTGTGCAATTGAGTTCGTTTATGTGGTATTTTTTAGGATACCGCCAGTGCCGGATAGGCTATCAACCAAACCTGTACTGAGGATCACCTAATTAGCTCCACTAACTCCGTTGTTGTATTTGGCAAGATTAATCCACGGGACAATCTAAGGTACCATAAGCTAGCTCATCCACATGCAAACATTGGTCTGCGCACATGCAAAGCTAATGTGACAGACATATCGTCATGCGGGTAGGATACCACCATTGCCAGGTAGGTTGTCCACCAAACCCGTAATGAGGATCACCTAGATGGTTTGTCGAATGCTAAGAATTCCAGAGATTCAAGTTCAGGTTGTGTGTTTGCTCAATGGTTTGGGATACTTGCTCGTCTTTATAGTGATGAAAATCACTGTTTATTTTTCTCTTTGTTTTTCTTTTTGAGCAAGGATTTTGAATAGTGGTGATAACCACTGTTATTTGATTTTGTATTTTGAGCTTTGTAAGGTTGAGCTTGTGAATGGCCTTGATCCTGTTGGCCTTGGGGATGACTACCCATCCTGTTCAGGGACGTGTAGTATGAATCCTTACGACTTTGGGAACCAAGGGGATGATGGAGATTATGAAGTAAGGGCATTGATCTTTTAGGCCTTGGGGATGACTACCCATCCTGGTCAGGGACGTGTAGTACGAATCCTTACAACTTTGAGACCAAAGGTGAGTGGAGATGGTTGTGATGATGGTTTGTTGGAATTTTGTTTTTTGAATGGCGTTGATCCTTTTAGGTCTTGGGGATGACTACCCATCCTTGGCAAGGACGTGTAGTATGAATCCTTACAACTTTGGGGACCAACTATGATTGGGATTTGTGGGAGTGGTGAAAACCACTATTTATTATGGGGAATGGATAGGGAAGAGCTCATCCTTTTGTCAATTCTCAGCATTCTGGAACCATTCGCACAGGGGGATGAACAGGCTAATCTTTCACCTATGGTACCCTAGACTGCTTTGTAGGCTTCTCTTGCGTTCACACAACTTAGGAATTATTTTATGTGTTTTAATTTGTGTTGGGATGCTACGTAACAAGGCGTGATCCAAGTAAAACTTTCCCATGTAAAATCTGTTTAACTATGTACAATTTTTGGCTAGAAATTTAAAGACAACTAAATGACGAAAACCCTATATACATTAGGAGACAACTGACTAATGCTAAAAAATGGTGATGGTGTTATTCTGGATGTATGCGTTTATGAAAATGGATTTGATGTGGAAAATGATGGAATTGCCAAGTAATGACAGTCTATGGTGCTTTTGACTTGTATGACCAGCAAATATGCAATGTATGGATGCGATGCCTAATGCAACCTATATTTTTGTATTTTGATTTTTATGAGTATGCATGGAATTGAAATGCAATTTTTTTGTTATTTATTTATTTTTTTGTTATTTTTGATGATTTTATTGTTTTTGTTTGTTTTTGAATATTTATGTTGACCAAGCAGTTATGGTAACGCTTGGAGCTTTTGGTTTGACCAAGAGATTATGAAAATCCTTGGAGCTTTTGGTTTGACCAAGAGATTATGGAAATCCTTGGAGCTTTTGGTTTGACCAAAGGGTTTATGGACCCATTTGGGGCATTTTGGGGTTTGACCAAGCGATTATGAGAATCCTTGGAGCTTTTGGGTTGACCAAAGGGTTTATAGATACCTTTGGGGCATTTTTGGGATGACCAAGCGATTGTGAGAATCCTTGGAGCTTTTGGGTTGACCAAAGGGTTTATAGATACCTTTGGGGCATTTTTGGGATGACCAAGCGATTGTGGGAATCCTTGGAGCTTTTGGGTTGACCAAAGGGTTTATAGATACCTTTGGGGCATTTTGGGTTGACCAAGCGATTGTGGGAATCCTTGGAGCTTTTGGTTGGACTATGGCTCTCTAGATGTGGAATGGCCTCAAATGACTGATGTTCAAGGGTTCTATTTCCTTGATTCCTTCAAGAGAGGCAAGCCGGTATGTCCCAGGTCCTATTCTACTATCAATGACATAAGGACCTAACCAGTTTGCCATGAACTTGTCCCGTAGATGGGACGACAAATTAGAATTCTACTGGTTCTCTTTTAAGACCAAGTCACCAACCTAAAATTCCCTTAGGTGGACCTTCATGTTGTATGCTTTCTTAAGTCGCTCTTGATAGATACACAAATGCTCAAGAGCATTAACGCATCATTCATCGAGCAACGTCAGTTGGTCTAATCGGGCCTGTCGTGCAGTGTCATCATCGATGAACTCTTGCATTGAAATGCGTAGGGAAGGGATTTCCAACTCAAGAGGCATGACTGCCTCGGAGCCATACACCAGCAAAAATGGAGTTGCCCCAGTGGGCGTCCGGATGCTAGTGCGATAAGCCCATAGGGCAAGCGGGATCTGAATGTGCCAATCCTTATGATTGTCTGTGACTATCTTTTTGAGAATGGCGACTAGCATTTTGTTTGACGCCTCTGCTTGCCCATTTGCCTGCGGATAATAGGGTGTTGAAAAACTATGCTAAATTTTGTACTTTGTGGTCAAAGCATGCACATCTTTGTTCTTGAATGATGTCCCATTATCTGACAGGATCTTGGATGGAATACCAAAATGACATATGATGTTATGCAAAATAAACTCCGCAATGCGGGATCCAGTCGTAGAGGTTAGCGGAATTGCTTCCACCCACTTGGTGAAGTACTCTGTGGCCGTTATGATGAATGTGTGATGACTCGACGATGTAGGGGAGATCTTTCCAATTAGATCGAAGCCCCACTACGAAAAAGGCCAAGCCGATTGGATTGGATGCAAGGCTTGAGAAGGTACATGTGTCAAATTAGCATGGTGTTGACACTTCATGCACTTCTTCACATATGCGCAACAATCTCGCTCTAAAGATGGCCAATAATAGCCCATGCAAAGAATGCGCTTTGCGATGGCCATACCGTTGAAGTGGCCACCACATGTACCATCGTGTGCTTGGGTGATCGCCCAAGCGGACTCTTGCTGGTCCAAGCAATGGAGGAGGATTCCTTCATAGCTCCGACGATACAAAATGTCTCCTAACAAGACATGCTTTGCCGCTTTCTATTTGAATGATCTTTTCGTGGCTTGTGTCAATCCAAGTGGGAGGTTACCTAGCTTGAGGTAATCCCTAATGGGTGTGTACCAATCCTGCTGATCAGAAACCTCGATAGTATGAACGACCAATCCCTCTTGAAGTCCATCCCTAGCAAAAGTTGAGCGGGAAAGAACTTGTAAAAATAGCGTTGTGTTGCTATTAAGAGGGGTCGGGGAGAACAAAGACCCCCAGTTGGCTCGAGTCAGACAATCATGGATTTGAGAGAACTTATCTGGAGATGGTTCAATCTGGATCAGGTGGATTCCTGGCATTAGGTCAGAGCTTGCACGCTCCATCATGGATTGCGATAATGTTTTAACCTGAATGGTTGTCATTTCACCAGAAGGGTCTTGCGGGATTAGTGACCCCAAGGAGGCCATAGTATCCGCAAAATGATTCGATGATCGAGGGAGTGCCTCGATGTCATACCATTCAAGTTGTGCCAGGAATTTGTCCACAAGGGCTTTATAGGCCTACAGAACTGGACATCTACATTGGAATATCCCCTTGACTTGATTGACAATTAACAATGAATCACCAAAGATGTTTAAATGTTTAATGTTCATGGTGATTGTTGTCTGAAGACCTATGAGCAAGGCTTCATATTCTGCATTGTTGTTGGTGCATAGGAAGTCTAATTTAAATGACAGAGGCATTGGAGCCCCTTGTGGAGTGAAGAATACAATTCCCATGCCACCTCCTTGCTCACATTTAGAACCATCGAAGAATAGGGTCATGTCAGCCTGTGACTCAGGCTCATCAGAATCTGGCGATTCTAAAACATGAAAAACCCCATCATTCGGTAATTCTACGGTCAGAGGCTGATCATCTTCAAGAGGAGCCTCTGCCAGTTGATCGGCGATGACTTGACCTTTTATGGATTTCTGTCCAATGAATTCTATGTCAAACTCCGTCAACAACATGATCCATTTTGCCGTGCGGCTACTATGATAAGTACGACTCATCATGTATCGCAATGGATTCTCCTTAGACACAACATACGTCGTATTGCTGAGCATGTAGTGGCATAGCTTTTTGGTAGCAAACACCACTGCCAAGCAAAGCTTCTCAACGTATGCATAGTTAAGTTCATAACTGACCAGGGTGCGGCTAAGATAGTATGTAGCCTGTTCTTTGTGTAGTTCATTTTTCTGGGACAGCATGGCACCCAGTGCCACCTCAATAGCTGAGATGTATAAATAGAATGACACTCCTGGTCTAGGTGGTGCCAATACTGGCGGTGAAGCCAAGTATTGTTTAATGTCATCAAAGGCTGACTGGCACTCGTCATCCCAATGAAATGTGACCCCCTTATGCAATAATTTATTCATGGGTCGGCACTTGTCAGATAGCTGTGCTATGAAGCGCTTGATCGATGCAACCTTTCCCTGAAGACTCTTGAGCTGCTTGATGGTAGTTGGGGGAAGCATTTCAAGGATTGCCTTGACTTTGTGTGGGTCTACCTCGATTCCTCATTTAGAGACTATGTAACCCAAGAGCTTTCCAGATGTGACGCCAAAGATGCACTTCTTGGGGTTTAGTCTGACCTTATGCTCCATGAGGCGATCGAGGATCTTGCTTAAATCATCGAGATGATCTGGGCGCAAAAGAGATTTGGCCAACAAATCATCCATGTAATCCTCCAAAGTTTTGTGCATGTAATCATGGAAGATGTACGTCATGGCACGTTGGTAGGTGGCGCCAGCATTTTTAAGGCCAAAAGGCATGACCTTATAACAAAATGTCCCCCAAGGCATTGTGAATGCCATTTTTAGTTGGTCCTCGGGATTGATACGAATTTGATTGTATCTTGAGAAACCATCCATGAGGGAAAGCATTTCGTGGCCCGCTGTAGCGTCTACCAATGCGTCGATGCTCGACAAGGGAAAATCATCCTTAGGACTCGCTTTGTTTAGATCTCAAAAATTGGTGCATATGCGAATCCTCCCATCGAGCTTCTTGATGGGAACCATGTTAGACAACCATGGCGGATAATCCACGTAGATGACAAACTGTGCATCCAACAACTTTTGTAACTCGTCTTTGACCATTAAGGCCATTGTTGGGTGCATCTTACCTAGTTTTTGCTTTACTGGCTTGACTGTCGGATCAAGCGTTAGATTATGCATGACTAGCTACGGGTCTAGTCCCAGCATGTCTTTGTATGACCATGCAAAAACCTCCTTCTTCTCTTTGAGAAGGGCAATGTAGTCGGCTTGCTCTTCGGGGGATAGACTTACCCCCAACTTGATGATTTGCAAATTCATTGGATCTGAGCCGATGTCTACGTCAGTCGTCTCCTCGATCGACATGTGGGACCCGTCCTCCAACTGGTGTGGAGTTGGGATCAAATGGATATCGTTTGCTGAATTTAGATCATCGTTCGGAACGTCAGGTTCCTCTTCAGCATGGAAGACATCCTGAGTCTATCCTGGGGTGAAATGGAACATTCCTCCGCAAGGCCAGTACTCTGATGGGGATGGTGGTGTGTCAGCGTGATCCCAATCGATAGCATCTAGATCTAGATACAATGACCGTGTCGGGTCGGTTGGATCATGGATGGGTGCGGTTAGGTCAATGGAGATCATGTTGATGAAATGATTGTGGTCTCCATTACCATGGGTGTTATAACTCGGACATCCTAGACAATCTATGTGCTCCGGATCTGGCTCTATGGGCATTGGCACAAATGGATCAGCCCTATGCATGGAGACGAAGATAGGGTCCACCCTAGGCACTGATGGTTTGATAGGGTCTCCAGGTGGAAGATGCTCTCTGTGTACCTAGAGTGGCGGGTGCAGTAATTGCTATAACTGCACTGGGTTGAGATGCCACCTATGTCTTGGACCTATGTGTAAGTGTTCAAACATGTCATCTATGTCCAAAGGGTATCGTTGTTGCATCTGTCGCATGTGGTTGAGATAGGCCATCTCAGTTTCATCTTTCGAATCACTGTCGGAGATCCAAAAGCCTTCGTTAGCTCCAACAGCTGCTTGCGACATATGAGGCTCATCTTGTTCGAGCAAATTGATGTGGTCCCATCGAGGTTGTTCCGCTCTCTACGGGGGACCTGATTCTCTTGAAGTGGCATGTGCTCAAATGGAGCAGCCAATGGGAACATTGTCAAGAAGCTTTCTTGATCATCATTCATGGGATATACTTGCGAATGATTGCTATCAGACTCGAAAGGATCCCAAGGGGCTACCTCGTACTCCGACTCATCCTCTGAAGACCCTTCTTGGTCTTGTCCATATCCCTCTTGTGGGTGAGTCCTTGAATTTTCTCCTTGTTCGGCCGAAGGGAAAGGGTTGTTATGGTCAACAAGGTTGGTTGTTAGCAATGGGAGATAATCTCCCAATGTATAGTTTGTGTTAGGATTGGCATATGGACCTGATGCCAACCCATCCTTGTTGCCTATCCCTAGGCCTTGCATGTTTTCCACCAAGATGTCTAGGGGCAAGGGGTGGTTGAACCCTACTCCTGACTTGTCATATGACATTTGATATCTCGGTTGGCAAAGAACACGCACTCCTTGCTCATACCTACCCAACCCATATCCATGCCAATTGCATTGGCCTAGATATCTTAAAGCAAAATCAGGGTTGGATAGATAGTTGACATCCTCAACAAAGGGCTCTTCATCTTCATCTTCTTGCATACAAATCTCAACGCCATTATCCAGGCCCCCATAAACAAAGTTTGTCTGATTGGGTGGGTAGCCTAAAGGAACCACTGAGCCGATGGGGAGTCGAGGCCTCCCCATGTCTTGCATGGACTCAAGTGTGGGCGTTGCTATAATGTTCCTCACTAGATACTCCCCCAGGCCCGTGCTGGCCATTTCAACGGTGACCGTTGGTGGTTGAGGGGAAGCGAATGGGAGTCCTTCCTGAGTCCACTCCATGTGGGGCGAACTAGGCATCTCGACTTCCATTCTGCTAGGCATCTCTTCTGTCGAGATGGTTGAGACTAGAGGTGGTTCTTCTTCTAAGGGTTTCTTTCCCTTGTCCTTGGATGTGGCCACCGTAGGTGGCATCATTGTGGAAGGACTTGCGAAAGAAGATGGACCCGATTGAGGACTCGATGGATTAATCACTGGAGATGCCTACGAAATCGGACCCTGTTGAGATGGATTCAACTGAAAATCCAAATGTGTTGATGGAAGGGTCGATTGCGGCATGAATTGCACTGTATTGCAGTATTTGAAAGGCTCCAAGTCTTCCGGGACTACATGCACCTGTCCTTCAAATGTATACTTTAGGCATTGATGCGCTATTGAAGGGACACACTTCATGTCCCGAATCCAAGGCCGGCCCAGCAGGATATTATAAGCCATCTCGCCTTCCAAGATATGGCACAATGTATGAATGGTCTTTTGTCCCACTTGGATAGGTAGGACAATTGTGCCAACTATCGAGCAGATTGCATCGTTGAATGCTCATAGTGTGTAAGTGGAAGCCACGATATGAGATGCTGGCAACTTCAAATGCTTCGAGCTGCTTGTAGTGATGATATTACTGGATGAGCCAGTGTCCACCAACACTCTCTTATATGGAATCCCGTTGACCCACGCGATAACGTGCAGGGGTGGATCCACCACATCACCAATCACTATTTTCAATTCATCTTCTCTAAAGGTGATGACTGGTTCTGTACATTGTTTTACATGCCCCACAAAATTGTTGAACGAGTTCGCTTCATGGGGCTACAGCTCGATTGCTTTTAAAATCTCCATTAGAGCCTCCCGATGGGGCGCTGATTGTTGAATTAGCTCGTATATGGAGAGCCTAGCCGACGTGGTCCTTAGACTTTGGGTAAGTCTAGTTCGAATCATGGCCACTGGTCTAGGCGGGGGAAGTTGCGTAGGGTGTTGTTGAGCTTGTGACGTTGATGGAACCTCTCTTGTGGCTATCGCGGGAGCAGCTCCTGGGTACTTCTTGTTCCTAGTCACTATGCTTATCATCCCCACATATCCCTGCATAGGGTAATTCTGTTGCACCTCATTGACTTGAAGGGGTTTTTCCGGTGCCTCATGGGCAGGCAAGGGGTCTCTGAATACTCCCATATGTTGGTTGTTTGGTGCTACGGGGTTGTCCACCGCCAATGTCTTGTTGTCAATGAGATCTTGTACCAAACCTTTGAACTTCCAGCATGCGTTAAGATCATGTCCTTTACGCCTGTGGAACCTACAGTACAAGTCTTCTCTATACCCTTTAGGCTTTGGTGCATTGGGATCTATAGTTTGAATCTCTGGAAGGTTGATCAAATTTGCCACTGACAAGCGGTCAAACAAAGAATCCCTGGACTCTGTGTAAGGAGTAAATTGTCGCCTAGGGCGATGCTGCTGATTTTGCTCCTGCCTTTGGTTTTCTCTCTCATAGTTGTTGGGAGGCACCTACTGATAGTTAGCCTTTTGAGGCTGTGTTGCTTGTGCAGGCTTAGGGACATTGATGGCAACTTTGATTAACCGTAGCAGGTTTTGGTTGCGTGGTCCCTGGTTTAGTGTTCTTTGTCCATTCTTTCTTCTTAGGTTTGGCGATCTCACCATCCTGTATCTTAATCTCCTCAATGACTCTGGCTTGCGCCAGAGCTTCCTCTAAACTGGCATATTGTTGCAGCTGCAATAGCATGGAGATTGATCTCAAACAACTTTTCGAGAACATTTGGGTCAGATCTGACATGGGAGGGAGGTAAGGCAGCTTCGAAAGCAACGTCCTCCACCGGTTCCCGTATGCCACCATGGTCTCTTCCTCATACTGCTTGAGGCTAGCTAGGTCACTCAATGATGCCTTTTTCTTAGTGTTGAAGGTGAAGCGTTCGAGGAACGCGTCCACTAGCTGATCCAAGTTACTGATGCTATGTTTCGGTAATTGGGTGAACCAATCCAAGGTAGGGCCTACGAATGTGGTTATAAATGTTCTCAACAACAAAGCATCGTTGTCCTGAATACCAAAGCACTGGCTCAGGAATCTAGTCACATGCTCTTGGGCATCCTCCTCCCCCTCTAAAGAGTGCCAACTGGGGCAGCTTAAAGTGTTTCGGGTATGGAGGTGCCGACACTGACGGATGCACGGGATGACTACGGAGTTGGCGTAAAGTGGGCTTTTGGGGCCCAAAAGTCTTGATCTCCATAGACTCTAAGTGCTCTAGCAATGCTTTGTATGCATCAGAGGATTTAATTTCTTCCTCCTTAGTTTGCTCCCATTGTGGGTTGCGGGGAGCTTGAGGCCTATTGAGAGGTAGCTGGGTAGCACCCCCTCTGCCTTGATAGAGCATTTCAGCCCTCTCTTCTTCTTGTTCATATTCCTCATAAGCTTCCTGAGGAGTGGTTGGCCGAGACCTATGCACATGGGTAGGTGCCCGCGGAGGGTGCCCATCATTGTTTCGGGGAGTGGCCTCCCGCTCAGGTCTAGGAGGTCTCGGAGGCAATACTTGATAAGGTCGCATGGACCTCTCTCGTACCAAAGGGTTATGCCTCTCATACACTTCTACTTTGTGCACGCGAGGGTTTGGAACCTTCGCAGGCACATTGTTATGCAGTAGTTCGGCTGTCTGACGTTGAATGCGCTCTTTGTTAAGCCAACAAAGATGCTCTAACTATTCTTGATCTTGCCTAAGCTACGTGATTTGCGCTTGGTGGGCGGCCTGTTTGGCAAATGCCAAGTCACTTTGTTCCACCATCTCTTGTTTAGGAAGCCTAGATGCCTCTCCTATATGTCTACCTCGGTCGTGGTGATCCGAGACCTCTATGGGCTGCTTTCCTCTGTCGAGGTTAGTTGCATTAACCT
Organism: Wollemia nobilis; assembly: GCA_028583015.1. Taxonomy (NCBI): domain Eukaryota; kingdom Viridiplantae; phylum Streptophyta; class Pinopsida; order Araucariales; family Araucariaceae; genus Wollemia; species Wollemia nobilis. The sequence continues at coordinate 1,951,843 of JAQPPZ010001031.1, read as the reverse complement.
GAGGCTGTAGCCTCAATGGGTGATCTTGATACATGGCAGGCGCGGAGGTACATCACTCCCGTGCTGTGTACTGCTCTTGAGGAACGTGGTAATCTTCCTCGTCCTCTCTTTCATATGGATAAAAGGTGCGGGCAGAATTGTCTTGCCCTGCCTGGAAAGCTTGATACTCTGGACATTGTCTAGTGTTTCTAACAGTAATGCGAGGTAGAGGAGGGATGACGAAATCCTGTGGCCCCTCCATTTGGACCCTCTGTTGCTCTAGCACTTCATCACTAGGCCACCCATAACAGGCTTCTAAGGGAGGTCTCCTATCTACGTTAAGTGCTACGTGTAGGTTATCCTCTTGAAAGGGCCTATGCTTGAGTGGGGGTGCCCCTCAAAGAGGTGCCTCTATAGTCTTGTTCTGTTATGGCATGATGTGGACTCTCTTGTGTGTCAGGCCGCCAAGGCGGGATGACCAGGTCCTCAAGACTATATCGGAGGTGACTTGTCCCCCTTGGTGCACTTTCTATAGCGCTTGCCCGTGATTGGGCTCGGCTACGAGTGAACACCATGGTGATGTGCTCCTAAAGATGAATAGATTTTTATCTCTTTTAGGATTTTTTATGCTACACTTAACAGAAAGGAAACACACAATCAATGCAGTGGTTATCTCGTTTAAAGATTTAAAAGTGTGCCCTAAAATCTGGTTTTAGTGTGTTTTGATGTTGTTTTGAAAGCTTTTTGAAAGAACGTTTAAATGCAAAAATGAGGGCTCTTATGACTCCCAAAAAATGGTCGCCCCTTCGATATACCGTTGCCAGACCGATATACCAACCTCTCTATATACCCGCCCTTACGTGAGGGAAACTATTGGTACGTGAGAGCAGATGGTACGTGGAACATAGGCGGTATGGAAGGGGGATCACTCTGTTTATGACACCTACCATAGAAGACTTATCCTCATGCACTGGGAATCACCCCCGCTACACTTGGTCAGCTTTCGTCAGGATTTACGTCTAGCAACAGTCGCGATCGGGGTAATGTATGCAATATCTCAAGCCAAAGTGATGATGGAATCCACCTTTGGTCTTGCTCAAGGGTTGGGGTTTTACGACCAACTCCTTGTTGTTTCAGTTACCACGTGGTGTGTGGGGTTCCTTTTAAGTTGCATAAATGAAGCACGCAAGCATTCAAACTCTCCTATGCAAGCAAATAACCAGAGAACATAAAGCAAAGAATTGACAAAAGGTGTTTAAGACCTCTACCTCTTCTCTGCCCAAGTCGGATGTCTCTGAATTTCTGCTCTGAAATAGTCCAGTGTTGGAAAACTTGGTACCTATAATCAAAATAACAAGCAACTTTAATCAGAAATTTAATCTTAAAAATCAAGGGACAGAGGTCCCACCGTGATCGCCATTGAAAGCACGAGGATACGAAAACAAAAAGGAATATGCCACAAGAAAGAACAAGAAAGAACATATACAAATTGACACAAGATAAAAGCAATATGAAATATGGTAATCTCTTTATTGATATACTTTTTAAAGTGTGTTACAATACGTCTCCTTCCTTTTTAGGGGATAGGAGCGTCAAATGTGTTTCTCGTCACAACATCCATGGCTAACAATCCTTCTTCCGCGTGCCCACATGTAAGATGGGCGGACCAAAACATCACCGCCACTTGTGTATGTGATTATTTGCTCTTTCCTACTCCTCTACTATCGGAAACCTGCATTCAAAGAAACAGAAAATATTAGTAGCACCTGCAGACAAAATGAAACATGTATTTCCCAAGGCCTACTGTCAGTGTATGCATGAAAATAATAAAATGACTATCAAATGACCTCTGATTGACCTGAAATTTTGACAGAAGCATAAAAATATTATCAGAAGACCACTGCAAAAATAACAGTCTAGAAATTCCTCACAGATTTGTATTCGCTCCAGGGTGGGACGAATAGGCCTACAAGAATTTGTCAGAAAGCACCCTATTCAATGTCCTACTTAGGAAGCTCCAAATGACCTACAAAGTTGGGGTTAGCTAATTGGGGGTGTTTTGGGAAGACCCAGATGGTCATATTTCTCCAATTTTTCCTCTAGGATCCATATTTTTCTGGTGCCATCTGCAAGTTAGTGAAGGCGGGAAATAACAAAAACCTGGTCAAAATTGCTCAGAATGAAATGAAATTTGAACTGTAACCTATTTAACATATCTAGAATAAAATGCAAAAGAAAAACTAGAGAAATATATCACATATTTCTAATCATCCCGGGGTGGGGCGAATAGGACTGTGATAGTTTGGGGAGCGCCCGGGGGCAGGACGCCCACCGTTTGGGACACTGTTTCGGCACCAATCCACTTGGGATGGGTCCAAAACTGGTTATGGGGTGTTTTCGACAAATTTTGTGGATAGTTGTGGCCAAAAATCGGGTTTTGGGTCCGGATTCGTGCTTCCAATAGTCACCCAATAACCTCCCTTTCGAATGAGAGATTAAGGATGTAAAAGCACAAATCGCAAGTAGGTATGTAAATTGGCAGCACTTCATTGCTCAAATGCTCCTTCTCTGTATATATTTTGGGTGAGAAAACTCACCAATTTATAGACCTTAGGGTCTCCTTGTTTGAATTGCGCATGCGAGGGCGCCACTTGAGTTAACTGTCCTATTTTCAGAGAAAAGCTAACTCCCTGATTTAGAATCTCCTTGCATGAGGTTTCTAAAATAAAGACACTCATCACTGAAGTCTCTCTTCTTGAATAAAAGCTATTCCTCGCAATTGCATGGCCTGAAGCCTCAATTAACTAGCGGAGTTACCGAGGTTTGACTTTTTTCTAGTCAAACTTGCTATTCGCCTCACCCTAGGGTGAATGCTACTATTCGTCCCTGGGTGGGATGAATGCCAGTTTGTATTCGTCCCTGGGTGGGACGAGCAGAGAGCAAGGTGCCAAAAAGGTGCCAAATTGACCTCTGACCTCTAAAACTACTTTTGGAAGTGGTTAGGACCACTGTTTAACCTCTGGGGGCTGCCCTAGGGGTTGTGTGTGTCAATGCGATCAGCGCTTGTTGTCACATAATCGGATTGGTGTTGTTTTGGTGTCTACATGACGCTTTTTGATTCAAACAAAGAAGAGAAAAATCAAGGAATGAAACAAGGAAAATATCCTAGAAAAATGAAATACACAATGAAAGGATTGGGGACTCATGAGCCTCAAGCTTCTATTGAGCCTTTTAAGAAAACATAGGTAACCATACCTATGGATAAAATAACATCCATGCAAGTGGACCCCACAATCCAATTAGCATCAGTTCAATATCAAGAAGACCCCTTGAAATTTTTTAATACTCAAGGTCAAACTTCGTCTTTAGTAGAAAATTTATACAAAATAAACCAAGCTTTGACCATAAAAATATATAAGCTTTAGGCAAAAAATATCAAGTATAGGCTAAAAACAAGAAATTGTAAGCTGAAGTTAGTAAGTTGTAGGGAGAGATATATCGAACTTAGACTAGAAAAAAACTTGACAGTGTTAGCTTTATTAAAAATTACAAGCAAGGGATGATTAAAGAAATGAATGGAGAAGTGAAAGCTCTATTGAAAATACTCAAATACTTGGAAGAAATTATAAATATGACTTGAGATATAAGAGCTCTTTTAAAAAGTACATATCAAAGGGTGCTGGCCATTAAGTCTGTTTATCTAAAATACAAAGAAGAATACAACCAGATTGGCAGCAGATAGGTCACTATAGCGGATGGATAAAATTTTGGTTGCCAAACATAATTTTAGAAGCTACACTCATACATTCATGAAAAACCATATTGGGAGAATTTTCTCCAAGATATGGAGGAATGGACAAAGGAGATAGATGGCAAAAGAAAATAGGAGTGCATACTTCTTAGGGAGCTCATTACAAAAGATATATTGGATGAAATCATAATTAAAAGAATAGAATAATTTGAGTGCAATAAGGAAAATGAGCAAGAGTTGGCACAACAACTGAAATAGTTGACCCAAGTGGTCCAAAAAATAATTAAATTTACTAATGAGAATGAGTCCTTATCTAAAAATTATATCAATCAGCTAATGAGCATCAAGTTTGAAATTAATTCAACATCCTATTTTTGTGATGAAGTGTGGGGTCAAATTGCCAACCTTTTAGGTGTGAAGCTGCCAGAAGGAGACAAAAATAATAAGGCTATTGCTGGACCCACTAAAATAAATAAGGAAATAGCATCATAGAGAGGGCAAAGGTTATTTTTGGGGTATAATTGGTTTATCTTCAGGACAATTAGAGCTTAGGAAGTTCAAACGTTGGTGGTGGATGATAGTTGGCACTATTTTTGGGATGGATATTGTATTACTTTTTGAAAGAGACCTGAGCATCTTGCTAGGCTTTGTTATGTAATTTCTTGAGAACAATAGTAATACAATTCAACTTCTTCTCTCTGTATTTTCATTGCATGATTATGTTACTCATTTATATGTTGCATAATTTGAATGCATGAATGATGCCTTATTTCACTGGAATGATGTTTATGTTTATTACATAATTTGAATGCATGTAAACACTCTAGTTTATCTTTCCTATTTCTTTCTGGTTCATTAAAACACTAATATCAGATATAATTTTCCAATGGATAAGACATCAATCTACTTGTTGAAGCTAAAATTGGGAGTTATTATAATAGCTTGATATTAATAAATGCATCTTAATTTTTACTTAATCTTGTCAAGAACTGGACATAAAATATCAACCATCAATTAATATTGTAATAGGGGTATCCTGACCCAACCTGGTCTATTTAGGGTTTATCATTTTTAGGTTAAAGATGTAAGTCTATTAGAGCTTACATATTTGTTTGTGACAAAGAAAATTTAGGTAGAATGACAACAATATCTAAAGGATGCCTAAGTTTTCCACAACAGTTTTTTGGCACGGTTGCTAGGGATAGAATATTTAAGATTTTAAACTAGGAATTAGATTACATATACTTTTACCCACCAACTTACCACCAAAAGTTTTTTTGCCTCATTTCCAGGGATGAACTTCTATTTTATTTACATATAATTCTTCTATGTTTGTCTCCCTATGATATTTTGAGTACTTTTACCCACCAACTTACCACCACAGTTTTCTGGCACCTTCTGTGAGGGATAGAATCTTTATTATTTTAACCTAGAATTTGATTGCATATACTTTTACCTACCAACTTACCACCACAATTTTATGGCACCATTACCAGGGATGAAATTTTGCATTATTTGCATACAATTTCAAGTTTATCTCCCTACAAAATTTTAATTTACTGCTTTAGTTTTTTTTAAGTATTTTAAGCCATTTTTATATTCTAATTCTTCATATAATTGCGCCCAATAATACCTCTATGTATTCTTGAGATATTGAGAGGATATTAAGGCTGACCAATCTAGATTATTTTGCACCACGGTGTTGGTGACTCTAAATGAAACCAAATAATAGAAGATTCAAGGATCTAACCTATCGCATACAAGAAGAAGTGGCAAACAATTCTTCCAAAAAGTTGAAGACCCAGAGATATTTACCCATACCCGAAAAATCCCAGTTCTCAAAATTTTCATATATGAAAGTGAATCTTATTTTATCTATAGAAAATTTGTTAAGAAAAATACTCCTCTAGATAATTCTTTTCAAAACAATTCCACTGCTATCCCTACCATTAGTATTATTGTAAATTCTATCGTCACTACTATCGTAACCATCATGGCCAATCCTCCTCCTAACAACAATAACAAAAATAATCAGAACCTTGAAACATGGAGAACCAATAGATATAGGCATTTCTAGTTGCACAAATTTTGCATGACCTCCCTAGTAAGGCACATAAATATCTATTGAAATTCCAAGGAAATAGTGTCATAATAGGAGAAGATCATATCAAAAGTTTCATGTATGCATTAGATAGTCTTGAAGTCAAAGAAGAAGATGTAGTTCTCAGGTTATTCCTTCAGACCTTAGAGAAAGATGCCAAATATTGGTTCAATAGCCTCCCTAATAATCATATCCCTGATTTCCAAACCATGGAAGAAGTCTTTTTGAAAAAATATGGGGAAAGAAAAATGAACAATCATTACTGATAGAACTAGCAACTATGAAGAAAAAAGAGAATGAATCTATAGAAGATTTTAATAGGAGGTTTTTTAGAATAAGAAACAAGATTCCTACAACTCTAAGGTCAAATAATAACTAGTCAATCTATTTTTACAAGAATGCATTTCCTAGAGAATTTAATTATGAGTTGAGACAACAAAGAGTCACTACTATTGATGAATGCATGGAAAAGGCCATAGAGATTGAAAGAGATATGATAGATAGCGGAAAAATGAAGCCATATTCATCTGAGCAAGGTCAAAATCAAGTAGATAAAATATCTAAAAAGGTTGGTTTTTCTTTATTGAAGAAAAGTGAACAAGATCCCATAGAGAAGTTGTCGAGTCAGTTAACTGAGATGTTTAACACAATGAACAATAGAGTTTTCAAGATCGAAAGAGAAAAAGGAGAAAGTATTGAATCATATCAACCACAAAATGACAGTAGACCTCCATTTAAGAGAAATTTCAACATAAATTAGAGTAGAAACAATGCAGACGAAGGGAATAGGAATGGGAATAATAACAATGGTTGGAGAAAGAGAGAGGGACAAAAAGATATAGATGCAGTTCCAAACCCAATAGCTTTAGCCAACTTAGTCTTTGAATTTCCTTTTTACCATCGTACCTATGATGCTCCCCATAATTTAGTTGATTGTGGTATATACCTTAGCATGCATGCTAATGTTAATCTAGAAGAGGAGTCTGATGAAGAAATATAGGTAAATGTGTGTTGGACTAAAGATGATGAAGCTAGAGAAGTTCAATTTGAGAAAGACATGAATGAATTACCCACTTCAGAAGGAACACCTAAGGCCTTAGTTCTAGAGAATATAGAAATTCTAAAGAGACCTCAAGATAATAGGTTTGAAAGAATGAAACAGGGTAAAATAATACCTATGGTAGAAGAAATTGAGGTGGTAGAAATAATTCATGTTATTAATCTGAGGAATAAGACGATACTGGATAGGGTTGATGCAGAAGGTAAAAATTAGTAGAACCAAAACAAAGAAAAAGTTACAATAAAATAGAGTAGTAATAAGCAACAACTAAATCCTAAGATAGAAACAAAAAATGATGACCAAAAATAATAAGATTCTACCAAAAATGTGGAAAATAAGAGGCTTGAGTTTGATGCTGGACAAGAACTAGATAGGTAGAAAATAAATATCACTTTTGGTGAGTTTATGACTATCCCAAAGTATAGAGATCAAGTGTGTAGGGCCTTTGGTCTAATAGATCAGATAGAAAGTCAGGTTTGTAGTGCTTCAATAGTGAACAATCCAATGCCTATAACCACAACTCCATCCTCGATGAGACCTTTCTACATATCCCTTAGGTATACATCAAATTTAGGAGATCAATATGTAATTCATAATTGCATGTTAGATAGTGGAGCATCCCATAACATCATGCCAAAGTAAATAGCAGATCAATTGGGTCTAATATGCACTAGAGATTCTCCCCCTATATCAGTAATGGATAACATACAAGTACCATGTGTTGGAGTGATAACTGGTCTACTTATCTTCTTAGATCAATACCCAAAAAAAGGAATAGTCATGGACATAGCAGTTGTAGATGTAGATCCTTTATTTTCCTGATTATTATGTAGGCATTGGAAAGAAAAACTAGGAGGATCCATTCAATTAGACTAGTCATATGCTACTATCCCATTAACAACTAGGAAATAGGTTACACTCCGAAGAGAAACTTTCAACAAGTATTCAGTAGAGTTGATAATACTGTTGTATATTTGGTTAATTCCATTCAAGAAAAGGAGATGGGATTTTATTCAGTCTGGCACACACCATTCCTAGTTGAGGTACCTGAAGCTATAGATATGGATCCACAAACAAGAGTTGAAGTAGATGTTGAATCCACTAGGGTGTTAATGTCTAAAATGTGGATTATGACTTTTTATGGTGCTAAATCACAAGTCGGTGTAGGGACTGGATAAATATCACTGATATTAAAGGAAATTACTTGGGTATACCTTATAGGTTAGAATTTCCATGCACTAATAATGTAGTTGAGTATGAGGCACTATTGCTAGGGCTAAGGAAGGCAAAATAATTGGGAATCAATTACTTGAATGTATATGGAGATGCAGAGCTTATAATATAGAAAATTAAGGGTAAATACCAAACAAAGCACCCAAGGTTGAAACAGTATAAGTAGGTAGTTCAAGATGAAATAGATAAATTTCTTGCCTTCAATATATCTTATATCCCTAGGAATGAAAATCATGTAGCAAATTTATTGGTTGTGAATGCATCTAGTGCAGATTGCCCCAAAATAGACACTGAATACATGGATAGGTTTCCCACTATCTTTGTTTATCACCCATCTATGCCAGATAACATTGTGTACTTGCAAGTTTTTCAAGATGATATTGATATCAAAGATTTTATGACCATGCAAAATCACTATGCTGACATCTTGTGTGATGAAGAAGATGAGGAGAAGTTAAAATATATCATTGGAGAACCCGTAGAAGTGATACAACTAAAGACAAATAAAATCCCAAGAGGATTGGTTTCTTTGGAGAGCCTATTTGATGATTTTGATAGAGCTCACAAGCCTAGTGCTTCACAAGTCAAAAGTTGATGAAGTCAATATAGGGATAAAAAAGAACCTAGAATAGTAAGAGTTAACAGATCCTTTCCAGAAAAAGAGAGAAATCGGTATATAAGTTTCCTAAAAAATAATATGGAAATTTTTGCTTGGAGTTACGAAGACCTCACAACATTCAACACTAAGGTAATGACTCATATTATCCCCTTAAAATAAGGCACAAATCCCCATAGGCAGAAACAAAGAAAGTTCAATCCTACATTGCATCCGATGATGCAAAAAGAAGTTCAAAAGTTGCTAGATGCAAAGATTATCAAAAAAGTTAGATTCTCCTCTTGGATAGCTAATCTAGTACCTATCAGGAAGAAGAATGGTGATATCAAGTTATGTGTAGATTTTAGAAATTTGAACAAGAACTCTTTGAAAGATAATTATCCACTGCCAAATATGGAATAATTACTACAGGCAGTTGTGGGATCTGCTAGAATGTCTCTATTAGATGGATTTTTAGGGTATAATCAAATTTTGGTCGATCCAAAAGATAGATATAAGACTGACTTTCACTACTCCTTGGGGAACATTTGAGTATTTAAGAATTCCATTTGGACTCATGAATGTTGGTGCAACTTTTTAGAGAGCCATGGATTTTGCCTTCAAGGGACTTATGTTTAAAATAGTAGTGGTTTATCTAGATGATATAACAGTGTTTTCTAAAAATCTAGAAGATCATTTCACACATCTATCTCAAGTCTTTGAAAGGTGTAAGCAGTTTGGCATTTCTTTGAATCCTAAAAAGTGCATTTTTGGAGCCACATAGGGCAAGTTGCTAGGACATGTGGTATCTAAAGAAGGAATCAGTATTGACCCTCAAAGAATTGAAGCCATTGCAAAGATCCCTCCACCAAAAAATTTGAAAGGAGTTAGATCATTTTTTGGGAAAATTAACTTTGTTTGAAGGTTTGTTCCAAATTTTGCTCAGATTGCAAAGCCCATAAATGACATGATAAAAAAGTATGAGAATATAAGGTGGAATGAGGATAACATGAAGGCTTTTTAGAAAATAAAAGATGTAATCACACAAGCCCCTATGTTGACATGCCCTGATTATTCAAAGGATTTTAATATTTACTCATTCGCCTCAAAAGATACTATTGTTGTTGTTTTATCTCAAAAAGATCAAGAAAATAATGAAAGACCCATAGCTTTCATGAGCTCTGGAATGAAGGGAGCCCAGCTGAAATATACTATGATAGAAAAATAGGCTTTCTCTTTGATAAAGGCTTTGGAGCACTTTAAAGGTATATTTGGGTCAAATAAAGTAATAGCTTGTATCCCATATATAATAGTTAAAGATGTGTTCACTCAAAATGAGCCTACAAGGAGTTCAACTAGATGGATGGTTAAGTTGCAGTAGTATGATGTAGAGTTTAAAGTAGTGAAGACCATAAAGGGACAAGGCTTAGAAAAATACATGGCCACTAAATAAGGGGAAGATATTAATAATATAATCATACTAGGAAATGTGTAGCAAAAAAAAAGAGTAGACAACCTTGAAGATGATTGGTACAAAGATATTTTACTTTATTTATAGTCACTATCATTCCCAATAGGTTTGTATTAGAGAAATATGAGAAGCATAAAGAAACAGGCTCAAAAATACTATATTCAAGATGATAAGTTGTATTGGAGGCATCCCAATGGTGTATTGTTACTTTACCTTTTCCAAAAGGAAGTCCCTAGAATCATTGAAGAATTTCATACTAGTTTTTATGGAGGACACTTTGCACAAAAAGCAACAACAAATAGCATATTGAGAGTTGGCTACTATTAGCCTTTTATGTTCAAATATGTATACCTATTTATCAAAAAATATCAAAATTGCCAAATTTTTTATGGTAAAAAGCTTTTCTACTATGCCTTTAAAACCAGTGGTAGTTGAAGCTCCATTCACTCAGTGGGGTAGACCTGATAGGGGATGTCAATCCAAATTCCTTAGGAGGCCATAATTGGATAGTCACTACAATATATTATTTTACTAAGTGGGTAGAGATCGTCCCATTAAAAAAGTCAACCATAGAGATAATCATTAGGTTTCTATAAGAAAGCATCTTGAATAGATTCGAGGTACCCAAGAAATTGATACCAAATAATGAAAAGTATTTCACTTCATTTGAGATAATAGATTTTTGTGCCAAATACAACATAGAATTGGTTCATTCTCCCAATTACTATCCTTAGGGAAATGGTTTGGTTGAATCCTCAAACAAGAACCTTATTACCAAGATTAAAAGATCATTAGGAAAAAACAAGAAAGGTTGGGACAATGAACTAAAATATGCTTTGTGGGTAGATAGACTTTCTGTTAAAAAGGCCACAAGAATGACACCATATGAAGTTTTCTATGGAGAAAAAGCACTATTACCTCCACAAATAGAAAGGGTTTCTTTATCCTTACTCCTCCAGGATCATGAGAAACTAGATGCTTTACAATGAAGGCTAAATCAAATTGTTAAGCTTGAAGAATATAGGAGGGAAGACCCAGTAAGGATGAATCAAGAAACCCAAAAAATAGCTCAGTTATTTAACAAAAAAGCAAAAGGAATTACATTCATAGAAGGTCATATAGTGTTGTATTGGGATCCAAAAATTATAGACAATGTGAAAAGGGAAAACTTGATCCCAAATGGTTGGGTCCTTAATAGGTTGCTCAAAATATTGGCCAACACACTTATAAATTGTAATATGTGAAAGGATAAAAATTACCTATACCAACAAATGGCCAACATTTGAAGATTTTCAACATTCATCATGAGGGTAGAAGAAGCTGAGAAACATTGTATCGTGAAAAAAAGAGAGTATGTATTTCAATATTTTTCTTTTAGATGATTAGGCTCTTGGTAATTTAATTTTGTTAATAGGTGATTAGAAAAAGTAATATATTATGATCAGATTTGTAGAAATATTTTCTTCTAGTTTTTCATTTTATAGTTTTAGGTTATTAGATAGATATTTGTGTTTAATTTTATTTTTAAGTGATTTTCTAGGTAATCAACCAAAGATTCTGGATTCCTTAGGAGCATTCATATACAATTAAGGTAATTTGCATCTCTTGTCCCATTCAGAGACAATTTTGGATTGAATAATACCAACTTGGTCCATACCCTTAATTTTAAAAAGAAAAACCCATCAATTCAGATGTCTAGGTGATATTAGGGAATTTATTTCAATAATTGCAGTGACATGAAAGTGTGCTAGTCCAAAAGGTCTTCATTTTCCTAGGAAGGTTAAGGTTGTTGTCCTTTGCTCCCAAGAGAGAATCATTTTTTTAGAATCCATAGGCCTTATTTCATCACCTTCATTTCATATCACTGTATCTATTCACCCCTATCCATATTCATTAAAGTTTTCCACTCCCTTTCCATTTTAATTTCATCATAAATTCATTCATTACTCTCTCTATTACTTTATAAGACCCCCATCCACATATTTCATTTTTATGTATTATCCCCACTAAAGCCCCTCTTAATAGTTCATTATATCCAACCTAGGCTTAGCCCAAAAACCAAACACACTGATGCTACATCCATTCCATTTTCTCTAAGTCCTGAAGTTGGCCCCCATACATAGATTCACATGATTTTTGAAAATTTCAAATCATTTAAGTGGCCCCTATTGGATATCAAATATGATGTACATATGACTTCGACTATTTCAAGCATGAAGATCTGATTGGAGTGGGAAAATCCAATGAATCTTTCCAATTGGTTGGAGAATAAGTGGCACGAGGGAACTTAAGTGCTTCGAGTGCATGCAATTGATTGTCTAGAAGACAATAATAATAATAATAATAATGATGATTATGATGATGGTTTAGCCTTTCTAAGGTTATATATTTTGGTCTAGGTTAAAATGTCTCCCTCTTTGACCCCATAAAAAACTATTTCTTCCACCTTTTCACCTAAGTCGCTACCTGATTTTATTCCCTCGGTTGTGTCGGTTGAATGCATTCGATTTTCACAACTAGCCCAAGTGAGTGTAGTCAAATTTTCATGAGGTTTTTAAAAAATAAAGTACCATGGTCCTTCCTAAATCCTAAAAGGGACAATAATTTGTTACCATCAAAAACCCTAATCCCAAGTCTCACACTTATTATTAATTGAAATCCCTTAGGTGAACACACTTCTTCCCTATAATTAAAAATAAAAATTTAATTATCTAAGTTGGCTTGACCATGTCATATAATCATATTCCATTGGATTGGCTATCTCAACCAATCGCATCCCATTGGATCGAGTGCAAGAGGTGAACAGAGCCGATTGATTGAAGAACAAAGGAGCAATAATTCTGTCTTTCCTAAGGTCTGAGAGTCTCATCTACATGAAAAATTATTCCCCCTTTCAAAGATCCTCATTTATATTTCTACCTTAGGGAAGTTCACACCCTATACCATAATAGCCTATATTTTTATGTCTCTATAACATTTTAAATTTCCAACTTCTTAAAGGTCAACACATTCACCATGTGAAAATAAAGGTTAATTCCCTAAGTTTCACTCATTAAATCCCCTAAGGTTCCATATGTCCTTACTCATCCTCCTTCATAAATGTTATCCCCCTAAGTCATATATCCTTCGCTTAAAACTCATATGGTACCAACTTAAAACCTAAGGAGCCCAAATAAAGGAATCTTCACGATGTTTGCCTAAGTATGAGCCAAAAGTAAAATGTATAACACTAAAATCTCACTAGAATGACTATCTCAACTGATCGCGCCCCATTGGCTATCAAAAGAATTATGTTTCCCCTAAGGTTCCCGAGGGTCAAGCGCACATAAAAATTTTTCCCCTCTTCATAAGTCTTTGAGTTACTAACATCAAAATATATATGCCATGGTACCTCATGATGAAATATATTTTTCCAAAAAGGAATTAAAAGCTCCTCAAGAAGACGAAATTCAACACTTTATTCTCATTTGTGCGGGTCAATAAGTCAATCACCTCTTATTGGTATAGGCAACTTGGGGGATTACATCTCATTGGTTACCAAGAGTTTAATTTTTGCTAAGATCCTAAGGTTTTCCCTCACATACAATTATTTTATCCTGTATAATGATAATATAGAGCCCTTCATGCATCATTTTATCATCTTCACCATTTTCAAAGGCCTCATCAAAATATTTTTTACCCCACAAGTCCCAAAAGTCCTTAAGGTATTTAGAAAATAATAAATTTCATGAGCCTAAGTCCTTCCCCTCAGACGAAAAATATAATCCATGACAAATCAAAAGGGGATCTAAGGTCCACATTGAAATATCAAAATACAGTGCCCAAAAAGGAAAACATAATGACTATGGGGATTCTTCACCAGATACACATGGTATCATCCTATTAGTGTGAATAAGAGAAGTAATCACACATGATTGGCTTGGAATAGATGGTGCAGGAGAGTTCATTGGAGACAAGAAAATGACTCAAATTTTCCAAAGATCATGACAAGTGACTTTTATCCCATGGAAGAACTATAAGTGTTGTTAGAATAAAATTTATTTTCTTTTTACACTAATGCTTGTGATAGATGAGACAAATTCAAGATTACATGGTACACATGCTAATGTCTGATAGCTAGTTCAAAACCAAATCTTCAAAAGAACTGATTGCTTAGTTTCGAGTATGAACACAACTATCCAACCAATCGTGAAGAAAAATAGAGTTTTCATAATCATTAATAGTAGTTATTGGGCAAAGGAGTGGCCAATAGGTGGTATAAATCAATTGCACAATTCAAAGGTCTATGGTTGAATGCAATAAAATCTCATATGCCTAAAAGTTATTATTAATACCCACCAAAAATATTTTAAGTCCTTATAGTGGAAGGGTGAGAAAGCTAGAAAGTTGCAGAAGATGAATCAAGGCATACTATAGAAAAGAGAAATCATAGATCATTGTTACCATGGCCTCTTCAAGCTCAACCCAGCAAGCCATACGCTCGTCGGTTGTGGTGGAAATTGAAAAGCTTACTAATGGACCACCCTATCATCATCTCAAACAAAAAGTTACCACCATTGATATAGAATCATTCACAAAGAATTTGGGGCCTAATTTTGAAATTACTTCTCCATAGAAATGGGAAGTTGAGAAGCAGACCATATTTAGCTATGAGAAAACCAAATATGCTTACATCCATCATCCCTAACTGCTCATGGGGTATTTCGACAAACCATGGAGAGATTGCAATTCTAAAAGTTCATATTGTAATAGCTGGACCTGTAAGGACAAGCTAATATGGTGCATGGTGTACTTTTCTTTGGAAATTCTATCATGGCTAGTTGTACCATATGATTTTAAGACTTGATCAGTCAAAAAATTTACCAATCAACCAATTTTAAATATCACGCTTGGGAATATTGTAGAAGTTTTTGTTCTGAACAAGGTTGTATTAACTCTTGATAAAGAGGTTCTTGAAGCTCAATCCCATAATCTTATTGGTACTTCATTTTATACTAGGTTATTTTATTATAAGACAAAAGTATCATATTTATTCCCAATACATAAGTCAAAATTATATCCTTGGGTAAGAGACTATGCAGAATTGATTAATATAATAATGGGAGAATGGGATTTGAATTGGGTCCATAGAGAAGTACTATATCTAGTAACGTAGTGCAACAAGAAAAATCTTCTTGCTATGTATAAATGGGAGGATGTTCTCAGTAACCTAATGGATAAAGAATTATGGGAACTGTAAGTAGCTATTGCACAAAAAAGTGAAACAATACCCTGATTTTATTATTATTAATTCCTAATCCATTTAATAGGAGGTCACATGACCAAGGTATTGATTGATAATTGGGATGAGTCATATGAAGAATTAGTCCAGGACATGATCCCATGGATACACAAAGGCTAGTCTAGTCACACTCAGGTTTTTAGTGATTTTATTCCAAACATTCACCATAAATTTTACGGCTATGAGCCCAATAGGATGGGTGTAGGAATAACTACATTCATAAATGAGAGGAACACAAGGGATTACTTCCTCACATAACATTTTAATTTTATTAGGATTTATGGGGTCAAAATTCCTCCCAAAGCACTACCTTAACCACATATCAGGAGCATGGATGAGTTCAATGACTTTGTGAACTCCAACATGTTGATGGATGTAAAAATTAGAGGAGCAAATTATACCTGGAGCAAGCAGTAGATAGGATGTCATATCATTCAAGAAATGCTTGACAAGTTTTTTATATCAAAGAAGGCTACAACTTTGTTCGATGATTCTACCCTGCAAGCCCTTCCTAAAATTACCTCTGATCATAATCCCATTTTTTTGGAGATCCCTAACTCTCTGTCCTTCAAGAAAATTTTCAGATTTCAATCTATGTGGATCAAACATTTCAGTTTTAGAGATAACTTAATTCAGTGGTGGCAACAGCCTGTCAAGGGTAGTGCAGCTTTTAAACTTACTGGAAAATTAAAGTTTATTAAGGAAAAGCTTTGAACTTGGAACAAAGATGTCTTTGGGAACCTCTTTGAAAATAAAAAATAGTTTGTTGAAAGTTTAAAGATAATTTATCAGAGGACTCAACATGGTGATGCTGATGAAACTACTAGGTAGGAGGAATAGACAAAACTAGCAGAGTTTCATAACATTTTGGCTTGTGAGGAAATCTATTGGAGGCAAAAATCAAGGGCTCTTTGGTTGAAATATGGAGATTCAAATTCCAAATTTTTTCACGTCACCACGCTTAGAAATAGAAGCAATAACAATATAAAATTAAAAAAAAGCAAATGGTTCTATTACTCAGGACTTAACAAAAATCAGAAAGGAGGCAGTAACTTATTTCAATTCTATCCTTGGTCAGGAATCGCAGTGCAATGATCAGGCCAAAGATATTCTCTTGTAATATATTCGTAGCATAATAAATGAGGATATAAACCTTAAGCTTATAGCTCCATTTTTTGATGAGGAAATTAAGGAAGCCTTGTTTAGCATGGAGCCATACAAAGCCCCGAGACTCGATGGCTTTCCCCCTCATTTCTATCAAGATTTTTGGGACATCGTAAGTGAGGATGTAATTTCTACTGTAAGAGAATTCCAAGCAAGAAATAATATCCCAAAAGGTCTCAAATCTACTTTTATTTCTCTAATTCCTAAGAAGAAAACCCCTGAAACTATGGCTAACTTCAAGCCAATCAGTCTGTGTAATGTTTCTGAAAAGATCCTAACTAAAGCCATTGTAAATAGAATGAGAGATGTTTTTCCCCACATCATAGATCTATGTTAGGGAAGCTTTTTCTAGGGCAAGTCAATCTTGGATGGAGTTATCATAGTTCATGAAGCTCTGAACTCCACTCATAAGACTAAAAGGTCTATTTTTTCCCTCAAGATTGATATGAACAAAGCATTTGATAGGCTAAATTGGGACTTTATGATTGATGTCCTCATTAAGTTTGGTTTTCACCACCAATGGGTTAATTTGATCAAATAATGCATTTCTAAAGCATGGTTATCGATTCTGGTTAAAAGGAACAACTATTGGTTACTTTCAAAGTCGTAGAGGAATTTGACAAGGGGACCCTATCAGCCCCATGTTATTCATCATTGTGGTAGAAGCTTTAGGCAAAACCATAAAAAATACTTGCAGTTCAAGGCTAATATCAGGAATCAAGGCAACATCTCTCACTAGGGCTGTTTCTCACCAATAATTCATCGATGATACCCTTATATTGACTAAGGCATTGGTGGTTGAGGTCAAAAGAATTAAATACATCCTGCAACTCTATGAGGACGTTGCTGGTCAGAAAGTTAATTTTAGTAAAATCAAGTTATATTTATTGAACACCCCCATTCAGAGGTAAGGAAGGATTGCAAAAATTTTAGGGTGTGATATAGCAAACCTCCCCACTTCATATCTTGGTCTCCATATTTTCATTGGTTCTCCGAGAGAGTCAATGTGGGACAGGGTTATTGAAAGAATTAAAAAAAAACTTGCTGGATGGAAAGGTCATCTTCTGTCTCAAGCAGGAAAGCTGACCCTCACTAAGGCCTCTCTTCAGAGCATTCTAGTCTATTTCCTCTCCGTTTTCAAAGCCCCTATGAAGGTTTTCCAAAAAATTGAGGAACTCCAAAAATAATTTTTATGGACTGGATCAGAGGAGAAAAAAAGGATACACCTTGTAGGATGGACCAAAGTGTGCAGATCCAGGGAAAATGGGGGCTTAGATCTGAGGAGAATTGCTGATATGAATTTAGCTTTACTAGCTAAGCAAGCGTGGAGCCTCATTTTTGGTGAATAAAATGAATGGACAACTATCATAATATGAAAGTATCTTCAAAATAAGGAATTTATAAGTGACTCAGTTCCAATCAGAGGTTATGCTTTTTGGAAAGCAATTCTCAATTGTAAGGAAATCATAAAAAAAGGTTTAATATGGGTTTTAGGCAATGGTGAGAGGATAAATTGCTAGAATGACAGGTGGGATAAGGACGAACCACTAACGCAATATCCTAACTTAGCCCGAATCAGAGATATCACGGAAGAACTCATTGGCAGAAAAGTCTTTGATTATATGGTTGAGGACAGAGGCAGAATGAAGTGGAAAAAAATAAGGATTCAGGGATTTCAAGTGGAATCAAATGATCTTTGTAACATTCTCGGACAATAGTTTATCCCCATGAGACCCAAGGAAGATCAAGTGACATGGGCTCCTATGAAGAATGGGCAGTTCAATGTTAAATCAGCTTACAAGCTTCTGCTTGATGATGAGGATTTTGTCCTCCAAAAGGACTTAGTTTGGATAAAAAAATTAATTCCAAAAATTGCAGTCTTTTCATGGTTGGTTATCCAAGGAAGAATTCTAACCATTGATAATATGATGTGTAAAGGTATTTGTATCACTAATCATTGTTATTTGTGCAGAGCTAATTGGGAGACCATTTATCACATTTTCCTTGAGTGCCCTTTTTTCCTTGATTGTCCTAAGTGGGGTTTTTCAGGCCTTCAATATTTCTTGGGTAAAACCATCCATCGTACTTGATTTGTTCGTCCAATGGCCTTGCCCATTTTCAAGCCAAAGACTTAGATACGTGGAAAATTTGTCTCAATCACTATCTTTGGTAGGTGTGGTTAGAAAGGAACTATAGAGTCTTTAATGAGTGTATCCATGATCATCAAACTATCATTGACAAGATCCTATCCTTTGCCAATGAGAATGTGAGTCTTATCCCTTTTGATAGTTGTAAACCTCATCTGAAAGAGACCACAATTGCTTAATATTTAAGCTTAACCTTGTTAGATGAGTCTGTGCCTAGGGTAGTCAACCCCAGAGCCAATGTTAAGTGGTCCCCACCTCCTACGAGTTTGTTTTAACTTAATTTTTATGGAGCGGCTAAGGACACTCCTAGAAGAGCAGGCACTAGTGGCATTGTGCAAGATCATAATGGGAATATTATGCTTGCATTTTTCGAATATTTGGGAATGAGGATGAACAATGAAGCTGAAGCTAGATCTATGTGGAGAGGCCTTCAAATGACTCAAGACTTAGAAGGCAATTTTATCATAGAAGGAGACTCTATGCATGTTATAAATCTCCTCAATAATTGGAAAACACCTCCTTGGAGTATTAAAAAAATGGTTGAAGAGACATGTCTTTCAGTAAGCTAACAAAGTTGCTGATAAGCTGGCCAATTTGGGTGTCGATGGTGACAGACTTTTCAAATGGGAAAATGATGTCCCGAGCAAAGTAGAGGAGCTTATTCAACAAGAATGCCAAGAATGATAGTCAAATTTACCAACAGGGAAGGCACTGTAAGTTCGAAGGCTATGAGTATTCCCGTATATTTTTTGAAATGGACTCACAATAAAAATTATTCGAGTTGTTAGTATTGGTGGATGTTGCTTGGAAATACCACAAAGACTAATGGGGACAGTCACATGTCAGATAACATGGCTCCTAGTCATCTTAGTAATTTGAGTTTGGTTGATAATCATAGGGCAGGAAAGAAATAACAATATAAGACTTCGAACCAGAGCCATGTGGACCACCAGATAGCCACTGCCATAAATCTAGCCAGCAGGTTCACTTCTCCAAGGCTGATTGGCCAAGACAGGATGTGGTCCCAAAGCATGTCATATACGGAAGAAAGAAATTACCAAAGAATTATTAAGAGTAACTGTCAATATAGAGCTTGTGGGAAGTTTTTCAGTACTCTACTATGTGTGTTTGTAGTTTTTTGTTTCTCCACTATTTCAAGGAAGGGATCTGTGTCTATTTATTTTTTTGTAATTATGATGCAAGTGTGTTTTCTCAAGGTATACCCAAAATGTTGTATGGGAAGTTTCTTTTTGATAACAGGCTATGTGCCTTACCGGATGTAATGGCTTTGGTGGTATGTAGATTTTACATATATAGGATCCTTAGTAAGGACATGTTCATCAATAGCCCTGGGCTGATTTTTGTAAAATATTTTGGGTCAACCTATAAAACCCGGTATTAATGCTATAGTATATTATCTACCAAAAACAATTATGCCCTATGTCAATTGTAACCTTAGAAATAATAAGAAAAATAGCTTAAGATACTAAGATGAATGTTGTCAAGAAGAAAGTAAAACTCCCTTGGATAACCTTCTCTTGTAGAATGGGCTACTACACTTATAAAGGGCAACTAAGCTTAATAGATGCCTTGGAGAATATGGACCTGTTTGGTTTATCTGAAATTACCTAATGGTCTTATAATCCTTTTGACTATTATAATAAGAATGTAGTTGATAAATTACCCAATGTCATGGTATCACACCGATTAGATGAATGTGAGGATAAAATGTAGTTGGCCATGAGAAAAGGTGAAACATTGACATATTTATGGAAAGAATATGTAGATAAGAGGAATCACATTGAAATCGAGATGGTTGACCATTACTTAAATGACTTGAATAGGTTGAGGGAGGCCTTAGTAGAAAATTCTACCCCACTAATTCCCTACATTCATCTTGAAGGACTATGGAACCCCATATTGAGGGTAATAAAAAAAAACTGATGAGATTGAAGTGGTTATGGAAATCGTGGAGCCCACTGTTACACAACTAGAAGCACCTTCAACAAACTTACCCATTAACAACTCTAAAGACACATATAAGGTCAAGGAAATAGTCACCTTTTCTTTTGAATAAGCTCAACTAGTAATTTTAAAACTAGCACAGGTAGTGATGGATCCTAGGAAGAGGCATGAGTTGGCTACAAATTTTCCAGAATGAAGGCCCAGGTCTATAATAGTGAATCAAGAAGAAATTATAATTTCTAGGATTATTCAAAGGAAGATCCTACTAAGTGGAGGGATGTCCAATCTATTCCAAGAATATAAATTGGTAGCCAAAGAAACCAAAGATTTAACAAACTCACATGAGCATAAGAGGCCTAAAATTGAAGGCACCGCAAAGTCCAAGAGTTTTATTCTTTCCAGAATAGAAGAAGCTATGGTTTTTGATTCAAATGAATAAGAGAAAATTCAAGGAATGGAATAAGGATAAGATCCTAGAAAGATGCAATATACAATAAAAGGATTGGGGAATCATGAGCCTCAAGCTTCTACTAAGCCTTTTATGACAATAGAGACAATTATTCCTCTGGAGAAACTAACATCCATGCAAGTGGATCCCATAACCCAATTAGCATTAGTTCAATATCAAGAAGACCTCTTGACTTTTGCTAAAACTTAAGCTCAAGCTCAGGTGGCTTCAGTAGAATATTTATACAAAATAAATCGATATTTGACCACTGAAATAAATAAGCTTCAGGCAAAAAATATTAAGTATAGGCTGAAAATAAAAAATTACAAGCTAAAGTTAGCAAGTTGCAGGGAGAGATATCTTGGACTCAGACTAGAAAGTAACTTGATCATTCCAGCTTTGTTAAAAATTACAAGCAAGGGCTAATAGAAAAAATAAATGGATAAGTAAAAGCTCTACCAAAAATACTCAAAGACCTAAAAGAAATTATAAATATGAATCAAGATATAAGAGCTTTTTTTAAAAGTACATACTAAAGGGCACTGGCCATTAAGTCTATTTATCTGAAATACAAATAATAATACAACCAAATTGGCCAAAAATATGTCACTATAGCAGATGGACATAATTATGGTTGCCAAACAAAATTTTAGAAGCTACACTCATACATTCGTGAAAAAATATATTGCAAGAATTTTCTCCAGGACATGGAGAAATGGAAAAAAAGGATATAGATAGCAAAAGAAAACAAGAGTGCATCCTCCTTGGGGAGCTCATTACAAAAGATAAACTGGATGAACTCATAACTAAAAGAATAGAAGAATTTGAATGCAATAAGGAAAATGAGCAAGAGTTGGCACAACAGCTGAAAGAGTTGACCCAAGTGGTCCAAAATATAATTAAATTTACTAATGAAAATGAGCCCTTAGCTAAAAATCATATCAACCAGCTAATGAGCATAAAGTATGAAATTACTTCACCATCTTCTTTTTGTGATGAAGCATGGGGCCAAATTGCTAACCTTTTAGGTGTAAAGCTGCTAGAAAGGGACAAAATGATAAGGCCATTGTTGGGCCCATAGAAAAAAAAAAAGGAAAAAAATCGTAGATAGGGCAAAGGTTATTTTTGAGACATAATTATTTTCTCTTTAGGAAAATTAGATTTAAGGAAGTTCAAATGTTGATGGTGGTTGGCATTTGGCACTATTTTTTGGGATAGATGGTATAATTTTCTAGTTTTGTATAGCCTGTGACAACCCATTTTTTTGTAATGCATTAAAACCAATAAAAGGTAGAGAAATAACCAGGTGAACACACCCACACCACACATTTGTAATAAATTTTGGTAATTTAGGTTATAAAAGAAATCACCCCGATCTAGATCAATCATCAAGCATAATATAGTAAAATGTTGTAAGATGTGTCCCTGTGTGTTATTCTGGTCAATTATATTTTCCATTTGTCTATCTTAGTTTTCCATATCTCATTTCTTCCCATCACTATGCAAGAATTATTTAGAGGTTACCTAGTCTACTAAGGATATTCCCAGGAGCTAGACTAAGAAGTTGAAGATTTAGTGTCATTGTTTTTAGGACAGAGAATCACATCCTTCTGTTACATCATTTGAATGGGATGAATATCGTATTAATTTCGAAAAGATACCTGAGCATCTTGCTAGGATCTATTATATAATTTCTTGAGGATAACATTAATACAATTCAACTTCTTCTCTCTATCAATTTGGTGTTCATTGTATGTTATGTTACTCATTCATATGTTGCATAATTTGAATGTATGAATGACTCTTTCTTTCACTGGCATGATGTTTATGTTCATTACATAATTTGAATGCATGTAAACACTCTAGTTTCTATTTTCTCTTTCTTTTTGGTTCATTAAAACATTAATCTCTGCTATAATTACCTAATGGATAAGACACCGGTCTACTTTTTGAAGGTAAGGTTGGGAGTTGTTATAATAGCTTTATCATAATAAAGTCATCTTAATTTCTACTTAATATGATTGAGCACCAAACATAAAATGTCAACCATCAATTAAGATCATAATAGGGGTATCCTGACCCAACCTGGTCCGTTTAGAGTTTATCATTTTTCAGGTCAAAGAGGCAAGTCTACCAAAGCTTGCATATTTGTTTGTGACAGAAAATTTAGGTAGCGTGACAACAATATCTAAAGGATGCCTAAATTTTCCACAAAACTCACCTTAGGTCATAACTTCTATGTCCATATTTGTTTGAATAAGTCTCAAATAAGGTTAGGAGTGCTTTGGCATAGGGTTACATATCCTTGTGCTATTGTATACTACCCTATCTCGTGTTCCTAGATCCAATAAAAATCTCTACTTAAGACCATGAAAGTGATCTCATTTGAATAGTTCATTGGATATCCATCTTCTACCTCTGTAAGATTTGAATTAGCCATTTGGTTATGATGACCCAATTTAACCCAACTTTTGAATTTTTGGTCTAATACCTATAGTATTTGATAGCCTTTATCCAATTTTCTTTATGTAACCACTCCATGAAAGGTATCCACTCTTGAAATTGAACCGCCAATTTTTGGTTCCCATCCTAAGATTCTTTCCAAATTTTCACATTTTGACCATTGTAAATTATCCAAAAGAGATTCTTCTTTGCTAGCTCCTCTCTTGTCCTTAAAACTACCAATACAGGGGATCCTCTATGAAGGCGTTGGTGGCGAATAATTTCAATTGAAATTTTATTTTTTGCATATTTAGCTCTCAATTATTGGGCCCATAAAGCATTGGGGTTGTTTAACATCCTCTAATACAACTGAGTTGGTAGTACCTTATTTTTTTTAACTGCTGATCTAAATCCTAGTCCCCCTTCATATTTGTTAAGGCATAAAGTTTCCCACCACACCAATGCCCATTTCTTTTTCTCCTTAGTGCCCCTACAAAGGAATCAATGATTTATTTGATCTACCTCTCTCATCATACCTTGGGAATGTCCAAAACTATGGACACATAGATAGGTGTAGACTATATGACTAATTTAACCAAGGTTAATCTTCCCCCTAACGATAGACATTGATTACTCCATTTTTTTCTATTTTACTTTTACTCTATCCACTAGCTAGGACCAATATCATTTGTCTCATTGTTTTAAGTGGAATACCTAAATAGGTGATTGGGATGGAGGTCTTCTGGTACCATAATTTTTCAAGAATCATAATTTCCTATCTAGGTGATTAGTGGAAGAAATTACTTTAGACATTTCCTCATTGATCCATTGCCCCGTAGCTCTTGAGAAACATCTTATGACATGTTTAATTCTTGAGGCTTACTACATCATTTCTTTCCCTAGCAGAGTAGATTCATCAACAAACTAAAGGTGAATGATTGGTCTAGCTCTATTTGTAATAGTGATTCCTATTAATGTTTTGTTTTTCCTATTTTTAATTATTTTCCTTCCCAAGTATTTATCTAGTGTGATGAATAAGTATCAGGAGAGGGCATCTCCTTGCCTAATACCTCTAGATGCTGTGAATAATTGTGAAGGACGTTTGTTGATCATTATTGAATAGGAAACCAACAAAATACATCCATTGATCCAAGTTGTTCATTTCTACAAGCAACCAAATTGACTCATTACTTTTAGGAGGGAATGTTAGTCCACCCCATCATATGCTTTGGACAAGTCTAAGAAAATGAACAAGTATGGGGATTTATATGATTCCATGGAGTGGATAACCTCTTGATCCAATACAATATCATCCACTATCTATTTTTCTTTCACAAAACCACCTTGTTTTAGTGAGATAATATTATGTAGAAGTAGTTTGAGTCATTTAGCCATTACCTTCATGATTATTTTGAGCAAGACATTACATAAAGCTATTGGTTTAAATCTAACAATGTGCTTTGCATATTATACCTTCAAGATCAATACTATATACATTTTAGTGATTTCCTTCAAGACATATTTAGCTTTCATAGTTTCCTCCACCACATCTAGAAGGTCCTCATAGAGGCTATCCCAATATTCTTGGTAGAATTTGATGGGGAATCCATCTAGCCTTGGTGTCTTACCTTTTGTAATTTTGAAGACCACCCGCTATAACTCTTTTCTAGTTAATGGTGTAGTCAAAACTAAATTTCCCTCCTCTATTATTAGTGTAGGTATCTCCTATAACATTTTATACCAGGCTTCAATATCTAGAGGTTCTATTGTGAACAAAATTGTAAAATAGTTTATTGCAATAGACCTCATGCCTTCCCATGAGTGGATGAAATATTTTGCTTTTGTTATTAGAGAGGGGATGAAGTTGTGCAATATGTATGTTTGAAGGGATTTGTGGAAGAAGCCTATGCTCTAGTCCCCCTCCTCAAGGTATTGGATCCTAGATTTCTACTTCTATAATAACTCTTGTGTTTTTACATTCTTCTATTTGGGATGTAAGTCTAATATTTTCCATACTCAAACCCTCTAATTTTTCTTCTTGACATCTCCAAAATATTCCTAGTTATAGGTATTTATCTTCGATCTAATAAACAAAAGCCTCCTCACAAATTAGTACATCTTAGTTCCATGCCGAGGTTTTCCTTCCTAAAACCATTGTTGCACTTTAGGATTGAAAGAGCTATTTCTAAACCACATTGGTTGAAATATAAATGATAAGTGTCTAGTCTTGGATTTCCACACTTCTATCATGATTAGCCAATGATTTGAGCTTGCATTATTTAGGATCATCACCTTAGCAAGGTATCCATCAATAAAAAAATATTTGATAGTAGGAACCTATCTAATATTTCTAGAATGTATACAGAGCCTTACCTCTTGTTAGACCAGTTCATTAGGTAATTTTCTGGCATGACATCCACAAGGTGGAGGTTTTTGATATATTTATTCATGAGGTTCATGCTCTTTTCTAAGCTACTATTCTTCCAACCTCTCTTCCAAGGAAATGATTGTATTCATATCACCTCCTAACAAAGTCCATGTTTTAGGAAATAGGGTAATAATATAGTTTATGTTCTTCCACTATCTTTGTTTCTCTTCTAGGGTAGTATGTGCATAGACATTCATGTAGAGCATAACTTGGTTTGATTGTATGCTCTATGTTGCTATTGCTAGAAGACCCCAAATACCTACCACTTGGTGGATAACTACATATTTAGGGTCCCAAAACCATGCAATACCTCTCAATAACCCCTAGGATTTCAAGGATTCCACTATTCTAGTAGGCCATACTTTCCTTGCAATTGTCTTCATCTCTTCCACCAAAACCTTCATATCTTGAAGGAAGACAAGTTATGAATGAACTGTTTGTATCATTTTTCTAATTTCATTCTATTTTTAAGGATTTCATTTGAGTCCTCTAATATTCCAAGAGATGATATTTATTAGTACTTGGGGCTAAACATGTGGGTAAGGACACTAATATTATCTTTTGTTATTAGATTTTCTCCTTATTTTTCCACATGATGTTAGTTGGTTTGGCATCCTGCATTTTGAGTAGTGTCCATATTCATCTTCTTACTTATCTCCTGGCTCACCCCTCCACATTCTAGAATAACATCCAATCCTGGCATATGTGTATACAACACCAGGGTTTTGTTTGTGGATTCGATGAGGTCTTCCCTAGGCTCAAAGTTCTTTGTAGTTCTTGTATATAATAAATTGTTACTCTTATTCTTATTTTCCCCCTTGTTTTTGGTTGGTAGTCTATAGTTAGTTGGTTTACTCCTTGTTTGTTTCTCTACAAGGCTAGGATGGTGTTAAGGGTGTTATTTACATCTGCTTGCATGGATTACTTCCTCTCACCATAGAAATATATATCCAAGACTTATATATCCATAGTATCCTCCTTATCATCCAAAAGATCATCAATGGGGAGATTACCAAACATATTGTTTGACACCACCACTTGTTTTTCATTGTTATTTTTTTTTGGGAAATTAGAATCCTTTAGGATCCATTTTATCTCTTTCTCTAGGATATTAGGTGTGAATTCTCTTGCTAAATGACCATATTCATGGTAGATTCTACAACATAAAGGTATGTTATTGTAATCAACCTCCTACTCCCATGTTTCCTCTCCAAATTGTAGTGTGATTTTTTGGGAGAGATTTATTAAATTATATTAGGACACATATTTGAAAATAAATATTTTGTTCAAATCTACATGTACTATCAAAAATCATCATGAAAATTTGTAGGGTATGTCTGATTGCCATCAATACTAGCAAATTCCAAAATTCTGTTGGTAGACCAAAAAATCTCACCCAAATTGATCTTGTGGATGACATCTCTTCCTCCATTTTAAATTTAGTATGCCAAGGTTTCATAAAGAGAACCAACCTTCCAAAAAACTATGGTCCCCCTTGGAATATTTGTTCCCTATCTTCTTCAATAGAAAAAACAAGAAGGAAATAAGCATTAGGGTAAGCAAATATTTGTAACTCACCTTTTGTTTACCATTATATAACAACCCTATTTTAAATGGTGATAGGATTGGTTTGAACCCCATAAATTGGTATATCAATAATCTCCTCTCCATGGCTTCTATTCCATTCTAGATGTCCTCCATGTTCATGTTCACTATCAGGGAACCATCCACTACCTAATCTATCTTAGGCATCCTCAAATGTCTTTGTTGTGTCCTTGAGTTACTCGTGAAGGGCATCCCTAAAATTCATTTTTGGGGTAGCTTCCCCAACTCCTTCCCCATATTAGGTATTGGTATAGTCGATCTCTTTTAGTGATTTACCCTTAGATCAATTTTTCTCAAGTTCTAGATCATTTCAATTCTTCTTGCTTCAACTTCTCTTATCTCATCTACTCATATTTTATTCCTAGTTCTCTTCAACCCTTGGCTTCATTTTCATGGTAGAGTGTAATCTCCCATCTCTTTTTTTACTATAAATGAAAAGAGCTTATTGCATTTTCTCTCACTTTGAGTTGCTTGTAAAAAATGATTATCTACTATATTTTGAAAGTGTAATCTCCCATATCTTTTTGTAGTATACATTGAAAGTGCTTATTATTCTTTCCCTCACTTTGAGTCGCTTGTAAAAAATTATTGTCTACTATATTTTGAATCCACTATATTTCCTCCAGCTTCATCTTTTCCTTACTATAATCATACAAGTCAAAATATTCCTACTAGCCACTAAGGCCAACATGCCCCTTCCTTTGTAATTTTCTTATAATTTTGTCTAAGACCCTTCAAGATGCTTATTCTAGATATGATTCTCTTCTATATATATATATATATATATATATATATATATATATATATATATAAACAAGTAAAACTTGTTTTAAGTTAATTTTTTATTGTTTCCATAATATTTTCAACATCCTATAAAATAAAAAATGATAATGATTTATCATGCCCTAAGAAGAGTCCAACATAATTATATGTAGAAAACTGCAAGAGAAACTTACAAATGGATATGGATGATAATGATTTTCAACTTCAAAAAATTAGATGTATACAAATGAAAGCAATTAAAAAGTGGAGACTAGTAAGGAAGGATATTGAAAGAAATACCAACTCTTTTGAGGATTTATCCTATGAAGAAAAAGTAGATCAAATCTTAGATAATAGAGTACAATAGGTTCAACATTTTAACAAGGAACCATATATTAAGTTTGATCTTGATTTAGATACAAACATTCTTAATGAACCTAAGGAATGTGTCTCATCAAATTTTAAAGACTCTCTTGAAGTACCATGCACCATTCAAAAGAAAAAAAATTGGTAAATAAAATGCAGTATTAGATGTTAATAAATCTACCATTAATAAGAAATTACTATAAAATGATCATGACAAATCAAAAGCTTCTCCAGTAGAGCCAAGAGAAGATAAATCTAATGAAAAAGAAATTTGTGAAAGAATATCAAGGAATAAAATAATAAGACCTACTCGTTATAATGTAACACAAAAGGAGAAAATCCTTTAAATTATCAAGCAAGATCTAGGGAAGTAAGAACAAGCATAAATAAAGGAACACAAACTAAGTTGGTTGAACTTCTCTTTATCAAAAAATAAAATAATATTTCTAATTTGTAGGCGAGGCCAGTAGGCCCTAATGAGACATGACTATCATCTCATGGAATATAAGGGTTCTAATGCCCCATCAAAGCAAAGTGTATTAGGGACCTCTATTTAAATAATAAAGTTGATATTATTTGTATCTAGGAAATTAAAATGACAAAAGAAGTTTTCAATACTATGAAAGAAGTATGGACAAGATGTGAATGGGATGCTATGGATTCTAAATGAGTGACAAGGATAATTCTAACTTGTTGGAATCATATTAGAACCTCCTAATTAACCATTCATAAAACTAGGCATTGGATAACCTCTTTAGCCATATGCTACTTTGCAGATATTCATTTCATCCTTATCAATGTTTATGGACCTACAACATAGTCAAGTAGATTACAATTTTAGAGTGGGATTAAAGCCTTTATGAGAAGACAAGACCAAGAAATCCAATTAATGATCATAGGAGATTTTAATGCCATAACCAAACTCAATAAAAAATTGGAGGAATTACGAAACTAACCCAAAGTATGAGAGATTTCTTAGCTTTTATTCAAAAAAATAATTTATGGGAGGTTGAGTTTGAAGAAGACAACTATACATGGACCAACAATAGGAGAGGCCAAAACCTAATAGCAAAAAAATATACAAATCCATACTCTTAGATCATTGGCTAGATGAAGAGACTTGTGCTAAAATTAATACCTTGACAAATATTGGTTTAGATCATTGGCCAATAAGAGTTAAAATGGTGGTAACTGAATTAAAACAAGATCATAGTTTAAATATGAGTAGATTTGGAAGACCATCCTTAATTTGTTGATATGATAGCACAAACGTGGAATTATTTAGAAAACTATGGGTTTTATACACTTAGAAAACAAATTAAATCAATGAAATCTAGATTAAAAGAATGGAACAAGAACACTTTTTGGAAATATTTTTGAGAAGAAATAAGAAATAAAAGATAAACTTTCAAAATTTTAAAAGGTGATCATAATAATTCAAGCTTGGAGGAAAGGGAGTTTCTTAGGAGTAAGGAAGAGAAATTTTGGAGATTAATATCGAGACATACTTGTTTAAAAGGAGATAAAAATACTAAGTATTTTCATAGGATGGCTAAAGTACAGAGATCAACATCTAGAATTAGTAGAATTAAATCAATAGAAGGGGTTTGGATTGAATAAAAGTGAAATCAGGAAGAATACAAGGTCTTTTTATCATAATATTCTAGTATCATAAGAGTTTGAAATTCTTAACAATAAAATTCTACAAGAAGTATCTTCAGTTATAACAAATGAAGACAATAGAAAACTAATGGAGATTATTACTTAGAAGTTCATTTAGCTCTTTTCTATTTAAATAAGGATAAATTCCCAAGTCCATATGGGGTCTATACAACATTATATCAACATAATTGGGATATAGTGAAGGATTCTTTATTGGTAGCAGTAGAACAATATCAAGTAAAAAATACATACCTTATAAAGTAGATGCAATATATCTTGCTTTGATTTTAAAAAAAAGATGCAGAATTGTTTGATTCATTTAGACCCTTATGCCTATGTAACATGGCACATAATATTATCTCCAAAGTGATGGTGATTGGTTAAGACCACTTCTAGACAAAATTAATTTAGAAGAGCAAGGAGAAATTGTGAATGGGAGACAAATTCTGTATGGGATCATAGTAGCTCATGAATTTATGCATTCAACAACTTCAAGAAAAAAAAAAATCGATGATCTTAAAACTTGATATGAGTAAATCCTATGATAGGGTTAAATGAGAATTTCTTTTTGTAGTATTAGAAAAGTTTAGATTTGTGAAGAAATGGGTTATATGGATTGAACCTTGTGTCTCTATAGTTTCATATTCAGTGTTGGTCAATGGGCTAGTAACATAATCATTTAAATCCAAGAGAGGTCTTAGATATGGAGATCCTCTATCACCATATATTTTCATTATTATGGAAAAGGTTTTGAGTAGAAACTTGAAGAAGGATAACAAATATGAGCTTATAAGTTGACTTAAGGCTCGTAATAACATCAACAACATCACCCATCAATAATTTGTAGCTGATACAACCCTTTTGGGAGGAAAAGGATAAACAAAACCAAATATTTGAATAAATTATCAAAAAATATATGAAATAGCATCAAGGCAAAAAGTTAATAAGATAAAATCCAAAATTTAGTTCCTAAACACCCTAGCTAAAATCAAAGCAGAGATATGCAAGTTACTTCAAATGGAAGAGGTAAATTTACCAACAACTTATCTAGGGATGCCCTTATGTCAAGGGAGAATGAGGATATAATTATAGAATTTGGTTATATGTAAAGTTTAGAATAAACTATCGATATGGAAAGGTAGATGGTTATTTTTAGCAAGAAGAGTGCAACTAATTAAATTAGTCTTACAGGCTATTCCAACATCTTATATGTCCTTGTATACTATGTCAAAATCAATATAAAATAGTTTAATCTATATTATACAGTCATTTTTGTGGTCAAGATCACATGATAAAAGAAAATTTCCTTTAGTGAAATGGAGCAAGATGTGTGATGATAAAACTAGGGGAGGTCTCGGTTTAAAAGTTCTTATGGATGCAAACTTAGATCTTAGGGAAATTTTTATTTAGAGTATACAAAGAGAGACAAAGACAATTGGCAACAATTCTTCTAAGTATGTTGAGCCCAATAAAACAAGCTAATATTTAATGCATTCTCTCTACCAAATGGTTCTACACTATTGAACGGTTTAAAAAATCAATTTATCTAATGATTAAAGGTTTATGATGAGTGGTGGGAACTAGAGAAAATATTTCTATTTGGATGGATACTTAGTGTGATAAAAAACCACTCAATCTAGATCTAGTTTTGAAACCATTGATGATATTACTTCAAGATAAATATGATGATAGGGTTTCAAACATTTTGTACAAGGATAAGGAAGGAAGATTTTTTTACAAGTATAGAAGGCATTGATGTTAGGAGGAAATTGAGAAGAAAGATAACAACAATGATTATTCTATGGGAAGCCAAGGATAAGTTGATTTGGGAGGTGAATAGCTTAGGAAAATACACAACAAGAAGTGAATATAATGTAAAGAACCAACAAAATAGAAATATTACAAGAATATGGAGAGATATTTAGGATAGCCCAAGAATTCCTAAAGTTAAAATGTTTATTTGACTAGTAGGTCATAGAAGAATTTTATCCTGGGATAACCTTATGAAAATAAATTTTCATGGCCCCTCACAATGTGTTCTTTGTAAAAATAAGGAGAGTATAGACCATGTCTTGGGACACTACTCAATAGTTTGGTAACTATGACAATGAATTCTTAATATGTTTGGTAAATGCATGGTGATGAATGATAAAATTGAAGAATGATAGAGCACTATTAAAAGTGAGGCTTTATAGATAATATAGGATATATCAAAAGATACAATACTTTGAACTGTATGGGTAGAAAGGAACAGAAGAATATTTAAAGAAAAATAAAATAGTTTAGACGTACTAAAAATAAAGATATGTTCAGCCACAAAAGAGTCTAAACCAACCCTATAAACTCACCCAATCCCTAATCTATAAGTAGAGAGCCTTGATAGATGGAGTCAAGTCATCATATGGAATTATGATGTTGAGTACAACAGAAAAAAATAGAAGGTAAAGAATATAAAATGGAAACCACTAGATGTGGAGTTGATCAAATTGAATTTTGATGGAGCTTGTAAAATAAATCCAAGACCAACAGGAGGAGGAGGAATAATTAGAAATAATAAAGGAGAGATTTTATCTCATTACACATTCAATAGCGGAGTTAAGACAAATAATGAAAGTGAAGCTTGGGTGGCTTTGGAAGGGTTAAAAATATGCAAAAAAATGAAATGAAATAGAGTATGGATGGAAGGTGATTCACTCAAAGTAATAAATGCAATTTTGAGGAAAGCAAAAGGCTCCATGAAAAATATAAGAGATAATTGTGGAAATTCAAGATCTTGCTATAGAGTTTGAAGAAATCAGTTTTACACATACATTAAAGGAAACAAAAACATGTGCAAATAAGCTAGCCAATAGAGAGGTTTAGCCCCTGAGGGCTAGGTGGATTGGTAAGTGCTTGTTTGACTAGACATTTACCAAGAAGACACCTAGGTTCAAACCTCGGGGGTAGTCTATTTGCAAAGGTAGTAGTCTAATATGAATCCTCTGAGTGCATGCTAGACTGATGATGATAGTACAAATTATGAGCGATCGGTGGTCCCCTTCACGTTAGGTCAACAATAACAAAGTGGACCAGGTTTCGTAGAAGCAGCCCTTGTGGTTTGAACCCTGCATTTGTCAGTTACTAAAAATAGTGTGGTTGTGACCAACTCTCCTATGTAACCAAAAAAAATAAAGAGGTGTTAATTGAGAGTCGTGACGTTAAATTCTCTTCTCTATGGTTAGAGGAAGTACTAAGTTTAGTTGAAGCTGACAAGAAAATGTTGAGTGTCTAATTCAAATATGGATTAAGATTTAATTTAATGTTTTCCATTGGGTATATCTACTTTATTTTGTAACATGAATGTGCTTTTATATAAACTATTTATTATAATTTGTGTGGTTGTACTTGTGCTTTAGGAAAGAAATGAGCAATAATGTAAAACGGACCAATAATGTAAAACGGACCATGATAGTGCGATGTTTTGGAAATATTACTCTACTAAGATGCAATGCATAAATAATAGAGGTGAAGTTTGGGTATTGTGAAGACTTCTGTAGGAAATGATAAGAAAAATGTTGAATTCAGAAATATTTGTATTCACACATAAAATAAAAAAAGATCATAAAAATAAAAAATTCATATATTTTATGTAAAAATATACAATTTTTTATTTTTTTGGTTTAAACTTTAAACTTTAAAGAAGAGTACAAGCTTTTGATCTTTAACCAAAAAATAAAAATAAATAAATAAAAACAACATCCTATAAAATAATAATTCTATAAAATAATAATTGACAATAATTAAAATATAATTTAAAAGTTCAAACTTATTCTCTAATCTTGCGTTAGATAACATTAATAGTCGCTTGTTTCTCCTTCATGGGTTTAGAAGAGGACCACCTATTGACTTTAGTTGCAATAATATTAGCCTGCAAAAACGGAAAATAAGATCAGGCAATGATTATTATAAGCATAACCCTATTCTATCATTATTGAACAAGAATTTAATACTATAAAACTTTCACTAGCAATTGTATGACTGGCCTCCTTATTCCAATCAGATCGCCATGTAATGAAAATCAATGCAAGGGTTTGCACTGTAGTCCCGCCTATCCTTCCAAGCCAAATTCCCTGTAAAATAAACAATAAACTCATCCTTAAAAATATTTAAGGAAAACCACAATTAGTTTTTTAGGCGAACTTTGAAAACAGAAAAATAAAATAAAATAATAACCGACCTTGACTTCCAATTTAAGTACGTAACCAAGAATCAATCCAAATGGAACGCCAATAACGTAGTAACATGCAATGTTTATATAGGCAACAATAACTTGCCAACCCAATCCAACAGCAACACCTGAGCACACATATTTTAAATATCACACAAATAATTAGAGTAAAAATAATGGTTCATTGTGATTTAAGTGTATCTATTATTACGATGAATATCTACTTTGATAATCTTTAAGTGAGGAAATCAATACGCAGGAGATAACTTACCTATAAGAACTGGTTGTATGCTATTCAGTAGTATTGTAAATGCAAGTAATATTGCCAATTTACATACAGCACTTTGTACAACAGCGCTGTCTGTGAATATCTTAGCGAAATCACTCCGTAAAGCCAAAGTAAAAACTAACAGTATAACTCCTATAATAGCAGAGGTTGTGACCGAGACAACTACTGAAAATTTTGCTCCTTGGGGTCTACCAGCGCCAAGCTCATTTGCAACCCTCACATTGCATACCAACCTCCATGTAACTTAAATTATATGTAAAATTTGTAGAAAAATATTATGAATATGCTTGCAAATAGTCATACCTTGTTGAAACAAGGAGACCAAGAGGTATAGCCATCTCCCATGAATTAATGTTTAAACTATAACAAAAATTAATATAAATTATTAAATTGAAATTATTCACAACATTAATTTAAGAATTGTAATTGTACTGCTTACAACGCCAAAAACAACTACTAGTAACTCAAAGTTCCGTACTTCAACTAAAACATTCATGCAAAATCTATTACTTGTCTTACATAATTTAATACATTCTAATTTATGATATTTCAGGCATATATTTTCATGGTTCGCATATTGTCCTGTGGAGTTCAAAGAGATTATATATCCCTTACCAAATAGAGAGTGAATCGACTGCAACCTCAGTATCTTTTATATTTCCTGTCATAAGAACTAATACTCTATAGTACCAGATCTCCAAGCTGTCAATACAGAAAAACGATGAGCATATACCTCAACAAATAATTATATTATGAATGTTAAAATTATAGGTTGTCTGAGAAACAGTATAATCTAACCATAACATGACCCCAGATGCCACTGATAGCTTTAAAAAAGGCCAAAGATCCATAAATGCCTCCATTGAATATCCGGTCCATGCATCAGGGCACCAACCACAAGTAACATAGACGTACATAATAATCACAGGTGTCCACCATGCAACGTTTAGGGAAATAAGTGCTCCGGCAAGGCCCATGCTCAATTTGGAGACTAGAAGCCAGCATAAAAGAACATTGAATATTGCTCCAAGTCCTGATGACCATGCAGTGATAAAATTCTTTGATTGAGATTGTAGAAATCTGCTAAGTGTGTAGTATAATACAAAGGAAAAATGCATAGGAATGCACCACATTGAGACTTTAAATGATAATTCCGCAATGTTATTAGGTTGTCCAAAGAGCTTTAAAAGAGGTGTGGTAAATATATAAATAGGTAGAATTGCCACTGCAAAGCCTGTGAGAACAATCCAAGAACGTTGCATGTATATTCCTAGCATATGTGCTTTGTGAGCTCCATAAGCTTGTCCACATAGTGTGCACTTGCCCATAAGCTTGTCCACATAGTGTCCCAAGTGCAGTCCCCATTCCTATCTGAGAAAAATAAAATTCTAAATTAAATCAACTAAAATATAAGGACTAAAACATGCAATATTTCCACTAACACATTTGATTCAATTAAAAGACATAAAATAAATACCCACAATATAAAATAGATGAACACCTATGCAACTATATATTATTGAAAATATTAGTCGGAGCAACTATCCATAGAAAAGATAATTTTTTCAAAATTGTATTTAATTGCTCAAAACAAACTTAATATTTTGTGTTAAGTGTGGAATTTTTATTTTCCCTCAAAAAAAAATTATATATTAGAGTTTTTTTTTCTCTAGTTTTCATAATATTTGATCTCTAAAATCTCATATATATATATATATATATATATATATATATATATATATATATATATATTTCTAAATTATATCTCATTAAATAAATAAGTTTTAAAAATATGTAAAGATAAAAATAAAATATTTAGTTCAAACCCTCACTTGGGTGAGTCTGTTCATAAAATAAATAAATAAATAAAACAAAATATTTTAAAATTTATAATAACATTTTAAATTCATTTAAAAATTAATATTACAATTTTCACATTAAATCTTATAAATAGTAGTTTCACAAAGATTCGAATTCATCAAACCATATTCTTAAATTTACAATTATATAATATATTAAAAAATTGAGATGCTTTATATTTATAACAATGTCAAATAATAAGAAAGCTTAACTAAAATATTAATTTAAAAAAAAAAATTGTTGCTTAAATTTTATATAATAAAGAAATAAATAATCTCCTCTAAAATGTTAGAGTTATTTTTATAACTTAATATTTACAAATTTTATCCAATAATGTTCAATATTTAGTTTTAATTAAATTGTTGGCTTTAAAGAGATGAGCATTCATTCATCAATAAAAAAATGGTACTTAAAAATACAAAGAAACTTTTGCAAGGTCATAAATACATCTTATATAGATTATTATTTTGATTGATAAGAATTGAATTAAAATTTTATTATTGACATCTATGAAAGTAAAATGTTTCAAAATCCACAATGATTTAAAAAGCATTATTGAGATCATTCCCATTAGTTGAGAATTTCTTGGAATGAAACATAGGAATGAAAAAAAAGTAAGGATAGACAAAGATCCTTAGCTAGTAAGAATAGGAATTTATTTGCTAGCTTCCACAAAACATAATATATCATCTCCATAGACAATCTAAGATGATATCTGGTGCAAGTTGTATGGACAAAGAGCACTAATTTATGGAACTAAGGATGGTTCACAATAAAATAGCTAACACTAGGAGGAAATGAAGCATATGTTTGACTTTATTACACAAAAGAACTAGAAAGAGCAATTATAAGACTAAATCAACAAAACAACTTTTTGATATGGTTCAAGAATCCAACAAGTGGGTAGCACACAACTAGAAAAGGGTATAAGGTAAGCTTTGTCAACAACAATGAGGAAAAGTATTAGTGATGGAGTAGAATATGAAAGGCAAAAGCTCCCCTAAAAACTAGAATCTTTTCTTGGTTAGATCTAGCTAAAAAATCACTAACATAAAATGTTCTTCAAAGGAGGTCCTAGCAAGGACCAAGTTAGTGTGTCATGTGCAGAAAGGAAGAAGAAACAATGAGCCATATTTTGATTCATTACCCTTTTGTAAGAGAAGTGTGGAATTCAATTTTATCTTTGACTCAAGGGAAAGGATAGTGGATTTCTAGGAACCTTTCAGATAACATGCAGCGATGGTTCAAAGAAAGAGTATTAAAGGAGTATAGATGTGTCCCTTTGATAGTGGCATGGGGCTTATGACTGGCTAGAAATACCAAGTTGTTTAAAGGTAAGGAAATTCCAGTGTTTCAAGTGCAAATGTAGATTAAATCCATTTTTGAAAGTCTAAAAATCTTCCTAAAACTACAATTGAGTAAGCATATAATAACAATAATAGTGGATCCTATGAAGCCATGGACCTTCTTTGGTGGAACTTTCTAGGAGAACCCAAGTAGGTGTGGGGCAGACACAACACTTAAATAAAAATTAAAAGATCACTTTCAAGGAAGGTTTAGGGGAAGGAAAAAATAATATGACATAATGGAAAGCCTTGATCCTCTTGATGAGAATAGTGGTGGAATAAGGAATTACAACTTTAGTGAGATTTATGGATATTTAAATTTAGTGATAAGTTGGATTGCAGATCATGTTGAGATGAAAAACTTACTACTCACCCCTTTCTATGAGCAAGTGAAATTATTAGATTATTCTATAATAGAAATTTCATACATGCACATCTATAGGAAAGTAAATGTAGAAGCATATGGTCTTATAGAAGATGGTTTAAACCTTTCAACAAGCACTTGGAAGAGGAAAGAAGAGGTTAGAGAAGTTGAGATTTTCTCATAGTCCTTTTATTAAGAATCATATTAGAGATCTATTAATAGAAAAAAATGATTTTGAAAGGGACCCTTGTCATTATTTCATAGAAAGACAGGCTATAGAATAGCTTTAGTCTTCATAATTGAAATTTGAGTCCTCCTTAGTTTTGGAACTTGCGCAAGAATAATTTGAGAACCGTGATTGATCAAGAAGTTACTCTTGCTTTCCACCAATCAATCTTATTATTAGGAATCTATTTTTGGATTACAAGTTGATTGCAGGTTATTATAGTAGAGAGGCAAATACTCCTCTTAGTTTAGTTTAGACTAGCTCCTGAATGAAATATAATTGAAATTCTTAAAAGTAATTATAAAATAATTTGTTTATAGT
Organism: Wollemia nobilis; assembly: GCA_028583015.1. Classification (NCBI taxonomy): domain Eukaryota; kingdom Viridiplantae; phylum Streptophyta; class Pinopsida; order Araucariales; family Araucariaceae; genus Wollemia; species Wollemia nobilis. The sequence continues at coordinate 1,912,770 of JAQPPZ010001031.1, read as the reverse complement.
TTAGACTAGCTCCTAAATGGAATATAAATATTATTGTAAGATTTCTCACACTAACCAAATCCAAAAAAAATAAAATAATTTGCTTATATAAGCTACAAGCTTCCTGCAATGGTAAAAGCTTTGGCCTCTCTTTGAAAAGTCCAAGATTTAAACCTCACTTAATATAAAGAAACTAAAACCCTTTATAAAAAAAACTTTATAAATTCAAAAAAAATAATATACTTGTTAAAAAAAATGGTTTTCCTTTAATATACTTTACTTATAAATTTTAATTCTTATAATAATCATAATCAATTCTATCCTTAATTCTTTATGTAACGTTGATTTACGATGAAGTTTTTTTTTGTAAACAAATGTTTTCTCACCAACTATTCGTTATAAATTTTTATAGATTAAGTTTGGTTCGAGGTCAATATTACCTTTTAAAATATTCATCTTCTAGGTGCGAGGGTGACTCAAGGGGTTCTCGCTTAATTTATCAACCACTCAAAAAAAGTAAACGCATGCTTTTGGAATGCCCAAGCTACAATTAACAAATTCTTTAAGTCAAGTCTCTTTCCATCTACATTTCAATCGTTGTCAATTGTTGTTGGGTAGCTAGTTGTCTGTGTTGTGTTGGTATTTTGGTAGTGACCTCCGGGGACGTTGCACCCGTTTCCTTACTATTAAAATTGATATTTTTCCTCGATGATGTTACTGCCCAATGGAATTAAAATAAATAATTTATCCACGCAATTGACATGGACACATTCATTGCTCTGTGTAAGGCATCTTTTCCTGCAATAATGCAATTAACTTTGACACATTCAATGCTCTTTGTACGAAGTAAAATAATGAATTTAGCATTTAATACCATTCATTCAATTTGTTGTGGGCTGGAACATTAGAAGTTTTAGCTGAGATCTCTAAGCCCATAGTCGCGCATATAAACCCCTAACATCAGTAATACTCTTAAAGCTTAGAAACAGCTCTGTGCTTCAAATAAAACTAAAGCTTGACACTCCAAAATCCATGAGTTTTTGAATTCAAGTCAACTACGACTAATTTCCCTTCAGGCCGATCTCAAAGTAGAGTCGACAGCCTTACAGCGAGAACCAGGGATATGCCCATAACGAAAAAAATTCCCAAACGGCAACTTAATTTTGTCAAAGTGAATACTAAATAATTAATAAACTACATGCCATATGATCTGTATAAACGAGATCCTAAATCAGGAGAGAGCCAAATAAAAACAAGTACCACCGTGGTTATTGGAGAAGGTAAAGGAAAAGGACATAAGAATTTCTTGAAATGAAAAATAAGGAATGGAAAAGAAGTAAGGATAGCCAAAGATTTAGGCGAGACTATAAGCTTCAACAAAACATAATAGATAGATGGTATCAACAAAAAAAACACTAATTTATGAAATCAAGAATGGCTCACAATAAACGAGCTAACATTTGAAGGAAATGAAGCACATATTTGACATGATTACACAAAGAAACTAGAAAGAGCAATTATACGAATCAATCAACAAAGAGACTTTCTAATATGGTCTAAGAATCTAACAAGTGGGTAACACAAAACTAGAGAAGGATATAAGATAAGTTTTGTCAACAACAATGAGGAAAATCTTTGGTCGTGGAGTATATGAATGGTAAAAGCTCTCCTAAAAACTAGAATCTTTGCTTGGTTAGCTCTAGCTAATAAAACACTAACATAAGATGTTCTTCAAAGGAGGTCTTGGAAAAGACCAATTTAGTGTGGCATGTACAAAAAGGAAGAAGAAACAATGGGTCATATTTTGGTTCATTACCCTTTTGTAAAACATATGTGGAATTTTATATTATCTTTGACTTAAGGGAAAGGATAGTGGCCTGTTAAAAAATTTCAGATAACATGCAATAATAGTTCAAAAAAGAGGATTAAAAGAGTATAGATGTGTCCCTTTGATAGTGGCATGGGGCTTATGATTGACTAGAAATCCCAAGTTATTTAAAGGTAAGGAAAATCCATTGTTTCTAGTGCAAATTTAGATTAAATCCATTTTTGAAAGTCTAAATATGTCCCAAAAACTAAAATTGAGCAAGCATATAAGAACAGTAACAATGGATCCTATGAATCCATGGGTCTTTTTTGATGGAGCTTGCCAAGACAACTCATGTAGGTGTAGGGTAGGGGGAGTACTTTACTTAAATAAAAATTATAAGATCACTTTCAGGGCAAGTTTAGGGGAAGGAACAAATGATATGACAAAATTAAAAGTATTGATCCTCTTGATGAGAATAGTGGTGGAGCAAGGAATTACAATTTTATAGATTTATGGAGATTCAAAGTGTGATAAGTTGGATTGCAGATCATTTTGAGATGAAAAACTTGCTCCTCAACCCTTTCTATGAGCAAGTGAAATTATCATAATCTTTTAGAATAGAAATTTTATACAAGCACATCTATAGGGAACTAAATGTAGAAGTAGATGGTCTTTTAGAATATGGTTTGAACCTTCTAGTAGGCACTTGAAAGAGGGAAGAAGTGGTTAGAGAAGTTAGTTTTTCTCATAGTCCTCCTCTTATTAAGGATCACATTAGAGATCTAGTCATAGCAAAAAAATGTTTTGAAAGAGACTCTTGCTATTATTCTATAGAAATACGGGCTTTAAAATAGCACCAATATTCAAAATTAAAATATGATTCCCCTTTAGTTTTGGAACTCAAGAAAGATTCATTCAAGAACCATTATAGATCAATAAGTTACTCTTACATTCCACCTATCAGTCCCATTTTTAGGATTTTTTTCTAGATTGCAAGTTGACAATAGGTTATTATATAAAGGAGGACAATACTCCTCTCAATTTATATTAGAATATCTCCTAGATGGAATGTAGCTAAAATTCTTGAGGGTACTTCATACCCTCTTTTTTAAACTTAAAAATAAAAATTACATAAGAAACTTGCATGAGGAACTTTGCTTTGGAGACATGGAGGTTTGCAATTCTTGTTGACCTAATTAAGCAGTAGTGGAGGAAAATGGATGATGTGATTCTAATTTATGTGGGTAAAGGTATGAATAAAGTGGTAAATTTCTTGGCTAATATGGGTATCCATAAGGAGGTAGGGGTTTAGTGGCACAGTGGCATGGCTATTGAGGATGAGAGGATTAGGCAATTTGGTGAGCAAATCCAGTGTTTAGCTAATTTAAATAGCTATTACATATATATAATTTAGGATATTTGGCTCCAATGTAAATATTCTTTTTAGTGATGTAACCAAAAATGGTTAGTTCTTATGATCTTGGGTTTTAGAGTTATTGAAGTTTGTTGGAAAATTAAAAGAAAGAAATGGATGCTCTTGGTCACTAAGGCTAAGAGGAGTCTCATCCCAACATTTAAATATTATTATTTTAATTTAATTTAGGTTTGAGGGCCGATCTAGTGGTCAAAACGCTCCCATGGGAGTGTAGAGACCATGGTTCCAATTCCTCAGGCCTTGTAGTATCAAAGGGTGTATTGTGCCAACGTTGTTAGCTATGTTAAAAATTTGATCCAATACAACTAGAGGTTATAGTGGCAACAATGAATAGGATTCAAACCAATGAATAAGATTCCTCTAATATATATATATGTCAAATTCTTTTTCAAAAACAAAAATTGCAATTTTTTCCCTAAGCAAATATATATATATATATATATTGTAGATATAAGGTGTGCCAACTAATCAATGATCATAAATTTTTATTTTTTTTTAAATGTTATATTACAAATTTTGATAAAAACATTATTTTCATAAGCTTTGTTTCTTTAAAGTAAACCATTATATCTTGTACTATAAGATTTCAACCTACTTAATTATTGATTCTTATCTAATTGTATATATCATATTTTATAATAAATATGATACACAAACTATGTATTTTTCCTCATTTTCCTTTAATATAATAATTTAGATGTTACCTTTAATATTAAAAATTTTACATTTCAATGGTGATAATCAATTTTACCCTTCAATTAATATTTATCTTTTATATAAACTTCTTTTGGTGTTTATATGTAAAATTAATTTTTATTTTTTTTCAGTAAGTATACATATTTTTATTAAAGGTCTCTTATAGTGAGTAGGGTTTGAACCTTGAACTTTTCAAAGATAGGCCAAAGCCCTTACTACTACTGTAGTAAGCTTTAAAACAATTTAGGTTTACACTAATTTTTATGAAGGGTCATGGTCCCCTCTTACCCTAGTTTGAACTTAATCTTTTTAGATGAAAACCATGTAAAATTAAAGCTATTAAAATAAGGATTTGGCTCTTTTTCTAAAGGTTCAAACTGTGGTGTGGGTGGACCTGTGTGTTAATCCTCTAATGATAAGTTTAGTTATTGATCTTAAAAAAAAATCATGAATAAGATGGAAATACTCAACCTTTAACATCTTTAAAAAATTATTATTTTTATTTTTTATTTATATTTTTTGAATTTACATGGTGGAATCGGTAGCCGCCACAAATTCGGGCAGGCTGTCTAGATTTTTATGGCCGCCACAGTATTCTACGTTGTCCGCCCCAGAAGCCGCCACACAAATCTAGTCCACCCCTATAACCACCATGCCACAATCATTTTAAACCTTTTACGCCGAGGGACAAGCGTTCTGCGAGGCCCGAGATTTGAACCTTGGACCTCCGCCCTATGAGGTATCTTTAAAAAATTATTAAAATAATATTATTATTCATTTCCAAAACCTTTTATGTGCATGTTTATTAAAATATAATAAATATTTTCTAAAACTAATTGAAATGATAATAAAACAGGTATTCCTATATAAAAACAAAAAGTTCTAAATGAATTTGAAGTGTTGGGTTTCACATTTGGGTCCAAACGATCGTGAGCTCGGAGTTTAATCGAAGCAATTGAACGGGGGACTATATTGGCATTGGCAATTAAAGGTTTTTTTTTAATGAAACATAAATCGAATCTCACGTCTCAAAAAGTAGAAAATATCTAATTTAAAGTAGGCTCTGGCTCTAGATTCCGGCTCGTATGGCTCAGGCGTCTATGACTCTGACTGTAGTTAGCTGCTTCATTTTCATTTTCATATAGGGGCTCTATCTTCGTGACCACACCTCATTTCCTGACATTGCTTGCCTGCCTTGCCCAGTCTTCTTTGTTGGAAAATTAAAAGGAGAAAACAGATGTTCTGCCCTCTAAAGTTAAGAAGAGTCTAAGAAGAGTTCCGTACCAACTATTAAATAATCTTACTTTAATTTATCTTTTCCAAATTCCTTTTAAAAAAATAATTATATATATCACATTTTATAATAAAATATAATACAACCAAACAAAATATATGAAAAAACCTGAGAAAACTTTAAATACAAAACAATGGTGCCATGACAACTTACAGAACTCCAAATACAACACGATGGAACTATGAAATAACACAATAAATTCGTAAAACTAAATCAAAACGCATAGACGATAGCACTGATAAATCACACAATAAGTTCATAAAAGTAAATCAAAGCAGACAGACGCATAACAGCTTTTATAAGGTGCTTCTTCGCCAACGGCTACTCTCAGGTTCCTCTGAATTGAAATATCTTTAGGTATATTAATTTAAATTCGGAATTGAAATACTTTTAGAGGCATTTTCTTTATTTAAATTTCTAGCATGGCAGTCTTTTCCATACTTTCCAACTGTGCAAGTATTTTTATGTATCTGCTAAAGATTCTAATCATTAGTCTTTTCCATACTTTCCAACTGTGCAAGTCTTTTTATGTATCTGCTAAAGATTCTAATCATTTATATCCAACTGTGAAAGTGTTTATAAGTATATAATGAATTAAACCTTGCTGGTCTGTTGCAAGTCTACATTATGTAGCCTAAGCCCTTTGATCAAAAGACAAAGAATTATAAAAAATAAAGTTAAACCGTGGTCGTGAAAGTACTAAAAATAAATTTCATTTCATTCAAAACAAATTTACACAAAATGGAAGAAATTAAAATTGAATAAAATTAAAAGATTAACATATAATTCCTTGAACCTTAAAAAAAATACCAATCATTATTCTAAAACACAAATTAAAAGATTAACATATAATTCCTTGAACCTTAAAAAAAATACCAATCATTATTCTAAAACACAAATTTATACAAGAAATTGAAATGAAAAGTTAGTTCATAGACTCCTAATTAAACTCAAATACCCAATTTTTTTTATTTTAAAACACTGGACAACACAAAATTAACAAAAAAACAAAAAAAAAAAGACTCTGACACCCCAGGTTGAGTAGAGTTATAAATATATAAATAAATATAAAATTAAAGTTATATAAATATATTATTGTGTATAGTTTTTTGGTTTAAAAAAATTATGTTAAAAGTGTAGTCCTCTAAACTTTTTGAAGTCTTAACAATTTTGGTTAATAAAAGTTAAAATTATATTAATATTTTTAAAATTTTTAATGGTGAAATTATTATAAAAAAATAAACATCTATTAGGTTGATGCTTGGACATGAACAATATTGAATAATATCGAGATGTTGAATAATATTGAGGGAACAATTCAGTCCAAGAACTGGTCCCTGTTTAAAGTCACTCTAAACAACAAATTTAAAATTTTGACTGCTGCGCTGGACAGATCATCTATGTTAAATATCTTTAATTTTTTAGCAGTGGATTTGGGATTTTATTGAACTTCAGAAGGGGAAATAACAAATTTGAAATAAAGGTTTTTGTCTAGATCGAAACTCTGTACCTAGGAGGGGCACCGGCCTTTCTGTGTTCCTAAACCTAAGCCCATAAACCCCTAACGCCGGCAATACTCTTAAAGATTACAAAGAGCTTTGTGCTTCAAAGAAAACTAAAGCTTGACACTGCAAAATCCATGAGTTTTTGAATTCAAGTAAACTACGACTAATTTCCCTTCAGGCCGATCTCAAAGTAGAGTCGACAGCCTTACAGCGAGAACCAGGGATACGCCCATAACGAAATAAATTCCCAAACGGCAACTTAATTTTGTCAAAGTAAATTCTAAATGATTAATACACTATATGCCCTATGATCTGTATAAACGAGATCCTAAGTCAGGAGATAGCCTAAAAAAAAAACAAGTACCAACGTGGTTATTGGAGAAGGTAAAGGAAAAGGAGACAAGACTCACAATGAGGCCAGAGGTGAAGCCGACGATGACGCTGATGACCATTGAGAAAGCCGCGAGTTCCAAATTGCCGATGTGGCCAACGAAGGCCTGAGTAATGACGTTGAGGCCAAACGTGGCAATGCGACTCAAGATGGCCGCGCCTGCGATTTTCCAGAGGGCTTTAGATTCTGTCAAAAACCTGCGGGTCAAGTCTGGACTTATGAGACCTCTTCCTATTTCTTTTTCTTCCCGTCTTGGCGATAGCAGAGGAGTGATAAGCGATTCTTCCTCCATTTTTCCTGCCATGCGGATGTTACTGGTCGAATCGAATGACTATCCCTCCCGTGGTAGGTGCTTACATTGTATAGAAAGTGCTTGGCATGGTCCAGTGGACAAAGTTTCTGCGGTTTCCTGTCTCCTCTCCAAAATATCAGAGTGTTGTCAGTTGGTATGAATCTCAGGAAAAGGCTTAACCATTATTTTGAGGGTACGTGTACGACTCGGCAGGAACAATGATCCAATTAGAAAACTTTTGGTAATTTTTTTTTTGAAAGATATTATAGTAGTAAGTTTTTAGGTTTTCATTTAGTAAAGGATATGAGAGACTAAAACTTCTCGTATAAATCCTATATTTTACCTTAACATTTTTGTTCACAATGACAATGCAATGGTATGGACTCTAGGCTTTTATTTTGGAGAGATTCGTATATAGTGTTCCCAAAAGGGAATAAGTTGGAAGGTAGAGCCCAAGTATTTATTGGTTGATTGTCCCAATTCGATTCTTTAGAGGATCGGGTCCAATTGACTTTGTCTTATTAAATCAGTTAGGGTTTATAGTAATGGTGTTTGATGTCCTCCACCAACTTTGGTTTGTGTTCGATTTAGTATCTTGCATCAATCCTAATCCAATTCCTTAGAGGGTCAGGGTCTTGTTGACTTTGTCTTATCCAAGAAGCTAAGGTTTATAGTGAAAAAGCTAGGGTTTATAGTGAAAAAAGTTCGATCAAATGTTTTGTGTTAACCTCAGTATTTACTTTGTCTTGTCTTACCCAGGAGACTAAAGCTTATAGTGATGACATTTGAATTTTATTGGATGTCATCTGCCCTGTATTTAACACTGCAGCACCCATGATTATCTACTAAATAGGATTCATCCATGCTTGACCGGGAGAGGAATCGACCGGACCGTAAGCCACTCGACCGAAAGCCGTCACAATAACTCTGGGGCCGTTCTCTTTTGCCTTTTAAAAGAGGGGGGCCGCCGTCAATAACTCTTTTAAAAGAGGGGCCGTTCTCTTTTGCCTTTTAAAAGAGGGGGGGGCCGTCCTCCTGCTGTTAGGTAGCTTAAACGCTGAGCCGGGCCGGTTCTTATATAAGGCCGGCTTTGATGACATACCACTGGGTGTGAGGTGTCCACTGTCGCGATTGGGATGAACGAATGAATGGTTTATATATATATAAAAATAAAAATAAAAATAATGTAATGGTAAGGGCTTTGAATTTTTTTAAGGGAAACTCGTGTTCAAACCATGGCATACCTATAAAGGATAAGTTAGAAGGTAGCACTCTACTGTTTGATAGGCTAGAAGGTAGCACTCGACTGTTTGTTGGTTGGTTGCCTTAGGTCAATTTCTTTGAGGTTCTGTCAATTTCTTAGAGGGTTAAGGTCCATTTAACTTCGTTTTATCCAGTGGGCTTGAGATTATAATATCCCGTACATATATATATATATAGAGAGAGGGTGCAACATTCCATTAATTATATAAACAAGGTAATAATATAGAAATATTTGTAATAATATAGAAATATTTTAAAAATAAGAACAATAATTTAGCATTAAAATATTTATATAATTGTTTTTTTTTTTAATTTTTAATTTTTTTATAAATTTAATATTAAATATAATTAAGATATTTATGCTATTTTTTAGAATTTATGGTTTAAAAAGAATAATAGAATTTTTAAAAATTAATTTCAAATCATACTTAAGTTTGGAACCTTAATTTCGGTTCTTTTTCATATGTTTACACATATCAAGCTTATTATAGGAAATTTTAAGTGAAAAAAAGAGTTGGTAATGTTTTAGGACAACGACACAACGATTCACGGTTTGGGTTTGGGTTTGGCTCTTTTTTGGGAGGTCTAAGGTTCAAACATTGGTGTGTGTGTGGTTGTGTGTTAAATTCCTTATTGATAAGCTTAGATCTTCCCCTTATTAGAGGTCATGGTAGGATGAGGATGCCCAACCTTGTGTATTAGTTGTAGGGTTTTCTCAAACTAACCAAATCCAAATCAAAAAAAAAAAAAAGTTAAACAACTTGGTTATAAGACTTGAATATAAATGAAAAGTCTAAAGGAAATGTCTAAAAATTGGATTTATTAAATTTAATTTTGATGGTTCTTCTAAAGGAAATATGGGAAATACCGATGGAGGTGGTGTTTTTCAAAATAATGAAGGTAGAATTCTTCACTTACTAAAAATTATATGGAACTTCAACTAACAACTTTGTAGAGACTAGGCCACTTCTTACAGGGATTAAAATTGCAATAGAAAAATAATGAAAATATATTTCAATTGAGGGTGATTCACAACTTATCATTAATGCTATCAACAAAATTGATATGGAAATTTGATAAAAAATAATATTATTGTTGATATTCATCATCTATAATCTCTTAGAAACGTGAGCATATTTATAAAGAAGGAAATTTGGTAGTAGATAATTTATCCAATTGTGGTGTTAATCTTCATCTTGGTGAAATTCAAATTTTATAAGGTAACTAGCCAAGTGAGCTTTATATCTTAATCAAAATGATGTCAAGGAGTTGATTGTGTAAACATAGCACTTTGAGGAAGTTGAAGAATATATTTGATAGAAAAAGAAATGAAAAATATTTGTGATAAAAGGCATGTTGATAAGGTTTAATTGACCTAACAATAAATGTAATATTTTGATATTTTGATAATATTGGTGCCCAATACAAGCCACATATAAATTTTATATGTTTGTGTATTAATAGAATGAGAGCATGTGAATTCTGAATATGTTACCTTTCAATACGTTGGAATATATTACATTATTTGGTACAGGTCAATGTACCACCTTGGGTACATCTTTAGATTAAGAGTTTATCTTAGATTAAGGTTTGAGTAGTTACTTCATACAATGTAATAAATGCACAAGCATTAGAATGTGCAATGATGTAAATGTGCATGTAGTCCACATGTACATGAGTCATAGGTTAGGTAGATGAAGAGTCATGGGTAGATGAAATTCCAAGGGACATATCTCCCTATATATAGGCCTTTGATAGAGTGAAGAAAAATATATAACACAAGGGATAATAATATATAATAGTAGAGCATAGTGATGAGAAGAGAAGGTCAGTACAATGTAGATCATGCAAGAATTTTTGGAGTGTTTAAGATCTTCATTATATTACATTGTACTATTTTTGTGAGCTTTCATTGATGGCTATTTTCTGAGTTATTGTAGGTATTTCTCATATAGTTTTCTTGCATATTATATTTTCATTATCATATAGTTAATATTGCTTGCTCATTTTAGATCTTGTGGTTGCATTTCCTTTAATATATATCATCAAAAGCTAATAGTGGTATCAAAGCACAAGGTAGATTGATAGGAAATAGAGAGAGCCACAAGAGATATTGAGAGGAGATAATAAATCTTATTTTTAGAATTTCTAAAATTGCATTTTGCTAGAGTATTTCCACAGAGTTGCAAAAAAACTTGTGAAGACTAGGACTCAACATTGATTCCACTAGATTAACAAATCAACTCATGAAGTTTTTTTTCTTTAGTTTTAAAGAAATTACTATTATCATTTTCTAATACATTTTTGTAGAAAATAGGAGATTCAAATAAACTTGAGAAACTTTCTACAAGATCTAGGAAAAATATTTTCTTTGGGATCAATCCATTACTTGAAGCAACAAGTTAAAGGTTGAAGATTTTGGAGGCCTTAATGAAAAATGTCCCATTGTAGGATTTGTAGATTAAATATTCCAAGTAAAATATTGAGAAGAGAGGAAGAGGTCAAAGAATCTGCAATGAAGACTATAGATCAAGGAGGAGATCCAAGAACGAAGGCCCCATTGTAGTTTTGAAGATTGAGGAGAACCAAGAAGGAGGTCCTTATAAAAATATGAATACTGAAGACTTTAGAGTGAAGAAATAAGAATGCAAATTTAGAAGGAGAAGACCCAAGAGAAAGGTCTCATTTAAGAACTTCTAGATTTGGAAGATTGAAGCTTGAATATAGAGGACTAGAAAAATCCTCTTGAAGATTAAATATCCAAGAGAAGAGGTCTTAAGAAATGTTGAAAGGAGAAATAAGGAGAAGGCTAGGAAAGCCTCATTGGAGAATTTGAAGAAGGTCATTGGAGGAGATTTGAGGAGAACTCAAGTGATAAAATTGATAACAAAGAGAATTTCTTGATAGAGAAGAATTTGGGACAATTGTAGCCATCTGAAAACAAGCCCAAAAGAAAGAAATAATGGCAAGAAGTTTGCCAAATTATGGAAATGATTTCCAAAGACCTTAAGACATTCAGATTATTGATAAGAAGGCTAGCAAATAGGCCAATATTGAAGTCAAAATTCGACAAGGAGGTTGAAGGAGAAAGAAGCTAGAAGAAGCCACCAAATATGAGAGATTTGGAGATTTTCAATTGAAGGTTTCTACAAGGTAAGTCTCAACTACAATTTGGAGGAGTTTCCCACAAAATTTGAGAGATTCGAGGGCAACATATTAGAGGAGAAATAGGCTACGTCATAACCTAATTTTTTTTAGAATTTAAGCATAGTTAGAAGGAAGTATTTGGGTAGCATTAATAGCTACTAATTTTCAGAATTCAAGAAGGCTTCTTGGAGGAGAGTTGAAGCCACAAAACCATAGTTTTGGGAAACAAGTTAAAGAAGTTACAAAGCTACAAATTGGGAGAGTTAAGGAGTTGATTTGAATAACAAGAAGAGCTGAAAAATAGACTATTTTAAAGCAACAAAGTAATACAAATTAAAGCTGCAAATTTATCAAACTCAAAGCAACAATTAGGTGATCCAAATCACCAAGAAATATATCATCGAACGAAGACCAAAAAGGTATGCAACATTGGTGCAAAAAGTTCATTAATTGAAAATTTATATTTATCTTATTATTAAGTTTTATTAAGCACCAAATTTAAGGTTTAAAGTTGCAAAAGGAAGGTTTCTATTTTAAGTCTTCAAGGAAGTGCAAAAGATAGTTTTTTTACGAGGAGTAAAACCTATGCATAAGAAAGAGAAGTTAGATATTTTTTAAAGGAAAATAATAATATCAACTTTCTACTATCTATTGAAATCAAAGAAGATATTATTCTCAAGCATAGATTTGATATACAATAGTGCAAAGCATAACCATATAAAAGGCATAGTATTTGCATGATTAAAAAGCTTGGAATCATCATTGGAAAGTTAACCAAGGAGACTTAGGAGAGATTTGCCAAGGAGGAGAAGGCAACATTGAATCCACCATTAAACACATGTAAAGCTGCAAAAATTCCTGGTGAAGAGAAGATGCCAAAGGAGCACTACAAACACAAAGGAATAGAGAAGGTGTCACCTTACTAAATACAAGGAAGAAAGTTGCATAAAGAGACTAAGAAAATTTCAAAATCTAGGTGCAACTAAGGTATTCTATCTTATTTTATAGAAGATTTATTTGTAGTCCATAATAGCACCATATTTATATTTTCCAAAGCAACAAAAGGAATATAAAAGTTGAATTATTTTAAGAAACCAAATAGCATAAAGTTACAGTCATCAAGAGATAGTATTATATAGTCTAAGTAAGAAGCTACAAAGAAAAGATAAAAGGGCCAATTAAGGGCTCAAAATCATCTTATTCAAGGTGTCTAAAGACATCAAATATGGTGCCATAGTCTCATGAAGGCAACACTCATAGTGCAAAAGGAACCTGCAACAAGAAAGGAGACTAAGTAAGGACAACATAGCAAGGAAAACATAATGCAAATAAGGTGCAAGTTGCAAGGAGAATAATGTAACAAATATACAAGTAGCAAGGAGTGATACCCAAGTAGAATAGGAGAGAAGCTTGGATGAACAACCACCTAGAAGAGAGCATTGAAACACCATAGGAGGAGTCACCGTCGTTGGAGAGTCTTAGGATCCCATCCTAACGTTATTTTGTAATTCTCATTATTATGTAATGACCCACTTCCAACGTGGGGGATCCCATATATAATGTTATTTTGTAATGTACGTGGCATGTTATGCCCCTAGGCAAGTGGGGCCATTTGATGTAACTGTTATAAATATTGTAACCGACATTTGGTAGGAGATTCTAGCTCGAGTGGCATTTTGCATGTAAGCCAACTCTTGAGCCTAGGGTTAGGGTTTGCATGAAGTCTTTCTTTAAAAAGCTATGAAGCCATGTACGAATCATCCTTTTGCAAGTTAATGAAATATTGAAGGAGGTTGCCCCCTCGAAGAGGCCTACGATTCTAAGTTCTTTTGTGAGATTGTTCAATTCTGCAATTACTTTATGCATAGTATTATTCTGTTATTGCATGTATTTCCATTATATTTCAGTATTTTGTGTGTGTGAGCTTTATTTTAATAGTAGGTTCCTAACAAGTGGTATCAGAGCGCTTTCCAGGGTCGAGTTCTGCTGCAACTACGATGATTCTTGCCATCCATTCCACCTGTTAGGTATAAATTTCCATGTGTTTTTTGTTCTATTTTTTCCTTTATAAAAAAATCCAAAAAAATACAGTTCATTTTTTTTACCAGTAAATCCAAAAAATACAAAAATACAGTTTTTGTTTCAGTAGTTGTGTAGGTTAGAAACCCTGTGCTGGGGGTTTTAAAATATCGTGAAGGAGTTGTCATTATTGGCTAAGCTAGATAGCCCATAAAGCGTCTAGTGAAGTGAGGGGCGATCAGGCTCCAATACCCAGGCCTTAGACAACACTCGCGCACGAAATCGAGCTCCCACGCATCTTCGGGTGTATCGGGAGACCATTCTAGGGTTAACAAAATTTTATCCAATAGGAAGCTTTTCGGCCTTGTATCATCCATAGTCCACGGGACACAACATCCCGGACGATTACCCTCCCGTATTGTTAGAGAGGCAGATAGTGTGCTCAAGGGTATGTGTGGAATCCTCCTTGGGTAGTGGCCTAAAATATTGGTCCGAGCACTATTGTTCGTCACTGCGGTATAACAAAGGGCCTATGGGTGTTACATACTCCTTTACTTAGCATACCCTGGTTCTGTTAAAACACTTCCTCCTGCAAAAACACACTTCTTCCTGTTCTGCTAAACCTGCATTCACAATCCCAAAAAGTGAGCATACGGAGGACTTCCCTATCACAGAAGAATACACTTTGCATGCACCAATAGTTAGAATAGAGTTCGCAAGTGTCTCTAATAGTCTGCAATATTCTAGTACCACTCAAGACAATAACAGTAATAGTTAGGTCAGTGGCAGTAATAGTCAGGTCAGTGGTAGTAATAGTCAAAATAGTAATAGTCAACTGTAATAGTCAAAAAATACAGGTGGTCAGGGTCAGAAACAAAACTGTCAATGTCTGTAACCATAGTACAGGTGATAGGACAGTGATAGGGTGATCAGTTGACAGATCCGAGACAGTTGATTCAGTTTTCCCACTTGTGACCTAGAGGCCAAAAAAAAGCATTGAAATTTTCTTAAAACAGGGATATCTCTTCACACAGATCTCAGATTGACTCAAAAATTTAGCAGATAATTCTACACCCTATTCCAGACAAAATTATCCTTGGCAGCCCCTGGTCAATTTTTGCACCCATTTTCCAAAAATAGCAAATTTTGATTTTTCTTGCTAAGGCCATAACTTTTCAACGGTCAATCAGATTGATCCAAATTTTTGGGAATAGAATCTACTTGTTATTCTGCACCAAAGACCCTCAAGGAGTCACTGCTGAAATTTTAAGTCCAAGTGGAGGAAATTACCTTGACATCGCCTTGCAACCAACCGAAGCTCACAAAAAGTCAAGAAATTCAGTATATCTCCTCATTGAGTGCTCAGATCAAATAGCCACCGAAGTGGACCCTAGCCTAAAATCAGTGTTGCAATCCATTTCCAAAATTAAATTTTTGGACCCTTACTAAAAATAGTAACTCCTGAAATCCCACATCTATTTTTAGTAACTGAGTAAAAAAGTGCAAGGCTATCTCAAATGGCAAGTGGCACTCGTGGACATCAAAAAGAGGTAGAACAAAACACTGCTACAATGTTGGATACCCTAGTAAGTGTTGTTACTAGCTTGCAAAAAACAACTGAAAACTTGACAACATAATTTCAAACTTTCAGAGTTGCCCAAGATACCTCCAGAATTCGCATAGAAGAACACCTAGCAGATGTTGAGTCTAAAATACAAGGTGGTCCAAGCAAGTCTGAGTATCATCATGGAATGGGAACAGATGACTCTCACCTTCGCTTTGATCGTGATACTCCCTTCAAGATGCCAAAACTAGACTTTCCTAAGTTCAATGGGAAGGATGTTGATGGATGGTTATGTCGTGTTGCTCAATTCTTTAGACTCCATGATGTCCCCATTTATCACCGAGTTCAAATGGCTTCTTTCAATTTGGAATCTGAAGCCTTACAGTGGTACCAATGGTTGCAAAAAACTATCCCTGATCCTTCTTGGGCAGAATTTGAGTCCCAGTTACTCACTCGCTTTGGCTCTAGTGAGTATGATGATTTTACAAGACAGTTGACAAAGCTGAAACAAACTTCGATAGTTCGAGATTACCAAATACAATTTGAGAGATTGGCCAACAAAACTATAGGAATGAATGAAGGGTTCTTTATGAGTTGTTTTGTTAGTGGGTTGTGGGAAGATCTCCAAGCCGAGGTCACAATGTTTAGACCACAATCCATGATGCAAGCTATCCAGTTGGCTCATTTGGCCGAGTCCAAATTTTTAGCTCAGAGGTGGTTATCTAAATTTCCATAGGCTAAACCCTCTTTTCCTCCTAGATTCCACAATCAACATGAACAAAAACCTGTTGCACCCACTATTGCACCCAAACGTTTGACCACTACTGAAATGGATGCGCGATGCGCCCAAGGATTGTGCTACAATTGTGACGAAAAATTTTCTCGTGGGCATAGGTGCACCCAAAAGAAATTATTCCTCATCGATGTTGATGAACCTGACACCAGTGACCATAGTGATGATGACACTGAATCAGTAGAAGAACCACCTAAACCAGAGGATGAAAACCCAGATGAATCATAGGCTGAAATTTTTGTTCATGCTCTTGTTGGCATTACTACGCCCCAAACCATGAAAGTTGTGGGTTATTTCAAAGGCTTGCGACTTACCATTTTGATTGATTCTAGCAGTACACACAATTTTATTGATCCCCGCATCGCCAAGCAGGAAAATTGTTATGTACACACATGTAATTCCTTTGAGGTTATGGTAGCAAATGGTGGGACTTTACCTTGCAAGGGAAAATGTCGTAATGTTAAGGTCAAGATTGGGGACTATGAGCTCAAACAAGATATGTTTGCACTTCAATTAGGGGGATGTGATATTGTGTTGGGATCTCAATGGTTGGGCACATTGGGAGTCATATCTTGGCACTTTGGTGAGCTTTGGATGCAATTCTCATAGAATGGACAATCCTACACTCTCCATGGCTTAAAAGTAGGGTCATCACAGATTATCAGTTCCAACCGAATGGAGAAGTTGTTAAAAAAATCATCCCGGGGTGTCATAGCTCAGATTTTTGTGATCCAACCGCATTCTTCAGAGGAGGACTCTGTTCCTGAAGATTTACAACTTATTTTGACCAAGCACAACTCTATTTTTACTGAGCCAACAGAATTACCACCTCGTCGCTCTCATGATCATGTTATTCCCTTGTTACCTGGTAATGCACCACCCAAAATTAGACCCTACAGGTATCCTCATGCTCTTAAGTCAGAAATTGAGAAGTTAGTACAGGAATTGTTAAAAGTCGATGTCATTCGGCCAAGCAATAGTCCTTACTCTTCTCCAGTTTTACTAGTACGTAAGAAATATGGGTCTTGGCGGTTGTGTATTGATTATCGAGAGCTCAATAAACTCACTATCAAGGATAAGTTTCCTATCCCGATGGTGGATGAATTACTGGATGAACTTCATGGGACTATGTATTTTTCCAAACTTGACCTTCGCTCGGGGTACCATCAAATCTGGCTCAAAGAGGAGGATATTCCCAAGATTGCCTTTCGTACTCATGAAGGTCACTATGAGTTTTTGGTAATGCCATTCGGCTTGACTAATGCCCCTTCCACCTTCCAGAGCCTCATGAACAACATTTTTCATCCATTCCTTCGAAAGTTCATTCTAGTCTTCTTTGATGACATTCTAGTGTATAGTCGCTCATGGGAGGAGCATCTTACTCATGTGAATCAGACTCTTCAATTTTTGGCACAACATCAACTCTATGCTAAGCATTCCAAGTGTTCTTTTGGGTTGACAGAAGTAGAATATTTGGGACACATTGTCACTAAGGAGGGCGTTAAAGTTGATCCCAAGAAAATCCAAGTTGTTCAGGAATGGCCAAAACCTCACACTCTCAAAGGTCTTCGAGGATTTTTAGGGCTTACAGGTTATTACCATAAATTTGTTCGTAACTACGGTAAAATTGTAGCTCCCCTCACTTCCATGCTAAAGAAGGACTCTTTTACATGGACAGGACCCGTTGAATAGGCTTTCCAAGAATTGAAGCATGCCATGACCACGACACCTGTCTTAGCCATGCCGAATTTCTCCAAAATATTTGTTATTGAAAGCGATGCTTCAGGTCATGGTATTGGGGCAGTGTTGATGCAAGAAGGGCGACCCTTGGCCTTCACTAGTAAAGCTCTCTCTAGCCGTAATTTGGGAAAATCAACTTATGCCAAGGAGATGATGGCAATTTTGCATGTCGTAACCCATTGGCGACCGTATCTCATTGGGCATCATTTCTCCATTAAAATAGATCATCAAAGTCTCAAATACTTTTTGGAGCAACGGGTTGCCACCCCTGAACAACAAAAATGGGTCTCTAAACTCATGGGCTATGATTATGATATCACCTATAAGAAGGGTAAGGAGAATGTTGTGGCCGATGCTCTCTCTCACCAATTTGAAGCTCTCAGTATGTTGTGTGCCATTTCATTGCCGATCCCCCAATGGATCGATTCTTTACGCCAGGAGGTACTTCAGGATTCTGAATTGCAGACTTTGGTTGCTTCCCTAACCACTGAGCCTACTTCATGTCCAGGATACACTTGGGATGGCCAGGATTTGCGTTACCACCAATGCCTTGTTGTTCCCCACAAGTCCTCACTACGGGAACTTCTCATGATAGAACTACATGCTACTCCATCTGCTGGCCATTCAGGATTTCTCAAAACATATGAATGGCTCAAACACACTTTTTTTGGAAGGGTATGAAAAAGGATATTCATGAATTTGTGGCAGCTTGTGATACCTGTCAGCGAATGAAAGGTGAAACAGTGCGTTCTCCAGGCACTCTTCAACCCTTGCCCATTTCGGACCAGGTTTGGATAGATATTTCTATGGATTTTATTGAAGGCTTACCTAAGTCGGGCGGAAAATCTATTATCTTCGTGGTAGTGGATCGTCTTTCAAAGTATGCTCACTTTTGTCCCCTCTCCCATCCTTACACAACCTCCATTGTTGCCCAAATTTTCCTTGATTCTATCTTTCGCCTTCATGGTCTACCCTCCTCCATCGTGTCCGATCGTGACCCAACCTTCACTAGTCACTTCTGGCAAGAATTGTTTAAGTTGCAGGGGACTCAGCTCAAGATGAGTTCAGCGTATCATCCACAAATGGATGGCCAGATGGATATTGTCAATAAATGTTTGGAAACCTACCTTCATTGCTTTTCCTCAGATCATCCTACGCATTGGGTGAGATGGCTTCCTTTGGTCGAGTGGTGGTACAACACTTCCTATCACACAACCACCAAGGTTACCCCTTTTGAGGCAGTTTATGGGCACCCTCCATCGACGTCTTCCTCCTACATTCCAGGTAGCTCCAAGGTCCATGCAGTCGACACTACTCTCAGTCAGCATGCTGATATCCTCCATCAACTGAAGCTGAATTTGGAGGTAGCCCAAAATCGGATGCGTCAATAGGCTGATCAACACCGTTCTGAGCGCAATTTTGATGTGGGTGATATGGTTTTCCTTCGCTTGCAACCATACAAATAGTTGTCCCTCCAGCTTCGTAGATTCCAGAAGCTTGCTACAAAGTACTATGGGCCCTATCAGGTGTTACAACGGATTGGCGCCACAACCTACAAATTGGCCCTTCCACCTACATCCAAGCTCCATCCTATTTTTCATGTTTTTGCTCTCAAAAAGGTGGTGGGAAATCAGGTACAGGTTCAATCTGCACTCCCAGAGTTAGACGAAGAAGGTTCTATCTTGCTTGAACCTGACCAACTGTTGGATCGTCGGACTCACACTCTTCGCAATCGCACCATTACTGAAGTTCTTGTGCAGTGGCATGGACTCCAACCGAAAGATGCTACATGGGAATCTCTACATCAGCTCCAACACCAGTTTCCTCACCTTCAACTTTGAGGACAAAGCTTTTTGAAGGGGAAGGACATGTTAGGATCCCATCCTAACGTTATTTTGTAATTCTCATTATTATGTAATGACCCACTTCCAACGTGGGGGATCCCATATATAATGTTATTTTGTAATGTACGTGGCATGTTATGCCCCTAGGCAAGTGGGGCCATTTGATGTAACCGTTATAAATATTGTAACCGACATTTGGTAGGAGATTCTAGCTCGAGTGGCATTTTGCATGTAAGCCAACTCTTGAGCCTAGGGTTAGGGTTTGCATGAAGTCTTTCTTTAAAAAGCTATGAAGCCATGTACGAATCATCCTTTTGCAAGTTAATGAAATATTGAAGGAGGTTGCCCCCTCGAAGAGGCCTGCGATTCTGAGTTCTTTTGTGAGATTGTTCAATTCTGCAATTACTTTCTGCATAGTATTATTCTATTATTGCATGTATTTCCGTTATATTTCAGTATTTTGTGTGTGTGAGCTTTATTTTAATAGTAGGTTCCTAACAGAGAGGAGATATCATACATTGGAGATCAAGAAAGCATGTTGCAAGATAAGCCAAACAACTTGCAAGGAGTTAGCAAGAGCATTAAGGAGATAAGTGACGTTGAGTGCTTCGTTACATGTAAGAGAAGAAGCCTCCACTTACCACACCAAACAAAGGGATCTTGTGCCATTTACCACAAAGTAGAAGAGTGCCTATGAATTCTTAGTAACACATCAAAAATATAATACCTCCGCAAGGAGAACAACATCCAAATCTAAAGTAACACTCCATTCAAGCAAGAAAAAAATAAAACATCATTCCTTCAATGTCCACAAGGAGAGATTACACCTATGCCACCTAAATCAATGTATTCTAAAGACTAACATCCCTGCGCCACCTAACAAGGAGATCTATGTTCAAGGGCAATGTAAATGCCATGTGACATGCATTCCAAAGTAAGATAGAGAAGTATAAATATCCCTTCCTAAGAAGAGCATGCATAACAATATTCCATAGGTAAAAGAGCATTGAAGGGAGAAGAGGATAATATAGTGTACACAATTGAATGTAGTGTAATTAATGCATAGTGTAGTAACTTTAATATTGAAGAAAAATATAACATTCAAAATCTTTGAAAGTGCAGTAAAGGAAGAAACCAATAAACACATAGCACATCACATCAAAGAAAGGTATATTTACATTGAATTAATATTTGTTTTCCATCAAGGTCAAGAAGATATAAGGTACATTATTTCTAAGGTTAATTTTAGCTAATTTTTGTGTGGAGATATAAGAAAATTACAACCTTAGATTAATCATTGATGGTTTATAAATCAATTAAAGAAAAGAGATTATATCTTTAAGAGCTATTTCAAATTGCATTATTTGAGATTCAATTATCAAAATATTTGCAAATAATTAAACTAGGGGATATAAGGTTTTTTACCTTGAAATTGCAGCATTATTTTTACAAACATTAATTACTATAAGCAAAAAAATAGAATTGCTTGAAAGTGGAAAATTATTGTTGATACTAGTCCCTTATACAAATTGAAGTAATAAAAGGAATCCAACTATAGGGTCTTGGAAAATAGAGAACATTATAAAATTGAAAGTGCATTAAAATTATTTCTAGCTTTCACAAATAGGGAGAAATAAGGTGAAAATAGTAGTTGAACATTAGGGAGATAAAAGGAATTCAACTCAAAATAAATCTAAAGAAAGCTAAGCACTTTATCAAGACCATAGTACATTCAAAACACTTGGGAGATATAAGGGGTTCTACAAAACTTGAGAATAGAAAATATTTTATCAAGTTTGATCATATACTTAAAACTAGGGAGTCATAAGGTAGACAACCTCAAAGGTTTAGAAATTTTAAAATTCTACCAAAATTATTTCTTTTAACAAGAAATATTATTTCAAAATGAACTATGGAAATGCTTATTAAGTATACAAGGTTTATTTCAAAATGAACTATGCAAATGCTTATTAAGTATACAATATTGAAGGAATCGAATTGGTTCAAAGACATACTTGATTCTAGAAATGATAATAGAGAAAATACAAGTAGAAGAGAAGAACCAATATGACATAGAAATATTTTTGAGAACTCTCAAGCTAATAAGTCAGTGAAAGTAGATTCTATAGAAATATCTTCCAATAATATGATGAAAGGAATTGATGACAACTATATTAATGAATATATTGAGAATAAAATCAAGAACCATACTCAAAAGATAGATAAGGATATTGATCAGAAAGATGTCCTACAAACTTATGAAAGAATAGCTTCAATTGTACATAGATGGTTTGACCATTTCATCAAGGAAATAGATGAACTTGATTCTCCTAAGACAAGTAACAAATAAGTTAGGATATCTTCACAATGCACTTATTGCAACAAATTTAGTCATGAGAAAGCAAACTATTGGAGTTTCCATCCGTGTAAATATTGTGGAGGAAAATATCATTCATCTTTATTCAGTTACTATAAAGACAAGTACTATAAAATATTTGAAGAAAAAATAATATTCAAATTAGATTCTCTTTCAAGTTCTTATTTCAGAAGCATATACTAACAATAAATTCAAGTTTGAAATTTTTGAAGAACAAGGAGATAAGTCATTCAAAGAATCAAAGGAAAAAAAATAAAATCAATTCTAATCCACTTATAACTTGCAAAGTTATGAGATCTCTAGTTCATCAAAGATACTTGGAAAACTTCAAGGATAAAATTTTTACCAATCACTTTGAAATACCAAAAAGTAGTGGAATGATGAAGACAAGAAAAGACAATATGAATACTAAACCAAAAGGACATGATCAATATGAAGAACATGACTCATATTAAAGACTAAAGTATTCAATACCCAAATAATGTAATACAAGGGGGTGTTTGAATATATTACATTATTTGGTACATGAAAATGTACCACCTTGGGTACATATTTAGATTAGGACTTTATATTAGATTAAGGTTTAAGTAGTTACTTCATGCAATGTAATAAATGCACAAGTGTTAGAATGTGCAATGATGTAAATGTGCATGTAGTCCACATATACATGAGTCATAGATTAGGTATATGAAGAGTAATGGGTAGATGAAAGGTCAAGGAACATATCTCCCTATATATAGGCCTTTGATAGAGTGAAGCAAAAGATAGAATGCAAGGAAGAAGCATATAGAATAGTTGAGCATAGTAGTGAGAAGTGAAGGTAGATACAATGTAGATCATGCAAGAATTTTTGGAGTGCTTGAAGCCTTTTAGAATACCTTATATGAGTTGTGAAATATTTTTTAATGTCTTTCCTCGATGCCTATGGATGATCAGTGAGAGTGGCCACCTTCTTCTTGAGTAGTATATGTGCTTGTATAAGATATGTTCCAAAACTTACCTTGAGTGTTTTATATTCCAGGTGATAACTTTATCTTTAGATGAGTGTTTTATTTTTATTTTTGAGTGATTTTGATGCACAAGTGAGAGTTTGGATGATTGCTTTCATTGTTTGGGTTAATGCCTTTAACATACCAACAAGTTCTCTTTTATTTGACTAAAATTGTGAATGATTTTTCATTCTAGTGAGTGCATTCTTTTTCTCTTCTGCTCCAATATTTCCTTTTTATGTTAACATGTAATGTGAAATATTGTTGTCTCACAAAGCATTTGAAAGATGATATTTTATCACCTATTTTGAAAAGGAGATTCAATTCTACAAGTCTGGTCAATTGATCTAGATCCTTTTATAATGTTTAATTTCCTTATTTCCTATACAGGATTTTCAAGCTTGGTCATTTGTTAAAAACATGCAAGCCTTGCATGATTTGTTCTATTTTTGAACAATGGTTAACTCACAATATTCTTCTTTTCTAACTAATTTTTGTTGAAGTGTCTTTTGTCTTTTTACTATTTCTTTAGTCATAGGTATCTTGTGTTGTTCTTTTCTCAATATTCATTCCAACTGAAACATTCCCATAAAATTATTTGTAGTCTCCTTTTGTTTCTATGATGTAACTAGCTTGGATTTGTAAATGTACTTCTCATTCTTTCTTGATGTTCTTCAATGAAACCTCCTTGAGAGCTATTTGCAATATTATTATTTAGAAAAAATATCATAATAATTATCATCTTTTAATGATAGCTTCAATGGCGGATCTCTTTATCTTGTTGATAGTGCATCTCTTTCCAATTTTAAGAAGTTGTTAATGGCTTCCTCTTTGCTAGTTAATTTTTTGGAATATTCTAAGAAGCTTGAATGACTTATTTTAATAAATTTTGAAGAGGCTATTGATTTTTAGGGGATACTTGTGATCCATTTTCTTCTTAGCTTACTAAATTTGACTTTGTTGTTATTTGCATATTATGACCTTACTAGTATTTTTAATTGTGTTGAAATCTTTTTTTTGTAGTTTGAGGGATTTTTACCACTTTGGTATTTTGAAAAAGGTTTTTCACCCTAAGAATTTTAAATTCGCCATGGAATTATATTTCACAGAGATGATTACCTCTCTTTCAAGGGTTATTTTAAACAAATTTATGAAGGACAATTTTACCCTTGAAATTTATTTTCTCAAATAGAGTGCTCTTTGAGGCTTCTCTATGTCAAAGCTATAGTAGGATCAGAAGGAGAGTTTTTCTTCATTATATCTACAATTATAATCTATTCTACAACTCAATGCTTTGATTATTTGCATTATGAAATAATAGGTTTTTAAGTACATATGATACGTATTTTGGGCATAAAATTCTTAACCAAACTTGCAACTACCTACGACCTATACATGCATATGCCTTATGAGGGGTGGTTATATACCACTTGCCACTTCACATGGGATATGATGTAATAAATCCTAATGTTTTCGAGGTTATATCTTAAACTTAAGGTTCTTCAAGATAAAATAAACATAAATATGATAAGTCAAATAATGAATAATCTAGAAATATGGAAGAGATCAATAAAGATGAAATAATTGATGGATATTGAAAAAGGAGATTTAAATCCTCAAAGTAGAAATAAATAGAAAATAAAAATAATATGGGAATTGATTTAGAAAATTAAAAAACAAATATCACAAGTATTAATAAAAAATAGGGTTAATTCCACAAATAAGAATAAAAGACTAATCAGAAACATGGTATCTTGGAATATTTAGGGTATGAATAAGGTCCCAAATAGAGTTTTCAAGAAATTAATAGGTCGTTATAGTGCCACCAAAATGAATGTGGTCAAATGGTTAAAAATATGGAGTTTCAAGGTAAAGACCTATATTAAATCTTACCAAACAATGTATGCATAATTACCAAATGATTGTAATACTATAATCTCATTTGTTTAAATACCACGATATCATGACCATGATATAATGTAGATTGGGTTAATTTATCCCATAAAACAATTGAAAAAGGTTTTTATATTCTTGAATTTATTTTAATATAGGAAACAAAAATAGGTAGTGATACATGTAAAGTTTTTTAGAACTTAAGCTTCAAATACTTTGCATTATACAATGATAAGTATTTTAAGTACATAGGATGCCTTATTTAGGCATAACAAACTTGCAACTACTTATATCCTATACCACATACATGGACCTAATGAAGGTTGGTTAAATCACATGCCCTATCACATGGACTATGATGTGGTTATACCTTTGTCCTATAGTAGATTGTACAAACCATGTGATGAGTGGTTTCTCAATTTTTATAAATACCTATTATGATATAGTAATTCCTAAAATTCCTACTTTATTACATCATAGTCTTGGAGAGGGAACTTCAAAAATTTTCAAACTTGACTTGTCATAGTGGTTTGGTGAATATATTTTCTCATTATTGTTGAGTAGGACAAAATTTGAGTTGGATGTTATGTTTTTGAACATGTTCATGGATGAAGTGGCACTCCATGTTGATGTTCTTGGTCATTTCATGAAAAATTGGATTACGAGCAAGTTTTAGTACTTCTTGATTGTTGTAATGCATGATCGCAGGTTTATCTTGTGGTACCCCCATATGTGCAAACATATATTTTAGATATATTGCTTTATAGATAGCTCCCCCTATTGCACGATATTCTAATTCATTGGATTGTCAAGCAATTATTTATTTTTTCTTGCTTCCTCATGATATAGGTGTAGTTTCTAAAATGAATACATAGCCAAAAGTGGATTTTTGGTCATCAATGCAACATGCACAATTTTGTTTGTATAACTTGTTAGGTTGAATTGATGTATTTTCTTAAATTCTAAACTTTACTTAGGAGTGCCTTGTATATATATCAAAATTCTCTTTACTACCTTCCAACGTGTCATATTTGGTTCCTACATGAAATAGGAGTGATAGCTCACTATAAAAATGATATCCAAAATTGTGTAGGTTAGGTAGATGAGACTGCCAACTAACTTCCAATAAAGTATTTCATTTACTAGAGGAGAAGAATCAAAACATGGAACTTATAAATCTGATTCTATAGGATTTGTTATAGGCTTACAATATTCCATGCAAATATTTATTAAGAATACTTTTATCATATTTGCCTTGTGAAACAATTATGTGATGATGATTTTCTTTACCTCCAATCCTAAAAAATAATGTAACAAACCAAGATTAGTCATGTCAAAGGATTTCTTCAAGTCTTCCTTTGCAACTAGAATCATATTATTATAACTTCTTGTGAATATTATGTCATCTACATACACATTGATAAATACAATCTCCCGTCTTACTCTTTATGATACAAACTTGTATCATATGGATTTCTTTCAAAACCATACTTTCCAAAATTTTCATCAATCTTTAGGTACCATGACTGAGGAGCTTTTTTGATACCATAAAGAGATTTGATTAATTTGCATACCTATATTTTTTGTTTATTTTATAATGATTTCTTTTGGTTGAGTCATATAAAACTATTCCTTTAAGTCTCAATTGAGAAAAACATTTTTCATGTTAGTTTGATGAATTTTCCATCCAAATTGAGCAGCTCAACACAAAATAATTCTAATGGATTTTATTTTTGTTGTAGGAGAAAATTTTTATTCATAATTTATACCTTACCTTTGTGCATATCCCTTTTCTACAAGTCTTGCTTTGTATTTATCAATACCACCATCTGATTTGTATTTAACTTTGTAAACCCATTTACATCCAATAACCTTTTTTATTTTTGGAAGATAAACAAGATACTAAGTCTTATTTTCAATAGTCTTGATATTCAATGTTCATGAAATTTTTCCAAGAAATAGACTTAAGGACTTCATGTATTGTGGATGGGTCAACCATACTCATTAGAGCCATATTTTTTGTATTGTGAGTTATACTTCATGTTCTTGATCTTGTGGAAGAGGGTGTTTAGAATTCCATCTATCCTAAATGCTTTCAATGTACTAGTATACTCTTAGGCATTCTCCTTGTGTGTTGTGATGGATTAGATAGATCTTATTCATCATTGATATCACTAAAATACTCTTCATTTGTGATTTATTCATCACTTTTAATCATTATTGGAGTGAAGCTAGATGAAGATTCTTTATGATTATTGTGATTTTTCTTCTTCATCAAAGATAACATCAAAATTAATATATATTTTCTTTGAATATAAGATCAAGTAGTCTATAGGATTTCGATTCATCATTGTAGCCTAGTAAGATGCATTGCTAAGATTTTCATCTAATTTATGTATTTTTCCTTTGGAATGTGCATGTATGTTGTACAAAAAAATATCCCAAGATAAGATATTTTTGGTTTGTGTCTACTCCGTGCTTCTAGTGTGATATGTTCAAGTGATGTGGTGGGAACTTGATTTAGTAAGTATACTATTGTATGTACTACTTTTTCCCAAAAAGAGTATCTAAGTTATGAATACTTCTACATGATTTATATGAGTTTCATGATTATTTTATTTCTACATTCTAAAATAACATTTTGTTGTGGTGAGTGGCCTACTGTCAAATATCATTGAATGACATATTCCTTCAAAAAAGCTAAAAATTCATTATTGGTAAATTCCCCCTTTGATTAGAGTGAAGGACAAGTATTTTTATTCCTATGGAGGTCTCTACATGGGCATTAAATTACTAGAAGTAGATAAATGATTCATATTTGCTCTTTAAAAAATAAACCCACATTTTATAGGTATGATCATCAACAAAGGGTTGAAAATACTTGGTCCCATTTTAACTTGGAGCCATGGGTCTACAAAGAACGATATAAATCATATCAAGAGATTCCTTGGCCTAATATTATATACTTTTGAAAGGATCTCGATGTTACCTCTCGATTGATCAAGAATGATAAATATTTGTAGACTTCCATAAAGGAGGAATATTTTGACCATATTTTTGTGTTATAATGTAATAAGATGACCATATCGTCAGTGCCAAAGTGATGCATATATTTTAGAATTGATAAATAATGCTAAGTTGTCATGATGCATTGTGTTAAGTTCAAACATATTTCTCTTTCCTTTTTCATATGCAATAGTTTTAGAAATTATAGTTTTATCTTGAATTATATAGACCTTTAGGCCTTGTTGCTTATTATTTGGTACCTTGACTACCTTTATAAATTTTTATCTTAGGATGTGTGTGTTTATTATTTGAGTCAATAGTACGTGTCAAGCTGTGAGGCATGAATATGTGTCATATAATCAAGTAAGAGTTGTGAGTGTGAGGTTTCATGTGTAGAAGTGAAGAGCTATGAGTGTGAGAGTTGTAAGTGTGATGTGTCATTATGTGTAATCATGGGAGTCTTTGTCATTAAATAATATATGATAATTTTATGTAAAGAAATAATAATGAAAGGTTGCATCTCCTATGAGTATGAGTAGAGCAAAGGTCAAGAGTCAAATGCATATGAATAGTCTCATTTAAGTTTAAATTGAAGAAAAATATCTATATTATGTGAAAAAATGTATTGAAGAGAAACAAAGAAGAATTGCATTTATGCATGCTTTTGTAGATGTATTTTCAATAAAGATTTTATTTATTTTATGCAATATTTTCATTGAATGGTTTTTTGTGATAAATTATATGATTCTGGAAATTATAAACCTATGATATTTGGGCTCTATTGCTAACATTCAAGAACTTAAAAAATATATTATTTTACCAAATATAATTAAATAAGTGATAATGGTTATACCTCTTGGTTTTCTTATTTTCTAGAAATATGGGAGATGTTTTCTTCCCTCAAATAATTTTAAATTTTACAAAAATAAATTTATGTTTTATGTGTAATCTTGGTGTTCTATAGTTGTCCACTTGTCTATTTTTTATTTGTCCTTAGACTTCTTAACCATTCTATTGAAACTTCTATGGGTGCTTTGATAAGTTTTTCTCCAACATTAATCGATGTTGGTCTTCCTTGACTATTTTCTCTTCATAGACATAGATCAATTCACATTATTTGTAGACTCAATTCTTGTTCTTTTCAATTCTTCTCTATCAATTTATTATTGTGGTAGAGAGGAAGGCTTGTCTCCTTGGATTATGTGCCTTATCTTATTTTTTGTCTTCAAATGACTGAATCTTTGCCACAATATTTTCTTCAAATGTTTCTTCCTTTTTATTCTTTATGAGACTCTATTTTTTACATACTCCCTATCTCATTTCAACGTGATGTTGTTCACTTTGTGCTTCAATTCTATGTTTAGATTGCTCAACGTTCGAACCACACAATTGTTCAAGCTTTTAAATGTATAAATGTCTTGTGTATACACTCTTCTTGCACTTAGCTTACTCTCTTATGCATTTTATATATACTTTTTCAAATGCTTACATTGGTTAGCCAAGCATGAGCTTGTCACTTAAGCTATACATAAGTTTTCTCATCATATGGGTACAACACATGAGCTTCTTATATTTCATAGGCTTGTTGCTTGAGTGGTATATAAAATATTTCATGTTTTTTTTCTACTTTCAACACATGGGGCTTCAAATGGCACCAAAAATTTTGTTTGCTATTGGTTGGATAATGCTACATCTTACTGTATTTTTAGAGTAATGGTTCAAATTTGTAAATGCACTCTTAACAATTTGCATGTTTTATATTTTGTGTACTAGTTTACTTTGATGTGTTTGAGACAAACAATTTTCTTTTTTCTTCTATTCCAAATGTTGAACGTATTTCTTTGTCTTTTAAATGTGCAATCCTTCAAGAAATTTTATCTTATTTTTTTTTTCTTATGGAATGTTAATTATTTTAATGGGTTTTCTTTATTCAATGTACCTTTCAAATGGCCTTTGATGAGATGTATATCTAGCCTTCTATACTTATATACTTATTTAAACTTTTGAATGCATTTTCAAGTCAGTTCAATGTAAATATTCAAAATAAGATCTCCCTTGGCTTCCTTCACTTTCAATTTTATGGATATTTGAATAGATTCCTTTCAAACTTTTATGGACTTCATTTTTCTTGCTTAAATATAACTTTGACAAGGGTTTTCCACCTTGAAACTTTTCAATGAATTTTAAAGAATTTTTCTATGTATTTTTGCTTCACAGTCACAATATTATACATGATCCTTTTTCTCTTGAAACTTCTTTTCTCAAATATTAAAACTTTTCTTCAAACAATATTTTGAAAAGTAAATTTCCTTTGAAAAATTTTCTTTTGTCAAACTTGAAAATTTTCTCAAGCAAAGTGCACCTTGCCTTTCTTTGTGTCAAAGTTATAAGAGGATTAGAAGGAAAAGTATTTCTTCCTTCCACCTTATCTGATACCACATGTTAGAACTTAAGCTTTGAATACTTTGCATTATACAATGATCAATATTTAAAGTACATAGGATTCTTTATTTAGGCATAACAAACTTGGAACTAATTCTATCCTATACCACATACATGGACATTGTGAAGGGTGTGTTGGTTCGACTTTTATACACACCCTGTGAAGAATGAGCATGAAAACCCAATAACACTTATAAGGGATAAATCCCACTCACTTTAGGATCTTGCTGGATATCCAAGGTGTGAGTTACAGAGTTGGGTCGAATGTCTATTCACTCTTTTTTGCTTCTGGAATAGTTTCAAGTGGACTATCTGTTACCTTTACAACAGGCTCAGGACTTTAGTTCAGTAATGTTTTTGGATTTGGTTATCTTTGTGGATAATCAGATTTACAATCAGTTCTTTGATATAACTCTTTATGCTTTAGCAAATTTAAATAAAAGACAAATTTAAAGAAAGATAAAAATGGATCATTTCACGGTGGAACGGAGAGAGTAGGGTAGGGCAAAAAGAGAAGTTTACCTAACTTAGTGCAAAACCAAAACTACCAATTTTAGTTATACCGGTTAGCTTCACAATAGAACAAATCAAAGAGGAAAGTGTCTAGCTTTCTAAGATCACCTTCCACTAAGAGCATAAGACAAAGACAACAACAAATCTGAAAAAAAATCACAAATAGAAGGGAAGTCGATTAAAATTGGTATCTTTCACCAACATCATAGCTCGCACAGTGAGGACAGAGAAATTAGAATAGGCTTGAACCTTAAATCTATAATTTTCCCTAACATACAATAAAGAAAATGAAGCCTAGCAGCATATCCAATCCTGGTAACACAAATCTACAGCATAAATTAAATAAACCTTAATGAAACAGAAACAAAAGAAGATGAACTTATCACAATCTGAAAGAGATTAGGCTCCTGGCCATGCTATCATAGAAAACGAAAGTCACACCAACTCTAAGTCCAGAACAAAGCATTCAAACAAGATTTGCAAGAAATTGCTCCAATAGCTTGTATTTCTAAGTTTCTGCCTCTGAATTTAAATTCAGAAGAAGTATTTATAGACCCAGGATAGACCCTGATATTTTCAAAAACATCTTCTTCTCAAACCCTAAATCTTATCCTCTAAACCTTACTACCTCGGTTTTACAATATAAGCCCCTTTAAAAATAGAGTTTTGAAAAAACCCTAACCACTCTGCAAATCTTAGTGCAGTTACTTGCCATAAATGGAAAAGGCATGATCTGATATTATTCTCATCCATCTGTAACTATAAGTAAACATCTTTGTTTTCTGGCCGGTCGTCGATATATTCCATAAATGGGCACTGCGTAAGTAAATATCTTCATCTTTCTGGTGCACTTGCTGGGAGCACCTCATTAATTCCTCAAAAAAATTTAGAATGAGTCACTGGTTTCTCTGACATTTTATCTTTGCAGAGCTGCTTCTGAGTTAAAATTCTCTACATGCCATTACTTTCACCATAAATTCTCCTGTTCAATGCGTCCATTGACAACTTTCGGTAACTATGTGTAGATATTTTCATTTTTCAATCAATTATTGACATATTTCATTAAATGGGCAGCTGTTTAGTCATCGTAAAGTCTCTTTGTGGCCAGATCTATAAAATTTGGATGGACCAAAAATTCTCGGCATCTCACATTTCCATTTGACGGCCTTTGCTTGATCCGTGCTGATTTTTGTCTTTTTTTGCCATTACTTCCACTAGTATGCAACTGCCAGCTCGTTTTCTGCAAAAGACAAACAAGGATTAGTATTTTAATACTATTAAATTAAAATCCTAATGTTCACTATATGCCGGTTTTATTTTTTGACACGTGTCACGAAATCACGACGTCCCCCTACATTCTGGTCTCTTCTGCCATGAAACCGTGACATGTCGTGAAATCGCGATGTCTCCTTTGCACTTTGCTTCTTCCTTTCTACCGTGTCATGATTTTGCAACGTCACAAAATCGTGATGTCGCGATTTCGTGACACGACCATGCCTTGTACTTTTTTTCTTCTCTGTCATGTCATGATTTTGCGACATTGCAAAATCACGACATCGTGATTTCACGACATGGCAATGCCTTGTGCTTTTTCTTCTATGTCATGTCACAATTTCGCAACGTCGTGATTTCGTGACACGACCATGCCTTGTGCTTTTTTTTCTTCTCTGTCGTGTCGCGATTTCGCGACATGACCATGCCTTAGGATTTTTTTCTCTCTCTGTCGTGTCACGATTTTGCATGTCACAATTTTGCGACACGACCATGCCTTGTGCTTTTTTTCGAAAACACGTCGTGATATCGCGACGTTTTCTACAAGCTTTCCTTTTGGTCCAAACCTGTCGCGATATCGCGACGTTCTCATCACTTGGTTCTTTTAGTCCAAATATGTCGCGATATCACGACATTTTCTACAAGCCTCGCTTTCAACCAAAATATGTCATGATATCGTGATGTTTCCAAAAATGGAAATGTTGCGAAATTGCGACATTTCCAAAAATGGAAATGTCGCGAAATCGCGATGCTTTCATTACTTACCAAATTTTTCAAAAATTGTAGGTTGACTTAAATGAATTCATTCATCTGTATTCTGCATTTTACATATCTGTGAAATATCTTTTTACTCAGAATGATTCTAACATTAAAGAAGTCAATTCTAAATTGAAATTAAAGTCACATGCAAGACTACTTAGATACTTTGGTATATGCAAAACCTGAAAAAGAAGGAGGCAAGCAAAATTTGGAATTAAAACCTGAAAAACATCAAGATGGTCCCTATTGTAAAATGAAAGCTAAATATTTTCAAAGGATGGAAATTCATTTTTTTCAGTGGGGGTGTGTTGCTTCTCAACAGGGTGGTTAATCATATGCTATATCACATTGATACTTTAAATGTTAATTCCAAAATGTTATTAGGTTTCTCAAAGAGCTTTAAAAGAGGTGTGGTAAATATTTAAATGGGTAAAATTGCCAACCCACTACAAAGCCTATGAGAAAAATCTAAGAATATTGCATGTATATTACTAACATATCTGCTTTCTGAGTTCCATAAAGTCCCGAGTGAAGTCCCCATTCCTATCTAATAAAAATAAAATTCTAAATTAAATCAACTAATATACAATGACTAAAACATGCAATATTCTCACTAACACACTTGATTCAACTAAAAGACATAAAATCATCTACGATAACGAAACTAAAATAAAAAGTCTACTTCAATCTATGGTAAAATATAAATGTCTAGAAATTGGGTTTATCAAAATTAATTTTGATGGTGCTTCTAAATGAAATCCAAGAAAAGTTGGTGGAGGTGTTTTTTTAGAAATAGTGAAGGAAAATTTTTCCTCACTTATTCATAATCATATGAAACTCCAACTAACAACTATGCAGAGGCTAGGGCACTTCTTACAGGGATTAAAATTGTTGCAGAAAAAAATATGGAAATATATTTCAATTGAAGGGGACTCACAAATTATCATCAATGCTATTAACAAAAATAGATGTGGAGACTAGATAAAATAATAATATTATTATTGATATTCACCATATATTATTAGAGGTCATCTTTGGGCATTGTGAGCATATTTATAGAGAAGTAAATTGGGTGGCTGATAAATTATCGAATTATGGTGTTGATCTTCATCTCCATGAAATTTAAATTTTAGAACTGGTCAAGTGAGATTTTATATCTTAATCAAAATGACATCAAGGATTTTATTGTGGAAACATAGCACTTCAAAGAAGTTGAATAATATATTTAAGATAAAAGAAATGAAAAACTGTGATAAAAAGGTATGCTTCAACAAATATAATATTTTGGTATTTTAATGGGAGTGGCCTTCAATAAAAATCACATATAACCTATTAAAAAAATTAAAAGACATAAAATAAATACCCATAATATAAAATAAAATAGAACACCTATACGACTATATATTATTGAAAATATTAGTTGGAGCAACTATCCAAATTCAATAAAAGTTTCTATTTTGTAGGTTCATGAATGTATTCAAAAGAAAAATATTATTATTTCCATTAACCCTAGTAGTATATGTAAATTCATTAATAGTGCTTTGGCTAAGACGATGCAAGTTCAAGCAACAAAAATTAAGGAGTTACAACTTAAGGAGGGGAATGTATATATTTTTGAATATTTGAAGATCACCATGGATAAATATGTTTTAAATTCATATTTTTATGCTATTGAGATATATAATATGGATATTATTCTTGGTTATCCTTTTTTGGATTCTTTGGGTATTGTTTACGTTATCATTTTTGTGGATGTGATCTCATGGCACTTAAAATATTTTTGGAGCAGATGATATTGATGCTAGACAATGGTGGACATATTTTAAGTCTTTATATTTTGTTGATCCTTATTAGAAATTCCACCTTACTACACTTTTAGAAAAGGAAGCTAAAATATGGTTGTTAAATTTTATAACTAAAAAGAATAATGGGTACACTTGGGAAGAATTGGAGCATGCATTCTTAAGTCATTGACCCATAAAAAAAAAACTACTTTGAATGATACACTCAAATATTATATAAAAGAAATAAGCATACTTCATAAAAAACAAAACGAAATAAAAAGAGAGCTTTAGGGTAAGGATAAAAAGATAGATAAATTTATGGATGTCATCAAAGGCCTTGGAGAGAAACTAAAAGACATTCAAAATGAGAGAAATGAAATAAAAGGAGAGTGGGAATTTTTCAAGCAACAAAATAAAGACTATGAAAAAAAAAAAAAAATTACTCAAGGAGAGAAAAGAGAAAAATGTTAAGATAGTGAGAAGAATGAAGAAGCCACATCTTTGTATTTATAAAATCAAGATAAGGATCTAAATTCATTATAAAATTCTATTTTTTAGGTTCATGGATGTATTCAAAAGGAAAAGGTTATTATTTCCACTAACCCTAGTACTAGATGTAATTTCATTAATAGTGCTTTGGCTAAGAGGATGCAAGTTCAAGAAATAAAAATTAAGAAGTTACAACTGAAGGATGGGAATGTATTTATTTTTGAATATTTGAAAATCACCATGGATAAATATGTTTTAAATTCATATTTTTATGCTATTGAGATAGATAATATGTATATTGTTCTTGGTTATCCTTAGTTGGATTCTTTAGGTATTATTAACATATATGTGTAAATTTGTCTATGAAGTTATGGTATAGGAAAAATAAGATAACACTATAGGATATTTCTCAACTTAAGAAGCAGGGATCCAAGGATAAGTAAGAAGCAATTATGGTAGGGGAACAAGTTAAGGAACCAATAGAATAATCAAAAGTTGAATCTATAGTAGCACGGACAATAGAGTCCATGGAAGAAGTAGTAGCAAAGTCTAAGGAAACTCTATCTGAAGCACACAAGGACACAATAAAAGAAGGGCACAAGAGAGAAGAGCATGAGGAAGAATTTAAAATAAATAAATAAAATAATATAGAATAATTAAGTTACAGTTGCAGCATATTTCCACCCCACCACCCTAAGAGACAACAATATTAGAGGTATGGCTTAGGGTATCAATATTATGAATCTACATGAGTTAGAAAGGCATCACGTATGACAGTGTTCGGTAAAAAAAATATAGTGATTATAGATTTCAAAGGGGTGTAGGAGCAATAGAGAACAATAGGACCAACTATTTTAAATATTAGAGTAGAACAATAGAAGCATGGAGCAAATAGATTAATTATGGATATTCAAGTGGCACAATGACAACTTAGAATCATCAAAGACAACCACTAATCAAGATTTCACTTGGATGGATGGATGATCAATATTGATATCAGTTTTCAACATTGCTTAGAACATCATATTATTTAGTTTCCTCTCATATTTCAAGGATAAAATATTTGTAAGGAGGGTGAAAGGTTATGGTACATAGGAATAAATATAGAAGGATATTATATCATATTGTATAAGGGTATCATGGATAGTTGGCACGGGCCACACATAAGCCAAGGTTGATTATATTATTATAATATTATATTATATTATAATAATGAGTGGGATGAGGGTTTAGTAGCCAAACCCAAATTAGAATTAGAATAGGGTATTGTCATTATAGTCAACATGGAGATCATTCATATGAAGTACTACTGATGATTGTCTTTGTCAATAAAGTGGCTTATGATACTTTGCCCTTTGCCCTCTTTAAGTCACACTCTCATATTGGAAGATCTTGTAGAGTTTTCCTTCCTTAAGGAGTATTATTGGTGTTGCCTTACCCTAAGGGCATTATCTATCTTTGTCTCGTTGTATAGATTGTTATTGTTGATAATTAATTTATACATGAATGATTTGATATTTCTACATATTGATGAATGATTTATGTTATGAGAATAAAATTTCATAACACATAAACTGGTTGGTATAATGGGTAAATTTAATTTACCTACACCTTTGACTCCACATAATTATTATTTATAAAAAGTAGCAATTACTAAATTGTTGAGAAATAAAAGCCTTTGAAAAATAGCTTAAAGAATAAAACCAAACTATTAAAATATGTTGAAATTATAATTAATTGATGTTTCTATCATAAATATCATGTAATTATTAAAAATATTATAATTATTTTTAAATTAACATTTTGTGTAATTATAATTATTATTTCTCATAAATTAAAATCTATAAAAATTAAATTGTATAATTTTAGTCATAAAATGAAATTTGGTATAATAAATAAGTTTAATTTACCTACACCTTTGACTCCACATAATTATCATTTATAAAAAGTAACAATTACTAAATTTTTGATAAATAAAAGCTTTTAAAAAATAGCTTAAAGAATAAAATTTAACTATTAAAATATGTTGAAACTATAATTAATTGATATATCTATCATAGTACATTGTCATTGTTGTATTTCATAGAAAACAGGTAGTGTTGGATGGAACAAGGTGTACTATGCAAGGTAAAATTTTGAACACGTAGGGTGTAAGGTATAGTGTGACTAGGGTTAGCTCTGATGTTCTTCAGATGAGAAAAGGTGCAAAATAATTGTTGATGCCCTCTTATAGGCATTTGTATACCAAAATTTAATGTGGGATTGACACGTGGTTAGGTTGAGGGCTAGGTGGATTGGCAAGTGCTTGTTTGAGCAAGCACTTACCAAAAAGACACCCTGGTTCAAACCTTGGGAGTAAACTATTTGTAAATGTAGTAATATGATTTGAATTCTTTGAGTGTGTGCTATATCGACGATGATGGTGAAGAACACAAGCTTATACTGAGAGGGGGGGTGAACAATATAAGACCACTTTTTACTTTTCTTTCCCAATCAATATTATGCAATGTAAAGATAGCAATATCAACAATAGTAATCAAAGCAATGCACAAATCACCACACACAATAGAGACACCACAATTTACGTGGTTCACCCAATGTGGGCTACTCCACGGAGAAAATATTTCACTAAAATTTTCTCAATCAATCTCTTGGGAATCCTTTCCCTATTACAATGTTTATGGACCTCTATCCAAAGGAGACACCAATCCCCTAAATCAAGTTCATGGATCTCTATCCATAGGAGAACTCCTTCTCCTCTGCTCTGGTTGGTGATCCTCTAGAAGACTACTACCTCCACTGCACTGGCTTGTGGATCTCTCTCCACTGAAGACTCTTGTCCCCACTCAGAAGACCTATCCTCACTGCCCTAGCTGATGGATCTCTATCCACTGGAGACTACTGTCCTCTCTACTCTATCACCTCCAAAGCTCTATCTCAAAACTGCACTAAACATAGTCCTTCAGTCTAGTACAACTCTGCTCAAACTCTATCCTCAAATCTGCACTAAACACAGTCCTTCGATCTAGCACAAATCTGCTCAATCTCTATCTCTGGTCTGGTACAAATCTATTCTCAAATCTGCACCAAATTTATTCTCAAATCTACACTAAACATAGTCCTTCGATCTAGCACAAATCTATCCTTGATCTCTATCCTCAAGCCTTAAATTAAGGCTTGTCTCAACTCTATTGGATCTACCCTAAACCTTAACTCAAGGTTTGAACAAATCAATCAACTCTGCTCTCAAGTCTTCTCAAAGACTTGTCTCAAATCTACCTTGTAAGCTTCCACAAAATCTCACACTAATCTATCCACAAGTCCTCTCTAGAACTTGCTCAAATCTGCTCTACAAGTCCTCTCTAGAACTTGCTCAAATCTTCTCTACAAGTCCTCTCTAGAACTTGCTCAATCTCCTCTACTTGCTCAAATTTCAAAGTCCTCTCTAGAACTTGCTCAATATGCTCTACAAGTCCTCTCTAGAACTTGCTCAATCTGCTCTATAAGTCCTCTCTAGAACTTATCCAAATCTACTCAATATCTATATTGTAAGCTTTCACAAAAGCTCACACCAAATCTATCCATAAGTCTTCTCAAAGACTTACCTCAAATCAGCTCAACAAGTCCACACAGAACTTGTCCAATCTCATAGACACATAAAGAGAATTGTTAGAGACTCAATATGTTCTACACTTATCACAATGCTCAATCACTTACAATCACTCTCTTAGAAACATAAGGAGAATTGTTAGAGACTCAATATGCTTCAATTTCAACTCAATGCTCAATCACTTTCTCAACTCAATTCAGAATATAGAATAGTTTGTTTTATGGAACTTGAACAATCACTTCACACTCCCACTTGACTAGGCTAAATCAACTCTACTCAACCAATCACTCAATGAAATAATCCTCTCTCTCAAACCCTAGTCCAAGCTTATAAACACCAACTCAAAATATTTCCAACAATGCTCAACAACAAATCTCACATAACAATGATACTCATGATCTTTGCAAACCCTAGTTCAAGTTCTTCACTCAATAACTCACTTCAACAACAATGCTTATAAAACAACTCTCACATAACAATGATACTCATGCCCTAGTTCAAGTTCTTCACACAACCAATGGCTTCAACAACAATGCTTATAAAACAAGGTTTTAATAACAACTCTTTATTCCAGAAAACCTTGAAGCATTAACTCAACACACTCAATAGGAAAACCTTAATCAAGTCCTTTTCACTCCAAACTTATTTTCCAGAAAACCAATCAATCAACTCAACTATGGAAGAATGTGCTCATACCTTTTTCTTGATGATGAAAGGATCTCATAAATCTGCCACAACCACAAACACTTCTATGCCAATCTCAAAGAGGTTAGAGGATAAATATTTCTCACAATGTAATGCAAAAACTCAATTACACCTTATCACTCCAACTATAAAAACAACCATCATCATACATAAAATATTTTTCCAATTAACACCTTATAATATCCCAACTAAAATAAATTTATCATCCACCAAAAATTAACTCAAAACCTCTTTAATTAAATTTAATGGCAAGAAAGACTTAGACAAAAATTAAATTAACTTTCCTTATAACTCCAACAACATGAACCAAGCAAACAACCTTTCACATACCCTTATAACTCCAAATAATACTTTAGGAAAAACTTTAGGCAAATAAAATTTCTTTTAATCAAAAATACCTTTGCCACTTATGGGATTCGAACTCCCAATCACTACCTCCTCGTGCGCCCTAGCCGTGAGCTTGCCCACCGTGTGCACTAGACGCACGTTTGAAACCTTAAGAGCACTTCGTGCTCTTTCTCCTAAGTCTGGCACTCAAAATGAGTGCATGCCAAAAACCTTTCCCCTTGGCGCTCAAGACAAACATTCCAACTCCACGTGAATCGATCGTGGACTCTTCCACTCCCAATGCTCTCACAAAATATGCACTGCCAATGGACCACTCTATCCAATGTGGTTCAGACCTTACGCTCTCCCTTTTCATCTTCTTCCTGGTGCTAAAAGATAAATGAACTCTTTGTCTTCTTCCTCAACGATCAACGATTGCATGAATTACTTTTAGCTCGATCGCATGAAAATTAAATCGAAGAGGGGTAAGTTTGAATGCCCCTTTGGCATATTATTTATACATGAATTCACCATATGGCTTAGACATCGGTGCTCCATAATATTCGATGATGTCGACGCTTCTTACAACCTTTATAATTTATAAATTATTTAAATTCTAAAAGAATTTAAATTTTATAAATTATATTTATAAACCTTTGACTTTAATAAAAATTAAAGCCTCCTTTAGGTAAAATTTAAACCTTCATTTGTTCTTCACTGATTTGATGAAAATTATTCTGCCACCATGGTTTTTAATAAAAACCTTAATTCTTCCATTATGATGTTTAATGAAGCCTTTATATCCTCATAATGGTTTTAATAAAAACCTTTTAATTTGCCACCATGGTTTTAACAAAAACCCTTATAAAACAATATTTTGACAACTTTTCTTCAACTCTTTGCATTTCTCCTGGCTTCAATGATGGTGTACTCCATGGTGTTAATGACAACTTCATGTGTTCACTTGACATCAATGACAACTTCTCACCTTGACATCAATGACAACTAAATGAGCTCAAAATGTCCAACAATCTCCCCCTTTGTCATTGATGGCAACCCAACTTCTTTTTACCAAAAACTTGACCTTTCCTTTGTTCTGCTCCCCCTGGGACATTGCTCCCCCTAGCTCAATACTCTTTCCTCTTTTCTCAAATACCAAATCTCTCCCCCTTACTCAAATCTCTCCCCCTTTGACATCAATGGCAAAGGGTCACCTTTGGGGCTCGGGGCTAAGAATGAGCCTCTTAGCTTAGCCCCTCCCCCACCTCCTTTTGAGGTGGTTAATTCTAGGGTGGGAGTATTTCTACTCCCAGAAAGCATTGTTCTTTACCTTTATCCTCTCTTCTTTTTATCTGATCCTTTTGATTTCTCTGACCATTTCTTTCCATATCCATGTTCCTATCCATGTCTACATTCTTGTCCATGTTCCTGTTCCTGTTCATATCCATGTTCCTATTCCTATTCCTGTTCCTGCTTGATTCTGGAATGTCTTCTCTACACCACTTTGTTGTGTGACCATCATTATTGCACT
Organism: Wollemia nobilis; assembly: GCA_028583015.1. NCBI lineage: Eukaryota > Viridiplantae > Streptophyta > Pinopsida > Araucariales > Araucariaceae > Wollemia > Wollemia nobilis. The sequence continues at coordinate 1,871,301 of JAQPPZ010001031.1, read as the reverse complement.
TATAACACTTAATGTTATTATTCCTTGGAGGTGCAAATGTCTTAGGATTTCTCCTAGTGAAGCCATACCTTCTTCTATCATGAACCCTGCAATTCATTGCCTTGTGACCAAACTGATTACATGAGTAGCAATACCCATGAAAAAGTTGTATGTTCCCATATTCCTATCTTTCATGTGTTCTGCACTGTGAAGCCATGTGCCCAAACCTGTGACATGAAAAACATCTTCCATTGAAGTTTCCTTGTCTTGACCTCATTGGTCTCTTAGTCTCTCTTGACCTATTCTGATTGTTGTTCCATCTGTATCTTCTTTGTGCATTGTTCTTGTCCTTGTTGAACTCTCTATTGTCCAACTCATCCTCAGATGTCTCACTTTCTTTTACACTGTCTTCTTCTGAAGTATCTTCATCTGAAGTTTCTTCTCCTTCAAAACTTGAGGTTGACTCTCCTTCCCATTTCTTTTGAACCTGTTCAAATCCAAGACCTATTTTGCTTGATGTAGGCTTTTGTATCTTGATGAACTTATCCAAGTTCTTTGAGCTATTTTTGAACCCTTTTAGCTTGACTTTGGAGTCTTCCAAATATTCTCTTAGAAGTGCCACTTCTTGTGCTAACTTTTCACATTCTAAGATCTTTGCTTCTAACTTATCCTTGAACCTTTTTGTCTTAGCCTTTGATTTTTCTAAATCCTCTATAAGCAATCTTCTCTCTTCATCACATTCTTGAAACTGAATTTCAAGTTTAGAGTTTTGCTTTCTTACCTTCTTTACTATTTCAAGAGCATAAATAAGTTCTCCCTTGAGATCATATCCATATTTCTCTGAATATTCCTCTATTTGTTTACCTTTGTCCACATATTTATTTTCTATTGGCTTGTCTTCTATAGGATCATCTTTTCCTTCTTCTAGTGCCATTAGAATATTCTCTTCTGGTCCTTCAAGTGTATCTTCATATTCATCATCACTGAAACTATAACCATTCCTTGTACAACTATCTTCAAGATGTCCAAAGTTACCACATCTAAAACACTTGAGAATTACTAGAGTCCTTTTCTTAACTTGTTCTTTTTCTTCAATCATAAATAGGACTTCATCTCTATCATTATCTAAAAAACTAGCATCACTATCACTTGAGTACTTACTTGCATTATACGCATAGTAGCTCCTCTTTTGCCTTTGGAAGAACTTATTTCCTTGTCTACTTTGTCTATCCTTGCTTTTCTTTTGGTGCCTATACCTTTCTGATTCCCTGTTCCTGTGATCCTATTTTTCTTCACCATTGTTATTCTTAGCTTCTTGACAATCTGTTGCAAAATGTCCATACTTTCCACAATTGAAACATTTAATAGACTTTAGATCTCTAGATTTTCTATAATCCTTATCTCTTCTACCATAATTAGCTTCTTCATCATTGGATGACTCATTGCTTGATTCTGACTTCTTACCCTTTGTCTTTTTTATTGCTTTGAATGTTGCTTCTTTCTGAGGAATAGGATCTTTTGTTCTTATCTCATGTGTTGTAAGAATACCAAGCAACATATCTCTTGTCAAAGTATCACCATCCATTGACACTTCTATAGTAGAAACCTTTTCACTGAATCTTTTTGGAAGAGTTCTTAAGACTTTATCACAAACATCTGATTCATCAATCTTCATTCCAAGTCCTTGCATAGCATTAACAACCTCATCAATTCAAAGTAGATAAGTACTAATGTTTTCCTCATCCTTCATTCTTAATTCTTCAAATTTTCCTTTGATATTTCACATCTTTGCTTTCTTGACACATTTATCTCCTTCATATATATTTTGTAATTTATCCCACATTTCTTTTGCAGTTTGACAATGCATAACTTTCATAGACTCTGTTCTATGCAAACCTCTCAAAAGTGCATTCATTGCTTTTGAATTGTAATGTTGTAGGAGCTTACCTTCCTTATCTGTAGGAGGATTAATCAAGGGATCATATCCAAATTCAACTACTTCCCAAATTTCATTGCCAAGTGCCATCAGGTAGATCTTCATTCTCAAACTCCAATATATATAGTCACTTCCATCAAATACTGGTGCTGAATTATCTGAGGACACATTCTTAGAATCCATTGTGTTCTTGTTAGATTTTCCTTCAAGCTATTAAAATCTTCTGAAGGAACCCACTCTGATACCAATTGAAGAACACAAGCTTATACTGAGAGGGGGGGTGAATAGTATAAGACCACTTTTTACTTTTCTTTCCCAATCAATATTATGCAATGTAAAGATAGCAATATCAATAATAGTAATCAAATCAATGCATAAATCACCACACACAATAGAGACACCATAATTTATATGGTTCACCCAATGTGGGCTACTCCACAAAGAAAATATTTCACTAAAATTTTCTCAATCAATCTCTTGGGAATCCTTTCCCTATTACAATGTTTATGGACCTCTGTCCAAAGGAGACACCAATCCCCTAAATCAAGTTTATGGATCTCTATCCATAGGAGAACTCCTCCTCTTTTCTGGTTGGTGATCCTCTAGAAGACTACTACCTCCACTACACTGGCTTGTGGATCTCTCTCCACTGAAGACTCTTGTCCCCACTCAGAAGACCTGTCCTCACTACCCTAGCTAATGGATCTCTATCCACTAGAGACTACTATCCTCTCTACTCTATCACCTCCAAAGATCTATCTCAAAACTACACTAAACATAGTCCTTCAGTCTAGTACAACTCTACTCAAACTCTATCCTCAAATATGCACTAAACATAGTCCTTCGATCTAGCACAAATCTGCTCAATCTCTATCTCTGGTCTAGTACAAATCTATTCTCAAATCTACACCAACTCTATTCTCAAATCTACACTAAACATAGTCCTTCGATCTAGCACAAATATATCCTCGATCTCTGTCCTCAAGCCTTAACTCAAGGCTTGTCTCAACTTTGTTGGATCTGCCCTAAACCTTAACTCAAGGTTTGAACAAATCAATCAACTCTGCTCTCAAGTCTTCTCAAATACTTATCTCAAATATTTCTCTAGAACTTGCTCAAATATTCTCTACAAGTCCTCTCTAGAACTTGCTCAAATCTACTCTACAAGTCCTCTCTAGAACTTGCTCAATTTTCTCTACAAGTCCTCTCTAGAACTTGCTCAAATATGCTCCACAAGTCCTCTCTAGAACTTGCTCAATCTGCTCCATAAGTCCTCTCTAGAACTTGCTCAATCTACTCTATAAGTCCTCTCTAGAACTTATCCAAATCTTCTCAATATCTGTATTGTAAGCTTTCACAAAATCTCACACCAAATCTGTCCACAAGTCTTCTCAAAGACTTACCTCAAATCAGCTCAACAAGTCCACACAGAACTTGTCCAATCTCATAGAAACATAAAGAGAATTGTTAGAGACTCAATATGTTCTACACTTATCACAATGCTCAATTACTTACAATCACTCTCTTAGAAACATAAGGAGAATTGTTAGAGACTCAATATGCTTCAATTTCAACTCAATGCTCAGAATATAGAATAGTTTGTTTTATGGAACTTGAACAATCACTTCACACTCCCACTTGACTAGGCTAAATCAACTCTACTCAACCAATCACTCAATGAAATAATCCTCTCTCTCAAACCCTAGTCCAAGCTTATAAACACCAACTCAAAATATTTCCAACAATGCTCAACAACAAATCTCACATAACAATGATACTCATGATCTTTGCAAACCCTAGTTCAAGTTCTTCACTCAATAACTCACTTCAACAACAATGCTTATAAAACAACTCTCACATAACAATGATACTCATGACCCTAGTTCAAGTTCTTCACACAACCAATGGCTTCAACAACAATGCTTATAAAACAAGGTTTTAATAACAACTCTTTATTCTAGAAAACCTTGAAGCATTAACTCAACACACTCAATAGGAAAACCTTAATCAAGTCCTTTTCACTCCAAACTTATTTTCTAGAAAACCAATCAATCAACTCAACTATGGAAGAATGTGCTCATACCTTTTTCTTGATGATGAAAGGATCTCATAAATCTACCACAACCACAAACACTTCTATGCCAATCTCAAGGAGGTTAGAGAATAAATATTTCTCACAATGTAATGCAAAAACTCAATTACACCTTATCACTCCAACTATAAAAACAACCATCATCATACATAAAATATTTTTCCAATAACACCTTATAATCTCCCAACTAAAATAAATTTATCATCCACCAAAAATTAACTCAAAACCTCTTTAATTAAATTTAATGGCAAGAAAGACTTAGACAAAAATTAAATTAACTTTCCTTATAACTCCAACAACATGAACCAAGCAAACAACCTTTCACATACCCTTATAACTCCAAATAATACTTTAGGAAAAACTTTAGGCAAATAAAATTTCTTTTAATCAAAAATACCTTTGCCACTTATGGGATTCGAACTCCCAATCACTGCCTCCTCGTGCGCCCTAGCCACGAGCTTGCCCACCGCATGTGCTAGATGCACGTTTGAAACCTTAAGAGCACTTCGTGCTCTTTCTCCTAAGTCTGGCACTCAAAACGAGTGCATGCCAAAAACCTTTCCCCTTGGCGCTCAAGACAAACACGCCAACTCCACGTGAATCGATCGTGGACTCTTCCACTCCCAATGCTCTCGCAAAATGCATGCTGCCAATGGACCACTCTATCCAATGTGGGTCAGACCTTACGCTCTCCCTTTTCGTCTTCTTCCTGGCGCTAAAAGACAAACGAACTCTTTGTCTTCTTCCTCAATGATCAACGATTGCACGAATTACTTTTAGCTCGGTCGCATGAAAATTAAATCGAAGAGGGGTAAGTTTGAATGCCCCTTTGGCATATTATTTATACACGAATTCACCATATGGCTTAGACGTCGATGCTCCATAATATTCGATGACGTCGGTGCTTCTTACAACCTTTATAATTTATAAATTATTTAAATTCTAAAAGAATTTAAATTTTATAAATTATATTTATAAACCTTTGACTTTAATAAAAATTAAAGCCTCCTTTAGGTAAAATTTAAACCTTCATTTGTTCTTCACTGATTTGATGAAAATTATTCTGCCACCATGGTTTTTAATAAAAACCTTAATTCTGCCATTATGATGTTTAATGAAGCCTTTATATCCTCATAATGGTTTTAATAAAAACCTTTTAATTTGCCACCATGGTTTTAACAAAAACCCTTATAAAACAATATTTTGACAACTTTTCTTCAACTCTTTGCATTTCTCCTGGCTTCAATGATGGTGTACTCCATGGTGTTAATGACAGCTTCATGTGTTCACTTGACATCAATGACAACTTCTCACCTTGACATCAATGACAACTAAATGAGCTCAAAATGTCCAATAGATGGTACGAATCTCGAGCGATTAATGGTCCCCTTCATGTCGGGTCAATAATAATGAGGTGGAATAGGTTTTGTGGGAGCAGTACCTATGGCTTAAACCCTGCACTTGTCAATTACTAAAATAGTGTGGTTGTGACCCACTCTCCTATGTAGCAAAAAAAACTATTAAAATATGTTGAAACTATAATTAATTGATGTATCTATCATAAATATTATGTAATTATTCAAATATATTATAATTATTTTTTTAAAATATATATTTTTTATTTGGTATAAGAAGGGGTATTGGAAGGGCCCCCAAACATTTTACATAGGGGTTTTGGGAGGGTCCCCCAACCTTTACAAAACCACAAATATATTAAAAAAACTCCAAAGAATATCACAAATGGGATTGGATTCAACATCCAACAACTAAGATAGTCATATCCCACAGATCTAAAATAAATAGCATTCCTACCTAAACTTTACAAAATAAAATCAAACCTAGAAATTATCTTCCTGCCCAAGCCACCATGGGAGAAGCAAATCAAGAACATGGAACAACCATCCAAGCCATCCAATGAAAAAATAATTTTTAAATTTTAATAGAGTGCTCAATTAGGAAAAATTCAACTGAGACATCAAGAGTGTTAAAAAAACCAGAATCACCCAGGTGTTGTAGGTGAGTTGGAGAGTAGAGGGCAATCCTCCAAGGGAGGTCCCAGGTTCAAATCTCCACCCTACCAAAAAGCTGAATTGGGTATCCAAAATCTAATTGATAATGTTGGTGCGGGCAGGGTCGGGTGCGACTCCCGGGTGACTTTGACGGTGTAGAACCCCCTGTTTGTGGTATCTCAGACCAAGGCGGCCCCCAAGGGGTTTTTTTCTTAAAAAAATAAAAAATAAAAAAACCAGAATAAAAACATTAGGTCTTCCTTCCAAGGATGGGGATCCTAATTTTAGAAACACAAGTCTCCACCAAACACAAGTCTCCACCAACAAGTACCCAAATCCTTAAATCATCACTCCAGCAATAGCATACTGGAATACTGCCCAAATTTAGGATTTTGAAAGAATCCCTAAACCTTAAACAAAGGGGTTTTTAAAGGCTCGTAAAATCTTAAATAAGGGGATTTTGGAAGGATCCCAACACCATTAAGTAGGGTTTTGAAAGGCTCCCAAAACCTTATAAAAAAGGTAGGCCTCAAGCAGAGGACCACAATATTTTGGAAGGCTCCTCAAACCTCATAGGGGGTTTTGGAAGGGATCCCAAACCTTTACAAACCAAGTTTTGAAAGGCTCCCAAAACCTTGTACAAGTGGATCAAGCCTCAAGTAGAAGACCATTGGGTTTTAATAGGCTCCTCGAGCCTAAACAAACACAAGGATGGAAATAACAACCATTTCCCATCCAAAAATAACCAAGAGCACTAAAATGATTTGAAATTCAAATTCTCGCTCAAATACTAAAAGTGAAATGAAAAATCAAGGCTCCCAAAACCTTCTATAAGTATATCAGGCCTCTAGTAGAGGACCATAAGGTTTTGGAAGGCTCCCTAAACCTAAAGCATGCCAGGATCTCGGAGATTCAAAAGAACCAAAAGGTCCACATCTCAGGGCAAATAGGACACATTCCCATTGAACATTAGATTTAAAATTTGGAAACTCCTTCCTAGTCCAAATGGGAAAAAATTGTAAATAGAACAAACAGAAAATAATTGCTTCCTGCTTAAATATAAAACTCGAAAAAACTTCCCCTCTTGAAAATGTAATGATCCAACAGACCACCAAAAATATTGAATCTCATAAGAAAAACTTGCCAAGGCCACACAAATAAATAAATATAATTGGATGAAACCCAAGATCATCCATAGCTTCTCCAAAATGGATCTAGGAAAAAACTATGCCCCAATAGATCAAGATTCCAATAAATCTAAGATCCATCCAAGAAACAAGAATTGACCCTTAAAATAGGGTATGAGAAAAGAGGCAAGGCCCCCTATCAAATACCATTAGGGCCAACACCCATCCACCAAGTCAAAAATATAGAAACACATCCCACTATCCAACAAACCGTGCACCATTGCACGAAAGAAGAATGACATCCTAGCAACCACAACCAACAAAGATCAAGGTAAAAAATAAGGTTTTAAAAGGCCCAAAAAACCTTATACAAATGGATCATGCCTCCATTAGAACAAGGTCGTGTAATTATACTTATTATTTTCATAAATTAAAATCTTTACAAAAATGAAATTGTATAAGTTTAATCATAAACACAAAATAGTTAAAAATATCATATAAGTATAGCAGCATGGGCGAGTGTGTGAGTGGGTGGGTGTGTGGTGGTTTTGTGTTAAATTCTCTATTGATAAGTATAGCTATCAACTTTACGAGGGGTCATGGTTGGGAGGAGACTGCTCAGCCCTGTGCGTCGGTCATAGAGGTTTCTCACAATTACCAAATTAAAAAAAAAAACATTATATATGTATTTTTAAAAGGGATCTCTTAAGAATTAATTTTAATTTAGTTATTTGAATAAATTATAAACACATTAATTTAATACTATATATTTTATAATTTAATTATTTTATTAAAGAGAGTAAAAGTAAAATAGCTTTTAATGTTGTATGAGATGATCCTTGTTTTATTTAATATAAGAATACAATTATTTGCATACTTATGTTCAAGTGAAGAATAAAAAAGAAAATAAAAATAATTTTTACATCAACAAGACAATAGTTGACTGCACCTTCATTATCAATTTATCAATTTATGCATCTAGAAAGCTACCACTATACCCCACCCCACCTCAAGTTACTCTAAATGAAAATGGCTTCATAAGGGCTCGGGATTGGAACCACCGACTTCAAATTGTTAAACACTCAATACAAATTGGTTGATATTCTACCTCTACCTTATTAAATTAAATTTTTAATGACACATAAAAACTATACAACCCTACTCACAAAAACATTTGAATCACCACTCGTTAAACCAAGATGAACCAAATGAATTAATAAAATATGCCTTGGCCTTAGATGGATTCACATGACTTAATTTACTATGAGTCACCTCTCATTGAACTAAGATGGACAAAATAAGTGCTCTTAGATTCATAATATTTGATTTAACTTGCTCTTATTCAAAGAGTCTAAACAAATAAAATTATGAATTAATAATATAATGACTTTTCTTACTTACATCAAAATATGTTATTTAAATATTTATCCAAAAACTTTATTTTGCCTTAATTTTACTATCTTATTTATATAATAGTTAAAATTTATTTTTTATATTAATTATTAAGTAATATTTTAAACAATTATAAGTCAAATTTTTAAAAACTATGTAATAATCATTTAAGACATTTAAGACATATTTATAAAATATCACACTCGATTGATAAATCGAGGTATTTTAATTTAATTCCCACTTAAATTTTAAATAAGGCTTGCTCTCTATTGCTTGGTAAGAGAGGGCAAAGAAATAATTATTTAGGGGTCAATCATGAACTATATTACGGGTTCACTTTCAATCATTGTAACAACTTTAGAACTTTATGTCCTAGCATTGAAGCTATCTCTCTCTACCCACGAGGTTGGTCAAGCCCAAAACCCTCTTCCTAAAGTTTTATTAAAAATTAACATAAAAATTATTACATAGGATTAATATAATTATGGAAAAAAATTCAATAATTATTTTCCTAGATTTAAAATCAAAGACATTAAATTGTCATTCATATCTTTATGGCACATCATATTGTTTAAAATTCATTATTTAATATTAAACATATAGAAAATGAGGATATAAAATATAAAACTTATGTAAAACTTCCTTTCACAAGGGTAAAGTATAAAGTAGTTCTTAACCTCTTGAGATGGATATCATTTATTCAATATATGGTTATCCCCAACCATACTCTAGTTTCCACAACATGGTGTACAACCCTACCCTTTGCAATATTCAAAGCTTAAACTTCTATTCAGATTTCCAAAATCTCTACCGGTAAACTAGTCTTGAACGCATGCACACACATATTGGTAAAAAAATCATATTAAGTTATTTAAAGAAAATATGTACAATGAATTACCAAACTAAATAATATAATGCTACTATCATCAACTTTGGATATAGCTGAACTGCTAAAGCATCTCTGTTGATAGCCAGGAATGTTAGCCTAGGTGAAACGGTTGGCCGCAGCCTGGGAATTCCCTATTCACTAGAGTACTAGAATACAACTTTGAGTAGCATTGTCAAAAAATGAGATATAGACATGCTCAAAAGAGAGTTTAGATGAGTTCATATTAAGCTTCAGTTCAATCACTGTGTTTAATGATTTGTGTAAAATCCGGCTTTGTGAATGAAAGTTGAGAGGTTATTTGACATGATTGTAATTTACTTGTGACTAACGTGAATGATATTTATATATTATCCATTGTATATTGGATGCTAAAATTTATTTTACAGATTCATAATACTAGGTTCAACTGCATTGCAATGATAACACATACAAATTTTGCTATATTTGACATATAGTTGAATGCCTATTAAGTCTGATTTTAATTACGAATGTGTGTAATCATATGGAAAGGTTGGCATGGTCATAAGTTTACCCAATTAAACAGTTTGTGCTGCATCACATTGCTTACAAATATACTTAGAGTAACTTAAATAATTGTACATACTTTAAATTGTGAAGAAAATGATGAACCCTTTGGTTACAATTCAATTTACTTTCTCTTAAAAAAAATTAATAACCTCACAATATTTTACCATTATGTCAACATGGGAGTAAACTATAGATTAAATATGTAAGATAAATCAATTAGAGGAACATTATATTTGGCAACATCGAGCACTGAACTGTGGTAACTAAAACTCTGTCTTGGTACACGATACCCTTCAGAGAATATTCATCAAGTTTAAATATAGGAGTTTTCTTACTCAACAATAAATCTATTGAAAATATAGGAGCATAGTTGATGTTTCGTTAACCAACCTTGGAAGTGCTCCTTATTTTTCTTAAACAAAGGGAAGAACTATAGTTGGATTATAAATTACATTTTTGCTTAAGAGACAGAACAAAGTGTTTCTTAGAATAAACCGTGACCTATTAAATTTCATGTTTTTGGTGTGTTTGATAAAAAGGTATAGCTTTGTTGAAACCTTATAGGATACTCTAGACTTATTTAATAGTGACTAAAGAAAGGATTGACTTATGTTGAAATTTCAGTGTGATATTGGGATAATTCTTTAAATAAACTTGTGCTTTCCAAATACAAGATTAACTTTGTGATAAAAATTAAGTTCTAATTACCTTGTAATAACTTATTATGTTAAAAATTATAAAGCTATCTATCCTTTATTAGAATTTTCGGTTATGGTCATATTGTAACAATAGAAAACATGCCGAGATATTGTATTATTGTGTTTTTGTAAATTTGCCAAAGAAATTACTTAGGGTATTTAATAATAAAGGATTTACATGATTATAGATGTTAAGCTAAAGATACTATATGATGTTCTTTTTTGAAATTAGAGAGCATTTACTTTCTTAAGACCGTTTAAAGAATAAAATAGTAACCTTACCATCTGTTGATTTATGTATGTTAGAAAAATACCAAAAGACAAAACACTTATGTCTTGAAAATATTTTTTTTACATCCTAATAATATTAAGGAATATGGAATGAACATGATAGCCATCGGGATTTATTTGAGTTGTATATCTATTCATATATTAAAGGTAGTAAATTAATAAAATAAAATATTTCTTTTAAAGGCTCTTTCAATTAGTTGAGTAGGTGTACATTTATTTATTATATAAGTTAAATAATATATAATGCTATTAATGTAAAATCATTACAGTAGTAAATATATTAACCATGATAAAAATACTTTGTATAGTTTAAAAAAATATAGGAAATAAGATGAATAATATAATATTTTGTTATCTTATATTAAAAGGATATCATTAATAAACAAGTAAATTATTATTTACTTTATTTGGATTAATAGTAGGAGAATTTAACATTCTAGTGTTTGGTGGATTTAATATATATATATATATATATATATATATATATATATATATATATAAATAAGAATATAGTAACTTTATTATTTAATTTAGTATGTTACTTTTATAAGCATTAATTTTAGGAATTAAGTACTTTTAAAAAAGATATGTATGAAAAAAATAAAATATTAGTTGTATTTAATATTATTTTCTTGAAAATAACAAATGTATCAAATTAAATATAATCTTAGTAGATGAAATGTGGAATATAGTGAGTGGGACATAATTTATCTTTATTGCTTGTGATACTTTGTTTATAATTTTCTAGGAGGAAATTATACATGAATATTATGAAAAACTTTATGTGAATAGTTTTTACCTCTTCTGAAGCATAACCTTTAAATATTTACCAAGTAACCTATCATCGGGAAGGATTATAGTAATGTTTATATTATATATTATGGGTAGGACAATATTAATAAACCAACTAACACCGATGAATGTGGGAAGGACAATCATATGGTTTTAGGGATAGTTGTACTCCTGATGGGAAGGGTCAGGACGAGATGTAAAAGAGTATGAAATTGGCATTGCTCTTAGACTGCCACCTGAATAGTACAGTGAGGGGTCACTTGAACCTTGAACGATTAGGATTTTTTACTCAGTGATGAGATGGAATGAGATGTCTCATCATCAATCGTGTCAAGTCATGTATTACTCAATCCAAAGCCAGGGTATTGGTGGACCCTAGATGATTTCTAGAGAAGGTGGAACCTCATAGAACACAAGGTATGTATACGCTACTCCTTGCATGACTAATAGTAAGCATTCATGTAAGAAATGGGGAATTTATGCGTCTAACATCTAGGTAAAATGGGTCCTAGAGGGGAAACCCCAACCGTGAACTTGGGATCTTGGTATGAGAGGATAAGCTCACAAAAGGCACTACTTTATGGGACCTGGCCAATCTCGACCACTTGGGTTATTGTCTGTAGTGATCTAGACATCCAACATGAGAATTTTACATACCTTGTATTAATAAAATATTGGGTGAACTACAAATTAACCTATAGGATTAATCTATATTTTCAAGTATGGAGATTTTGATTTGGACAACCAAGTGGGCAGAACCTGGGTTGTTATAGTTGGTATCAGAGATCTAGGTTGCAAACCCCTAGGCTATGAAAACTTTAGATAAAATTGTATTAATCATAGTATTTAGAAAACCTAAAACAAAAAAATATTAGCATATACCTTTTCTAAACAGTCAATGGCATCTGGTATAAAATATAGCTCATGAAATAGACCTACAGAAGTTTAGTGGGAAGTGTTGATTGGAAATCCCAAAAGAGCCCTCTGAAGAATTGTGAGTATGGGAACTACCGAAGAGGCTGTGGAACCTCCTCAAGTGATCATAAAAGAAAACTAACCTGCTCAAAAGGAAGATAAGATGGTAAAAATGATACAATTAATGCAATAATAGATAATTCAACAAAAAGAACATATCGACCAACAACAAGCCCAAATGGCTGAGCATATGGAGAAAAAAAGAGCTTAGATGTTGGAACATATGGAACAATAGAAGGCTTAGTTGGTTCAACAACAAGAGATGATTGCACAACAACAGAAAATAATAGAGAATCTATCCAAAGGAAAGGAACCAGTAATAATAGAAGAGGATACACCTATAGGTCTTGGGAGGAAACAGGTTGGTATTGAACTTAATAGGGATATGAGAAAAATTGATATATCCAAGTTTGACTGTAAGGGAGACAGAGAGGAGGCAGAAATATGGCTAAGCATTGTAGATACTTATTTTACCATTCGAGCACTTACTTCCAAATCAAAATCTTCATGGGAAGTATTCCATTTAACAGGAGTAACTACTAACTGGTGGGATACCTATAGAAGAATAAATAATGTGGAAGCTCTCGATGTTCACTGGGATATATTTTTGAAAGTATTTAAGGACAAATTCTTGACACCACAATTCTATCTTGAGAAATCTACAGAATTCTCAAGACTGACCCAAGGAAATATGACAGTAAATGAGTATCACCAATGATTTATGTAGTTACTTAAATACATGCCTGAATATGAACAACGAATAGAGATCAAAGTGCAAAATTTCCTCTTAGGATTACATCCAAAGATTGGATCTTTGATTCTCTTGCTGAAGCCCAAAGATATTACTACTACATATGATTTAGCTAGACAAGAAGAAGCTAACCAAAATACCAAGAATGCCTACTACCAGAAATTCTCTAAAAAAGAACCGTAGAAGAATAAGAAGAATTTTAGCTCAATAAGGTGGGAAAAATATTCAAATAAGAAAAATAGGGATGAAGACAGATATAGATTTGACAAACACAGAAGCAGGTATCAAGAGAACTTAGGTAATCAAGGCAAATATCATCATAGCCTAGGCTATCTGGATAAGAAAAATTATAGGGAAAGAGATGATCAGAGAATACCTGCACAAGGAATAATCACCCAAGGACATAATGATGGTAATAAAAAAGAAAAATCTCCTCGTGATGCATGTTATTTTTGTCGAGGGGTTCATTATGCAGACAAATGCCTAGAGAGAGAGAATAGAATAAAAGCACCTAAAGATCTTGAAAATAAGATTTATACTGCTACATGTAATAAGATATAAACTCGTTTGCTTTTTAATCAAAACATATATCTTAATATTTTCCATTATTAAGAGGGACAAATAAAAAATCCAAGGTTTCAGGCTATTGTATGGACATCCAAATGTGGGTCAGGAAGTAACCTCAATGGATGCTATCAAAAGAGCTATGTTAATCCTCAAAGGACACCAAAAGAATTCTTTTTTGGAATACAAAGTGTTCTTGGGGGTGAAACCTTAAAAGAGATTCTTGTAAGCTCATAAAATGATAAGATCTTTTGAAATTATAAAACCTATAACCCATGAGTTGGTCATATCACCCAATAGGACTGAAAATATAGGAAATCGTCCATATGTCCCTCAATAGAAAATATGCTATTGATCCTTTGTATTTTTTGATGTTTTCCATTTGTAGATAACCAGTTTCCACCACGTTAAAAAATCCAGTCAAGTACTAGAGTCTAAACCAACCAGTTTGAGAAAGAGAAAATAGATTAATTTTGTCTAGTAGGATCACTGTCCTAAAAAGAAAACTATGTTAAGCAAAGACAATCTCTATTTTTGAAAAATCAATGCTATGTTATATTTTAAATCAAATGGATTAATATGAATTTGTTTGATGTACTTTGTTTGATATACCATGTTGATAAGTAAATATTTAGCCATGATATATAAACTATTAAAAAGGAATTGCAAACACAGGGATTGTGTTTAATTCTAGAGGGGGAGAATGTAACACCCCTTCAAAATTCAATTGACAATATGTATACTTCATCTGCAAGGGCGAGATACTGCTGATGTTTTTGTGGTTGCAGTACTAAGTATTTTTCATTGAAGAAGTACATTGAGAGAGAGTGTGTCAAACACCTCCTCTAGATGGCGGATGAAGAGCAGTGGAAAAAAGGTAATATGGGGATATGATGAGCGATGGGGTATTTGTAGTTATAGGGCAAAAAGACCCTATTAGCAATACACCCATCAAGCGGTCCATGTAGTTGCATTTAGGATCTTCTTCTTGTATCTTATGTTTGGGTTGATTCAATAATAAGTTAAAAATATATATATAATAATAATAATAAATATATATATATATATGTATAATATAATAATAATAATTATATATAAATAAATAATAATAATATTATATTTGAATAATAAAATAATAAAATAATATTAATATATAATACTTTATGTATGAGTAAAATAAAGTAAATATAAACACACATATATATATTAGACTTTAAAATTTAAAAGCATTTCGACCATGTAAGGCCACCGTAAACGACACCTGGCAACTAATGATGGTAGACATTTGTATGTGGCAACATTTGTCACTCAATAACTTAAAACAAACATCTATTAAAGGATATGGAGAAGACTATGTAGGAAAAATTTTTGGGGTGATTGGTGTTGTGTTGAGAGGTGGTGTGGAATAGAGCTCGGAGTTTCGGTTGGCATACATTTTTGGAAGGCTTCTTGACGCTCTGGTAGGTCGATTTCCATATGTTTGTATTATGTATGTACTTGCTTCTGCATAAATGATACTAAAACATGATATGAATACTATACTATAATTATTTTAGCTAATTAAACATGGGCAATAGGTATATATGCTTGATGTTTTTTTTGTATGTTCTCAATGATTTCTTTATAAAATTTATGAGTATTGCCTCTTTATTTATGAAAGAACAAGAATGACAAATTTAGGATGTGATATGTATTTGCATATATGTAATTCACATATATTCTTCTTGAGACCAAATATGAATATAGAGTGCTGAATATATTTTGTGAATGCTATTTGTATGCTTAATTAAGCTATTAGAAAAACACTCGAGGATGAAACATGTATTATCAACTAGTTTGCATCAGTTTGTTTGCATGTATAGGGTATAATGCATTCAATAGTTAAATGGTCGCTATGATCCTCCCCAACAATGATTTAATCCTTGGTGATCATCCACAACTGTCAGTAGCATAGCTTTAAATGTAATTTACCCCTATTTGTGAAGGAATTACTATCCACTCAACTTCGAATATAGTTGAACTGCTAAATCACCTATCTACTGATAGTCGGGAACGTTAGCCTAGGTGATATGGCTAGTCACAGGCTAGGAATTCCCTATTCGTCGGGTTACTAGAACAAAATTTTGAGTAGCATTGTCAGAAAATGAGGTATAGACATGATCAAAAGAGAGTTTAGTTGAGTTCATATTAAGCTTCAATTCAATGACTGTGTTTAATGATTTGTATAAAATCTGGACTTGTGAATGAAAGATGAGAGGTTATTTGGCATGATTGTAATTTACTTGTGACTGACATGAATGATATTTATATATTATCCATTGTATATTAGATGCTAAAAATTATTTTATAGATTCACAATACTTTGTGCAACTGCACTGCAATGATAACACATACAAATTTTGTTATTTTTGACATATAGTTGAATGCCTATTAAGTTTGATTTTAATTGCGAATGTGTATAATCTTGTGGAAAGGTTGGAATGGTAATAATTTTACCCAATTAAATAGTTTGTGCTGCATCACATTGCTTAAAAATATACTTAGAGTAACTTAAATAATTGTATTGTACATACTTTAAATTGAGAAAAAACTGATGAACCCTTTGGTTACAATTCAATTCACTTTCTCTTTAAAAAAAATAAATAATAACCTCATGATATTTTGCCATTATGTCAACCTAGGAGTAAATTATAGATTAAATATGTAAGATAAATCAATTAGAGGAACATCATATTTGGCAACATCGAGCGTTGAACTATGGTAACTAAAACTATGTCTTGGTACGCAATACCCTTCAAAGAATACTCATCAAGTTTAAATATAAAAGTTTGCCTACTCAACAATAAATTTGTTGAAAATATAGGAGCATAGTTGATGTTTGGTTAACCCACCTTGTAAGCACTCCTTGTTTTTGTTAAACTAAGGGAAGAACTGTAGCTGGATTATAAAATACGTTTTTACTTAAGAGACAGAACATAGTGTTTCTTAGAATAAACCCTGGCCTATTAAATTTTATATTTTTGGTGTGTTTAATAAAAAGGTATAGTGTTGTTGAAACCTTATAGGATACTATAGACTTCTTTAACAGTCACTAAATCAATGATTGACTTATGTTATATTTTTAGTGTGATACTAGGATAATTCTTTAAATAAACTTGTGCTTTCCAAATAGAAGATTGTCTTTGTGATAAAAATTAAGTTCTAACTGCCTTGTAATAACTTATTATGTTATAAATTATAAAGTTATCTATCCTTTATTAAAAAAATTTATTTATTAAACTTTTCGGTTATAGTCATATTGTAACAATAGAAAGCATGCAGAAAAATTGTATTATTGTGTTTTCCTAAATTCGCCGAAGAAATTACCTATGGTATTTAATAATAAAATATTTACATGATTATAGATGTTAAGCTAAATATACTAAATGATGTTCTTTTTTGAAATTAGAGAGCATTTACTTTGTTAAGGCCGCTTAAAGAATAAAATAGTAATCTTACCATCTATTGATTTATGTATCTTAGAAAAATGCTGAAAGACAAAACACTTATGTCTTGAAAATATTTTTTTAGATCCTAAGAATATTAAGGAAGATGGAATGAACATGATAGCCATTGGCATTTATTTGAGTTGTGTATCTATTCGTATATTAAAGACAATAAATTAATAAAATAAAATATTTCTTTTAAAGGCTCTTTCAATTAGTTGAGTAGGTGTACCTTTATTTATTATATAAGTTAAATAATATATTATGCTATTAATGTAAAATTATTACACTAGTAAATATATTAACCATGATAAAAATACTTTGTATATTTTAAACATATATAGGAAATAAGATGAATAATATAATATTTTGTTATCTTGTATTAAAAGGGTATCATTAATAAATGGTAAATTATTATTTACTTTATTTGGATTAATAGTATCGAAATTTAAAATTCTAGTGTTTCATGGATTTAATATATATATATATGAGAGGGGAGGGCTCTGGTCCCTCCCCCCTCCCATGGCTCTTGGTTCCTGCCCAGTCCCTGGCTCAATCCAGGTCATCCCTCCCGGGGAGTGGTTGTTTGCAAATGATCTCCTGGGGGGAGATCCTTCTCCACTATCTGCGCCCCTCCCAGCCGGCTAGGGTTTCCTTGGTTTTTTTTTTGGACTGGTGCTTCCCAGGGATCCCTGTTTGGTTGGGGATCCCTTCCCTTTTTCCCTCAGGCTTCCCCCTGGGGTTTTTTGCAGGTTATTCGCGTGGATCTGGTCCCCTGCGTTTCTCGGTGCGGTGGAGGTGACGGTTTAGGGTTTGGACAGCCTTCCCCATTTTTTCTTGTGAATCCTCGGCAGACTCTATGCTTGGACGGGATTCTTGGTCCCTGCTGCTGGGATCCTCTTCTATTTTCCCAAGGCGGGTTCCTTGTGGTGCAACTCTCTGGTCACTTCCTGATGGGTTGGATCCTCTCTGTGCTGGCTGTCGGCTTCCTACAGGATGGCTCTCGCTGAACGAAATGTTTTCCCGGTGGGCGACTGGTTTCTCCACAGGGCAGGATCCGTCAAATTCGCCGGTTTTCCCGCGAGGCGGGATCCTTTCTTTTCTGCTGGTTTTTCGGATGGTGGGATTTCCCTGTTGCTTCCCGCTAGGCGGGACTGTTTGTGGTGGTTTTGACTGCTTCCCACGAGGCGGGATTTTATTGTAACAATTTTTCTTTGCTTCCTGCTGGGCGGGATCTTCTCGATGGTGGTTTTTGGCTACTCCCCGCTGGGCGGGATCTCCAAAACTACTTTCTTTCTTATTTGTTTGTTTCCCGCTAAGAGGGATTGTTTCATGCTTACTATTACCGCTAGGCGAGATTTCTGTTTTGGTGTTCAGTTTCAAGGGATTGATGCCCTAGGCCCATTGCTTATGTAATCAGGTTTTGGGATCCTTGTTAAAACCCGCTGTAAATACAAACACTACTTACCAAATATATATATATATATATATATAGGAATTAAGTACTTATTAAAATAAAAGATGTGTATGAAAAAAATAATAGTTGTATTTAATATTACTTTATTGAAAATAAAAAATGTATCAAATTAAATATAATCTTAGTAGATGAAATGTGGAATATAGTGAGTGGGACATAATATATCTTTATTGTTTGTGATACCTTATTTATAATTTTTTGGAAGGAAATTGTACATTAATATTATGAAAAACTTTATATGAATAGTTTTTCCCTCTTCTGAAGCATAATATTTAAATATTTACCAAGTAACCTATCATCGGGAAGAATGATAGTAACATTTATATTATATATTGTGGGTAGGACAATCTTAGTAAACCACCCAAAACCAATAAATATGGGAAGGACAATCATCTGGTTTCAGGGATAGTTGTACTCCTGATGAGAAGGGTCAATACGAGAGGTAAAAGAGGACAAAATGGGCATCGCTCTTAGGCTATTACCTAAATAGTACAGTGAAGGGTCACTTGAACCTTGAATGATTAGGATTTTTTACTCAATGACGAGATAGAATAGGACGTCTCATCGTTAATCGTGTTAATTTAATTGTGATACGGTCCAAATCCAGGGTATTGGCGAAACCTAGATGATTTCCAAGGAAGGTGGAACCTCATCTAGCACAACGTATGTACATACTACTCCTCGCATGACTAATTTTAAGCATTCATGTAAGGAATGGGGAATTTATGTGTCTAGCATCTAGGTGAAATGAGTCCTAGAGGAGAAACCCCAGCTGTGAACTTGGGATCTTAGGATGAGAGGATAAGCTCACAAAAGGCACTACTTCATAGGACCTGGTTAGTATCGACCACTTGGATGATCATCTACAACAATATAGACATCAAATGTGGGAATTTTACATACCTCGTACTAATAAAATATTGAGTGAACTATAATTTAACCTATAGGATTAGTCTAAATTTTCAAGTATGGAGTTTTTGGTTTGGACAACCAGGTGGGCAAAACCTAGGTTGTTACAATGACTTGTGAATCAAATTATATTTGGACCTTCTTCTAATATATTCATTGCTTATTGGATCCCTCTAGGGATACCACAACCCTCTGCTAGGTTATTGGAAAGGAAGCCAATATTCTCTATGAAAGTAAAGATCATGGTTCTATTCATTAGTCTTCCTATATCTCCCACACTTTTTGTTCCTAGATTCCTTCGTGGGACTTCATCCATGCTGAATTTTCCCAATCCTATATGGGAGCCTTCCAAACTCATTTTTTGCCTATTTCCAGTTGCCTTATAGTCACAATTTGTTGTTTTCTAGTCATAGGAGCAATTTTTAGTCTAATTATGATCTATTACCATCGAGGGTGGGGTTATTATGGATACTTGAGCATATGTTGGACTATCTCCACTATGTTGGCTATGGTCATTTTGAAAATATAGTGGATGTCTAGAGACTTGTTTTAATATGTGGTTGTTCCTTTCTTTTCATATATTCCAAGGTATAATATTAGTTTCTACCCATACCATATGCCTAACATACTAGTCAACTCCATCCTATGTATTCCATTCCCTCCACATATGCTATGAAATGGTAAAACTAGACCAACTAATACCAAGTAAGATAGCCATTATCTTCCACATATTAAAGAATACAAGACAATAAAAAAGTGGTAAAGTGTTTTGGGATTTGCCCAACACATGTCACATCGAAAATGGCCATGGCAACCTCTTTTCACAAGTTGTTCCCCCATTAGTTATCTTTAATTTTTAGCTTTTGAATCTTATTACTTAAGATAAATAATCCAAAAGATATCAAATAAAATATTAAACCAATGTATATGATAATGGTAATATTTTGTAAGTATGAAATAGATAAATAAGTCTAATAATTACTCCTAAATATGGCATAAACAATTGCTCATAAAAATGGTTCCATAGCACTAAAATATCCAATTAATGTTAGTCATGTTATTTACATCCTCACATTACTATGCATATATAATGTAATGTGACTCTTCATATGGAGCACTCTTGGCCTTCACTCTTCTAGACTCTTCAACTCCCTATTCTATGGACTCATGTACACATGGACTAATGTGCATATTTACATTATTGAATATTATGCACACTTGTGCATTTACTACATTACACAAAGTAAATACCTGATCTAAAATATGTAAGAGATAATTTAATATACTCCAACACCCCTCATATTACATTATTTGGTTATTGAAGAATTTAGTCTTCAATATGGATCTCCATTGTCTAACTCACTTTGCACTGTATCCCTTATTGTCCATGCTCTTTCTTCTCTTTCTTGTTTTCATCAATAGTGTCGCTTTGTATATATTTTGTTGATGTTGTATTGTCAGGTGATTCCTACAAAACAACTTTCTCTTTCCCTATATCCCTGTAATATTTCAGGTATCTTTGATGAACTATAGAAATCATAATTTTACAAGTCATGAGTGGGTGAATATTCATCCATTCTCTTTCCTTTAATTCTTGGAAGAACCTTGTATTCATGATCTTCAAAAATATTCAACTTGAATTCATTATTAATAGATGCTTCAAAAATGAGAACTTGAAATAAACTATTTAGTCTAAATATCAAATTTTCTTCAAATATTTTATAAAACTTATCTTTATAATAACAAGTGAAAGGAATATGAATTTTTCCTCCACAATATTTGCATGGATGGAAGTTCTAGCAATTTGTTTTTTCATGACCAGATTTATTGTAGTAGGTACACTGTAATATTGTCCCAACTTCTTTATCAATTGACTTGGAAGAATCAAGCTTGTCCAATTCCTTGATGAGGTAATCAAACCAACTTCGTACAACTAAAGTAATTATTTTTTTACTTCTTTTCCTGATTTGTAAAATATCTTCATTATAAAATCCTTTTATTATCTCATTAGAAACTAACTCTTTAGTAGCTAGTTTATCCATACTATTAGGCTATGAGTTTTCAAAAATATTTCTAGGCCATATTGATTCTCCTTTTGCATTTTCCTTCTTCTCGCTTTTAGAATCAAGTATGTCTTTGAACCATCTCCAATCCTTGAACCCTGTATACTTAATAAATATTTCCATAGTGTCATTTTAAAGTAATATTTCTCGTAACCCTTGCTTAACAATATACCTTTAGTCCCTTGAGATTGACTACCCTGCTACTTCCTTAGTCACAAAAATATAAAATATAAATTTCTTAATTACTATGTTGATTTTGAATACCTTATAACTCCAAACTTAGAAATTTAGAAAAATATATTTGCAATTATTATAAGTCTAATTTCAAATAGAAACCCTTTTTACTCCAATGTTATCTAATTGTAAATATTCCAAAATTATTTTGTAACTCCAAATATTTATATTACAAAAACTTACAATCACTCCCTTAATTGTTTTCAACCTAACTTTCAATCCTTAATTTAAATCTT
This sequence comes from Wollemia nobilis, assembly GCA_028583015.1. Classification (NCBI taxonomy): domain Eukaryota; kingdom Viridiplantae; phylum Streptophyta; class Pinopsida; order Araucariales; family Araucariaceae; genus Wollemia; species Wollemia nobilis. The sequence goes on along the minus strand of JAQPPZ010001031.1, from coordinate 1,848,874 downwards.
ATATTTTCAAAGATAATTTCACTTCCAACCTTATTAAATATTATCACCCTTATTTCTCCTATCTTAGATGTATAAGCAACTTGAAATAGGATTGATTACCTTAAATTATTGAATAATAGTTCTTTGATCAATTGAGCTTGACCAATTAGTATCTCTTCCATGTACTCACATTGATTGGATCTTCTGATCGATGCCTTCTCCACGTACATCTATTGAGTGGGTGCTCTTGCACATTCACATTGATTGATGCACGTATCCTATGCCCGTTTTCCAAGTAATTCCTTGATAATATTTATCTCAAATATTTCTTCAGACTACCTTGGATCCCAACGTCTATGTCACAACATTGTGCTTCTATTTTATTGTTGCTACCATCGTTAACTGTCAACCCTGCTTCTCGTACTTCCCTTCGATACTGCCAAGTGTTCTGCCTTCCTATCTATGTCCAATAGTAATCTCTCCCAACTCATTCAACTATTACTGTATATTCCTAATTTATCTTATTTTTCTTAATACATTTCTTCTCTAAATTGGTGTTAGAATCAATGGGCACTTCAACTTATGCATGCCATATGGCATTAAAACTCTTCCACTTCACTTAATGCATCTACCTTGGTTTTTGAGGCATTTTCTTTTCCTAGACGTGTCTACCTTGGCATTTCCTTTCCCTAGGCAAGTAATGATAATAAACCAAATGTTACTATAGTATTCCTTTGAACCTGACACACATTCAACATTCTAATATGACTTCTTCCATGTATCTCTTACATGCAACACATTCACCAACACTTGTAGCTTATTTAGAACCCTTAGCTTTCTCTCTTCTACATATCCATTCAAATTCTCATACAAAAGTTCACTTTGCACTTTGTAGGTAAAATTATTTGTTCCCAAATTCTTTGTAGGTGATAGAATCATGGAGTTCTCTCCAAAAAATGGTGGTGCTCCTTTGTATAATCATGGTGTCTTCTTCAACCAACGATGGCACTCCTTGATAGTGGTGCTTCTCTCTTCAAGAACCACGATGGTGCTTCTTCGAATGATGGTAAGTCTTTCAATACTAATGCTTCCCTATGTAGTGATTACTCTTCCTTCGATCGTGGTGATGCTCCATCCAATGGGAGTGAGTCTTCTATGATGAATATTTTCTCTTCCTTGAAAAACAATGATGATCGACTCATCTATGTTTGCTCTTATAGCTATCTAGTGTCTTTAGACACTGAAACACACTACCTTAATTTCCTAATCATTTTCTTTAGCTTGTTTGCACTAATTCTCTTTATTTCTTCTTGTTATGTAGATAAATTTGTAGTTCTTAATATTTATAAAATAGCACTCATAAATAATATTATGCTTCTTATTATTTCTCCTTTAGCTTAAACTCTTCCTATTTTATCTTTGCAAATTATAAGGTGTAAGCACTAATATCATATTGATCAGAAAAATCCTTTAAGTTCTTATTTTCAAACTCCAAATAATAATAAGATGCAAATAATAATATGGTTCTCTTAAATCCTTGATGTAAACTTATTTTATTGTGTGGATAATAAAATTATATTGCATTAATACTGCATACCTTTCTAGTGTTTTGTTTGCTAATTTTATTGGTGATTTGATTCACCCAACTAGTTATCTCTAACTTTTAATTTTGCACCCCTATTCTCCTTTACTTTTCTGCTCAAAGCTTACCAAATTTGTAGCTCTAGTTGCTACCCAATTTTCTCAAAGTTCGTTGTCTAATAACTCTTCCAAATTTGCTCTAGAGTTTTCCAAACTTGTAGCTCCTTATCTTCTTCTTATGTTGTCCATAAATCTAATTTTGTGGCTTCCAATATCCTTCAAATTTGTTCTTCCAATTGCTAAAGTTAGTGGCTATTAACGCTACCTCAAATGCTATCCAAAATTTCTAATTACGTAGTCAACTCCTTCCTTCTTTTGCTATCAAAAAAATACAACAAAAGTCTCTAGAATGCTTCTTTCTACCATTGTCAAAACTTCTTAAATATCCTATTCATGGGCACTCCAAAATATTCCCAACTCCTCTCCAAATCGTAGCTCTAGGCTTCCTCCAATCCGCTCTCCTACAACCCTTCAATATATGCTTTAAAACTACAATCTTCTCCTATCAAGTTAGACTTATGTGGTTGTCCTTAGATTTATCAAAACTATGGGCTCTTCAATATTCTCTTCTCTTGCAATTTCCTTGTCAAATTCTAAATTCAAAAATGATCTCCTACAATGTCCACTTTCTCAAGAATTTGAATTTCTTGAGATCTTCAAATCCCTTCTCCAAGATTTGAAAAACTTTCTTACCAAATACTTCTTCCTTTTGGGCTTGTTATCGGATGGTGACAATTGTCCCAAAAACCTATTTATCAAAAAATTATCCTTGCTTCTAATCTCCTATCACAAACCTTCTCCAAATATCCTTCACTAGATACTTCTTCAACTCTACAAAGTTACTCCTCCTTGCAATCTCCTACTCCTAGCTTTCTTCAACAATACCTTCAATGGCCACTTCTCCAATTCTATACTAGGGATTTCTCTAGCCTTCTTCCTCTTCTCTAAATTCTCTTGAGACCACTTATCTTGAGTCTTCTAATTCTGCAACTCTTCAACTCATCTTCAACAACTCTTTAATCTCTCTTCTTGAAGCTTCAATGGGACCTACTCTTGGTCTCCTCAATCTCCCAACTATGGAAATTCTGCAATGACATATAATTTTTGGATCTCCAAAAATTGCTACTCTCAATCTCTTGAGTCTCCAAAGTTTGTTTCTCTTCAAATATACAATAATATAATTTATTAGGTCTTCTTTATCTCCAATATCCAAACTATGATGAGAACCTTTTGAATGCGTATCTTCAATCTCCAATTTGCAGTCTTCTACCTGCAATATTCAATCTCTAGTCTTCTCAATCTTCAATCTCAAATCTGTACTGTGAACCTTCTACACGAGTCTCTTCACTCTCTAATCTATTGTCTTGAATTTGCAATCTCCAATATCCAACCTTCTATATTCCAAAACTATAAGTTCTTCAATCTAACCTCTTTCAAGTCTCTTCAGCTTCACCAATTTGCAATTATCTTAAATCTACAATATTCTATGGAAACTTCCTTCTTGAGTCTCCTCAATATTCAATATCTAATGGAATATTTTCCTTAGACCTCCTCACTCTTCAATATATAACTTTCTGCAACAAATAATTAATCCTTGCACGAGGAAATCGCATAGACTTTTAGGTAAAGAAGGTGAAATCCTTCTCTATCTGTTGTAGGAAGCTTCATAGCTTCTAGGTATTAATTTTTTGCAACTAGAAACTTAGATAGTAGTACTAAAGATATTAGAATTTCTATAATTCAAAAATAAATCAACTTCACTAGTTATTCTTAAAACTAGTGGAACAAATTCTATGTTGATCCCTAGTCTTCACAATATTATGGAAAGACTAGCCATTCTATGATTTGCAGTATTCTTCAATCTACCAACTTCTCCAATAGGAACTCCTTATTGGGTCTCTTAATATCCTCAATATCTATAATATCAAGGTCTAACTTCAATACATGAATTCTCCTTCTATTATGAATTTATTCTTTGAATAGATATTCTCGAATCTTATTTGGTTTCACCTTCCAGAGATAATCTCCTCACCTTCACTGGTTTCTCATTAACTAGTTGAATTCTCCTTCGCTACTCAAAAACTTGTGCAAGTCAAAACTTTGCAATTGCTCTCCCTATCTCCTATCACACTCCCTTGTGTCTCTAATACCATTTTTATCTTTTGAAGCATATTACTTAAGATAAAAAATTCAAAATATATCAAATAAGGTACTAAACCACTGTGTATGATAATGATAATACTATGTGAGTATGAAATAGAGAAACAACTCTAATAACTACTTCTAAATATGCCATAAAAAATTCTCATGGAAATGGTACCATAGCACTAAAAGAACCAAGTATTTTTGTTACAAGTCATGTCATTTACATCCTCACATTACTATACATATATAATGTAATGTGACTCTTCATATAGAACACTCTTTACCTTCACTCTTCTAGACTCTTAAAATCTATATTCTATGGACTCATGTACACATGGACTAATGTGCACATTTACATTATTGAATATTATGCACACTTGTGCATTTATTACATTACATAAAGTAAATACCTAATCTACGAATCTACGACATATACCAAATAATGTAATATACTCCAACATTAATGCAGTAGTATCCAAATGAAGAATCTCACCTTAGGACATAACTTCTATGCCCATATTTGTTTGAATAAGTCTTAAAGTAGGTTAGGAGTGTTTTTGCATAGGGTTGCATATCCTTGTGCTACTGTATACTCCACCTATCTTGTGTTGTCAAATTCAAGAAAATCCTCTACTTGAGACCATGAAAGTGATCTCATTTGAAGAGTTCATTGGATATCCATCTTCTACCTCTACAAGATTTGAATTGACCATTTGGTTATGAGGACCCAATTTATCTTAACTTTTGAATTTTTGGTCTAGTACTTATAGTATTTGACAACCTTTATCAAATTTGCTTTATGTAACCACTCCATGAAATTTCTCCACTCTTTAAATTCAACCACCAATTTTTGGTGCCCATCCCAAGTGTTTTTACAAATTTTCATGTGTTGACCATTTTGAATTATCCAAAAGAGATTATTCTTTGTTAGCTTCTCTCTTGTCCTCAAAACTATCAAGATGGGGGATCTTCTATGAAGGATTTGGTGGTGAATAATAGCTATTGAAATTTTATTTTTTTTATATTTAGCTCTAAGATATTGGACCCATAAAGCATTGGGGTTGTTCAACATCCTCCAATACAACTTAGTTGGTAGTAACTTATTTTTCTTAATTGTTGATCTAAATCCTAGTCTCCTTTCATGTTTGTGAAGGCATAATGTTTCCCACTACACCAATACCCATTTCATTCTCTCCTTAGGGTCCATCCAAAGGAACCAGTGATTTATTTTATCTAGCTCTCTCATCATACCTAGGTAATATCCAAAACTATGGAGACATAGATAGGTGTAGACTATAGGACTAATTTAACCAAGATTACTCTTTCCCCTAATGATATCCATTGATTAGTCCATTTTTCTATTTTACTTTTTACTCTATCCTCTACCTAGGACTAATCCTCTTTATGTCTCATTTTTTAAGTGGAATACCTAAATATGTGATTGGGCTAGAGTTCTTATGGTAACTTAATTTATCAAGAATCATGATCTCTTATCTAGGTGAGAATTGGAAGAAATTCCTTTAGAATTTTCCTCAATGGTCCATTGCGTCCTAGCTCTTGAGAAATAACTTATGACATGTTTAATTCTTGAGTCTTCCTACATCATTGCTTTCCCTAGCAAAGTAGAGTCATAAATAAACTAAAGGTGAATGATTGGTCTAGCTCTATTTGTAATAGTGATTCCTATTAATGTTTGGTTTTTTCTATTTTTAATTATTTTTCTTCACAAGCATATAGATAGTATGACGAATAAGTACGGGGAGAGGACATATCCTTGACTAATACCTCTGGATATTATGAATAATTGTGAAGTACATTTGTTGATCAATATTGAATGGGAAACCAATAAAATATATCCACTGATCCAACTTTTTCATTTTTGCAAGAGGCCAAATAGACTCATTACATTTAGGAGGGAATGTTAGTCCATCCCATCGTATGCTTTGGATATGTCTAATAAGATGAAAAAGTATGAGGATTTATATGCTTACATGAATTTTATAACCTCTTGATCCAATACTATCTCATCCACTATCTATTTTTCTTTCACAAAACCACCTTGTTTTAGTGAGATAATATTATGTAGAACTAGTTTGAGTCATTTAGTCGTTACCTTCGTAGACATTACATAAATCTATTGGTTTGAATATAACAATGTGCTTTACATCTTATACCTTTAGTATCAATACTATATATATTTTAGTGATTTCCTTCAATACATCTTTAGCTTCCCTAGCTTCCTCCACCACATCCAAAAGGTCCTCACACAGGATATCCCAAAATTCCTGGTAGAATTCGATGGGGAATCCATCCAGCCTAGGTGTCTTACCTTTTTTCATTTTGAATACCAACCACTATAACTCTTTGGTAGTTAATGGTGTAGTCAAAAATAAATTTCCCTCATCTATTATTAGATAAGGTATCTCCTATAATATTTCCTATTGGGCTTGAATATCTAGACATTCTATTGTGAATAAACTTATAAAATAGTTTATTGTAATAGAACTCATGCCTTCCCATATGTGGATGAAATATTTTGTTTATGTTCTTAGGGAGGTGATGAATTTGTGTATTCTATAGGTTTGAAGGGATTTGTGGAAGAATCCTATGCTCTAGTTTGTTGGTTGTGGAGCCTGATCCGCTCTCTAATTTGAAGGTCTTGTTTTCAGCCACACTTGGACCCACTCCACGAAGGGGGGTAATGCCCCCCTACTTGTGTCACCGTGGGGGCACCAGGGGGCGACACCCTTGAAGCCAAAAATAGATGTTTTTCTCTATGTAAGTCTAGACATTTTATTATTAGGTCACAGATCGAACTATGGATTTTACTCGCATGTTTTTACCCTAAATTGTAACTCTATTTTTATGAGGAGGATTTTCACATGGTATTTGAGTAGAATGAGAGAGCACGCGTATTGTAATTGATGGTGATAGAGCGAAGAGGAAGTTATAGTGGATCTATTGTAGGTTGTATCCCTTCATTTATCTAGATGAAAAAAAGGCCTGGTTATTTTCTTCATGGATATAGCCCATATTGGGTGAACCACATAAATTTGTGTCTCGTGTGTTCCTTTATTCTTTTGTGTTTTATTTCCATATTTATTTATTGCTCACATTTTATTATTTAATCCTAACAACTGAAATTAGGGCCTAAGTTTTGAAAAACATACTTGAAAGTAGGGTTTCCTGGTTTGAGTAGGAGCAATGGTAGAAGAAGGTAGGTTTAGGGTTGAGAAGTTTAATGGATAAAATTACTAGCTATGGAGGATGCAAATGGAGTACTATCTATATCATAAGGATCTTTACCTACAATTAGGTAGAATAGCAAATAATCTTATGAAGCTATAAAACAAAGAATGGGAAGTTCTTGATAGAAATGCATTAGGAATAATATGACTGTGCTTGGCAACATCGATGACCTTCAACATTTCAAAATAAAATACAATGGAGGTTTTAATGAATGCGTTGTCTAAACTATATGAAAAACCATCAAATTTGAACAAGGTATTTGTTATGAAGAATTTATTTAATATAATAATTTTTCTTACTTGCATCCAAAATATGTTATTTAAATATTAATCCAAAAAATTTATTTTGTCTTAATTTTGCTATCTTATTTATATAATACTTAAAATAAATTTTTTATATTAATTATTGAGTAATATTTTAAACAATTATAAGCAAGTCAAATTACCCAGGTGTTGTAGGTGAGTTGAAGAGGAGAGGGAAATCCTCCAAGAGAGGTCCCAGGTTCAAATCTCCACCCTACCAAAAAGTTGAATTGGGTATCCAAAATCCAATTGATAATGTTGGTGCGGGTAGGGTCGGGTGTGACTCCCGGGTGACTTTGATGGTGTAGAACCCCTTGTTCATGGTCTCTCAGACCAAGGCGGCCCCGCAAGGGGTTTTTCGCTTAAAAAAAAAAGAAAAATAAGCAAGTCAAATTTTAAAAAACTATGTAATAATCATTTAAGACATTTAATACATATTTATAAAATATAACATTCGATTGATAAATTACAGTATTTTAATTTAATTCCCACTTAAATTTTAAATAAGACTTTTTCTCTATTGTTTGGTCAGATAGGACAAAGAACTAACTCTTTAAGGGTCAATCATGAACTTATGTCAATCATATTACGGGTCCGCTCTCTATCCTTGTAACAACTTTAGAACTCTAAGCCCTAGCATTGAAGCTATCTCTCTCTACCCATGAGGTTGGTCGAGCCCAAAACCCTCTTCCTAAAGTTTTATTAAAAAATTAACATAAAAAATTATTACATAGGATTAATATAATTATGGGAAAAAATTCAATAATTATATTCTTAGATTTAAAATAAAAGACATTAAATTATGTCATTCATATCTTTATGGCACATCATATTGTTTAAAATTTATTATTTAGTATTAAACATATAGAAAATGAGGATATAAAATATAAAACTTATGTAAAGCTTTCTTTCACAATATATTGAAAGGGTAAAGTTTAAAGTAGTTCTTAACCTCTTGAGATAGATATCATTTATTCAATATATGGTTATCCCCAACCATACTCTAGTTTCCACAACATGGTGTGCAACCCTACCCTTTGCAAGATTCAAAGCTTAAACCTCTATTTAGATTTCCAAAATCTCTATCGGTAAACTAGTCTTGAACGCATGCACACACAAATATTAGTAAAAAAAATCATATTAAGTTATTTAAAGAAAAGATGTACATTACCTGCCTTTCCAGGTAAACAATATTTTGATCCATGATTTAATAGATGTAGTTCTACAGCCTCTATCAATTGATCTTATACTAACCTATGTATAACATAAATAGACTAGTACAATGAATTACAAAACTAAATAATATAATGCTACTACCATCAAGAGATAAGATAAAAAGAAAGGCTTCCCTAATCCATGTTGCCCACCATCTAGAGAGATATCTATAACAAGGGATGTTTCCTTTGTATAGATTTTAATTAGCTATTGTATTTGCAACTTTGTTTTATTCTCTAGCGATGTGATTGTATTTTATAGATAAAAATCATGCTTGTATCATCTAAATCTTCTCTACAATTCTCCTTCATCACTAGTCAATATTCCTATTATCTATTGGATTCCTTACATATTTTATCATGACTGTAACACCCCTTAAAAATTTAGCTGACAATATGTATACTTCATCAACAAGGGCGAGATACTGTTGATCTATTTGTGGTTGCAGGAACAAGTATTTTTCATTGGAGGAGTAGATTGAGAAAGAGAGATTCGAACACCTCCTCCAAATGGTGGATGAAGAGCAGTGGCAAAAAGGTAATATGGGGATACGATGAGTGGCGAGGTATTTGTAGTTATAGGGTAAAAATACCCTATTAGCAATACACCTGTCAAGCGATCCATGTAGTTGCATTCATGTAGTTGTATTTAGGATCTTCTTCTTGTATCTTATGTTTGGGTTGATTTAATAATAAGTGAAAAATATATATACAATAATATATATAATAATAATATATAAATAAATAATGATAATATTATATTTGATAACAAGGTTCAAACCGTGGCGTAGGCGAGTGTGTGAGAGGGTGGGTGTGTGGTGGCTTTGTGTTAAATTCCCTATTGATAAGTATAGCTCTCGAATTTATGAGGGATCATGGTTGGGAGGAGACTACTCAGCCCTATACATCGGTCATAGAGGTTTCTCACAATAACCAAATAAATATATATATATATATATATATATATATATATATATTATATATATATTATATTTGAATAAGTAAATAATAAAATAATATTAATGTATAATACTTTATGTATGAGTAAAATAAAGTAAATATAAACATACATACATATATATATTAGACATTAAAAATTAAAAGCATTTCGACCGTGTAAGGCCACCGTAAACCACACCTGGCAACTTATAATGGTAGACATTTGTATGTGGCAATACATTTGTCACTCAATATCTTAAAAAAAAAGATCTATTAAAGGATATGAAGAAGACTATGGAGAGAGAATTTTTGGGGTGATTGGTATTGTGCTGAGAGGTGGTGTGGAAAAGAGATCAAGGTTCTGGTCGACCTAGGTTTTTGGAAGGCTTCTCGATGCTTTGGTATGTCGGTTTCCATATGTTTGTATTATATATGTACTTGCTTTTGCATAAATGATACTAAAACTTGATATGAATATTGTGCTATAATGAGTTTAGCTAATTAAACATGGGCAATAGGTATATATACTTGATGTTTTTGTATGTTCTCGATGCTTTCTTTATAAAAATTATGAGCATTAAGAACAAGAATGAAAAATTTAGGATGTGATATTTATTTCCATATATGTAATTCACATATATTCTTTCAAAGACCAAATATGAATACAAAGTGCTGAATATATTCTGTGAATGTTGTTTGTATGCTTAATTAAGACATTAGAAAAACACTCAGGGATGAAACATGTAATATCAGCTAGTTTGCATCTGTTTGTTTGCATGTATAGGTTAGAATGCTTTCAATAGTTAAAAAACCGCTCTAATCCTCCTCAGCAATGGTTTAAGACTTGATGATAATCCATAGTTGTCAGTAGCATAGATTTAAATATACTTTATCCATGTTCGTGAAGGCATTATTGTCCACTCAACTTTAGATATAGCTAAACTACTAAAGCACATATCTGCTGATAGCCAGGAATGTTAGCCTAGGTGAAACAGTTGGTCGCAGGCTGGGAATTACCTATTCATCATGTTACTAGAATAGAAATTCGAGTAGCATTGTCAGAAAATGAGATATAGACATGCTCAAAAGAGATTATATATGAGTTCATATTAAGCTTCAGTTCAATGACTGTGTTTAATTATTTGTGTAAAATCTAGCTTTGTGAATGAAAGATGAGAGGTTATTTGGCATGATTGTAATTTACTTGTGACTGACGTGAATGATATTTATATATTATCCATTGTATATTAGATGCTAAAATTTATTTTATAGATTCATGATACTAGGTTCAACTGCATTGCAATGATAACACATACAAATTTTGCTATATTCAACATATAGTTGAATGCCTATTAAGTCTGATTTTAATTGCGAATGTGTATAATATTGTGGAAAGGTTGGAATGGTAATAATTTTACCCAATTAAATAGTTTGTGCTGCATCACATTGCTTAAAAATATACTTAGAGTAACTTAAATAATTGTACATACTTTAAATTGTGAAGAAACTGATGAACCCTTTGGTAACAATTCAATTTACTTTCTCTTATAAAAAATAATAACCTCACAATATTTTGCCATTATGTCAACGTGGGAGTAAAATATAGATTAAATTTATAAGATAAATCAATTAGAGGAAATTTATATTTGGCAACATCGAGCACTGAAATATGGTAACTAAAACTCTGTCTTAGTACGTGATACCCTTCGGAGAATACTCGTTTTAAATATAGGAGTTTGCTTACTCAATAATAAATCTATTGAAAATATAGGAGCATAGTTGATTTTTTGTTAACCAACCTTGGAAGCACTCCTTGTTTTTCTTAAACCAAGGGAAGAACTATAGTTGGATTATAAATTACATTTTTTCTTAAGAGACAGAGCAAAGTGTTTCTTAGAATAAACCCTGACCTTTTAAATTTTATATTTTAAGTGTGTTTAATAAAAAGGTATAGCATTGTTGAAACCTTATAGGATACTGTAGACTTCTTTAATAGTCACTAAAGAAAGGATTGACTTATGTTGAACTTTTAGTGCGATAATGGGATAATTCTTTAAATAAACTTGTGCTTTCCAAATAGAAGATTAACTTTGTGTTAAAAATTAAGTTCTAATTGCCTTATAATAACTTATTATGTTAAAAATTATAAATCTATCTATCCTTTATTAAAAATTTTGGTTATGGTCATATTGTAACAATAGAAAGCATGCAAAGATATCGTATTGTTGTGTTTTCATAAATTTACGAAGAAATTACCTAGGGTATTTAATAATAAAGGATTTACATGATTATAGATGTTAAGCTAAAGATATTATTTGATGTTATTTGTTGAAATTAGAGAGCATTTACTTTCTTAAGACCTCTTAAAGAATAAAATAGTAACCTTACCATCTATTAATTTATGTATCTTAGAAAAAAACCGAAAGACAAAACACTTATGTCTTGAAAATATTTTTTTTAGATCCTAAGAATATTAAGGAAGATGGAACGATAGCCATCGGGATTTATTTGTGTTGTGTATCTATTCATTTATTAAAGGTAGTAAAGTAATAAAATAAAATATTTCTTTTAAAGACTCTTTCAATTAGTTGAGTAGGTGTACCTTTATTTATTATATAAGTTAAATAATATATTATGCTATTAATGTAAAATCATTACAGTAGTAAATGTATTAACCATGATAAAAATACTTTGTATAAATTAAACAAAAATAGTAAATAAGATGAATAATATAATCTTTTGTTATCTTATATTAAAAGGATATCATTAATAAACAATAATTTTTTATTTACTTTATTTGGATTAATAGGATGAGAATTTAACATTCTAGTGTTTGGTGGATTTAAATATATATATATATATATAATTTAGAGCACTAAAATATTGCTTATAAAAATGGTTTCATAGCACTAAAATATCCAATTAATGTTATTACAAGTCATTTTATTTCAATCCTCACATTACTATGCACATAATGTAATGTGACTCTTCATATGGAGCACTCTTGACCTTCACTTTTCTAGGCTCTTCAACTCCCTGTTCTATGGACTCATGTACTATTAGGATTCTACTCCTAACCACCATACTAATCACTCTCTCTTTCACAAAGGATGTGACCTTTGATCACACCTTCACACTCATAGAAATAGGCCTTTCATTTGGTATAGTTGAGGCATCGAAGAATATAATTATTAATTAATTTTTGGGTTCCCCATACAATACAACATCGATTCCTTAATAAAAGCGATTCCTTTTTATTATTCTAGCATTATAATCAATATTTCTCTATTGGGTTCACTACAACTGGTATCAGAGCCAGCTTCAAAACATAAATTTTTTCACCCTGTTCGTCATCACCAGTCGTCTGCCATTCAGATCCTACACCTACATTTATCTTATCATCTGCCACATCATTCCGAAGATGTCCATATATCATAAAACACCGCAGATTCATTCTCAAGATTCATTGGGAGACCGAGCAGCAGATCATATAATTTCACAGATCGAGCATCAAAGAATCTAATTAGCTCATAGAACAAAATACACTCACCAACCACCGGTGAACTCAGAGCATTGGGAAGGTATAATATGAAGGGAACAAATCCAAAAATACCCTCAAACTATCCTATAAATCCTCCAATCTCTTGTAGTCAATGCCCAGATCAAAAACAAAAACAATCCATGCAAAAAAATTTATGTTCTGTAGCGACGTCTGCAACTTTCGATGACGTCTTGGAGAAAACCGACCATATTTTATAAAATAAAACTTATAACATAAAGTTTTAAATCATTTTTCGTCACCGAAAAAACTAAAATTCTGATACGTCTTCATATTTCGATGTCAATAAGAGAAACTTTAAAAAAGTGGATATAACACATATCCCACATTCAATAGGAAGAGGGACAAAGCAGGGTTTAAAAAATATTCAGGGCGAGTAGTTAGTTGTGACTTCGGTCACGCTCTAGCCTTCCCTCGTGTGATCGAAGCCACTCATTTGACCCCCCCTCATGCTCTTCGATTTGCACTCCATGCTCGTACCACAAACCCTTTGCGCCTCCTCGTGTCACTTAGCTCCATGTTCCCAAACCCTTTGTGCATCCTCATGCCACTTATATTCACATGCCCTTGCCCTTTACACCTCCTTGTGCTACTCAACTTCTCGTACCGCTCCTCCGCTCCACCCATCATTCGCTAGCCATCGTCACTCCTCCTCTCTACCCGTAGCTCATTCACCTTGTCGCCTGCCTACACCTCCACCCAACCTTGTGCCTTGTGTCTTTTGTCTCCACTCGACCCTACCACAGAGCGCCACCACAAAAAAGTTGAAACCAAATTTTGCATAGTTGTGAAAAATTGCTAATCTTGAAATTTTACTAAAATATTGCACAATTTTTGCTAAACATTGCCAAAAGTTGCCCCTAATATAAATTTTGCTAAGACTTGTTACTATTGCAAATTCTTGCTAAAATTTGTCAAGGCATTGAAAATTCTTGCTAATTCTACCACTTACGAAGGTTATAAAATCTCCAAAACCTATCCACAATGGTCGAAGGATGACTTTTATGCAATTTTTAACGAAAATTTTCAAGAAATTTTTATGATGACTTTCAACACTTTTTGCGACACCTTTTTCGCCAAACGACTATGCAAATGGCCGATGGAAGAATATATCATGACCCCAACCTACTTTTGCTACTTAATCTTTCCCACCTACATCAAATCACATCAGTGAGTGTATATAAAATTTAGTTCCAGGATATCGCCAATTGCATCACAGGGTTGGACGAATCAGTCCTCATAAGTGGGTTCATCAATGGATTGAAAGAAGAAATTAGAGTGAAGATCATGATGTACACTCCTCGCACCCTATAGGAAGCCATTGGATTAGCCTTGTTAGCCAATGATACATTCAATGTTCAATGTCAACATGGGGAGCAACCTATTGATAAATCGACATTCACGCACACTATTCCAAAACACAAAACCTTGCCAGTTAAGTACCTTAGCCTATAAGAAATGGAGTAACGACGAGCGATAGACCTCTACTATACTTGTGATGAGCAATTTGGGCCCCTTCATTGTTGTGCTACACAAACATTGTATTTATTGAATATAGTTGATCCTTGTCACTCCATAGAGGAAGAAGGTGAGGGAGATGTGCACGACATGACCAAAGCACCTGATCATAACAATGAAGGAAATGAGGTCGATGTGCAAGAAGTGCTCGATGCACCAAGAAAATATGAGGTAGACATCCATGTAGTAAACAATGAAGGCAAGACATAAACTCTCAAATAACTACACACAAGTTCATCACCAGTAGTGAGTTCTCATCGTATAGGCAGCCTAATTCAGAAAGGAGGTAAAAGAGTGAGTGCACCTTTATTTTCCCTTCATTCTACATAGGAAGAATCGGCTAAAGCAGAAGCCTACCGTCATCACAATTCTCCTAAGGAATATTCTACTATTCTTTCTAGCAACCCCCCACTAATGTTTCAACCTTCAATATATCTTTGCATTCGAAAAGTGACATTAAAATAGTACAAGAACTTGCACAAATTCAACTGGGAAAACAAGAAACGAAGCTCCTTACTTTGAGCTTTGAGGACAAAGCTCTTTTTAAGGAAGGTGGCATGTTAGGATTCTACTCCTAACCACCATACTAATCACTCTCTCTTTCACAAAGGTTGTGACATTTGATCACACCTTCACACTCGTAGAAATAGGCCTTTCATTTGGTATAGTTGAGGCATCGAAGAATATAATTATTAATTAATTATTGGGTTCCCCATACAAAATCAACAACGATTCCTTAATAAAAGTGATTCCTTTTTATTATTCTAGCATTATAATAATTTTTTCTCTATTGGCTTCACTACATGTACACATGGACTAATGTGCATATTTACATTATTGAATATTATGCACACTTGTGCATTTATTACATTACACAAAGTAAATACCTAATCTAAAATATGTAACAAATAATTTAATATACTCCAACACCCCCCATATTACATTATTTGGTTATTGAAGACTTTAGTCTTCAATATGGATCTCCATTATCTAAATCACTTTGCATTGTATCCCTTCTTGGCAATTCTCTTTATCCTATTTCTTGTTTTCATCAATAGTGTAGCTTTGTATATCTTTCGTTGATGTTGTATTGTCAGGTGATTCCTACAAAACAACTTTCTCTTTCCCTATATCCCTGTAATATTTCAAGTATCTTTGATGAACTATAGAACTCATAATTTTACAAGTCATGAGTGGGTGAATATTCATCCATTCTCTTTCCTTTAATTATCGGAAGAACTTATCTTCATGATATTCAAAAATATCCAACTTGAATTCATTATTAATAGATGCTTAAAAAATGAGAACTTAAAATAAACTGTTTAGTCTAAATATCAATTTTTCTTCAAATATTTTATAAAACTTATCTTTATAATAACAAGTGAAAGTCATATGAATTTTTCCTCCAAAATATTTGCATGGATGGAAGTTATAGCAATTTGCTTTTTCATGACCAAACCAACTTCGTACAACTAAAGTAATTATTTTTTTACTTCTTTTCCTGATTTGTAAAATATCTCCATTATAAACTCCTTTTATTATCTCATTAGAAACTAACTCTTTAGTAGCTAGTTTATCCATACTATTAGGCTATGAGTTTTCAAAAATATTTCTAGGCCATATTGATTCTCATTTTACATTTTCCTTCTTCTCGCTTTTAGAACCAATTATGACTTTGAACCATATCCAATCCTTGAACCATGTATACTTAATAATTATTTCCATAGTTTCCTTTTAAAGTAATATTTCTTGTAACCCTTGTTTAGCAATACACCTTTAGTCCCTTGAGATTGACTACCCTGCTACTTCCTTAGTCACAAAAATATAAACTCTAAATTTTTGAATTTCTATGTTGATGTTGAATATCTTATAACTCCAAACTTAGAATTTTAGAAAAATATATTTGCAATTATTATAAGTATAATTTGATATAGAAACCCTTATTACTCCAATATTATCTAATTGTAAATATTCCAAAATTGTTTTGTAACTCCAAATAATTATATTACAAAACCTTAGGATTACTCCCTTAATTCCTTTCAACCTAACTTTCAATCCTTAGTATAAATATTTAAATATCTTCAATTTAAATCTTATCTTTTCAAAGATAATTTCACTTCCAACCTTATAAAATATTATCACCCTTATTTTTCCTATCTTAGATGTATAAGCAACTTGAAATAGGATTGATTACCTTAAATTATTGAATGGTAGTTCTTTGGTCAATTGAGCTTGACCAATTAATATCTCTTCCATGTACTCACATTGATTGGATCTTCTGATCAATGCCTTCCCCATGTACATCTATTGAGTGGGTGCTCTTGCACATTCACATTGATTTATGCACATATCCTATGCTCGTTTCCCAAGTAATTCCTTGATAATATTTCTATCAAATATTTCTTCAGACTACCTTAGCTCCCAACATCTATGTCACAATATTGTGCTTCTATTTTATTGTTTCTACCAGCCTTGATTGTCAACCCTACTTCTCGGACTTCCCTTCGATGTTTCCAAGTGTTTTTCCTTCCTCTCTATGTCCAATAGTAATCTATCCCAACTCATTCAACTATTACTACAAATTTCTACTTTATCTTATCTATCTTAATACAATTCTTCTTTAAATTGGTGCTAGAATCAATGGGCACTTCAACTTACGTATGCCATGTGGCATTAAAACTCTTCCACTTCACTTAATGCATCTACCTTGGTTGTTGAGGCATTTTCTTTTCCTAGACGTGTCTACCTTGGCATTTCCTTTCCTTGGGAAAGCAATGATAATAAACTGAATGTTACTATAATATTCCTTTGAACCTGACACTCATTCAACATTCTCAACTGACTTCTTCCATGTATCTCTTGCATGCAAAACTTTCACCAACACTTATAGCTTATTTGGAACCCTTTGCTTTCTCTCTTCTACGTATCCTTCTAAATTCTCATACAAAAGTTCACTTTGCACTTTTTAGGTGAAATTCTTTGTTCCCAAATGCTTTATAGGTGATAAAATCATGGAGTTCTTTCCAAACAATGGTGGTGCTCCTTTGTAGAATCATGGTGTTTTCTTCAACCAATGATGGCACTCCTCGATAGTGGTGCTTCTCTCTTCAAGAACCATGATGGCACTTCTTAGAATGATGGTAAGTCTTTCAAAAGTGATGCTTCCCTATGTAATGATTACTCTTCCTTCGGTCATGGTGATGCTCCATCCAATGGGAGTGAGTCTTCTATGATGAATATTTTCTCTTCCTTGAGCAACAATGATGATCGACTCTTCTATGTTTGCTCTTATAGCTATCTAGTGTCTTTAGACACTAAAACACACTACCTTGATTTCCTAATCCTTTTCTTTAGCTTGTTTGAACTAATGCTCTTTATTTCTTCTTGTTACATAGATAAATATGTAGTTCTTAATATTTATAAAATAACACTCATAAATAATATTATGGTTCTTCTTATTTCTTCTTTATCTTAAACTCTTCCTATTTTGTCTTTGCAAATTATAAGGTGTAAACACTAATATCATCTTGATCAAAGAATTCCTTTAAGTTCTTATTTTCAAACTCCAAATAATAATAAGATGCAAATAATAATATGGTGCTCTTAAATCCTTTATGTAAGCTTATTTCAATGTGTAGATAATAAAATTCTATTGCACCAATATTGCATATCTTTCTAGTGTTTTTGTTGATAATTTTATTGGTGATTTGATTCACCCAACTAGTTATCTCCAACTTTTAATTTTGCACCCCTATTCTCCTTCAATTTTCTTCTCAAAGCTTACCAAATTTGTAGCTCTAGTTGCTGCCCAATTTTCTCCAAGTTTGTTGTCTAATAACTCTTCTAAATTTTCTCTAGAGTTTTCCAAACTTGTAGCTCCTTATATTCTTCTTATGTTGTGCATAAATCTAATTTTATGGCTTTCAATATTCTTCAAATATGTTCTTCCAAATGCTAAAGTTAGTAGCTATTGACGCTACCTCAAATGCTATCCAAAAATTGTAATTACGTAGTCTCCTTCCTTCTTTTTCTATCAAAAAAATACAACAAAAGTCTCCAGAATGCTTCCTTATACCATTGTCAAAAACGTCTTCAATATCCTATTCATGGGCACTCCAAAATCTTCCCAACTCTTCTCCAAATTGTAGCTCTAAGCTTCCTTCAATTTTCTCTCCTAAAACCCTTCAATATCTACTTTAAAACTACAATCTTCTCCTATCAAGTCAGACTTCTGTGGTTGTCCTTAGATTTCCCAAAACTATGGGCTCTTCAATATTCTATTCTCTTGCAATCTCCTTGTCAAATTCTAACTTCAAAAATTATCTCCTATAATGTCCACTTTCTCAAGAATTTGAATGTCTTGAGATCTTCAAATCCCTTCTCCAATATTTGAAAAACTTCTTACCAAATACTTATTCCTTTTGGACTTGTTATCAGATGTCGACAATTGTCCCAAAAACCTATTTATCAAAAAATTATCCTTGCTTCTAATCTCCTATCACAAAAATTCTCCAAATATACTTCAATAGATACTTTTTCAACTCTACAAAGTTACTCCTTGCAATCTCCTGCTCCTAGCTTTTTTCAATAAATGACTTCAATGGCCACTTCTCCAATTCTATACTAGGGATTATTCTAGCCTTCTTTGTCTTCTCTAAATTATTTTGAGACCACTTCTCTCGGGTCTTCTAATTCTGCAACTCTTCATATCCTCTTATACAAATCTTTAATCTCTCTTCTTGAAGCTTCAATGGGACCTATTCTTGGTCTCCTCAATATCCCAACTATGGAAATTCTGCAATGACATATTTTTTTTGGATCTCCAAAAATTACTACTCTCAATATATTGAGTCTCCAAAGTTTGTTGCTCTTCAAATCTACAATAATACCAATTCTTAGGTCTTCTCTATCTTCAATCTCCAAACTATGATGAGAACATTTTGCATGTGTATCTTCAATCTCCAATTTGCAGTCTTCTACTTGGAATATTCAATCTCTAGTCTTCTCAATATTCAATCTTCAATCTGTAGTAAGAACCTTCTACACGAGTCTATTCACTCTCTAGTATGTAGTCTTAAATTTACAATCTCCTATATCCAACCTTCTATCTTACAAAACTATAAGTTCTTCAATCTAACCTCTTTCAAGTCTCTTCAGCTTCACCAATTTGCAGTTATCTTAAAATGTACAATCTTCTATGGAAACTTCCTTCTTGAGTCTCCTCAATATTCAATATCCAATGGGATTTTTCCTTAGACCTCCTCACTCTTCAATATCTAAATTTCTGCAACAAATAATTAATCCTTGCACGAGGAAAGCACATAGACTTTCAGGTAAAGAAGGTGAATCTTTATCTATCTGTTATAGGAAGCTTCTCAGCTTTTAGGTATTAATTTTCTACAACCAGAAACTTAGATAGTAGTACTAAATATATTAGAATTTCTATAATTCAAAAATAAATCAACTTCACTAGTTATTCTCAAAACTATTGAAACAAATTCTATGTTAAGCCCTAGTCTTTACAATCTTGTGGAAATACTAGTCAATCTATGATTTGTAGTCTTCTTCAATCTACCAAATTCTCCAATAGGACCTCCTTCTTGGGTCTCTTAATATCCTCAATCTTCACAATATCAAGGTCTAACTTCAATACATGAATTCTCCTTTTATTCTGAATTTATTCTTGGAATAGATATTCTCCAATCTTCTTTAGTTTCACCTTCCAGAGATAATATCCTCACCTTCACTGGTTTCTCATTAACCAGTTGAATTCTCCTTTGCAACTCAAAAATATGTGCAAGTCAAAACCTTGAAATTGCTCTCCCTATCTCCTGTCAAAATCCCTCGTGTCTCTAATACCATTGTTATCTTTTGAATATTATTACTTAAGATAAATAATCCAAAATATATCAAATAAAGTACTAAACCACTATAAATGATAATAACAATATTATGCAAGTATGAAAAAGATAAACAACTCTAATAACTACTTCTAAATATGCCATAAAAAAATTCTCATGGAAATGGTACCATAGCACTAAAAGAACCACAAGTAATGTTATTACAAGTCATGTCATTTACATCCTCATATTACTATGCATATCTAATGCAATGTGACTCTTCATATGGAACACTCTTGACATTCACTCTTCTAGACTCTTCATATGGAACACTCTTGACCTTCACTCTTCTAGACTCTTCAACTCTATTATATGGACTCATGTACACATGGGCTAATGTGCACATTTAAATTATTAAATATTATGCACACTTGTGCATTTATTACATTACATAAAGTAAATACCTAATCTACGACATGTACCAAATAATGTAATATACTCCAACATTAATGCAATAGTATACAAATGAAGAATCTCACCTTAGGACATAACTTCTATACCCATATTTGTTTGAATAACTCTCAAAGTAGGTTAGGAGTGTTTTGGCATAGGGTTGCACATCCTTGTGCTACTGTATACTCCCCCTATCTTGTGTTGTCAAATCCAATAAAATCCTCTGCTTGAGACCATGAAAGTAATTTCATTTTAAGAGTTCATTGGATATCCATATTCTACCTCTGCAACATTTGAATTGACCATTTGGTTATGAGGACCCAATTTATCTTAACTTTTGAAATTTTGGTCTAGTACTTATAGTATTTGACAACCTTTATCGAATTTGCTTTATGTAACCACTACATGAAAGGTCTCCACTCTTGAAATTGAACTACCAATTTTTGGTGCCCATCCCAAGAGTATTTAGAAATTTTCATGTGTTGACCATTATGAATTATCCAAAAGATATTCTTATTTGTTAGCTCCTCTCTTGTCCTCAAAACAATCAATATGGGGGATCTTCTATGAAGGATTTGGTGGCAAATAATATCTATTGAAATTTTATTTTTTGCATATATAGCTCTCAGATATTGGACCCATAAAGCATTGGGGTTGTTCAACATCCTCCAATATAACTTAGTTGGTAGTGCCTTATTTTTCTTAATTTTTAATCCAAACCCTAGTCCCCTTTCATGTTTGTGAAGGCATAATATTTCCCACTACACCAAGACCCATTTTATTTTCTCCTTAGGGCCCCTCCAATGGAACCAATGATTTATTTGATATAGCTCTCTCATCATACCTTGGTAATATCCAAAACTATGGAGACATAGATAGGTGTAGACTATAGGACTAATTTAACCAAGATTACTCTTTCCCCTAATGATATCCATCGATTAGCCCATTTTTTCTATTTTACTTTTTACTCTATCCTCTACCTAGGACTAATCCTCTTTATGTCTCCTTGTTTTAAGTGGAATATCTAAATATGTGATTGTGCTAGAGTTCTTCTAGTAACGTAATTTATCAAGAGTCATGATCTCTTATCTAGGTGAGAAGTAGAAGAAATTCCTTTGGATTTTTTCTCATTGGTCCATTGCATCCTAGCTCTTGATAAATAACATCTGACATGTTTAATTCTTGAGTATTCCTACATAATTTATTTCCCTAGAAAAGTAGAGTCATCAACCAACTAAAGGTGAATGATTGGTCAAGCTCTATTTGTAATAGTGATTCCTATTAATATTTGATTTTTCCTATTTTTGATTATTTTTCTTCCCAAGCATTTAGCTAGTATGATGAATAAGTATGAGGAGAGGGCATATCCTTGCGTAATACCTCTATATATTATAAATAATTGTGAAGTACATTCGTTGATTAGTATTGAATAGGACACCAATAAAATATATCCATTGATCCAACTTGTTCACTTTTGCAAGAAGCCAAATTGACTCATTACTTTTAGGAGGGAATGTTAGTCCACCCCATCATATGCTTTGGATATGTCCAAGAATATGAAAAAGTACGAGGATTTATATGCTTTCATAAAGTTTATAACCTCTTGATCCAATACTATCTCATCCACTATCTATTTTTATTTCACAAAACCACCTTGTTTTAGTGAGATAATTTTATGCAGAAGTGGTTTGAGTCATTTATTCATTACCTTCGTGATTATTTTGATCAAGACATTACATAAAGATATTGGTTTGGATCTAACAATGTGCTTCACATCATATAACTTTAGGATCAATACTATATATTTTAGTGACTTCCTTCAAGACATCTTTAGCTTTCCTAGCTTCCTCCACTACATCCAAAAGGTCCTCACATAGGATATCCCAAAATTCTTGGTATAATTTGATGGAGAATCCATCTAGCCTAGGTGTCTTACCTTTTTTTCATTTTGAATATGGTCACCCACTATAACTTTTTGGTAGTTAATGGTGTAGTAAAAAATATATTTCCCTCCTCTATTATTAGATAAGATATCTCCTATAATATTTCCTATTGGGCTTCAATATCTAGACATTTTATTGTGAACAAACTTATAAAATAGTTTATTGCAATAGACCTCATTCCTTCCCATATGTGGATGAAATATTTTGCTTATTTTCTTAGGGAGGGGATGAATTTGTGCATTCAATAGGTTTGAAGGAATTTTTGGAAGAATCCTATGCTCTAGTTTGTTGGTTGTGGAGCCTGATTCACTCTCTAATTTGAAGGTCTAATTTTCAGCCACACTTGGACCTAATCCACGAAGGGGGGGTATATGGGGGAAATGCCCCACCTAATTGTGTCATCGTGGGGGGTCTAGGGGGCAACGCCCTCGAAGCCAAAAATAGATTTGTTTTCTCTATGTAAATCTGGACCATTTATTATTAGGTCATAGATCGAACAATGGATTTTACTCGCATGTTTTTGCCCTAAATTGTAACTCTATTTTTATAAAGAGGATTTTCACACGGTAGTTGAGTAGAGTGAGAGAGCACACATTTTCTAATTGATGGTGATAGAGTGAAGAGGAAGTTACAATGGATCTATTGTAGGTTGTATCCCTTCATTTATCTAGATTAAAAAAAGGTCTGGTTATTTTCTTCATGGATGTAGCCCATATTGGGTGAACCACATAAATTTGTGTCTTGTGTATTGCTTTATTCTCTAGTGTTTTATTTCTACATTTATTTATTTCTCACATTTTATTATTTAATCCGAACAACTGAAATCAGGGCCTAAGGTTTGAAAAACATACTTGAAAGGAGGGTTTCCTGTTTTGAGTAGGATCAATGGTAGAAGAAGGCAGGTTTAGGGTTGAGAAGTTTAATGGAAAAAATTACTAGCTATGGAGGATGAAAATGGAGGACTATCTATATCAGAAGGATCTTTACCTACCATTAGGCTGAATAGCAAAGAATCCTATGAAGCTATAAAACAAATAATGGGAAGTTCTTGATAGAAATGCATTAGGAATAATATGATTGTGCTTGGCAACATTGATGGCCTTCAAAATTTCAAAAGAAAAGACAATGGAGGTTTTAATGAATGTGTTGTCTAAAATGTATGAAAAACCCTCAACTTTGAACAAGGTATTTGTTATAAAGCATTTATTTAATATGCATATGTTAGAATGTGGGCCTGTTATTGATCATTTAAATGAGTTTAACACAATTACCAATAAGTTAAATTTTGTAGGAGTAAACTTTGATGATGAGGTTAAGGATATTTTTATCTTGTGCTCATTTCTAGAAAGCTAAAATGGCTTGGTAATAGCTATGATTAATTTTGTCTTTGGTTCAAATACTTTTAAAGTTTTATGATGTTATTGGTGTTATCCTTAGAGAGGAAATGCGACAAAAAAGCACAGGTGATGTGTTGCAATATGCTTTAATCCTTTCATTAGATAATAATAATGATTTTTAGGTGTTATATTCAAGGGCTTCATATCATGCCACACCCCATAGGAAATATTTTCTAGATTATGTTCAAGGTGATTTTAGATAGGTTTATTTGGGTGATGATCAACCATGCAAAATTGTTGGAATGGGTAAGATACAGATAAAATTACCAAATGGAAACCAATGGTCACTAAAAGAGGTAAGGCATATTAATATAATTTTAATATGGCAGTTGGATAGCAAAGGTTGTACAACTACATTCTAAAAATATTCATGGAAGATTACTAAAGAATCACTAATATTAGCAAAAGGAAATAATAAAGGTACGTTGTATGTATGTACTGGTAATACTAATATTTCTATTGCTTTAGCTTCTACTGGAGCGGATACAGCTTTATGGTATCATAGGCTTGGGTACATGAGTGAGAAGGGAATGCAGATTATTCACTCTAGGAATTTGTTACTTGGTTTGAAGCAAGTTGATTTGGAATTTTGTGAGCACTATGTTTACGAAAAATAGAAAAGAGTCATATTTATCAGAGTTGGAAAGGAAAAGAAAAGTGGAAAGTTAGAGCTTTTGCATACATACGTATGGGGATCACTCAGGTATCATCTCTTGGTGGCTCTCAATATTATGTTACTTTTATTGATGATGCAACTATAAAAACTTTCGTTTATTGTATTAGAAGAAAATTTTATGTCTTTGATACTTTTAAGAAATGGAAATATTTGGTTGAGAATGAGATAGGAAATAAGTTGAAGTGTCTTAGATTAGATAATGGAGGTGAATATTGCATCAAGAATTTTGATAGCTATTGTTCATACCATGGGATTTATAGAGTGAATATGGTTTCAAGAACACCACAAGAAAATGGTGTGTCATAAAGGATGAATAGGACAATCATGAAATATGATAGGTGTATAATATTACATGTAGGATTACCCTTACAGTTTTGGGAAGATGTGGATACTGTTGTTTACGTGATAAACAAAGGAACTTCAAGTTCTCTGGATGGTGGTATTCCAAAAGAGGTATGGATAGGTAAAACTATTAACTATTCATTTTTAAAGACTTTCAGTTGTGAATACTTTGTTCATATTGATAAATAAAATAGAACAAAACTTGAGGCAAATTCTAAGAAGTGTACTTTCATTGGATATGGAAATAATAATTTTAGTTATCACTTTTGAGATTATGAGAATCACAAAATCATTAGGAGTAGATATGTGGTATTAAATGAGAAATTCATTTATAAATATCAGTTGCAAGGAAAGAAACAAGAAAATGTAAACACAGATTATACAGTGTTTGATGAAATCACAGAAAATGAAAATCCAAAGGTGCTATAAAATCAAAATATTCAACAACAACAGGAGCAAGCACCTCAAACTCCTTCAAATAATGTTAGAAGATATACCAAGTTAAGTAGACTCCCCGATCATTACTTTCCTTTATTGTATTATGTATTATTGATTGATATTGGTGAACCAGAAACATATGAAGAAGCTATGTAGGTAGAAACTAGAAAGAAGTGGGATCAAGGCATGGAATATGATATGAAATCCTTGGTACATAACCAGAATTGGGATTTGGTTCAGTTTCCTATAGGAAAAAGAGCATTGCAAAATAAATAAAGGATTTGGGTGCTGCAAAGCAAATCCTTGGTATGATAATAACAAGAGATGGGAAAAATCATAAATTGAAATTATCTCAGGGTGAGTACATTAAGAATGTGTTGAAAATATTTAATATGCAATATGCAAAACCTGTTAGTACACCTTTTGCCAATCATTTCAAACTGACTAAAGAGATGTGTTCTAAGACATAAGAGGAGATAGACTACATGTCCAAGGTTTCTTATTCATCAAAAGTTGGCAGTAATGTGTATGTGATGGTGTGCACAAGACCAGATATAGCACATGCAGTGGGAGTTGTGAGCAGTTTTATGATCAACCCAAGAAAAAAGTATTGGGATGCAGTAAAGTGGATTATCAGGTATTTAAGAGGTATTATCACTCAAGTATTAAGTTTTGGAGGTACTTAAACTATTTTACAGGGATATGCTGATGCAAATATGGCAGATGATATAGATAGCAGGAGTATCATAGGATATGTCTTTATTGTAGATGGTACTACAGTAAGTTTGATTTCAAAATTACAAAAGGTTATTGCACTTTCAACCACGAAAGCATAGTATGTTGTTGTTATAGAGGCTAGTAAAGAGATGATTTGGTTACATAGGTTTATGGAGGAATTGGAAAAGAAGTAGGAGAATAGCATAGTATATAGTTACATTCAAGGTGCCATTCATCTTGCAAATAACTCAGCCTTACATTCCAAAACTAAACATATATAGACAAAGTACCATTTCATACGATCAGTTTTGGAAGATGGGCAATTGAAGCTAGAAAAGATGCACACTAATCAAAATACTATAGACATGTTAACGAAGGTAGTAACCAAGGATAAAATGAGATCTTGCTCAGTTTTAGTTGGTTTTCAAGCATGAAAATAAAGGTGAGAAATTTTCCAAGCAGGTGCAGTAGCGATGGAGTTATTGTGATTAGTCTCTAAGTTGGAGATTGTTGGTTGTGGAGCCTCATTCACTCTCTAATTAGGAGGTATTAATTTTAGTCACACTTGGACCCACTCCACGAAGTGGAGGTGTAGGGAGGGCAACACCTCCCTACTTGTGTCACCATGGGGGATCCAAGGGGGTGGCACCCCGAAGCCAAAAATAGATATTTTTTCTCTATGTAAATATGGACCATTTATTATTAGGTCATAGATCGGATGACAGATTTTACTCACATGTTTTTGCCCTAAATTGTAACTTTGTTTTTATAAAGAGGATTTTCATACGATGACTGAGTATAATGAGAGAGCACGCATATTTTAAATGATGGTGATGGAGCGAAAAGGAAGTTACAATGGATTTATTATAAGTTAATCCCTCCGTTTCTCTAGATAGAAAGAAAGGTTTGGCTATTTTCTTCATGGACATAGCCCATATTTGGTGAACCATGTAAATCTATGTCTCATGTATTGCTTCATTATTCTATTTTTTATTTCTGCATTATTGGAATCTAAATGATGAGTGTCTAGTCTTGGATTTCCACACTTCTATTATCATTAGCCAATGATTTGATCCCGCATTATTTAGTATCTTCACCTTAGAAAGGTATCCATGAATCAAAAAAGTATTTGATAATAGGAACATATCTAATATTTCCAAAATATAGACAGACCCTTACCTTTTGTTAGACCAGGTCATTAGGCCATTGTATAGCATGACATCCACAAGGTGGAGGTTTCTAATGTATTTCACCATGAGGTTCATGCTCTTGTCTAGGATACTATTTCCCCCAACCTATCTTCCTAGTAAATGATGGTATTTAGATCACCTTCTAACAAATTCCATGTTGTATGAAATAGGGTAATAATATAGTTTATGTTCTTCCACTATCTATGTTTCTCTTCTAGGATAGTAGGTGCATAGACATTCATGTAGAGCATAACTTGGTTTGATTTCTTACTCTATGTTGCTACTTCTAGGAGATCCCAAATACCCACCACTTGGTGGATAACTACCTCTTTAGGATTTCAAAGGCATGCAATACCTTACCTTTTGCTATTATCTTTTCTCCTTCTTTTGCCACATGATGTTAGTTGATTTTGCATCCTATATTTTGATTAGTGTTCATCTTCATCTTCTTACTTGTCTCCTGGCTCACCCCTCCACATTTTAAAATAACATCCAACCCTAGAATATGTGTATAAAACATGAGGGTATTGTTTGTGGATTCCATGAGGTCTTCCCTAGGCTCCAAGTTTTTTGTATTGCATGTCTTTGACAAATTGTTACTCTTATTATTATTTTCCTCCTTGTTTTTTGGTTGGTAGTCTATAGTTGGTTGGTTTACTCCTTCCTATTTGTTTCTCTACAAGGATATGGTGGTGTTAGAAGTGTTGTTTACCTCTTCTGGCATGGATTCCTTCCTCTCACCATGGGACTATATCTCCAATACTTCTTTCTCCATAGTATCCTCCTCATCATCCAAAAGATCATCAATAGTGAGATTACCAAACATACTTTTTGACACCACACTTGTTTCTTCATTATCTTTTTCTTTTGGATGCTCTTTTTTTGGGAAATTAGAACCCTTTAAGATCCATTTTCTCTCTTTCTCTAGGATCTTATGTGTGAACTATCTTGCTAAATGACCATATTCATGGCAGATTTTATAGCAGAAAGGTATGTTTTTGTAATCAACCTCCTACTCCCATGTTTCCTCCCCAAATCGTAGTGTGATTTTTTAGGAGAGATTTGCTAAATTCTATTAGGATACATATCTGAACATAAATATTTTATTCAAATCTACATGTACTATCAACAATCATCATGAATATTCATAGGGTATGCCTGATTACCATATATATTGGTAAATTATAAAATTCTATTAATAGGCCAAAACATCTCTTCCAAATGGGTCATGTGGATGACATCTCTTCCTCCACTTTGAATTTAGTATGCTAAGGTTTCATAAAGAGAACCACCCTTATAAAAAACTATGGTCTTCCTAGGGATATTTATTCTCTTCTTATTCAATAGCAAAAATAACAAGGAAATAAGTATTAGGCTAAGCAAACATTTGTAATTCACCTTTTTTTTACCATTGTCTAGTAGCCCATAGTTTAAATGTTGATAGGATTGGTTTGAATCCCATTTATTGGTATATAAACCCTCTCCTCTCCATGGCTTCTATTCCATTATGGATGTCCTTCATGTCCATGTTCACTATTAGGAAACCATCCACTACCTGATCTATTTAGGCATCCTCAAAGGTCTTTGTGGTGTCCTTGAGTTATTGATTGCATATGGTTGAGGTTTTTTCCCATTAAGTGCATCCCTAAAATTTATTTTTTGGGGTAGCTCCCTTGACTCCTTCCCCATATTATGTTGGAATTATGTTGAATATTTTCCATATTATTCAAGAGGACTTAAATATGAAAGGAATTTACACTCTGTAAGCATTTCCTCATCAGGGTTTAGGGCCAGGACGAGGCCCGAGTGGGGGTATGGGGGAAGTAGCCCCTATTTTATGGTCTGAGGGCATTAGCCCTCGAGGAAATAGTTTTGGGGGTTTAAGATA
Organism: Wollemia nobilis; assembly: GCA_028583015.1. Lineage (NCBI taxonomy): Eukaryota > Viridiplantae > Streptophyta > Pinopsida > Araucariales > Araucariaceae > Wollemia > Wollemia nobilis. The sequence goes on along the minus strand of JAQPPZ010001031.1, from coordinate 1,819,444 downwards.
TTTTTAGACCCATATGGGCATTTTTGGATTAATGTAATGTCGACCCATGGTTTTGCACCCATGGTATCTTAAAACCCCTTCTTGTGTTGTTGGTATATAAATTAGTACTTGCATGAGGGTTTGGTAATGAATTTGCAAGAAATGTAATCGCAAGAAAAAATCAAGTGAAAGGATATTATTGTATTGGATACGGTCAAGTTTATACAATAAGGATATATTCTTGCTAGGGTTTTTTTGAAAGGGTTTCCTAGGATAAATTATTTTGTAATGTGTTCTTCTTTGTTTTTCCTTTGATATTGCAATTATTATTTTTTTGGATTTTGTTTATCGGGGTATTATTTCTCTTCATTTGATATCAGATCTAGGTTTTAGCTTTTTTTGAGGAATAAGGGTTTCAACCCTAGTATAAATTGATTCTTGAGTGGGAGTAGTGTGAGGAATAATTTAGGTGGAGAAAAAATGATGGGAAGCACATAGGTAGAGATCAAAAAAATTAATGGATGAAATTTTGAGTTATGGAAACTTAAGATGAAGGATCTGTTAGTGGATAAATATTAGTGGGTCATAGTCTCAAGAGTAAAACCAACAAGAATGATAGATGAGGAATGACTAAATATTTATAGGAAGGTAAGGAGCTCTATCAAATTGTGTTTATCTGATTCAATATTGTTGAATGTATCGATAGAGGCCACAACAAAGTTGTTATGGGAAAAACTAGGAGCATTGTATTAGAAAAAGTCATTGGTAAATAAATTATTTCTTCAAAAGAAGTTGTATTCTTTTCATATGAATTATGGTGACTCTATGGTTGAACATACAAATGCTCTTAACATTGTGCTAATTCAATTAAAATCTATGGATGCAAAAATAGATGAAGAGAAAAAGTGTATTACTTTACTTTGTTCATTATTTGACTCCTAGGATAACCTAGTTATGGCTATCACCAATACTACTTCTAAATTGAAAGTAGAGGATATAGTAGGAACATTGTTATATAAGGAAATAAGAAGAAAATATTATGAGGATTATCATTAGAAGTATACCTTTGTTGTAAGAGGTCATTCTCAAGAAAGAAGCAAAAAAAATAAAAAAAAAATGAAATCAAAATCTAGGGGAAAATATGTTATTCCTGACAAAAGAAAATGTTGGAAGTGTGGTAAAACATGGCATTATAAAAGAGACTGTAGATCTAAAAAGGCTGACGAAGGAATGTCTGCAGATACAAAGAACACAAATGAAGATTTAGGGGACCTGTTCATAGTTGCAACATGCTCAAGTGAACACCATGACTCATGGTTGATTGACTCAAGTGCTTCTTTTCATATGACTCCTCATAGGGAGGGGTTTTGTGAATATGAAAAGATAAATGGAGGTGAAGTCTTCTTGGGAGACAATTCGATATAGAAAATAATAGGTTGAGGAAGATTAAAATTGAGGTTAAAATATGGAAGAGTTAAAACCCTTTTTCGGTGTGTTGCATATTCTAGGTTGGGCAAGGAATATGATATCCATTAGTAAGATGAATGATGTGTGACTGTGGAATTTAATAAGGATAGTTGCAAGATATTTTGTGGATGCTTAGTGTTGGCAAGGGGAGTTCGTATAGGAAATTTGTTCAAAATTGAGGCTAGAACTATAAGTATTGATTACAATAACTCTTCAGTTATAGAGGAAATTAATATGATATAAGAAAACCCAAGTATTCATCTAGCAAAGACAATGTTTTGGTATCAACGCATGAGGCACTTTGGTGAGAAAGGCTTTCAAACATTGAAAATGAAAGGTATGGTTGAAGGAATTTTTGATTGCCCATTAAATTTTAATTTTTGTGAGCACTTTATTTTTGGAAAGTAAACTAGAGTTAATTTTCCAAGTAGTGCTACAAGATTTGAAGGAATTTTGCATCTAGTTCACAATGATGTGTTTAGACATGTAAAAGTACCATCATTAGATAAATTCATCTATTTTGTTACATTTATATATGACTTCTCAAGAAATACTTGGGTATACTTTTTATGGTACAAATATGATGTTTTCAATAAATTTAAAGAGTTCAAGACTCTTGTAAAAAATTAGACAGATATAAAGATAAAATTTTTGAGAAGTGATAATGGTAGTGAGTATTGCTCTAATGAATTTGAGTAGTTTTTCAAGGACTGCAGAATAGAAATTCATAGAAAAACTCCATATACTCCACAATAGAATTGAGTTGTATAATAGATGAATAGAATATTGATGGATAAGGCTATAAGTATGCTAAGCGATGTAGGGTTGGAAAAGAAATTCTTCGAAGAAGTTGTGTTAACCGCTTGCTACCTCATTAATAGATATCCTACTTCAGCTTTGGTGGACAAAACTCCATGGGAAGTGTGGACTGGTAATAAACCCTCTCTTAATCATATAAGTGTTTTTGGTTGTATAACTTATATGTATATCCCAAAAGAGAAAAGGACTAAGATAGACTATAAATATAAGAAATGCATATTTCTAGGTTATATTACTGGTGTGAAAGGATATAAGTTATGGAATCTAGAAAAACATAAGATTACTTACAGTTGTAATGTGATATTTAAAGAAACAAAAGGGGTTCCAAAATAGGAAATACAACCAAGAAAATAACCAAAAATAGTTTAGGAAAATTTGGAATAGGAGGAAGAACCTATGGTAGAACCTGAATTGTAGAGTCTTAAAAGGAATATTTAGAGGAAGAAGGTGAAGAGGAAGCTAAATATGAAGAACCTAGAACTCTAATTTTGAGGAGATTAGATTGGGTGAGAAGACTCCCAAAAAGGTATAGCCCTTCAATTTTTTGTTCTACATTTAATTTATCTGCTATTGATGAAGATCCCAAGACTATAAAGGAGGCACTTCAGTCAAGTAAGAATAAGTATTGGAAAAGGGCTATGGAAGAAGAAATTGAGTCTCTAGATAAAAATAAGACATGGGACTTGGTGAAATTACCCTTGGTAGAAAACCTATTGGTTGTAAGTGGTTATTCAAAAAAAAGTACAATGTAGAAGGAAAGTTGGAAACGTACAAAGCTCACTTGGTAGCAAAAGGATTTTTAGATTTTCCCAAGTTGTGGGAATTGACTTTGGTGAGATTGTTTCTCCTGTGGCTAAACTAACATTAATTAGAGTTTTATTGGCTATTTCTGCTGATTTTGATCTTGAAATAGAATAGATGGATGTAAAGATAGCTTTTCTACATGGTGAACTTGATGAATATATATATATGTGTGTGTGTGTGTGTGTGTGTGTGTGTGTGTGTGTGTCACAACTAGAATGCTTCAGGGTAAAAGATAAGGAGGACTTGGTATGCAAGCTAGATAAGTCTCTTTTCTAACTTGGTTAACTCACATTCTTCTTCTTTTCTAACTAATTTTTGTTGAAGTGTCTTTTGTCGTTTTCCTATTTCTTCAATCACAAGTTTCTTGTGTTTTTCTTTTCTCAATATTCATTCCAACAGAAACATTCCCATAAAATTATTTGTAGTATCCTTTTGTTATTATGATGTAGCTAGCTTGGATTTGTAAATGTACTTCTCCTCATTCTTTCTTGATGTTCTTTAATGACATATCCTTGAGAGCTATTTGCAATATTATTCTTTAGAACAAATATCAAAATAATTATCATCTTTTAATGATATCTTCAATGGTGGATCCCTTTCTCTTGTTGATAGTGCTTCTCTTTCCAATTTTAAGGAGTTGTTAATGGCTTCCTCTTTTCTAGTTAATTGTTTGCAATATTCTAATAAGCTTGAATGGCTTCTTTTAATACCTTTTGAAGAGTCTATTGATTTTGAGGGGATACTTGTGATACCTTTTCTTATCAGCTTACTAAACTTGACTTTGTTGTTATTTGTATATTATGACCTTACTAGTCTTTTTAATTGGGTTAAAACATTTTTTGTAGTTTGAGGGATTTTTGTCACTCAGGTATTTTGACAAAGGTTTTTCACCCCAAAAATTTTTAAATTCACCATGGAATTATATTTCATAGAGATGATTACCTCTCTTTCAGGTGTTATTTTAAACAATTTTATATAGGATAATTTTACCCTTGAATTTTTTGTTCTCAAACAAAGTGCTCTTTGAGGCTTCTCTATGTCAAAACTAGAGGAGGATCAAAAGGAGAGTTTTCTTCCTTCTACCTACAATGATATTATATGCTACATCTCAATGCTTTGATTCTTTGTATTATGCAATAATAGGTATTTAAGTACATAGGATACCTATATTAGGATAACACTCTTAACCAAACTTGCAACTACCTATTACCTATACTTGCATATGTCGTATGAGGGGTGGTTATACCACTTGTCACTTCAAATGGGCTATGATGTAATAAATACTAATATTTTGAGGTTATCTCTTTCAATAAAATTATTCAAGGTAAAATAAACATAAATATGATAAGTCAAATAATAAATAATATAGAAATATGGAGGAGATCAATAAGGATGAAATAATTGGTGGATATTAAAAAAGGAGATTTAAATACTCAAAGTAGGAATAAATAGAAAATATAATAATATGGGAATTTATTTATAAAATTAGAAAACAAATATCACAAGTATTAACAAAAAATAGGGTTAATTCCACAAATAAGAATAAAAAACTAATCATAAAAATGGTATCTTGGAATATTTAGGGTATGAATAAGGCCCCAAAAAATAGTTATCAAGAAATTAATAGGTTGTTATAGTGCCACCAAAAGGAATATAATCAAATGGTTAAAAATATGGAATTTCAAGGTAAATATCTAGATTCAATCTTACCAAACAATGTATGCATAATTACCAAATGATTGTGATACTATAATCCAGTTTGTTTAAATACCACGACATCATCACCATGATATAATGTAGATTGGGTTGTTTTATCCCATAAAACAATTGAAAAAGGTTGTTATATTATAGAATTTATTTTAATATAGGAAACAAAAATATGTAGTGATACATGTAAAGTTTGTTATAACTTAAGCTTCAAGTACTTTGCATTATACAATGATAAGTATTCAAAGTACATAGGATGTCTTATTTAGGCATAACAAACTTGCAACTACTTCTATCCTATACCACATACATAGACCTTATGAAGGGTGGTTAAATCACATGCCCTATCACATGGACTATGATGGTGGTTATACCTTTGTCCTATAGTAGACCATACAAACCATGTGTTGAGAAGTTACTCAACTTATATAAATACCTATTATGATATAATAATTCCTAACATTCCTCCCTTATTACATCATAGTCTTGGAGAGAGAACTTCAAAATTATTCAAATTTGACTTGTCCTAGTGATTTGGTGAATATGTTTGCTCATTGTTCTTGAGTAGGACAAAATTTGAGTTGTTGTTATGTTGTTGAACATGTTCATGGATGAAGTGGAACTTCATGTGGATGTGCTTGGTCCTTTCATGAAAAATTGGATTATGAGCAAGTTCTAGTACTTATTGAGTGTTGTAATGCATAATTGCAGGTTTATCTTGTGGTACCCCCATATGTGCAAACATATGTTTTAGATATATTGCTTTGTAGATAGCTCCTCCTATTGCACAATATTGTAATTCATTGGAATATCAAGAAATGTTTTATTTTTTCTTGCTTCCCTATGATATAGGTGTAGTTCCTAGAATTAATACATAGCCAAAAGTGGATTTTTGGTCATCAATGCAACATGCGCAATTTGTGTTTGTATAACTTGTTAGGTGGAATTGATCTATTTTCTTAAATTCTAAAATTTACTTAGGAGTGCCTTATATATATCTTAGATTTCTCTTTACTACCTTCCAATGTGTCATATTTGGTTCCTACATGAAACATGAGTGATATTTCACTATAAAAATGATATCCAATCTTGTGTAGGTTAGGTAGATGAGACTTCCAGCTAACTTTCAATAAAGTATTTCATTTACTGGAGGAGAAGAATCAAAACATGAGAGTTATAAACTTGATTCTATAGGAGTTGTTATAGGCTTACAATATTCCATGAAAATATTTATTAAGAATATTTTTGACATATTTGCTTTGTGAAACAAATATGTGATGATGATTTTTCTTTACCTCCAATCCTAGAAAATAATGTAACAAACCAAGATTGGTCATGTCAAAGGATTTCTTCAAGTATTCTTTTGCAACTAGAATCATATTCTCAAAACTTCTTGTGATGATTACATAATTTACATACACATTTATTAATACAATCTCCCCCCTTACTCTTTATGATACAAACTTGGATTATATGGATTTCTTTCAAAACCATACTTTCCAACATGTTCACCAATCTTTATGTACCATGCTTGAGGGGCTTGTTTGATACCATAAAATATCTAATTAATTTGAATACCTATATTTCTTATTTAGGTATAACGAATTCTTTTGGTTGAGTCATATAAAACTATTCCTTTAAGTCTCAATTGAGAAAAACATTTTTCATGTTTGTTTGATGAACTTTCCATCCAAATTGAGTAGCTCGAGAAAAAATAATTCTAATGGATTTTATTTTTGTTGTAGGAGCAAAGTTTTATTCATAATCTATACCTTCATTTTGTGCATATCCCTTTGCTACAAGTCTTGCTTTGTATTTATCAATACTCCCATCTGATTTGTATTTAACTTTGTAAACCCATTTACATCCCATATCCTTTTTTCTTTTTGGAATATCAAAAAGATCCTAAGTCTTATTTTTCAATAGTTCTTGATATTCAATGTTCATGAAATTTTTCCAAGCAGGAGACTTAAGGACTTCATGTATTGTGGATGGGTCAACCATACTCATTAGAGCCATATTTTGTGTATTGTGAGTCATACTTCATGTTCTTGGTCTTGTAGAAGAGGGTGTTTAGAATTACATCTATCCCAAATGCTTTCAATGTACTAGTATACCACTTAGGCATTCTCCTAGTGTGTTGTGATGGAGTAGATAGATCTTCTTCATCATTGATATCACTAAAAAACTCTTCATTTGTGATTTCTTCATCACTTTCAATCATTATTGGAGCGACTCTAGATGAAGATTTGTGATGGTGATGAAGGTGATTTTCCTTCTTCATCAAATATAACATCACGACTAATATATATTTTCTTTGAATATAAGATCAAATAGTCTATAGGATTTTGATTCATCATTGTAGCCTAGTAAGATGCATTGCTAATATTTTCATCCAATTTATGTATTTTTTCCTTTGGATTGTGCATGTATGTTGTACAACAAAATACCCCAAGATATATATTGATGGTTGTGTCTACTCCATGCTTATTCTAATGTGATATGTTCAAGTGATGTGGTGGGCACTTGACTTAGTAAGTATACTATTGTATGTACTACTTTTTCTCAAAAAGAGTATCTAAGTTATAAATCCTTCTACATGATTTATATGATTTTCATGATTATTATGTTTCTACATTCTAAAATACCATTTTGTTGTGGTAAGTGGCCTATTGTCATATGTCATTGAATACCATATTCCTTAAAAAAAGCTAAAAATTCACTGTTGGTAAATTCCCCCCTTGATTAAAATGGAGGACAAGGATTTATCTTCCTATGGAAGTCTCTACTTGGGCATTAAATTATTAGAAGTAGAGAAATTATTCATCTTTGCTCTTTAAAAAATATACCCACATTTTCTAGGTATGATCATCAACAAAGGGTTGAAAGTAAGTGGTCCCATTTTAACTTGGAGCCATGGGTCTACAAAGAATGATATGAATAATATCAAGAGATTCCTTGGCCTAGTATTATATACTTTTGAAAGAATCTCGATGTTACCTCTCAGTTGAGCAATAATGATAAATATTTTTAGACTTCCATAAAGGAGGAAGACTTTGACCATATTTTTGTGTTATAATGCAATAAGATAACCATATTGTCAATGCCAACGCGATGCATATATTTTAGAATTGAAAACTAATGCTAAGTTATCATGATGCATTGTGTTAAGTTCAAATATCTTTCCCTTTCCTTTTCCATATGCAATAGTTTTAGAAATTTTAGTTTTATCATGAATTATATAGACCTTTGGGCCTTGTTGCTTATTATTTGGTACCTTGAGTACCTTTATAAATATTTAGCTTAGGGTGTGTGTATTTATTATTTGAGTCAATAGTGTGTGTCAATTTGTGAGGCATGAATATGTGTCATATAATCAAGAGTTATGAGTGTGAGGTATCATGTGTAGAAGTGAAGAGCTATGAGTGTGAGGTGTCTTGTGTGTGAGAGTTATAAGTATAATGTTTCATTATGTTTAATCATGGGAGTCTTTGTCATTATATAATATATGATATTTTTTATGTAAAGAAATAATTATGAAAGGTTGCATCTCCTATGAGTATGAGGAGAGCAAAGGTCAAGATTCAAGTGCATGTGAATAGTCTTATTTAAGTTTATATTTAAGACAAGGATCTATATTATGTGAACAAATGTATTGAAGAGAATCAAAGAAGCATTGCATTTATGCATGCTTTTGTAGATGTATTTTCAATAATTATTTTATTTATTTTATGCAATATTGTCATTCAATAGTTGAATAGTTGAATGTGAGATATTATATGATTCTGGAAATTATAAACCAATGATATTTGGGCTCAATTGCTAACATTCAAGAACTTCAAAAAAAATATTATTTTACCAATATAATTACAGAAGTGATAATGGTTATACCTCTTGGTTTTCTTATTTTCTAGAAATATGGGAGATATTTTCTTGCCTCAAATAATTTTAAATTTTACAAAAATAAATTTCCATTTTCTGTGCAATATTGGTGTTCTATAGTTGTCCACTTGTCTATTTTTAATTTGTCCTTAGAATTTCCAACCATTCTATTGTAACTTGTATGGGTGCTTTGATAAGTTTTGCTCCAAAATTAATTGATGTTGGTCTTCCTTGACTATTTTCTCTTCATAGGCATGTATTAATTCACATTATTTGTAGACTCAATTCTTGTTTTTTTCAATACTTCTCCATCAATTTACTATTGTGGTAGAGAGCAAGGTTTTCTTCCTTGGATTAGGTGCCTTGTCTTCTTTTTTGGCTTCAAACGACTAGATCTTTGCCAAAATATTTTCTTCAAATGATTCTTCCTTTTTATTCTTCATGACTCTATGTTTGACATATTCCTTATCTCATTTCAGTGCGATGATGTTCACTTTCTGCTTCAATTCTATGTTTAGATTTCTCAACATTCAAACCACACAATTGTTCAAGATTTTGAATATCTAAATATCTTTTGTATATGCTCTTCTTGCACTTAACTTACTCTCTTATGCATTTTATATATACTTTTTCAAATGCTTGCACTGGTTAGCTAAGCATGAGCTTGTCACTTAAGCTATATATAAGTTTTTCTCAACATCTGGGTACAATACACGAGCTTCTTGTATTTTCATAGGCTTGTTTCTTGAGTGGTATATAGAATCTTTCATGTTGTTTAACTACTTTTAATACATTGGGCTTCAAATGGCACCAAAATTTTTGTTTGCTATTGGTTGGACGATGCTATGTATTACTATTTTTTTAGAGTAATGGTTCAAATTTGTAAATGCACTCTTAACAATTTACATGTTTTATCTTTTTTGTACTAGTTTACTTTGATGCATTTGAGATAAACAATTTTATTTTTTCTTCTATTCAAAATTTTGAAGGTATTTCTTTGTCTTTTAAATGTGCAATTCTTCAAGAATCTTTATCTTATTTCTTTTTCTTATGGAATGTTAATAGTTTTAATGGGTTTTATTTCTTCAACTTGCCTTTAAAATGGCCTTTGATGAGATGTATATCTAACCTTCTATACTTAAATACTTCTTCAAACTTTTGAATGCCTTTTCAAGTCACTTCAATGTAAATATTCAAAATAGGATCTCCTTTGACTTCCTTGAATTTCAATTTTATGGAGCTTATAATAGATTCCTTTCAAACTTTTATGGACTTATTTTTCTTGCTTAAATCTAACTTGGCAACGGTATTCCACCTTGAAACTTTTCAATAACTTTTAAAGAATTATTCTATGGATTTTTGCTTCACAATCACATTCTTATACACGGTCTTTTTTTCTTGAAACTTCTTTTCTCAAATCTTGAAACTTTTCTTCAAACAATCTTTTGAAGGGTAAATTTCCCTTGAAAACTTTTCTTCTCTCAAACTTGAAAATTTTCTCAAACAAAGTGCACATTGACTTTATTTGTGTCGAAGTTAGAAAAGGATTAGAAGGAAAATTCTTTCTTCCTTCCACCTTATCTAATATGACATGTTAGAACTTAAGTGTTTCATACATTGCATTATACAATGATAGGTATTTAAAGTACATAGGATGCTTTATTTAGGCATAACAAACTTGAAACTACTTCCATCCTATACCACATACATGGAACTTGTGAAGGGTGGTTAATAATATGCCATATCACATTGAGACTTTAAATGTTAATTCCACAATGTTATTAGGTTGCCCGAAGAGCTTTAAAAGAGGTGTGGTAAATATATAAATGGGCAGAATTGCCAACCCCCACTATAAATCCTGTGAGAAAAATCCAAGAATATTGCATGTATATTCCTAATATATCTACTTTATAAGCTTCATAAGATTATCCACATAGTGTCCCAAGTGAAGTCCCCATTCCTATCTCATAAAAATAAAATTATAAATTAAATCAACTAGAATATAATGACTAAAAAATGCAATATTACCACTAACACACTTGATTCAATTAAAAGACATAAAATCATCTATGACAATGAAACTAAAATAAAAAGTCTACTTCAATATATAGTAAAATAGAAATGTATAGAAATTGGGTTTATCAAAACTAATTTTGATGGTGCTTCTAAAGAAAATCTAAGAAAATCTGGTAGAGGTGGTATTTTTAGAAATAGTGTAGGAAAAATTCTCCTCACTTATTTAGAATCATATGGAAGTTCAACTAACAATTGTGCAGAGGCTAGGGCACTTCTTACAAGGATTAAAATTACTACAAAAAAAAGGATGGAAATATATTTCAATTGAAGGAGACTCACAAATTATCATCAATGCTATTAACAAAAATGGATGTGGAGACTAGATAAAAAATAATATTAATGTTTATTTTCATCATTTATTACTAGAGGCAATCTCCTAGCAGTGTAAGCATATTTATAGAGAAGGAAATTGGGTGGCTGATAAATTATCGAACTATGGTGTTGATCTTCATCTCGGTGAAATTCAAACTTTAGAATTGGTCAAGTGAGATTTTATATCTTAATCAAAATGATATCAAGAATTTGATTGTGAAAACTTAGGACTTCGAATAAGTTGAATAATATATTTAAGAGAAAACAAAAATGAAATACTATGATAAAAATGTATGCTTCAACAAATGTAATATTTTGGTATTTTAATAGGAGTGGGCCCCAATAAAAGCCACATATAATCTATTAAAAAAATTAAAAGACATAAAATAAATACCCCTAATATAAAATAAAATAGAAGAACACATATATGACTATATATTATTGAAAATATTAGTTGGAGCAACTATCCAAATTCAATAAAAACTTCTATTTTGTAAGTTCATGAATGTATTCAAAAGGAAAAGGTTATTATTTCGATTAAATCTAGTAGTATATGTAATTTCATTAATAATGATGTGGCTAAGAGGATGCAAGTTCAACCAACAAAAATTAAGGTGTTATAACTTAAATATGGGAATGTATAGATTTTTGAATATTTGAATATCACCATGGATAAATATGTTTTAAATTAATATTTTTATGCTATTGAAATAGATAATATGGATATTATTTTTGGTTATCTTTGGTTGGATTTTTTGGGTACTGTTAACATAAATGTGTAAAATTTTCTTTGAAGTTATGGTATAGGAAAAATAAGATAACACTATAAAATATTTCTCAACTTAAGAAGCAAGGATCCAAGGAGAAGTAAGAAGCAATTATGGTAGGGGAACAAGTTAAGGAACCAATAGAAGAATAAAAAATTGAATCTATAGTAGCATGAACAATAGAGTCCATGGAAGAAGTAGTAGCAAAGTCCAAGGAAGCTCTATCAAAAGCATACAAGGACACAATAAAATAAGGGCACAATAGAGAAGAGTATGAGGAAGAATTTAAAATAAAGAAACAAAATACTAAATAATCATTAAGTTATGATTGCAACATATTTCCACCCCACCACCCTGAGCGACAACAATCTTGGAGGTATGGCTCAGGGTATCAATATTATGAATCTACATGGAGTTAGAAAGGCATAAAGTATGATAGTGTTTGGTAGAAAAAATATAGTGATTCTAGATTTCAAAGGGGTGTAGAAGCAAAAGAGAACAATAAGACCAATTGTTTAAAATAATAGAGTAGAACAATAGAAGCATGGAGAAAATAGAGTAATTATGGATATTCAAGTGGTACAATGACAACTTGGTATCATAGAAGACCACCACTAATCAATATTTCACTTGGATGGATGGATGATCAAGATTGATATCATTTGTGAACATTGCTTAGAAGACCATATTATTTAGTTTCTTCTCCTATTTCAAGGATAAAAATTTGTGAGGGTGAAATCTTATGGTACATAGGAATAAATATATAGTGATATTATATCATATTGTATAAGGGTATTATGGATAGTTCACATGGACCACACATAACCCAAGGTTTATTATATTATCATATTATATTATAATAATGAGTGGGATGAGGGTTCAGTAGCCAACCCCAAAGAAAAATTAGAATAGGGATATTTTCATTATAGTCAACATGGAGATCATTCATATGAAGTATTACTTGTAATTATCTTTGCCAATAAAGTGATTTATGAGACTTTGCCCTCTTTAAGTGGCACTCTCATCTTGGAAGACCTTGTGGATTTTTACTTCCTTGAAGAGTATTATTGGTGTTGCCTTACCCTAAGGGTATTATCTATCTTTGTCTCATTGTATAGAATGTTATTGTTGATAATTATTTCTAGATGAATGATTTGACATTTCTACATATTGATGAATGATTTATGTTATGAGAATAAAATTTTATAACACATAAACTGGTTGCAAATCTCGTATTGGTATAATGGGTAAGTTTAATTTACCTACACCTTTGAGTACACATAATTATCATTTATAAAAAGTAGCAATTACTAAATTGTTGAGAAATAAAAGCCTTTGAAAAATAGTTTAAAGAATAAAACCAAACTATCAAAAATATTTTGAAACTATAATTAATTGATGTTTCTATCATAAATATCATGTAATTATTAAAATATATTATAATTATTTTTTAAATTAACATTTTGTGTAATTATAATTATTATTTCTCATAAATTAAAATATTTATAAAAATGAAATTGTGTAAGTTTAGTCATAAAATGAAATTAGTATAATGGATAAGTTTAATTTGCCTATACCTTTGACCCCACATAATTATCATTTATAAAAAGTAGCAATTACTAAATTGTTGATAAATAAAAGCCTTTGAAAAATAGCTTAAAGAATAAAATCAAACTATTAAAAGATGTTGAAACTATAATTAAATAATGTTTCTATCATAGTACATCATCATTTATTTCATAGAAAATAGGCAACATTGGAGGGAACAAGGTGTACTATGCAAGGTAAAATTTTGAACACTTAGGGTGTAAGGTATGGTGCAACTAGGGTTAGCTTTGATGTTCTTCAGATGATAAAATGTGTAAAATAATTGTTGATGCCCTTTTATAGGCATTTGCATGCCAAAATTTAATGTGGGATTGACATGTGGTAGGATTTCATTGGACGTAATTAGGTTGAGGGCTAGGTGGATTGATAAGTGCTTGTTTGGCCAGGCACTTACCAAGAAGACACCTAGGTTCAAACCTCGGGGGTATCCTATTTGCAAAGGTAGTAGTATGATCTAAATCCTTTGAGTTTACGCCATACCAACGATGATGGTATGAATCCTGAGTGATCAGTGGTCTCCTTCACATCGAGTAAAAAATAATAGGTTTGGTGGGAGTAGCCCTTGTTGTTTGAACCCTGCACTTGTTAGTTATTAAAATAGTGTGGTTGTGACCATCTCTCCTATGTAACAAAAAAATAAACCAAAAAAAAATATTAAAATATGTTGAAACTATAATTAATTGATGTTTGTATCATAAATATTATGTAATTATTAAAAATATATTATAATTATTATTTTTAATTAACATTTTGTGTAATTATACTTTTTTTATTTGGTAGAAGAAGGGGTTTTGGAACGGTCCCCAAACCTTTTACATAGGGTTTTGGGAGGGTTCCCCAACCTTTACAAAACCACAAATATATTCAAAAGAATCTCACAAATGGGACTCACTTTAGCATCCAACAAATATTGATCCAACAATGAAGATAGTCAGATCTTGCAGATCTAAAACAACTAGTATTCCTACCTAAACTTCAAAAAATAAAATTATACCTGGAAAGGATCTTCCCACCCAAGCCACCATGGGAGAAGCAAATCAAGAACATGGGACAACCATCCAAGCCATCCAATGACAATAATTTTTAAATTTGAATACAGCGCTCAATTTGGAAAAATTTTGTTGAGACAATAAGAGTGCTCAAAATACCATAATAAAAATATTAGGTCTTCTTGCCAAGGATGGAAATCCTAATTTTAAAAATAAAGGTCTTGACCAATAGGTACCAAACACCTTCAGTCATCACTTTGATAATAGAAACTTGGAATCCTACCCACATATGGGGTTTTGAAAGGCTCCCCAAACCATTAATTAGGGTTTTGAAAGGCTCCCAAAACCTTATAAAAATGGTAGGCCTCAAGAAAAGGACCACAAGGTGTTGGAAGTTTTCCTAAACCTCACAGGGGGGTTTTGGAAGGGAACCCAAACCTTTACAAACTATTTTTTGAAAGGCTCCCAAAACCTTATACAAGTGGATCAGGCCTCAAGCAAAAGACCACTGGGTTTTGATAGGCTTCTCGAGCCTAAACAAACACAAGGATGGAAAAACAACCATTTCCCATTCAAACTTAACCAAGAGCATTAAAATAATTTGAAATTCAAATTCCCTCTCAAATACTAAAAGTGAAATGAAAAAGCAAGGCTCCCAGAACCTTCTATAAGTAGATCAAACCTTGAGTAGTGGACCATAGGATTTTGGAAGGCTCCCTAAACATAAAGCATGCCAGGATATTAGAGATCCAAAATGACCAAAAGACCCACATATAAGGGCAAATAGGACACATTTTCGTTTAACACTAGATTTAAAATTTAGAAACTCCCTCTTAGTCCAAACGAAAAAAAAAATTGCAAATAGAACAAACAGGCAACAACCACTTGCTTAGATCTAAAATTGGAAGAAACTTTCCCTATTGAAAATGTAATGATCCAACAAACCACCAAAAAGGTCTAATCTCATGAGAAAAAAATTTCTAAGCCCATGCAAAGAAATAAAGACAATTGGATGATACCCAAGATCACCCATAGCTTCTCCAAAATGGATCTAGGAAAACATTGTGCCCTAGCAGAGCAAGTTTTCAACAAATATAAGATGCATCCAAGAAATGAGAATAGAACCCAAAATACGGTATAAGGAAAGTGGCAAGGCCCCCTATCAGATACCATTAGAGCAAACCGTCATCCACCAAGTCAAAAAAGTGGAACCATATCCCACTATCCAGCAAACCGTGCACCACTACACAAAAGAAGAATGACATCCTAACAAATGCATCCAGCAACTAGCAAAGATCAAGGTAAAAAATAGGATTTTGAAAGACCCTCAAAACCTTATACAAATGGATTAGGCCTCCAGTAGAACAAGGTTGTGTAATTATACTTATTATTTCAATTAAAATCTTTATGAAAATGAAACTGTATAAGTTTAATCGTAAACACCAAATAGTTAGAAACTTTATATATGTAGTTTGAAAAGGTATCTCTCAATAATTAATTTTAATTTATTTATTTGAATAAATTATAAACACATTAATTTAATACTATATATTTTATAATTTAATTGTTTTATTAAATAGAGTAAAAGTAAAATAGCTTTTTAAGTATCATAATTATTGAAAGCTTAACATATTTGTCCATCCCACTACCATTAACCCTCATTTTGAGCCCCTCATCTCCCTCTTACATTCCCTCATGGCTCTCATAGAACCTTCAATGCTTCAGCTCGACCCGATCCTCAAAGAAATCCTTAAGAGCCATAATTGTATTCCTTTCCTCTATAAATTCACTGGTATTGAAGAAGAAGATACCGATGAGTTCGTGCGTTCCTAGAATGGTGGTCATTTTTTTGTTAGAGGCCTTAAATTTCTAATTGATGTCCACTTCATGGTCGAAGTTACGGGTCTCCTTGCTGATGGTAAATCTATTTGGTAAAACAAGCACACCATGGTAGTTGAGCTCGAATACTTCCCCAACAAAAGCAAATATTTGTTGACTACTGATGGAAGAGTTGAAATAATGAAGCTCCCTAGACCGTGGGATCGTTTCATGATTACTATCCTCTAGTACTTTGCAATTGACAAAGTTGACATAAGCCTCCGTAGCTTCCACCTGGTGTTCATGAATCACTTCAAAGGAAACAAGAAGATGAACATCCCAGACTATCTAGTAAGGTATCTCAAACTGCCTATCACTAATTTTAAAATTGGGAAATCCACCTCTACCATCCATCAGGGCTTGCATCTTGTTCTTTACAAGCATGCCCTAGTTGCGTACACCAAGAAAGCCCTGATCACCACCTCCCCTATTTCACCTTATCCCTCCCCAACCCCTGTTTTCCCATTCCTGCTCACCTTGGCCTCCCTCAAAGCCCCATTCAACCTATCCCTACCCCGTCCAGCTCCTCTCTTATCCCCACCCAACATGCCCCTAACCCTCCCAACTAGCCTACCCCTGCTCCCCCTAGTTCTTTGCTTAGACCCAACCAGTTTGCCCTATTAATCCGACTAATAGTAGTAGCCATGACACACCCATTCATGATGTTCCTAGTGATGGATATGACCCTAATTTTTTCTATCCCATCCCTTCGAAACCCAAGGATTATTTTGGAAAATTCGAGCTCAAATCGAGGTTCATCAAACATTCCTCGTCCAGGTTCCTTTTGAACCCCAATCCGTCCTCTGTTTGCACTTTGCCTTGCTTGAAGAAACTAAATATTGGGTCCCCATACCCGATGAAATATTATGAGTTGTTGAGGGAGGCTTACGGTGAGGAATTCCACCCTAAGGAGATAGAAAAGGATAAGCTCAGTGACATCTTTGTTGTTGCGCTTTGCAGAGCGATGCTTAACCAGATTGCCAGATTGGTAGCCTAATTCAAATAACGATTAAGATTTACTTTAATGTTTTCCATTGGTAATATCTACTTTATTTTATAACATTAACTTGTTTTCATATAAACTATTTATTGAAGTTTTTGTGGTTGTACTTGTGCATTAGGAAGGAAACCAACAATGTAAAAAGGACTATGATAGTGGGATGTTTTGGAAGTATTACTCTACTAAGATGCAATGCATAGATAATAGAGGTGAATTGTGGGTATTGTGAATGTTTTTGTAAGAAAATGTCAAGAAGAATGTTAAATTGAGGAATACTTGTATTCACACAAAAAAATTAAAAAATATCCCAAAAAATGAAAATCAAAAGTTCATAAATTTTATGTAAAAAAAATGCAGGTTTCTAATTACAGCAACTCAATTGAGATAAGAATTACTTCTATTTGTAAACTCTTAAACTTAAAAAAAAAAGTTGTAATTTATCAAAGGTAGAAAACTTGAATACAATCCTTTGTTCTATAACAAAAATATATATTTTTCAACATCCCATAAAACAATAATTGACAATGATCCAAGAAACTATGTCTGCAAAATGTCATATTATTTCTCCTGTGGACTAAGCGAAACGTTAGATCATGGAAAGATTAGGTTTGTTGGTTAATGGTCCTGGTCCTAATGTCTCTTGTAGATGGATGGGTCAGAGTAATCGGGTGCGGAGGGTTGGTAAATGGAATCCGCCTCCTTCGGGAGTGCTGAAGATTAATACTGATGGATCTTCCCGGGGTAATCCGAGTAATGCTGGTATTGGTGGTGTGGGCCGGGACAGTAGTGGTACTGTCCGATTTTTTTTCTCTTGCTCTAAGGGATATCATTCTAATAACTTCATGGAAACCCTTGCGATTTTATATGCTTTGGAGCAAGGGTATGCTTTGGGTTGGCGTCAAATTTTTTATGAATCTGATTCTCAAATTGTTATAAATTTTTTGAATTCTGGGGATAGTCTTCATGGGATTTGGCGGTTGAGTTAGATTGCTTGGCAAATTCTCAATATCTCTGCTCACTTGGAGTTCATTTCTTTTGTGCATCTTCCCTGAGAGTGGAATGGGTTAGCGGATTTGTTAGCTAAATGGTCTTCTGAGTTTCAGGATGGTTGGGATGTTCAAAATTGGTCTCAACTTTTTTCTGATTGCTCTCAATCTCTCTCTTCTTTATTAAGATCTGATATGTCTAAGTAGCTTCTTCTTATTTTTTGTATCTTGATTGTTTTGCTGAATTAATAAATTTTTACCCTTATTTTCAAAAAAAAAAAAAAAAAAAATTAACATATAGAAAGTGAAGTTCAACTTATTCTCGAATCTTTCATTAGATAGCATTAATAGTCGCTTCTTTCTCCTTCATGGGTTTAGAAGAGGAACACCTATTGACTTTAGTTGCAATAATTTTAGCCTGCACAAACAGAAAATAACATCAGGCAATGATTATTATAAACATATCCTTACTCTATCATTATTGAACAAAAATCTAATACTATTGTATGGCTGGCCTCCTTATTCCAATCAGTTCGCCATGTAATGAAAATCAATGCAAGGGTTTGCACTGTAGTCCCGCCTATCATTATTCCCTGTAAAATAAACAATAAACTCATCCTTAAAAATATTTAAGGAAAACCAAAATTAGTTTTTCAGGTGAACTCTGAAAACAGAAAAATAAAATAAAATAATAACCGACCTTGACTTCCAATTGAAATAGGTAACCAAGAATCAATCCAAACGGAACGCCAATAACATAGTAACATGCTATGTTTATATAGGCAACAATAACTTGCCAACCCAATCCAACAGCAACACCTGAGCACAAATATTTTAAATATCACACAAATAATTTTAAAATCTATTATTGGTCTTACATTCATGCAAAATCTATTATTTGTCTTACATAATTTGATATATTCTAATTTATGATATGTCACGCATATATTGTTTTGATGGTTCCCATATTGTCCTGTGGAGTTCAAAGAGATTATATATCCCTTACCAAATAGAGAGTGAATCGACTGCAACCTCAATATCTTTTATATTTCCTGTCATAAGAACTAATACTCTATAGTACCAGATCTGCAAGCTGTCAATACAGAAAAACAATAAGCATATACCTCAACAAATAAGTATATTGTGAATATTAAGATTATAGGTTGTCTGAGAAACAGTATAATCTAACCATAACATGACACCAGATGCCACTGATAGCTTTAAAAATGGCCAAAGATCCATAAATGCCTCCATTGAATATCCGGTCCATGCATCAGGGCACCAACCACAAGTAACATAGACGTACATAATAATCATAGGTGTTGACCATGCAATGTTTAGGGAAATAAGTGCTCCGGCAAGGCCCATGCTCAATTTGGAGACTAGAAGCCAGCATAAAAGAACATTGAATATTGCTCCAAGTGTGATGACCATGCACTAGCCAGCATAAAAGAACATTGAATATTGCTCCAAGTGTGATGACCATGCACTGATAAAATTCTTTGATTGAGATTGTAGAAATCTGCTAAGTGTGTAGTATAATAGAAAGAAAAAATGCATAGGAATGCACTTTTGGAATTATTAAATCAAACTTCACGCCCGCAAGCGCTTCGGCGCGAAGCATTATTAAAACACCTTCGGAATATGCTTTGCTCCGAAGTAAAATTAAGACGCCTCCTAAAATCACTTCGCCACGAAGCACTTATAAAACAACTTCGAAAAATGCTTCGCCGCAAAGTAAATTCATTTTGCCCTCCGAAGTGGAAATTAGCCAAAGCAAAAATCAAGCACGGGAATCGACGCATTAATTTCTCGACCGTGCGAGTAGTTGGGGTTGTTCGGCAATTGGTCGAAAACCCATTTCGGCATTTAAATTATGTCAGCCGGTTGGTGGATTTATCCCGCCCTTTTGTCCTCATCCCCCGCCTATAAATACCGGGGCATTTGTCATTTTGTGTAGAGGAGGATAGCGGAAGGAGGAGAGCAACAGAGAGGATTGGAGAGCCCAGAACAGCCGCAGTGCTAGGGTTTCTACCAGCAGAGCAGCAGAAGGGCAGAAGTAGCAGCCGCCATCAGCCGAAGAGTGGAGCAGCAGTCTCCCACCTAAGTTGTGTGTTTATCCTGCAGATATTTTATCTGGCAGAAGTTTGTAATCGCTTCAGAAAGAAGCTTAGTAATCCGACAATATTTTAATATATAAATATTTATTCTGCAGATTCGGGTCTCTCTGTGTTTGATCTCGGCCTTGAAGTATTGTTTAATCTGCAGACATTCTTCAGCTAGGGTTTGCCCCGAAGTGGCAAAATACCCATTTCGATTCAGAAGGGAATCGCATTTATTTATTTGTGTCGAAGCACATTGCGGGACTTTGTCTCCCCGAAGTTGGACCCTGGAGCCATTTCGCCGAAGTTGTCGTGTGCTACAGAGCTTCGCAGCTTTCCCGTCCGAAGCGTCACTTCGGGTTGAAAATTCCCGAAGTGATTTCACTTCGGAAGCAAACTTTGCAAAGCAATTGCTTCGCTGGGAAATTGCCCGAAGTAGTTTTACTTTGGCAGTTTTTCCCCCGAATTGTTTACTTCGGGAGCTTGTTCCCCGAAGTAGATTTACTTCGGCAATAATTTCCCCGAAGTGCATACTTCGGGAGAATTTTCCCTGGAGCTCCCTCCCTCGCGTGAAAACCTTTCGAAGTGTTTTTGCGACGCGATTTTGACGCGACTTGGAATTTTAATTAATTCCTACAAATTGGTATCAGAGATTGTGGTGTCGTGACGCGGAGATAGAAGCATGGCTTCCGAAAACAATTCCCTGCAGTTGCAGATCCCACGATTTAACGGTAAAAACTATGATTACTGGAGCATCCAGATGAAGATTCTCTTCGGGTCTCAGGATTTGTGGGACTTGGTGGAGAATGGTTACCCGAAATCGGCAGATGTAGCAGCACTGGCCGTCCTCTCCCAAGCTGACAAAGATCTTCTAAAGGAGAACCGAAAGAAAGACCAAAAGGCCTTGTTCTATATTATGCAAGCGGTTGAAGAGACCATCTTCCCGCGGATCGCATCAGCCACCAAGGCCAAGCAGGCCTGGGAAATTCTGGCCAGTTCGTACCAGGGCACCAACAAAGTGAAGTTGGTAAAACTGCAGATGCTCAGGAGAGAGTTCGAGAACTTGCAGATGAGTCGATGAGCGACTTCTTCACCCGGACAACTGATGTCATCAACCAGATGCGGTTGAATGGTGAGATTGTGCAGAATCAAAGGATTGTGGAGAAAATCCTGCGGAGTCTGCCAGCAAAGTTTGATTCTGTGGTAATTGCAATAGAGGAGTCAAGATATTTGACAACCCTCTCAGTGGATGAACTGATGGGTTCTCTGCAGACACATGAGCAGAGGTTGAGCCGCTCAACTCAGTCCTCTCTGGAGCAAGCGTTTAAGGCACAAGTCTCAGTCCGAGACAACATCAGACAAGACTCCCACCAAGGCGCTTCTAGTTCTCAAGGTGGAAGAGGCAGAAGTAGACATGGGAGAAGTAACAAGCAAGGAGGGAGATCAAACCCTCATGTTAGTGAGACCAGCTGCAACTTTTATCAGCAAGGTGGCTCTCAGCAGAAGAAGGACATGTCAAAAATCAGCAAGGTGGCTCTCAGCAGAAGAAGGACATGTCAAAGGTCCAATGCTACTACTGCAAAAAGTTCAGCCATTACATCTCACAGTGCAAAACGAGGATGGCGAACGAGAATCAGCAACAAGCCCATTATACAGATGAAACTAGAAATGCGGTAGGAGGAAATATGCTGCTGACTTGCAGTATCGAGGAGGAGAGCAAGAAAAATACTTGGTATCTTGACAGTGGGTGCAGCAACCACATGACGGGGAACAGAGAGATGTTCTCACAATTGGATGAAACAGTCCAATATAAAGTCAATATGGGGAACAACAGCAAGGTTCCCGTGATGGGGAAAGGAAAAATCCTCATCCGCACCCGACACGGAGAAAGAAAACAAATTTGCGATGTTTATTATGTGCCTGAGTTGAAACACAATCTGTTAAGTGTTGGACAGCTTGTGCAGAAGGGACACACTATGCAGTTTAAAGACGGTGTCTATTCCATTAGAGACAAAGTGCATGGACAAATCGCAACCGTGTCCATGACAAAAAATAAGATGTTTCCGCTGCATATTCAGAATGAATCTTTAATGTCTCTGAGTGCAGTTGTGAAGGATGCTACCTGGCTGTGGCATCTCAGATTAGGTCATCTAAGTTTCAGTAACCTGAATTTGCTGCACAAGAAGAAAATGGTGAAGGGTTTACCCCTTATTGAGCAACCGAACCAAGTTTGTGAAGATTGCCTGGTCAGTAAGCAACAAAGGGATGCATTCCCTATAGGACAGTCTTGGAGAGCATCACAACCATTGGAGCTAGTGCACTCAGACATTTGCGGTCCCATGCAGACCAGCACATATGTCGACAACAAATACTTCCTGACCTTCATAGATGACTTTAGCCGGAAGACATAAGTTTATCCCATTAAACTAAAGTCAAAGGCATTTGTGAAGTTTAGGGAGTTCAAGGCTCTGGTTGAGAAACAGAGAGGGTATTACGTGAAGACTCTCAGAACTGATGGAGGAGGAGAATACATCTCCAACGAATTCCACAACTTTTGCAAGCAACATGGAATTCGAAGGCAGTTCACTGCCAGATACACACCGTAGTAGAATGGTGTAGCTGAGAGGAAGAACAGAACAATCATGGAGATGGCACGGAGCATGTTGAAGGCGAAAAGTTTGCCACATGAGTTCTGGGTAGAAGTTGTGTCATGTGCAGTTTATCTTTTGAACAGATGTCCCACTAAGAGTGTGAAGGATAAAATTCCAGAGAAAGCCTGGAGCAATCTGAAGCCAAGTGTGGCTCATTTGCGAGTTTTTGGGTGCATTGCATATGCACATGTTCCAGATGAGAAAAGATAGAAGCTGGATGACAAATCTGAAAAATATATTTTCACGGGGTACAACGAACAAGCAAAGGCATACAGGTTGTACAATCCGATGACGAAGAAACTTGTCATCAGCCGCGATGTGAAGTTCTTGGAGGATGAAGCCTGGAACTGGAAGTCGAAGACTGGTCAGCCTGAACCAGCAATTATTGAACCTGTCAACTTGGAGGAAGACAGTGTGCAGCCACCTGTACCTTCAAGCAACAACAGTGGTGCCAGCAGTAGCATAGCCTCATCATCCCGGTCACCTCCACTTGCAAGTAGAATTCAAAATTTGAGGACACTTGCGAAGACTCGGAGCTTGCAAGACATTTATGAGGTAACCCGTAATCAGATAGATGAAGAATATTCTGACTTTGCTTTATTTACTGAATGTGATCCAGTGGAGTTTGAAGAGGCAAGTCAGAATCGCACATGGGTAAATGCAATGGATGAGGAGATAGCAGCCATTGAGAAGAATGAGACATGGTAGCTGACAGATCTTCCAGCAGGAAAGAAGACCATTGGGGTCAAGTGGGTGTATAAAATGAAGTTCAACGCCCAAGGAGAAGTTGACAGGCATAAGGCCAGATTAGTGGCGAAAGGCTACAAGCAGAAGTCAGGAGTTGACTATCATGAGGTGTATGCACCTGTAGCCCGACTTGACACAGTCGGGAATGATTCTGGCACTAGCAGCTCAGAAAGGCTGGAGTGTGTACCAGATGGATGTCAAGTCTGCCTTCCTGAACGGAGTGTTGGAAGAAGAGGTCTACATAGACCAGCCACCCGGATATGAAATACAAGGACAAGAAGGCAAGGTCCTGAAGTTGAAGAAGGCCCTGTATGGGTTGAAGCAAGCACCCCGGGCATGGTACAGCCAGATTGACGACTATTTTTAGGAGAATGGGTTTCAAAAATGCCCGTATGAGCACTCCCTATACCTGAAGACAAATGAAGAGGGTGAGATGATAATCATCTGCCTGTACGTGGACGATCTGATATATACTGGCAATAGCAGCAGCCTATTTGCATAGTTCAAAATAGCCATGAAGACCGAGTTTGAAATGACAGACATGGGGCTGATGAATTTTTTTCTTGGTATTGAAGTTGACCAATCAACAGATGGCATCTTCATTTCTCAGGGCAAGTATGCAAAGGATGTCTTGAAGCATTTTAAGATGGAGGACAGCAAACCTACCATCACCCTGATAGCCACTGGTTTGAAGTTGAGCAAGACTGACAACAATAGAAGCGTTGACCCAACTCTCTATAAAAGGTTAGTTGGAAGCCTGATGTACTTGACCGCAACTCGGCCAGATCTGATGTTTGTCATGAGTTTAATCAGTCGGTTTATGGAGTCACCCAAAGACACTCACTGGCAAGCAGGCAAGAGAATTCTGTGATATGTCAATGGCACGAGGAACCACGAACTTCACTATGCCATACAAGACCAGCTTGAGTTGATTGGCTACACTGATAGCGATTGGGCTGGTAGCATAGATGACCGAAAGAGCACTTCGGGATATGCCTTCCATTTTGGATCCGGAGTTGTCTCTTGGTCCTCGAAGAAGCAGCCAATTATTGCTTTATCTACAGTAGAGGCAGAGTATGTTGCTGCCACCTCAGCCGCCTGCCAGGCAGTCTGGATGAGAAGAGTTCTAAGTGAACTACATCATCCGTCGAAAGCAGCAACAACAATATTTTGTGACAATAACTCTGCCATCGCGCTCTCGAAGGACCCAGTATTCCATGGCCGGAGGAAGCACATTGATATCCGGTATCATTTCATCAGAGAGCTGGTGAAATTTGGTGAAGTACAGTTGCAGTTTTGTAGGTCCAAGGAGCAGCTGGCTGACATCTTCACAAAACCCTTGAAGGAGGAGGACTTCGCCAGACTGTGAGAAATGTTGGGCGTCAGAGAACTCGTGAAGTTTGGTTTAAAGGAGGGTGTTGGAATTATTAAATCAACCTTCATGCCCGTAAGAGCTTCGGTGCAAAGCATTATTAAAACACCTTCAAAAGATGCTTCGCTACGAAGCAAAATTAAGATGCCCCCTAAAATCACTTCATCGCGAAGCACTTATAAAACGACTTCGAAAAATGCTTCGTCGCAAAGTAAATTCATTTTGCCCTTCGAAGTGGAAATTAGCCGAAGCAAAAATCAAGCACGGGAATCGACGCATTAATTTCTTGACCGTGCGAGTAGTTGGGGTTGTTCGGCAATTGGTCAAAAACCCATTTCGGCATTTAAATTTTGTCAGTCGGTTGGTGGATTTATCCCGCCCTTTTGTCCTCATCCCCCGCCTATAAATACCGGGGCATTTGTCATTTTGTGTAGAGGAGGATAGCGGAAGGAGGAGAGAAGCAGAGAGGATTGGAGAGCCCAGTGCGACCGCAGAGCTAGGGTTTCGACCAGCAGAGCAGCAGAAGGGCAGAAGCAGCAGACGCCATCAGCTGAAGAGTGGAGCAGTAGTCTCCCACCTAAGTTGTGTGTTTATCCTACAGATATTTTATCTAGCAGAAGTTTGTAACCGCTTCAGAAGGAAGCTTTGTAATCCGGCAATATTTTAATATATAAAATATTTATTCTGCTATTTGGGTCTCTCGTGTTTGATCTCCTTGAGTGTGTTTTATCTACAGACATTCTTCAGCTAGGGTTTGCCCCGAAGTGGCAAAATACCCGTTTCTATTCAGAAGGGAATCACATTTATTTATTTGTGTCGAAGCACATTGCGGGACTTTGTCTCCCTGAAGTTGGACCCTGGAGCCATTTCATCGAAGCTGCTGAAGTTGTCGTGTGCTACAGAGCTTCGCAGCCTTCCTGCCCGAAGCAGTCACTTCGGGTGGAAAATTCTCGAAGTGATTTCACTTCGGAGGAAAACTTTGCGAAGCAGTTGCTTCGCTGGGAAATTTCCCGAAGTAGTTTTACTTCGGCAGTTTTTCCCCCGAATTGTTTACTTTGGGAGCTTGTTCCCCGAAGTAGATTTACTTCGGCAATAATTTCCCCGAAGTGCATACTTCGGGAGAATTTTCCCCGAAGTTCCTCCCGAAGCTCATAATTCCCCGAAGTAATTTTTATTGACGCGATTTTAACGCGATTTAATTCGCGAAGCGTTGCTGCCGTGACGCGATTTGGAATTTTAATTAATTCCTTCATGCACCACATTGAGACTTTAAATGATTATTCCGCAATCTTATTAGGTTGTTCATAGAGCTTTAAAAGAGGTGTGATAAATATATAAATGGGTAGAATTGCCACTGTAAAGCCTCTGAGAACAATCCAAGAATGTTGCATGTATATTCCTAGCATATGTGCTTTGTCAGCTCCATAAGCTTGTCCACATAGTGTCCCAAGTGCAGTCCCATTCCTATCTGAGAAAAATAAAATTCTAAATTAAATCAACTAAAATATAAGGACTAAAGCATGCAATATTTCCACTAACACACTTAATTCAATTAAAAGACATAAAATACCCATAATATAAAATAAAATAGAAGAACACCTATATAACTATATATTATTGAAAATATTAGTTGGAGCAACTATCCATAGAAAATATTAATTTTTCAAAATTGTATTTGATTGTTGAAAACAAACTTAATATTTTGTTTGAAGTATAGAATTTTTATTTATTTTTCCCTCTAGTTTCTATAATATTTGATCTTTTAAATTTTAAATTACATTTCATTAAATAAATAATTTAAAAAAATAAACATAAAAATAAAATATTTCAAAATTTATAATAGCATTTTAAATTCATTTAAAAATCAATATTACAATTTTAACATTAAATCTTATAATTAGTAGTTTGACAAAGATATAAATTTATCAAACCATGTTCTTAAATTTACAATTATATTAAAATATTGAGATACTTTATATTTATAAGTATTAAGAAACAATGTCAAATAATAAAAAAGCTTAGCTAAAATATTAATTTTTTAAAGTTAAGAAAAAAATGTTGCTTAAATTTTTTATAATAAAGAAAAAAATGATCTTCTCTAAAATGTTAGAATTATTTTTATATTTTAATATTTACAAATTTTATCCAATAATATTCAAGATTTAGTTTTAGTTAAATTGTTGGCTTCAAAGAGATGAGCATTCAATCATCCATAAAAATGGTACTTAAGAATACAAAGAAACTTTTGCAAGGTCATAAATACATCTTATATAGATTAATATTTTGATGGTTAAAATTGAACTAAAATTATATTATTGACATCTATGAAAGTAAAATGTTTATAGTATCAATATGTTTCAAAAGCCACAATTATTTGGAAAGCACTAGTGAGAGCTTTCCCATTAGTTGAGAATTTTTTGGAATGAAAAATAGGAATGGAAAAGAAATAAGGATTGGTAAATATCCTTAGCTAGGCAACAAAAAGACGGTTAGCTTCCACAAAACATAATAGATCATCTCAATAGACAATGAAAGAAGATATTGGTGCAAGTGGTATCAACAAAGAGCACTAATTTATGGAAACAATGATGGCTCACAATAGAATAGGTAACATAGGAGGAAATGAAGCACATATTTGACTTGATTACACAAAATAACTAGAAAGAGCAAGTATACGACTATATCAGCAAAAAGACTTTATGTTATGGTCTAAGAATCCAACAAGTGGGTAGCACATGACTAGAGAAGGGTATAAGGTAAGCTTCATCAACAACAATGAGGAAAAGCTTTGGTGGTGGAGTAGAATATGAAAGGTAAAAGCTCCCCTAAAAACTAGAATCTTTGCTTGGTTAGCTCTAGCTAAAAAATCACTAACATAAAATGTTCTTGAAAGGAGGTCCTAGCAAGGACCAAGTTAGCATGTCATGTGCAGAAAGGAAGAAGAAACAGTGGTTCATTTTCCTTTTGCAAGAGAAGTGTGGAATTCAATTTTGTCTTTGACTCAAGGGAAAGGATAGTGGCATGCTAGGAACCTTTCATATAACATGCAATAGTGGTTCAAAGAAAGAGGATTAAAGGAGTATAGATGTGTCCCTTTGATATTGGCATGGGGCTTATGGCTGGCTAGAAATACAAAGTTGTTTGAAGGTAAGGAAATTCCAATGTTTGAGGTGCAAATGTAGATTAAATCCATTTTTGAAAGTCTAAAAATATTCCCAAAATTACAATTGAGTAAGCATATAAGGACAATAATAGTTGATCCTATGAAGCCATGTGCCTTCTTTGATGGAGCTTGCTAGGACAACCCTTGTAGGTGTGGGGCAAGTGGAGCACTTTACTTAAATAAAAATCAGAATATCACTTTCAAGGTAGGTATAGGGGAAGGCACAAATAATATGACATAATGAAGAACATTGATTCTATTGATGAGAATAGTGGTGGAGCAAGGAATTACAACTTTATAGATTTATGGATATTTAAATTTAGTGATAAGTTGGATTGCAAATCATGTTGAGATAAAAAAACTTACTCCTCACCCCTTTCTATGAGCAATTGAAATTATTAGAATCTTCTATAATAGAAATTTTATACATGCACATCTATAGGAAAGTAAAAGTAGAAGCAGACGGTCCTTTAAAAGATGGTTTGAACCTTCCAACAAGCACTTGGAAGAGAAAATAAGTGGTTAGAGGAGTTCAAATTTTCTCATAGTCCTCCTCTTATTAAGGATCATATTAGAGATCTATTAATGACAAAAAAGGGTTTTGAAAGGGACCCTTGACATTATTCCATAGAAAGTGTTAGTCTTTAAAATTGAAATTAGAGTCCTCCTTAATTTTGGAACTTAGGCAAGAATCATTTGATAACTGTGATTGATCAAGAAGTTACTCTTGTTTTCCACCTATCAATCCTATTATTAAGAATCTATTTTTGGATTGCAAGTTGAATGTAGGTTATTATAGTAGGGATGTCAATACTCCTCTCAGTTTAGTTTAGACTAGCTCCTAGATGGAATATAACTAAAAATTCTTGAGGGTACTTTATACTCATCGCATTATAGAAAAATTATACTCAAAAATAAAAATTACATGAGAAACTTGCATGAGGAACTTTGCTTTGAAAACATGGAGGTTGAGGATTCTTTTTGCCCAAATTAAAGAGTTGTGGAGGGAATTGGATGATGTGATTTCAATTTATGTGGGTAAATCTCTGAATAAAGTGACATACTTCCTGGCTAATATGGGTACCAAGAAGTAGGTAAGGGTTCAATGGCACAATGACATGGTTGTTACAGATGAGATGATTAGGTAGGTTGGTGAACAAATCTAATGTTTGGCTAGTTTGAACAACTATTGTAGATATATGGTTTAGGAGATTTGGCTCTAATATAGATCTCCTTTTAATGATGTAACCAAAAGTGGTTAGTTTTTAGGATCTTGGGTTTTAGAGTTATTGAATTTTATTGGAAAATTAATAGGAGGAAACAAATGCGTCCCAAATTTTAAATAATCTTGTTTTAATTTAATTTTTTCAAATTCTCGAGGAAAGAAAAAAATTACTAAGTTTTTCTCGAAGAAAGAAAAAAGATACATGTATTGTGGATGTGAGATGTGCCAATGAGTCAATGATCATGAGCTAACTTTTTTAGAGGTAAATCTTCTATTACAAATTTTGATAAAAAATTATTTTCATAAGCTTTGTTTCTTTAAGGAAGACCATTATATCTTGTAATTATACGATTTCAACATAATTAATTCTTAATTCTTATCTCATATATATCCTATTTTATAATAAAATAATAATTTACTTATATAAGTATAGAGGACAACGCAATGACTCAAGGTTTGGTTTTTCTTCTGGAGGTCCAAGGTTCAAACCGCGACATGTGTGTGAGTGGTTGTGTGTTAAATCCTCTATTGATAAGCTTAGATTTCCCCATTATAAGAGGTCACGGTGAGATTCGGATGCCCTAGGCGTTGGTCGTCAGTCGTAGAGATTTTCACACTAACCAAATCCAAAAAAAAAAAACAAGTTACAAAAAAAAACTTATTTACCTAATAGTATAGAAGCAAGATTATTGTAGTGGTAAGGGCTTTGGCCTCTCTTTTAGAAGTCCAAGGTTCAAACCTCACTTAGAAAAATTAATATACATATAATAATATAAAAATATTTGTTTTTTCTTTAATATAATTTACTTATAAATTTAAAATCTTATGATAGTCATAATCAATTTTACCCTTAAAACCCCACTTAATATAAAGAGACCCCTTATAAAAATTGTATAAACTCATTGAAAAAAATTAATATACATATAATAATATAAAAATATCAATTTTTCCTTTAATATAATTTACTTATAAATTTAAAATCTTATGATAATTGTAATCAATTTTTTTTTTTTAAAGTAATACTTATTGAACCCGGTAAAATCATTGATAATGCAAATAACATCCTTACCGATAAACTACACTCAAATACTTTACCAGTGAACCACTCAAGTGGCGTCATAATCAATTTTAATATAACGTTGATTTAACAAAAAGTTGTGTCATGAACTATGCCTAAAATTACACGATGATAATATAAAGTTTTGTAAGTAGTTGATTTATGTGTCATGTACTATGCACTATGCCTAAAATTAAACGATGATTTAATATAACGTTTTGTATGTACTTGATTTAACATAAAGTTGACACGTTTTGTAAGTAGTCGATTTATGTGTCATGTACTATGCACTATGCCTAAAATTAAACGATGATTTAATATAAAGTTTTGTATGTAGTTGATTTAACATAAAGTTGTGTCATGTACTATGCCTAAAAATTCCACGATGATTTAATATAAAGTTTTGTATGTACTATGCCTAAATTTAGACTTTTGAAAAGGAAGTTGATCTGACGGTGATGTAATGGAAATCATGCGGTTAAGGTTAACGTTTTATGTCACGTTGATTTAACAAACATAAAATTTTCAGGTCATGCATAGTAGTGTACATGATCCTATGGATGTGAAATATTTTATCCTGTGCGAAATTTAAACGATTTTTAAAATTTTATAGGAAAATTATTAAAAGAAAAGATCTTTATAAAATATATATATATATATATATTTAAAAGGATAAATATTTAGATTTTTGAAAAGGAAGTTGATCTGACGGTAATGAAATGGAAATCATGCGGTTAAAGTTAACGTTTTATGTCACGTTGATTTAACAAACATAAAATTTTCAGGTCATGCATAGTAGTCTACATGATCCTATGGATGTGAAATATTTTATCCTCTTCGAAATTTAAACAAGTTTTAAAATTTTATAAGAAATTTATTAAAAGAAAAGTCTTTATAATATATATATATTTAAAATGATTGATATTTATTATGTGGTCACTATATAATCATTATATAACATATCCACAACATGTGAGGGGAGAGATTTAAACCTGGCCTCTTGATTTCAACTCAAAAGTTTTAACTACTCACTTGCTCTCTAACTCCTCTAACTTTTTTTAATTTGATTAGAGACAAAATGTTAATACTTACTTTTTAAAAATATAATATAAAAATTATAATTATAATAATTAAATTATAAATTTAATTAATATTTTAAGTATTATTTTTATAATAACTTATGTATAGTTCGAGGGGAACAACGCAACGTTTCAGGTTTTGGCTCTTTTTCTTGGGAGGTCCAAGGTTCAAATCACGGTGTGGCCGAGTGTGTGAGGAGGTGGGTGTGTGGTGGTTATGTGTTAAATTCCCTATTGATAAGCATAACTCTCGAGGGGTTATGGTTGGAAGGAGACTGCTCAGCCCTATGCGTTGGTTGTAAGGGTCTCTCACATTTAATAAATAAATAATAATAATTAATTTATATTTTTTTATTAAGGTTAGTGTGAGAAACTCCTATGCCCCATGCTTAGGGTTGGGTATCCCCATCCCAACCATGACCTCTCATAAGGGGAGAGTTGAGCTTATCAATAGGGACCAAACACAGCCATACACACGCCCACCCCCTCACACACAATCGCCCATGCCACGGTTTGAACCTTGGACCTCCCAAAGAAGAGCCAAAGCCCGTATTATTGCATTGTTCCCTGGGACAAAAATTTTAGGTTAGAAAGAAACTTCGAGAGCCAGAGCCGCTCTTAGTTGGTCGGTAATGTCTTCCCATCTGGTATACCACTATCTAAAGGGAATCCACAAAAGACTTTTTGTGTACCCCTTCGCATTGTAAAGGTTTGTACCTACCGTGGAATTCCCATTCAACGGGGCCTGACCCGCCTTCTCTACTTGTACTACAAAGGTGGACATTTATTTATATATTTATTCGTTTTAGAAAACAACAAGGTTTACTAACAAGTATCAAGGTGGGTGAGGAAGTTTTGACTCACTTACAGTTTGTGGATGACATAGGATTGGTGGGAGTGACCAACTTTAGGGAGCAAGAATGATTAGAGATACTCTTAATGTTTACCTTAGAGCCACAAACCAAGTCATCGATGATAAAAAATCCAAAGTGGTCTTTTTTAATCTTTGAACGAAGACTTCAGGACAAAATTTTAGAGATCTTGGGATTCACAAGGACTTCTCTCCCACTCGTATATTTGGGGTGCCTTTGCATTTTAAAAACCTAAAAAATAGATATATGGAGGAATATTTTGGATTGTATCAAAGGAAGAATTAATCATTGGTCTCACAAATGGTTAAGTTGGGGGTAGACTAACTTTTTTGCAGTCAATCGTTTAGGCCATGCCAATTTATAAATTTTATATCCTTGCTGCCCCACATACCACATGGAAAGAGTTAGACAAGATGGCTAGAAAATTCTTAAGAGGAGTAAAATGAGAGAGGAAATGGGCCTTAGTAGGTTGGGAGAAAGTAAGTCAATCCAAGGTAAAGGGAAGTTTGGGAATGAGGAGATCATAGTTAAATAATAAATATTTGGCTGTAAATATTTATTGGAGGTGGATTTTCCAACCAACTTCTTTATTCAGTAGAGTTTTAACTAGTAAATATTTGGGACAAATGAACCCGAATGAGGCGAGGCATTTCCCTTTGGATGCTAATGTGTCCTTGGTGTGGCAAGCTCTAAAGTTAGTATCTCAGGTAGTGAAAGATGGATTATTCTAGAAAGTGGGGAGAGGGGAGAAGGCACAATTTTGGACAAATTCATGGGATCAATACCCACCTATCATTGTTGAATTTCCATAATTGCAACCAATAAAAACAACCATGGAAAGCAGGGATTGGATCCATATTGAAAGTTATTTCAACACTAGTCAGTTGGGGGATTATAAGTTTAAGCAGTTTAAGAATTTGGATGAGTGGCCAATTCCAATCCCTCCGGAATTGACACCCATCATGACTAAAATCTTGGCAAAAATATTTCTCACAAGTAGAGATGAGGAGGATGAATTAGCTTGGGGCTATGGGAGCCTTGGAGTCTACATAGTGAAGGATGGATATGATAAGATCCTTCCAAAACCTCCTCCTCATGCATATCAAGTTGAGTATTGGAGAAAGATTTGACAGTCCAAGGGTTGGCCAAAAGTAAACTTATTTGCCTGGTATTTCATGCACAATGGAATTCTTACTTTTGATAATATGAGACGTAGGGAAATTGTTGGTCCATCTCAATGTGTCTTATGCTAAAATAGTGAGGACACATCTGATCACTTGATGTTTGAGTTCCCATTTACGTGCTAGATCTGGGAGCAATGGTTTTTATCTTATAAAATTCGAGCCAATGGTGATTTGAATCGGATTAATATCTAGGAAATATGGAATATGGGTATATTTAAATCTAAAGTTCTTTGTATTAGTTGGAATCTTGGATTAAACTTCATTTGGTGGCAAGTGTGGTTAGAGAGAAATGACAGAATTTTTAGAGAAACCTTTTCATCCTTATATGGCATTTGGCAAGCCATTTGGAGCAAAGTCATTGAAATGGTGGCAATGTATGCTAAAGAGGAAAATCAAGCTGATATTAGGACAATGGAGAAGGAAGTTAAAGTGCAAGAGGGACAGGATAGAGCTAGTTGGAAACCACCCCTACAATTGGATTTGCAAAAGGCAATCCGGGTAGAGTTGGAATTGGAGTGGTCTGTAGGAATCATGTTGGGACAGTGTTATATTGGGAATTGCAAGGCTTGGGAAAGACCACAGACAATGAAGCAGAAACCTTAGCTATCAAATCTACTTCTATTTGGGCGGTAAGACAAGGTTACAAAAGGATAATCCTAAAATCGTATTCTCAAATATTGGTGGGAGCTCTAGATTGCATGAAGAACTTTGCTTTGAATACATGGAGGTTGAGGATTCTTGTCACCCAATTTAAGGAATTATGGAGAGAATTAGATGATGTGATTCCAATCTATGTGAGTAGAGATCTAAATAAAGTGGTAGACTTCCTCGCTAGAATGGGTACTGAGAAAGAGGTAGGGGTTCAGTGGCACACTGACATAGCTATTGAGAATGAGAGGATTAAACAAGTTGGTGAGTAAATCCAGTGTTTGTAGAAATATGGTTTAGGAGATTTGGCTTCAATGCAAATCTTCTTTTACTATTGCAAACATGTGTTTTTATTAGCTAAGATCGGAAGGAATCTCATCCCAACTTATAAATGATTTTGTTTTAATATAAAATTTTCAAATTCTTTTAAAAATGAATAAATAAATAAAATTATTATAATAAATTAAAAAAAATGTATTTATTTATTTATTTTTAATGGATTATATGAGATTGAAACTGGTCTCAACCGTATTACATCATCACCATATAATAATATTACAACAAAACTTGCATAGTATCCATGTATGCTTTGACAAGATTCCAACCTCGAAAATTACTATAATTTTGTTTTGCCAGTGGATTTGGTGAAGGCCAAAGACGTTTTCAATTACAGAAATTTGAACAACATGCCACTAACGATCCTAGCGACAAAATTTAACGGTGATAATGGTTCCAGCAGTTCTACGGATTTGCAACCAAGCGCGCTTATGTCCATCATGTTTCCCTGAATCGAGTCAAGAAGCCTCTTGCCTTCACAATTCCGTATTGAAATAAAGGTTTTTTTCTAGACCGAAACTCTGTACCTAGGACAGGCACTGGCCTTTCTGTGTTCCTAAACCTAAGCCCATAGTCGCATATATAAACCTCTAACGACGGTAATACTCTTAAAGCTTACAAAGAGCTTTGTACTTCAAAGAAAACTAAAGCTTGATACTGCACAATCCATGAGTTTTTGAATTCAAGTCAATTACGACTAATTTCCATTCAGGCCGATCTCAAAGTACAGTCGACAGCCTTACAGCAACAACCAGGGATATGCGGATTGATGATTTTAATAAACATCTAGATTTAAATTTTGGAGTAAGTTTGTTCTAGATTATTTTGATTTTTTGACTGTCTAATTTAGAATCACCTCCATACTAAATAATTAACAACAAGATAAAATAAAAATTTAAAAACAATTCCAAAAATTATAGTAAAAAAAAAAAATTATATGCCTATAATGAAATAATTCCCAAACGTCAACATAAATTTGTCAAAGTGAGTACTAAATGATTAATACACTCCATGCTATATGAAAGTACATATGATTTCTATAAACTAAGATCCTGACATGATTAATACACTCCATCATGCTATATGAAAGTACATATGATTTCTATAAACTAAGACTAAGACCCTAAATCAGGAGATATAAGTATTAATGTCAACGAATTTCAATTATAGAATATATCACTTAAAAAAAGAGCAGGAAAGCAAAATAAAAACAAGGTTATTGGAGAAGGTAAAGGAAAAGGAGACAAGACTCACAATGAGGCCAGAGGTGAAGCCGACGATGACGCTGATGACCATTGAGAAAGCCGCGAGTTCCAAATTGCCGATGTGGCCAACGAAGGCCTGAGTAATGACGTTGAGCCCAAACGTGGCAATGCGACTCAAGATGGCCACGCCTGCGGTTTTCCAGAGGGCTTTAGATTCTGTCAAAAACCTGCGGGTCAAGTCTGGAGTTATGAGCCCTCTTCCTATTTCTCTTTCTTCCCGTCTTGGCGATAGCAGAGGAGTGATAAGCGATTCTTCCTCCGTTTTTCCTGCTATGCGGATGTTATTGATCGAATCGAATGAGTCTCCCTCCCGTGGTAGGTGCTTACATTGTATAGAAAGTGCTTGGGATGGTTCAGTGGACAAAGTTTCTAGTTTCTGCGGTTTCATGTCTACTCTCCAAAAATCAGAGTGTTGTCAGTTGGTATGAATGTCAGGAAAAGGCTTAACCATTATTTTGAGGGTACGTGTACTACTTGGCAGGAAAAATAATGGCGTTTAATCAAGGCATGTCTGAATCACTTGGACCAGCCCTAGAATGGACTTTTCAAGATATTTTTTCAAGATTTTAATGTTATTTTATTCTTTAAATTTTATAAGGTATTTATTCAATGTCAAAAAAAAATATAAACTTATCATATTTATTTAGCTTATATATGTGTTATTTTATTTGGATATCACAGTGATTAGCCTTTTTTTGTGAGGTAAGTGTGTGCATTCTCTGCGAGTGTGAGTGAGCTTGTGTAAAAAAAAAAAAAGTTTTTTCTTTTTAATTTTTTTCCTTTGGATTCATCTTGAGTTTGAATTCATCTTTTTGGAAACTTCTGCTCATAATATATGGTACAACACTTTCGAAGGAATACTATAGTCGTAAGTCTTTGGGTTTTCTTCTAAAAAAAACCAAGTTCAAGGGATATTATAGTCGATAAGTCCTTGGATTTTCTTCTAAACAGGCAAGAAGGTTGCTATAAAGGAAAAATAGCCCTTACCCTTGTGATTAGGGGATTCTGTGTTTAGGGAATGGTTATATTTATGCGTTTTTGCTTATTATTGATTGATTTTTAATTGGTTGATAAAGCAAAGTATTAATAATAATGTTAGTATTATATATATATATAGATAGATAATATTGACCTTAAACAAGAAAAATCAATAATAGTATTAATTAATTTAATACAGTGGGAGATATAATAATAATAATTAGTATTATTAATACTTATGGACAGAGAATAATAATAAGTAAGACAACTAGATATAGAAGTCTATATGTTTATCATTATTATTGTAGAGAGATAATAATAATAATAATGAGGGCAACCAGATATAAAAGTTTGTTTATTATTATTATGCAGATATAAAAGTTTGTTTATTATTATTATGCAGATTTAATTGTAATAATTAGGGCAACCAAATATGAAGGTTTGTTTATTATTATATAAAAAAAGAAATATTAATAAAAATTAGGGCAACCAGATATAGAAGTCTATTTATTATTAGCATGAAGGTTATCTGTATAATAGGTACAAGACACCTATTCAAGGTAATACAAAGAGAGCTATTGAAAAAGAGTGTATGCACTTCTTATATGAGTGAACAGAAGGAACAAAGTGAAAAAAAGGAAGTTCAGAAAATTTGAAGCAAGTCAAACCATTCTCCTCTAGGTCCTTGGTAAGATTTTTAGATATGCTTACATTCTTTCCTTCCGTGATTTAAAAAAAAAATCCATAATTGTTTCTTGGGTATTTCATTGTTTTTATACGGATATTAGAGCCTAGAATTTTATGTCCCACTTTGTTGATTATAATCATGCTTTATAAAATCTTGAATAAAGATAGGATATATATATATAAGCTTGATTTAATAATATGTTTGATTATTTTACTTTGATATAGGTTTTTATCTTTTAAAATATATATTAATTAATGAGTATAAATTGATTTATTAGAGAGGCAATTTTCCTTGTTATAATGTTTGGCATATTCAAAAATGTATGGAGTATCTTCTAAATTTTAGGAAATGAGATGTTATTTTCTAAATATGGATGTGGCTTATGTAGAAATAGACCCATAAATGATGAGAGAAGTAGAGGATTCTCTTTATTTTTTTGCATGATTTATATGTGGCTTGTGTATAAATAGATCCATAAATGAGTGAGAGAAGTATGGGATTCTCTCAATGTTTTTGCATGGTTTGGATGTGGCTTATGTGGTAATAGATCCATAAATGAGTGAGAGAAGTAGAGGATTCTCTCTATGTTTTTGCATGATTTAGATGTGGCTTATGTAGCAATAGATCCATAAATAAATGAGAGAAGTATGGGATTATCTCAATGTTCTTGCATGTTTTGGATGTGGATTGTGTGGAAATAGATCCATAAATGAGTGAGAGAAGTAGGGGATTCTCTCTATGTTTTTGCATGATTTGGATGTGGCTTGTGTAGCAATAGATCCATAAATGAGTGAGAGAAGTATGGGATTCTCTCAATGTTATTATATGCTTTGGATGTGGCTTGTGTGGCAATAGATCCATGAGTGAGAGAAGTATGGGCTTCTCTCAATATGACTAATATGCAGTTTGCCATAATAATCCTAGTTGAGTTACTGTAATGCAATAACCAAGTATTCATGAATCTTGGACAGAGTTAGGGTGCTGCAATTATTAGGTATTCATAATCTGAGAGGATTTAGAGTGATGCAATAAATAGATACTTGTGAATTATACACCTTGAATGGTGACACTCAAGTGTCCCTATAGCGGTAAGGCTTTTAGGTAATCCCAAGTAGTGAGGCTTGGATGCATTCCTAGCGATAAAGTATATGAATTTAAATGGTGGATTGATCCACCAACTCATTCATAATATAATATAGTGATGGTACCTTGAATAGTGAGGATCAAATGACCATGCTCATTACCAAGTGATTGGTAATGGCCTCAATTAGCCCATAAAGGTGCATTAACTAAGCACTAAGAAATTATACCATAGTAATCCTCCTGTAGACACCTAAAATATGTCATGTTTAGGAGACTACTCATATGGGCATATTTGCAGGCCATATGAATGATCTTGGACCTTTCCAAGACCAAGTAGTGGTTTTGACCACTCAATTTAGACATTCTAGGCCTATTCAACCTTTAGTCGTGGATGGCATCTATATCTAAGATCTTAATTGTGGTTGATAACCGTGACTAGAGTCCTAGATGCACTGAGCAACATCGACTAGCCCTATAATAAACTCAGGCTTCTAGAGCCAAGAAAAATCAATTGCAACAACCGATTTGCAACTATTTTAGGGTGGTTTGAGTGAGGAACCTTCCAAAGGATTCCTCCCCAACTAATAAATAAGTCTTATTTCTTGATCTTGGCTTCATTGGGAAGCCAAGCTGAAGGATTGGTATATCTATAATACCCTTTGAAAAATTGAAATAAGAGAGCACAAGAGATTCGAAATTTATCATAATGAAGCCCTATCGAATTGGAGAGCCAATTGCCATCTATTAATAGTATGGAGATGCTTCCCAATTCCATTTTGAAGTCTAGATTTGCAACAATGGAGCTTCCAAAGGCTTGAGAAGCAAATATCATTATTCCACACTAATCCAACGTGAATTCAAGCAAATTCAACCACCAATCTATTTTTTAACATCGAGGTGACCCTTGATCATCAATTACTTGGAGAATTTGAGAGCTGCCAACCCTGCTTTTAAGAGAAAGAAGAGTCTACCTGTGGTCGCGGCTGTCAACCACAACTAATAGAGTCGGTTGCGTTAAGCACCCATGACTAGGGTTTGATTCATTTTATCCTCCATTTTTAGTCATAGATTCATTGTTTCAATTGTGCAATTAGTTTAATCTAGCATAGATTAGTACTGTAGCAAACATTTGCCCAGTTAATGAGCAATATTAGAGGTATTTTTACCTTAATATTTGTCACATTTTCTTATTTCCATAAATCTTCATAGCTTAGCTTCTTGTATGCTTTATTCTACAAATTGCATGTTAAATTATCTAGATCTATGTGTTTCAATGCATGCTTTACACTGATTTAGCCATTTATAAGCATCTTTGCATATATTTATGCTTATTTTAAGTTTAGCCTTATTTCTTGCATTTATTATCAATATCCTCATCATGAGAGGCTTCATATGCATTTGATGTACTTTGTTGTTTATTATACATCGGTGACAAATTCTACAAATCTACAAAGCATCCTCAAAGGTCAAATTCCTCTTGATAATGGAGGAGGCATCCTTGTAAGCTCTCATACAAAGTTGGTGGAATTCTAAGGAGCTCTTAGAATATATCATCCCCATTTAGGGGATTTCATACCATTGTAAACAATGTATCATTTGGTATCCCTAAGAGGGATGTAAATGTAATTAGATATCATCATTATTAATGCAAAGGAGGCTTAATTTTCTTGTAAATTTGGTTCATCTATGTTCTTTACTTTCAATTTGATCATTGTGTTGCAATATTTGTTGATATATGTTCTTTAGACAATTCTTCGTAGGCGATCATGGTGGGACACTCGTAAATTTCATTATCTTTTGCTAAATTTCTTATTTCTTTGCATTGCAGGTCTTAGTCACATTTGAAAGTCGTAGCCCATAGTCTCAATCATGTTTAACAAAAGCGGCTAGCAAAGAGTAGAGAAAAATACAGTAGATAGCTTGTCTCTTCATCATATGAGGAATCCTAGGTAAATATTATCTTCTGTATTTTTGTGTTTTCTATGTTTTTCCTATCATTAGGCTTTAATTAGCTCATATAGCCAAAGTTATAAGAAAATCAATGAAAAATTTATTGCCTGCTATTAGTTGCGGCTGACAACAACAACTAGCCTTGTTAGTTGCTATTGTCAACATCAGCTAAGTTTTTGGGCTACATTTCTATCCCATGACCGAGATTGTTTCCTATGGTACATAATAACAGCTAGCATTTGGACTGAGTGTTAGGGTTTGCATGCTTGGAACCTATCTAAAGGCCATTTTTCATATAATTTTGCATTGCTTTTTTTTGGAAATAGCATGTAGTATTGCTTCCTTTCTAAAAATCAAACGTTAATTTCCTAGGCATGTAGGAGAATCATGGATGCTCTATGATGCATTTTATTTTTATGCAAAATTAAAAATAAACCCACACACACCACGTATCAAGAAACATCAATGGTATTGGGCTCTCACATCTAACTCATTTGATCAAGACCAACAGTGGAAGTTATTACCACTCAGTTGGATTGTTTGACATTGTACTATGAAGACCTGATTTATTGGCCAATATCATATCCAATAACTATCATAGACCATGGGATATAACACGTATTTATCTTTGGAGATATATATTCCTGACTACGAATGAACTGGGTGAGGACCGACAGGACCTGTGCTCCCTGACTGGGTATGGGCTTCATCTCCATACTTTGGTGGGTTTACGTGACTAGAATTTCATGATCGATTTTCGAGCTACGAGTATACAGGTGAAAACCCTTTAACAATATGAGAATATCATCAACAAATTACAAAACACGATGAGATATAGATTGTAGCACCAAAAAATATAAAACGTACAAAACTATTTTTAGGATACACCAAGAATTTTTAAAAGAGATAATCATCTTGCTTGCTTTGATTTCCTAAAATCTACATACGAGATAAAATCATATCATGGTCAATACATGAAGAGGTCAACCTTGACACACAGTCGAGGTGGAGGCTGAAGCTCTATGACACACACAAAATAACAAGTTGGAACCTCCTCCACTGAATACTTCTGAACAAAGTTTGGCTAGTCTCAGAGGTAACAACTCGACACATGGGGGTTCTCATAAGAACACCCCAATTAAAGGATGTGACACACACTCCTTGTGAGACATAACTAAGGGTGGCTCAAATTCCCCACCATCCCAAGATAGGCATAAATAAGATCTACCCAATCGAGGACAAGAATATAGGGCTACATTAGAACACAAACCCCTAAGGACTCCAAACCCTAATGAACCAAGAAGGTTCGCATTAGATCTTGATACAATTGGAGTCAATGGTACACCTCCACATGAACCTTGGAGGACTAGTAAGCTCAATGTGCTAGACCAAGTTTTATGGATACTAGGATACAAGACCTCTTCTGCACATTCTCATTTCACGAGTTCAAATAGTGAGGACATACAAAGGCATACTAGAGAACCGGGATAATTCTCAAAGTTCTCTCGTAGTACACATGCTTCATCTATGCATACGAATATAAATAATAGACAACATCAAAACACAAATGCCATATTTACAGACAAGGGCAAGAGTGTGGTAGATAAGTTTGTTGGGGCTCATACTAATAAAGCCTCTCGTACGAAGCTACAAATCCAAAGGTATCACACTAATGATATTGTAGATCACTCACATAGGCTAGCTTTAGAACAGATACAATGCATATTCCAAGACCAATTGAAATATGTGCATGCAGACGCGAGCGCCTTGAGCAAGAGGACACTCAAAGAAAAAGTTTGCTTTGATAGCATTTATATGATCAACACATGAGAGAGAAATGCATCCTTGACAAAAAGGAGCATGAAGAGAGATAGAAGAGACTGGATCAAGCTAATATACCTCCTCATATTGAGTATAAGGAGTGCAACCAAAGACGTGTTGCATTGTAGCTAGAATTACACCTTAAACATGTTAAAAATTGTACTCATCATATGACCCAACACATGTAACAACACCAAGCGCTATAACAAAATGGGCATACCAAGTACGAAGAATCAGAATGATATGTGCAAGATCAATAGTATCCTGAGATCTCCTTAGTAGATGTGGACAATGAGCCCAATACTCCACCTCGGCCTAAAAAGAATCTACCTCCAATAGTTCCACAGTGACCCCTTAGAGAAGAATAAATTATATCCTCGCAAGCATACAAAGCCTTGGCTGAAAAGGTAAGAGATATTGATAAATAAGGAATGTCTTATCAAAATCCTACCTTAAATAAAATTTGCAATGAGCCTCTATGTACTTCAGTTCCTAGTTTTACATATTCTGATCATTTCGATATGCCTAAGTTGAACAAATACCAGGGTGATGAATATGCACAAGATCATGTGATGAGCTTCATAAATCTATGCTTCCAAATTCAAAGTAGCGATGCCTTATTACTAATAACTTTCATAATAACCCTTTCGAGCCTAGCCATAGAATGGTTTAATCAATTGAAAAGGTACATCATCACCAGCTTCGAATAGTTTTCAATCTGGTTGTGTTAAACCTTCAAAAAAGGGATAAGGGGCAACAACCACAAAACTACCAAACTCAACCTCCCCCTGTGCAATATAATCAGTGCAATAATAAGAAGTAGGGCAAGAATGGATAACGTCACCCACCTTGCCAATATATGCCATTATCCAAAACTTTGGCATCTATATTTAATCAATTGTGTGAGGTAAGGTCCTAAAACTTCCCGAAGTGTAATTAATTGATTCTAATCACCCTAAACCAAAACGGTATAGGAAATATCAGTACTGTCCCTACTACAAACTATAGGGGTATGATATTGAGATGTGCTATAGTTTTAAAAATGTAGTATAGAACATGATTGATAGGAATAAGTTGACCATCAATAATCCTCTGGCTCTGGATAACCAGAATATGGGAATATTCAAAATTCCCTTACCAAACCATGATCCACTGAGGAATAACACTAGATAAGTTAATCAAGTGTTGATTGATCTACCCACATAAGGATTTATCGGTATGGTGAATGTGGTCACCATAATAAGAGGTACAATCATTTAGATCCTCCTTCTATACCAGTTCAAATTTAGGATACGCCTCCATAGAGGCCAGTGTAGAATCCCTTGCTAGGCCCACCAACAAGACCTGTGGTGACAATAAGGAATAGACTCATTTAGAGTCTACAGATAGCCTCGACAAAGCTATCGATCTATGAGATAATACAATAGTCTCCTAGGCACAAGGATATGCTAATGGACATCTTAAGGTCCATATAAGTACAACCCCAAGATCTAGATGCATTCAAAAATTTTGTGGGGCATGTGCAACAGTGCCAAGAGCCTGTGATCCAATTCTATGATCATGAAATCAAGATAGTCTCCACTGCTATAGCGGACCCACCACTGCATATCATCGTGTGTGTAAACCACACATCCTTCAAGTGTTAGGAAAAACTTCAAATTTATCACCTACAAGAGGAAACACAATAACAAAAATAGAAAAAACACGAAAATAGTAACACAAGTGATAGAGATTTACGTGGAAACCTGCAATGTGCAAGAAAAACCATAGGGTAATGGCAACTTCTTTTTCTATTATTTTCAGAAAATTTACATTCACATTTTCACAATGTTTCTCATACACATGTGCAAGGGATCAATTCCCTTTTATAGATCATACAAGAAAGGAGCCAATCGTTCATTTCCTCTCCTCGTGGAGACCTTTGCAAAACTGTTCATATTCATATGAAACTGAAATGATTCATCTTCTACAAGTTGTCGTCTACCTAGACGTCCACTGCTTTGACGTCTACTTGCCTTGATGTTTGGCCTAGATGTCTACTTGGTTAGAAATC
Source organism: Wollemia nobilis (assembly GCA_028583015.1). Classification (NCBI taxonomy): domain Eukaryota; kingdom Viridiplantae; phylum Streptophyta; class Pinopsida; order Araucariales; family Araucariaceae; genus Wollemia; species Wollemia nobilis. The sequence goes on along the minus strand of JAQPPZ010001031.1, from coordinate 1,774,896 downwards.
GAGCCTAGACATCTACCAGCCTATAAGTTTGGCAATCCAAATTTTAGACCTAGACATCTACTAGCCTAGACATCTACCAGCCTTGATATTTGGTAGCCCATACATCTAGCCTAGACATCTAGCAGCCTAGACATCTGGTAGCCCAAATGTCTGGCCTAAACATCTAGTAACCTAGAATTTTGGCAACCCAGACGTCTGGCCTAGATTTCTAGAAGGTTAGATGTCTAGCCTGTTGTCTAAGGTCAGATGTATAACTTGCTTTAATCCTCTTTTCTAGCTACCCATACTGCATAGTGACTTAACTTCCTAACATTCTCCCACTTGAAGTAAATATTCAGGATTTCTTTTGCCAAATATCATTATCCAGTGCCAATTACCCAATGTTTCTCTTGTTACTTTTTTAGAAATCCCATAGAAGTTTTGCACCACTAATACTTATCTACCTTGATCAACTTTATAAGCATATCTGGAGGATTCACTTCAGTGTTGATTTTTTGCAATAGGATCCTACCTGCTTCCACCACATTTTTGATAAAGTGGTACTTGAAATCAATGTGTTTCATGCAATCATGAAATATTGGATTCTTCACTAGCTGAATAGCACTCTGGATATCATAATGCAATGTAATTTTCTCCTGCATTACCTTGAATTCACCCAATAATCGCTCTAGCCAAATTGTCTCTTTTTTGGCCTGATTCACTGTAATATATTCTAATTCAGTGGTTGATAAAGCCACAATATACTACAACTTAGAAGCCCAACTCACTGCTCCACTAGCAAGATTAAAGATATATCTTGTAGTGGACTTTCTCCCATATCTATCTCCATCATAAAAAGAATCTAAAAAACTTGTAACTTGCAAATATGCCAATCCAAAGTAAATTGGCAACATCTAAAGTGGCTCTTAAATATTTGAATATCTACTTCATCGCATTCCAATGCTCCTTACCAGGATTTTCCATGTACCGGCTGACTACTCCCACTGCTTGGACAATATTTGGTCTAGTGCTCACCATGGCATACATGAGGCTTCCTACTGTTGATTAATACAGTACACGGGACATGATTGTCTTCTCTACTTATGTTATAGGACACTAGTTGGAAGACAAATTTAAGTGTGGAATAAGTGGGGTACTAACTATTTTAACATTCTGCATATTGAAGCACTACAAAATCTTTTCCACATATGACTTTTGACTTAACCATATCTTTCTTCCTTTTCTATCCCTGTGTATCTCCATTCCTAAAATTTGGTTTGCTGCTCCTAAATCCTTCATTTCAAATATCCTAGCCAACTGAGCCTTAATATCAATGATTTTCTTCATGTTGGGTCCTGCAACCAACATATCATCAACATACAACAAAAAAATAATAAAATTGCCATCATCAAACCTCTTATAGTATGCACAATGGTCAGCTTCACTCTTGCTAAAACCTTGGATCTTCATGAAGGCATCAAATTTCCTATACCAAATCCTTGGCACATGTTTCAACCCATACAATGATTTCTTCAGTCTGCAAACCAAATGCTCTTTGCCTATTTTTTCATAGCCCTCAGGCTGATCCATATATATCTCTTCCTCGAGATCACCATGCAAGAAAGCAGTCTTTACATCAAACTGCTCTAGTTCCAAATCCTGTGCAACTACAAGTGCAAGTAGAACTCTAATAGTAGTTATCTTCACAACTAGAGAGACAATTTTATTAAAGTCAACACCTGACTTCTGCACATAGCTATTTGCCACCAAGCAAGCTTTATAATGTTCCAACAACCTATCGATGTTCTTCTTCACTTTGTACACCCACTTTTTTCCAACAGTATTTCTTCCAAGTGGGAGATCCACAAGTTTCCAAGTTTTATTCTTTCAAAGTGCCTCTATTTCCTCCTCCATGGATTTCCTCCACTTTCTTGTATTTTTAGACTCTCTAGCTTCCTAAAATGAACTAGGTTCACCATCATCAGTAAACAAATAAAAAGAGGACTAATATACATGAGAATACCTTTCCAAATACTTTTGTGGATGTGTAGATCTTCTAACCCAATGATATATTGATTGTGGCTCTTGGTCTTGTGACCATTGTGGTTGCTCCACCTGTTGTTGTACTTGCTATTCTGCATGTTGATCAAAAACTTCAGCATGCTGATTTTCATAGTCATCTTTACTCAATTCTACTTTAACAGATACAACATTAGGATTTTGTTGTACCTCCTTCCTTTTCATGGATTTTTCATCAAAAATTACATTCTAGCTAATAATTACCTTGTGGGTAGTAGGATCCCACAGTCTATACCCCTTAACTATATCTCCATAGCTAAGAAAAACATGTTTGTTTGACTTTGGGTCAAGCTTGGACCTTTTTTCTTTGGGTATATGGGCAAACACATCACATCCAAAGGTATAAAAATTAGAATAATAAATTGGCTTACAACACCAAACCTCCTCTAGAATATGACCATCCAACACAACTGTAGGTGACCTATTAATAAGATAAAAAGTTGTATTAACAACCTCCGTCTAGAACATTTTCTCCAACATGGCTATGCTAAGCATGCTTCTTGCACGTTCTATAATTGTGCGATTCATCCGCTCAGCCACACAATTTTTCTATGGAGTGTATGGTACAGTATTTTGGTGCTTAATACCTTCCTACATACAAAATTTTATCAAAATTATTGGAGCAATATTCACCCCCATTATCTGACCTGAGACATAAAATTGACTTGCCCAAACTCTTCTCTACTCGAGCTTTGAACTCTTTAAATTTATACAAAGCTTCCTACTTCTTCTTCAGAAAATACACCCACACTCTCCTAGAATAATCATCTATAAAAGTCAAAAAATAGATGATGCCATTCAAGTACTGAGTGGGGACTGCTCCAAATATATTTGAATGTATAAGTTGCAGAAAATCAAAACTCTTACCAATTCTTGCAGTAAACTGAACCCTCTTATGTTTACCAAAAATACAATGCTCACATAAGTCTAAATTACAATACTTAATCCCAGAAAGCATACCTTTATCATGCAAAATTTTTAGGCCTTTTTCACTCATATGGCCTAGGCGTTAATACCATAGAATTACTACATCCTGAATAAAAGTTGTTATTTTTGCATGGTTTGTCATCATATCATCGTAAATGGTATAAATTCCCATAATATTCTCCCTTTGCTACCATAAGATCTCCTCTGGTAATTTTGCAATAGTTTTTATAGAAGGTGACAAAATACCCTAGCTTATCCATCATTTTTATTGAGAGTAAATTCTTCCTCAAATCGGGCACATTTCGTACATCATATAACATCATTGCTCTACCATCATTCATCCTGATCCTTATATCCCCTCTTCCCATAATTTCTAAAGGATGATCATCATCCAAATAGACCTTTCCACCATAGTATGGTTGATATTTCTCAAACCAATCTCTATGGGGAGACATGTAGAAGGATGCACTTGAGTCAAAAACCTAGTAATATAACACTGATCTTTTGTTACTGATATAGAAGGCTTCACATGTTTTCGTATCTCTTGGATCTACTACACTGGCCTCATCTGATGGCTGATTTTACTTTTCACCATTCTTTAATTGCCAACAGTCCTTCTTGGAGTATCTTGACTTCCCACAATGCCAGCACTTCATGTCCTTTATACTTAGATTTGGACTATTTTTTATCTTGTTTACTCCCCTAAAAGGATTGACTTCTTGTGGATAGGGATTCATTGGTCGAGGGTTCCAAAGACATTTTTTGCCTCAACTTTTTTGCCAACAAAGTTGCTACCACATCATCAAATTTGAGAGTTCCTGATAATGAATAACTAATTGTCATCACCATATTATCCCAAGTGTTCGAGAGGTAACAAAGTAAGGTAATAGTTCTATCTTCATCCTCCATATTCACATTAACTGAAACCTATTTATTTGATTAGATTATTAAACTCATTTAAATGATCTACTACGGATGAACTTTCCTTCATACTCAAGATATAAAGCTACTTTTTCAAAAAAAACTTATTTGTTGCTAATTTTGTTTCATACAACTTTTCAAGCTTTTGCCAAAGGGCTTCCATGGTCTTCTCTTTAGCTACATTGAACAAGACAGAGTCCACTAGGCAAAGATGGATTGTATAAACTGCCTTCTTTTCAAGCGTTACCCACTCCTCATATTTTATTCTGCTCGGTTTACTCGCGATCCCTTCCAAGGCTTGAGCTTGGTCATTCTAAACCAAAAAATCCTCCATCTTCATCTTCAATAGAGCGAAGTTCTTGCCATCAAATTTCTCAATTTCAAACTTGATTACACCTTTTGTCATTGTTGTAGCTCCCACTCGTACAAAACCTTAGCTCTAATACAAGATGTTAGGAAAAAAATTATATTTATCACCTGCAAGAGGAAACATAATAACAAAAATAGAAAACACATGGAAACAATAACACAAGTGACACAGAGATTTACGTGGAAACCTACAATGTTCAGGAAAAACCATGGGGTAATGACAACTTCTCTTTCTATTATTTTTAGCAAATTTATATTCACATTTTCATAATGTTTTTCATACACATGTGCAAGGGATCAAGTCCCTTTTATAGAGCATACAAGGAATGCCCCAACCATTCATTTTCTCTCCTCATGGAGACCTCCAAAAAATAGTTTGTCTTCATATTGAACCAAAATGGTTTGTCTTCCACAAGTTGTCATCTACCTAGATGTCCACTGCTTTGATGTCTACTTGGATTGACATCTACTTGGTTTTATGTTTGGTCTAGATGTCTACTTGGTCAGACGTTAGGCCTAGACATCTACTAGTCTAGACATCTGGCAGCCCAGATGTTAGGCCTAGATGTCTACCATCCTAGACGTCTAGCCTAGACATCTATCAGCCTAGATGTCTACCAGCCTAGACGTCTGGCATCCCAAACATTTGGCCTAGAAGTCTAGCAGCCTAGACATCTAGTAACCTAGATATCTACAAGGTTAAACATCTAACATGTTGTCTAGATGTTTGACCCAGACATCTAGCAGGTTAGATGTCTAACTTGATTCAATCCTCTTTCTTGGTTGCCTATACTACATAGTGACTTCACTTCCTAACATTGTGTGTTGATCGATACAAGATAATCAATCAACATAATTACCACGAAGGCCTTGGGATATTTAAAACTTCTAAAATTGCACATCATATCTTCAACTTTCACACTGTGAGCATTCAACGATACATTGTGCTTGATATTCGGGACTATAATATTGCTTATTCAAGTTGGATTGAAAACCATCCCTGTGATGTGTCACACGCTTGAATGTGTGATGTAATACAATATCCTCTTAAGCAGGCCATGGATAAGATAAATATAATGTGTCCCCTTGATCCTACATCAATGTATCAAATACGTGTATGAGAGACATGTGCATGTGGTTCCTTCGGATGAAGAGCAATTTAAGTATGTCGAACAAGTGGATTTATCAGGAGACTTCACTCTCCTATATATGCATCTGGATATTAGAACTACATCACCTATCAAGCATCCAAAAGGTAAATCAAAGAAAGTGTGCACAGGTCCTTCAACATCGGTACCATGACAACCTGGATATACAATAGCTGCTTCTACAAAGCCTACGATGCCAAAAAGCCTTAGGAGTGATCAGAAGTTGAAGGTAGTAGTGGGTGAAAAAGATTCTAATTAAATCCTCATCATAGCAACTACCGAGATACCAAATCCTATGGAGGAGGGACGCTCATAAAATATAGTCGAGGAGGTACCTCAACCTGCTTTACCTGTATCTTCAGTAGGGTCATCTGCATCACATGTGAAAATTTATTTAGTTAACCCTAGGTTAGTTGAATATCTTATGCAGAATGTAAGTTTTATGCCTATCATATATTTTGCACAAGATTTGGGTAGACCGCAAGCTCTTCACCTCCTAATCGAAATGGTGATACCATTGTGGGTGCCATCCAACCAAACAAATTTTATTTATGGGGGCTTAGATTAGATCACAAAGTGATCACCCATTGAGGAAGATGATGAAGATCCATTTATAACAAATGTGGGCTATCTGTCAAACCTGGAGTTTGTCCTTAACTATTTTGATCATTACCATTGGCATGGTTACATTTTGGGTCTATTTGAGCAAGGGCATCAAACTCCATATCAACCCTAGTACCAACTGGAAATTGATCAATTTGGACTAGGTTATCACAGTAGAGGTCCAAATGAGCTATTAGCCTTATCTTTAGAACACCTGAGTATAGGCTTTGGGGAGGAGGTCGATTGGTACCCGTATCACCCCAACCCTTCACATACTCAAGAAGGAAATTGGCTTGTGACTTTAGTCATTATAAAACCTCCCTTGCTTTATCACGAGAGCATCTTAGAAGGAGCTAGTTCAAATAGTACCTCAAGATTTGATTGGTTTATTCAAGATCATGAGTATGTCGATGATATTGGCATAGAACTTCAAAATGCTGGTGAAATAATAGAGCCTGAATCAGAAGCTGCTCTTGAGGAAGGCGATACAGTTTCCATCATTGAGAGTGGTGGACCAGAGCATAATTTGGAAGTAGAGGAGAGTGAGTTCTTCTCTAAATATGATAAATACTAATACAAGATCAATTTGACCTACTTAGGTCCTCAACACTTATGTCATATTCTACCCCAAGTAGATATGGAAGAAGTGTACTGCACAGTCTTCATAAGACCTCGAATCCCAATTTGACCAACTATTAAGAAGTGAAGTCACTATGCAGTACAAGTAGCAAAAAAGAGTATTGCAGCAGGCTAGATGTTTGACCAGCTAGACATCTAGGTCAAACATCTAGGTAGTAGGCCAGACATTTGACCTGATAGACATATGGGTTAGACATCTAGGTAGTAGGCTAGACGTCTAACCTACTAAATGTCTAGGCTAGATGTCTAGGCTAGTAGACATTTAGGCCATACATCTAGGCTACCAAACATCTAGGCCAACCATCTAGGCTACCAAACATCTAGGTTGCTAGATGTCTAGGCTGCCAAACATCTAGGCCAGATGTCTGGATTGCCATACATCTAGACCACTAGACAACTAGGCTAGATGTCTAACCAAGTAGATATCCTGATAGACATATAACATAGAAGACGAATAGTTTCAGGCACTTTCCTTGGGAGAAAAAATGAATAATTTTTTGGAGGCTTTCATCGAGAGAGGAAATGAACAGTTCAAGTCTTATTTCAACTCTATAAAAAGGATGTGATCCCTTGCATATGGAATTATGTTGGTTGAAACATTGTGAAAATGTGAATGTAAATTTTTTTTGAAAATAATAAAAATAAGAAGTTGCCATTATCCCATAGTTTTTCCTGCACATTGTAGGTTTGCATGTAAATATTTGTGTCACTTGTGTTGTTGTGTTTATTTTTTTGTTATTATGTTTCCTGTTACAGGTATAAATCTAAAGTTATTCCTAACATCTGGTATCAAAGATAAGGTTTTGTACGAGTGGGAGATGCAAAAATGATAGGAGGTATAACCAAGTTTGATATTGAGAAATTTGATGGTAGGAACTTTGCTCTATGGAAGATGAAGGTGGAGGATTTGCTGGTTCAGAATGGCCAAGCTCAAGCCTTGAAAGGGGTCACAAGTAAACTGAGAAACATGAAATATGAGGAGTGGGAAACACTTGATAGGATGGTGGTTTCTACAATCCGTGTCGACCTAGAGAACTCTGTCTTGTTCAATGTAGCTAAAGAGAAGACCAGAGAAATCCTTTGGCAAAAGCTTGAAAAGTTGTATGAAAAAAAATTAGCAACTAATAAGGTTTTTCTAAAAAAATAACTTTATAGCTTGAGGATGAAATAAATTTCATCTTTTTTAGATCATTTGAATGAGTTTAATACTCTTATCATTAAATTAGTTTCAGTTAATATGAATATGGAGGATGAAGATATAGCTATCATCCTACATTATTCCCTCTCGAACGCTTGGGATCATATGGTGATGACCATCAGCAATTCATCATCACTAACTCTCAAGTTTAATGATGTGGTAGCCACTTTGTTGGCAGAAGAGTTGAGGTGAAAAACATCTTTGGAACCCTCAACCAATGAAGCCCTATCTATGAGATGTCAATCCTTCAAGGGGAGTAAACAAGGTATAAAAAAATCTAGATCTAAGTATAAAGGACATAAGAAGAAAGGGAAGTGTTGTAATTGTGGGAAAGAGGACACTCCAAGAAGGACTATTGACAATTAAAGAATGGTGAAAAGCAAAATTAGCCATCAGATGAGGCCAGTGCAGCAGATTCAGGAGAGATGACAACATGTGAAGCATTTTGTATCAGTAATAGTAGATTTTTTTTATATACTTGGGTCTTAGATGCAAGAGTATCCTTCCACATGTCTCCCCATAGAGACTGGTTTGAAAAATATCAGCCATACTATGGTGTAAAGGTCTATTTGGGTGATGATCACCCTTTAGAATTTGTGGGAAGAGGAGATATAAGGATCAGGTTGTACGATGGTAGATAAAGGATGTTATGGGATGTGTGACATGTACCCAATTTGAGGAAGAATTTTCTCTCTATCAAAATGATGGATAAGCTAGGGTATTCTATCACTTTCAGTAACAACTACTACAAGATTACTAGAGGAGCTCTTGTAGAAGCAAAGCGAGAATCTTATGGGATATTATATGATTTTTATGGTGATACAGTGACAAACCATGCAGTAGTAGAAACTTTTTTTAGAATGCAGTAATGCTATGACATCAACGCCTAGGCCATATGAGTGAAAAAGGGCTAAATTCTGCATGACAAAGGTATGCTTTCTAGGATTAAGTCTTGTAATTTAGACTTATGTGACACTGTATTTTTGGTAAACATAAGAGGGTTTAGTTTACTACAAGTCCTGGTAAGAGTTCTGATTTTCTACAACTTATACATTCAGATATATTTGGAACCGTACCCACTCAGTCCTTGAATGGTGCCATCTATTTTCTAACTTTTATAGATTATTATTCTAGGAGAGTGTGGGTTTATTTTCTGAAGAAGTCGAAAGCTTTGCAAAAATTTAAAGAGTTCAAAGCATGGGTAGAGAAGAGTTTGGGCAAATCGATTTTATGTCTCAGGTCAAATAATGGGGGTGAATATTGCTCCAAATAATTTGATAAAGTTTGTATTCAGGAAGATATTAAGCACCAGAATACTATACCATACACTCCACAACAAAATGGTGTGGTTGAGCGGATGAATCGTACAAGCATGGAATGTGCAAGAAGCATGCTTAGAACAGCCATGTTGGGAAAAAAGTTATGGGTAGAGGTTATTAATACAATTTTTTATATTATTAATAGGTCACCTACAGCTTCATTGGATGGATAGATTCTGGAGGAGGTTTGGTGTTGTAATCCAGTTGATTACTCTCATCTACGTACCTTTGGTTGTGATGATTTTACCCATGTACCCAAATAAAAAAGGTCTAAGCTTGACCCAAAGTCAAGCAAATGTGTTTTTCTTGGCTATGGAGATATAGTGAAGGGGTATAGACTATGGGATTCTACTGCCCACAAGGTAATAATTATTCGGGATGTAATTGTTGATGAAAAATCCATGCAAAGGAAGGAGGTACAGTAAAATTCTAATGTTGTACCTATTGGAGTAGAATTGAGTGAAGATGAATAGGCTAAAGTTTTTGATCAGCATGTAGAACAGTAAGTAGAGCAACCACAACGGTCACACGACCAAGAGCCAAAATTGACATATCATTGGGTTAGAAGATCTACACATCCACAAAAGTGTTCAAAAAGGTTTTCTCAAGTGTATCAGTCCTACTTTGCTTTTTAATTGATAATGGTGAACCTAGTTTATTTCAGGAAGCTAGAGAGTCTAAAACTGTAAAAAAATGGAGGAAATTCATGGAGGAGGAAATCAAGGTACTTCACAAGAACAAAACATGGGAACTTGTGGATATCCCACCTGGAAGAAATACTATTGGAAACAAGTGGGTGTACACAGTGAAGAAGAACAATGATGGGATGTTGGAACGCTATAAAGCTTTCTTGGTGGAAAAAAACTATGTGCAAAAGTCAGGTATTGAATTTAATGAATTTTTCTCTCTAGTTGTGAAGATGACTACTATTAAAATTCTACTTGCATTTGTAGTTGCACAAGATTTAGAACTAGAGCAGCTTGATGTAAATACTGCTTTCTTGCATAGTGATCTCGAGGAAGAGATATATATGGATCAGCCTATGGGATATGAAGAAAGAGGTAAAGAGCATTTGGTTTATAGACTGAAGAAATCATTGTATGGGTTAAAACAGGCACCAAGGATGTGGTACAGGAAATTTGACACCTTCATGAAGTTCCAAGGTTTCAGCAGGAGTGAAGCTAATCATTGTGCATACTATAAGAGGTTTGATGTTGGTAGTTTTATTATTTTTCTATTGTATATTGATGATATGTTGGTTGTAGGTACCAACATGAATAAAATCATTGATCTCAAGGCTCAGCTGACTAGGAAATTTGAAATGAAGGATTTGGGAGCAACAACCAAATTTTAGATATGAAGATACACATGGAAAAAAAATGAATAAATATCTGGTTAAGTCAAAAGTCATATGCGGAAAATATTTTGCAATGCTTCAATATGTAAAATGCTAAACCAGTTAGTACCCCACTTCTTACACACTTAGAGTTGTCTTCCAACCAGTGTCCTAGAACAAAAGTAGAGAAGACAAGCATGTCTCATGTATTGTATTCATTGACATGAGGAAGCCTCATTGTATGCCATGGTGAGAACCATATCGTATATTGCCCAAGTAGTGGGAGTAGTTAGCCAGTACATGGAAAATCCTGGTAAAGAGCATTGGAATGTAGTGAAGTGGATATTTAGATATTTAAGAGCCAATTTATATGTTGCCATTTACTTTGGATCAATAGATTTGTAAGTTACAGGCTTTGTGGATTATGATTATGGTGGAGATCGAGATGGGAGAAAATCCACTACAAGATATACCTTCACACTTTTTGATGGAGCGATGAGTTGGGATTCTAAGTTGTAATCAATTGTGGCTTTATCAACCACTAAAGTAAAATATATTGCAATGACTCACGCCAGTAAAGAGGTAATTTGGCTAGAGTGATTATTGGGTGACTTCAAAGTAATGCAGGATAAAATTACGTTGCATTGTGATAGCCAGAGTTTTATTCAGCTAGTGAAGAATCCAACATTCCATGATTGCATAAAAAACATTGATGTCAAGTACCACTTTATCAAAAATGTGGTGGAAGAAGGTAGGATCCTGTTTTAAGAAATTGACACTGAAGTGAATCCTACAACTATGCTTACAAATTTGGTCAAGGTAGAGAAGTTTGAGTTGTGCAAAACTTCTCTGGGCTTGCTAAAAAAGTAACAAAGTTAGCATTGGGTAATTGGCACTGGATGAAAATATTTGGCAAAAGAATTCCTAAATACTGAATTCAAGTGGGAGAATGTTAGGAAGTGAAGTCACTATGTAGTATAGGCATTAGAAAAGAGGACTGCAATAGGCTAGATGTCTGACCAGCTAAACATTAGTTTAGATGTCTAGGCTAAACATCTAACCTGCTAGACTTTTGGGTCAGACATCTAGGTAGTAGGCTAGACATATTACCTGCTAGACATCTAGGCTGGTAGACATCTAGGCCAGACGTCTAGGCTGGTAGATGTCTTTGCCAGATGTCTGGACTATTGAATGTCTAGGCTGGTAGACATCTAGGTCAAGCATATAACTAAGTAGACATCTTGATAGACTTATAACATAGAATATGAATAGGTTCAGACGCTTTTATTGGGAGAAAAAATGAACTATTTTTGGGAGGCTTCTGTTAGAAGAGGAAACGAATATTTTGAGTCTTCTTTCAACTCTATAAAAGGGATGTGATCCCTTGCATATGGGATGATGTTGGTTGAAATGTTTTGAAAACATGAATGTAAATTTTTGCTAAAAAAAAAAAAAAAAAAAAGTTGCCATTACCCCATTGTTTTTCCTGCACATTGCAGGTTTCCACGTAAATATTTGTGTCACTTGTGTTGTTGTGTTTGTTTTTCTATTATTGTGTTTTCTCTTGCAGGTATAAATATGAAGTTATTCCTAACACCAGCAAACCTATATGAGATTTATCACATGTTCTTTCCTGAGCCTTTGACTAAAAATCCAGTGTATCCATCGAATGATCCAATTATCCCATCAATCCCTGGAGTGGATCCAGTTATCCCCATTCCCCCTGAGCCACATCTAGAGTATGAGGAACCATATAGAAGTATAGATTTAGTTCTGTGTGGTCCTAGAGATTCATTCCATTTTATCAATATAGTCTCCATTCATTTGACCACTCCACTCCGCAATCTATTTGACCCTTCAAAATCATTGTACCTTAATCCTGAGGCCATTGATTTTGATAGCATCAATTCACCTTTAGAGCCTGAATATTTCTTTCCTAATGAAGATATGTTGCAACCATTTCATTTTGCACTAGGCTGTGCATATGATGTCTATCATGCTAAGGACAATCCCAATTTAGTGGAGCCTTTAAACCTAGCAGATAACATCCATTTGAACCCTATGTATCACCAGCTTGAGGAGGGGTCACACATGTCAATAGAGAAAACCTTCCAAGTGGATAATAGTGAAGATCCCAAAAATCCAAGGAAGGTTAAATTTAGAGAAATATTATCTCTTGAAGAGTGAGCCAACATCATTCCTCTATTGAAAGAGAGACCTAATATCTTTTCTTGGACTTACAAATACATGTCAGGTCTAGATCCAAAATTGGTTACTCATAACCTATTTTTGGACCCTAGAAAGAAACTAGTCAAGCTCAAACTTAAGAAGATGCATCCAAATATCACCTCGATGGTAAAATATGAGTTACAAAAACTGTTGGATGTAGAGTTCATAATTCCGATAGACTATCTAGAATGGGTATCAAACATGGTACCTATAGGAAAACTTGATGGAAGAATCTATTTGTATAGATTTTAGAGATCTCAATAAGGCAACATCCAAGGATTCATTTCCATTGCCTAACATAGATGCTCTTATATATGCAACTACAGGTCATGAGTTACTTTCTATCATGGATGGTTTTTTTGTTACAACCATATTCAGATTTGTAGCACCCTAAAATTGGCGCAATGAAATTGTAATAATTACATTCACCTTAGTAAATAATTTAAATTCAAATTTTAACCTCCCAAACCGCCCGTTAACCATCGGGTAATCCGTTTCCCCCTTTTTTGTGCCATTTTTAGAGGTTGTTTTGACCGTTTGATGATATCGTCGCCGATCAGACGATATCGCCCCAGATCTGACGATTTCATCTGGGCTAGGACGTCCAGACGATCTTGTCACAAAACTGATTTTGCACAATTAGCTTCTATTCCAACGGGCCTCTAATCCGGGCAGAAGCATGTCTGCACCGTTAGAGACCCTCCCCCATTGGAGATCTCCCAAATAGGGATGATCTCCAACCTCCTAACTACTCCCCTAAGCCTATTTAATCATTAGGACCTTCCCTTCCCAACCCCTGGCTGAAATTCTCTGTAACTTAACTTCATACACGTTAAATCATCCTAAATTCACACTTGCAGTAGTCCTATATCAATTTTGTTGCAGGTACATTAGTGTTTTTCAGCCGAAGCAAGATTTCATCATCGTCGACGAACTCGTTCAGATCTTGGATGGATCCTGTCGAATCCGAGACGATTTCATTGCTTCCATGTGGGACGATTTCGACTGCAATCAACATTGAGGGCAATCGATTGCCTAGAGTTTGCATTTCTTCTCCCTTATTCCATTTTATGTTGTAATCAGCAATTTTATTTAGTTTATCCTTATTGCTTACTATTTTGCATTTGGAGTTCACCCATATAGCTTAGATTGCATAATAAGATCATGATTTATCACTAGAATATCATAATTTGTTTGAATTTCTATTCATAACTATTGTTCTAGTATTCATATTGTTGTTTTGTGTTGTTTCCCTCTGTTATCACAGGGGTATTCTCTGTATTTTGCATCTATTTTTCTGTTTGCAGGTCTCTGATGAATTCGTCAGATCTCAGACGATCTTGTCTGATCTCAGACGATTCTGTCGAATTCCAGATGATCCTGACTGCTTCAACATCAGAATCTCCATCAGACATCCGGATCAGGTATTCTTCATTTGTATTCTGTAATTTCTCTATTTTCTGTCTTTAAATCTATTTTTTGTATTCATTAAATCTGCACTTTCATATAGATTAATTTAGATTCATTTGGCCAAACCTAGGATATGAATGCTTAAGGCTAAAAATGAACACATTAAAACACATTCCAAACCTAGGCGTGGAAACTGCCATTAAATGTTTCCTGGTGAACCCACCATCCATCGAAAAATCATCAATATACACCTCCCTTGAGAGGCGGGACCTTCGCAAGTCCTCTCAGTCCGAGGTACCGCGACATCCTTTTCCCATCCTCCTTCCGGGCACGGATCCTATAGCCTGAAGGTAAGGATGCGAAAAATTTGGAGCGATACATTTTGGTGAACCCGACGTGAATGCATTGTAAACCTTTTGAAAACAAAAACAAAAACAAAAACAAAAAAATATAGAACAACTAAAACATAGATGCATTTTAAATCATTTAAGTTTAATATCATGTTTAGATGGTAGCTCCTAAGAAAATATTAGCAGTTACTATAAATGTAGAAAACCAATTGGCAGCAATAGAAGTCAACTCTGTACTTAGTGTGCCTGAAACAAATAGAAATCAATTCTTGTGGAACGAACTTGATAGGAGACTTAGTGTCATCTCATCTAGGTCCACACAACTTAAGCAAATCAAGAGGCTAGTCCTAGATAGAATCCTGGATCCTCATCAACTAGTTTTTTATCATGAACTTCAGAGAGCCTGCCATAGATGGTTAGCTTATAGGAGAGCTCTAGTATCTTCAGAATTGTTCACCTTCGAGGAATACCTCGAGAACGCAGCCATTGTACACCAGTTCCTAGGTTGTGTAGAAGACCAAGAGGTTGTTCTTACAGATAGGGAAAGATGGAATAGAGTTCCTCGAGCTGTGTTATATCGAGAGTATTGCCATGAGCTTTACTTCTATCAACCAAACATCCGAGACGAGATAATATCACTATAGCTCTTTTCATTAAATTTTTAAAAGAAAACTTTCAATTTGAAGAAGAACACTTCATGACTCCTGAACAACTCGAGCCTATTAATGATATTTATAAATTGTTTATAGAAAACTAGATTATTACTTTCAGTCTTATTTCTTGCATTTATTGTGTTGATTGTCTTTACAATATTATTTCAAAAACAAAGAAAAACAAACAAAAAATTAAAAAACTAAAAAACATAGCAAAAACTTAAACATTTCATTTCAAATATTGTAGTAGGTATATAGTAAATATATACCTCTTAATCTTGTTGCATATATATATATATATATATATATATATATATATATATATATATATATATATTTGCTGAAATCAAAATTTAGCACCATGCCTAAACTTAGGAATGGTAAAGAAACTTTAGGAGAAGAAGAAGATTGGTTACAAGATACAACTAGAGACCCAAATATCCTTCCTGAAGATCCAACTTCGGAAGGAAAAACTCTAGCTCAATCAGAACATGACCTAGGTGAAGATAATGAACAAGAAGGAAGTGTTAAAGAGGATGGATCCTCATCCCCTAGAGTAGCTCCAGATGGAACTATTGCTTTTGACAACATAGATCATTTCAAGAACTTTCTTAATGATAACATTGATGCCCTTAATGTGGCAGTTCGTATTGATAAAGGTCAAATTAGTAACACTCAAGCAGCCTTGGAACATGCGTTTGATGTACGCACTAATCCCTTGTCTTTCATTGATCAAGAAAGTGATAAGGCTGGACCATCCAATACGGATATGGTCACTATGATGCAAAACATGTCAAAACAATAGGCTATCCAACCTCCTAAGGAACCTGTTATTCAACCTAAAATCACTCCCACACAAAAGAAACCTTCCTTCACTACTTTATTCCGCCAAACTATTGAGCAATATGCTTCAAGTAAACAAAAACCTAAAACGAAACCAAATACCAATTTTCAACAATCTGAAATACATCATAATACAACTTCAAAATTCCTTCATAATACTTTTCCTACCAATAATTTACACAACAGTAACATGGCATCTAATCTTCATGTTCCTCCATCATATGCCCATAAAACCCATGTCAATGCCCTACCAAACCAATATGGGGGGCAAACTAGTAATCTGGAAGCCATGGTGAAACAGTTAGCTTCACGTATGGACCAGATAGATCCCTACCGTCCCTCGTATAATTATCGAGAGATATGTAGTCAACCTTTGGATCCCATAGTTGTAGCTCAACCATACCCTAAGCATTTTCCCATGCCTATCTTGCCTATATATAAAGGAACCGAAGATCCCATAGAGCATCTTCGCATGTTTAGGATAGCATGTCATGACATATCGCATGATGACTTGCTATTACTAAAAATGTTCCCAAAAAGTTTAGGTGGAATGGCATTAGAGTGGTACTATCAATTGCCCACTCATTCTTTGAGAAACTTTGAAGAAACAATTGAATCATTTGTCCATCAATTTAGTGCCTACATCGAGAGGCATGTAACTATTAAAGATTTATACAATTTAAAACAAGACAAAGATGAATGTTTTGCCGATTTCTTAGCTAGATGGAGGCAATTGATAGGAAAACTGCACTTTGTGCTACCTTATAGGGAAATGTTGGACATTTTTATCAATAATTTGCAAGAACAAATATCTTATGAGCTATCAACTGCTACCTTAACTACCTTCGATCAAGCTATAGATTTAGCTCGAAGAGTAGAAGATGCCCTCATTAGGAGAGGCCAACTTAGGAAGAAGGATGATGAGAAAACATCCAAAAATCAATATAAAAACAAACAAGTTGTCGGTGATGGAGTCACTGACAGCAGAAATGTTGCTAATATCAATGCAACGAAGACAACAAAAAAATTTATATTGAAACCTCCTGATAAGCCTCCTCGAGAATTTACTAGATTAAACCAACCCTTATCAACTATTTTACCTCAATTACTCGAAAGAGGTTTGATCCAATTACCAGCTATCCGGGAACCTGATCCAACTATACCCGGATACGAGACCGACTTACATTGTGATTTCCATAGAGGACCTGGACATTCTACCAACGCTTGTAAAAGGTTGAAACATAAAATACAAGATTTGATTGACAATAATGAAATGGAAGTGCAAGCCTTCCAACCTAAACAAAACCCTCCTAATAATACTCAAAAGACCGTTCCCCAAAATCAAAATCAAAATGCTAATCAAACATTAGACATATTTCAACACCCTTTACCAAGACATGGTAAAGAGGTAGCCAATCAAATCGAACATCATAATGTTCCCCCTCCTACCCGATATGTAGGAACCATTAGCGGACAATTACCTGTTCAGGATCCTCAAATATTTGACACAACCTTATCCTTGGTTACGATCAGGCCCTTACATAATTTTCAAACTTCTGATTCTAGTGATGTAGAATCAGATAGTGAAAGTGAACTAGACATTACTTCAAACCAATCGAATAGTTCTAAAAATGAATCAGATCCTATTCAACCCATCACGGATGCTATGGTTCCAGAAGAACCATTTCCTAGAAGAGTTACTACTCGACCTTCTTCTAATATATTCCTTTCTAATGAACAAGCCATAAATGCTAGACCGAGACCAGTTCAACGTCCTCATTATAACATTGTAGGTACCATTGGAGTCGTTACCCGACAACAAGCTCAAAATTCCCAACAAGAACCAAACCAGAACGATGGATCGGCTCCATTCGTTTTGAAAAACCCCAATAAAGGGAATCATGCTCCTAATGTTCAACCTAAACCCCCTTACAATATTAATGAGCAATTATCCAATACTACGGCCAGAATTTCCCTTTTGGATTTATTAAGATCCTCTCCCACCCATAGGGATGAGTTGATGCTTACATTAAGCCAAATGATGGTACCTCAAAACATCCAACCTGAAGCTATGGCCAATACTATCATCACTCGAGAGATTGATTGTATTGACTTTCGGGATAAAGATATCCCACAACACAGTTTACATAAGGACAATCCCTTATATATTACTGCTCTAATTGGGGATGTAGCTGTCAAACGAGTCTTGATTGATAATGGCTCATCTCTAAACATTTGCACTTTTGACTTCTACCAAAGATTTGGCTTTAGAAGTGATGAAATGAAGAAAACTGATATGATTATCAAAGCTTTCAATGACGAAACACAAGAAACGTGTGGAGTTATTACCCTCCCATTGCAAGTTGGTCCTAGAACCCTAGAAACAACCGTGTTTATTGTACATTGCCCAACATCGTACAATATACTTTTGGGTCGCCCTTGGATCAATGCCATGCGAGCGGTCCCATCAACCTTACACCAATGTGTTAAATTTGAGTTTAAAAATCAGTTGGTCACTATCCATGGTGACCCTAGACCTTTTGATATGTGTGCTTTGGCAGAACCCGTTGGAGTGCAATTTTGCCCTGCTCTGTCATCCACACATCCTAGTTCTTATTTTTCATCTAAAACTGTGAAACACACACCCATAACTTCACCTATTTCCCCTCCAGTAATTTCATCCTCCTATATAGATCAACAACCCTCTAAACAAATCACTCTAGAACCTCAAAAAGATCTTAAATCTACAACCAATCCTTCAAGTTCTATCCCTATAAATTCAAAACCTACAGAAACATCAATCATACCTTCCACATCTCAAGATATAGGGAATAAGCCTTCTACATCTTATGCCCTTTCTGATGAACTTTTACCAGATTTATCCACAACCTTAATATCAAAAAAAACAAATGCTTTCATGCAAGATTCAATTCTTTTGAATAATTTACCGCCATCTCCTCGTACTTTGGGCCTCCCACAACCTATGGGAAGTACTTACCAAGTCGGGAGTTGTGCCTTCATTTATAAAGGATATGACTGGGGAAGAATCCCTCGAAATATCAAAACTCATCATGAGGGATACGCTCGGTGTTATTTTACCAATGATTATATTAAAGCTAAACCCATGATGCTTAAAATGGGATATAAAGGGAAAGGCTTGGGACCTTTCCAAAATGGCATGAAAGAACCTTTCGAGGTAGAACCGTGGCCTACCCGCTGTGGTGTGGGCCTATTTCCTAGTAAGGGTCAACCCTTTCCTTTTGAAGATGATGATCAACTCATATGTTATCAAGATTATTTGGATAGGCATGTTGATTTGCCTCTTAAAAATCAGTCGTTTTCATGCAACATGCTATCCATAGCTTACCCTGAAATGATTGTTGACCCCGATGAAGAGTTGGAAGGAGATATCTTCCATGATGTCTCTGTTGAAGAGATGTTACACAATGGATTTTATTTTGATGGTTCTATACCAACTATAGCCCAACTTGAGGCCACTAATCCTCAAGATGAATTATCTAAATTAACCTTACAAGAATTACAAGAATTGGGTGTTTCACCCGCCCCACCTAATTTTGAAAGAGATCTACACATGGAGGTAGAAAACGTCATTAAAATTAATATTGGAACAGAGGATAATCCTCACATAATCAATATTGGATCAGAATTAAGTCAAGAAAAACAAGAACAATACATTGCATTCCTTAAAGAGTATGAAGATGTCTTCGCTTGGACATATGAAGATATGCCAGGTCTAGACCCTTCCGTAGTCATGCATCATCTAGTGGTCCATCCGGATGCTAAACCTGTTAAACAAAAACTTAGAAAAATGCATCCCAAAGTGGCTCTGCTAGTCAAAGGGGAGTTAGAAAAACTCCTGAATGTTATCTTTATACAAGCTATTGATTATGCTGAATGGATCTCAAATGTAGTTCCAGTCACCAAGAAAGAAGCTACCAAAGTTAGGGTTTGCACAGATTTTAGAGATATTAACGTTGCATGCCCTAAAGATGACTTTCCTCTTCCAAACATGGATCAAATCATTGACTTTACTATCGGGAGTGGGATGATGTCCTTAATGGATGGATTCTCCGGTTATAATCAGATCAAGATAGCTCCTGAAGATCAGGCTAAAACAACATTTATCACCCCCTGGGGTACCTTTTGTTGGAAAGTGATGCCATTTGGCTTAAAGAACGTAGGTGCAACTTATCAACGAGCTATGACCTATATTTTTCATGATATGATGCATGATATCCTACATGATTATGTAGATGATATTATAGCTCGCTCTATTATTGAAGACAACCATTTAGATGATTTGAGAAAAGTTTTTAATCGATTACGAGAATATCTTATTCGATTAAATCCAGCAAAATGTATATTCGGAGTTAAGTCCGATAAACTATTAGGGGTTTTAGTTTCTTTACGTGGTATTGAAATCGACCCTCTCAAGATTGCGGCCATCACTGATATGCCCGCACCTACTAATATATCTGAGTTACGAAGTTTACAAGGTAAACTTCAAGCTATCCGTCGCTTCATCGATAAGCTGGCGGACAAAACCGGTCCCTTTCTTAAACTCCTTAAGAAGGATGTCCCTTTTAATTGGGACACCGAATGTAGAGAAGCTTTTGAACTTCTCAAACAATACCTCCTTAATCCACCTGTGCTTTCACCACCTAAACCTGATCGCCCATTTCTCCTATATATTTCAGCTTCAGATTCTGCCTTAGGAGCTATGTTAGCTCAACTTGATGATGAAAAGAGAGAACGTGCTAATTATTATATTAGCCGAACCTTCATCAGTTATGAAACCCGCTATACAACATTAGAAAAACTATGTCTAGCAGTCGTGTTTGCTACGCAAAAATTACGACACTATATGCTTAGTCAAAAAACTTATGTCATTGCCAAATACGATCCCTTAAGGTATCTCATGAGTCGACCTTATTTATCGGGTCGCACAACCAAGTGGGTTCTTGCTCTAAGCGAGTTTGATCTCACATTCATAGGACAAAAGTCTAGTTAAGGGTCAAATCATAGCGAGATCAATTAGTCGTTGCACCCTTAGAGTCTACCCATCCCCTCGTCATCGAGTTTCTCGATGAATGCCTTCAATTAGAGGCAGACCATATTGAACAATGGTCCTTATACTTTGATGGAGCCCGATGCATGAGTGGGGCTAGTGCGGGTATTATTTTAATATCCCCGCAAAAACATCTTATTCCTCTGTCCTTCAAATTGACATTTGCTTGCACCAACAATACTGCTGAGTATGAAGCTCTAATCCTTGGATTACGAGCTGCCTTAGCACTCAAAATTAAACACCTTTTAGTTTTTGGTGATTCTCAACTGGTTATAAACCAAATTAATGAAGTTTATCAGACCAGAGATGATAAACTGCATCCGTATAAGGCCTATGTTTTACAATTAATGTCTCTATTTGATCAAGTTACCTTGGAAGCTATTCCTCGAACTTGCAACCGTGCAGCTGATGCTATGGCCGCAGCTGCATCTCTCCTGCCCTTGGAGTTAGATGACGAATATGCCACTATCATTATTCGTCGACTCCAGGAACCCGCTTCAAATAAGTCATGCTTAGAGCCTTTGGATGTGTTTCTAATCAATGAAACTACTCCGAAACCTTGGTATACGGACATATTTGATTTTCTCCAAAATGGGACTTTCCCTGCCGATTCTAATAGAAACCAGCGTCGGTTATTACGTAGACGAGCAAGTCGATTTGTAATAATTGGCAATACTTTATATAGGAGATCTTTTGAAGGTATCCTATTAAGATGTTTAAACTTAGAAGAGTCTAAATCAGCCTTGAGTGAAGCCCACGATGGATCTTGTGGAGGACACTTTAGTGGTAGTGTCATTGCTAAAAAGCTCCTTCGGATAGGATACTTTTGGCCTACCATGGAAATGGATGCACATGAGTATGTGCGCCATTGCGACAAGTGCCAAAAACATGCTGACCTTGTCCATGCGCCTGCACAAGAACTGCAGGCTATTTCCTCTCCTTGGCCCTTTTCTAAATGGGGCTTAGATATTATTGGCAAAATCAATCCTGTGTCATCTGATGGACACAAGTTTATCATAACCGCCACTGAGTATTTCACGAAGTGGGTCGAAGCTATGCCTTTAGCTTCCTGCACTGGCACACAAGTCTCTAAATTTATTTTTAATCAAATCATTTGTAGGTTCGAAATTCTTGCAAATCTCATCTCTGACAATGGAACTTGTTTCAAAAATAAAGATGTTAAAAAATTATGCCAAAAATATAAGATTCAACATCGCTGGTCCACTCCCTATTATCCTCGGGGTAATGGTCAAGCGAAAGCATCTAACAAAACCTTAATCAAAATCCTCAAAATATTGGTCAATAAAACTGGCCGTGATCGGCACATTCAATTATATCCAGCCTTGTGGGCCTATCGAACTAGTGTTCGAACCCCCACGGGAACTTCACCATTTGTTTTGGTTTACGGTGTTGAAGCAGTTTTTCCCTTTGAATTGGAAGTTCCTTCTTTGGCTCTGCTACTTCAAGATACCGAAGTAGGAGATGAATATCATGCTGGCAGACTCAGTCAGTTGGAACTCCTAGATGAAAAATGCATCAATGCTTTGGAGCATCTCCGTGCCTACCAAAACAAGCTTAAAAGATCATATGCTAAAAAAGTGCGTCATCGATCCTTTGAGATCGGCGACCTTGTTTTAAAAGAAAATCAAAAAAATACAAATGCAACTAAGGACCTTAAAGGTAAATTTGAGCCCAACTGGCTTGGACCATACATTATTACTGCTAAATTTGAATCAGGAGCATACAAATTGTCTACCTTAGATGGTAAAGAACTTAAAGAACCCATGAATATTTTGCATCTTAAACGTTACTATGCATAAATTTGGTCACTTCATCCATGTATATATTTGTTCAAAATCACTATCTTGTATTTCTTTCAAATTTATAAATTCAAAAACACCAAAAACATTCATAATCATCAAAATCTTCAAAACTATTTGTTGCATTTATTTATGGCACTTGTTAAATTTTTTGTTCAAAAACAAAAATAAAACCAAAAAAAAAACAAAATAATGATAAAAATATAAAAACAGCAATATGCTTGACTCTTTCGAAACCAAAACAAAATAAAGAAGAAAGAAAGAGTCAGTATTCTCAAAATCTTCTCAAAGTATATATATTTTCTTACAAATGTTGTAGTTATATGTTTCAAATTATTTTGGATAAATTAGCATTTATTTGGAATCCCTCACTTGCACACTCACAAAAATAAATATCTTGATTTTATCTGGCATGATTACTAATCTCTCTTATATCAAAGTCCACAAAATTCAATTAAATAAAGTTTGAGCATAGAGAATTGATCTTGTTATTTACTTAAACCAAGCACATCCTTTCACAATAAAATGATTATATTTGTAATTTCCATGTTTTGCTACATAGTAGAAGTGATTTCTTGAGCGAAAAGTTTCCCCTGCTATCCTATCATGCACATGGTCTAGAATCTTTGAGAATTGGCAAAAGGACAAGCTCACCCCTACCCAGAATAAAAATCCCTTGCTCTACAGCTAATCCGAGCAAGTATCCCTAGCAAAGAAAAAGAAAAGAAAAGTTCAAGAAAAAGAGAAAAGAAAAATGTTATTTTATATCATTACAGCAATATTTCAAGCACTATCTCAAAAATCAAGCAAACAAAAATACAAAAAGAAAAAGAAGCAAAGTTCAAAAGAAAGCAGAAAGCAAGAAAGCAATAAAATCCCTTTCCCTACCCTTTGAAAAGAAAAGAAGGGTTGATGAGCTTGAATCCCTGGAATTCTCAATTATTCGAAAACTGTGAGGTAAGCCCCATAACAGGTGGTTTGTGCCCAACCCGCTTGGCCTTGGGTAACTCCTAGCGTGGTGATATTCCTGTCACATTAGCGACCTTCTTTTGTACGAGACCTATGTCTGCTTATGGATTAGCTAGCTCTTGATAATCCGACCTACATAGTAGTCTAGTATGGTTATATGCATCTACATCATGGTTAATGAACACTTATTTGGTTTCTTCAAATCACTTGTATCATATTATATTGCTCAAAAACTGGTAAATGCACAAAGCAATTGCACACACATTTGTATTTGAGAGATTTTGTGTATCATTATGATAAATCAAGATCGGAAATGAATTCACATATGCACATGGGATTCCTTATAAATCTAACTTTTGTCTTCAAAATACTTTGAAATATTCTTTTTGCAACTTGTTTGGAATAAATCAAGTACAGTTGTTTAGCATAAAGACAACTATATAATAGAAAAATCAAAAAATTTCTTTTAAAACTATACAATCAAAATATATATATCTGGTTGACTTTCGCGACGATGGTATAGTTCCAAAACCAAAATTGGAATTTTATGCCTAGCGCAAGTCCTCATCTTCATATTTTCTGTTTATCAAAAATCAACCATGCAATAAAACTATCTCTTTTTTGGATTTTCGCGATGATGGTATAAGTCTATACCTACATATTCTATGCCTAGCGCAAACCATTGTAACAATTTTTATTCCCCATTTATTTAAAAATCATGAAAACCATATGACTTAATTCATTATGTTACACAAATTATGCTTTTAAAAAAAAGCATGCACATTATCATTATTTCATGTCATTATGTCAACCTTCAATTTTGCAATGATGGTATAATTCCTAAGGAATTATCCAAAAAATTTATCACACTTAGGAATTTATGCCTAGCAAAAATCATTTTAACATTGTTTCATGCATACTATTTTCATGAAAATCTGAAAAACAAACCATCATCACCATCATTTGCACCATTGCACCAAAGTCTTAAGACAGTCTCTTAAGCACTCTTTTACTTTTAACAATATTTCTATACTGGGATTAGCTTGACGACCGAGTGAGCAGCGACTCCATGAAATGGTCTATAATAGCGACAATGTCCTTTGAAATTATTGTTAGAAGTCTCTTTTTATTTTTTATTACATTACATCATAAACAATCAATTTGTTACATCAGATTATTTCATTTAAAATATTACCGCATGACATCAAAATTATAAATTTTCAAAATGACATAATTTCATGAATCCTCAATCCAATTATCAAATCAACCAATCAAACATAAAAGCATCATAAGCATACACATACAACAAGTCATATGATCAAAAACATATCATATATATATCAACAGTATATATACATCATCAAAACTGGATTGGTATGCCACAATCTGTACCTCGGCATACTCAATCCTCTATCAACAAAAAAATAATAATACAATGCTATCATGTCAATCTGTACAAAGCTGTGCAGTCCTCTAGCCTCGAGAGCCCCTCGAGCTCTCTGCCTCATCTCCTCCCCCACCCTGAGGTGGACGAGGTGGCCCCATCGTAGTCTGAGTAGTACTGTGAGTCCTAGTCCTCGATCGGGACGAGGTCCTCGATGACCCGATCCTGATCGGATCTACGATGTTGGCTGGCAGGGGTAGTCTATCCGCCTCTGGCACCAGCTGATAGTACAAAGTCTGGTAGAAAGTAAGTTGGGCAATAGCCCGTGTCAGCTCCCCAGTGCTCGCCCCTCCGCCCCGTGCCCTGAGGCATGCAATCTCATCTCGAAGCTGTGTCACCTCAGCTCGATGGCGTGCAGCCTCGTCCTGCAATGTCTGCACCTGTGCCTGGAGACGATCTCTCTCCGCTCGAAGAGTAGCGGTCTCGCTACTCTCCCCCATGTCAATGCCCTTGCCCTTATCGGGCGATGGTGGCCTCTCCCTCTATGGAGATGGGGGTCTCGCCTCCCTCCTCTCCCTCTATCGTGGCCTCTCCTGTGCCTGTGGCCTCCTCGGCTCTCTCCCGCCGTGACCCTGGGCCGCCTCCATAGCCGCCTGGCACCGCCTCCCTATCCGACGCACAACTACATGTATCGAACCCTGTGCCCTCGTCATCCGAGGAGGGCGGATGCCTACGTACCAGGCATCGTAGCCATCGGCTACTCCTACGTCGTCCCCATCCACTGGCTGAATGGGGGCATCGTCTGTGTCCTGACTCCAGAACCGCTGCATGTCTGGAGCCCCGCTAACTGTGGTGTTATCCCGGACAGTCCGAGAAAACTCATAATCCCTCAGAGATGGGATCCCCTACTGTAGACCGAACTGACGCAAAACTCGGTCATAGCGGTGGAGCTCCACCTCTCCCCTCTCCATCCGTAGCCAACAAACTCGCCTGACGCGAGCCAACTCCTGTCCGTCCTCGGCCCACCTTGGATGCTCCCTCCATGGCCTCCAGGTAATCTGGTCTGGGACTAGGTCATCTAATAGTCTCCGGGACATAGGAAGGTCGATCCGCCGTTGTGACCCTCTTCGGAGCCACCAGTAGAAGACTCGGGGCCTCTCCCCATCAACCCCTGTCAGAGGAAGCCCTATCGGCCTCCGCACTGCAATGTGCTCCCAGCACCAAACTCGTAGGAGCGATGTCATCACCAGACATCGGCCGCCCTTGTACACGACCCCATACAGGATCCTGTACAACCGGCATAGTACATAACTGCCCCAAGAGAACCTGTACCCGTGGTCCCGCATGTCGTAGATCACATCTGCTAGCATCCACGACACCCTGCACCCACTTTGGTGGCATAGCAGAAGTCCACCAACCACTCCAGCTAGAACCCGTGTGAGTCTAGATGCCCCAGGCATCTGACGTAGTGCCTCGATATTAACTTCGCCCTTCTCCAGGGTGAAGCTCGGGTCACCACACAATCGTCCCATAGCATGGCCCTGATTGGCCGTAGGAGTGATCAATCGTCCTTGTATGGGGATTCTTAGAATCCTCCATACATCCTCTAGAGTGGGAGTCATCTCCCCTATCGGTAGCCGAAAACATGAGGAACCCGGATACCATCTCTCTGCTAGGGCTGTCAGTAGCCCCATATCCGTAGACACCTGTGGCATCTCTGCCACATGCTGTAAGCCGGCCTGTGCCAGCTGATCCCGCTCTGCCTGTGTAAGAGCGGCCAAGTCATCTCTCAAACCTCCATACTTCCATTCCCTGCTCTTTAGCAAACCTCTCTGCAACATAAACAACAAAACAACAAACAAACATTAATAACAATTCAAGTATTTAAAAATGCAAATAAAATAAGTTCAATTTAAGCAATTGATGATATCGCCCACTATTGGACGATATCGTCCCAAATTTGAGCAGAATCGTCTCCGATTTCGCAAGCCGAAATCGTCTCTAATTTGACGAAATCGTCCCCCTTTCGTCGATTTCGCCCTTGGACGAAATTGACGAAATTGAGACGATTTCGTCGAAATCGGGACGATTTCGTCGAAATCGGGACGATTTCATCCCGACGACGTCGACGGCCCAAAAACGGCCGCGATGCTCAAAATTCATCTAAAATCTACCTAAAAAGCATCTAAAATCAAATTAAAGCATTCTAAACTAAGTCTAGACTCTTACCCGTAGACCGCATCGGACCTCTGTTGATCTGTGCGTCGTCTCCACCATTTTTGCTTCAGAGCTCTAAAAACCAGTAAAAATGAATAGTAAAAATGAATTAGGGTTTTACCCTATTTTTCTTAATTTTATTCAAAAATAATTTTGCTTTTCCATGTTTTTACCTCAAACGTTCGATTTGGGTAAAAACACGGAGGGGGCACCATAGTAAGTTGTCGTACGATTCGACCAAGAATCGTCGCCTAAAAATGGGAATAATTTTTGCTTTCTCGTAGATCGAGAAGAACTCATCTTTAACGCATTTTCTTCGAAAAATTCGCTAAAGAGGGGGCAAAATGTAGCACCCTAAAATTGGCGCAATGAAATTGTAATAATTACATTCACCTTAGTAAATAATTTAAATTCAAATTTTAACCTCCCAAACCGCCCGTTAACCGTCGGGTAATCCGTTTCCCCCTTTTCCATGCCATTTTTAGAGGTTGTTTTGACCGTTTGACGATATCGTCGTCGATCAGACGATATCGCCCCAGATCTGACGATTTCGTCTGGGCTAGGACGTCCAGACGATCTTGTCGCAAAACTGATTTTGCACAATTAGCTTCTATTCCAACGGGCCTCTAATCCAGGTAGAAGCGTGTCTGCGCCGTTAGAGACCCTCCCCCATTGGAGATCTCCCAAATAGGGATGATCTCCAACCTCCTAACTACTCCCCTAAGCCTATTTAATCATTAGGACCTTCCCTTCCCAACCCCTGGCTGAAATTCTCTATAACTTAACTTCATACACGTTAAATTATCCTAAATTCACACTTGCAGTAGTCCTATATCAATTTTGTTGTAGGTACATTAGTGTTTTTCAGCCGGAGCAAGATTTCATCATCGCCGACGAACCTGTTCAGATCGGAGGCGATCCTGTCGAATTAGAGACGATTTCATACCGATGTGGGACGATTTCGACTGCAATCAACATTGAGGCAATCAGTGCCTGAAGTTTGCGTTTCTCTTCCCTTTTCTCTGTTTTATGTTGGCAATTTTAGCTATTTTATCCTTATTTTATATTTTGCATTTGGAGTTCACCCATTTAGCTTAGATTGCATAATAAGATCATGATTTGTCACTAGAATATCATAATTTGTTTGAATTTCTATTCATAACTATTGTTCAGTATTCATATTGTTGTTTTGTGTTGTTTCCCTCTGTTATCACAGGGGTATTCTCTGTATTTTGCATCTGTTTTTCTGTTTGCAGGTCTCTGACGAATTTGTCTGACGAATTCGTCAGATCTCAGACGATCTTGTCTGATCTCAGACGATTCTGTCGAATTCTAGACGATCCTGACTGCTTCAACATCAGAATCTCCATCAGACATCCGGATCAGGTATTCTTCATTTGTATTCTGTAATTTCTCTATTTTTTGTCTTTAAATCTGTTTTTTGTATTCATTAAATCTGCACTTTCATATAGATTAATTTAGATTCATTTGGCCAAACCTAGGATATGAATGCTTAAGGCTAAAAACGAACACATTAAAACACATTCCAAACCTAGGCGTGGAAACTGCCATTAAATGTTTCCTGGTGAACCCACCATCCGTCGAAAAATCATCAAAATACACCTCCCTTGAGAGGCGGGACCTTCGCAAGTCCTCTCAGTCCGAGGTACCGCGACATCCTTTTCCCATCCTCCTTCCGGGCACGGATCCTATAGCCTGAAGGTAAGGGTGCGAAAAATTTGGAGCGATACAAGATTAAACCCAAAGATCAACATAAAACCTCATTTACTACTCCATGGGGAACATTTTACTACAAAGTTATGCCATTCGATCTTACAAATGTTGGTGCCACATATCAGCAGGCTATGACATATATTTTTTATGACTATATGCATAAGATCCTAGAGGATTATATCGATGACCTTGTGACCAAGTCATTGTTGCATGAAGAGCATTTCGAGGTCTTACGAAAAATCTTCGATTGCCTAATAGAGCACAATGTCAGGTTGAACCCCAAGAAATGTGTCTTTGGCATAACTTTAGGTAAAATCTTGGGATTCATTGTTTCTAAATGAGGGATCAAATTTGATCCAGATAAGGTCAAGGCTATATTAGAAATGTATCCTCCCACAAACATCAAGGAATTAAGGAGCCTACAGGGCAAAGTAGCATCTATAAAGTACTTTATCATGCAGTTATTAAACAAATATCGATCCATGAATTGACTACTACACAAGAATATCTCATTTAATTGGGATGATATCTGTCAAAAGGCCTTCATTGAGATCAAGCAGTACTTGGCATCACTGCTAGTTTTAGCTCCACCTAGACCAAATGTACTATTTTTACTATATATACACCACAAACTTTGCACTAAGAACCATGCTAGCCTAGAAGAATGTGCAAGAAAAAGTTTAGATGATATATTATATCAATTGAACACTGGTCAGCTATGATCTAGGATATGCATACGTAGAAAATTTGTGCTTAGAAGTGGTCTTTGCAACGAAGAAGTTGCACCACTACATGCTAAGCCATACGACATATGTGATATCAAAACAAAATCCTTTGCAGTACATGATGAACAAGACATATCATAACACATGTATCGCAAAGTGGATCATGCTATTGACTAAATTTGACCTAGACCTAGAATTCATTATTCAAAAGTCTATCAAGGGATAAGTCATAGCTAATAAATTAGTAGAGGCTCCTCTTTAGGATCATAGGCCTCTCATCATAGAGCTTTGCGATGATGCAGTCTTCACATTATCAGAGTCGTCTGAACCTAAAGAACCTAATAACAAAGCAAATATGTCATTGTTCTTCGATGGTTTTAAGTGCGAGCAAGGGGATGGTGCAAGAATTATATTTTTCATGCCACAAGGATCTCTAATATCCTTGTCATTTAAACTCAATTTCACTTGCACTAACAATGTTGAATACCAGGTCCTAATATTGGGTCTCCAAATAGTGCTCGCCATGAATATTAAAAAGTTAAATATCTTTGGTGACTCCCTTATCATCGTCAACCAAGTCAAAGGAATCTATTAGTGTAGGTGTCCAATACTGAAAGCTTACAAATAACTTATGGATATTTATTTAGCCCAACTAAAGTGGTATGATATCAAGGAAATCTCTCAAACATTCAATAGATTTGTAGACACTATGGTGTCTCTAGGATCCTTGATCCCTCAAAATCTATCTGTTGAATTCACTAGCATCCAAGTGAAAATGCTATCTCAATCTGTGATACGACGTGAGGCACAAGTAAATCAAGAATTAGTCCACATGATTCAAGTAGATCTAAACCATGAGTGGTTCTACAAGGCTAGAGACTTTCTGAAGAAGATGCCTTGGGGGTCTTTGATTTTCCAAGGTCCCACGGATAATGGTACTACTATTCTCTATAGTGTTGTTTCCTAATATACCTTTGTGCAAGTTGAATTGCAACAAGAACACATAATTCAGTCAATCAAAATTACATCTTATCAGGATTGTTTAACCCAATTACATGAGATCCTGAAGCTTGGTATAATCCCATAGGGATTGTCGCATGCTGCAAAAATAATATTTAATCAAATAAATACTAGGTATGTCTTACTTAGAGATATCTTGTATCATCGAAGCTATGATGGAATTCTCCTTCATTGTCTTGATCCCCAAGAATCAACTTGGATGATTTCACAAGCTCATGACGGTACATGCGATGGCCATTTCAGTGGCATGACCATTTTCAAGCGCATACTTTGAATTTTTTATTATTAGCCCACTATGGATAAGTATTGCATAGCGTATGTCAGTAAATGTGCCAAATGTCAACATCATGCTAATATTATGCATCTTCCATTAGAGGCCTTACAGTCCATTCAGGCAGCTTGGCCATTTTATTAGTGGGGTTTTGATCTAATTGTAAGATCTCTCCCCCATCCTTGGGCTGACACATGTTTATCATAACAACCACTGAGTATTTTACCAAATTGGTGGAAGAAATCCCGCTAACTACGATTGGAGCATGTATTACGAAGTTTATACTCCATATTATAATATGTTATTTTGGGATACCATCCAAAATAATATCGAATAATGGTACTTCATTCAAGAAAAAAATTGTAAGGGCTCTTATGTCCAAATATAATATTCAACATAGTTTTACATGGCCATAATATCCATAAGAAAATGGGAAAGCATAGGCCTATAACAAGATAGTGGTAGCCATCCTGAAGAAAATGGTTCAAGAGAATCATAAATATTGACACACTCAATTGCCTCTTCCATTATGGGCTTATAGAACTAGCATATCGATACCCACTGGGGCAACCCCATTTTTGTTGGTATATGGTGCAGAGGTCTTTATGCCCTTGGAATTAGAAATTCCAACTTTGCACATCCAATTGAAAGAGTTCATTGATGACGATACTGCATGAAAAACTCACCTATATCAATTTATGCTTATTGATGAACATCGAGTGAATGCTCTTGAGCATCTTTGAGTTTATCAGGAATGCCTAAAACAATATTACAATAATAAAATCCATTTGAGAGACTTTAATGTTGAGGATATTTTTCTTAAAGAGAACCATCAGAACTCAAACCTACCACCACATCTACGAGACAAATTTACAGCCAATTGGCTAGGTCCATTTATCATTTCAAATAAGATAGGACCTGGAACTTATCGCCTAACATAACTAGAAGGTGTTGAAGAGCTTGAAACTCTCAACATTCTTCACTTAAAGGTATTCCATACATAAAAAATCAAAAATTCAAAAACAATGGAAAAATCAAAATTTCAAAAACAATGGAAAAATCAAAATTTCAAAAACAATGGAAAAATCAAAATTTCAAAAACAATTTAAAACACAAAAATTCAAAAAAATCAAAAAGCAATAAAATCTAAAAATATTACAAAAAATTAAAAATACAAAAACATTTGCATTATGTATTTTCATTTTTTTGCACATGCATCCATTCATTTGCATTACATTTAGGCATTCTCACCCATTGCACTTGCATTAGTATAGGTTGTGTTCACAATATTACAAATGACACCACGTTTGTATACCAATCATGCATCTATACATCATCATCATTCATCACCCTTGTGAGTAATTGTATTTTTCAAAACAACCCCTTCCTATTGTTATAAGGAATATACTAGGGTTTTCTGGTCATTCAGCCATACCTAGTGATCTTCTCAGATTTTATAGAAAGCTATCTTCACTTTTAGAGGATGAGGTCTAGTTTTGATAGCACCTAGCATATTTCAAAATCCTATCACTAATCAAACACTTTAACAATCCTATTTTGTACAAGGAAATATGAACACTACAAAGTGGTTCTAGTCACCTTAAGTGAAAGGTTTTACTTACTCATTTTATGATGTGCATGGTCTAGAGTGTTGGTCATTGGAAAAAGGACAAGTTTCCCCTACCCAAATAAATCCCTTGCTTTAATACAAAACATGCAAAATACCAAAACCAAAGCAAATCCATTGCTCAAAAAAAAAACAAAGCAAAATAATTAGTGATTTTTATCACTAAGCATGAGCAAGTAACCCAATAAATTTAAGAAAATAAGGGGGTGAAGAACTTGAATCCCTAGAATGGTTAGTACTCGAAGCCATAGAGTGATCCCTAATACAAAAATGGGCTAAATGAATCTCGCCTATCATTGGGGTAGGTCTAAGCAATTTACAAATGAGCTAGCTTTAGGTGGTTTGTATTACCTAGTGGTCTAGTCTAACTATGTCCAAACTTAGGATCATGATGAACATTTGGTGATCCTCATTACAGAAATGGGTTGAATGAATCCCACCTGGAAATGATATAGTCTTATGTCTCATCTAATATATTCATTTGCACACACAAGGATAATGAGTATCTTGGTCTTCACAACAAAAGCCTTTATCTTTTAGAAGTCCTGTATGGTCATTATACAACTTTTGACTAATCAACTAGGGTATTTGAGTCTCATGGAAAACCTCAAAAATTCCCCAATAGCAACAAAATCATTAATCAAAATCATAAATTTTACTTATGAGGTTTTTTTCATTAAGTGAGGTTCATAAAATAGGTTAGATATCATATGGATATCAGGAATGGTATTTAGACGGCCATTGACCATTTTGTGCATATATTTTAATTTACAAAATCTTATAAGATAAAACACATACATCTTATATCATCTTATCTCAGATTTGGATGTTTAAATATTAATTCTTATGTTAAGAGTTACCATTTACACTCATGATTTGTATACATTCACTGGTGTCACCCATTATATTGTTAAACACATATTAGATGAATTCCTTATGTTTTAAGTGATTAAAGCATATAGGTTCATTTGGCATTGGATCATCCACATGTACATGATGCATTCCACACATTGCATTTATCACAGATTAAATGCATACAAAACTGAAACAAATTAAACATGCATTTAAGATAACACATTGCATCCATCTATGCATACACTGAAATCCATCTACACATCTAGATCGTAATATCTAAGCATACGTACATCATCTAGCTAAGCACATGTCATTAGTACATTGCATTCATATAGCATAATCAAAACATTACATAAGCATTGCATCCATATGCATAACATAAACATAAACATAAAAATAATCAAATGTTACACATAATGAGCCATAATAAAACCGGTATATTATATAAATATGTGTAAAGTGTCATGTGTACAAGAGGTACAAAATTCTCACAGGCTATAATAGTGTAGATCCTCAGATATTACACTCAAAAATGATATAATGTTAGCATCACATAATCATGAGTGGCATGCACCACCTGAGTCACCTCTCCCCTCTCTACCCTCTCTATGAGTGTGCCTAGATCTAGTACCTATTGATCGCTCTGATAAAGCCCCTATCATGTGGCTTGACCACACTAAGGAATATATAGACTCACTTCGACTCCATTGTAATAATATAAGTAGCATATGTTGTATGTTGAGCCAAATACTTTGATAGTAGACCATGCAAATATTTGATATCTACATTTTTATCCAAGCCTGTAAGTCTCTGAGGTGCTGGCATATGTTTGAGTGTTTTGGCTAAATTATACAATATTGTGGAATAATGGATTAAACTAAAATTGGTGTACCTTTTTCGAATTATATGGAGTTATGGTAATCTCAAGTAAAATGTATTGAACCCCACTTTATTATTTATGGATGTTATCGTCGGATTTGCATCTCTCTCAAGCCCCGTTGATATGTTTTGCATATTATTGAAAAAGGATTAATTACCACATTAAACTCTTACAAAACCTATCTGAGAGAGATTGGTCCAGTAGAGTATCCAATTTGGAACTTGGATGTACCTTATTTTTGTACTACACCAAAGTCCATATAAATTATATAGAATATAGTTACCCGATTTGGTAGATTATTTGATTGGAAGAAACTTACCCGATTTGGTAGTTTTGGCAAATCGACTTACTAGGTTACAAAATTGTGTACGATAGCCTAAAAAATTAAATTTTAAGGATTGGTTGAGTATGGAATCATACAATATCCATCACCGTACTATTTTGGATCATACAATGTGTCACTTTGGCTTCTGTACAAGCTGTTCATTAGGCACAAACTAGTAGTTTGGTATACTGTACGATCGTACAATTTGGTAAACAAGTTAGTATTAGTAACTTGATCATATTAAGAATTATAAATCACATCCCCACCATGAATAATGCATACCTATACTACTTTTAGTTTTTTTACCTTATTGAATCTGACATTTTTATTAAAAATGGGTCAAATTGACAAAGTAAAAGTACTATAAATTTGGAGGTGAATGACAGACACCAGTGTACAAAGGCATAGAAGATGGGAAGTTTGAGAGAAAATTCTAGTAATAATGAGCATGAGGTTTTCATGAATAGAGAATGCAAGTAACTCAGACCATAGTACACATGAACCAGAAATAGAGCAAGTTTGGGCATTTGAAGGAGATTTTGAAATGCTACTGAAGACGAAGAAATAGAACTACCTAGTGTAGATGCACAAGTTGACAAAGAGCCCATGTTGGAAATTTGAGTTAATTTGAGGTATTTTATGTTGTCATTGATGTCACATGGATAATTGATATCACATGGATCATTGATGTCACATTGAGTTTTGGTGGCAAAATCACTTCATAGATAATCATCTATGATATTTCGGAGAGCATGGATATATACAAGGTTTTTATGAAAACCAAGGTAGGCAAAATAAAAGGTTTTATTTAAAACCATGGTGGTCTTATGTGGAAAGGGCTTTTCTTAAAATCCAAGGTGGAATTTTGTTTCATCAAAAAAGGACCTCCGGTGATGAAGATATTAAAGTTTAAAGTTTAAGTTTAAATTAATAGATGGCTGAACTATGTGCAATTAATGGAGGGTGGCATATATATATATATATATATGTGTGTGTGTGTGTGTGTGTGTGTGTGTGTGTAAATGTTTCAATTTATTTCGAAAATGTGGCATATTATATATCGTCAGAAAGCTTATTTCAAGGGCTATTTGGTTAAATTATTTAGAAGGAGAAATAAGGTGTGTGTAAAGATATATTTCTGATTTTACAAATGGGTTCCAAAAGTGAAGTTTGTCTTGTTATTTTTCAAGAGGATTAATTATTTCATGAGGTGACAAGGTATGCAATATTGTGATTTATTTTATTTTATGGTATAAGCAGTTTTGGGAATGAAAACGTTATGCAATATTTTGATTTATTTTATTTTATGGTACAAGTGGTTTTAGGAGAGATAATAAAGTTGTGCAATTAAAGGCCTTGGTGATGATTATTTAAAAGTGGAGTAATATTGATTATTTTGTGATCTACTAACCCTTGTGAATATTGGCAAAAGAATTTTGTGATTGTGGCAGATTTACAAAGAGGTTTTTTCATCTTCATAAAAGGTATGGGCACATTATCCTATTGATTGTTTATGGTGGTTGATTTATGAAATATCATTGGAGAGAAAATGATTGATTATGCTTTCCTTTTCGAAATTTTTTGGTTGAATGTTTCAAGGTTTTCTAGTTTGAGAGTTGTGTCTAAACCTTATTTGATAAGCATAGTTGTTGAAGCCCATTGGTTGTGAAAGAACTTGAGTTTGAAAAGAACATGAGTATCATTTTTATGTGAGATTTATGGTTGAGCATTGATGGAAACATTTGAATTGGTTGATACATGCTTGGACTAGGGTTTGTGTGAGAAAGAGTTGTCCCTTGTGATGATTGGTTGAAAAAGAGTATAAGGTTGAAGGTGATCCCAAGGAAGATAATCCTACCAGGAAATTGGTTGAGATAAATGCAAGAGCAATGAATTGTATTTTGAGTGGGCTACATGATACATATTTTACAAAGATCATGGTATGTACTTCAGCTAATGAGATGTGGACCAAGTTGAGGAATACTTATGAAGGAGATTCCAAGGTAAAGTTGGTAAAACTACAAACTCATAGAAAAATATTTAAGGAATTGAAAATGGAATATTCTGAAGATATTGCAAAGTTTTTACTTTGAGTTGATGAGATTACTAACACCATGAGAGGCCTAGGTTTTGAGATGAAAGAATCAGAAGTTACTCAAAAGGTTTTGATATCACTTCCCATGAAATATGATTCTAAGGTTTTAGCAATAGAAGAGACAATGGATATCAACAAGCTAACAATGGAAGAATTGCAAGGTACTCTCATAGATTATGAGATGAGGGTAAGTAAGCATCAAGATCCAATAAAAGAGATTGCATTCAATGATAGAAAAATAGAAAGGGAAAGTTTTATAAATAGATAGAGTTTTAGAAAATGATGAGGAAGCTAACTTCATCAAAAGGAATAAGGACTCAAGGAATTTTAGAGATATAAGTAAAGTTAGGTGCTACAAGTGTGGTGATCTTGGTCACTATGCATACAAGTGTCCACATGAATAAAATAGTGATGATGAAAAATAGGGTCAAAGAAGAAAAGAATATGGAAAGCATAAGCATGACAAAGATGACAAACAAGAAAAACAGGCATGAGAAGAAGAAAGTTTTTTGTAAGGTAAAGAAATCTTACTGCATTGTAGAGGCAAGTGATAGCTCAGATCATAGTGATAGAGATAAATCAGATTATTAAAAAGAATAAAATTTATTCCTATGAATAGAAGGTGAAAAAGAACAGTGTTTTGTATGTGGTCAAAGAGATCACAGATCAGGATATTGCAATCATTTCAGTGATAGTGAAGATGAGATGACACATCAAGGAAACATGCATGGTCAAAGAAATCTTGAAAGTTTGTTTTCTATAGAAGATTATAATGATCTTAGTGACAGTGAAGATGAATAAGGGTATTTCTATGGAATAATAGAAATAGAAGAAGAACATTCACTCCAAACGGAAGAAATTAAACAAGAGGATAATGTCTCGGTTGATCTAAATGAAGACTTAAATGTTATTCATGAGCAACTACAATAAGTTAAATAAAATCTAAAAGAATTGAAAAGTTCCTTACTTGAAAATTTTAATCCATCACATGATTCAAAAGGTCAAGATATTTGTACTGAGAAGGAAACATGTATTTCAGAGGCTATAGAGATGGATGCCAAGTTGCTACTTGACACAAATGAAGAGAAAGAAGAGGAATATTCCAAAGCACCAAAGGTCTCATATTTCAGGTTTGTGGAATCACACTCAAAAGGAAAGGAAGTTCTGAAATATGAAAGCAAGGAAGCACCTAATATTTGTGAGGAAAGTTCCGAAGTTCCTATGGATCCAAATATTTAGTTTGGTTCTTGTTTTGAGATAGGTGAATCAAGCTCAAAGGGAAAAGAAATTCTTGAAGAAAAAGGCAAGTAAGAAACTAAGGAAGAGGTTTTAGATGCTACAAAGAAGGTTCAAGAATGCAATGCACAAGTTGAATATGATCATAGGGATAATGGTCAAGAAATGTATGAGGGACCAAGGCATGAGAAAATGGCTTTTCAAGGATATTGTTTTTCTTGTAATAGATTTGGACACAGGGCTATACATTGTAGGATCCATGGATCAAAGAAGTTTGATTTTTCTAGAAGAAAATTCAAGGGAAGAAGGTATGGTTTTCAAGGACATTGCTTCTCATGCAATAGGATTGGTCATAGAGCTTTTCATTGCAAAGAAAATGAGCAACATGGTTTTGGTTTTAGAGCTACATAATTCAAAAATCATGGTCATAATGGTCATGAAAATAGAGCTTCACAATACAGGGTTTAGGAAAGGAATGGATATGGAAATTATTTCAAGAATAATTTTAGGACATGGGCACCAACCAAAGGCTAAAATATAAAGTGTTTTAATTGCAATAAATTTGGGCATATTGCAAGATGATGTAGGACTCAATTCCAAAAAGGTTCAAAGCAAGAAGGTCAAAAAGGTTCAAGACAAGAAGATCAAGTAATTCATCAAGAGAAGGATATCAGAAAAACATGGAAGGAAGTTGATAGAGGAAAGAAATAAAGTGATATGGGAGTAAAATTACTCCCACCCCAAAATTAATCACCTCAAAATAAAAGGGGGTGAGGGGGCTAAGCTTAAGAGTCATATATTTAGCCCCATAGGTGTCCCTTTTGCCATTGATGTCAAAGGGGGAGATATTTGAGTAAGGGTGAGAGCATTGAGTTAGGGGGAGCAGCCTCCAAAGAGAACATTGAGTTAGTGGGACCAGCCTCCATAGAGAGTATTGAGTTAGGGGGATCAGCCTTGATTCTCATAGATGGCTTTTGCAATGATTGTAGTGATTTGCATTAGAGGTGTTGCCATCAATGACAAACGAGGATATTGTTGGAAATTTGAGTTAATTTGAGGTATTTTATGTTGTTATTGATATCACATGGATCATTGATGTCACATGGATCATTGATATCACATTTAGTTTTGATTGTAAAAGCACTTCATAGATAATCATCTATGATATTTCGGAGAGCATGGATATATACAGGGTTTTTATGAAAACCAAGGTAGGCAAAATAAAATGTTTTATTTAAAACCATGGTGGGCTTATGTGGAAAGGGCTTTTCTTAAAATCCAAGGTGGAATTTTGTTTCATCAAAAAAGGACCTCCGGTGATGAAGATATTAAAGTTTAAAGTTTAAGTTTAAATTAATAGAGGGCTGACCTATGTGCAATTAATGGAGGGTGGAATATATATATATATATATATATATATATATATATATATATATATATATATATATATATATAAAAGGTTTCAATTTATTTTGAAAATGTGGCATATTATATATCATCAAAAATCTTATTTCGAGGGCTATTTGATTAACTTATTTAGAAGGATAAATAAGATGTGTGTAAAGAGATATTTCTGATTTTGCAAAGGGGTTCCAAAAGTGAATTTTGTCTTGTTCTTTTTCAAGAGGATTAATTCTTTCATGAGGTGACAAGGTATGCAATATTGTGATTTATTTTATTTTATGGTATAAGTGGTTTTGGGAGTGAAAAGGTTATGCAATATTTTGATTTATTTTATTTTATGGTACAAGTGGTTTTAGGAGAGATAAGGAAGTTGTGAAATTAAAGGCCTTGGTGATGATTATTGAAAAGTGGAGTAATGTTGATTATTTTGTGATCTACTAACCCTTGTGAAGATTGGAAAAATAATTTTGTGATTGTGGCAGATTTACAAAGAGGTTTCATCTTCATAAAAGGTATGGGCACATTCTCCTATTGATTTTTTATGGTGGTTGATTTCTTAAATATCATTGGAGATAAAAGGATTGATTGTGGTTTCCATTTAGAAAGTGGTTGGTTGAATGCTTCAAGGTTTTCTGGTTTGAGATTTGTGTCTAAACCTTGTTTTATAAGCATAGTTGTTGAAGTCGATTGGTTGTGAAATAACTTGAGTTTGAAAAGAACATGAGTATCATTGTTATGTGAGATTTATGGTTGAGCATTGATGGAAGCATTTGATACATACTTGGACTAGGGTTGTGTGAGAAAGAGTTGTCCCTTGTGATGATTGGTTGAGTTGAGATTAAGGTTAGAACATATTGAGTATCTAACAATTCTCTTTATGGTTCTATAATACTTGAGTTGAGTTGAGGTTGACTTGAATTGAGTTGAGGTTGATTTGAGTTGAGATTGATATTAGAACATATTGAGTCTCTAACAATTATCTTTATGCTTCTATGAGTTGATTTGAGTTGAGTTGAGTTGAGATTGATTTGAGTTGATTTGAGTTGAGATTGATATTAGAACATATTGAGTCTCTAAAAATTATATTTATGCTTCTATGAGTTTATTTGAGTTGAGATTGATATTAGAACATATTGAGTCTCTAACAATTCTCTTTATGCTTCTATGAGTTGAGTTGAGTTGAGAGCATTGTGGATCATTGTTGTCATTCATTGAAGAGTACATTGCCATTCATTGTTGAGTTCATCATTGAGCTTTGCCTTGATAGATGTTTGGATGAGATTTAAGTGCTACTTGAGAATGATTGGTTGGGAATTTGAGAAGGCATTTGGGATAGTTTTGTGGGAAAATTTATGGGCAAATTTGGGACAGATTTGGGCAAGTTCTATGTGAGCTTGTTAAGTAGATTTGGACAAGTTCTATGTGAGTTTTTTAAGCATATTTGGACAATTTCTGTGTGATCTTATTAAGCAGATTTGGATAAGTTTTGTGTGAGCTTGTTAAGAAGGTTTTGTGTGAGCCTATTGAGCAAGTTCTTAGTGAGCCTATTGATAGAGCTTTGGAGGTGACAGAGTCTCAATGGACAGAGATTTAGTAGCCAGCATAGTTGAAGATAGATCTAAGTGAGGAGTCTTTAAGTGGAGAGAGGTCCACCAATCAGTGTAGTAGAGAGACAGAGTCTTATAGAAGATCACATAGCTAGAGTATAAGGGGAAATAGTTCTATGGAAAAGATCCAAAAACTTGATATTAGGGGATCAGCACCTCCTTTGGACAGAGATCCATAAACATTGTAATTGGGAGTGATTCCCAAAGATATTGATTGATAAAGTTTTAGTAAAATATTTTCTCCATGGAGTATCCCACATTGGGTAAACCATGTAAATTGTGGTGTCTCTATTGTGTATGGTTTTTGTGCATTGCTTTGATTACTACTATTGATACTGCTATATTTACACAACATAATATTGAATTGGAAGAAAAAGTAAAAAGTGGTCTTATACTGTTCACTCCCCTCTCGGTATAAGCTTGTGTTCTTCAAGACATGCAAGAAGAATAATAGTGGATGGTGACACCTAAGAAAGCAATGGAATAGTTGCAAGGGAGTGCAAAGGATGGGAGATAGGCACTAGAGAAATAGGGTGTAATGTCTTAAGAGGAAGGACAAGTACCATCTCCCTCACATCAGCGAAGGAGGTCACAGAGTGAATATGCATGTGGTTTTGGTCAATGATTGGTGGGATAAAATAAGATACCTTGGATAGAGACTTTTGAAGATGATTATAGTAAGACACTCCCAAGGAGAAATCAGATAAAAATTCCATGGGAGACCTCATGTTATGAGGATGATTTTTCAAAGATGGCTAATAAGGCAGCCAAGCATAGATGTCCACCTTTTATAGGTGAGGGTAAGGAATACCCCACAAGACATATTAGAACTTGTATAACCATTTGGAGGGAAAATGGTGTAGATCGACTAGATGGCTAAGCTTTGCATGATGAAGCAAAACCCTTATGAATATTTAAAATCATATAACCAATGACTAAAACAATTAGTATATAATATGAAGATGCCTCTGGTAGATGTTTTGGTAAAGTGATGGTTTTTATATGGACTACTACTGAAATATAAGAAAAATATGAAGGCAGTACCACTAGAAATGTATGAATAAGTTGTGAAGCATGCAAATAATTTTCAAAGTGGATTGAAATAGATATATACATGAATTTTGTCTCACCCCAAGTCTAATTATTCAAATAGTGGATAATATGACACTATACAAAGGATAGTGGCATCATTTAATTAGGAGTTCTAAAAGATCATGAAATAACAAAGAAACAAACCTAACAGGAATGATATTTGGTGCACAAAATGTAAGACTAAAGGGCATAAAAATATAAAGTGTCCATGAAATGAATATTGTCACATCTGTAATGTGATGGGACATGAGGTAATGCTATGTACCTATAATGCAAGAGTACTTCCATAGGTCCTAACAATCTAGGAGCAGTAAGAGAAATAGAAGGCCCTAGGAGGTGGGCAATAGGTAATAAGTGGTGGTTATAGAAATAGCCGACGACATGGAAGTTTGAACCAGGGCAATCGACAAGGAGGATAGAGCCATTTGTGGTATGACTTAGAAGAGAGGTCAATCATACAATGTCATAATTACCAAGAATGAGGGAATTTTACAAAAAATTATCCTTCACCTCAGAGGAAGGAAGCACCACAAGTAAGCACTACACATATGTGTAGGTGGTGTGGTCCGGGGAACCACAAGGAAGCAAATTTTCCAAAGTAGGTGAGTTCGAGTAACCCATAGAATGTAAATTATTTAGACATTGAGGTTCCTCAAGTTAAGGAGGAAACCCAAGAAGTTTTAGTCATAACAAGAAATTAGGCTAAGAAGGATAAGTATCCAAAGCTAGCAAAGTAAAAGCAATGCTATAAAGTAGCAAATAAAATACTACAGGATGAAGTACATAAAGCTAAATAAGTGAAGTTAGCTGAAGGAAAGGAACTAGAAAATCCATAAAAAGAGAAGGCAATTGTGCCAATTTTGGTAGCACGGGTTTTGGAAACCA
Source organism: Wollemia nobilis (assembly GCA_028583015.1). Taxonomy (NCBI): domain Eukaryota; kingdom Viridiplantae; phylum Streptophyta; class Pinopsida; order Araucariales; family Araucariaceae; genus Wollemia; species Wollemia nobilis. The sequence goes on along the minus strand of JAQPPZ010001031.1, from coordinate 1,731,658 downwards.
TAATAGATATCAAAGTGGTAAACCTACTATAAGCTATTCCATTATTACAAAAAGTGATGGTGGAAGAAATACAATCGCATAAGGTGATGGAAGTGCAAAGCCAATTGATTTAGGAGAAGGGAAGAAAATATCAGTTCATGGATCTAACTATATTTATGATTGATGTGGGAAAGAAACCTACATTAGTTCATATGGAGATCCTAGGGCACAAATTGACACAATTCATTATGGATGGAGGATCCAGTGTCAATGTGCTACCTAAAAGAACCTGGCTAGAATTAGGCACTCCATCTCTATGGGCTTCAATATTTCTATTATATGGTGCTAACCAATATGGTATTGATACAAAATAAGTCTTGATTACACAACAAGTAGTGATAATTGACCAAGATTTTGTCTTGGATTTCTTTGTGATTACTATATAGAAGCCTGCATATGTTACTCTCTTGGTGAGAGGATGGCTATGAGTAGCCAAAGTTAATCACAACTGGGTAAGAATCAAATCACTTTAAATAAGGGATAACATAAATATATGATTAATCTAGATAATCAAAAAGTTAGTGAGGATGTAGCTACGACGGATGAATCAAAAAATTCCTCAAGAGATGAAGGGTATGAACCTAATGGAGAAGGAATGTTGTACCTAGATTCATGTAGTGAAGATGAAGCTAGATCTAATAGTGAACTTCTTCATTGGAAAATGGAGGAGTACAAAAATTTTCAGCTCAATTACCTCTGTATTGATTCAAAGGAGATCAAGGAAAAACAAGATGAACCAAAATTCATACAGGAACCCAAGAAAGAGGTGAAAGATAAATGGACATTCCCAAAGAGTTTTGCAAAGTATACAGTAGGAGATACGAAAATTGATACAAGACCAACACATCCAAAAAAAGTTGAGAAAGCAATAAGAGATATGGATAATATCAATTATGAAGGACCTCGAATAGTGGACATCAATCTAGGAATAACGGAGGAACCTAGGATGATTCACTGTGGTGATGATTGGAACCCTGTACTGAAAGCGATGGATTTTAAGATATTTTTGGAATATAATGATGTCTTTGCATGGATATATAAGGACCTTAATAGAGGACCACCAGAGTTATGTGTCCATAATATTACATTAATTCTTGGAGCACAACCCATAAGGATGAGACCATATAGAATGAACCCAGAGTATGTTGCATTAGTGAATGCAGAGATAGAAAAGATGTTGGAGGCAGGAATCATCTTCAAGGTGAAAACCAGTGAATGGATATCCCCTATAGTGATCACCTTGAATAATGAAGTAGACAATATTAGAATATGTGTATAATTTAGGATTCTAAATGTAATAACTATTAAGGACCCCTTCCCTATTCCCTTCACAGATTCTATCCTAGAAGAAGTCATAGGACACGAGATCTATTCATTTTTGGATGGGTTTTCGGGTTACAATCAGATAAGTATAGCCAAGGAGGATAATCTAAAGACCATATTTATTGTGGATAATGACATATATGCATACAATAAAATTCTATTCAGGCTCTATAATGCCCCAACTACATTTCAGTGCATCATACATTATATATTTGATCAGTTGGCAACAGGGAACTTCAAAACATTTTTGGATGATTGGTCCATTTATGGGAAGATCAAGGAGTATCTTCCTACCCTCAATGAATGCATAAGTAGGTTTAAAAATGCACAGATATCATTAAATCCTGGGAAATGCTACTTGATGGTACCATATGGGAAATTGTTAGGACACATAGTGTGTAGTGAAGGATTAAAAATAGACCTTCATAAGATTTGTGTGATATTACACATGGAAGAACCATACAATGTGAGTTCACTTAAAACCTTCTTAGGATATACGGGATATTATCAAAGGTTTATTAGTAATTATGCACATGTATCCTATCCATTGGATTCGTTGACAAGGAAGAATGTTCCTTTTAGATGGATAGAGGAGCACCAAGGAGCCTTTGAGGAGCTAAAGGCTAAGCTTGTGAGTAGCCTAATTTTGGTGTTCTTGAACTGGGATAAGGAATTCCATGTCCATATTTATGCTTCAAATTTTGCAATTGGATCTTCTTTGGCACAAGAAGGATAGTTCAAGTTGGATCAACCTATTTTCTTTGCTAGTCATCTATTGTCAAGGCCAAAGAGAAATTATAGTACAACAGAAAGAGAATCTTTGGGAATGGTATATGCAATCCAAAATTTTAGCCATTACCTATTGGTGAATCCTTTTGTTTTCTACATAGAAAACCAAGCTCTATTGTACTTTATAAATAAACTAATGATACAAGGATGGGTCAGTAGGTGGCTCGTCACCCTATAGGAGTTTGTATTCTGAGTAGTAGTAAGACCTGGTAAGAAGCATGTTATTGCATTCCAGTTGTCTCAGATTTGATCAGGAGAGCTTGGAGGAACAAGAGTTCTGAATGAATTCTTGGATGCATAATTATTCACCATCAATGTTGTTTCATAATGGTACAAGTTTATTGCCTAGTATCTTTCCATAGGAGAGTTGCCGCAGGAAATAACGGCAATCAAGAAAAAGAAAGTGATCATGAAGTCATCACCCTTCCAGTTGATAGCATGATTGTTGTATAATATGAGAAGTGATGGTATCCTAAGAAGATATGTGATGGAAGAAAAATTCAAAGCAAAATTAAAAGAAGCTCATGAAGGCATAGCAGGAGGGCACATGGGACCAGATATGACAACTAGAAAAATATTACTAGCTAGACTATGGTGGCCCATACTGTATAATGATGCAAAAAAGTATGTAAAATTATGTGATACTTTTCAAATGGCAGGAAAGCCAGTAAAGAGGGACTTTATGCCATTGCATCCATAACAACCCAAAGAACTATTTGAAAGGTGGAGATTAGAATTCGTCAGACCATTAAATACATCTAAGAGAAGGAAGTGTAGATACATTGTAGTAGCAATAGAATACTTGAAAAAATGGGTTGAAGCGATAGCATTACCTGATAACTCAGTAAAAAGTACAATGATATTCTTGTATGAATAGATAATCACAAGATTTGGTATTCTGCTACAGATAAAAAGTGATCAAGGGGGACACTTCATCAATGAAATCATAAAAACACTGATGATGGAGTTTAGGATTTTGCACTCATTGTCTATTTCGTAATATCCTAGAACAAATGGGTAGGAGAAAGCAACAAATAAATTCTTGGTATCTACTTTGTGTAAGACCTATGGAATAGAGGGAGCAGATTGGCAGGAAATGCTACCATTTATTTTTTGGGTATATAGAACAAATTTTAAACCTACAATAGAGCATACATCTTTCCAATTGATGTATGGATAGGAGGCAGTGATGCCAGTTGAATTCTTGATACGAATTTTGAGATTCATAGTAGAGCATCGCTTGGGTGATCAATAAATTTTGGAAGAGTGACTGACAAAACTGATTAAGTTAGATGAAATATGATTCATGGCACAATGGGCAATTGAGATAGCTTAGAAAAGAATCAAGGTATGGCATGACAAACATTTGCGAAAGTTAGAACTTAGTCGGGGTGACTTGGTTCTAAAGTTTAATGGGAATAGGGAAATAAAGCTTGATAACTTGAAGATGTTATGGCTTGGTCCCTATAAAGTAGTTGAAATAATGAATAATGGAGAAGTAAAGTTATAGAACTTGAATGGGATGGAGGTACTCGACACTGTAAATGGCTTAAAGTTGAAGTCTTATAAAGTACAATACTTCTTCATTTATTTAGAAGATATTGAACAAAGAATATGAGTAGAATCTCAATGGAGGACTCAAGATGAGCCAAGTCCATTATAGGAGGAGCCTAACATGGGACTCGCACACTTATTTATATAAGGGGAGGAGATAGGACCAACCATAGAATAGTAAGAGTTTACAGCTCAACCCAAATAAATAATATTGTGAGTGCATGTCAGATTTTTGGATGGAACCGAATGAATAGAAGAGGAATATGAATAATGGATTCCTCCAAATGAAAGAGGATATGAGGAGATAGTACTATTACCCAAAAATAGGGGAAGACAAGAAGAAGCACCTTGAGTGAACCAAAATAGGATGTATCCTCAGGTGGAGCATAGAGAACTACCCCAACAAGTGGAAGGATGAAGAAGGATACGGTTAACAGTACGATACGAGGATATATAAATTATATAGAAGATAGTTACCCGATTTGGTAGTTTATGTGATTGGAAGAAACTTACCCGATTTGGCAGTTTTGGCAAATCGACTTATTGGGTTACAAAATTGTGTAGGATAGCCTGCAAAACTAAATTTTAAGGATTGGTTGAGTATGAAATCATACAAGATCCATCACTGTACTATTTTGGATCATACAATATGTCACTTTGGCTTATGTACAAGTTGTTCATTGGGCATAAACTAGTAGTTTGGTATACTGTACGATCGTACGATTTGGTAAACAAGTTGGTATTAGTAACTTGACCATATTAAGAATTAAAAATCACATCCCTATCATGAATAATGCATACCTATACTACATTTAGTTTTGTTACCTTATCGAATCTAGCTTTTTTATTAAAAATGGGTCAAATTGACAAAGTAAAAATACTATAAATTTGGAGGTGAATGACAGACACCAGTGTACAAAGGCGTAGAAGATGGGAAGTACGAGAGAAAATTCTAGTAATAAGGAGCATGAGGTTTTTGTGAATAGATAATGCAAGTAACTCAGACCATAGTACACATGAACAAGAAATAGAGCAAGTTTGGGCATTTGAAGGAGATTTTGAAATGCTACTAAAGATGAAGAAATAGAACCACCTAGTGTAGATGCACAAGTTGACAAAGAGGCCATGTTAGAAATTTGAGTTAATTTGAGGTATTTTATATTGTCATTGATTTCACATGGATAATTGATGTCACATGGATCATTTATGTCACATTGAGTTTTGGTGGCAAAAGAACTTCATAGATAATCATCTATGATATTTCGGAGAGCATGGATATATATAGGGTTTTTGTGAAAACCAAGTTAGGCAAAATAAAAGGTTTTATTTAAAACCATGGTAGGCTTATGTGGAAAGTACTTTTCTTAAAATCCAAGGTGGAATTTTGTTTCATCAAAAAAGGACCTCCGGTGATGAAGATATTAAAGTTTAAAGTTTAAGTTTAAATTAATAGAGGGCTGACCTATGTGCAATTAATGGAGGGTGGCATATATATATATATATATATATATATATATATATATATATATGAGTGTGTGTATGTGTGTGTGTAAAGGTTTCAATTTATTTCGAAAATGTGGCATATTATATATCGTCGGAAAGCTTATTTCAAGGGCTATTTGGTTAAATTATTTAGAAGGAGAAATAAGGTGTGTGAAAATATATATTTCTGATTTTACAAAGGGGTTCCAAAAGTGAAGTTTGTCTTGTTCTTTTTCAAGAGGATTAATTCTTTCATGAGGTGACAAGGTATGCAATATTGTGATTTATTTTATTTTATGGTATAAGCGGTTTTGGGAATTAAAATGTTATGCAATATTTTGATTTATTTTATTTTATGGTACAAGTGGTTTTAGGAGAGATAATAAAGTTGTGCAATTAAAGGCCTTGGTGATGATTATTGAAAAATGGAGTATTGTTGATTATTTTGTGATCTACTAACCCTTGTGAAGATTGGCAAAATAATTTTGTGATTGTGGCAGATTTACAAAGAGGTTTTTTCATCTTCATAAAAGGTATGGACACATTATCCTATTGATTGTTTATGGTGGTTGATTTCTGAAATATCATTGGAGAGAAAAGGATTGATTGTGGTTTCCTTTTTGAAATTGTTTGGTTGAATGTTTCAAGGTTTTCTAGTTTGAGAGTTGTGTCTAAACCTTGTTTGATAAGCATAGTTGTTGAAGACCATTGGTTGTGAAAGAACTTGAGTTTGAAAATAACATGAGTATCATTGTTATGTGATATTTATGGTTGAGCATTGATGGAAACATTTGAATTGGTTGATACATGCTTGGACTAGGGTTTGTGTGAGAAAGAGTTATCCCTTGTGATGATTGGTTGAAAAAGAGTATAAGGTTGAAGGTGATCTCGAGGAAGATAAACCTACCAGGAAATTGGTTGAGATAAATGCAAGAGCAATGAATTGTATTTTGAGTGGCTACATGATACAGATTTTGCAAAGGTCATGGTATGTACTTCAGCTAATGATATGTGGACAAAGTTGAGGAATACTTATGAAGGAGATTCCAAGGTAAATTTGGTAAAACTACAAACTCATAGAAAAGTATTTGAGGAATTGAAAATGGAATATTCTGAAGATATTGTAAAGTTTTTACTTTGAGTTGATGAGATTATTAACACCATGAGAGGCCTAGGTTTTGAGATGAAATAATCAGAAATTACTCAAAAGGTTTTGATATCACTTCCCATGAAATATGATTCTAAGGTTTTAGCAATAGAAGAGACAATGGATATCAACAAGCTAACAATGGAAGAATTGTAAGGTACTCTCACAGCTTATGAGATGAGGGTAAGTAAGCATTAAGCTCCAATAAAAGAGATTGCATTCAAGGCCAGAAAAATAGAAAGGGAAAGTTTCAAAAATAGATAGAGTTTTAGAAAATGATGAGGAAGCTAACTTCATCAAAAGGAATAAGGACTCAAGGAATTTTAGATATATAAGGAAATTTAGGTGCTACAAGTGTGGTGATCTTGGTCACTATGCATACAAGTGTCCACATGAAGAAAATAGTGATGATGAAAAATAGGGTCAAAGAAGAAAATAAGATGGAAAGCATAAGCATGACAAAGATGACAGACACAAGCAAAATAGGTATGAGAAGAAGAAAGTTTTTCGTAAGGTAAAGAAATCTTACTACATTGTAGAGGCAAGTGATAGCTCAGATCATAGTGATAGAGATAAATCAGATGATGAAAAAGAAGAAAATTTATTCCTATGAATAGAAGGTCAAAAAAACAGTGCTTTGTATGTAGTCAAAGAGATCACAGATCAAGATGTTGCAATCATTTCAGTGATAGTGAATATGAGATGACACATCAAGGAAACATGCATGGTCAAAGAAATCTTGAAAGTTTGTTTTCTATAGAAGATTATAATGATCTTAGTGACAGTGAAGATGAAGAAGGGTATTTCTATGTAATAAGAGAAATAGAAGAAGAAAATTCACTCCAAACTGAAGAAGTTAAAAAATAGGATAATGTCTCGATTGATCTAATGGAAGACTTAAATGTTATTCATGAGCAACTACAAGAAGTTAAAGAGAATCTAAAATAATTGAAAAGTTCCTTACTTGAAAATTTTGATCCATCACATGACTCAAAAGGTCAAGATATTTGTACTAAGAAGGAAACATGTATTTAAGAGGCTATAGAGATGGATGCCAAGTTGCTACTTGACACAAATGAAGAGAAAGAAGAGGAATATTCCAAAGCACCAAAGGTCTCATATTTCAGGTTTGGGGAATCACACTCAAAAGGAAATAAAGTTCTAAAATATGAAAGCAAGGAAGCACCTAATATTTGTGAGCAAAGTTCCAAAGTTCCTATGGCTCCAAATATTCAGTTTTGTTCTTGTTTTGAGATAGGTGAATCAAGCTCAAATGGAAAAGAAATTCTTGAAGAAAAAGGCAAGGAAGAAACTAAGGAAGAGGTTTTAGATGCTACAAAGAAGGTTCAAGAATGCAATGCACAATTTGAAGATGATCATAGGGATAATGGTCAAGAAAGGTATGAGGGACCAAGGCATGAGCAAAGGGCTTTTAAAGGATATTGTTTTTCTTGTAATAGATTTGGACACAGGGCTATACATTGTAGGATCCATGGATCAAAGAAGTTTGATTTTTCTAGAAGAAACTTCAATGGAAGAAGGTATGGTTTTTAGGGACGTTGCTTCTTATGCAATAATATTGGTCATAGAGATTTTTAGTGCAAAGGAAATGAGCAACATGGTTTTGGTTTTAGAGCTACATAATTCAAAAATCATGGTCATAATGGTCATGAAAATAGAGCTTCACAATACAAGGTTCAGGAAAGGAATGGATATGGAAATTATTTCAAGAATAATTTTAGGACATGGGCACCAACCAAAGGCTACAATATCAAGTGTTTTAATTGCAATAAATTTGGGCATATTGCAAGATGATGTAGGACTCAATTCCAAACAGGTTCAAGGCAAGAAGGTCAAAAAGGTTCAAGACAAGAAGATCAAGTAATTCATCAAGAGAAGGATATCAGAAAAACATGGAAGCAAGTTTATAGAGGAAATAAATAAAGTGATATGGGAGTAAAAGTACTCCCACCCCAAAATTAATCTCCTCAAAATAAAAGGGGGTGAAGGGGCTAAGCTTAAGATTCATATATTTAGCCCCACAGGTGTCCCTTTTGCCATTGATGTCAAAGGGGGAGAGATTTTAGTAAGGGTGAGAGCATTGAGTTAGGGAGAGTGGCCTCCAAAGAGAACATTGAGTTAGGGGGACCAGCCTCGATAGAGAGTATTGAGTTAGGGGGATCAGCCTTGATTCTCAGAGATGGATTTTGCAATGATTGTAGTGATTTGCATTAGAGGTGTTGCCATCAATGACAAAGGGGGATATTGTTGGAAATTTGAGTTAATTTGAGGTATTTTATGTTGTTATTGATGTCACATGGATCATTTATGTCACATGGATCATTGATATCACATTGAGTTTTGATGGTAAAAGCACTTCATAGATAATCATCTATGATATTTCAAAGAGCATGGATATATACAGGGTTTTTATGAAAACCAAGGCAAGCAAAATAAAAGGTTTTATTTAAAACCATGGTGGGCTTATATGGAAAAGGCTTTTCTTAAAAGCCAAGGTGGAATTTTGTTTCATCAAAAAAGGACCTCCGGTGATGAAGATATTAAAGTTTAAAGTTTAAGTTTAAATTAATAGAGGGCTGACCTATGTGCAATTAATGGAGGGTGGCATATATATATATAGATAGATAAAGGTTTCAATTTATTTTGAAAATGTGGCATATTATATATCATCGAAAAGCTTATTTCGAGGGCTATTTGATTAACTAATTTTTAAGGATAAACAAGATGTGTGTAAAGAGATATTTCTGATTTTGCAAAGGGGTTCCAAAAGTGAATTTTGTCTTGTTCTTTTTCAAGAGGATTAATTCTTTCATGAGGTGACAAGGTATGCAATATTGTGATTTATTTTATTTTATAGTATAAGTGGTTTTGGGAGTGAAAAGGTTATGCAATATTTTGATTTATTTTATTTTATGGTACAAGTGGTTTTAGGAGAGATAAGGAAGTTGTGCAATTAAAGTCCTTGGTGATGATTATTGAAAAGTGGAGTAATGTTGATTATTTATGAAAAGTGGAGTAAAGCCATCTTCATAAAAGGTACGGGCACATTCTCCTATTGCTTTTTTATGGTGGTTGATTTCTTAAATATCATTGGAGATAACAATTCTCTTTATGGTTCTATAATACTTGAGTTGAGTTGAGGTTGACTTGAATTGAGTTGAGGTTGATTTGAGTTGAGATTTATATTAGAACATATTGAGTCTCTAACAATTCTCTTTATGCTTCTATGAGTTTATTTGAGTTGAGATTGAGATTAGAACATATTGAGTCTCTAAAAATTTGCTTTATGCTTCTATGAGTTTATTTGAGTTGAGTTGAGTTGAGATTGAGATTAGAACATATTGAGTCTCTAAAAATTCTCTTTATGCTTCTATGAGTTGAGTTTAGTTGAGAACATTGTCGATCATTGTTGTCATTCATTGAAGAGTACATTGCCATTCATTGTTGAGTTCATCATTAAGCTTTGTCTTGATAGATGTTTGGATGAGATTTAAGTGTTACTTGAGCATGATTGGTTGAGACTTTGAGAAGGCATTTGGGATAGTTTATGGGCAAATTTGTGGGCAGATTTGGGACGGATTTGGGCAAGTTCTATGTGAGCTTGTTAAGCAGATTTGGACAAGTTCTGTGTGATATTGTTAAGTAGATTTGGACAAGTTCTGTGTGAGCTTATTAAGCAGATTTGGACAAGTTTTGTGTGAGCTTGTTAATCATGTTCTATGTGAGCCTATTGAGCAAGTTCTTAGTGAGCCTATTGATAGAGCTTTGGAGGTGACAGAGTCTCAATGGATAGAGATTCAGTAGCCAGCACAATTGAAGATAGATCTGAGTGAGGAGTCTTCAAGTGGAGAGAGGTCCACCAATCAGTGCAGTAGAGAGACAGAGTCTTCTAGAAGATCACATAGCCAGAGTATAAGGGGAAAGAGTTCTATGGAAAATATCCACAAACTTGATATTAGGGGATCAACATCTCCTTTGGACAGATATCCATAAAAATTGTAATTGGGAGTGATTCCCAAAGATATTGATTGATAAATTTTTAGTAAAATAGTTTCTCCGTGGAGTATCCCACATTGGGTAAACCATGTAAATTGTGGTGTCTCTATTGTGTATGGTTTTTGTGCATTGCTTTGATTACTACTATTGATACTGCTATATTTACACAACATAATATTGAATTGGAAGAAAAAGTAAAATGTGGTCTTATACTTTTCACTCCCCTCTCGGTATAAGCTTGTGTTCTTCAAGACGTGCAAGAGGAAGGAGAGTGGATGGTGACACCTAAGAAAGTGATGGAAGGGTTGCAAGGGAGTGCAGAGGATGGGAGTCAGGCACCAGAGCAACAGGGCGCGAGGTCTCAGGAGGAAGGACCAAGACCATCTCCCTCACATCAGTGAAGGAGGTCATGGAGTGAAGATGCACGTGAGTTTGGTCAATGATTGGTGGGATAAAATAAGATACCTCGGATAGAAACTTTTGATGATGACTGTAGTAAGACACCCCCAAGGAGGAATCAGATAGAGATTCCACGGGAGACCTCAAGTGATGAGGATGATTCTCCAAAGATGGCTAATAAGGCAGCCAAGAAGAGATGTCCACCTTTTATAGGTGAGGGTAAGGAAGACCCCACAAGACATATCAGAACTTGTATAACCATTTGGAGGGCAAATGGTGTAGATCGACCAGATGACTGGGTAACCTTATTTCCTGCTACCTTGAGAGGATTGGTGATCGATTGGTATCTGAAAAGGGAAAATACTATAGATTTTTAGACTTGGACTCAAGTGAAGGAGAAATTCATTGAAGAATTTCATCCTTTGAAGGATGATGGAGACATTGTTACTGAGCTTTGCATGATGAAGAAAAAGCCTGATGAAGATGTAAAATCATACAACCGTAGACTAAAGTAGTTAGTAGATAAGATGCAGATGCCTCTGGTAGATGTCTTGGTAAAGTGGTGGTTTGTAGATGGATTACTACCAAAATATAAGAAAAATATGAAGGCAGTACCATCAAAAATGTATGAAGAAGTTGTGAAGCATGCAAATAATTTTGAAAGTGAATCGAAATAGACGTATACAAGAATTTTATCTCACCCCAAGTCTAATGATTCAGATAGTGGAGAAGATGACACTATACAGAGGATAGTAGCATCATTTCATCAGGAGTTCGATAAGATCATGAAAGAACAAAGAAAAAAACCTGATAGGAATGACATTTGGTGCACATAATGTAATATTGAAGGGCATACAAATGTAAAGTATCCATGAAATGACTATTGTCACATCTGTAATGTGATGGGACATGAGGTAATGCTATGTCCATATAATGCAAGAGTACATCCATAGGTATTGACAATCCAGGAGCAGGAAGAGAAATAGAAGACCCTAGGAGGTGGGCAACAGGTAACAAGTGGTGGTTATAGAAATAGCCGATGAGGTGGAAGGTCAAACCAGGGCAATCGACAAGGAGGACAAAGCCATTTGTAGTATGACTCAAAAGGGAGGTCGATCATACAGTGTCACAATTTCCAAGAATGGGGGCATTTTATGAAAAATTATCCTTCACCTCAGAGGTAGGAAACACCATAAGCAAGCACTACACATATGTGTAGGTGGTGTGGTCCGAGGAACCACAAGGAAGCAAATTGCCCAAAGTAGGTGAGTTCAAGTAACCCATAGAATGTAAATTATTTAGACATTGAGGTTCCTCAAGTTAAGGAGGAAACCCAAGAAGTTTTAGCCATGACAAGAAATCAGGCTAAAAAGGATAAGTATCCAGAGCCAACAAAGGAAAAGTAGTGTTAGCAAGTAGCAAAGAAAATACTACAAGATGAAGCACAAAAAGCTAAACAAGTGAAGTTAGCTGAAGAAAAGGAACTAGAAAAGCCATCAGAAGAGAAGGCAATTGTGCAAAGTCTGGCAGCATAGGTTTTGGACACCATAGTAGAGATCAAAGTGTCAAACCTATTGGAAGCTATTCCATCATTGCAAAAAGTAATGGTGGAAGAAATACAACCACATAAGGTGATGGAAGTGCAGAGCCAACCGATTCAGGAGAAGGAAAGAAAATATCAATTTATGGATCCGACTATATTGATGATTGATGTGGGAAAGAAACCTATATTAGTTCATATGGAGATCCTAGGGCACAAATTGACACAAGTCATTATGGATGGAGGATCCAACATCAATGTGCTACCTGAAAGAACCTGGCTAGAATTAGGTGCTCCATCTCTATGGGCTTCGAGCTTTCGATTATATGGTGTTGACTAGTATGGTATCGAGACAAAGGGAGTCTTGACAACACAACAAGTGGTGATATCTGACCAAGAGTTTGTCTTGGATTTCATTGTGATTACTATGCAGAAGCCTGCATATGATGCTCTATTGGGGAGAGGGTGGCTATGAGTAGCCAAAGTTAATCACAACTGGGGAAAGAATCAGATCACTTTCAAGAAGGGATAACATAAATATATGATTAATCTAGCTAATCAAAAAGTTAGTGAGGATGTAGCTATGATGGATGAATCAAAAAATTCCTCAGGAGATGAAGGGTATGAACTTGATGGAGAAGGAATGTTGTACCTGGATGAATGTAGTGAAGATGAAGCTAGATCTGATAGCGGACTTCTTCATTGGAAAATGGAGGAGTACAAAATTTTTCAGCCCAACTACCTCTGTATTGATTCAGAGGAGATCAAGGAAAAACAAGATGAACCAAAAGTCAGCCAGGAACCTAAGAAGGAGGTGGAAGAGAAATGGACATTCCCAAAAAGTTTTGCAGAGTATACAGTAGGAGATGCAGAGATTGATACAAGATCGACACACCCAAAGAATGTAGAGAAAGTAGCAAGTGAGCTAGAGAATATCAAATATGAAGGACCTCGGATAGTGGACATCAATCTAGGAATGGAGGAGGAACCTAGGATGATTCACTATGGTGATGATTGGAACCCTGTACTGAAAGCGATGGCTTTTAAGATATTCTTGGAATATAAGGATGTCTTTGCATGGACATATAAGGACTTGAAGGGAGTACCACCTGAGTTATGTGTCCACAAGATTACACTAATTCCTGGAGCACAACCCGTAAGGAGGAGACCATATAGAATGAACCCAAAGTATGTTGCATTAGTGAATGCAGAGATAGAAAAGATGTTGGAGGTAGGAATCATCTTCAGGGTGACAACCAGTGAATGGGTATCACCTATAGTGATCACCTTGAAGAAGGAAGTGGACAATATCAGAATATGTGTGGACTTTAGGAGTCTAAATATAGTAACTATCAAGGACCCCTTCCCTATTCCCTTCATAGATTCTATCCTGGAAGAAGTCACAGGACACGAGATCTATTCATTTTTGGATGGGTTTTTGAGTTACAATCAGATTAGTATAGCCAAGGAGGATAAGTTGAAGACCACATTTATTGTGGATAATGGCATCTATGCATACAATCAAATGCCATTCAGGCTCTGTAATACCCCAACTACATTTCAATGCATCATACTGTATATATTTGATCAATTGGCAATAGGGAACTTCAAAGCATTTTTGGATGATTGGTCCATTTATGGGAAGATCAAGGAGCATCTTCCTACCCTTAGTGAATGTATGAGTAGGTGTAAAAATGCATAGATATCATTAAATCTTAGGAAATGCTACCTGATGGTACCATATGGGAAATTGTTAGGACACATAGTGTGTAGTGAAGGATTAAAAATAGATCTTGATAAGATCCATGTGATATTACACATGGAAGAACCATACGATGTGAGTTCACTTAAAACCTTCTTGGGATCGATGGGATATTATCGAAGGTTTATCAGGAATTATGCACATGTATCCTATCCATTGGATTCCTTGATGAAGAAGAATGTTCCTTTCAGATGGATAGAGGAGCACCAAGGAGCCTTTGAGGAGCTGAAGGCTAAGCTTGTGAGTAGCCCGATTTTGGTGTTCTCAAACTGGGATAAGGAATTCCATGTCCATATTGATGCTTCAAATTTTGCAATTGGATGTGCTTTGGCACAAGAAGGATAGTTCAGGCTAGATCAACCTATTTTCTTTGCTAGTCACCTATTGTCAAGGCTAGAGAGAAATTATAGTACAATAGAAAGAGAAGCTTTGGGAATGGTATATGCAGTCCAAAATTTTAGGCATTACCTATTGGTGAATCCCTTTGCTTTCTACGTAGATCACCAAGCTCTATTGTACTTGATAAATAAACCGGTGATACAAGGATGGGTCAGTAGGTGGCTCATCACCCTACAGGAGTTCGTATTCTGAGTAGTAGTGAGACCTGGTAAGAAGCATGTCATTGCAGACCAGTTGTCTCGGATACGATCAGGAGAGCCTATAGGAACAGGAGTTTTGGATGAATTCTTGGATGCACAATTATTCACCATCAATGTTGTTCCATCATGGTACAAGTTGATTGGCCAGTACCTATCCATAGGAGAGTTGCCACAAGAAATGATGACAACCGAGAAAAATAAAGTGATCATGAAGTCAACACCCTTCCAGTTGATAGCAGGATTGTTGTATAATATGGGAAGTGATGGTATCTTACGAAGATGTGTGATGGAAGAAGAAGTCAAAGTAGCATTGAAAGAAGCTCATGAAGGCTTAGTCAGAGGGCACATGGGACCAGATGCGACAGCTAGGAAAATATTACTAGCTGGACTATGGTGGCCCACATTGTATAATGATGCGAAAGAGTATGTGAAAGCATGCGATACTTGTCAAAGGGCAGGAAAGCCGGTAAAGAGGGACTTTATGCCATTGCATCCATCACAACCCTAGGAACTATTTGAAAGGTGGGGATTAGACTTCATCGGACCATTGAAGACATCTCGAAGAAGGAAGTGTAGATACATCGTAGTAGCAATGGAATACTTGACAAAATGGGTTGAAGCAAGAGCATTACCTGATAACTCAACAAAAAGTACAATGAGATTCTTGTACGAGTAGGTAATCACAAGATTTGGTATTCCACTATAGATAACAAGTGATCGAGGAGGACACTTTGTCAATGAAATCATCAAAATATTGATGATAGAGTTCAGGATTTTGCACTCATTGTCTAGTCCATACTATCCTAGAGCAAATGGGTAGGCGAAAGCAACAAATAAAGTCCTGGTATCTACTTTGTATAAAACCTATGGAATAGAGGGAGCAGATTGGGAGGAAAGGCTACCATCTATTTTGTGGGTATATAGAACAACTTTTAAACCTACAATAGAGCATACACCTTTCCAATTGATGTATGGATAGGAGGCAGTGGTGCTAGTTGAATTCTTGATACCAAGTTTGAGAGTCACGGTAGAGCATCGCTTGGGTGATCAAGAAAGTTTGGAAGAGTGATTGACAACACTGATCAAATTAGATGAAATAAGAGTCATGGCACAATGGGTGATTGAGGTAGCTCAAAAAATAAGGAAGGCATGGCATGACAAACATTTGAGAAAGTTAGAACTTAGTCCGGGTGACTTGGTTCTAAAGTTTAATGGAAAGAGGGAAATCAAGCTTAATAAGTTGAAGATGTTATGGCTTGGTCCCTATAAAGTGGTTGAAGTAATGAATAATGGAGCAGTCAAGTTATAGAACTTGAATGGGATGGAGGTACCCGACACTATAAATGGCTCAAAGTTGAAGCCTTACAAGGTACAATGCTTATTCATTTCTTCAGAAGAGATTGAATGAAGAAGATGAGCAGAAGCTCAATGGAGGACTCAAGATGAGCCAGGTCCATCATAGGAGGAGCCTAACATGGGACTCACACACTTATTTGTAGAAGGGGAGGAGACACAACCAACCATAGAATAACAAGAGTTGGCACCTCGACCCGGAGAAAGAAGAAGATTGTGAGTGCATGTCAGATTTGTGGATGGGACCGAACGAGTAGAAGAGGAAGATGAAGAATGGATTCCTCCAAATGAAAGAGGACATCAGGAGATAGTACTATTACCCAAAAATAGGGGAAGGCAAGAAGAAGCACCCCAAGTGAACAAAAATAGGATGTATCCTCAGGTGGAGCATAGAGAACTACCCCAACAAGTGGAAGGATGAAGAAGGATACGGTTAACAGTACGATACGAGGATAGAGTGGACACCTTTGAAATGGAAGTTCTAGAAGAAGATAGGAATGAGACCATCGATGAAGAATTGGCTGGACTTACTCCATTAGCTTAGATAGGGCTATTACAGTAGAGAATGTGATTGCAGACTCAACAACTGCAAGAAGAATACCAAATATTGCGAGGTCATAATGCAAGGTTGAGAGAACAAACCATCTAAGAATTGGATAGTACAATATGAATATTGGATGAACAAAGAATAGCTAGGCTACAAGAGCTAGAAGGAGAACCTGAGGATGATGAGGGGATAACTCCAAGAAGTAGTGTAAGAAATGATGGAGCGAGCACAAGTTCGCAAGTACCACCAAGTGATCCACCAATGATGAATGAAGATGCAGAAATGTTGTGGTGAGATATTGAGGAAGCAACCACATCACCTGAATCACAAGGTCATGCATGATTGGATTTGAGTGACTCTAGTAATGAAGGAATGCCTTGGCTAGTAAGGGAACCTAGCATAGAAAGTAGTGATGATGATGATTGCTCAGGGAACCCCTAGAATCCTTGAGATAATCATGATCCCCCAACATGTACAACAACACAATGACAACTAGGGAGATCTCATGAACATCAAACCAACCTTGATCCACAAGCATATATAATAGCCCATCGATAGTTGAGAAGACAAAGGAGAGAAGTATAAATATTGGAGAGACTGATGAATTTACCAATATATTGGGTGGAATAGAGAGAAGAGAATAAGAATAACTCAAGTTCTGAGATAGACTTTTCTAATGCATATAGAGAGGTCTTGGCAACTTCATCTCCACAAAGATGCTTCGAGGAAAGAATATGGAGATATCACTTAGCATGTGCAGATCATAGAATCAGAGCACTATGACAATTATCACCAAGTACAAGAAGAAGTAGAAGTCCACTAGCCAACATTGAGTTGGTAGAGATAACTCTTGATAATCGAGCAATGGGAGGAAGGAATAGAGAAGGACCCCTAAGGCTTCAACTAGGAAGGGGAGGAGGTATTCGACTATGAAGTGAGCAAGGACAAGGTGATGTTACAATTAGAGGAGGAAGAGGATGAGGAAGGTTTTGACCCCCTACTCCTAGATGGTCGGGAGATACACCTTTAGCTTGTATGAACTGGATAAGGAATCTATGAGGTTTACCATGGATGAGAGGAATCTTACCTAGCCCTACAAGGTAGTATCCATTGGGATGACCACCACTAATCTTATGAGGACCTCAAAGAGTGGTAGGTGGTAGAGGATTACTCCAAGAAATGGAGGAATCACCATTGGTATAGAGAAGCCTGATGTCAAGAGGAATAGGATGGGGAAGACACTCACGTGGTAGAGGCCTTGTTGGTAGAGGAAGAGTACATTTTGTAGATGAAAGAAACCAGGGACAACTAAGGATCTGATCACCAAGTTTGGAGCTAGAATTGATTTGAGGAGATAGGTGAAGAAGTCACTTGAATGATAGTAGAGTAGTAAGGACACCACTACCAAGGGATCAATCACCTGTATGACAAGAGGAAAGGACACTAGGTGAAGATACTCCAACTTGCAATTGTACAATTCCAAATTGTACACATGGTATGGGAAGGCTAGGGAATTTAGTAACATCACAAGTGGAGATGAATCGACCTAGAGAGCAAGTGGCGCTAGGTGACACAACCACTCAGAATATCATAGTCAAACCTCCAAGAGAAGAATTCTATGGGATCGTACAAGTGAATGTCACTATGATTTCCATGATGGTAAGTGTAAATAGGTTAGGAAATGAAAAAAATAAAAAAAAAATGCCTTAATTGTGAAAATCCCTCGGGATGCAATTAGGAAGGAAGTGGGTTGAAAACTAGAAATGATGACCTCTTCAAGAGAGAAAATAGAAAAAATTTCTCTAAGTGATAGATCGTACAAGTCAATTTTGAAGCTAAAAAAGCATAAGTGAGAGATCGTACAAGTAAAATTTGGAAAAGTACATGTAGAAATCATACAAGAAGGCATGTTGTATGATTTAGGTCATACAATGTATGATTTTAGGTGCAATTGTATGATTTTCAACCATCGCATTAAATGTTCGCATGTGTGGATCGATGAGTTGTCGAAAAAGAATGAGAAAAAGTTAAAAATCGCATGAAAAGTGATGAGTTGTCAATCATCCAGGCAAGGAAGATGAAAAGACATGCAAAATGGTGCAATTTCAAATTTTGAGCGGTTAGGGTTTGGAGATAGTTTAAATAGAAGGCTCACCCTAGCAATTTTTTAAATCGTACAAAGAAGAGTTCAAATTTTTTTAGGAGAATGAAGGTGACAAGCATGCAACTGAATGGAGGCAACTACATGGGCATTAAAACTCATTAGTAAGCTACAATAATTTATGACCCATTTTTAAATTCGCACTAGGGAGACTTTTCGCATTCGAAGAAATCAAACTAGAGAAGGAAAAAGGAGAAAAAGTAAGGGTTTGACTCCATTGAAGGAAGAATTCAAGTTCAGCTAGAAATAAAGGAGGGTTTGTAGTAGAAGGCATCCAAACATGAACTAGGTCATTGAAAAATGTACATTAGGGTTCAAAGAAGTGGCGGATTGGAGCCAAAGCGAAGAAATTGTAGGGAAAAGGAAGTTACAAACCCTAAATCAGACAAAAGTAGCCAAAAATGAAAGGGAGAAGATTGAGGAAAGGAAGGAGAAGATCGTACAACCATATTTGATAGCCAAATTTTTTTTTTGGGGATAAATTGTACCAAGTGTGGAAGAATTGAGAAATTGCTCCCAAAAGCATTGAAAAGATAGATCGAGGTATTTCGACAACTGGGTCAGAGAGAAATCATAGAAGGAAAGTGAAAAATATGATTTTTAGGTGGATAAGGGTTTGAAAAGATGTATTGTATGATTTTGTGATAGAGTGTATGGTCTCAGAAGAAATATTGTGCGATTTTGGGTAGTTTTTGGGTTATTTTTAGCCATTTGGAGCAAATCATATGAAATCATATAAATTCGATGAGGGGGAGCAGTTGGAGAGGGATATTGTATGGAGTAGTACATCCTTGTATGATTTTAGGCTATAATTGTATGATTTGTAGAATATCAAATAGTTTGAAGATCGAATAGTGATAGATTGAATAATTGTACGATCTGGAAGGGTTGCTCATAAGGAAATCGTATAGGAGTAAGAGGAAAAGCATATTGTATGATTTGTAGTAGATTGTATGATTTTTGAGACACTTCTAATTGTAGAATTGGTGATGTTCGAGTAGTAAGATAATTAAAGGTATGGCAAGAAAATGATTTCAGTCGAAGAGTTTGGATATCGGTTAAGAAGAATTGTAGCCAATAGGGTGGAATGGTCACTAGGACCTCTACACGAGAGAGATTCATGACCATGGTAGTACCAAGGGTGATAGTTTTAGTCCCATGATTGGTATGGTACTCATCCTTGGAGAAGAGGAGGATATAGGTCATGGAGAGGTCAGAGGTACTGGAGGGCTGATAGAAGGAGAACACCACCAAGATATCGAGAGGAGAGGATGGCACAAGAGAGGATTTCGAGGAGGGAATTGAGGAGTGAGGTACATGTTCTAGATCTAGATGAGGATCTGAGTAGTGGACCTGAGGAAGGTTAGGTGGAGATAATGAATATATCATTCGTACAACATGGAGGAGAAACATGCAGGAGGTGGTGGAATAATGAATAGAACAAGAACCACCCCTAGAGAAAATAGTTTGAGGAGGCTGGTGTAGCTGTAATAGCATAAGTGCCACCACACCAGAAGACCTTCTTCTACAATTATCTATTGTATATGGTTCAGGCGTATAATCCTACAACCAGAATTACCTTTGTCAATGTGGGCAAGAGGTCGGTGAGAATAGAAGTTATGGTGGATGCATTCAGGAAGACATTCGGATTGCTAGCATATGACATAGAGATAGTTAAGAAGTTGGTTGATCTGATTGAGACATATTGAATCATCACTTCACTTACCAATGTGAAGTCATCGATTGATGCAAATATCTTGGGTGTAGGGACTCAAGGAATTAAATAGAGCTAGTTGAAGGGGAATGATTGGCCATGTGCTATGAATATTGTGATGGCTCGACTATCAGGAGATACATGGGCTATAAAGATGCCAATATGGATGGCTCAATATGTAGAAGGTATCACCAAAGGGATCAAGTATGATTGGGGTACCTATCTAGAAAGGAAGATGCATGAAGTACTGATGAAAAGATCGAAGAACTTTGGAATGACATTCCATGCCATTGGATTGTTATTAAATGTTGTTATAGAAATGGGAATCCACTTTCCAGGTTTGATAGAACCTAGGAATTTGAGGGTAGGATAACCAACCATTTTGAGGTGGGCAAAGTCAGTACCTTTTTGAAGGAGACTCTAGAGAAGTCTCGAACAAAGGAGCAACAGGTCATTGAGGTATAGGAGGATACTTCTTCGGATGATGAGGATGTACACCCCCAAAGAAAAAGGCCTAGGAAGTTGGAACCTGAACTAGAGCAACAAGCAATTCAGCAATGGTAGTAGGAGCTACCATCAGTTCAGGAAAGGGAGGAAATTATGGGGAGGCAATCCAGCCCAATACAAATAAGGACAAGGAGACAATAGGAAAGAATGGCAAAGAATCCTACTCCAGAAAAATAAATCGAGACTATACAGAAGGATCAACAAGAGGAAAAGAGATAGTCAGACTCAGAGAAGTTGGATCTACATGAGTGGAATTGGATAGAAGTAGAGAAGATGCTGGAATCCCCACAAATCTTCCAGCATAATAAATTTGAAATTTTAGACTCTTCAAAATTATTGGAGGACACAGAGGTGGGGCAGATAGCACAGGAAGTGGCAGCCACTACTCAAGAGGAAAAGGAGGAAACCAAAGTGAGAGTGGAAGCCTTAGAGGAAGAGTCTAGAGAAAATAAGAAGCCCCATTTCAAATTTATGATGGGGGGAAGTTCAAATCAAAATAATCCAAGTGATGCACAAGAAGAGGTGAAAGCATCACAAGAACAAGAAGAACCTATTGTTGAAAAATTCATAGTGATGGAGACACAATAGAATCAGGAAGAAGAGTAGGTGATTGAAGAGCAATAGGTGGGCTCCACTGAATAGAAAGAAGCCTAGGAATAGATAGAGCAGCAACAATCTTAGTAGGAGATTGTGAATATAGAAGATGATATGGAGGTGGAGAAGATAGTGGAATAGACTCCACCAAGAGAAAATATAAATATAGAGAGAGCACTACTAGAGCTCGGGGGAAGCTCTAGCCACCACATGGAAGAGGAGGAAGAACAAACTCCTACAGAAGAGGAACTACGGAGAATGCAAACAAGTTACCTTTTGAAGGTACCATAGTTCGACAAGATTAAAATTGAGGAGGTGATGCAAGGAGTAGAAGATGATGTGGAATATTTCTTCTCTCAGATAGGCAATGCCATAGCTAGCACCAAATTATAGTTTTGTATTGGATGCATGGGAGAATTGAAGTTGTGGGAGGAACAAGTGTCTCTCGAGTTGGAGAAGATAATAGAATGGGTGAGCAATGAGGAGCGTACAAGGAGAATTGTAGACATTCATGTACAACACCCATGGAAGTTACCTAAGGAAGAGGTAACCATGATGTTGGGAAGAGATGACTTGCTAGAGGGAGTGAGAACCAACTACATGTAGCATCCGAGGTTGTACCTAGATAGAACCAATTACTCGACTTGTCCCATGAATACAATGGATTTGGAACACAAGAGGGTCACTACAGGATTGGCTATCACTCTAAGGAAGTTGAACTTCCTAACACATTGGATAGAGTGGTTGAGCATCAGATTGGAGTAGATTTATCAGCTCAAGGAAGCTCAAAGGAGGAGATGAAAGCCACTCGAAAGGAAATGATTGCAATGGAGGAAGAATTGCAAAAGTGTAAGGTTATGGTAGAGGAGAAAATAAAGAAATTGGAAGAAGAACTGCTAAGCACTAGGACTAATTTTGAGGCTAGACTTAGCTCACTTGAATAAGAGAAGTGACAGGTCTCACAGATGGTAGAAGATAGGATTAAGGAGTTGGAGGCTCAACTCAGAGCAAAGGATGAATAGATGAACATAGTTGGCTAAAAAATATGAGAAAATGGTGGCACATGCCAAGAAGATAGAAGAGCTTATGAAGGACAACAAAATATATAATGATATGGTCCTGGAGAAGCAAGCACAATTGAAGGCTAGAGAAGATATTGTTCATGCCTTGGAGGTTGATATTGACCACCACCTGAAGACCATTATAGAGAAGAATGAGGAGCTTCAGGTGGCAACTTGAATAGAAGCTCATTTGTAGGAGAATTTGAAGAAGAGTGCCACTGATCATGAAAAGCAAATGAGGGAACTCCTGAAGACTACCAAAGAGAAAGCTAATTACCATGGGGTGAAAGTAGTGGAAATGGGGAACTATGCAGCTAGGTTGAAGAATGAACGTGCAATTCTTCAATCCCAAGTGGATGACTTGAAAGTTGTGGTCACGGATTATGAAGCACTATTGAAACAAAAGGATGAGTCGGTGAGGACACCGACCAAAGTAAAGGGGAGGGCAGATGTAGGCAGCAAATCCTCCTCCTAGAAGAAGAAGTGATAAATGGATTTGCCCAATTTTGACAAGTTTTGTAAATCGTACAGGTAGGAGTAAACCATACATCCAGGAGGGCAAACCATACAAGGTAAAGGTAAATCGTACAAGGCACAATGAAATGAAATGAAATGCATGGGAAATGTAATTTGAAGTTGTAATTGCGCATGTATTTGATTATTAAGGTGTTAGACTTAGTAAAAGTCTTAATTAATGCATTCCGTTATGCATGGGTAGTTGTAAATAACTAATTGCCTCAGGAACCACTTTGGAATGGCCTAGGAAATGTTATATAAGGCCCCATTTTCAATTTTGATGGTCTGGACATATACTGGTTATAATCTGATAGAGTTGGATTCTTCTGGTTAATCTAGCAAGTGTTAGGAGTTAGACTATGCTCTGAGAGAATGATTGTATGTCATTACTGAATAGGAATGAATAATAATCAGAACTCATAGCTTCTCTCATGTGTTGTATGATTCTAGAATGGTTGAATAGCAATTGATGGTTTAGTTCTGTTGCATGTACTTCTGTTTGATTGTTTTGGCTAATTTATGCATTGTTGTGGAATAATGGATGGAACCGGCACTGGTGTAGCTTTGTGGAATGATATGGAATGATGGTAATCTCAAGGAAGATGTATTGAACCCTGTTGTATGATTTTTGGGCATCGCCATTGGATTTGCAACTCTCTCAAGCCCCGTTGATATGTTTTGCATGTTATTGGAAAAGGATTAATTACCACATTAAACCCTTACAAAACCTATCTGAGAGAGATTGGTCCATTAGAGTATCCAATTTGGCACTTGGTTGTACCTTCTTTTCATACAAATCGTACACCATAGTTCGTACAAATCGTACAAAAGATAGTTACCCGATTTGGCAGTTTATGCGATTGGAAGAAACTTACCCGATTTGGCAGTTTTGGGAAATCGACTTGTTGGGTTACAAAACTGTGTACGAAAGCCTGAAAAACCGAATATGAAGGATTGGTTGAGTGTGGAATCATACAAGCTCCATCACTGTATGATTTTGGATCGTACAGTGTGTCACTTTGGCTTCCGTACAAGTTGTTCATTGGGCGTAAACTAGTAGTTTGGTAGACCGTACGGTCGTACGATTTGGTAAACAAGTTGGGATTAGTAAATTGACCATATTAAGCATTAGAAATCACCTCCCCACTAGGAATACTACACCCCTGTGCTACAATGGGTAATTTTTCCATCTACTACTTATCAAATTTCCTCAAACTCAATTTGTGTCAGCAAACGTCCAAGTAATGCTCCTTCTATTGATTTATCAGCAAAATTACAATAATATGATAGGAAAACACTTCATAATCGACCCTTAAAAATGAGGGCTCAACCTATTTATATATATTTTATAGTGATAGTTGAAATAATTGGAACATTACAAGGATTTTCATGCTAGGTCAGTAGGATGCAGCCTCTTAGCCTCTTATTTATTTACAAGAAAAAGAAGAGAGTTGCACTCCATGAACTCTGCAACTCTGAGCTCTACAAGTTCCTCGGATCTCAATGAAATTTTATGGCTGCATTAGTTATAGTTTGATCTAGATCATACCATGTTCTTGATCAGTATTTCATCCACAAATCTATAATTGAAAACGTAGGCAAATCTTGATTTTGACAATGCTTGGTCTTCCTTGGTTTTTTTTGCTTGCACT
Organism: Wollemia nobilis; assembly: GCA_028583015.1. Lineage (NCBI taxonomy): Eukaryota > Viridiplantae > Streptophyta > Pinopsida > Araucariales > Araucariaceae > Wollemia > Wollemia nobilis. The sequence continues at coordinate 1,706,902 of JAQPPZ010001031.1, read as the reverse complement.
CTTTAGCTTTCGCTTTGACTAGTCGTATTCTTGTCATTCTTAGAAATATGATTCTTTGAATTCCATTGGGTCAGGTTTGACCAAGTTGATGATGGAATAAGAGCTCTGCAACAATCGGCATAACTCTTCAAAATTTGCTCTTTCAAATTTTTCTAGGTTGGGTTTGACCAGTTTGACCATGGAATTTTGATGTTGCATTGGTTCTTGGTGGACTTTAACACTGCATCACCCTTTCATATTCAAAATTCACTACTCTAAATTCCACTAGGTCCTATTTGACTATGCTAACTATGGATTTTACACTCCAGTAAAATTTAATGTTGCCTTTGATTTTATTTTCAACACTTAGCCAATTTACAAAATTTGATATATGTGTGGTCTTCCAATGTGGAAATCAACCTTGAACTTAAGTCACCCTTCTGCATTCCGCTACTCTAGTTTTTTCTAGACACTATTTGACCTTGTTGACCATGGATTCTACACCTTAGTAGAATTTAACACTGCTCTTGATATTTTTATCAACACTTAGCCAATTTACCAATTTTGCTAAGTATGTGGTCTTTTTGGGTCTACATTCTAGTGCCTCCTAGGGAGCATTGCTAGCAAGGCTTACAAACTCAAATTCTTATCCTTTGGGAACTAGAGTCAAAAATTGAATGGGTGAGCTAGCATCACAGTCATGTACCTTAGAAATCTACCATCTTATGCTTTGCTAACTAATATCCTTGTGGGAAGGCAAAATACGATCCAATTGGTTGTAGAATATACCTCCAAGGACAACTTCCTTATAAACCTTACTCTTTTAAGCCATTGTAGAAGGACTCAAAGAGTAAATGTTCATATGTATGCCATGCTAGACGCAACTATTGATATGCTCAAAAATGCACAAAATTTTTACTCCTTTATATAATTTGATCAAAAAGGCGTTATTCTTCATCAAAACTCTGCTTCACAACTTTTACATGCCTAGATAGGCTCATGCTTCTTCTTATACCTTCTAAAATTAGATTCCAAAATGGCTTTACAAAAATTACCTCTATGATTATTCCACTAACTATCATCATCCAAAATGTTTTACTATATTACAACATAATTCTTGGCACTCTCATGCCTTTACTAGTGGTCCTGCTCTTGGTTTTCTTGGACCTTTATAGTATCTTTTGCTTTCTCTTCATCTATGTTCTCTTCCACATCACCTTCTTTCTGATGTGTCTCTTCCTTGGCTTCCTCTTTTTCTTCAACCTCCTCCTCTTTTTCTTCATCTTGAACCTCTTCTTGTGCATCCTCTTCTAGGTGTACTTCCTCTTCATTTTCCTCTTCTTCATGTTCCTCTTCCTACACTTATTCTTATGGATATTCTTTGATATCCTCTTGTTCTTCATCATCCTCAAATTTCTTTTGTTATGCATCTCCTGTTAATATTTGAGTAGCTTGGTTCAAGGTATTCATGGCCTTGTTCTAGGATGCTTGAGAAGGATTCTTTATTTCTAATAATTGTTGATGAACATAACATAGCTCAACAATCTTATCATATGAGACCGAAGTCCCACATTTTGCTAAATTTTCCATCAAGTATTTCAACCTGGTTAAGTTCTTGATCAACTACATCACCTTATCTTGGTCAATTGGCTCTTGTCATGCATCTACCTCTGACTCATATTCAATCATTGCTTGTATGTTTTTCTGGTGATCCTCTTTCGATACCATCATATTATTATCATCCCAAAAAATCTTGAAGCCATGTTGCATCATTTCATCATTGGTATCTATGATCCTCTAAATATCATCATCAATCAATCAATTAATAACCACCCCTTTTGAAGTAAACCATTCTTCTTAAGAATAATCTTGGTTGTGATCCTTGAGGTGCTCTAGTCATTATTGGGGATATGCTTGCCTGGCTGATTACACTTGGCCTCCAAAATATTGAGGAGTTTACTCGCCTGAGAACCTATTGGTTGTATCTACTTGGTGATGGTCTATATATCTTCCTTAGTATTCTACAACACATGGCTGGCCTCATCCATGAAATCAAGGATGGGCTAGATTTCAGAGCACTTCTCCAAGATATCGGACAAAATTTATTTTTTGACTTGTTTCACCTTACTCTTAGAGAATCTTGTAGCCCTAGTACTCTCAATCTAGATTTTTTGTTGTAAAGCTTGTATTTGCTTTACATATTCCTTATTTTGCTCCTATAGCTACAAAAATTGCTCTTTGAAATTGATCATCTTATCAAATTTATTTTACCATTTTTTAGCATCATTCTCCAAAGCTTTCATCTCTTTCTTTTGGTCCTTGTTTATGGCTTCAAGCTTAGCAATATTTTCCTCCATTTTGGTAAAATACTCCCTCAAGATGTCAGTTTTAATAAACATGGTTTCTAGCCCGACTTTTTCTATAGCAAGCTCATCTTCCATGACTAGTTGAGATATATCCTTAGTATTTTATTCTAGCCACATATTCCACTATCATATCTTCTTTTGGTTTATCAAATAAATGGATCATCTTGAACTTCTTCCTCTGCCTGGACACAGGGTTGACCACTACTATTTTTCTCACCTTGGTAGCTTCCTTAGAATATTGAGCTAATTTCTTTCTCCAGTAGTTTTGTGCTCTTAGTGAATTTCTCTTAACCTTTTTCAAATATGCTAATATAGGGTGATCCATGGGAGTGGATGGAGTGACATTTGTAGGGAGAAATGGGACGAACATGGCTGAGATGGGAGTGGTGGTGATAATAGTGGAATCCATGTCCATGGTATAAGTAGTAGCAGAAACAAAACTAATAGCTTCAACTGATGGCAGGGTCAATGGTAGTGATATTGCCATCATCAATGTGGGTAGTGATAATGGAGGAGTTGGATTTATGTAAGTTGAAGGTAAAGATGATACTGGAACCTGTGGTGAAAGAGGGGGATTATGGTTTAGGAATCTCGATTGTATGAAGTGGAGAGAGATATGGATGAGGAGATGAACATGGATGGAGTGGAGATGGTTGTGGGGAACTATGCATAGGTAATGATATTTTCACTATATTTTGAACTTGAGAAGGGGGGGTATTTATTTAGGGAATAAGTAGGAGAAGAAGGAGAGAGACTAGAATTCATACCTTAGCCTATCACAATAGATTGTTTGAAAACTTTCTCAGCACTCTTTTGCTACTTTTGCTGCACTTTCTACTCGCCTAATGCAATAGGAAATTGTGTCACTTATTTTTCTTTTCTCAACTTTGGCTTCTTACAAACTAAGGTTTCAATCTCCCACACTACACCTTCTGCCCTCCTCTTGAATATTATAGTTTGCTATGGTTCTCATTGAGGAATTTTTCTTGTGGATTATGTAATGGGAATAGATTTATATTTCTTCTTAGGGGAGGTTGTATCAGTGAGATCTATAACTTTAACATTTTTCTTGCCTTCCACCTTTGAAGGAGTCTTTGCCTCAGCATCTCTATGCTAGTACCTTATTTTTAGGATCCTCAATCCTAACATTATTAGTTAGTATTATTAATCATTTAATTATTGTATTATTAACTTATAAAGTGAACCATCACAACCCTTCATAACGTGAACCATCACGTCTCTTCATACGTAAACCATCATGTATCTTCACCAACATAGCTTTAGGGTAGATATATATATTAGGTTTGCCATCCATATCAAATCATCTAAGAAGAAGAATAATAAGCATAGATTCTAATGAGGGAGCACCCTATAGTGGAAAAGCGATTACAAGGGATCCCCCTTTGAGTGGCCTGCAATTACATTTACATTAATTTGTTAATAATTTTATAGTAAGACATTGGGGTCTTACCATTTGGTATCAGAGCCACATGGGACCCAGTCATGTGGGAATTGCTCAAAGATCTTCATCAAATCACTTTTGTGCATGATTATCAAACTCGGTTTGAGGATATCACCAAACACAACACAATACTAGATGAATTAATTCTCATTAATGGCTTCATTAGGGGATTAAAAGAGGAAAATAGAATGGAGGTGACAAGGTTCAATCCTTATACCATGATGCAGACCTATGGATTGGTAAAATTAGCTGAAGATAAAATCAATGCACAACAACGATTAGGGAAACCACTTATGGAAAAATTGTCGACCACTTACATCGCTCCTAAACCTATGCATAATGGAAGGTCACAAAGCACTTACACAACCCCCAAATCTAATCAAACTTTACAAATTAAACATCTTAGCTTTGAGGAGATGAAGTAACGATGAGCAAAAGGACTCTGTGATAACTATGATGAACAATTTGGACCCCACCATAAATGTGCTACACTAACATTGTATTTATTGAAGGAAGTTGATCCTTGTCTCTCCATAGAGAAAGCAGATGAGGTAGTTTTTTCTGAAGCGACCAGTGCACCTACTCACTGCAATGAATACAATGAGGTCTATGTGCAAGAAGTGATTGATGTACCAATCAATGATGAAGTAGACATACCCAAAGTGATCAATGCTAGCCAAACATGGACTCTACAAGACCTACACATACCTTCCTCACCAATAGTGAGTTCTTGCCATATGACCAAACCTATTCAGAACCAATGCAAAGTGACTGCAAAATCCTTCTCCGTTGGCTCTGCCAAGGAACCAAAAAAGGATATGAAATCATTATCATCACTTTTGATGCATCATTCTAAAGTATTTGAGGAACCCCAAGGGTTGCCCTCCCATCGTCATCATGATTTTCCTAAGGGATATTCTACTATTGTTCTTGGCAACCCCCCGCTAATGCTTCATCCTTCTCGATATACCTGCATACGAAAGGATGCCATTAAAAGAGTCCAAGAACTTACACAAATCCTTCTTGGAAAACAAAGGACAAAGCTTCTCACTTTGAGCTTTGAGGACAAAGCTCTTTTTAAGGAGGGTGGCATGTTAGGATCCTCAATCCTAACATTATTAGTTAGTATTAGTTAGTATTATTAATCATTTAATTATTATATTATTAACTTATAAAGTGAACCATCACAACCCTTCATAACGTGAACCATCACATCTCTTCATACGTGAACCATCATGTCTCTTCACCAATGTAGCTTTAGGGTATATATATATTAGGTTGTCCATCCATATAAAATCATCCAAGAAGAATAATAATAAGCATATATTCTAAGGAGGGATCCCCCTATAGTGGCAAAGTGATTACAAGGGAGCCCCCTTTGAGTGGAATGGGATTACATTTACATTAATTTGTTAATAATTTTATAGTAAGACTTTGGGGTCTTACCACTTCTCCTCCTTGGGGTATTTTCCACCGCACCCATTTATTTTATGGTGTCCTCCTTTTGCTATGAAGGAGTAGAGGATGGTGGCATTGACTCTTGCTGCTTCTTAGCCGCTTCAACCTTCTTACTTTTAGCTTTGCTTTTTTTTAGTTTCACTTGTTTTTGCCTTTCCAAGAACCAATGCTAGGCTCTTCTTTTCCTTAGCCTTCCAAGTTGCTACATGTTCATCGTACCTTTTTTCAAACTCAACATCAATGGGCTTAGGGTACTTACCCTTCATTGCATTTCTTTTGACCCTCATCTGCCACCATTCCAGAATTTTGGCTTGAGACCATTTATAAGTTTCCTCCATCTCCTTGATTCTGGCATCACCGAGTTGATGAGAACTTTTGGTTGGGTCATAGTCATTCACATGCTCATAGTAATCTCTCCAGGGTGGAAGTGGTTCCATGGCATTCACATTCCATTGGAGGGGGACTACTCTCTATTGTTTTTGTGCTTTTCTATGTGTGAGCACTTTGATTTTACAAACTTAGCTGCTTTCTCTCCATGCAGCTCTTTAATCCTTTCCACAAACAAATCATCCGGGTCATATCCCCACCTCTACGGGAGCTGGAAAAGACCTAATTTTTCCAAGGTTGTAGTGATTTGCTCATGTTGCCATTTCTTCCAAATAGTGATATCGCCTTCCTTGAAAGAGTAATCAACTATCGCTTTCCTCTTATTCCCAGAGCCAAACTTACAATTTATATAGTCTACCTGCCTACAATATTCTAGTGCGAATATGTGGTGGGTGATGTAATGTGGTAACAAGAATGGCTTCTCCATGAAACCATACAATCTGATGATCATGCCCTCTGTTAGGATGTACCAATCTCCCTCTTCAGCCCCTTTGAATCTTATCTTCTTTTCTATTTTTGGGGCTAGCCTAGGGCAACTACCATACATAACTCATAAAGCTGGTCCAAGAAATTCATAGTTGAAAGTGTAGTAGGACTCTGCTCTGCTCAGAACCCTAGTCCAATAATAGATCAGTAATGGATGTCCATCTACATCTTTGTCAACCACTGATATCCAGGGGTAATCATCCTTAGTGGCATTGAAGAACATCCAAACTAAATTGGAGCAATATTTGAATGATGGATTCTCCTCATATTTCTTCATGGCCAATAGTTGCTCATGCATTCTCTTTGAAAGGAATGCAGGCCAATTGAAGTAAATTGGGGTATTGTCACTATCCTTTAGTTGCGTCATATACATTTTGGTGTTGGAGATACAATACGTAGTGGCCAACTACCAGTCTCTTACATCTAGATTAGACTCTAGGCTAGCTATCACAGCTAACATGGAGTACAACTCAGGATATACAAATTCATTAGTGGGAATAGGAGTTGTTGGTAGGGTTTCTCTAGACTTTATGGTTTTAAACTGACTATACACCCAGGCCCTAAAATGGCTTCCATTTTGACTGTGATTCTTCAGGGTGTAATACTTAGCTTGCTGCTCTAGGCTGAACTCTTTGGGAGGTACAGGGGGTCTCTATCCCATTGCAAATAAATCTCGACAAGCTTGCTCAGTAATGTGAAACAAGACCTTGTCATGGGATGTCCTTACCGACCTAGTTGCAGGGTCATAAAACTTGGCCATGGTAGAGACTAGCTCTGGGCAAGGATGGACTACATCACAAATGTAGTAAGAGAGAAGAGAGTACATAGCTCCAATACCTTGATCTAGAAGAGGCTCACCCTTGAAGAATTTGACCTCATATCCCCTCAGGCAATATGGGTCTTTGGTTACATATGTCATTTTTGTGTCTATGACCCCTACCTTCTTGTCCATGTAATTTGGTCTTTCAACCTTGCTAGATTGCCCAGCTTGCTTTGTTGTAGTCGATACCATTTTAGCTTGAGTAGCCTTTGCCTTACAAATTACTATCTTAGGAGTATGCAAAAATTCCTTCTCAACAATGCTCTGGTTCTTCAGCTCAAACTATTCAAAAATGACTGAATTTTGAATTTCTTCATTTAAATAGATCTTCAAGCACTCCTCCACCATTAATGAAGATGAGTGGGTAGTTACCTCTCATGATTTCAAATGAGTGAATAAAATGTTGTGAAGCATGGCTTGTTAGTGAAGTATGCATATCTGATTGGATAAAATTCATAGCATATGGTGGTAAACTATCTATTGGTACACTTCTCAAGGTGCATTTATTTCCTTCTTTTCATGGTGGAATCTAGTACTCGATGGATTTTAACACTATGCTTTCATTCCCCAATTTTGCTCGTTTAAGAGTTGCATGTTCCTTTTGGTGTTTTCCTCAAAATTTTGCTAGTTGCATTTCTACGATGGTAACTTTGACCAAGTTGACTATTGCAGATTTTGGAATTGTGTATGTTTTGGGAACTGTCGATGGATTCATGGCCTTTTGAAAATTTTATTGGACTCTAAATTTTGCTATTCTAAATTTCACTCATCGTTGTTTGACTAGTTTGATCGTGGATTTTAGAATTTAGGTATATTTTAACACTATAAACTTAGGGGTCAATTTTTTAAAAAAAAAAAAAAAAAAAAAAAATTTAAAAAAAAGGGTTTTTTCTATTAAGTTGAAAGGCATTGTTATTTTTTACTTCAATAATCTTGAAGGGTCCCTCCTAGAAGGAATCAAATTTTTTATGGTTTCCTGGTTTAGCCTTTTCTACATTCCATCTTAACACTGAATCTCCTTCATTAAACTTCCTGAATTTTGATTTTTTGTCAAACCACTCTTTCGTATTCATGGAGTATTTCTAGAAATTCTCATATGCCTGAGTCCTCTATTCTTCTAATTGTAGCAGATGCATCAACCTGGCCTCTAGTGGATTCTGATCGAGCTCTTGATCTTGGCTAGCCCATTTTAAAGCTGGTATCTCAAGATGAGTAGGTAGAACAACTTCCTTACCATAAACTAATGCATAAGGGGATGTCTTGATAGACCTCTTGATAGTGATCCTATCCACCCATAAAACTTGGTCAAGTAATAGATGCCAACTCCTTTTGTTCTCTTCTAGTGCCCTTTTCAGAATTCTAAGCAAGTTTTTATTGGTGGATTCCACCAATCCATTTCCTTGAGGGTAATAGTTAGAAGAATTCTTTATATTTATGCTATACTTGTTGGAAAACTCAATATATTTTGCACCTATGAAATTTGGGCCATTGTCACTCACTAGTGCCTCTAGAATTCCAAACCTTGTGATCAAACTTTCCAAAAATTCAATCACTACTTCTTGGTCTGACCTCTTGGTTGGGATAGCCTCAACCCATCTGGTGAAGTAATCAATGGTAGTAAGAATGAACTTATGACCTACCGATGAATTTGGGTTGATGACTCCAACAATGTCAAGTTTCAATTTTTGAAAAGGGTCCTCTAACTGGATTGGTTTGAGTGGAAATATTGCATTCTTGGTCCTTCCCACATATCTCTAGCACTTATCACATGACCTAGTTGCCTTGAAAGCATCTACAAAGATAGTGGGCTAATAGTATCCTACCCTTATTATTTTCATAGTAGTTACTCTTCCTAAAAAGTGACCTCCTGATAGGCCTCCATGAAATTCTTCAATGACCTTTTGTTTTTCATTATCTCCTAGACATCTTAGAAGTACTCCATCTAGGTTCCTTTTGTATAATCCTTCAAGAAGCAATACATACTTCAAAGCTTGTAGTCTGAATCTTCTCCTCTATGAAGGACTGAGACCTTGCAAACATACTCCTATTTAGAAATAGGCTATCAATTGATCTACCCAATCTGAGCTTTCTAGAAGACTATCACTGTGATCATCCTCTACTCCCTGATAGGCTACTATCTATTTTGAATCTGCTTTAGCTGCAAGCTCCTAGCATAATGCCCTTCCTCTGACCAACTTGGTAGGATGGATCTCTACATCATACTCCTATATTTTAGTAATCCATCCAACCCTTTTATCACCCAGTTCTCCTTGAAGGATAAAGTTCCTTACATCTGGATGCACCACATAGACCAGAGTCTTGCTTTGAACCAAGTATTGCCTAAATTTTTTAAGGATTTCATCACTACAAATACTTACCTCTCAATAAAATTATACTTGGTCTGATACTCATGCAAGGTTTGACTCTAGAAGAATATGGGGTGTTCCTCCTCATTCTCATCCTTTTGAGTGAGCATTGATGCATAGCTTTCCTCAGCTCCATAGGCATATAAAATAAAGTCTTTGCTAAAATCAGGATTTATCAATACTGGTGTAGTTGCAATTGCTTGCTTTATAGCCTCAAAGGCTTGCTTTCTTTTCTCAGTCCATTTGAACTCCATGTTCTTCTTGAGTAACTCTAAGATGGGCCTAACTACTTGAGAAAAATCTGAGATGAACTTCCTCACAAAGTTAATTTACCCAAAGAAGGACTGTAAGCCTTTCTTATTTGTAGGGAGGGGAAGGGCTAGAATTGATTTTATTCTATCAGGATCTATTGCCATCCCTTATTTGGAGACTACATGTCCCAATAACTTGCCTTCATGGATAATGAAGAATGATTTCTTTGGGTTGAGGGAGATGTCAAACTCTCTACACTTTTGGAAAAATTTCTCTAGATGCTCAAGATGTGATTCCTTTCTATGAGAAAACACCATCATATCATCCAGATAAATCAAAATGATTTTATTGATCAGCTCACCAAAAGCATAGTCCATGGCCCTTTGGAATGTAGCTCCTACATTGGATAGGCCAAATGGCATTCTTTGATAAGAAAATGTGCCCCACTTAGTGGTGAAGGCTATTTTGAACTGGTCTTCATCCTTGACCTATATCTGATTGTATCTAGAGAAGCCATCTAGTAAGGAGTACCTTTCCGCTCCTGACACCATCTATAAAATCTGATCCATCTGAGGAAGTGGATAATGATCCTTGAGTGATGCTCTATTCAAGTTCTTGAAATCCACACATAATCGAATGTCTCCATTCTTCTTTCTCACTGGGACCAAGTTAGCAACCCATGTGGAATGCTTGATAGGATAAATGATCTTCCCTTTAAGAAGCTTAAGCAATTCCTACCTCATTATGGCTTCAATTTTAGGATTGATAGGCCTTTGTCTCTGTCTAAAAGGTTTTGCATCAGGCTCTAGCTCAATGGTATGTTGAATGACCTTCTTATCATAAACCTTGAGGTCCTCATATGACCAGGCAATAATGTCTGGGTATTTAAAACAAAGTGCCTTGACTCCCTCAACTTCTTCTGGGAACACCTTACTCCAACATTGATCTTCTTTTTCTCTTCAATTTTGACTTCACTACATATTTTATCATCTACTTTCATAGTCCTTGACTTCTTTCCATCCTCATTATCAAACAAGCTCTCCAATGTGATTAGGCCTTTAGGAATGTGATTATTCTTCAATTGAATGATATCTTGTTGATCTATTTCCTAGGCAAGCTCCTCTTGCACATTGGCTAAACAAGCTTCTCTGACTAGAAAGTCTATTATCTGATCATCATTCTCAAAGACCTACCAAAATATTTGTCTATCTGAAACTACAGGTCTGAAGACTAATTTGACTCTTTTACTTGCAGTTGACCCTAGGTCTGAGGAAGGATTGAAATTAGAGCCCTTAACCACCAAAGCATCAACCAATATATTCTATCCTCTAGGGATAGAGTGGATATTTAGTGCATCAAATGATTCCATCAAGTCCCATACTCTGTTCCTATATGTCTTCAGATAATGATGTTTACTATTGCACTTCTTTGTAACTTGGTTGACCACCAACTCTGAGTCACCATAAATGTCTAATATCTTGATTCCCATTTTTTCTACTTGCATCAATCCCAAGCATAGAGCTTCATATTCTACAACATTATTTGTACAAGCCCAAGTGAATCTAAAAGAAAAACTCTTCACCCCTTCTGAAGGAGACTTCAACACTACACCAGCTCCTGACTCCATTTTTGCACCTTGCTCCATCAAAATGCATTGTCCAAACCTCTATCTATCTGAGTGACTGGTTAGATATGGTAGGGATATTCTTCTCTACCTCTAAGGAAATATTGTATGTACCCAACCCTATTTTTGATAGGCTATAATCATCCTTGAAGGGCAATTCATCTTCAATTTCTAAATCTTCCAGGACTTCTACTAACTCTGGCTCTTCCATCACTGAATGATTATACAAATCTTCTTCAATTTTTTCAATATGGAAAGATACAAGCTTTTCTAGGGTTATCCTTATTCTCTTGCCTTTATAGGGAACTATCATAGCAGAGTAGTCTAAATACATATATCCTCCCATATTGGTAGTAAATTCTCTTGAAAGGCATATGCCAAAATAAGGTTCAAGATCAACTACCATGATTTCTTGGATGATGGTCACCTTCGAAGCTCTATGCAACCTCATCAATACATCCTTTATAACTCCTATAATCTTAACTGGGGTACCATCAAGTTGTAAGACCCCTTGACATGACCTTGTGTACTCCATGCCCATCTCATCATAGACTACTTTTGGCATAATAGTCATTGAGGCACCTGAGTCTATCATACAATTATGAACTACCCATCCTTCCATTCTAAGAGAGATGTAGAATGAAGGAGGCTTGTTCTTCAGGGTGGTGGGAGATATATTTTCCTTATCTTGTGCCAAATTGAAAACTATGGTGGTTTCTTTTCCTTGGGACTTTTTATGTAGAGAAGCTTTCAACAAATCTATTTGGCTAGGGAGAAAAAGTGTATCATATAAGCTTGCTCTAGATGGGACTCTTTTCAACTCATCCACTATATTATATTCCACCTGAACTAGGGGAGGCCTTTCATACCTTTTTTCTAGTTCTCCAAACCTTCTTCTATACTATTGAGTAGCCTCTATTCTTTGGCCTTTTGTAATGGAAGGGAAACTTAGTTTTTCTTGGGCTTCCCTCCTAGCACTTTCTTGCTCTTTGCTCTTCTCCTTTTCACCTTCTCTTGGAGATTTTACCTCCTTCTCTTGTCTCCTAGGAACTACATTACTTTTATCAACAGCTTGTGGAATGGGAAACTTGTCATTGCTTTGTGGTGATGGCTCTCTTTTCTTTTGAGAAGGCACTTGGAAACCACCCATTTTCTATGGGTCTACTTGCAAAGACTTCTTTCTAGACCTGGTCATGATAGAGACCTACTCCTCTTTAGGAAAATCTTATCCAATCATGACTTGATCATACTACCACAACATGTTAACTCTCCCCTTCTGATTTCTCTCTACCTTTTCCATTGCTTGTTGCACATGATGTTGGTACATCATACAAGTCTTAGAATCATGCGGATCATTGCAAACTAAGCACCAAACATTGACCAAGCTAGTTTCAGGTTCAAACTCTTGCTCTACTTGATTTGCATTGACTCTGGGCCCTGCACTACCACTTGTACTCGGCTTTTGATATTTATTAATATAGGGGAACCTTCTTGGTTGAAATCTCTCCATTTCCCACTTTTCAATTGCATTGACCTTATTGTTGAGCGATTTTAGAGTGCTCTGGATGTCCAGTAATACAGATGTTTCTTGGGAGTTTTGAGATGGAAGAGGAGGAAAAGGGATAGTAGGAGTTATTTTTGGAGGAAATGGTGGAGTTGCTTGTGGGGCTGATGGAGGATCCATATATGAAGGAGTGGCTACTTTTGGTGGGAACTGAGGAATCTCAGAGCAGTAAGGCATTACCATTTTTGGTGGAAGTCTTCCTACAATAATTAATACATTTTTTGCTTGGACAACTGCCTGGTAAACCTGTGGGAAGGTGTTTATGCCTGATTGCTGAGTTTGTAGCCCTAGGTCTGACCCAAGGGCTCTGATGTAATACATATATGCTAAAGATACCACTAGTCTAGCCTCAAGGGGAATCCTCTTCCAGGTTCTGCTAAACCTCAAGTTAAAATCAGAGACTAGCTCATGTTGATGTTTTTGCATAGTTGTAAATTGATTTAGTAGGGAAAATGGATCAGATGACTCATTGAATTCTTCTACAAAAGGGCCAGCTAGATTTTCCCATGAGGTGATGGTTTTATCTTCTAAGGTTCTAAACCAGTGCAGGATATTTCCTCTAAAAGAAAGGGCTAGAAGTCTGACTATGACATCTTGATTCTTGATATTGTGAATAGTTGCTAAGTTCAGTATGTCTTGGCAATGCTCATATGCAGTATTTTTGGTACCATCAAATGTGGGTATGGATTTTGTAATAGCTTGGGGTATGTCATGCATATTAGCAAGTTCGAGTGGTCCAAAAGTATCCCAACTGGGATAATTCTATGGGGGCTGGTTCTGATTAACCTGTTGAGCCATTGTAGGTGGGATTCTTGGTGGAATTGGTCTTGGAGGCACCATAGGGGGTGGTTGAACTAGGACTTCTTCCACCAATGAGTCTAGGAATAAACTTCTTATGATATTGGACCCTCTTAAGGGAAGCTCATAAAATATAATAGGGTCTCGACTATTTTTAACAGATGACCTAGTATTCATGAAAAAGATACTCTACTAGGGTGGCTTTTCTAGATTCTTGCACTCAGGGAGTCACCAAGTGAATTTACTTTCTCCACTGAATGAGGTCAAGACAATTCACTAAATCTTGATTCCTCCAGGTATTATCAAATAAATAAATGGGTAGGGGAAAGACAGTGTGTCTTTAGGGTCCCACCGGGTGTGCCAAAACTGTTGGGGTCTGAATTGACATCAAGGAAAACTTGAACTATGACTATGAATCTATGAATTTCTTGGAGGTGCACACCCACTAATCATAGCTCAAACCTCGACATTGGATGGATCAAATATTGCTTCAATCCAACCTCTAGAGTAGGTTGGTATACCTTGTCAACTAATTGGTGTTGACTCAATTAAGCTCAATTAAAAGTGTAAGTTTAGGGATAGAAATGAGATAAGGGTTAGAAAATAATTGAGTGAATAATGGCCGGATAAAGCTAACAACATTGAAAAATATCAAGAATCCTCTGATCAATCACATTTCCAGTATGCCACACTTAAGACTAACAACATTCAAAACTAGTCATCTTCATCATTAAAGAATAATAAAACACTTAGAGAACTATTTCAAACATCTAAAATGTTAATAATCCAAATAGCAAAATTAGATCAACCTTCATACTAATAGAAAAAGAAGCTCTCTACAACATTTGTTTAAGCATGAAGCATTCCAATTTGCCCCAAATTAGCAATCCAATATCAGCAGAATTGACTAACCATAACAGTAGTAGCAGAAATGAATTCATAGAATAAACTCACAAAGATGAAGACACAAGCCTGAGGCAAACATCCAAGTAATGCTCCTTGTATCGCTCCAAATTTTTTGCATCCTTACCTTCAGGCTATAGGATCCACGCCCGAAAGGGGGATGCGAGAAGGATGGGACAATACCTCGGACTGAGAGGCCCTTTGAAGGTCGCGCCTCTCGGGGAGGGGGTATAAGGGTGAATTTTCGATGGATGGTGGGTTCACCAGGAAACTTTTGAGTGGCGCTTCCATGCCTAGGTTGAGAATGGGTTTGATGTGTTCATTTTGTACTTTAATCATTCATATCCTAGGTTTGGCCAAGATGAATCTAAGCTATTCTATATGCCAATGCTGATTTATATGGATACAAAAAACATGAATAAGTGCTAAACATAGAAAGTGTGCTAAATAAGATAGAATGTACCCGATTTCGGATGTCTGATGAAGATTCTGAGGTTTGTAGAAGTCCAGATCATCTCAAATCTTACATAATCATCTACAATTGCATAGAATCATCTCAGATCATAGTCGATCATCTGAGATCAGATGAGATCATCGTCGACTCGACGAATTCGTCAGAAACCTGCAATCACAAAAATAGATACCAAAAACCAAAAATACAACTGCAAAAGCAAGGGGAAATGGTAGAAATAATAGTAAACTTGACTAAATGATAAATCCAGATAACAATTAAAGGAAATGCATTAATTTAATAATTTAGTTTAACTTTATCATGCATCTATGCTAAATGAGGTGAACTCCAGGATGCAGAAATAGAATAAACTAAGTTAATTCATAAAGAAATGAAGAGAGAAGATAAAGAAATGCAAACTTCGGGCTCTGATTGCCCCCAATCTGGACTACAGTCGAGATCACCTCCAATCGTACGAGATCATCGCCGATCTATGATAGGATCATCCGAAATCGTCTGGAATCGCCAGTGACGATCCGAGCTTGCTCCGACTGAAAAATAGTAAAATTCTTGCAAGAAAACTTGAAATACACAATGCAAACGATGGTACGAAGGTGTTCTAATGCACAAGAAACTAAAGTTGCAGGGAAATCAGTCAGCCAGGGGGATAAACTAAGAAAATCCCAGTTTATATAGGATTAGGGAGAGGTTAGGAGGTTGGAGATCATCCCAATTTGGGAGATCTCCAACGGGGGAGACTCTAACCGTGCAGACACGCTTTCTGCCCAAGTTAGAGAAGTTGTTGAAACAGAAGCTAATTATGAAAATCAGTTTTGGGATGAAATCGTCTGGACGTTCTGTTCCAGATGAATTCGTCAGATCTGGGATGATTTCATCTGATCGTCGACGATATCGTCCAACGGTCAAAACAAATCCTAAAAATGGCACGAAAAACAAGGGGAGCGGGTAACGAGGTGGTTTCGGGGTTAAAATTCAAATTTTTATCTTTTACTAAGGTTTAACTACGCCAATTTTAGGGTGCTACATTTTGCCCCCTCTTTAGCAAATTTTTCGAAGAAAATGCGTTAAAGACGAGTTCTTCCCATTTTACGAGAAAGCAAAATTTTACTCAATTTTTTAGACGACGATTCTAGGTCGAATCGTACGACTGCTTACTATGGTGCCCCCTCCGTGTTTTTACCCAAATCGAACGTTTGAGGTAAAAGCACGAAAAAGCAAAATTAAAAAAATGTTGTTGTTTTTAAATAAAATTAAGAAAAATAGGGTAAAACCCTAATTCATTTTTACTGTTCATTTTTCACTGTTTTTAGAGCTCTACAGACAAAATGGTCGAGACAACGCACAGATCAACAGAGGTCCGGCACGGGCTACGGGTAAGGATCTAAACCTAGTGAATTATGTTTGTAATTTGATTTGTGTAATTTGCAATTTAAATTTTGACTATTTTGGGGCATCGCGGCCATTTTTAGGCCGTCGACGACGTCGGGACGAAATCGTCCCCATTTCATCGAAATCGCCCCTAGATCATCGATTTCGTCTGAGGGCAAAATCGACGGAATAGGGGCGATCCCGTCCAACAAGGGGCGATCCCCAAGTTGAGAAATCGAAGATGATTTCATCCTACAAAGGATGATTTGATCCAATTTAGGACGATATCATCCAATGGTGGACGATATCATCATTTTTATGAAATTAAGCTTGTTTGAATTGCATTTAATTGATTGTAATAATTGTTTTATTAATGAATTTTGTTGTTTTATTGTTTATTTTGTAGAGGGGATTACTAAAGAGTCGAGAATGGAAATACGGGGGGCTGAGGGATGACATGGCCATGCTCGACCAGGCAGAGCGAGACCAACTGGCACAGGTCGACCTACAACATGTGGCAGAGATGCCACAAATACCGATAGACATGGGGCTACTGACAGCCCTAGCAGAGAGATGGTATCCGGGGTCATCCTGCTTTCGGTTATCGATAGGGGAGATGGCTCCCACACTAGAGGATGTATGGAGGATCTTGAGGATCCCCATACAAGGATGGTTTATGACTCCTACGGCCAATCAGGGCCAGGCTATGATGAGGCTGTGCGGAGACCCGAGCTTCACCCTGGAGAAGGGCGGAGTGAACATCGAGTCTCTGAGGCAGATGCCTGGGGCATCTAGGTTGACTCAGGTTTTGGTAGGGGTAGTGGGTGGCTTACTGCTATGCCACCAGAGCGGGTGCAGATTACCCTGGCTCCTTTCAGATGTGGTCTACGACATGAGAGACCATGGGTATAGATTTGCATGGGGCAGCTTTGTACTATGCCGCTTGTATAGGATCCTGCATGGGGTCGTATACAAGGGAGGTCGATGTCTGGTTTTGACATCACTACTGTAGGTATGGTGCTAGGAGCACATCATGGTGCGGAGGCCGGTAGGACTCCCACTGATAGGGGTTGACCGGGAGAGACCCTAGGTTTTCTATTGGTGGCTCCAGAGAGGGTCACAATGGCGGATAGATCTATCGATGTCACGAGGTTGCTAGATGACCTCATCCCTGACCAGATCACCTGGAGGCCATGGAGAGAGCATCCAGGGTGGGGAGAGGATGGACAGGAGTTGGCTCGCATCAGGTGAGTCTACTGGCTGAGGATGGAGCAGGGAGAGGTAGAGCTCCATCGCTACGACCGAGTTTTGTGATAGTTCGGTCTACAATAGGGGATCCCATCTCTCAGGGACTATGAGTACTCCTAGACTATTCGGGATAGTACTACACTGAGCGGGGCTCCAGATATGCAATGATTCTGGAGCCAGGATGTGGATGATGCCCCCATCCAGCCAGTGGATGGGGATGATGTTGGGGTTGCTGATGGATACGATGCTTGGTACGTAGGCATCCACCCTCCTCGGATGATGAGGGCATAGGGTTCGATGCATGCGGTTGTGCGATGGATGGGGAGGCGGTGCCAGGCTGCCATTGAGGCAGCACGAGGTCATGGAGGGAGAGAGCAATGATGGTCTCCATAGGAGAGATGCCAGAGGATGCCATAGGCTCCATAGAGACCATAGCAGATAGGGAGGAGGGAGGAGGGATTCCCTTCTCAGTAGGGGGAGAGGCCACCATCGCCCGATAAGGGCAAGGGTGTCGAGGTAGGGGAGAGCAGCGAGACGGTGGCTCTCTGGGCTGAGGTTGCCCGCCTCCGGGCTCAGGTGCAGACACTACAGGATGAGGCTACATGGCTCAGGGCTCAGAGCGGAGGGGCGAGCATGCAGGAGTTGGCATGGTCTATGGCTCAGACCGCATTCTATCAGGGAGTATACTTCCAGCTGGTTCCAGAGGGCCAGAGGTTACAGCTGCCAATCAGCATTGCGGAGCCGATCAGGGTGGGATCATCGAGGACATCCTCACGATCGATGGTGAGGACCCGAGACACAGCTCGGACCTCTATGGGACCACCTCCTCCACCTCAGGGTGGGGAGGAGATGAGGCTGAGAGCTCGAGGGCTTCTCGAGGCTAGCTGCTATAGACTGTAGATTGCATATATTATTATGAGAGGATTGAGTATGCCAGGGTATAGATTGTGGCATACCAATCCAGTTTTGAGATGATGTACATAATTTATTGATATATATATATGGTCTTTTTGATGATATGACTTGTGTATATGTTGTATGATGCTTTAATTTTGGATTTGTTTGGTTGATTATTCATGTAATTATGTCGTTGGAGATAAATTATAATTTTATGTCATGCCATAAAATTTAAATGAAATAATCTGATGTAAACAAATTGGTTGTTTTGTGGTGTGATTTGATGAAAAATAAAGGGACTTCTAACAATAATTTCAAAGGACATTGTCGTTGTTATAGACCATTTCATGGAGTCGCCGCTCACTAGGTCGTCAAGCTAATCCCAAGATAGAAATATTGCTAAAAGTAAAAGGGTGCTTAAGAGACTGTCTTAAGACTTTGTGTTGTGATGATAAAAAATGATGATGGTGATGATTTGTTTTCAGATTTTCATAAAAAAATTATGCATGAAATATATATTTTTGAAAAAAATGATTTTTGCTAGGCATAAATTCCTAAGTGTGATAAAATTTTGAACAATTCCTTAGAAATTATACCATGGTTGCAAAATTGAATGTTGACATAATGAAATGAAATAGAAAATTTTGCATTCCTTTTAAAGCACAATTGTGTAACATAATGATGTAAGCCATATGTTTTTATGAATTAAAATGAATGGGAAAATAAAATTAGAACAATGGTTTGCGCTAGGCATAGAATTATAGGTATAGACTTATACCATCATCGCGAAATCCAAAAAAGGAAATTGATATTTTAGTTTTATTGCATGATTGATTTTTGATTTTGAGATAAATAGAAAATATATAAGATGAGGACTTGCGCTAGGCATAAAATTCTAGTTTAGGTTTTGGAACTATACCATCGTTGCGGAAGTCGAATATATAAAGAAATGTGACTTTATTGCATGTTTTGAAAGGAGGTTTGGATTTTTGAAAAACATGTATGTAATTGTTTTTATACTAAACAAATATTCTCAAGTAAGAAGATGAAATTATTCCAGACAATTTGCATAAATATTTTAAATTATCTTAAAGACAAAATTTAGATTTATAAGGAACCCCATGTGCAGATGTGAGTTCATTGCCGATCTTGATCTATCATAATGATACAAAAATCTCTCAAATACAAATGTGTGTGCAATTGTATTGTTCATTTACCAATTTTTGAGCAAGATAATTTGATACAAGTAATTTAAATTAACCAAATGAGTGTTCGTTGACCATGATTTATATGCATGTAACCGTACCAGACTACTATGTAAGTCGGGTCATCAAGAGCTAGCTAATCCATAAGCAGACATAGGTCTGTACAAAAGAAGGTCGCTAATGTGACAGACATATCACCACGCTAGGGATTACCCAAGGCCAAGCGGGTTGGGCACAAACCACCTGTTATGGGGCTTACCTCACAGTTTTTGAATAATTGAGAATTCCAGGGATTCAAGCTCATTCACCCTTCTTTTCTTTTCAAGGGGTAGGGAAAGGGATTTTATTGCTTTTGCTTTTGCTTTTCTTTTTCTTTTCTCTTTTTTTTTTGTATTTTTGCTTGGAACTGAGACAATGCTGAAATATTGCTGCGATGGTACAAAATAATATTTTTCTTTTTCTCATTTTCTTTGACTTTTCTTTTTCTTCCTATACTAGGGATACTTGCTCGGATTGGCTGTGGAGCAAGGGATTTTTATTCTGGGCAGGGGTGAGCTTGTCCTTTTGTCAATTCTCAAAGATTCTAGACCATGTGCATGATAGGATAGCAGGGGAAACTTTTCGCTCAAGAAACCATTTCTACTATGTAGCATCATATTGAATTTGCAATGAAATCATTTTAATGTGAAAAGATATACTTGGTTCAAGTAAATAACAAGATCAATTCTCTATGCTCAAAAACTTTATTTAATTCAAATGTGGACTTTGATATAAGAGAGATTAATAATCATACCAAATAAAATCAAGATATTTATTCATGTGAGTGTGAAAGTGCGGGATTCCAAATAAATGCTAATTTATCCAAAATAATTGAAAATATAACTCGCAATACTTCAAGAATTGACAAGTACGAAAATAAAAGATGTTTTTGAAGATTTTGATGATTTTGAAGTTTTTATATTTTGATTTTAATTTATGAATGGAAAGAATAAATACTATTACTATTGTTTGAAATTTTTATATGGATGACTAAAATGAAACAATATGCAAAATAACAATATATACAATGATGAAATGACCAGATTTATGCATAATAGCGTTTAAGATGCATAATGTTCATAGGTTCTTTAAGATCTTTACCATCTAAGGTAGCTAATCGGTATGCTCCCGATCCAAATTTAGCAGTGATGATATACGGTCCAAGCCAGTTGGGCTCGAATTTACCTTTAAGATCTTTAGTTGCATTAGTATTTTTTTTATTTTCTTTCAAGACAAGGTCACCGATCTCAAAGGATCGATGATGAACTTTCTTGAGGTATGCTCGCTTGAGCTTGTTTTGGTAGGCTCGAAGATGTTCCAAAGCATTGATGCGCTTCTCATCTAGGAGTTCCAGCTGACTAAATCTGCCAGCATGATATTCATCTCCTACTTTCGTATCTTGAAGTAGTAGAGCCAAAGAAGGAACTTCTAATTCAAAGGGAAAAATAGCTTCAGCGCCATAAACCAAAACAAAAGGTGAAGTGCCCGTGGGAGTGCGAACGCTAGTTCGATAAGCCCACAAAGCAGGATATAGTTGAATGTGCCAATCTCGGCCAGATTTATTGACCAATATTTTGAGGATTTTGATTAATGTTTTATTAGATGCTTCTGCTTGGCCATTACCCTGAGGATAATAGGGAGTGGACCAACGATGTTGAATTTTATATTTTTGACATAATTTCTTGACATCTTTATTTTTGAAACAAGTTCCATTATCCGAGATGAGATTTGCAAGAATTTCGAACCTACAAATAATTTGATTAAAAATAAATTTGGAAACTTGGGTTCCAGTGCAAGAAGCTAAGGGCATAGCTTCAACCCACTTCGTGAAATACTCGGTGGCGGTTATGATGAATTTGTGTCCATCAGATGACACAGGGTTGATTTTTCCAATGATGTCTAAGCCCCATTTTGAAAAGGGCCAAGGAGATGAAATAGCTTGTAGCTCTTGTGCAGGCGCATGGACAAGGTCAGCATGTTTCTGGCACTTGTCGCAATGGCGCACGTAATCATGTGCATCATTCTCCATGGTAGGCCAAAAATATCCTATCCTAAGGAGCTTCTTAGCAATGGCGCTACCACTAAAGTGTCCCCCACAAGATCCATCGTGGGCTTCACTCAAAGCTGATCTAGATTCTTCTAGATTCAAACATCTCAATAGGATGCCTTCAAAAGATCTCCTATACAACGTATTGCCAATAATTACGAAGCGACTTGCTCGTCTACGTAATAACCGATGTTGGTTGTTATTACAACCTTCAGGGAAGGTCCCATTTTGAAGAAAATTAAATATATCAGTGTACCAAGGTTCAGGAGTAGTTTCGTTGATTAGAAACACATCCAAAGGTTCTAAGCATGATTTATTTGAAGCGGGTTCCTGGAGTCGATGAATAATGATGGTAGCATATTCGTCATCTAACTCCAAGGGCAAAAGAGATGCAATTGCAGCCATAGCGTCACCGCACGATTGCTAGTTCGAGGAATAGCTTCCAAGGTAACTTGATCAAATAGAGATAATAATTGTAAGACATATGCTTTATATGGACGCAATTTATCATCTCTGGTCTGATAAACATCATTGATTTGATTTATGACAAGTTGAGAATCATCGAAAACTAATAAATTTTTAATTTTCAGTGCCAAGGCAGCTCGTAATCCAAGGATTAGAGCCTCATATTCAGAAGTGTTATTAGTACAAGCAAACGTTAATTTAAAGGACAGAGGTATAAGATGTTTCTATGGAGATATTAAAATAATACCTGCACTAGCCCCACTCATGCATCGGGCTCCATCAAAGTATAGGGACCATTGCTCTGGATGGTCTGCCTCTAATTTAAGGCATTCATCAGGAAACTCAATGATGAGGGGATGGGTAGACTCTAAGGGTGCAACAACTAATTGATCTGCTATGATTTGACCCTTAACAGACTTCTGTCCTATAAACGTGAGTTCAAACTCGCTTAGCGCAAGAACCCACTTTGTTGTGCGACCAGATAAGTACGGTCGACTCATGAGATACCGCAAAGGATCGAATTTAGCAATAACATACATTTTCTGACTGAGCATATAATGGCATAGTTTCTGTGTAGAAAATATGACAGCTAGACATAGTTTCTCTAATGCTGTGTAGCGGGTTTCATAACTGATTAAGGTTTGGCTAATGTAATAATTAGCACGTTCTTTCTTCTCATCGTCAAGTTGAGCTAACATAGCTCCTAAGGCAAGATCTGAAGCAAAAATATACAAGATAAATGGGCGATCAGATCTAGGTGGTGAAAGCACAGGTGGGTTAAGGAGATATTGTTTGAGGAGTTCAAATGCTTCCCGACATTCGTCGTCCCAATGAAAAGAGACATCTTTCTTAAGAAGCTTAAGAAAGGGTCCTGTTTTGTCCGCCAACTTATCGATGAAGCGACGAATAGCTTGAAGCTTACCTTGTAGACTCCGTAATTCAGATATATTTGTGGGTGCGGGCATATCAGTGATAGCCACGATCTTGAGAGGGTCAATTTCAATGCCACGTAAAGAAACTATAACCCCCAATAATTTACCGGACTTAACTCCGAATATACATTTGGCTGGATTTAGTCGGATAAGATATTCCCTTAACCGATCAAATACTTTTTTCAAGTCATCTAAATGATCATCTTCTTTGATGGAACGAGCTATAATATCATCTACATAATCATGTAGAATATCATGCATCATATCATGAAAGATATAAGTCATGGCTCGTTGATATGTTGCACCTCGCATTCTTTAAACCGAATGGCATCACTTTCCAACAAAAGGTCCCCCAAGGGGTAATAAAGGTTGTTTTAGCTTGATCTTCAGGAGCTATCCTGATCTGATTATAACCAAAAAATCCATCCATTAAGGATATCATTCCACTCCCAAGAGTAAAATCAATGATCTGATCCATGTTGGGAAGAGGAAAATCATCTTTAGGGCATGCAACATTAATATCTCTAAAGTCTGTGCAAACCCTAACTTTGGTAGCTTCTTTCTTAGTTACTGGAACTACATTCGAGATCCATTTAGCATAATCAATGGCTTGTATAAAAATAACCTTAAGGAGTTTTTCAATTCCCCTTTGACTAGTAAGGCCACTTTAGGATGCATTTTTCTAAGTTTTTGTTTAACAGTTTTAGCATCCGGATGGACTACTAGGTGATGCATAACTACAGAAGGGTCTAATCCTGGCATATCTTCATATGTCCAAGCAAAGACATCTTCATATTCTTTAAGAAATGCAATGTATTTATCCTATTTTTCTTGACTCAATTCTGATCCAATGTTGATTATGTGAGGATTATCTTTGGTTCCAATGTTAATTTTTATGACGTTTTCTACTTCCATGTGTAGATCTCTCTCAAAATTAGGTGGGGTGGGTGAAATGCCCAATTCTTGTAATTCTTCCAAGGTTAGCTTGGATAATTCATCTTGAGGAGTCGTAGCCTCAAGCTGGGCTATACTAGGTATAGATCCATCAAAATAAAATTCATGATGTAATAGTTCCTCAATGGAGACATCATGGAAGATGTCTCCCTCCAACTCATCATCGGATTCGACGATCATCTCAGGGTAGGCTATAGATAGCATATTACATGTAAATGGATTATTCATTAAACACAAGGCATCACGTTTATCCAAATAATCTTGGTAACATATGAGATGGTCATCATCCTCAAATGGGAAGGGCTGACCTTTACTAGGAAATAGGCCCACACCACATCGGGCGGGCCATGGTTCTACCTCAAAAGGTTCTTTCATACCATTCTGGAAAGGTCCCAAACCTTTCCCTTTATATCCCAATTTAAGCATTATAGGCTTAGCTTTAATATACTCATTAGTAAAATAACATCGAGCATATCCATCATAATGTGTCTTGATGTTTCTAGGTATTCTTCCCCAATCATATCCCTTATAAATAAAAGCACAACTCCCGACTTGGTAAATACTTCCCATAGGCTGTGGGAGACCCAAGGTATGAGGAGAGGGTGGCAAATTATTTAAAATAAGGGAATCTTGCATAGCAACATTCGTTTTCTCTGATATAAGAATTTTAGATAAATCGGGTAAGAGCTCGTCAATAAGAGCATAAGAGGTAGAAGGAACATTTCCTACATCTTCTGATGCGGAAATTATGCCTTTGGTGGATGTAGATGTTGTAGAGATGTCGATGGATGATTCTATAGGTATGGAAGTTATAGGAGTAAAACAAGAAGCATTGGTTGTGGGTTTAGGATCTTTTTGAGGTCCTAATGTGGTTTGTTCGGAAGATGGTTGAACTATATGTAGAGGTGGAGTTGATGGAGAAAAAGTAGATGATGTTATGGGTGTGTGTTTCACATGTTTAGATGGATAATGAGAATTAGGATGTGTGGATGATAAAGCAGGGCAAAATTGAACTCCAATAGGTTCTACCAAAGCACACATATCAAAGGGTCTGGGATCACCATGAATGGTAACCAACTGATTTTTAAATTTGAATTTAACACATTGATGTAAAGTTGAGGGAACAGCTCGCATCGCGTTGATCCAAGGGTGACCCAAGAGTATATTGTACGATGCAGGGCAATGTACAATAAACACGGTCGTGTCTAAGGTTCTTGGACCAACTTGCAATGGGATAGTAATAACTCCACACGTTTCTTGTGTTTCGTCATTGAAGGCTTTTATGATCATATCAGTTCTTTTCATTTCATCACTTCTAAACCCAAATCTTTGGTAGAAGTCAAAAGTGCAAATGTTTAAAGATGAACCATTGTCAATCAAGACTCGTTTAACTGCTACATCTCCAATTAGGGCAGTAATATATAAGGGGTTATCCTTATGTAAACTATGTTGCGGTATATCTCTATCCCGAAAGTCAATACAATCGACTTCTCGAGTTATGATAGTATTGGCCATGGCTTCAGAGTTGAATATTTTGTGGTACCATCATTTGGCTTAATGTGAGCATTAATTCATCCCTATGTGTAGGAGAAGATCTTAAAAGGTCCAAAAGGGAAATTCTAGTTGTAGTATTTGATAATTGTTCATTAATATTATAAGGAGGTTTAGGTTGAACATTAGGTGCATGATTCCCTTTATTAGGAACTTTCAAAACAAATGGAGCTGATCCATCATTCTGAGTTTGATCTTGTTGAGAATTTTGAGCCTCGTTGTCTAAGTAACGACTCCGATGGTACCTACAATATTATTTTGCGGATGATGAATGGGTCTTGGTCTAGCATTTATGGCTTGTTCATTAGAAAGTAATTGGTGAGACGATGGTCGAGTAGTGACTCTTCTTGGAAATGGTTCTTCTAGAACCATAGAACTTGTGATAGGTTGAATAGGATCTGATTCATCTTCAGAGCTATTCGATTGATTTGAGGTGATTTCCATGTCACTTTCAGTCTCATATTCTACATCACTAAGATCAGGTGTCTGAATGTTATATAGAGGTCTGGTCGTAACCATGGATAAAGTTGTGTCAAATATTTCCAAATCATGAGTAGGTAAATGCCCACTAATAGTTCCTACATATCGGGTAGGAGGGGGAACATTATGATGTTCAATTTGATTAGCCACTTCTTTACCATGCTTTGGTAAAGGATGTTGAAATATGTCCAATGATTGATTGGCATTCTGATTCTGATTTTGGGGGATGTTCTTTTGAGCATTATTAGGAGGATTTTGTTTAGGTTGAAAGGCTTGCACCTCCATCTCATTATTATCAATTAAGTCTTGTATTTTATGTTTTAATATTTTACAAGAGTTGGTAGTGTGTCCAGGTCCTCTATGGAAATCACAGTGTAAATCAGCTCTGTATCCGGGTATAGTTGGATCAGGTTCCTGGATATTTGGTAATTGGATCAAACCTCATGCTAATAATTGTGGGAGAATGGTTGATAGAGGTTGATTTAACCTAGTAAATTCTCGAGGTGGTTTATCAGGAGGTTTCAATATAAACTTCTCCGTTGTCTTCACAGCATTAATATTAGCAATATTTCTACTATCAGTGACTCCATCACCCACAACTTGTTTATTCTTATATTGATTTCTGGATGTTTTCTCATCATCTTTCTTTTTAAGCTGACCTCTCCTAATGAGAGCATCTTCCACTCTTCGAGCTAAGTCTATAGCTTGGTCGAAGGTGGTCAAGGTAGCAGTTGATAACTCATAGGATAGTTGTTCTTGTAAATTATTGATAAAGATATCCAAGATTTCTCGATAAGGTAACACAAAGTGCAATTTTCCTATCAACTTTCTCCACCGAGCTAGGAAATCAGCAAAACATTCATCTTTGTCTTGTTTTAAGTTGTACAAATATTTAATGGTTACATGCCTTTCGATGTAGGCACTAAATTGATGAACAAAAGACTCGATTGTTTCTTCGAAATTCCTCAAAGAATGAGTGGGTAGTTGATAATACCACTCTAATGCCATTCCTCCTAAACTTTTCGGGAACATTTTTAGTAATAACAAGTCATCATGTGATATATCATGACATGCTATCCTAAACATTCGAAGATGCTCTATGGGATCTTCGGTTCCTTTGTATATAGGTAGGACAGGCATAGGAAAGTGTTTAGGATATGGTTGTGCTACAACTATAGGATCTAGAGGCTGACTACACATCTCTCGATAATTGTACGAGGGATGGTAGGGATCTATCTGGTCCATGCGGGAGACTAACTATTTCACCATGGCTTCCAGATTACTAGTTTGTCCACCATATTGGTTCGGTGGTACCTGAGTATGGGATTTATGAGCGTATGATGGCGTGACGTAAGGATTAGATGCTATATTGCTATTATGCAAATGGTTGGTAGGGAGAGTATTATGAAGAAGATTTGTAGTAGCATTATGTTGTATCCCAGATTGTTGGAAATTGGTGTTTGGTTTTGTTTTGGGCTTTTGTTGATTTGAGGTATGTTGATCAATAACTTGGCAAAATAGAGCAGTGAATGAAGGTTTCTTTTGTGTGGGAATAACTCTAGGCTTGGTAACAGGCACTCTAGGTGGTTGGGTAACCTGTTGTTGTTGCATGTTCTGGATTATAGCGGCCATATCCAAATTGGATGGTCCAACTTGATCACTTTCTTGATCAACGAAGGACAAGGGATTAGTGCATGTGTGATATATTTCTTCTAGGGTTGCTTGAGTGTCACTAATTTGATCCTTGTCCATATGGACTGCTCTATTAAGAGCGCCAATATTAGTATTGAGGAACTTCCAGAAATGTTCCATGTTCTCGAAAGTAACAGCTCCTTCCGAAGACATTTTAGGGGATGAGGATCCTTCCTCTCTAACAGTTTCTCTTTGTTCATTTCCTTCAGCAAACTCTTCTTCTTGTTGGTCTAGGGTTCCTTCTTCCTGAATTGGGTCTTCAGGAAGGACATCTGGTTTATTTACTGGTTTTCCTAACCAATCTTCTTCTACTTCAATCTGCTTTTCCATTCCTAAGTCTAGTCATTATGCTTAAACTTAGATTTTAGCATTATATATATATATATATATATATATATATATATATATATATATATATATCCGCGACAAGTTTGGGAGGTATATATTTTAATTATATACCTACTATAATACTTAAAAGAAAACGTTTTAATTTTTGTTATATTTTTGTTTTGTTTTTATGTTTTTATATAATATTATAAAGACAACAAACAACATACTAAATGCAAGAAATAATAATAATAATAAAAGAATGGCTTAGTTTTCTATAAATAGTTTATGGATATCATTAATAGGATCAAGTTCATCAGAGTCATGAAATGCTCCTCTTCAAATTGGAAATGGTTTTTCAAGAATTTGACAAAATGTGCTATAGTGATATTATCTACTTCTGACTCTGACTTGTAGAAATAAAGTTCATGGCAATACTCTCGATATAACACAGCTCTAGGAACTCTATTCCATATTTTTCTATCTGTAAGAACGACCTCTTGATCCTCTATACGAGATAGAAATTTATGTACTACAACTGCATTCTCGAGGTATTCCTCAAAGGTATACAATTCTGAAGACACAAGTGCTCTTCTATCGGCTAACCACCTATGGCAAGCTCTCTGAAGTTCATGATATAAGGTTACTTGATCAGGATCCAGGATTCTATCTAGGACAAACCTCTTAATTTGCCTAAGTTCGGTCGACCTAGATTCAATGATACCCAATCTCCTATCAAGTTCGTCCCACAAAGGTTGAACCCTATTTGTTTGAGGTACTCTAAGCACAAAAGTAATCTCTATGGCTGCTAATTGATTTTCAACATTAATGGTGACAACTCGTCTTTTATTATAATCTACCATCTAAATATGATATGCAACTTTAATTGTTTGTCTGATGATTCTAAATGCATTTATTTTTTATATTTTTTTGGATTGTTTTCAAAAGGTTTTAGTTTTCACGTCGGGTTCACCAAAATGTATCGCTCCAAATTTTTTGCATCCTTACCTTCAGGCTATAGGATCCACGCCCGAAAGGGGGATGCGAGAAGGATGGGACAATACCTCGTGACTGAGAGGCCCTTTGAAGGTCGCGCCTCTTGGGAGGGGGTATAAGGGTGAATTTTTGATGGATGGTGGGTTCACCAGGAAACTTTTGAGTGGCAGTTTCCACGCCTAGGTTGAGAATGGGTTTGATGTGTTCATTTTGTACTTTAATCATTCATATCCTAGGTTTGGCCAAGATGAATCTAAGCTATTCTATATGCCAATGCTGATTTATATGGATACAAAAAACATGAATAAGTGCTAAACATAGAAAGTGTGCTAAATAAGATAGAATGTACCCGATTTCGGATGTCTGATGAAGATTCTGAGGTTTGTAGAAGTCCAGATCATCTCAAATCTTACATAATCATCTGCAATTGCACAGAATCATCTCAGATCATAGTCGATCATCTGAGATCAGACGAGATCATCGTCGATCTAACGAATTCATCAGAAACCTGCAATCACATAAACAGATACCAAAAACCAAAAATACAACTACAAAAGCAAGGGGAAATGGTAGAAATAATAGTAAACTTGACTAAATGATAAATCCAGATAACAATTAAAGGAAATGCATTAATTTAATAATTTAGTTTAACTTTATCATGCATCTATGCTAAATGAGGTGAACTCCAGGATGCAAAAATAGAATAAACTAAGTTAATTCATAAAGAAATGAAGAGAGAAGATAAAGAAATGCAAACTCCGGGCTCTAATTGCCCCCAATATGGACTATAGTCGAGATCACCTCCAATCGTACGAGATCATCGCCGATCTGTGATAGGATCATTCGAAATCATCTGGAATCGCCAGCGACGATCCGAGCTTGCTCCGATTGAAAAACAATAAAATTCCTGCAAGAAAACTTGAAATACACAATGCAAACGATGGTACGAAGGTGTTCTAATGCACAAGAAACTAAATTTGCAGGGAAATCAGTCATCCAGGGGGATAAACTGAGAAAATCCCAGTTTATATAGGATTAGGGAGAGGTTAGGAGGTTGGAGATCATCCCAATTTGGGAGATCTCCAATGGGGGAGACTCTAACCATGCAGACACGCTTTCTGCCCAAGTTAGAGAAGTTGTTGAAACAGAAGCTAATTATGAAAATCAGTTTTGGGACGAAATCATCTGGACGTTCTTGTAGCACCCTAAAATTGGCGCAGTAACCCTTAGCAAATAATTAAAATTACTTTAGTAATAATTCAAATTCAAATTTCAACCCCAAACCGCCTGTTAAACTACTTTCCTTGTTTTCCATGCCATTTTTAGGATTTGTTGTGACCGTTGGACGATATCGTCGCCGATCAGACGATATCGCCTCAGATCGAACGAATTCGTCTGGAGAAGAACGTCTAGACGATTTCATCCCAAAACTGATTTTTCATAATTAGCTTCTGTTCCAACAACTTCTCTAACTCGGGTAGAGCGTGTCTACACCGTTAGAGACTTCCCCATTGGAGATCTCCCAAATTGGGATGATCTCCAACCTCCCAACCTCCTTCCTATGCCTATTTAATCTTAGGCCCTCCCCTTGACATTCCCCCGGCTGAATTTTTCTATACTTCGAGTTTTATTTGCATTAGAATATCTTAGACTACTATTTGCCTTTGTCCCTTTTCAAATTTTCTTGCAGGAACTTTGTTATTCTTCAGCCAGAGCAAGCTCAGATCATCGCAGATGATCTTATACAATCTCGGACGATCACGCCCCAATTCGAGATGATTTCGCACTCTATAGACGATTTCGATTGCAGTCAACATTGGGGGCAATTAGTGCCCGTAGTTTGCACTTTTCTCTTCTCTTCTCGTTATTTCATTCTCGCATTTAGATCAGTTTATTGTTATTTTTTATTATTCTACATCTTGGAGTTCACCCATATAGCTTAAGTGCATGATAAGATCATAATTTGTCATTAGAATACTATAATTTACTTGAATTTCTATTCGTAATTATCGTTTTAGTATCTATATTGTCATTTTACACCATTTTCCTCTATTAGTATTGCTGCATTTTCTATGTTCTGTGTCTATTTCTCTGATTGCAGGTCTCTGATGAATTCGTCAGATCTCAGATGATCCTGTCTGATTTCAGACGATCCTGTCAAATCAGAGGCGATCTTGACTGCTTCAAAAATCAGAACCTCCATCAAACATCCGAATCAGGTATGGCTGTCTTTATTTAGTATATTCTCTATACTTGATATTCATTGTTGCTTTCTGTATTCATTTAAATCTGCATTTCATATAGAACAGTTTAGATTCATTTGGCCAAACCTAGGATTTGAATGATTAAAGATAAAATTGAACACATCAAACACATTCCCAACCTAGGCGTGGAGACTGCCACTAAACGTTTCCTGGTGAACCCCACCATCCGTCGAAAAATCACCTTAATACCCCTCCCCGAGAGGCGGGACCTTCAAAGGGCCTCTCAGTCCGAGGTATTGTCCCATCCTTCTCGCATCCCCCTTTCGGGCGCGGATCCTTTAGCCTAAAGGTAAGGGTGCAAAAAATTTGGAACGATACATTTTGGTGAACCCGACGTGAATAACATAGGCATCTTTCTGATTCAAAAATATAAAAAATAAAAATATATATATATGTATACAAAAAAAAAAAATAAAACAAAATCATCATTTCAAGTTTGTATGTTTTAGATTCAATTCTAAATAGTAGATACTAAATATTACTTTTAGAAGTACTAAAGAAACCATGAGTTTTTACTCAAATCAATATGAGCCCATCAGTAATGTTGGAAGAATTCAGCTAAATACATTTGTTGATTATGACCAACCTCATCCCTATTCAACACCACCTCCATCACACTTTTCTCATTTTTCATCCTTACCCCAACAGGACAATCCCTTTGCCAATCCTCTTCATAACGATATTATCTATTCTCCCATATATCCATATTATGTCTATCAATCCACATACAATCCTCCTCCACCCTTTCAATATTCTTCTTTCAATACAACACATCCATTTCAACAAGAAAATACTTATTCTTCCAATTCTACCATGCACTCACCTCATACTTCACAATCTTCCTATCATCATTCTACCCATAATAAAGAAAGTAGAGGTGAGAAACCATTAGGCCCTTTTATGACTGAATTCCTAAGGCACGTATCAAAAACCTCTCGAAAACCTTCATCACGTAAATTTACTAAGCTCAATCAACCAATGGATATAATTCTCAAGTATTTACTTGACACAAATAGGATTGAACTCCCTTCCATAAGACAACTTGATACCACAGCAGATTGGTTTAAACCTGAGCTACATTGTGAATATCATAGAGTAGATGGACATATGACACAAAATTGTAAAGATTTAAGATGTGCAATTCAAGATTTGATTGATGAGGGTCTTTTTAATATAAAGGAATTACAATCTACAACTGATTATAAATCTCCAGTAAACAATCAAACTCCTACACAACAAATACCAATAATCAATCAAGACATGGGGATCTCCCAAGAACCCCTATTCAATTATCAACAACAAGAAACCAATCAAATATTGCATGTTAATGTGTCCCATCATGATGATATTATTAATATTGTAACAGAAACTACAAATGAGCAACCTCAAGTTCAATCAACTCAATCTGATATTCAAGATATGGATTCCTCATTTGACCAACCTTCAAAACTATCTTTGGCTCTAGAGAATGATCCAAAATGGAATGTAAGCATAGAAAGCTCATCTTTAGAATCAAAATCTCAATCTGAAATCCACTTTGATAGCCAACAACAAGTGATTAATCCTCAAGCAAAGATATCCCTTTTAGAAGTATTACAAAGTTCTCATAAGGAAACTTTGTTCAAGATACCTAGCCAACAATTTGTTCCTCATCATATTTTCTCTAAGAACATAATTAATGGTGTAAACCCTCTTGAGGTTAACCATATTTCATTCTATGATGAGGAGATTCCTTCCTCTACTCCACAAGAAGACTACTATCTTTACATTACAGGATCTAGTAAAGAAACACCTGTTAAAACTATCATGGTAGATAATGGCTCCTCTCTTAATTTATGCACTTATCAATTATTCCAAAAACTCAAATCAAAGGAAGAAGATCTTAATGAATCAAATGTTATTATAAAATCTTTTAACAATGAAATTCAAGAAGCTCAAGGTACTATAATTCTTCCCCTTAATATTGGATCCAAGATCCTGGATACTTTGTTTTATGTAGCATATTGCCCTTCACCTTACAACCTACTTCTCAGAAGTCCTTGGATTCATACGATGAGGGTTGTCCCTTCCACTCTTCACCAATGTTTGAAGTTTGAACTTGCAAATAAAATTGTTACCATACATGGTGACCCAACACCATTTGAAGAATATTTAACGGTTGAAACATCAAGTTCTATACATTCTCTATTGTCACAATTATCTTCTATCCATCACTTTTCTTCATCCATATATGATCATCCTTGTTTACCAAATAACACCCATGCATATATTTCATATATGCTCCCTCCATCTTATCAAGACTTGGAAGATAGTGATAAGAATGAAGAACCTTCTTATCCTTCTTACATTTTATTTTGTAACATGATCAATTTTACACATATAAAAGTCAAATATTTTGCTACATTATTCTACATTATAACAAAGCTTTTGTTATCGCTACCTTTTATTCATCACCTTTTGTTCTTACCTTCAACACAACCAAATTATCCTTCAAAACCTCCTTTGATTTTGAAGCAACCTTAGACATGCTATACTCAAATAACCTTGTATAATGTATATAGATCATCTTGTATATACCACCAATTCCATCATCTAAAAATTCATATAAAAATTAAAAGTTTCAAAAAAATAAAACATTATGTTATTTCTTTCAATTCATCAATTAAAATCAAAATATAAAAACATCAAAATCATCAAAATCTTCAAAAACATCTTTTATTTTTGTACCTCTCAATTTGTGAAGTATTGCAGTTATATTTTCAGTTATTTTGGATAAATTAGCATTTATTTGGAATCCCGCACTTTCACATTCACATGAATAAATATCTTGATTTTATTTGGTATGATTATTAATCTCTCTTATATCAAAGTCCACATTGGAATTAAATAAAGTTTTGAGCATAGAGAACTGATCTTGTTATTTACTTGAACCAAGTATATCTTTTCACATTAAAATGATTTCATTTGCAAATTCGATATGATGCTACATAGTAGAAATGGTTTCTTGAGCGAAAAGTTTCCCCTGCTATCCTATCATGCACATGGTCTAGAATCTTTGAGAATTGACAAAAGGACAAGCTCACCCCTACCCAGAATAAAAATCCCTTGCTCTACAGCTAATCCGAGCAAGTATCCCTAGCATAGGAAGAAAAGAAAAGTTCAAGAAAAAGAGAAAAAGAAAAAGGTTATTTTGAATCATTACAGCAATATTTCAGCATTATCTCAAATATCAAGCAAAAAAATACAAAAAAAAAAAAGAAGAAAGCAAAAGTGAAAAGCAAAAGCAAAAGCAATAAAATCCCTTTCCCTACCCCTTGAAAAGAAAAGAAGGGTTGATGAGCTTGAATCCCTGGAATTCTCAATTATTCGAAAACTGTGAGGTAAGCCCCATAACAGGTGGTTTGTGCCCAACCCGCTTGGCCTTGGGTAACTCCTAGCATGGTGATATGTCTGTCACATTAGCGACCTTCTTTTGTACAGACCTATGTCTACTTATGGATTAGCTAGCTCTTGATAACCCGACTTACATAGTAGTCTGGTATGGTTATATGCATCTAAATCATGGTTAATGAACACTTATTTGGTTAATTCAAATCACTTGTATCAAATTATCTTGCTCAAAATTGGTAAATGAACAATACAATCGCACACACATTTGTATTTGAGAGATTTTGTATCATTATGATAAATCAAGATCGGTAATGAATTCACATTTGCACATGAGGATTCCTTATAAATCTACATTTCTCTTTGAGATAATTTAAAATATCTCTGTAACTCTTTTCGGAATAATTTTATCCTTTTATTTCAGAATTTTTGTTTTGTATAAAAGCAATTACATACATCTTCTCACAAAATCTCAAAAATAATTTCAAACAAAATTTTCATATTATTATTTTTCTGTTTATCAAAGGTCAAAAATGCATCTTGCAATAAAACCAACAATCTATTTTCTTCTTTGGATTTCGCGATGATGGTATAAGTCTATACCTATAATTCTATGCCTAGCGCAAACCATCGTTCTAATTTTCTTTTCCATTTATTTTAAAACAAAATTCATCAAAACATGTGACTTGCATCATTATGTTACACAATTATGCTTTACAAACAAACAAACACTTATTCTATTTCATGTCATTATGTCAAACTTCAATTTTGCAACCATGGTATAAATTCTAAGGAATTGTTCAAAATTTTATCACACTTAGGAATTTATGCCTAGCAAAAATCATTTTTTTAAATATATTTCATGCATAATATTTTCATGGAAATCTGAAAACAAATCACCATCATCATCATCATTTGCATCATCACAACAAAGTCTTAAGACAGTCTCTTAAGCACTCTTTTACTTTTAGCAATATTTCTATACTGGGATTAGCTTGACGACCTAGCGAGCGGCGACTCCATGAAATGGTCTATAATAGCGACAATGTCCTTTGAAATTATTGTTAAAAGTCCCTTTTATTTTTATCAAATCATTCCACAAACAACCAATTTGTTTACATCAGATTATTTCATTTAAATTTTAAAAGCATGACATTCAAACCATAATATTTCCAAACGACATAATTACATGAATCATCAAATCAATCACAATCAAAACATTAAAGCATCATAAAAACATATGAACAAGTCATATCACAAAAAAGATCATATATATATATCAAAATTATATACATCATATCAAAACCAGAAAAATGAACAGTAAAAATGAATTAGGGTTTTCCCTATTTTTTTTAATTTTATTCAAAAACAATTAACAACATTTTAAATTTTTGCTTTTCCGCGTTTTTACCTCAAACGTTCGATTTGGGTAAAAACACGGAGGGGGCACCATAGTAAGCATTCGTACGATTCGACCAAGAATCGTCGTCTAAAAAATTGAGTATATTTTTGCTTTCTCGTAAAATGGGAAAAACTCGTCTTTAACGCATTTTCTTCAAAAAATTCGCTAAAGAGGGGGCAAAATGTAGCACCCTAAAATTGGCGCAGTAAACCTTAGCAAATAATTAAAATTACTTTAGTAATAATTCAAATTCAAATTTCAACCCCGAACCACCTGTTAAACCGCTTTCCTTGTTTTCCATGCCATTTTTAGGATTTGTTGTGACCGTTGGACGATATCGTCGCCGATCAGATGATATCGCCTCAGATCGGACGAATTCGTCTGGAGAAGAACGTCCAGACGATTTCATCCCAAAACTAATTTTTCATAATTAGCTTCTGTTTCAACGACGTCTCTAACTGGGGCAAAAGCGTGTCTGCACCGTTAGAGACCTTCCCTTGTTGGAGATCTCCCAAATTGGGATGATCTCCAACCTCCCAACCTCCTTCCTATGCCTATTTAATCTTAGGCCCTCCCCTTGACATTCCCCTGGCTGAATTTTTCTATACTTCGAGTTTTATTTGCCTTAGAATATCTTAGACTACTGTTTGCCTTTGTCCCTTTTCCAATTTTCTTGCAGGAACTTTGTCATTCTTCAACCGGAGCAAGCTCAGATCGTCGCAGACGATCCTGTACGATCTCGGACGATCACGCCCCAATTCGAGACGATTTCGTACTCTACAGATGATTTCGACTGTAGTCAACATTGGGGGCAATTAGTGCCCAGAGTTTGCACTTTTCTCTTCTCATCTCCTGTTTCATTCTACATTTAGATTAGTTTATTGTTATTTTCTACTATTCTACATTTTGGAGTTCACCCATATAGCTTAAGTGCATGATAAGATCATAATTTGTCATTAGAATACTATAATTTACTTGAATTTCTATTCGTAATTATCGTTTTAGTATCTATATTGTCATTTTACATCATTTTCCTCTGTTAGTATAGCTGCATTTTCTGTATTCTGTGTCTATTTCTCTGATTGCAGGTCTCTAACGAATTCGTCTGACGAATTCGTCAGATCTCAGACGATCCTGTCTAATTTCAGATGATCCTGTCAGATCAGAGGCGATCTTGACTGCTTCAAAAATTAGAACCTCCATCAGACATCCGGAATCAGGTATGGCTTTCTTTATTTAGTATATTCTCTGTACTTGATATTCATTGTTCTTTTTGTATTCATTTAAATCTGCATTTCATATAGAACAGTTTAGATTCATTTGGCCAAACCTAGGATTTGAATGATTAAAGATAAAATTGAACACATCAAACACATTCCCAACCTAGGCGTGGAGACTGCCACTAAACGTTTCCTGGTGAACCCCACCATCCGTCGAAAAATCACCTTAATACCCCTCCCCGAGAGGCGGGACCTTCAAAGGGCCTCTCAGTCCGAGGTACTGTCCCATCCTTCTCGCATCCCCCTTTCGGGCGCGGATCCTTTAGCCTGAAGGTAAGGGTGCAAAAAATTTGGAACGATACAGTTCTGTTCTAGACGAATTCTTCAGATCTGGGATGATTTCGTCTGATCGACGATGATATCGTCCAACGGTCAAAACAACTCCTAAAAATGATGTGAAAAACAAGTGGAGCGGGTAACGGGTGGTTAACGGGCAGTTTCGAGGTTAAAATTCAAATTTTTATCTTTTTACTAAGGTTTAATCGTGCCAATTTTAGGGTGCTACACTCCTATTGATTTCTCAGCAAAATTACAATAATATGATAGGAAAACACTCCAGAGCCAACCCTCAAAAATGATAGCTTGACCTCTTTATATATATTTTACAATGATAGTAGAAAGAATGGGAAAATTACAAGGATTTTCATGCCAGGTTAGTAGGATGCTAAGGTGGTAGCCTCTTATTTATTTACAAGAAAAATAAGAGTTGTGTTCCATGAACTCTGCAACTCTAAGCTCTACAATTTGCTCGACCCTCAACAAAATCTATTTGTTGCATTAATTACAATTTTATCCGGATCATTCCTTGTTCTTGATCAAGCTTTCATCCATATATCTATAACTGAAAATGCAAGCAAATATTTATTCCAATGATGCTTGGTCTTCCTTGGTTTTTTTGCTTGCACTATTCAGCTTTCGCTTTGATTGATCATATTCTTTTCATTATTTGAACCACTTATTTGAATTCCACTAGGTTGGATTTGACCAATTTGACCACAGAATGAGAGCTCTCCAGCAATTGGTGTTACTCTTCAAAATCCAGTCTTTCAAATTTTGTTGGGTCAGGTTTGACTAGTTTGACCACAACATTTTGATGTCGCA
This sequence comes from Wollemia nobilis, assembly GCA_028583015.1. Lineage (NCBI taxonomy): Eukaryota > Viridiplantae > Streptophyta > Pinopsida > Araucariales > Araucariaceae > Wollemia > Wollemia nobilis. The sequence goes on along the minus strand of JAQPPZ010001031.1, from coordinate 1,668,330 downwards.
TTGGTTCTCGATAGACTTTAACACTGCATCACCCTTTTGAATTCAAAATCCACTACTCTAAATTTTTCTAGGCTCTGCTTGACTACGCTAATCACAGATTTTGCACTCTGATAGAGTTTAATGTTGCCTTTGATTTTCTTTTCAACACTTAGCTAATTTTACAAAATTTGCTATATGTACGGTCTTCCAACACAGAAATCAACCTCAAAATGAAATCACCCTGATGCATACTGCTACTCCAGTTTCCACTGGGCACTGTTTGACCTTGTTGACCATGAATTCTACACCTTAGTGAAATTTAACACTACTTCGGATATTTTTCTCAACACTTATCTAATTTACCAATTTTGCTAAGTATGTTGCCTTTTTGGGCCTACACTACCTATATAAGCTCACTGCTCATCCATGCAATAGAGAGAGGGCACCCAAACAATCCAATGCTATGCGCAATGCTTCAACCACTAGGATGCTTTTACAAGCCTTATTTTATGCACCATAAATTATGAATTTACTATAATCATGCAAGAGTTTCTACATTAAACAATATTAAAAAGGAGAATCACATACCTTGCTAGGAGAGATGAATCATGATGCTTCAAATAAGGATAGAACCTATGATTATACCAAAGTAATATCTTGGGGTTAAAACAAACTAGAACAAGCATGCAGAGGTGCACACATATTTATTTTTATTTTTTCATTTTTTTAATAGAAGAGACTACCATTTATAGTTTTCAATCTACTTTTTCCCTAGCTATGTTCTCAAGGTATTTTCACAACCAAGTTTTTTTATTATTATTTGCAATACTAGCACACCAAAAACCAATTTTTATACTAGTCTTGGCCCAGTGGTGCCCCTAAAGGGGTTTTCACCATTGGATCTAATATATTTTTTATTTTTTTCTTTTTTTTTTTTCTTTTTTTTTTCTTTTTTTTTTCTCTTATTTATTTAATAATGAAAAGGCACAATTATTCTTCATTCATTATAGAGGAGGAGGTTTCTCCCACAATGTACATATCAAAATTTGAAAGTAAATGAGTAGAAAATTCTTCCTTTGACATTGGTTAGTGATAACTTTAAATGATGTCCATTTACCATCTTTCACCTCAAGCCATCAACAAGTAGTAGTTTCCCAAAACCATTATCAAAGACTTGATCAATATCATACAATCCTAACCATCATATTTGGAGCTTTCCATTGAAGTCAATATTGCATGAATCAAATAGTAGTGCCCAATCACCTAGCTTATACATGTTACTATTGATATGCTTATCATGTCATTTTTTTTGTTGAATGATTTCTATCTAATAAAGAGCATCCATTCATAACTTGGCAAGCTTATTAAGCTACAAAATCCTTTCTTATTGTACATATGACAACTCAGTACCAACATCAAGTGTAGTACATAGTGTTTGCAATTCAAATTCAATGGGAATTGAGGGTTTCTTACCATAAAATAACTCATATGGGGTAAATCCAATGGTTGATTTCCAATTGACATTGTAAGCCCACATAGCTTTTGATAGTCTATTGACCCAATCTTTCCTCTGTAAAGCTATAGTTTTTGTTAAGATGTTTTCCAATTCCCTTTTGGTAACTTCTACTTGACCATTGGTCTAAGGGTGATATAGTGAGGACTTCTTATGTTTCATTTGGTATAATCCCATAAATGTATGAATGACTTTTGATGCAAATTGGGGTCCTTGATTCGACATAATTATGTGAAGGGCACCAAAGCACTGAAATATTTGATTATATAAGAAATTAGCCACTTTTTCCTCATGAGCGCATTGGAGAGCAATTACTTCGGTCCATTTTGTTACATAATTTACACACTAGGATGTATTTATTCCCTTGGTATGGTGGATCAATGGGTCCAATAAAATATATCCCTCATTTTTCAAATGGCTATAAAACCACCTAAGGTTGAAAGGGCACCTCATTTTTACAATGGGTTTTTCCATTCATTGGCATCGATCATAGTGGAACACATACTTATTTACATCCTTATGGATTCAAGGCCAGTAATACCCAAATCCTAGAATATTTTGTACAATTCTCTTTGTCGTGTAGTGTCCTCTGAAAGGTTCATCATGACTTACCCAAAGGATGTCATAGACTTCATATTCCCTTATACACCTATGCAAAACATGATCAGGCACATATTTAAATAGTAATCCTTTAATCCATTGGAACGATGAACTTTGTCAAACTAAATGGCATATTTAATTAGTAGTAAGATGAGAAGGAATCTTCCTAGTTACCAAATAATTAGCAATATCTACAAACCATGGAGAGTGTGTTGACATTACGAACAAATATTCATCGAGAAAAGAATCATCCACTATTTTTTTTCTCTAGTAGTGTTTAGTCTTTGCAAAAATTCAATGCTACAATGGCTTTACCAAGTTTATCTATGATAGTGATGCCAAATTCTTGCAATAGTAAAAGCTATCAGACCACTCTCCACTTACCATTGGCTTATTCATTAAATACTTAATTTTAGAGTGGCTAGTATGTACATATATAGGATATCATATAATATAATGATGAAATTTGTTGATGGCATAAACTACTATGAGAAATTCCTTCTTAGTCATGGTGTAATTATTTTCAGTCCCAGTTAATTTTTTGCTAATATAGTAAATGGTATAGTTTTTCCTATTTTCTTCTTCTTGATCAAGGACTACACCTATAGCAGTATTGAAGCATCAATATGGATATGGAATGGGAGTTTCTATTCATTTTCCCTCAATATTGGCATAGAGGTCAATTTTTATTTAATGGCATTAAATATCACTTGACAGTCTTATGTCCATTTGAACTCAATATTTTGGTAAGGAGGGAGAATAGTGGGGTAGCAATTTTACTAAAGTTTTCAATAAATTGTCTATAATAGCCTTCATGTCCTAAGAAACTTTTAATGTCCATTTGAGTCTCTGGTATAGAGAACTGATTTATGAGTTCAATTTCTTTGTGACTACTTTTATGCCTATGGCTAAGACATGATACCCTAGCATGATTCCTTCATCCATCATCATCAAACACTTTTTATTTCTCAAAGACATGTTATGGGCTTTTCATCAATTGATAACTTGATCAAGATTATGGAGGGCCTCTTCAGAGATTTCTCCATATATTGTGAAATCATCTATGTATACCTTAACACATTCATTAGTGAGATCCATGAAAATGGTAAGAATTACCCATTAGAAAGTTACAAGGGTATTGCATAACCCAAATGGTAAGATTTGATAAGCAAGTATTACCCAAGGGCATGTGAAGGTAGTTTTATATTGGTTTTTGGGTGACACTTGTATCTAGTTATAACCACTAAAACCATCTGTATACACCTAAAACACGTCATGTCGAGGGCGACTACTCATATGGCCATGCTACAAAATCATATGATGGATCTTGGACAGACTCCAAGGTAGAGCAGTGGTTCTAACCACTCAATTTAGGCATTTTGGCCAAAGCAGTCTGAATCGTATCCCAGACCTGCGATCTCTAGTATAAACCGCGATTGACACCTACGGTCTACAGCTTGGACCACATCTGTGACCTACGGTCTTAACTGGAGTTCAGTTAGACCTTCTATCTGAGCCAAATCGATTGGAACGATCAAGAGATCCAGGAGGACGTAGTTGAAGGATGGAATATTCTAGAGGCTTCCATCCCAACTGTCCTAACCAACCTTCTTGGTCTTGGCTTCTCCATGAAGCCACCCCTAGCCCTAGGGGGCATGCTATAAATACCCCCTCCAAATGGGGAGGACATATAGATGATTTGTAAAGCGAAGTGCTAGCAAATTATCAAGAGGGATTTAATTGATCAAGATAGCAACAAAACCTTATCAAATTGCATACTGACTTTATGCATTTGAGAGCCCCTTTGATATCCACCTAAATACCAATTAGCCATGGATGCCCTAGGTGCCTAGGAGGATCAAGAAACACAAATCTAGGAAAACGAAGGCCCTTCACAATGATTTTATCTCCAAATATGTCAGAGGACAACAAAGGCAACCCTTGAACATCAATTTGGACAAGGAGATCAAGCCCACTGCCCCTAATTCTGAGGGTAAACATATCAAAGGTAAAACTATGGTTGTCAGCCGCAGTTCACAGTGTAGACCACCCATCACAGCTACAGTTTGCAATAGGTTAATGATCACCTTACTTGCTTTACTTTTCATTGCATAGATTAGTTATATTAGTCTTTTCATAGGTTTATTTGTATTTTAGAGAAACTCTGACCATAGAAATTAGATATTTCATGCATTATATTAAGTAGGATTACATTAGATCTTTTATGCCCTTTATTTTTCCTAATTTGATATTTGATCCATGCATCATTTGCTTATTCATGTCCTTCATGTTGTAGCATAATTCTTGATTTAATTATAATAGTTTAAGGTCTTTCTTTATGCTTTCTTGTTTTATTAGTTTAATGGCACTTACATGCATATTCCCTTAAAGGGCCTCATCATGAGAGGTTATCAATATTTTTAATCATGTGCTATTGTTTCTTGTTCGTAGATAGATAGGTGAAAGAGGAGCTTATGTCATAACCTTCCACATCATGGAGAAGGGGGTTAGCTCCACCCCAAGGCAATTTGTGACTAATCAACAGAGCACCATAAGTGCGCCTACCCTATTAAGGGCATTGGCAATTGTAATATCAGTATCATATTTCAAGTGAACCTAAGAGGGCATTTTTGTAATAAAAACTCATACAAATATTAATACGAGAAACCTTACATACTTTTTTTTTGTTCAATTTATGTACTTGTGTGAATATTTATGCTTTTATGATGGTATAGATCAATGCAGTAACTAGGTGCACGCTTCGTGGTTAGGTCAGATGGCAATCACGGTGGAACCCTATAATTTTAGCCCCAAGTTTTGACTTTTCTTGGTTGTTTCTTATCTCAGGTACTAACTGCAGCTTTTAGCTACGGTTATTTTTTGGCCCGCGGCTATAACCTACGGTCACCACTGCATCCCGTAGATCAAACCTACGGTTTATAGAGGAAAAGGTAGATAGTAAGAAACTTAGTGGGCAGCAGAGTAGGAGCTGAGGTAGGCCCCATTTTCACTATCTATTCTGAATATTTTGCTCTGTATCTTTCCAGAAAGCATCGAACCGTTGCAAACTAGGAACTCAAATAAAAAAGGGTCAATGAACAAGTCCTAGTTTATTTCTATTTTCCTTTCATTAGAAAGGCATTGTTGGGAATAGCGAACCTCTGAGTGTAGTCCGCCCCTAAATACAGTGACCTTGATAGATATGGTGTGTCGTTTGCATGCTTGAGGCCTAATTAGTGGCCATGTCATTGTAATTGCATCATCAAAATATCATATAGGACATTAGCATGCATTCTTGCTAAACTTGAAACGTTCCTTTCTTTTCATACATATCATGTAGTAATGATCATTATGCTCTTTTATGCATTTGTCATTTTTGCAAATTAAAAGGAACTACACACACCACCTGGCACTTAACCGCTAGTGAGTTGGGCTTCATATCTAACCACTAGTAGGGTTCAACGACGGTGGGTGTAACTTCCATCCGTTGGCCCAAATCCCACGTACCATGTGTTACTAGACCATACCGGGTCCAAGATCCTTTTGTACCCTAAAAAATTTGCATATACTCCTCTTCGGAGGATATGACACTGATTGGGGGAAAATGGGTGAGGAACTGGGAGGACTTGTGCCCCCTGACCGTGTGTGGGCTTCACTTCCACACATTAGAGGTTGGTTTATGTGACTTGGGTTTCATCGCCAAGTTGTCGAGTTGCGGGTATACAGGTGAAAACCAATTTAACTGAGTATAAAATCCAACAATCTTTCAAAACATGCGAGAGTTTCTAACACTGATATAACACATCTGAAAACAACATCAAACAGTTTAGGGCTCACAATAAAAATTTAAAAGGAGATAATCATCATTTGCATACTTTGTTTGCATAATAAAACACATCTAGATGTTAGGTACACAAATGGTGAACACACAGGGTGATCATCAAAGGTCTAGGACCGATAGCCATGATCAATCCCCAATTGGTTCACAACAACATGTGTCGAGTCCTCACACACATGAGAAAACCAAATGGCGTTCGATGAGCATTAGAGGTGACAACTCGACATGAGGAGATTCTGTTGAGCAGACCCCCGATAGAGGAGCTTCAGTACACTCCTCTAGGCACAATACTGGGCATGGAGATTCTTAGCATGAGGATGCTCTACTCCAAAGCCATTACTGAGACCGCACTATACATGCACCCATGGGATAGGTTGAGGAATATGTTGTGCAGGGGACCAAGTTGGTTCCCATACGTACTAGGTCCATAAGAGGTTCTAACCCTCCACAGTTAGAGTATATACGGACCAGATATCCATCCATTTAGGGGTAAGAGGACAGGCTCACTTTCGAGCATAGGTCCACCCATACTCCCGCACGTGGCTCACCATGCAAGATCACCATTGATATATCAAAGGTGGGAGCTAATGGAACACCACCACATGAGTGGTGGAGGTCTATATAGTTAGATGGTCTAGGTAGTGTTCTTGAGCAGCTAGGTTGCAAACCTATAGATTCGTCCACTCATGCTTCGAGTGAGCATAGCAAAAGTTGAATCAATATCACTAGAGAGAATGGAGAGGCTTCTAAGCACCCTCATGCCACACATACACCATCCACACATTTTTTTGATGGGTACAAAACCCATAAGCTAGCTTGCACATAGCACACACACCAGAGGCCTTCCACGACCGACCAGATTGACAGATCACATAGACTAATGTCTAAGCAAAGATGTCAACTCCTCCAAGATAAATTGGATGATGCTCACCTAGAGATGTAGCATATTAAATATGAAAATATTCAATTGCAAAGGCTCCTACGATAGATATTATATGAGCAGCACATGCACGAGGAGTGTATTTTAGCTCATAAGGAGTGCATAGAGTAGGAGGATCAGCTAGCCAAGGTTGGCCTATACCCTCCTGAGGAGCATAGAGAGCATGTGCATAGGAGGGATGTGTCCCTAGCCAATATGCATGAGGAGCATAGAAACGCTCGTACTCATGTTAGTGCCCAATAGAGGGAGTGACTGCCATCACTCAATGATCTTAGATAGAGGCATCATGAACATGTAGATGTAGATGGATACAATCAGGGGTATCCTGAGAGCTACCGAGTTGAGGAGGAGGAAGAACCACATCCTCCACCTCCCCAAAGAATACATTACCTCCTAGACCTCCTTCATGTCAGCTTAGGGAGGAGGACTTTTTGTCTTCTAAGGTGTACAAGGTTTTTGTCGATAGGGTCAAAGCAATGGAGAGGCAAGGCATGGCTATGTTAAAGCTGACATTGAGTAAGATACACAATGAACCTCTAGACCCCTCGGTACCTACACCTCCATATCCTGAGCATTTTGATATGCCCAAATTACAAAAATTTAATGGTGATGAGGATGCCCAAGAGCATGTCACAAGTTTTTTAGATGCCTGTTTCCAGATAGAGAGTCAGGATGCCTTGTTGTTGCACACTTTCATTACGACACTCTTCGGCCTAGCCCGAGAGTGGTTCAACCAACTGAAGAAACATAGTATTACTGGTTTTGAGTAGTTAGCTGATGCATTTCTTGAATGCTATTCATTTGGAATCAAGAAACAAGCCAACTTTTTTTATTTGGCTATGTTAGCTCAGCGTGACGACAAGCCCATCGAGAAATATAGAAAGATATGGCATAGAATAATGGTAAATCTTCCATTCCCTATTCCTACAGCTGAACTAACCTGAATGTTCACAAATAGTTGTGCCAAGCACATCTCACTACTGTTGCAGCTGCAACAATACCCTAAATTTGAGAAAGCTATGGTGCAAGCTAGGGTGATCAAGGACATCAAGTTGCAAGAAGGCAACTTGAAGCTCAAGACTAGGAAAGAGGGGTTTAAAAAGAGTACTACGAAGCAACAATGCAAGCAGTCCCATGTAAATCAAGTAGTACTAAATCTTGGAGGAGAGGACAAGGGACAACAAAAGCCTAATTATCAGGCTCAACCTCCTCTTGTGCGTTATGAGACACAAGAACAACTATAAGGGCAAAAATAGAGAAGAGTGCCCACCTCACCAGTTCACACCTTTGACGAAATCAATGACTTCAATTTTCCATCAACTGTGCGAGGCCAAGTCCATATGATTTCCCGAGGTCAAATTAGTAGATATGAATGTGCCAACGTTGAAGTGGCATCAAGACAATATGTTCTGCATATTCCATAGAGCGAAAGGCCACGACATCGAGACATGTTGGTCCTTCAAACACATTGTGCAGACCATGATAGAAAAAAGAGAGCTTATCGTACCAGGAAATCCATAGGCACCCGAAAATAGAAACATAGGGATTTTCAAGAATCCACTACCTAATCATGAGGCACCTCGTAAAAAATTCGGCCAAGTCAATCAAGTGAGAATTGAACCACCTACCCAGGGATTCATAGGCATGGTCAATATTGTTACTAGACATGGGAGGTACAATCAACCGAATCAACCTCATGCTCCCATTAGAGTACAAGCTACATCGGATCAATAGCCAACTCAAAATATTCTAGGCCCACCAGCTAGATCGGTGGTGACCATAAAAAGTAGGTTAGTTCAGAACCTGCAGACAACTCCTGCGAAGATGTCAATATATGAGCTTATTCAATAGTCCCTTAGACACAAGGAGACTCTTATGGACATTATGAGGTCCATTGAGGTATAGTCCCAAGATGCGGAAGCATTTACAATTTTTTTGGGACATGTACAATAGTGTTAGGAACCCACGATACAATTTTATGATCATGAAGTGAAGATGGTTCCTACTATTATGGCTGATCCACCACTGCATATTATCACGTGTGTTAATCACATGCCTTTCAAAAGGGTCTTGATCAACATGGGGTCCTCGATCAATATAATTACGACCAAGGCACTGAGCCATCTCAAGTTACCCAAATCACACATTGTGCCTACCACCTTTACGTTGAGAGCATTTAACGATGCACTATGCTCGACGGTTGGTACAATTGTTCTACCTATTCAGGTGGGACTCAAGACCATCTCTATGATGTGTCACATGATAAAGGGTGCCATGCAGTATAACATTCTGCTCGAAAGGCCTTGGATTCATGAAATGTGTTGCATCACCTCTATCTTGCATCAATGTGTGAAGTACATTCACGAGGGACAGGTTCACATAGTGTCCTTGAACGAAGAACCATTCAAGTTCGTGAACCTAGTATATTTGCCTAGGGGTTTTGTACTCCCGTCGATGCACTTGGATATCCAACTTATTTCATCGGTTAAGATTCCAATAGGCAAACCAGCAGCCCATGCTCAACCATCGATATCTGTGTCACATAGATCCGAGCATATGACTGCAACTTCTCTAAAATCGATTGCATTGGTGATGCATCGACAAGTCAAGAAGCTAAAGGTAAAATTGGGCAAGAAAGTAGAAAATCATATGCCTAGACTAGTCACCAATGATACTTCCACTCCTATGGATGTGGAAGAACCTTAAGAAAAAGCCGAGGAGGCACCTTAACCTGCTTCACCTGCATATTTAGCAGGGTCATCTGCACCACAGGTGACCATTCATTTGGCTAACACGAGGTTGGGTGAATATCTTGTGCAAAATATTACTTTTGAACCTATCCTGAAAATTGCACAAGAGATGGACCGACCGCATGCCCATCAATTTTTTATTAGATATGTAGTGTCATTGGGTGAGCGACACAACCAAACAAACTTTGTCTACGTAGGGCTGGATCAAGCACCCACTAGAATATCCATAGATGAGGATGATGACGAGCCATTCACTATGAATGTGTGCTATCTATCCAACCCAAAATATGCCATGCACATTTTTGAGTCGTATCATTGGCATGGACATGACCTTGGTATTTTTGAACAAGGACGTAGGACTCTACTTGAACCTCATTACCAGTTAGCTACTAATATGTTTAGGTTAGGGTTACAGGTATAGGATCATGTTTATTTGCTTGCTGCATCCTTAGATCGCATGTACCTAAGTCTGGGGGACAATATGGATTTTAATCCATACCACCCTAATCCTTCCAGCTATTGGAGGACTCACCAGATGGTATCGTTTGTTACCATAGGGTCACCTGATTCATATCATGATGGGACCTTATAGGATAACCCCAGAGACAACCTAGATAACAAAATTTTTAGTGCTACCAACTACATCAGTATGTAGGGGCATAACCCCACTAATATAGGCGATCTCAAGTTGGGATATCTTTGTGACGATGATGGAGAGGAGTCCACCTCTAAAATGAGTGGACCTAGTTATGATGCAGATGATGAGTCCTCAAATGATGATCAATCTAAGGAGGAAATCAAGTCGACATTTCCAGGTTCAGTGTTTATATGCCATCTGTTACCTATGGAATGAGTGGAAGAGACGAACGAGCGCTTCATAGTTGATAATGATTATAAAGATGAAATCGAGGAGGCTTACTTAAAGCCTCGTCTAGTTAACCTCCCACTATGCATAGACATAATAGAGTGGCCCATCCATAGTAGTGACCACAATAATGAAGATGAGAGGACCGATTCCAAGATCTTGTATCCATAAGATCTATTTCCTAGGGAATCAGAGCATGTTATGGAGGAAGTACCTCCCAACACTGAGCACTCTGAGGAAGAAGCAGTGCCAGTTTACATGATCGTATCATATATACAATCGTTCTATCGAATTTATCCAGATAGTGATGATAGCGATCGTAGAATCAGATACATGGGGCCACATCTGGCATACCACCCCTTAGACGAGGGGGTAAATGATGGATTGTATTTGTATAGTGATGATGAGGATTCAGTGGAGATGGCCTATTTTGGACCTCATCACTTACGTAATAGGTGTCCACCTCAAGGTCCCTAATGAGGCCTGGATAAGCCTCATTTATAGCATATTTTAAATAGTTAAAACTGCCTAAAACTCTTGTGAATTATCTTATATGCTAGTTAAGTTGATTTAATATGTTGTGTATTAACTGTTTGCATGATTGAAGTGTTAAGGACATTATATTTTGATTTTTAATAGTTCTTGTATAGTTTTATGTTATCTTGTCATGCTTAGGTTGATAGCAGAACTTCAGTAGTCTTATTTTGATGATCATTAAGCATTAGTTTCTCTAAATTCAGCAAATAGTACAAATACTTATTACTGTGTAGTAGAAAACTGGTTTTTCCATATAAATTCTAGCCAGCTGCCAATGAATGGCAAGGCATGGAATTCACATCCAAGGAAGAATGAAGACTATTGCAATATGATCATGAGGTCTAATCCACTTGAGAAATTCAACCAAAATCATTTGGAGTCAACACAGTTGGTCATTCTAAAGATATTCGAAATGAACACAATGTCTTTGGAATGAACACAGTGTCTTCGAAATGAACAGATATCTTCAGAATGAGAAAACATAGTGTCTTCAAAATGAGCAGATCTTCGGAATGAAAATTGTAGTATCTTTAGAATGATCGGATCTTCGGAATGAGAATTGCAGTATCTTCGAAATGAGCCACTTATCTTCGAAATGAAAACAGAATGTACTTTTTGAATTGTTGACTAAATTTTGGTGGTGGAAAAGGGGATAAGAAGGCTGATAAAGTTAAGGGAAAATATCTCCCATCTAACTTTGTCGTCCTTTTCGTCCAAAGCCACCATTTATGGAAAAGATCAAATTGATCCTCTTCTAGGATAAACCCAGGAAATTCTGCAGGATATCAGGAACAGCATATTTTTTGTTTGTAATTAGATTTTAGGCATCTATAAAATATAGCTCCCATTTAGGTTGAGCTAATATATTATATTATATTAGATGATATTATATTAGATAGAGGAGATAGAAAATAAATAGGGAGATCATATAATAGTAATTTTAGACCTGTAACAGATTTCAGCAGAATTGTAATTATGTTTCTGAAGCAATAAAAATATAGTTTCATTCCATTTATTTTGTTATGTCTGAGTGTGAGTAAGACTTAAAGAATAATTCAAACCTTCTTCTAAGAAAGGAGGCTAGCCACTTCCCTAGGAGGAGGACTGAAAGATAGGTTTTATTCTGATTTTGCTACAGCAGAATAAGTTGTGAACTTGTCATTTTCATTCTTTTGCACAGCTAACATTCCTAGTTGTTTAATTCTTGTTTATAATGTTTTTATGATATTATTAGTGGCATATATGGTTATTCTTTTCATTCCCAACAAATTTCCAATTCACTACAAATTTCCATTTCCAGCAATTTACAATTTTTTTGTAATTTCCCTACATTCTTGTTTTTGCTGTCAAAACCCTGCACAGAAGATTGACAACCTTCTGTTACAGAGCATTGACAGGATCTAGTTTTTATGCTTCATTTCAATTATTGCAAGATTAAATAGACTTTCAATTCTGCAACTATAACTAGAGTTTCAATTCTACAATTTAATTAGATTTCATTCTTGCAACTGTAACTAGGGTTTCATTTCTGCAATTAGCAATTAGTTTTCATTCTTGCAAATAGATTAAATTTAAATTTATGCAATTTAGGGGTATAAGTGACATAAAACCCCCACACAATCAATTCCACCAATAAGACCTGCTGCTTCCAAATGAACTGAACTACAACCCTACTTGAACTTTCTCTCGTAAATAGCCTTGGACACCACCCTGGATTGATAAATTCATTGAGAATTAATGATGTGCTTAGTGACAGCCCATGGTCCCCCACCTATTATAGCTACAGGTTTACATCGGGAGATTAATCTCCATCATAGCCTGAGGGAAAGAAGAGAGCTCGAAGAGAGGTATCAAGAACTCTTTCCCCATCTGCCTACATATACAGAGCTCCTTGAGCCGAGAGATCCCATTTTTCAGCTAGTGCATCAGGAGGATCTAGTTATACGGGCATCCCACAGAGAGGATCCATTTGTGCCCGTACCATCCAAACCAGATCTTGGGTACAGAAGCTACGCTTCAAAGATAGAGTTTTGTCCATGTGGTTCTAGAGATCAATTCCATTCCATCAACATGGTCTCCATGGATTTGACCACTCCACTCCGTAATCCAATAGATCTATCCAAACCACTGCATCTGAACATGGATGCTATCGATTGGGATCGCACTGACTCGTCGGTCCAGCCTGAAGATTTCTTCCCTAATGAAGAAATGTTGCAACCATTTCATTTTGTGCCAGGCTACGCTCATGATGTTTATCATGCTGAGGGTGCTTCCCATGAGGAACATGTGAACCCGACTGATGACATCCATATGATTCCTATGCCTCACCAGCTTGAGGAAGGATCACATATGTCAATAGAGAAAACCTTCGATGTGGATATCAGTAAAGATCCCACCGATCCAAAGAAGGTTAGATTTGGAGAGAGTCTCACTCCGGATGAGCGTGATAGCATCATCCCTCTACTAAAAGAGAGACCCGATCTCTTTGCTTGGACTTACAAAGACATGTTGGGTCTAGATCCAAAATTGGTTACTCATAACCTTTCGCTAGATCTTTCGAAGAAGCCAGTCAAGAAAAAACTCAGAAAAATACATCCAATAGTAGCCTTAATGGTGAAAGACGAGCTGCAAAAGTTGTTGGACGTAGAGTTCATCATCTCCATCGACTATCCAGAATGGGTGTCCAATATGGTGCCCGTAGGAAAGCCAGATGGAAGGGTCCGTATTTGTATGGATTTTAGAGATCTCAATAAGGCAACACCCAAAGATTCATTTTCATTGCCAAATATCGATGCTCTGGTAGATGCTACTGTAGGTCACGAAATGCTCTCCCTTATGGATGGTTTTTTTGGATACAATCAGATTCGGATAAAACCCGAAGATCAACATAAAACCACGTTTATAATGCCATGGGGGACATTTTGTTACAAAGTTATGCCATTCGGTCTTAAAAATGTTGGTGCCACATATCGATGGGCTATGACATATATCTTTCATGACTACATGCATAAAATCTTAGAAGATTATATCGATGACTTACTAGCTAAGTCGTTGCTATGAGCAGAGCATGCGGAGGTCTTAAGGAAGGTCTTCGATCGCCTGATAGAGCATAATGTCAGGTTGAATCCTAAGAAGTGCGTATTTGGCATAACTTCAGGTAAACTCTTGGGATTCATCATTTCTAAATGAGGCATCGAAGTAGACCCAAAAAAGGTCATGACTATTCTAGAGATGCATCCTCCCACTAATATCAAAGAACTAAGAAGCCTTCAGGGAAAAGTAGCATCCATAAAGTGATTCATCACTCAATTATCGGATAAATGTCGACCCATGAATCGATTGCTACACAAGGGGGTCCCATTTGATTGGGATGAGGACTACCAAGCAGCCTTTGCTGAGATTAAGCAATACCTGGAAACACCGCCAGTACTAGCTCCACCAAGGCCAGATGAGCCTTTTTTGCTATATATATCGGCAACCGACTTTGCATTAGGGACCATGTTAGCCCAAAAGAATGTGCAAGGCAAAGAGCAAGCCGTATATTACATCAGTCGCACCTTGGTGAGTTATGAGTCAGGATATGCATATGTTGAGAAGCTTTGTTTAGCAGTGGTGTTCGCTACCAAGAAATTGTGGCATTACATGCTAAGTCATACGACATATGTTATATCAAAATAGAATCCTTTGCAGTATATGATGAGCAAGACATATCATAACACACGTACTGCAAAGTGGATCATGCTATTGATAGAATTTGATTTGCAATTCATCAGCCAAAAGTCCATCAAGGGACAAGTCATAGCTGATCAGTTGGCTGAGGCACCACTGTCCAATAGTAGGCCTCTAACCATTGAGCTTCCAGATGATGCGGTCTTCGTAATATCTAAAGCTCTCGAACCTAAGGAACCAGAGAATAATGTTGATATGACATTGTTCTTCGATGGTTCAAAGTGTGAGCAAGGGGGTGGTGCAGGAATAGTGTTTTTCATGCCACAAGGAGCTCCAATGCCCTTGTCGTTCAAGTTAGACTTTCCGTGCACCAACAATAATGCTGAGTATGAAGCCCTACTTTTGGGCCTCCATGTAGCCATCACCATGGGTATTAAAATATTGAACATTTTTGGTGATTCTCTACTCATAGTTAACCAGGTTAAGGGGCTCTTTTAGTGTCGATGTCCCATACTGAAAGCCTACAAAGATCTTGTTGCCACTTATCTGGCTAAATTTGAATGGTATGACATCAAGGCAATCCCTCGTTCATCAAATAGGTTCATAGACACCATGGCATCTTTGGGGTCCTTGATCCCTCAGAATCCATCTGCCGATTTTACTACCATCCATGTTAGAACGCTCTCACACCTAGCAGTGGAGCGTGCAACCTTTGATAACAAAGAGTCAGTCAACATGATTGTCGTGGAACCAACAACTGATTGGTTCCATAGAGTGGAAGACTTTCTTAAGCAGGCACCCTGGGAGTCATTGACTTCTCAAAGTCCTACGGGGAGTGGTACTACCATTCACCATAAGGTTGTTTCCTAGTCTGCATTTGCAAAGTTAAATACGTAGGGGGAGCAGGTCATCTTAGCAATCGAAGCTGAGGCTTGTCAAAGCTGGATGTTGCAAATCCAAGACTTCCTAAAACTTGGTATGATCCCAAAGGGATTGTCACATGCCACAAGATGCACATTCAAATAGAAAGTGACTAAGTATGTCTTGATAGGAGATATTTTGTACCGACGCAGCCATGAAGGAGTTCTCCTTCGATGTCTTGAGCCCTAGGAGTCATCTTGGGCAATTTTAGAAGCTCATGATGGTACGTGCGGTGGCCATTTCAGCGGCATGGCTATCATCAAATGCATCCTTCGCATGGGTTACTATTGGCCCACTATGGAGAAGGATTGCAATGTGTATGTCAAGAAATGCGTTAAATGTCAGCATCATGCTAATCTTACGCACTTGCCATCATAGGCCTTACAACCCATTCAGGCGGCTTGGCCATTTGCTCAGTGGGGACTAGATCTTATTGGCAAGATCTCTCCTCCATCGTCAGGCCGACATACATTCATTATCATGGCTACTGAGTATTTTACAAAGTGGGTGGAAGCCATTCCCCTTACAATGACCACTGGAGCTCGCATCATAGAATTTATTCTCGAGCATATCATATGTCATTTTGGGATACCATCCAAAATAATTTTGGATAATGGAACTTCTTTTAAGAACAAAACTATGTGGGCTTTAACATCTAAATACCGCATTAAACATAGTTTTGCAACTCCATACTATCCACAAGCAAACGGGCAAGCTGAGGCCTCAAACAAGACTGTGGTAGCCATCTTGAAAAATACAGTGCAAGAACACCACAAGGATTGGCATATACAACTACCCCTTGCATTATGGGCTTACAGGACTAGCATTCGGATGCCCATTGGGGCAACGCCATTTTCACTAGTATATGGCACTGAGGCCATTATGCCCTTAGAGTTGGAAATTCCAATGTTGCGCATCGCATTGAAAGAGTTCATCGATGATGACACCATGCGGCAAGCTCACCTCGATCAATTGACGTTGCTCGATGAACATCACGTGAATGCCCTCGAGCATCTCTCACATTTATCAAGAGCGATTAAAATGAGCTTACAATGTCAAAGTCCACCAGAGAGATTTTGAAGTTGGGGATCTTGTGCTGAAAGAGAACCAACAGAACTCGAATTTGCCACCTGATATGCGAGACAAATTCATGGCTAACTAGCTAGGGCCTTACATCATATCTAAAAATATTGGTCCAGGTACCTATCACCTAACATCGCTAGAGGGTGTGGAAGAGCTTGAGCCTCTCAATATCATCCATCTTAAGGCGTTCTATGCTTGAGAGTGTAGTAAAGGCACCAAAGGCATCTGTAAGCCCTTTGGTCAACCCAAAAGCTCTAAGGGTTTTGTCTCAACCGCTCGGTCATCCCAAAATGCCCCAAGCTCTCTAATTAAGGAGCTTGGTCAAGTAAAGGCACCAAAGGCATCTGTAAGCCCTTTGGTCAACCCAAAAGCTTTGAGGGTTTTGTCTCAACCGCTCGGTCATCCCAAAATGCCCCAAGCTCTCTATTGAGTAGCTTGGTCAAGTAAAAGCTCCAAAGGTAGTTCCTCACCATTTGGTCATCCTTAAAAGCTCCAAGGACATGTACTCATCGTTTGGTCAAATATGAAAGCTCAAAAATCTATAAAAATCAAGAAAAATATATAAAAGTCCAAAAAAAAATTTGGTAAAGCTTCAAATCCAAAAACATTTGCATTTGCATTTTGCATTTTCATTTGCATTCACATAGACATTCACATCATCATATTGCATTTAGGCATTTGTCATCCGTTGCATTCCATAGTAGAGTGTAATGCGTCTATCAAAATTTTACAAACGATCACACGTTTGTATGTCAATCATGCACCCTTGCATTTATCATAATTCATTGCATTCATACGCGATACCTGTTGCGGAGAAATATGTATGTATATTAAGTTTTCCCATCACTCACCCATACCTAGTGGGTTCTTCAGATATTGTAGAAAGCTTGCTTTGCTGTTATAGACAAGGTCATTAGTTGGGATAGTGCTTCAACATATCAGAATCCCATCACTAAGCAAAACAATATAAAATCCTTGCTAAGACGAGAGAGGATGAAAGCTACGAAAGCAGTCTTAGGTATCTAGAGAGATGGGTTTCACGACCTGCTTATCTTGCAAATAGTCGGTCTAGAAAGGTGTACTTTGGCAAAAGGACAAGAATTTCCCCTATAAATCCCAAAGTCACAAAGTTTAAATCCCAAGATTACAAAGTGCAAAAGTACAAATTTCAAGTTCAAAATGTAAAGTGACATAGTGAATCAAAAGCACTATAAAAATCCCTTGCTCAAAGAAAATGGTAACACGTGGACTAACAAGTGATTTTTATCACTACACATGAGCAAGTAAGAAGGGTGAGAACTTGAATCCCTGGATTGTCCACCTTTTGAAAGCCATAGAGTGATCCCCGATCGCAGCAATGGGTTGGAAGAGTCCCACCTGCAATCGGAGGGGTAGTTCTATTGGGTGATCCCCAAATGTAGCAATGGGTTGAAAGAGTCCCGCCTGCATTTGGAGGGGTAGCCTTGATCAATTTGCAAGATGAGCTAGCTCTAGGTACCTAGGATTGTCTAGCTGTATAAGTCTAATCAAAGCTGAAACAAGGATGGTACGATCGTATGAGGAACCCTATCTCACATATGGGTTGAAAGAGTCTCGACTGACATACGGGGTATGCTTACGATCTATCTAAAAATACTCACATGCACACACAGGGATAATGAATAGTTGGGTCTGTCATGGCAAAAGCCTTGTCCAATATAAGCCTTGTACAGTTAGTATGTGATTTTTGGAGAAATCTACTAGGGTGTTTGAGTCTCAAGGAAAACCCCAAAAGGTGCTCCAATAGCAACAAGATACCAAATATCATTAGACTTCCGAAATATGAGTCATTCATTCATCAGAATGCATTTTACAAAGCACAATCAAACATATAGGATAGATACCGCATGAATATCAAAAATGATGTTTAGACGACCACTGACTATATAGTGCAGCAAAGAAGAAATATACAAAATGACATAATCATTCATTAGCATTATACCAATCCATTTCACTGCATTTCATATATGGGTGATTAATTGATTAAGTTCTTGTAATGAGAATTATCAATTAGTTTGCATGATTGTTATACATTCTGTGGTGTCATATTTTAAAAATTGATATACACAGTTTACATTCATTCCTTATGTTTTAAGTGATTAAAGCATACAGGTTCATTTCCATTAGATTATGATTATGTACATAATGCATTACCATACATTGCATAGCATACCATAAACTGCATAAAATAAATGCATGCCCACAAAGCAAAAATAAATATGCGTTCAAAAATAAACATCGCATCCATATACATACATCATATATCGCACATCTAATCATCTAGATCACTGCATATCATCATCATAAAGTAAAATAGTTATCTAGTGCATGTCATCCATACATCGCATCATATAAACATAGCATTTACGTAAGCCTTGCATCCATGTGCATCAAATAAACATAAAATCAAAATAATAAATACACATGTACACATAATGAGCCATAAAAGATCATATCATATATATATATATGTATCCAAAAGAGTACATAAGGAGTACAAAATGCCCGTAGGCTACAACTGTGTAGGTCCTCGACCTTACACACAAAATAGTATATCAAAATTATAGTCGACAACTGCTATAACGCAGATCTAGGCTGCTCCCCCTATACTGGAGCTCTCGCCACCTCCCTCCACACTGTGCTCTGGAGCCTGCTCTCCTGGCTGACCTGGCACCTATGGTGGATCCTACTATGGATCCTACCTACCTCCAAAGCCTAAAGCACCCAGCACATAGGAAACTGGTAACTACAATAGGCTAGTCCTCTGACTGGAGGCCCCTGATGTCTACCCTGGATCTCTAGTCCTGGCCTGCAACCTCATTGTGTGTGTACTAGAGGACCTGTGCATCCTCTCAGTCCTATGAGTCCTATGACTCGAGCTCACTGTCGACTGCCCTAAGGTCCTAGACCTGGTATGCTGAGACTCTGATGCAAAAGGATCCTCAGGAACCTGTAGCCCATGCATCTCTATGTAACCGACTAGCTGATCAATGTGAGCAAGCCAAGCTGCATGCATCTCATTGGTCCTCATGACCATACCGCACAGTCGCTCTACCTCCATAGTCGGATCCTGTGCAGCTATTGTACCTACTACTGGTGCTACAGGAGGCCCCATAGTAGCCTGAGGAGGTGGCATAGCCCCCTCGATGATCGTGCAAGATCTCGCTCTACCTCTGCTATAGTCTGTTGCACTTGTGCCAACTCTAGGGTAGTCTATAGTCTCTGCACCTGGGCCTCTACATCGGTAGCTCGAGTCATGAGCTCCTGTACCTGGCCCTACGCCTCAGTTAGGTGCCACTCCCTGTCAGCCACCTTCACCTCCAGAGTGGCGATGGTAGTATCTCTCTCGAGCTACTGGGTGTGAAATCACCCAATCTGACTCTACAAGTCAGCAACCTGAGCCAACAACCATCCCTCTGCACTATCAGGAGGGACCTCACCCTCCTCTAGAGCATCCTCCTTAGGGTTGATCTTTAGAATATCCTCAGTGGTGGCCTCTACACCCCAACCACCCTTAGTACGCTAGCACACCCTACGCCCATCAGGATCTACCTCTGCCTCTGCCTCAGCTGGCTCTCAGCCCAGAGGCCCTATCCCATGCCATCTGAATAGAGACCACCACCCATCATAGTCGGGCGTGGTCCCAGCTGTCTCTACCCCCGACTCCTAGAAGTCATCGGGTGCATCTCCTAATGGTAGAGGAACTATCAATGGGAGATCCCTCTCTAGAGCTAGGCATCTGTACCTCAGTGGCATCTCTGGTATGTCCTACACCATGCCAAACTATCGTAGGACATGAGAGAAGAACTGATACTCTCGGACCTCTGGCTTATGCTAGATAAGCCATCTATCTCGATGGGCCCATCATAGCCACTCGTCCACCTCTGGCCATGCAGGGCAATCCATGTAGGGGCGCCAGACAATGTCCCCTAGCCCAAGTGATGCAAACTAAATAATGTAGTGCTTAGTGTTCCCAGCATGAGCTCTATTATGGATACCCTCCTCAGCATGAGGCCAGCATGCGATGTAACACTGATGGTCGTCATCTATGGTAGTGATGCATAGTGGTAGCTCCGTAGGATGCTCGATCTGGATGTGCTGCCACCCCCAGATCTATAACAATAGACTACAGCTGATGCCCTTATGGCTATGCTCTGTAATCTGGTATAGCTCCCTATAGAGCTGGCATAATAGGGTGCTCCCCCAAGCTAATAATAGTGGCTCCTCTGTCGAGCTCTAAAGCACCCTCCAAGCAGGGGCTAGCATGTTCTAGGGAATCCTCACACCCGAGGAGTCTGGAAGGACAATCTACATGATGAGATGCATGAAGAGGGCCTCTCGTATAGAGAAGACATCATCACGGTACCAGTCACCGATGTGCACCCCTCCATGGTCCACATCATCCTGTGCATCGACGCTCTGGTCATCGAATATGGCATCAAAGACAGCATCCTTTGCCATGTAGGTAGAGGAAACGATAACCTCACCATCGATGGGGATCCTAAAGATCTTGTAGACATCCTCTAGGGTGATGGTCATCTCACCAGGAGGAAGGTGGAATGTGTTGGTCCACGCATTCCAACGTTGGGCCAATGCAGTCAGATAGGCTTGATCTACCCTAATGGTGGGTAGATCCATGACGTAACCAAACTCGATGGCTCAGAACCATGCTCGGTCATCATCCGATAAAGCCTCATGGAGAGTCTTCATAAGGTCAGGCTCCCGCGCTCTAGAAGTTAACTTTTAAAAGCAAAAAGCATAATGTAAGCTAAATCTAGCTAAGCAGAGCTAAAGAAAATTAAAAATTTCTTAATTAGACAACCTAAAAAAAAAAAGCAATCACAAACCGTAACTAAACTTGGGTCCCCAATTTGCAAATTGGGAAGGCAATTTGAAATTGGGAACCAAAAAACTTCGGTCCCCAATTTGCAAATTGGGAACAGCTGAAACCACGGTTCCCAATTTGCCAACTGGGAACCATAGCTACCAGCTATGGTTTAGGAGTGGCACCCATTTTGGGTACCCTCCTAGACCACTCAAACATGAAATTAAATCCTAAAGCTAACCTAGACTAGTGGGGTTCATTACCAGTAGTTTAGTGAGGTTAATTTTCTGCATTTCTTAGTGTGGTTCATTTTACTGGTATTGAGTGCGTGGTCTCAGTTTCGAGTTACCTTGCCCGCACCTTGCCCTCGGCTAGTCGATGGCTGATCAGGATCCGCCATCAGGGTAGATGAGTGTAAATGTGGTAGAGTTTGGCAGCGTTCCGTATCAAAGAATGTTCTATCTCTCTCAGAGCTCTCAAATTGCTAGTGGTTGCAAGAAAATAATGAAAAATTTCAAATGGGAATTCAATTTATAGGTCCTCCTAGTCTCTGCGGACCGCAGCTGACACCTGCGATTTCAAAACTAGGGTTTTCCGCCCGTAGGTCTGACCCGCGGTCCCCAAAATTTGGAAATGTAAACCATCGACCATACCTACGGTCCATAACTAGCAATAAATGCACTCAAAACCCACCGTGGGAAGGTCTAAAATGATAAATTACTGACTTCCACTGGACAAAAATTCAAAATCAATGATTAAAATTGCAAATTTGGTGATGTTAAAAGCACCAGGATCAATCAAATAAATGCAAAATTAAACAAAAAAATAAAATAATGAAAAACCAAATGCGCCTCGTATTCAGTGATTTATCCTATAAAATTGGCGGTTGCAACGACTTGCGATCCATGCAATCCGGCAAGATGAGTAAATCACCATAAGGACATTTGGGGTAAACTTGTCATTTCTTTTATGACATCTTTCAGCAAATCATCGACAATATGATTCAACACAAGTCTTCTTGCATTTGTATTATTTTGACTCCCTAAGATGGCTATCATAGCCTGACTGCTCCATGGGATAGAGATGTGCAAATACTACTAAGCATTGCAATCATAAGCTGAACTAGGCCTAGCCAAGGTATTAAAAGGCTCGAATCTAAAGTGGTTCAGGATCATTCATTATGGTCAAGCGACTTCGTCGCTTCATACATTGTCATTACCCTCATCGACTCGTCGCTTGAGGGGGTAGTCATAATTTCATGTCATAATCAAAATCAACAGAAGATCCCGGAGATCGTAGATCCCTTGATCTTGTCAAAATTGTGTTCGTTCTTGTGAATCATTGCTAACAACTATCATAAGCTTCCCCCTTTGCTTGGGGTAAATAGCAAATATGAAATTTTGTTTGTAGCTCTCATCCTTCGGTTATATAGGCCTAACTCCTATTGTAGCACCAAAGCTACCCGAACGTCTGATGGTGAGTGCAGACTTTTCAAATGTAAGCCTTCCCAAGTTGGAAGCAATGATTCCAGGATGCGCGTCCTTTTGCTGGACCTAGGGCATCTAATGTTGATCAGACTAATGATCATCATAGAACCTTCGACATCATTTTAGGAGGTCTATTTTTGCTCAGCGTTGTTCGATCTCACAATGCATCTCAAAAGGGGCATCTGTAGACACCTAAAATGCATCATGCCGAGGGTGACTACTCATATGGACATGCTACAAAACCATATGAAGGATCTTGGATAGACTCCAAGATAGAGCAGTGGTTCTAACCACTCAATTTAGGCATTTTGGCCTAAGCAGTCTGAACCACAGCCCAGACTTGTGGTCTCCAGTCTAAACCATGGTTGACACCTACGGTCTATAGTCTGGACCACAGCTGTGACCTACGGTCTTAACTGGAGTTCAGTTAGGCCTTCCATCCGAGCCAAATCGGTTGGAACGACCAAGAGATCTAGAAGGAGGTAGTTGAAGGATGAAATATTCCAGAGGCTTCCATCCCAACTATCCTAACCAACCTTCTTGGTCTTGGCTTCTCCATGAAGCCACCCCTAGCCCTAGGGGGCATGCTATAAATACCCCCTCCAAATGGGGAGGAAATATAGATGATTTGTATAGCGAAGTGTTGGAGAATTATCGAGAGAGAGTTAATTGATCAAGAGAGCAGCGAAGCCCTATCAAATTGCATACTAACTTTGTGCATTTGAGAGCCCCTTTGCTATCCACCTAAAGACCAATTAGCCATGGATGCCCTAGGTGCCTAGGAGGATCAAGAAACACAAATCTGGGCAAACGAAGGCCCTTCACAGTGATTTGACCACCAAATATGTCAGAGGACAACAAAGGCGACCCTTGAACATCAATTTGGACAAGGAGATCAAGCCCACTACCCCTAATTCTGAGGGTAAACATATCAGAGGTCAAACCATGGCTGTCAACCACGGTTCACAGTGCAGACCGCCCATCACAGCTGCGGTTTGCAATAGGTTAATGATCACCTTACTTGCTTTGCTTTTGATCGCATAGATTAGTTATATTAGTCTTTTCATAGGTTTAATTGCATTTTAGAGAAACTCTGACCGTAGAAATTAGACATTTCATGCATTGTATTAAGTAGGATTACATTGGATCTTTTATGCCCTTTATTGTTCCTAATTTGATATTTGATCCATGCATCATTTGCTTATTCATGTCCTTCATGTTGTAGCATAATTCTTGATTTAATTAGAATAGTTTAAAGTCTTTCTTTATGCTTTCTTGTTTTACTAGTTTAATGGCACTTACATGCATATTCCCTTAAAGGGCCTCATCATGAGAGGCTATCAATATTTTTAATCGTGTGTTGTTGTTTCTTGTTCGTAGAGAGACAGGTGCAAGAGGAGCTTATGTCATAATCCTTCCACATCATGGAGAAGGGGGTTAGCTCCACCCCAAGGCAGTTTGTGACTAATCAATAGAGCACCATAAGTGCGCCTACCCTATTGAGGGCATTGGCAATTGTAATATCAGTATCATCTTTCAAGTGACCCTAAGAGGGCATTTTTGTAATCAAAACTCATTCAAATATTAATACGAGAAACCTTACATACTTTGTTTCTGTTCAATTTATGTACTTGTGTGAATCTTTATGCTTTTATGATGGTATAGATCAATGCAGTAGCTAGGTGCACGCTTCGTGGTTAGGTCACCATCTAGGAAAGAAAAATATTTCTTTCTAGAAAGAGTGGTGAGTACTTGATCTATAAAAAGTAATATAAAATGGTATTTTTGTGTGGCCTTATTAATTTCTTTGTAGTTAACACACATGCATATTTTCATTCTTCTTGGGGACAATAACCAATGGAAAGACCCATTGGCTATAAGAGATTGGGTAGATAAAACATGCATCTAATAAGTTTTCAATATTTGTTTTCATCATTTCCATCAAAGTAGGATTCATCTTTTTTTGTGATTGAAATATAGGTTTTTTATTAGTGTTATATATTCTTTGAGTACATATGTTAGGGTGGATCCCCTTCATATCACTATAATCCCATGCACATGCATTTATGTGTTGGATTAAAACTTCAAATAATTTGGCATCTTCTTCATCCTTAAACCAACTATTAATATTAATATATTTTATTATTGTATCTCTATTTGCTTGGTGCCTAGTGGAACTTAGTTAGCTCCTCTACTCATCAATGAGTTCAAGCGACAATGATGAGGTAGCAGGAAATGGAAAATTCTAGTGTTTTCATCTAAATAAATCTTTACGAGAATGATATTTGCTAGAGGACATTTAAAGGATGAGAGGATGTGTGTTTTCCACCCAAGTGCCAAAGTTAATGGGTTGTCTTGAAATGACATTGATGATAATAATTTAGAGGTTTCACCCTTATCCTTCCATAGGAATCAGTGAAATATGGTTTTCTTGTCATATGAGCAAGATCCAATTGAGGACTCTAATAGGATAGTTTCATCTTCAAAAAGGGATACTTCTAGTGGATCTAACTCCTCTACATTTTATTTTATAGTTATCATAACCAAATAAGTAAAATTATCCTACTCATTGGGTTCATCCATCCATATATTTCCAAATAAATCTATGGAGGGTTGAGCTAGATGGTATAGAGAGATCTTTTTGGAATTAAATACATTGAAGATAGTCATATCCCCTAAGTGACAATCTATAAAATCAGTAATCATGGCCAACCAAGTCACCTAAGGATCAATGGATAATCATTCACCTTGGTTCTTGGTTGTAGAATCATGAAATTAATAAGATATTCCCATAATTCCATGGTTATTGGTATGTCTTCTACTATTCCTTCAGGTTTTATTATAGATTGGTCTACTAATTGAAGTATAGTAGAAGTAGATTGCATATTAGTTAGGGATAATTGATTCATCATTTTCATAGTCGTGATGTTTATGGTTGTTCCTAAGTCAACCAATACATTGGGCATTTTAGTTTTACCAATGGAGATAGTAATAATAAGGTTTTTATGATCTCCATACTTAGGTGGAATAAGCTTCCCTGCTAAGAGATCAGCTAGTTTTCCATCTACTTGTATCATCTTTGGATAATTTTTCATCTTCTCCTAGGATTCTTGATACACATATCTCCAATAACCTTGTTAAAAAATGATATATACATGATTTCTTGGAGTAAAGAGGTCATTATATTTAAGTTTTTTGGTTCTATTAATAGATTGGATTATTGAAGGTGCCTCATAAGATCTTGAAGGAATGATTTTTAAAATATTTTCTTTTTTATTTGATGTCTCAGGACTTGGTAGGATTTATTACCTTTCTTATTTTAATTTTACTATTATAGGAGGTGTTGGATTAGACAATAATTTTCCTAGGTAAAGCTTAATGTTGTCACAGTCGATAGCATTGGGGTTAATTATGTCATTGTGTTCAGTATTGTATATAAGGGTTACTTATCCATTATTGTTTGTATTAGCCATAGTTTGAGCTAGAAGTGGAGGTTGCTTTAGTGGTTGTGGTTGTATTGGTTGGAGATCACCAATAGGTCCTAGTAGTAATTCTTGTCGTTTATTTGGGAATCATTATTGTCCTCCATAAGGTTGATTAGATTGGGATGGTCTTGACCATTGTTGGTTCTAGGTTGTCCATGATTGATTGGGTATTGATTACATCCATGGGTGGTTGAACCATCCTGGATTATACCATTTGATAGGTGGGGACCAAGGGTACTAGCCCTATTTTTGTGGTGGTAGATACATGTTCCATGGAACATTCCATGGATGTTTTACCCACAACGCTATCTAATTATAGGAGAAATTATTTTTTTATCCTACATATATAATTTCTTCTATAGTAGGATGATTCCTTCCAAGAGTGGCTTTGATCTCATGCAAGAGGCCACATCAATCCATAGAGTGGCCTTCTTCACAAGTGCTACATATTTTAGTCTTGTTTAATGGGAATTCCTGAAGGGCATGTTTATGCTTACACCTTGGACAATATATGGCCAGTGGTTCAGTGACCTTAACTTTAGCCTGTAATTAATCCAATGTAGTGTTTATATGTAGGAGAATATCAATTTTAAAATTGGAAAATTCTTCCATTAATTATCCTATATCATTTCCACTCTTTCCTATTTGGTGTTTACGAGTCCCTTCCCTTATACAAGAATAATTCCTACATAGTCCCATAATATTAGGAAGGTCTAATTTTTTCATGTCATCTTTCCTCATGAGGTTTATGATATCCCTCGATTCATCTTGTAATCCTTGTAAAAATTTGCTTTGATGTGTTCTTGTTCCATCTCTTCCTCGCATCTTCTTTTGATGAAGAGGAATCTATCTAAATAGTCTTCAAGAGTTTCATCCTCATTTTGTTTCATCCTAAATAGTTCTTCTTTTTGGTCCTTAACATGATATAGTTGTAGACACCTAAATAATTTCATGCTTAGGGGAGCTACTCACATAGACACATTCATAAGATCATAATACATAATCTTGGACTTTCCAAGCATCAACAGTGGTTCTCACCACTCATTTGGGGCCTTTTCAAGTCATCCAAGCCTAGTCGCTCAAGCTAAGAGCAACCAGATCCTAGATGCTCAAGCCTAGAGTGGCCAGACCTTAGTCACTACAGACGATAGTGACTAGATCTTAGTCATTATAGACGACAGCGA
Organism: Wollemia nobilis; assembly: GCA_028583015.1. Lineage (NCBI taxonomy): Eukaryota > Viridiplantae > Streptophyta > Pinopsida > Araucariales > Araucariaceae > Wollemia > Wollemia nobilis. The sequence goes on along the minus strand of JAQPPZ010001031.1, from coordinate 1,640,615 downwards.
CTAAACCCTAAAAACAATTTTTTTGACAAACAGGCCTAATCACGGGTGGAAGTAGCAATCTGCATGTAATAAAGGTGAGTAGGAGTAACTTTGCATTCCTTTTCATGACCAGTTCACATAGAAGACTTGAGTTTGCATTTAAAATTTAGCTAATTGACATCTAAGCATAAAAAAAAGGATAAAAGCTTCTCATGCTAAGAACCAGTTTGCATAGGAGACTCAAGTGGACAGTTAGATTTTAGTTAACTAGCCTTCAAATATAGACAAAGGACAAAATATTCTCATGCTAACTTGCACTATGCATGAGGAATTCATTCCTAGGTCTTGGACATAGACCTAGGGTTTCACACTATAAAATGTGCAAGCCTAAGAGCACCAGGGGATCATCGATATTTTATCCATCAATCTTGGTCATTGAGGAGAGCTTTTGAGACTCAGAGAGTTCCCTTGGAGATCATGTGTATGGTGAAACCCTGATGGATTGAAGAGCATAACACCTATTATTTCAACATCAGATACAGGCTTTGATCCATAGCTTAGGAGCAAAGAAAACAAGGTTTACCTTAGCATCTGTTGTCTTGGACAGTGGCCCATAGGCTTAGATTAGGTTTTAGACATAGCTTCTTTTATTTTGTTTCTTCATGTTTTTATATCATTATCATAGATTTACATGATTTCATAGCATAGTTTCATCAGATTTCCATTAAGTTATTTTATTACTAATAGCCTCATCTAGGGAGGCAATCTCGGACATCTAAGTGTGTGTTGTTGTTTCATTGCTCACAGGGCCACAGGTTCACCGAACAGAATTAGAAGCATACACAAGCAAAGGGATCCCTCTAGGAAATAGACCTGTAGAAGGAGGCATCTGTAAGCCCTCATATATTTTCATATGTGGAACTAGAAAGCCTTTAAAAGTGCACCACCTCTTCATGAAAGGGGCACTCTTTGCCTATTTGTAACCTTATTGTATCAAAATGGGTATCCCTAAGAGGGACTAACATGTAATTGAATTTCAATACAAATAAAGAGATCCATATTTGTTATTTCCATGTTATATTCTTTTTTTCATTTCCTTCCATTCCATCTTGGGTTTTTAATAACATTTCAAGTATATTAAATGGCGGTGCGTACGTCCCAGGGTCACTATAGATGGCGATCATGATGGGACTTCCACTAATTTTTTATTTTCTACCAGAATACTAACTTATTTTTGTGTGCAATTCTAGCTACTCTGAGCTATAGTGTCCAAAAAATATCCGCTCTAAGCTACAATGGCCAATAGAGATTTAACCGCTCTGAGCTACAATGGCTAAGAACCAGCCACTCTGGTCAATAGTGGCCAGAACTGGAGTGCGACAGAGGTCAAAACATAGACTCTTTGAGCTGGATCAAAGGTTGGTATAGCTTATATGATATTTTTATAGTTTTTTGTCTACTTTTGTGTGTCTAAAATAGAGAACTTAAAGCACATTTATGTTTGTAAATTGAAAGAATAAAAGGAGAAATAATAACCAGTTTGCATATCGTAGATCTTCTTTTAATTTTCCATTAGGTTTTGTTAGGAACAGCAGCTTATGCCTAAAAAATTTTCCCTAGAATCCAATGTTCTAGACATTGTATGTTGTTTGCTTGCTTTGAGGCCCTACCAGAGGCCATAGCTACACGAACTAAAGTGTGCTCATGCAAATCATAGTAGTTCATGCATATTTTTGAATATTGAAATGTATTTTTGTACTTAGGCTTATAGGAAAGATTCATTGTTGCTATATGATGTACTTTATGTTACGTAAGCTTAAAATGAACACCACACATGCACGTCTCATTTAAATATTGAGGAGTTGGATTTCATCACCAACCTTCAATTCAGTCCAATGATGTTGGAATTCATCTCCTTCCACTGGTTTTCCCCCTAGAGCTTCCTAGAAATGGATTGATAAACTTACTTATAGTGGCACTAAGTTACTTGTGCTCAAACTATCTCCCATTGTTGGAAAAATTATTGGTTCAAAGTGGAAGAGCTAGGCGAACACCCCACTAGGTCTTCAGTGTTGTACCCTAGCTTATTTTGAGAAAATCATTTTTGGCACAGGTATACTTGATTGTCACAATGGATGAGTCTTCTCATTCTTGATCCAATAACAAGAGCAAGAAATCAAAATAACAACACATCAAAACACACCAAACAATGTATGGCACACTTAAATCGGTAATCAAGATAAACATTATTTTGGTATTGTGTGGCTATTCCTAAATTGTAACTCAAAATATCAATTCATAAACAACATAGTCAAAACAAAATCAAACACCCTCTATCTAATACCAAGGGATAGACTGAAGCAACTCATACTCATAGTAATATTGAACGACCCACCCATAAGATCGTGAGACGTAGCTCCGTGAGCCTAAGGGGTGATAATTCAACCCTTGGGGGATCTCCTCAAGAAACCCTAAGTAAGGAGCCACATCATGGAACAAAGTCACATAAAAAAATAGGCTTCATAGCCATCCTCATCAAGAAGACATGAGGAGACCTCAAGGGCCTCCTCTAAACACACAGAAACATCCCAAAGACGTAAGGAAGCTTCAAGGGCCTCCTCCTCACATAGACGTAAATATGGTTCTAAAACTCATTCTTCACATAGATATGACGAGACTGCTACATCTCCATCTACATGGAGAAAAAATGTCACAAAGACCTCTTTATCAAGAAGGCAAACAAGAATTGCAACACCTCAAGCCTCACAAGAAACATATGAAATAGAGCTCCCCACTGAAGGGTAGGAAACTAGAGCTATATCTAGTCATGGAAATCAAATAGAAGAAACCCTTCATGCAAAAGGAAATATTCTCGTAGACTATGACCTCATAAGAGTGAATGGCACCCCACGTGACCAGCCATGGAAAATAAGATAGCTAGACGGGTTGGATCGGTTTCCTACACGACCAACTCAAATAACTATAGCTACTAAGAACTCTGCATCTGGAAGCTCACAAACTATGACTTCTAAACACATATCTCATTCTGTGGGTACCTCAGAGTGACCCCATAGTAGACATGTGGAGTTTGATCATAGGGATACTCAATAGTACACTGAACAAGTCGCATTAGCTAGCAAGAGTACAGGTACAACAAAAACCTCCTAGAGGAATTTGCGAGTCAAGACAACAAGAATAGAGTCATATAAACATGAGTATTCTATGATAGCACAAGTTAATCAAATGAGGTGGTTGGAAAATGCACTACATAAGGAGCAAGAGCTAGTGGAAGCTCTTGAACAAGATAAACAAAGAGAAAGACTCTTACGCCAACATGATCAATGTTTAAGAGAACAGGATGAGTGGCTAGATCTTAAAAATTTATAAATAAATGGTGGTGACCACCAAAGAATAAGATGCACTAACTCACCTAAGTAGAGGCACACTAGACAAGATAGCCCACAATGAACTCCCCCTCCAAACCATGAATGAAATCCAACTAGTGGAGAAAGGTCAAACACAACAAACCATGATCACAATCCTGAGTCCCCTCGTAGGAGGGAGGAAAATAGAATAAATCAAATGGATAGATATTTACCTCCATTGCCACTATGAATAGGCTTACAAGAGGAGGAAATATGTGCATCAAAGGTATTTCAAGAGCTTGCTGAAAATATGAAAACCTTTGAGAAACAAGAGGCAGCTGGGAACTCGCCAACATTAAGCAAAATACACAACCAACCATTGTGCCCATCAATCCCTATCCCTCCATATCCTAAGCACTTTGAGATGCCTAGGTTAGAAAATTTTAAGGGTGAAGAGGATGCACAAGAGCATATCACCAATTTTATCAATGCCTATTTTCATCTTGAATACAATGACGCTCTCATGCTAATTCATAATGACATTTTTAGGTGTTGCCACTCAATGGTTCAACCAACTACCTAAGCATAGCATAACCAACTTTGAACAACTAGTAAACACATTCCTAAAGCATTTCTCCTTTGGTGCTAAGAAGAAGGTGAACCTTTCAGACTTGGCCAACTTGAAACAATATGATGATGATCCAGTAATGGATTATGGGAATAGATGGAGAAAATTCATGGCAAAATTATCATTCTCCATTCCCATAGAAGAGATAATTCGCATGTTCACCAAAATTTGCTCTAAACACATCTCCCTCTTTCCATAATTTCAACAAAATCCTTCATTTGAGGAAGCTTTGGCATAGGCCAAGCTCATTGAAGAAATAAAAGTAGATGAGGGAACCATTAAACTCCAAAACAAAAAGGAGTGGAACAAGAATGGTAAGAATGACAAGTACAAGCAGAAGTAGGCCAATCCTACTCTAGTAAATCAAGTCGTATTGGCTACACCCAAGGATGGGGGTGCACAACAACCCTAAAACTATCAAGCACATCCCTTTCCAGCCAATTACGACAAAAAGAACAATCAAGGAAGAAACAAAGAACGCAAGTCGCCTCGTTATTTCATGCCTCTAACAAAATCAATGCAATCAATATTTAATCAATTGAGCGAGGTTAGGAGAATCAAATTTCTTGATATATTGCTTATATATCCCAACTATCCTAAGCCAAAAGGATATAGGTAAGATCAATTTTTCCCTTATCACAGGATACCGTGGCATGACATTGAGGCTTGCGTTGGTTTTAAGCATCAAATGCAAAACATGATTGAGGTGGGAGAACTCAAAGTTAACAACCCACTGGCTCTCGATAATAGATACATGGGCATATATAGAAACCCATTACCCAATCATGAGGTCCCTTGAGAGCAAGGGGCCCAAGTCAATCAACTTCGAGCTGACATACCTACCCACGGATGCATTGGGATGGTTGATATTGTTAACATAGCAACAAGGACTAGGCGGTATGGTCAACCACAACCACCTAAAGCTCCCATGAACATACCAGTCATTCCTAGGCAAAGGCAATACAACCTTCCAGGTCCACCAACGTGACCTGTGGTAACTATTTGGAGTAGATTAGAGCAAAACCTGTAGACAAATCCAGCTAAGTTATCCATATATGAGCTCATACAATAGTCCCCAAATCATAAGGATACTCTAATGGAAATATTAAGGACAATTTAGCTCCAACCACATGATGTGAATGCATTCACTCACTTTGTGGGACAAGTACAAGAGTGCAAGGAGCTTGTAATTTGATTCTATGATCATGAGATTAAGACTGTGTCTGTTGCCTTACTAGAAACTCCGCTAAAAATTATGGTGGCAATCAACAACTTACCTTTCAATAGGGTCTTGGTCGATACAAGTTCATCAATAAACATCATTACAACAACATCAATAGAGCACCTCAAGATCCCCAAGTCCAATATCATTCTAGGAGCTTACACATTGAGAGCTTTAATGTTGCTTTATGCAATACTGTAGGAATGATAGTCCTACCCATTAAAGTAGGGTATAAGACCATCCCTGTGATGTGTCATGTCTTAGAAGGAGCTATGCAGTACAACATCCTCTTAGGGCATCCTTGGATAAGGGCCATGAAGTGTGTGCCTTCGATATTGCACCAGTGTGTCAAATATGTGCACAAAAATAAAGTCTATGTGGTTATGGCCAATGAAGAACCTTTTAAATACGTCCATCAGGTGGAAATTCTAGGATAATTTGTAATCTCTTATACCCAACTATATGTAGCACCTTCATCCCCAACCACACAAGTGGATAACGAAGAAAAAGGGGTAAGAAAAGACCCATGCACTTCCAACCTCCTGGTGCACTCAAAGTAGTCAATGCTTCTAAAGTACCATCAAAATCAAAACCAAAATACAATTAGAATCTAAAGGTGCCCTTATTCAAGGAATAAAGTCCCAAGGAAGTGCCAACTATAGCCATTGTCAAAATGCCAAGTCCTATGGAAGAGGAGGATCTTCAATATCAAGATGAAGATAGTGATTATCACCCTACTTTGCTAGTGTCATCCGTAGGATCATCTACATCGTAAGCATCAATACACTTGGCAATCACAGGCATAGAGAAGTACCTTGTGTAGAACATTACCTTTACACATATCATTGAGTCTGCACAAGACATGGGAAGGCCTAAGGACTTGAGGCCGCCAGTAGGAATAGTGGTTCCACTTGGAATCCCTCCCAACCAAACTAATTTTGTCTATGTCGGCCTGGACTATGCTTATAAGTCTTCAAATATAGAAGAGGATAGTGATGAATTATTCATGGTTAATGTTCATTACCTCTCTAACCCCAATTTTTCTCTAATCTACTTTGAGCATTGTCATTGGCATGACTATAGCCTTGGCATATATGAGCAGGGGCACGGGCAGCCATATGAGCCACAATATCAGCTTCCCTCTTATAGGTTTGGGTTAGGCTATTATATCGGAGGTCGAGATGACTCTCTTGTAGTAGCATTGGACAGATTAATCTTAGGGTTAGGAGAATACATTGATTTAATTCCTTATCACCCCCTAAGAATAGGAAATTTGAGCAACAAACAAGTGGCCATGGTAAACATACCGTCACCAAAAATTTATCATCCAAACATCTCAATTGATTCCTGTAGACACCAAAATCCAGCCACTTGCAAGTCATCTATACCTTCCTATCAGCCACGTGTTGGTCATCCACCTTCCCGCCATTATTTGGCCCAAATCCACACTTTCCTCGCCATTATTTGGCCCAATTTCACCTTTCCCACCATTTTTCATCCCCAAATTTATTTAAATTAATATTTATATATATATATATATATATATATATATATATATATATATATATTTTAATATTTTAATATTTTAATATATATATTTAAATAATAGTTTAAGTGATTTAATTTGAGTCGTTCGTCCTTCATTTAATCTCATCCGTCCATCCATCTTAATCCATTTCACAACCTAGATTTATTCTCTACCCTTAGATCCACTTTAATCTAGCCACACGTTCAAAGTGTCGTTAAAACCCTAAAGTGTGCCCTAAGAGTAGATTATAAATTGAGTCACCTTGATGGCTCAAACCCTATGTCTTTTGCTACTTCTATCCTGGATCTTTTCTATCTTCTTAACTTCTTCTATCTCCTTTTCTGATCCCCTCTATCTCTCTTCTGCTACCTTTTCGTCGCATCCATCACCGCATCCATCGTCGCTTCCGTCGCTGCTTTCATCGCCATCTCTTCTGTAGCATTATGCAGAATCCCCCATTCTTATCGCAAGTTCCCACGGGCGTTTACCCCTTTACCAAGTGCCCACGGGCATTTACCAAGTGCCCATGGGCGTTTACCAAGTGCCCGCGGGTGTTTACCCACAGCCACAGACTCAGACCGGTGTCTGAAACCTTAATCCAGAAGCACGCGGGCATTCAGCGAGTGCACCAGGGCACCTTCTATAGCCGATCTGACAGCCACATTACTTCCAGGTGTCGCCTGGTCTAGCCGCGTTAAACAGAAAAAGAGGTATAGATTAGTTTTAAAGCAAGTAACTTCTTTTCTTTTATTGATCTGTTATTGAATTCCTGCATTTCGTTTTTCTAGGGTTTTAGATTGTTTTCGAGGGCTCACATAGTGGAGCCCTCTTATTAATTTCTAACTCCTTGATAGTGTTAATGTGTGCAGGTTTTTGATAGCAGATCCGGTTTATTGATGGCAGCTGATTAAGCTGGAGTGGTCCAAGCAAGGGATACAACAAAGCCCACTCACTCTGTTGGGATTGAAGATACATTCTTCGGAAGCGCCACCATTTGTGCCAGCTAGGGTTTCGGAGAACCCTAGCATAACTTGTAACTGTGTATCACGAATAAATGGTTACAGGCCCAATTGTATTCAAAAGGAGTTTTTAAACTCCATCGATTAATAGAAATCGTTTGTTTTGTGCAACTATTCTGTACTCTGTCATTGTGATTTTATTTTTTTTTGGCGTTGTATTTTTAATCTACAATTCCATCCCAATAGGATACAACTCATGGGATGAGGAGAATGGATATGAAGCAAGTGATGATGTGGCAAAACTTGGCTTAGCTTACTAGGGGCCTCACTATTTACAAATATTCACATGGCCCATCCATGATGAGAGTGGGTATACATCAAAGAAAAGTGACTATGAGTCAGAAGACTCAAAAAAAAAAACCTACTTAGGCCTAAGCCATCAACCCCTAACTTTGGGGCAAGATACAAATGCAAATGGATTCTTCATAAGTTATTAAGAATATGAAGATGAAATAGATATGGCCTACTTAATACCAAGATATGATCCCCTTGTCTTAGGGCCACATACCAATGCTAACGGTTTTTGGATAAGTGATGATGACTTTGAGGATGAGACCAATATGGCTTATCTTGGACCTCACCAATTGTGATAAGTCAATGAGCTAGTAGAGATAGAGGTGGTACTCTGTGCTATAGACCCTCATATATGATTTTTTGGGAGACCTATTGACCTAGCTGCCATTCACCGGATGGTCAATCCCCCTCCTCCTACATTCAAAGAGTGATTGGAGCTCAATGATCCTATTGTCCACCCTGCTCATGGGCCAGATCCAAAAATTTCCATTCCTCCAAAATCTCATTGTGAGTATGGAAGGGAAACCCCTAAAACGATATTACACCCATGTGGTCCTGGAGATTTCATCCCATCCATCAATATGATCTCCATTGATTTGACCACTCAACTTCATAATCCAGCAGATCCTACCAAATTATTGCATCTTGATGTAGAGGCTATTGATTGGTATCATGCTAATTAGCCCATAGAGTCAGAAGACCTCTTCCCCAATGAAGATATGTTATAGCCATTCCATTTTGCATCAGGTTGTGCATATGATGTCTTCCATGTTAGTTTGGAACCTGAGTCACTAGGTCCTGTAAATCCCATCGATGACATTCATTTTATATCCACCCCTCATCATCTAGAGAATGGGTCACATATGGCTATAGAAGTGACTTTCAAGGTGGAAATCAGCGATGATCCTACCCAACCAAGGAAAGTCATGTTCAAAGAAATTATATCTCCAGAGGAACAAGCCATCCTAATTCCTCTCCTCAAAGAGAGGCCAAATATTTTTGCTTAGACTTACAAAGACATGCCAAGAATAGATCTAAATTTAGTCATTCACAACCTTTCATTGGATCCCATGAAGAAGCTAGTCAAGCAAAAGTTGAGTAAAATGCATCCAACCATTGCTTTGATGGTGAAGAATGAATTGCAAAAACTACTAGAAGCAGTATTCATAGTTCCTATTGACTACCCTGAGTGGGTGTCAAACATGGTACCCATGGGAAAACCCGATGAAAGAGTCCATATCTGCATGAATTTTAGAGATTTAAATAGAGAAACACCAAAGGATTCATTCATATTGCCAAACATAGATGCTCTTGTGGATGCAACCACAGGTCATGAGATGCTCTCCCTAATGGATGGTTTTTTTGGATACAACCAGATCCAGATTAAGCTCGAAGATCAACATAAAACTGCTTTCATTACTCTATGGGGAACATTCTATTACAAAGTGATGTCATTTGGTCTCAAAAATTTTGGTGCCACATATCAACAGGCCATGACATACATATTCCATGACTATATGCATAAGAAATTGGAGGATTACATGGATGACTTATTGGCCAAGTCCCTATTGCAGCAAGAGCACGCCGAATTCATTAGACAAGTCTTTGATCACCTCATAGAACACAACATCTGATTGAATCCTAAGATGTGCATATTTGGCATAACTTTTGGCAAACTTTTGGGATTCATCATATCCAAGAGAGGCATTGAATTCGATCCTGTAATGGTAAAGGCTATACTAGAAATGGTTGTCCCTACCAACATTAGGGAGTTGTGGAGCCTATAAGGCAAGATAGCATCCATCCAAATATTCATCACACAAGTATCAGACAAATGTTGACCTATGAATCTATTGCTACGCAAGGAGGTCCCATTTCATTGGGACAAATAATGGCATCAAGCCTTTACAGAGATAAAAACTTATCTAGAAACACCACCAGTATTGTCTCCACCAAGACCAGACATACCATTTTTACTATATATATCACCTACTGATTTTGCATTGGGCACCATGTTAGACCAAAAGAATACACAATACAAAGAGAAGGCCATATATTACATTAGTCGCACTTTGGTGAGCTATGATCTAGGATATGCGTATGTAAAAAAGTTGTGTTTAGCAGTGGTATTTCCAACTCTAAAGTTGTGACACTACATGTTGAGCCATACGACCTACGTCATATCAAAAAAAATCCTTTGCAGTACATGATGAGCAAGACATCACAATACACGTACCACAAAGTGGATCATGCTATTGACAGAATTTGATATAGAGTTCATAAGCTAGAAGTCCATCAAGGGACAAGTCATAGAAGATCAATTAGCAGAGGTGCTTCTTCAGGATAACAAACCTCTCATTATAGAATTTCTTGTTGATGCAGTCCTTGCATTATTAGATCTGCCAGAACTCGAAGAACCTAAGAAAGAAAGAGACATGTCATTGTTCTTCGATGGTTCAAAGTGTGAACAAGGTGGCAGAGCAGGGATTGTCTTTATCACACCATAGGATGATCCATTGTCCTTATCATTCAAACTAGACTTTTTGTGCACAAACAACAATACAGAATATGAAGCATTGACCCTGGGACTCCAAACAGCTGTATCAATGGGCATTAAAATATTGAATATCTTTGGTGACTCCTTGCTCATAGTAAACCAGGTCAAAGGACTATTCCAATGCAGGTGCCCACTCCTAAAAACTTACAAGGAACTTGTTGACACTTACTTAGCCTGGTTGAAATGGTATGACATCGAGGCAATCCCTCGTACATTGAATACATTTGCAGACACTATGGCCTCTTTGGGATCCTTAATCCCTTAGAATCCATTTGCTGATTTTACAACCATTCATGTAAAAGTGCTTTCGCACTTAGCAATACAACGTGAAGCTTTTGACAATCAAGAATCAGTCAACATGATCAACATCAAGCTAAATCAGGATTGGTCCTTCGCAACCAGAGATTTCTTACAAATAGCACCTTAGGGTTCTTTGATCTCCCAATGACCTGTGGAGTGTGGTGCAACACACCATAGAGTTTTTCCTCAATCAATATTCACCAGCTTTGAAATATAGGAAAAGTAAGCCATATTTTCTATAGAAGTCGTGGCTTATTAGGATTGGCTTTGCCAACTACGAGACTTCTTGAAGCTCGGAATAGTACCTCAAGGTTTGTCGCATACTGAAAGGTGAATGTTTAAAAAAAAAGCAACAAGATACATCTTGCTAGGATAAATCCTCTATAGATGAGGATATGATGGAGTATTACTCCATTGTCTTGAGCCCCAGGAAGCATCCTAGGCAATTTTGCAAGCTCACGATGGCACATGTGGAAGGCATTTTAGTGGCATGGCCATCGTTAAGCACATATTGAGAATGGGTAACTATTGGCCCATAATGTAAAAGGACTATTGTGAGTATGTCAAGAAATGCAATAAGTGTCAGCATCATGTAAAACTAATGCACTTACCATCGCAAGCCTTGCAACCCATCCACGTAGCATGGCCATTCTTGTAGTAGGGACTAGACTTGATTGGGAATATCTCATCCTCATCCTCAGGAAGACACACATTCATCATAACGACCATGAAATACTTCACTAAATGGGTGGAGGCGATCCCCTTAACATCAACAATTGGACCAAGGATTACGGAGTTTATACTCCACAATATCATAAGTCATTTTGGGGTCCCTTCTAAGATAATATCGGATAATGGGCCATCTTTCAAAAACAAAAAAGTATGTTCTTTAATGAACAAATACCATATTCAGCATAGTTTTTCAATGCCTTATTATCCATAAGAAAACGGGCAAGCATAAGCCTCAAACAAAACAATAGTCTCCATTTTGAGGAAGACGGTGCAAGACAATCACAAGGATTGGCACATGTAGTTACCTCTTGCACTATGGGCATACAGGACTAGTATACAGACGCCCACTAGGGCAATGTCGTTTTCACTAGTATATGGCACTAAGGCCATCATGCCACTAGAGTTGGAAATTTTGACTCTGCATAGCATTAAAGTACTTCATATATGATGATGTTGCACGACAAGGCCACCTCGATCATTTGATACTTCTTGATGAATGCCAAGTCAATTCTTTAGAGCATCTTTGTGTTTACCAATATCACCTTGCGCGAGCTTACAATAGTAAAGTCCACTTAAGGGAATGCAAGGTTGGAGATCTAGTGCTCAAAGAAAACTAGTAGAATTTGAATCACCCGTCGCATCTGCGAGACAAGTTCGTGGTAAACTGGATAGGCCTATACATGATTTTACAGAGGATTGGTCTTGAAGCGTATCGCCTTATATCATTAGATGGTGTTAAGAAGCCTGAGCCTCTCAATATAATTCACCTAAAGATATTTCACACATAAAATTCAAAAACATCCAAATATGTCATAAAACACAAAAACATTCAAATATGTCAAAAACACAAAAACATCCAAATATGTCAAAAACACAAAAACATCCAAATATGTCAAAAACACAAAAACATCCAAATATGTCAAAAACACAAAAAAATCAAATTTATCAAAAATATAAAACAAATCATAAAAACATAAAATTTCAAAATACAATCAAAAGCTCCAAGGGTAATTCAAGTCACTTGGTCAAAATCAATTCAAAACGCTCCAAGGGTATTAAAACCGCTTGGTCAAAACCAATCAATTCAAAATGCTCCAAGGGCATTCAAGCCACTTGGTCAAAATCAAATCAAAAAGCTCCAAGGGTATTCAAACCACTTGGACAACATCAATTCAAAATGCTCCAAGGGCATTCAAGTCACTTGGTCAAAATCAATTCAAAATGCTCCAAGGGTATACAAACCACTTGGTCAACTTCAATCAAAAATATCCAAGGGTAATTCATCCCACTTGGTCGAAATCAAAAAGCTCCAAAGGCATAATAAGCCCTTTGGTCAAAATTAAACAAAAGTACAAAAATAATATAAAAGACAAAAATACAAAAACAATTACATCTCATATCTTACATCCACATCATTGCATTGCATTTTCATATCCACTACAATTGCATATGGCATAAGAGCCTTAAAAGTGATACCACAATTTTTCGCATAAATCATTCAAATACATACCCCCATTAAAACGTGTGTAATTGTGTTTTTTAACACAACCATTATTTGTTGCTATACATAATATACTAATGTTTTTCGGTTAATCAACCACACCTAGTGATCTTATCAACTTTTGAGGAAAAAAACTTTGATTAGTAGAAAGGTAAGGTCTAGCTATGATAATACCTTGGATATTCAAGATCTCATCACTAATTGAAACACTAAAATCCTAGCTAGTATAAGGAAAATATGAAAGCTACAAAGCGGTCTAGATTACCTTAAGCAAAAAGGATTTTCCTTACTTATCCCCCTATGAAATCGGTTTAAAGGTGTTGAGAATTGGCAAAATGACAATCTTTACCTATCCAAATCCCTTGCTTACATCAAAATAAGCAAAATCCCAAAGCAAAGTACATATTCAAAAGGCCAAGCATATAGTCCACATTTCAAAGCAATAATCCGATATACAAATAAGAAAATCAGAAAAAAATCATAGCTCAAAGAAAAATCAATCAAAAATAAACAGTGATTTTCATCACTACATATGAGCAAAATAAACAGTGATTATCATCACTACCAAAATCCTCGCTCAAAGAAAAATAAAAAATAAACAATGATTTTCATCACTACATATGAGCAAATATCCAAAAGCCAAAAAGAATCCAAAAGGGAATAAAGCTTGAATCCCTGGAATTCTTAGCATTGTACAAAACTAGAATAAGAAATCCTTACGCATGACAATATGTCTACCATAATTGCTTCATGCATTTGTGTAGACCAATGTTTGAATGTGAATGAGCTAGCTTAGGTAACCCAATATTTCCTAGTGGTATAGTCCAACTAAGTCCAGCATAAGGATGAGATGAACACTTGAGGATCCTTGATCTTAGCAAGGGCTGAAAGAATCCCACCTGACATCGGAGGAAATGCTTGAGTTCTACCTCAAAATATACAATCACTTGCACACACAGAGATCATGAAAAACTAGGTCCATGGTAAAAGCCTTACTTTTCAAAATTCTAACTGGTCAGCAGACAGTTGTTGATAGGGTAACTAGAGTGTTTGAACCTTTGGAAAGCCCCAAAAATTCTTACATAGCAACAAATCATAACATCATTCACACCATCACTTTCTTTATAAGATTCTATAAATTAGGGGGTATCAACATAGCAGGACGGATACCGCATATATATTAAAAATAGTATATAGATGGCCACTGACTACTTTATATCTTTTAATTTATAGAAACTTATTAAGAAAACACATTACCAACCATTACACCTCATATATGAATACTTAATCAATTCTTATGATAAGAGTGATTATTTTTTTACTTTCTATGGTATCACCCATTAAGATTGTCAATGTCATATGCATTTCGTATGTTTTACGTGATTAGAGCATACAGGCTCGTTTATACCATCCCATCACATAAGTTAGATGTATACAATTAAAGCAAAGTTAAAATATTCATTTAGCAATAACATCGCATCCATAAACACAATTCATTAATCGTTCATCATCACATCATAAAACACATAGGCAATATCCATTTGCATACAATCATGAATTCATCATTCATCATAAAAATGCATCATGTCATATCATCAAATCATATAAGCATATACAATATCATGTATCATCTAACATATTCATCAAGTCAGCATAATACCATCATCGTATCATATCATAAAACAAAATAACAACAAAAACATGAGCAATAAATGATACACATACTAAGTCATAATGCAAATATATCATAAAAGTATGTGTTTCAAGTCCATGGATGTACAAAAATACCTATGGGCTATAGTCATATAGTTCATTTAACCTCAAAAATGAATCAAGGAACAAATAAAGCATCAATAAAATACTGAGCCTGAGCCCCTTGCATCACCTCCTCTAGTGCCACCTCCCCCTATGGCGGTGTCGCGAGTCAAATGATATGAACCTATCTTTCTCTTTGTCCGAGTTTGGGTCCTTTGGCTAGGATAGGTGGAAGACTGCCCCGAGCTGGAGCACCCATTGACCTGTGAACCACCCACATCGGGTGGATCCTTAGGGACAATCCCATGCCTCCTAAGCTACATCTGAAGAATGGTGATGTGATCCACATGTCCCTGGATCCACTCCTCATACTCATCCAAAAAATACTAAAGTTGTCCCACATCTGCTCCTAAACTAGCCACTGGAACCTCCTGTGGTGTAGAAGGAGGAACAAAAAATTGCATCCTAGCACCGCCACCCCCAATAGTAGTCTGTAGAGCCTATATTTGTGTTATGAGCTACTCAATGGTAGCATCTCATCATTGTACCTGGATCTTAGTTTCCTAAAGCTCAACCTCAACCTTATACAGTTGTGCTCTCATAGGAGAGTCTCTCTCCTTAGGATCTAACTCCTCATCCTCCTCAGGAACATTAGGATCCTCCACTACCACCTGCTCTACTGACTGACCCCATACCTTAGTCCTATCTTAAACTCTATGTCCTATCGGATCTGCACCATCACCCTTGCCATCATTCTTGTGCCCTAGGTTGTCGATACTATGCCACATCTGATAACCCCACCACTGAGTGTATGCCTCTGTAACTCCCTCGGCTACTCTAGGGTCAACAACTGGGGCATCCTCCTCATCTAAAAGCTTTGTAATCTATCATGGAGGTAGGTCCCTCTTTGTTGTGAGGTGCCTGTACAAGAACAGTACCAAGGGTACATCCTACTACAACCCGTACTGTTGAATAACCTAAAAGTAGTACTCCCAGATGGTAACCTTACAGTCAATGAGCCATCACTCACATCATGTCCTAGAAGTAAAGCTAGCTAGATCATCCCAAGTAGGACACTCATGGTAAGGCCACCATACGATATCTCCAACCAAAAGTCTAGTAAAAGCATCAGTATAATGAGACAATTCCCTTACAAAGTGTGGATCTTGCATTCCTCATGCTCTTGAGCCCATATTGTAGCATAGCACTTTGTTCGAGTGTCAATCCCTATAATCTCGATCGAGAGCCCCTTAGGGTGATCTACCTTAATATGCTCCCATTCCCAAACTTGTAGGAGCAAACTACAGGTAATGCTGACACTTCCTCATCGACAGATGTGGTACAACTCATCATAGCACTGAGCCAATAGAAATATATCCCATGCATAGATGATAGGCTCCTTGCTATCCAATAGATCTTGCACCATCACCAAAATGTTCCATGGGAACATCAAACCCGAGCATTCCAAGATAAGAACATTGTTGATAACCATTAGCAATATGACATACCTCGTCATAAAAACACACTCCCTGTACCAATGGCTGATAGACACTCCTCCAGACTTGGTGTCCCAGAGGGTCTCCTTAGAGTGTCCTCTAAACACCTAAGCATAAATAGCCACGTGATCATTAGTGTCCTAAGAGACAATAGCCACCCCATCAAATGGAATCCAAAAGATCCTATATACATCCTCCAGTGTAATGGTCATCTCATCGGTTGGGAGGTCAAATATATTAGCCTACGGGTCCCAGTGATGGGCCAGGGCTATAAGGTAAGCCTGATTTTCCATAATGTAAGGTATCCTAATGACATACTATAACCCATAGGCTTTGAACCACACCCATTCTGTGTCATAAAAGCTATGAAATAGCTCAAGCAAGAGCTTTAGGCCCTGAGCCTGAGCAGAGAGGATATAATAACAAAGGAAAATAAAACATAAACTACAATGTGTCTAAGGCATAAATCAAACAAAGCATAACAACATCAACACACCTAAGTTCAAAAAAACAAAGGATAAATGCATATATTTAGGTACCACAAAGCTTAGGAGTGGTTCAAAACTTTCAAAAAAAAACAAAAAAATCAAAATATGTCTTAAGAAAATCATAAAAATGACAAAAATATGGCTAAGGTTTTAGCCGCTGTCATCTACAACGGTCGGAACCTGGCCACTAGAGACAGCAGCGGACAAGACCCAATGGTTAAATTTTTTATCTTTGGGGTTCAAACCTAGCCGCTTTAAGTGATAGCGGATCATAATCGGTCGCTCTGAGTGACAGCGGCCAAGGGGCGACATGGCAAACCCGTGAACCCTCGACCAAAAAAGAACAAAAAAATCCAAATATTGCAAAATAACATAAAAAGCACAAAAGGGAGGGAAAAACAAAAAAATTAAAGGCAAATTCCCACGTAGGCATCAGATCAAAGCTAAGTTTAAAAATGGTTAACATGGCAGCAGCAGGTGAACAACAAAAAATTTTAGGAACCCTAGGCTAAAGCCACTGATAGAAAAGCAAATCAACAAAGGGGCACAATTGAAGGGGCAGAAACCCTCACTCAGAACCCATTTCAAAGCAAAATTTATAGACACCCTGCACTGGAAACTAAAAAACTTGGGAACCCTAGGCTAGAAACTACCAAGGCAAAGCAATGAGAATAAAAGAGGGGACTAACCCACCATAGCAAAAGGTAAGCTAAGCCTAACTATGGAGTTTATTCATTACCAACAGGTTTAGTGAGGTTCATTTTACCCATTACTTAGTGAGGTTCAGTTTTACTCAGATAAGATAAAAGAGGGTTAGGGTTTATAAAAGAGAAATACCTGAGAAGCTCAAGATCCTCCATCAGCTGATGTCTTGCCCTGTGCATCCATGTCCTCAATTCCAACAAACTCCAAAGTCCCAACCGTCATTGTCACACCAAAGCCCTGAAAAGTGAATCTTCAACAGTGAAAGTG
Source organism: Wollemia nobilis (assembly GCA_028583015.1). Lineage (NCBI taxonomy): Eukaryota > Viridiplantae > Streptophyta > Pinopsida > Araucariales > Araucariaceae > Wollemia > Wollemia nobilis. Next base: position 1,622,779 of record JAQPPZ010001031.1, on the reverse strand, counting down.
AAAGGTCAAACCCTAGAAAACATAATTTTTATATTCCTTAATTATGCCTTGGTCGTTGCTAACGTTAGCAGCCCGAACTTCATGGATGATCAAGGCGACAGGGGCCATAAGCAGGAAATCAGATATCGCTAGACTTGACAGCGGCCAGATCCACATATCAAAATAAAGGACTTCCTCCTTGAGAAATCACACAAAAATAGCAAATATACATGCTTTTATGGTTTAAGATCATCAGAATGTTCTAAATAACAAAAAAATCACATAAAATCATGATATCAGGAAGTCCTCGTACCTAGTTACTTACTCTATCCACTCGATGATTACAACGATTTACACTCCATGTATTTCGGTGAGATGAGTAGATAACCATAAGGCCACTTGGGGAAAAAACAACTCATTTTGGAATTACGATGTGCCACCCTTCAATACCAAAGAATATCAAAATGGTCGGACTACTCCATGGGTGCGAAAGGAGCATCCTAATTCCCCTATGATACCAAAAACATTAAGCCAAAGTGATACAATCTAAACATAAATAGAATCACTCATCCTAACTCCCTAATAACGCTATTGATAGTTGGATCGCTCCTTAGGATAGGGATAGGTGATTATCATAAACAATTGGAATCACACTTGGATGTGGGATTGCCCATTAAAAGCAACAAATGTTAGAAAGGAACCAGATTAGTCATATTGGTCAAGTGACTTGTCGCTTCATTCATTGTCATTTCTTCACCAATTCATTATGTGAGGAAGTAGTTCAAAAACTTCAACATAATCATAATAAAAATCAACAAAATATCACTCGATCATAACAAAATTGTGTTCATCCTACAAATCATTGCATACAACAATCACAAATTTCCCTTGTTTGTTGGGAACGTAAGTAGACATGACATCTTCAATTGTAGCTCTCCTACCGGTCAAAATTGTTATAGCAACTGAAGCTACCCGATTGAGTTTGAGGAATGAGTGCAATTTAACATACCCAAGCCACTGAGATAAGTCCTCTGAATGTTGAGGCAATGATTCAAGGGATGCGTGCCATCTTGCATAATTGGGCCATCCGGCGTTGATCAGACCATTGATCACCATACACCCTACAAACAGATTAGTCTACATTTTTGCTTCGCATTGTGTTTTGCAAAAAGGGGTATTTTTAGACACCTAAATTATGTCATGCTTAGGGGAGCTACTCACATAGACACATTCATAATATCATAAGACATAATATTGGACTTTCCAAGCATCAACAATGGTTCTCACAACTTATTTGAGGCCTTTTCAAGCCATCCAAGCCTAGCCGCTCAAGCCAAGAGTGGCCAGATCCTAGCTGCTCAAGCCTAGAGCAGCCAAACCTTAGCCACTACATATGACAATGGCCAAATATTAGTCGCTGCAGATGACAATGGCTAAACCCTAAAAGCATTTTTGCCGACAAACAAGCCTAATCACGGGCAGAAGTGGCAGTCTACATGCAATAAAGGTGAGCAGGAGTAACTTTGCATTCATTTTCACAACCAATTCACATAGGAGACTTGATTTTGCATTTAAAATTTAGTTAACTAACCTCCAAGCATAAACAAAGGACAAAAGTTTCTCATGCTAACAACCAGTTTGCATAGGAGACTTAAGTGGGTAGTTAGATTTCAGTTAACTGGCCTTCAAACATAGACAAAGGACAAAAGTTTTTCATGCTAACTTGCAGTACGCATGAGGAATTCATTCCTAAGGCTTGGACATAGACCTAGGGTTTCACACTATAAAATGTGCAAGCCTAAGAGCACCAAGGGATCATCGATATTTTATGTTACACTCACAGTGACACTGAGAGGGGGGGTGAATCAGTGTGTTCTTTTAAAACTTTAAATTTGCAACTCTAAATGCTAAAATAAAGGAAACTCAAAACATATACAGCAAGTGAACAAGAGATCATCACACAACACAATATTTAATGAGGTTCACCAATGTGGCTACTCCTCAAAAATGACTGCTTGGACTACCATCCAAATCTAGCCTTTGCAAAGCAACAACTTTACAAACTATTTACCAGCACCAACTGGAAGGAGCACCAACCCCTCAATTTTTTTGCACCAACAGAAAGGAGCAACAACCCCTAATTTACCAAGCACCTACTAGAAGGAGCACCAACCCCTGATGCCAAGCTGCAACTTGGACTTCAAATGAATCTATGAAATTTATAGAAAAATACCTTCACCCTTTTCGCACACAGTCTGTTGATTCTATGCACTCTGCTTCTTCTATGCAATCGCTTCGCACAATCTATTTTAGAATAGTCTGCTTCTATGCAAATGCCTCGTACACTCTACTTCAAAACAATCAAATGATCACTTCTGCCCCTTTACACTTTTTTGCTCTTTGTGTGCTCTTGCTTCGCACTTAGCTCGATTCGACATGACTCGCTCTATGTGCACTGCAGGCTTAATTCGTGCAAATTCGATACACTTCAAATCTCTAAATAGCTCTCCTTTTATAAAATATTTTTCATGATCAAAAACCTAATCTTAGTCAGCTGTAACCCTAATCTTAGTCAGCTACAAACCCTAATCTTCGTCGGCTACAAACCCTAATCTTTGTCGGCTAACATCGGTCTTCGTCGGCTTCAACTGCCTCTATAACTCTTCTGTAGTTGTTGCCGCAAAAACACATGTCACGATATCATGACACTTTTTCCTTCATAAACTTTCTTTTGGCTTTTGTCATGATATCATGACACTTTTGCCTTTTTCAACTTCAACTAATCTCTTGTCACGATTTCACATCACTTCTGCCTTCGTCAGCATCAATTTTGCTTTTGTCGTGATATCGCGACACTTCTCCCTTCGTCGACCTTCTTTTTGCTTTTGTTATGATATCGCGACACTTCTACCTCTGTAGACTGCGTCTTCACTTCTGTCATGAAATCATGACACTTTCTACATTCGTACACTTTCTCTACAACTCATCATGAAATCATGACGCTTTCAGCTTTCGTACGCTCTACTTGGCTTGCACCAGCAAAAACATGACATGTCATGAAATCGTGACACTTTTCGCTTCCTTGCACTCTTCTCGGCATGCACCAGCAAAAACATGACTTGTCATGAAATCATGACACTTTTGCTGCCTTATGCCTTTCTCTGCCTTTTGCCCACGAAAATGGAACATGTCACGAAATCGTGACACTTTCGCTACCTTGTGCCTTTCGCCCGTGAAAATAGAACATGTCATGAAATCATGACACTTTCACTGCCTTGTGCCTTTCGCCCGTGAAAACAAAACATGTCACAAAATCGTGACACTTTCATTGTCTTGCTTCATTGTTTGGCTTGCACTAGTGAAAACATGATATGTTGTGATATCGCGACACTTTTTCATCCGTACACTCCTTGCAGACTATCACGAAATCGTGACACTTTTTCTTGCAAGCTCTTTCTCTCGAACCTATCATGAAATCGTGACAGTTCTCACTTTGAATTCTTTCCTCTGCAGCATGTCACGAAATCGTGACAGTTCTCACTTTGAACTCTTTCCTCTGTGGTATGTCGCGAAATCGTGACACTTTATCTTGCTTTTACTTTCTCTTCTGACTTGTCATGAAATCATGATAGTTTCTCTTGCTTGAGCTTTCTCTTTGAACATGTCACGAAATCGCGATAGTTTTCCTTCCTTGCAATTTTTCTTTCAACATGTCATGAAATCACGACAGTTTTACCTGCTTGTGCCTCTACTTCGAACATGTCATGAAATCATGACAGTTTTTCAACTTGCCTTCTTCTCTTCCAACATGTCACGAAATCGTGATAGTTTTACCTACTTGTGCCTCTGCTTCGAACATGTCACGAAATCGCGACAGTTTTCTCTGTTGTTTCTCTCTCCTCCAGTATGTCGCGAAATCGTGATAGTTTTTCCCTGTACTTTCTCTCTCCTCCAATATGTCATGAAATCATGACATTTTTCTTTGCACTTTCTCTCTCCTCCAATATGTCATGAAATCGTGACAATTGTCCTGTTTTTTGAATATGTCACGATATCGCGACACTTTCCTTACTTGTCTTTTTCTTTGAATTTTTGCATATGGGCCACTTAGGTCTTTTTGGAAAAACACTGTACATATTCTGAGAGATCTCTGAACTTCCTGTTTGTTGCATTTGACCTTCCTGTTGCTGCACTGAATCAAATGATCTAGCTGATTGTGTTGACAACAATGACAAACCTGTTGTTGCACTTTGCTCAATAATCTCCCCCTCTGGAATTGTTGGCAATACATGTGCAGCTTCTTGTAGCTCTTCTCCCCCTTTGACAATAATACCAAAGGGCTACTGCAGACTCCCCCTGAGTCCAAGCACAACATTCTCAGGAAAAATTTATTACACTTAGTAATAAACAAGAACATGAGCAATAAGATAAACAAATACTTCAATGCTCCCCTTGAGAATGTGATCTCTGTAGCTAGTCACTTCTTGGGAAGGGTCACCACTCCCAATTTATTGCGAAGGTATTCAAAAAAATCCTTGGGTAATGGTTTTGTGAAGATATTTGCTACTTGCTCTGTAGTTGGAACAAAATCCAGCTTAACTTCACCTTTAGCAACTTTCTCTTTCAAAAAATGATATCTGATAGCAATGTGTTTTGTCTGTGAATGCATTACCAGATTTTTGGAGATGTTAATTGCACTGGTGTTATCACACTTAACTGATATTGGCTCACTGAAATTAATAGCAAGATCTTTCAGATTTTTTTTCATCCACAAGACTTGTGTACAACATGTTGCTACAATATATTCTGCCTCAGCTATTGATAAAGAAACTAACTCTTGTTTCTTGTCGTGCCAAGCAACCAACTTGTCACCAAGATAAAATGCACCTCCACTGGTACTCTTCCTGTCATCAACACATCTTGCCCAATCTGCATCTAAATATGAAATAAGGGTGAAGTCTTTACCTTTCGGATACCATAACCCATACTCCATAGTACCCTTGAGATACCTAAGAATCCTTTTTACTGCTGTCACATGAGTCTCTTTGGGACTGGCCTAAAATCTTGCTACCATGCAAACTGCCTACAGAATATTTGGTCTGGTAGCTATTAAATATAGTAAGCTTCCAATCATTGATCTGTACATGGTTTGATCAATAGGTGGAGATTTGTCATCTTTTCTTAACTTGCAGCTTGTCATCATGGGAGTGCTAACTAGATTACAGTCCTCCATTGTGAACATTTTTAGCATCTCTTTCACATATTTGACTTGGAAAATAAATATGCCTTTCTCATTTTGATTAACTTGTAACCCAAGAAAGTAAGATAGTTCACCAATCATAGACATTTCAAATTCTTTCTGCATCTTATTTGCTAAGTCTTTACATGATTCATCTTTGTTGCTGCCAAATATGATATCATCTACATATACAACAAGAATAATGAGATGCCCACCTTCTGTTTTGACATACAAATTACTGTCCACCATACCTTTCTTAAACCCCTGTTGAGAGAGATAGTTGTCTAGCCTTGCATACCATGCTCGGGGTGCCTGTTTTAATCCATATAAAGCTTTCTTTAATTTGCATACAAGGTTGGGATCTTCACCAATTTGGAAACCATCTGGTTGTTCAATATAAACCTCTTCTTCAAGTTTCCCATTTAAAAAAGCTGATTTTACATCCATCTAATAAACTTTGAAATTCTTATAGACTGCTAAAGCCAGAAACATTTTGATTGCTTCTAGTCTGGCCACTGGTGCAAAAGTCTCCTCAAAATCAATGCCTTCAACTTATGCATAACCTTTACAAACTAGTCTTGCTTTATTCCTAACAACCTGTCCGTCTTCATTCAATTTGTTTTGAAATATCCATTTGGTGTCGATTACATTTTTATTTGTAGGTCTAGGTACTAATTCCCAAGTTTTGTTCTTTTCAATCTAATCTAATTCTTCATTTATTGCCTTCATCCAGCTATCATGTTTGCTTGCCTCACCTATATTTTTGGGCTCAATGATGGATAAAAGAGAGTAATTACTTACTACTTTCCTTCTTGTCTGAACACCAACTGTGGGATCTCTAATTATTTGATCTCTAGGATGATTTTTTTGCCAGCTACCTGTTTTGAATTTCTTATTTTCTTCCACCTCTGAGTCATCAATTAAGTCATCTGCGTCAAGATTTGGTTCTTTTTTCTGTTTCATTTTTCTCATCTCCTTTAATGACTTCTTCATAAATTGGGTAGTTTTCTTCAAAGTTAACTATTTGTTCCCTACCTTCATCAAATTTAACATCGGCACTATCCACAATTTTCTTGAGTCTCTTGTTGTAGCATTTGTAAGCTTTGCTTTTTGACGAATAGCCAACGAAGACACCTTCATATGCTCTATTTTCAAACTTCCCAAGATTATCTTTAGTTTTTCTGATGTAACACTTACAACCAAAAACTTTGAGGTGTTTTGTTGTTGCCTTTCTACCAAACCACAACTCATAAGGAGTTTTGCTTTCATGTGTTCTCAGCATGTACCTGTTTTGGATGTACACTGCAGTGTGGATTGCTTCTTTCCAAAATCTGTCTGCTATTTTTTTCTCAACCAGCATAGTGTGTGCCATTTCCTGTACTGTTCTGTTCTTTCTTTTGACCACACCATTTTGCTGGGGTGTTCTAGCTGCTGAATATTGTCTCCTGATACCATGTTTTTCACAGTATTTTGTAAACTCATCTAAAATGAATTCTCCTCCTCTATCTGATCTTAAACATTTGATCCTTTTTCTTGTTTCATTCTCAATAAGATGTTTGAAATATCTGAACATTTCAAAAGCTTCTATTTTATTCTTTAGGAAAAATATCCATGTCATTCTGGAATAATCATCAATACACAACATAAAGTATTTGTCACCATTTATGCTTTATGTTCTCATGGGTCCACATAAGTCTGTATGAATAAGTTCCAAAGGTTTGCTAGTGTGGTACTCTTTTGTTTTGAATGAGACTCTGGTTTGCTTTCCTTTTTGACATGAAGCACAAATGCTATTTGAAGGTTTTATAATGGTTGGAATATCTCTCACTGCCTGTTTTGAGCTGATTTTCACCAGATTATCAAAACTGATGTGTCCAAGCCTCTTGTGCCACAGCTAGTTTTCTTCTTCCTGTCCAATGAAACAAGTACCTTCTAAAATTTCTGAGAGAGTGTACAGGTTGCCAGATGTCCTTGATCCAGTTGCTATCAATTTTCCACTATTTGTTTTTTTGACTTCACAACCCTGCTTCTTGAATACTACTTCATGTCTTTTATCACAGATCTGACTTACACTTAACAGTTTGTGTTTCAAACCATCCACAAACAAAACTTCTTCTGACTTGATTTTTCCATCACTAATTTTAACTGATCCTTTTCCTATTATCTTAGCTCCATTATTATTCCCAAACTTTACAGAACCACCCTCATATTTTTGTAATTTTTTAAATTTTTGTTTATCACCTATCATATGAATTGAGCATCCATTGTCAAGTATCCATGGTACACATTTATTCTGTGCCTTGAAAGTTGTTTGTATTATTAGGGATTCCTTTTCTTTCTTAAGTTGCTCTTTCTGTTTCCACTCTCTTTTGACTACCGTATTGGGCTCTAGTTTGGACTTTCCATTTTCAGTATCTTATGCATATCTTTCAGGAAGTTTTCTATTTTTTCTTGTCCTATTTGGTTGAAATTTTCTTTTCTGAGGTTGATTTGAAACATAAGTACTACGAAAGTTTCTTGCAATATGCCCAAAGTTATGACAGTTAAAACATTCTACTGCATAATTCATTAGCTGTGAAAAAGCATTTCTACTAGTGAAATTTCTTGGTCCTACATTATACTTGCAGTCTGCAATTTTATGCCCATAACCATTACATTTGAAACAAAAACTAGAAAAGAAATGATTGAACCTGAAATATGGTCTTTGCTAGGTTGTTGTAGGAGCCATAGGTCTTCTTCTCCTTTGATGTGTGACCTTGGTAAATCCATCATTGTCAGTTCTCCTTTCGGGCTTGGCATTACTGCTTTCTTTTGCATGAGTTGTTTTTCTTTCACTAGCCTGTTTCTTATCTTCATTATTTATAGTTTCTACATTTTTGGATTTTGGTCCATTTGACGATTCTCCTTCAACGAAGCCCAGACCAAATTTGATGCCTGCAGGTCTTTGATCACTTAAAATTTTATCCAGCTTCATCGAAATTTCTTCATGTTTTTGATGGCAGCTAATTTTTTGATCCAGCTCTTGTATCTGCATTCGTAGACCAACATTCTCTTCTTCTAGTTTACAGCAGTAATCTATCTTCATGGTTATCTGAACTTCAAGATCTTCGGACATTTTCTTGTATTCTTCTGTCTGTATTTTTAAGCCGGTTATGATGTCATTCGCATCCTCAAGCTTTATTGAAAGTTTATTATTCTTTATTTTCTCATATTTCCATTCTTCAAGTGCAGAGACCAGCTCACCTTCTAGATCTACTTCAGCCTCAAGATTTCAATAGATACTTTAGAGTTCATTCCTTCCCTCTTTTTTGATTTTTCTACCTCTTCTGATTTTTCTACTTCAAATGCCATGAATAGAGCTTCACCTGTTTCTTCTTCATAATCTTCACTAGAGCTGTCCTCTGAAGAATTTGCATTCCCGGAGATGAAACTTTTCTTTTTGAAGTTGCCTTTTCTGAAGTTAGTTTTCTTCTTCCAGTCACTTCTTTCTTGGTGCGATGCTTCCTCACCCTTGTTCTTCTCATTGAGTGGACATTTGGTCGCAAAGTGGCCAATGCCTCCATAGTTGAAACATTTAAATGGTAGCTTTCCTCTGTATTTTCTTTTTCCCTTTCAGTTTTCTAACAAAATTTTCTTCCATTTCATCTAATGTTTCTTCTTCTTCAGACTCTTGTTTTGTGTCTTTACCTTTTAGGGCTTTAAATGCTGCTTCTCTATCTATGGGATTAGACCTTCCTATTCTCATTTCATAAGCAGTCAAAGAACCATGCATCTCATCCATACTAAAGTGATTTAGATCTTTAGCTTCTTCTATGGTTGAGACTTTAGAATCAAACCTTGGAGGAAGCGATCTTAATACCTTTTTCACAATAGTAGCATCATCCATATCTTCGCCAAGACCTCTGATCGAATTAGTGATTCCATTAACTCTCAGCATAAAATCCTCTATGTTCTCATCGTTGGTCATATTTAATGATTCGAATTGAGCTTGATGTGTTTGAAGCTTGGCTTCCTTGATCTTATCGTCTCCCTCATGAATATTCTCTAGTTTATCCCATACATCTTTTTTCGATTCACAACTTATGATCTTGACCAGCTCACTGTCCACTAATCCACACATGATGGAATTTTTTGCTTTTGATTCATCTTCAAATGCCTTTTTACCGATGCTATCAGTTGGAGCAGTGGCAGGAGCTGTGTAACCTTTAACTACTGCATTCCATATATCAAATCCCAAAGCATGGAGATATGTCTGCATCCTGATTTTCCAAAACGCATAATTAGTTTCGTCAAACAATGGTGCTTTTTTTGAGGAGAAACCTTCACCACCTGCCATTGCATCACTTCCAAGATCACCCTAGATGATTGAGCCTATTCAAGAACCTTGCTCTGATACCAATTGTTACACTCATAGTGACACTGAGAGGGGGGGTGAATCAATGTGTTCTTTTAAAACTTTAAATTTGTAACTCTAAATGCTGAAATAAAGGAAACTCAAAACATATACATAAAGTGAATAAGAGAGCATCACACAACACAAGATTTAACGAGGTTCACCAATGTGGCTACTCCTCAAAAATGACTGCTTGGACTACCATACAAATCCAGCCTTTGAAAAGCAACAACTTTACAAACTATTTACTAGCACCAACTGGAAGGAGCACCAACCCCTCAATTTTTTTGCACCAACAGAAAGGAGCAACAACCCCTAATTTACCAGCACCTACTGGAAGGAGCACCAACCCCTGATGCCAAGTTGCAACTTGGAATTCAAATGAATCTATGAAATTTATAGAAAAATACCTTCACCCTTTTTGCACACAGTCTATTGATTCTATGCACTCTGCTTCTTTTGCACAATCGCTTCACACAATCTATTTCAGAACAGTCTGCTTTTGTGCAAATACCTCACACTCTGCTTCAAAACAATCAAACAATCGCTTCTACCCCTTTGCACTTTTCTGCTCTCTGTGCGCTCTTGCCTCGCACTTAGCTCGATTTGACATGACTCTCTCTATGCGCACTATGGGCTTAATTCATGCAAATTCGATACACTTCAAATATCCAAATAGCCCTCCTTTTATAAAAGAGTTTTCATGATCAAAAACCTAATCTTAGTCAACTATAACCCTAATCTTAGTCGGTTGTAAACCCTAATCTTTGTCGACTGCAAACCCTAATCTTCATTGGCTAACATCAATCTTCGTCGGCTTCAACTACCTCTGTAACTCTTCTGTAGATGTTGCCGCAAAAACACATGTCGTGATATCACGACACTTTTGCCTCTGTACACTTTCTTTTGGCTTTTGTCATGATATCGCAACACTTCTACCTTTGTCGACTTCAACTAAGCTCTTATCACGATATCGCAACACTTCTGCCTTCGTCAGCATCAATTTTGCTTTTGTCGTGATATCACGACACTCCTCCCTTCGTCAACCTCCTTTCTGCTTTTGTTGCGATACCATGACACTTCTGCCTTTGTAGACTGCATCTTCACTTCTATCACAAAATCGTGACACTTTCTGCATTCGTACACTTTCTCTATAACTCGTTGCAAAATCATGACGCTTTCAGCTTTCGTATGCTCTACTTGGCTTGCACCAATGAAAACATGACATGTTGTGAAATCATGACACTTTTTTCTTCCTTGCACTCTTCTTGGCATGCACCAACGAAAACATGACTTGTCACGAAATCGTGACACTTTTGTTGCCTTGTGCCTTTCTCTGCCTTTCGCTCGCGAAAACGAAACATGTCGCAAAATCATGACACTTTCATTGCCTTGTGCCTTTCTCTACCTTTCGCCTACGAAAACGGAACATGTCACAAAATCGTGACACTTTCGTTGCCTTGTGCCTTTCTCTGCCTTTCACCCGTGAAAACGGAACATGTCATTAAATCATGACACTTTCGCTGTCTTGCTTCACTGTTCGGCTTGCACTAGCAAAAACATGATATGTTGCGATATCGCGACACTTTTTCATCCGTACACTCCTTGCAGACTGTCACTAAATTGTGACACTTTTCCTTGCAAGCTCTTTCTCTCAAACCTGTTGCAAAATCGCGACAGTTCTCACTTTGAATTCTTTCCTCTATAGCATGTCGCAAAATCATGACAGTTCTCACTTTGAACTCTTTCCTCTGTAGCATGTCGTGAAATTGTGACACTTTATCTTGCTTTCACATTCTCTTCTGACTTCTTGTGAAATTGTGACAGTTTCTCTTGCTTGAGATTTCTCTTCGAACATGTCACAAAATTGTGACAGTTTTCTTTCCTTGTAATTTTTTTTTCAACATGTTGCAAAATCATGATAGTTTTACCTGCTTGCACCTCTGCTTCGAACATGTCATGAAATCACGATAGTTTTTCAACTTGCCTTCTTCTCTTCCAACATGTCACAAAATTGTGACAGTTTTACCTGCTTGCGCCTCTGCTTCGAACATGTCATGAAATCATGACAGTTTTCTCTGTTGTTTCTCTCTCCTCCAGTATGTCGCAAAATCATGACAGTTTTTCATGCTAACTTGCACTATGCATGAGGAATTCATTCCTAAGGCTTGGACATAGACCTAGGGTTTCACACTATAAAAGGTGCAAGCCTAAGAGCACCAGGGGATCATCGATATTTTATCCATAAATCTTGGTCATTGAGGATATCTTTCGAGACTCAGAGAGTTCCCTTGGAGATCACATGTACGACAAAGCCCTGACGGATTGAAGAGCATAACACTTGTTATTTCAACATCAGATACAAGCTTTGACCCATAGCTTTGGGGCAAAGAGAGCAAGGTTTACCTTAGCGGTCGTTGTCTTGGACAGTGGCCTGTAGGCTTAGCTTAGGTTTTATATATAGCTTCTTTTATTATGTTTCTTCATTTTTTCATATCATTAGCATAGATTTACATGATTTCATAGCATATTTTCATCACATTTTTGTTAAGTTATTTTATTACTAACAACCTCATCCGGGGAGGCAATCTTGGACATCTAAGTGTGTGTTGTTTCATTGCTCACAGGGCCACAGGTTCACCGAACAGAATTAGAAGCATACACAAGCAAAGGGATCCCTCTAGGAGATAGACCTAGAGAAGGAGGCATCTGTAAACCCTCATACATGTCCGTGTGCAAAACCAAGAAGCCTTCAAAAGCGCACCACCTCTTCATGAAAGGGGCATTCTTTGCCTATTTGTAACCTTATTGTATCGAAATTGGTATCCCTAAGAGGGACCGACATGTAATAGAATTTCAATACAAATAAAGAGATCCATATTTTTTATTTCCATGTTATATGATTTTTTTCATTGTCTTCCATTTCATCTTGTATTTTTAATAACATTGCAAGTAGATTAAATGGCAGTGCATGCATCCCAGGGTCGCTACAATAGTATTTTTGTCATTTTTCTTAGAAAACCCTTTCCATATTTGCCCAGATATGAATGGAGTCTAGGTCCAACCCCATAAACCATAGCATGACCAATTATTTGTGTATGGAGGGAAATAGTTATATTTCTTAATTGTTGGTTCCATAGTCATAAGTTTGGCATATGATCTTAAATTTAACTAGAAACTAATCTAAGTCTTCTAACATAGTCTCCCTAAATATTTGTAAGATATGTAAATGTCCTAGTGGTATTATTAGACTTCGTAGGATGGTATGTGTTGTTGGAATATATTACATCATTTGGTTCATGCCAATGTATCACCATGGGTACATCTATAGATTAGGAAAGAGTGTCACATATTAGGATTAAGTATTTAATTTATGCAAAGTAATAAATGCACAAGTGTGCAAAGTATTTTAGCAATGTAAATGTGCATAGTTATCCCTATGTACATGCATCCATAGAGTAGGAATATTAAGAGTCATAGGAAGAGTGAAGGCCAAGAATCCTCCATATGAAGAGTCATATTACATCCTATAAATGGATATATGGATAGAGAGAAATATATAGAAAGATATAGAGTGATGAAGTATGATGTATTTGAGGTCTTTATTCAATAAAGATCATATTTTCATGAGCATTTATTAGTGGCATTTATATGATTTATTTTTTAATTTTTTTATGAGTTTTATATGTTTAATAGATTGTCATTATCATATATTTCATATTGCAACTTTATTTTAGATCTTATGATTACTTTATTCTATGCAATTAGCTTCATAATCTAACAGTGGTATCAGAGTTACAATAAGGTTTTATCTTACATAGATGTTTGGTTGCAAAGAAGATTTCTACTGGTTAAGGAGAAACTAGTAAAGTTGAAAAAATTACCTCTAGAAAGGAAAACCAGAGAATATAGTTTTTCTCACTATGTTGAAGGAAAACTAGATATAATTAAGGATTTACCTATTCCAATAGCAAAGTTGGAATAAAAGAAAATTTGCAGGTTTTTAAGATGCCCCTTGATATTGATATTAAGAGACCCCTAAAGGAGGTATTGATAAGCTTGATAGAGAAAGAGAAGATTCCATATTAGTATTTGGCTAGAATCTTTCCACAGAGTTGAAGGAAAACTCGTGAAGACTAGGATTCATCAAATATTTTCTTTCACTAGTTTTTAAGATAGCTGTTGAAGATTATTGATTTTATATTTCTAAAACTTTGAATATATTTGATTATTGTATAATTTTTTTTTGCATAAGTTAGTCATTAGAAGTTGAGAAGCTTCCTACAATGGATACAGAAGAATTTCACCTTTGATTTTTTGAAAGTCTATGTGCTTTCCTCGTGCATGGATTACCTCTTTGTTGCAGAAAAGTAGACATTGAAGATTAACGAGGTCCAAGAAATAAGGCCCCATTGAATATTAAGGAGAACCAAACAATAAGTCCTCATTGAAGATTACAGACTATAAATTGAAGATTGAAGAGACCCAAAAAATAGGTCACGTTGAAGAACTTCCAAATTTGGAATATTGAAGATTGAAGTCTAAAGACTAAAGATAAATAGGACTACAAAAATATCCTATTGTAGCATTGAGAAGCAACAAATTTTGTAGATACAAGGAGATCTTATTAAAAAAATTCTATAATTGAAATATTGAAGAAACCAAGGTAAGGTTTCATTAAATAATTGATTAATAATATTTGAGTAGCTACAGATTTAGAAAACCCAAGAAAAGAGGTCTCAAGAATATTTCTAAAGAAGAAGGCTAGAGAAAGCCTCATTGCATAATTAGAAGACCCAAAACAAGATGTCTCAAGAAGATTCTAGAAAAGAAGAAGGCTAGAGAAAGCCTCATTGCAAATTTGAATTAGTGGTCATTGGAGGAGTTTTGAAGAAAGGTTCATTTCAAAAGATTGCAAGTAGGAGAAGCTCTTGATAAAAAGAAGTTGGGATAATTGTCACCATCCGACAATAAGCCCAAAAAGGAAAGGAGGATTTGGCAAGAATTTTTCCAAATTTTTTAGAAGTTTTGAATATCTTAAGACATTCAGATTCTTGAGTAAGAAGACAGTGAACGAGATCAAATTTAAAGTCAAAATTTGACAAGAAGCTTAAAGAAAGAAGGATTGAAGAGATCATATATTTTTTTAGAGTATATCTTAAGTTGTTACTAGGATATTTAGGATAGTTTTTTGTGGCTAAGATATATTCAGTTTGTTATGATCCAATGGATCAAATTGTACACAATTGCTATTTATACAAGGTCCTTCTCATGGAATAATAAATCATGTATTGAGCTTGAATATTGCTTTTCAATATTCTCTACATGGTATTAGAGCGGGCTTTCCCTGCCTTGTAAACTTGAAGGGGGATTTCCCTCATGGAAATCCCCCCCTTAATTTTTGTTTCCTATTTTTATTTTTTCCTTTTGATGCAAAACATCTGAGTATGATCTAAACTTACTAGTTTAAATCAATTCGGTTTATCATAAAGGATCTTTGTATTTTAATGGAAGAAAAGAGTTTATTTTTTTGTTTATTTTGCACTCAGGATGTTCATTTTTTTTTAGGTGAGATCTTAGAATAGCATTTTTGAATGGAACACTAGAGAAATTTTTTTGTAATAGTGTTTTCGAAGGTTCAATCCATCTCTCCTATGCATCGTCCAAATATTTCATGATCTTCCCTTACCAAATATAATAATTTTACCCGGTGCTCTTTTGCTAATGAAATCATAGTCTAACAGGGACATTGTGAGTGGAATGTGTAAATGGCAGTGGATGTGGATGTGGAGATTGAACAACGCTCCATGTGATAAACCACACCTTTCCAGGCGATATCAGGGAGGTGTCTGCAACAGAAGATGATTTGTTCATAACTCAGGCAGATCTTTTTGTGATTGTATTGACGTGGTTCAGCCTAAGAAATACCCCGTCAAAATGTTTTAATACCTATATCTTCTACATGTTTTTTAATGGCATCATGTCACACAAGATGTTCGATAGATTTTAACTTTTTGTGTGCAATTTTCTCATGTTTGTGTTGTGTTTTCTCAAATCTATCCACCATTATTGTGTGTTCCCTACATGTTGCTTTCCACTACACCACCCTACTTGCATGTATGTGTAGGAGCAAATGCTTGCATTTCCATGTATATATCCCATTGATGATATTTTTTTCTAATATTTTCTCTTGCTCAAGACAGTTATTTACTGTAGTTGTCCCAACCATAGCCAATGTGGAGTGGAACACCCATTTTTTGGATCTACCGATAGTTTAAAAAAAATCTACTATGCACATATTAGCTCTTATTAGGTGCGTGCATATAGGTGGCTATGAGACCACATGTCTAGGCCATTGTGAGAATGACCACTACAGTGGCTATAGATACATCCATGTGCTCCATAAAATTGGATGTGTGCTACTCCATGACGGTCTAATAGGAAGAGAAATTTTAGCATTCAAATTGGTAGATACGTGGTGGTGCAGTTTGGAGTTAGAGGCATACACAAAATTTGCATTGATCTGTTCATGTGATCCACTTTTTTTACTCCAGATCTAACATTTTTGAGCATTTTTTCTCCAAATATGGTAGTTTTTTTACTAATATGCCATATGTGGCCCCCCAACACTATTTCTATTGTAATTGTGTTTTAATCAAACTTTAACCCCATGTTTGTTGCAGGTGGACCACACCAAATAAATCCCTCATCTACCCATTGTTTGGAAGATGGATATTCCCTATGATTGCACAACATTTTCAACGTAGCACATATTAGGGATGATATTGTGCAAACTGGACAAATTTAAATGTGGCCATATTTTTTCCATCACATTTCTATCAAATATGAACTCTCATTGTTGATGGAGTGGTGGACATTTTTTTAAACTACATTTTTCTAGGAGTAGTACCAGCTCATTTTATCGCGTTTTCTCTCATATATGTGAAAGGTTAATTAAGCCTTTAGTAATTTTTCAATGCATTTCATACTAAGAGGCCCCTCTGGAGTCATGTCCTTCTTGAGTAGCTATCTGTAGCAATTTTTTCTCATGCAGCGAAGAAGTAGTGTTGCTCGATGGTGGTGTAGCATATTGCGACACCCGTGGCTGACGTCCGGTTGGTCATATGGTGCTTCAAAAAATATTTTGGTATACTATTTATTTTGTGTAAAGCAAAGGTGCACACCTATAATATCACATTCACCATGGGTGGTCCCATACATATGGGGTTGTTACAATATTCATCTTGCACAATTTATGGTTATTGTGGAGTTCCATGATGGCATATCTATAGAAGACTGCATCAATCAGTGTGACTACTTCCAAGTTCCTATTTTTATTTTCATCATGTATACGAAGAAATATGCTTGGTTATCTTATTATGATCTACTTTAAGAGGATGAAATCATGTATGGCAAACACTACATCCAATTTTAGCCTTGTAACAGTCATTGGTAATGATGCATAGTGTTTGATTTTCTATGCATAATTTTAGCCAATAGATCCATGAAGTTGTGACCGTTGGACGTGAATTTCTAGAATCCATTGATGCTGTGATAGTGGGATTGCATTGAAAATCAGATGCACACAAGCCCGACATGCTCAGTGCACAAATAAAGGTGGTCGATAATGTTTTAAAATATCATTTAATTTATTTCCCATGTTGGAGACTCTTGGTGGCCGACCTCCACTAATCACAGGGACATTTAGTATTTATTTAAAAATCAAGGGGGGCATTTTATTTAAAAAGGTGCATCTTTTATAAAGTGCAAGGAGCCACTTTATTGTATGGGCACAACTTTTTTTGTAAACCCACATTTATCTCACATTGATAGTGGGGGGCATTTTTTTGAATGTATGTCCATGAGGGATGACCCATTAATTGTGAAAAAGTTCCATAAAGCCTTGATGCCAAGAATATTTTAGATTCTTGATGTGAATATTATTGTTTTTCCTACAGATGAAGGCCACATTGACACCCGATCATAGGGGTGTTTATAGTGGTTGGAAAAGTTTTTTCGAGTCGAACAGATTGGTGGTGTCTATTTTTCATTTTGAGGTAGTTTAATGTCTTTTTTGGGCCTCAAATATGTTGTATCATGGAGTGCATTCTCGGTTAAACCTGACACTCCCAAGGAATTTGTTTTGGGATGTTTTGTGTGGCTGCTATGGACTACATTTATAAAGTCCCTTTGACCCTTGTTTAGTTGTTTTTCCACATACTTTGGATCTTATTATCAGCCCATTGTGTTTGAATATGTGGAAACCACATATTTGTGCTTGTGGAGTCATTTTGGACTACACTTGTGATTGTGGTGCTTCTTTCTCCATCCTATCTTCTCACTTTCCTTTTGTGAGACAATTTGTTTTAATGGGGTTTTCTTTGGTGACTTCTTCATAGTTCGATAGCTACATTGGTGTCCTTTTATTTTTATCGCCTTGTTTAGTTGTTTGTCAATACAATTTGGAACTTGTTATCATCCCATTATGTTCATATAGGTGGACACCACATATTTGTGCTTGTGGAGTCATTTTGGACTACCCTTATGATTGTGGTGCTTCTTTCTCCATCCTATCTTCTCACTCTTCTTTTTGTGAGACACTTTGGTTTAAGGGGGTTTTATTTGGTGACTTTTTCATGGTTCACAACCTTGTTCATTGTCACAAGCACCATATTTCATGTTGTTCCTCATACCTTCTTGGAGTGGAAAGACATTTAGTTCAGTGTCGAGGTATCTATACATTTTGAGACATCACATGGATCCTTTTCAGTCTTCTTTATGGAAGTTGTCCTAGGGGGGTTGAAGAGGACATCTTCCTCTCCATCCTCCTTCCACATCTTCCTTCTTCTTCTTATTTCTCTTCTGGTAGATGGTTTTTTCCCATGTGGTTTTTCATCATCTTTCCAGTAGAGTTTTTTTGTGGATATATTGTACATGAGTACCTTATCAAGCATTGTTGTTGGGACTCATATATATGGATATACCACTTGTTTGGTTTTATTATTTTTCACTACCTCCTAGTACCACTTAAGGAAGGGTGTTAGAGTATATCTTAAGTTGTTACTAGGATATTTAGGATATCTAGGATAGTTTTGTGTGGCTAAGATCTACTCAGTTTGTTATGATCTGATGGATCATATTTTACAACTTTGCTATTTATGCAAGGTCATTCTCATGGAATAATAAGTCGTGTATTGATATTGAATATTGCTTTTCAATATTCTCTACATATTTGAGAGATTTGAGAATAAACACAAAGGTTTTGTAGGCTTATTTGTAAAACATAATTTATTATTTTTCAGAGGAGAATTTGAAAGGGCATAGGATAGCAAATCGAACAAAACATAGAGCTACAATTTGGAGAATCTTTAGAAAGCTTTTTGAGTACTTTTAGATAGCCAATTAAAGTAAGGCTTGATAGTAAAAGAGAGCAATATATTTAAATATTCATGGACATCAACAAATCAGATTAATGTAAGCAGTGATTGAAAGAATTTTAAGCTGCAAATTTGAGCAACTTTGAAAGAGTAAAGCAAGCCATATTTTGAAAGAGTTTTAGGAAATATTTGGAAAATCTTTGAACAAAAAAGTGCAAGAGTATTTAGAAGCATATAAGGAGAATATTTACTTTATATTTGGATAGCAAAAGGGTAGCATTTGTAACTACAAAATTTAGAGATCGATGGCACACATTTGAGGATAAGAAAGCAAATTTCGGAAAACAACTATAGTTGCAAGATAAAGAGCCTACAAATAGCAATATAAAAGGAGTATTCCTACAAATTCAGGATAGCAAGCTATCAAGAAGGAGAGATACAAAATAATCCATAAAAGGTGTATTAAATTAATGTCATACAAAGTATTATTTTAGAAACTTTAAAAGTGCTTATTATAAGTTTTTAAGAGCATCAATTTTAGAGCTATTAAGAGATAGCAAAAGTATTTTTTATAGTGTCTCTAAGCCAAGGAAAAAGACACCATTACACAACATTATTATTGTAGAAATTTTCATATTATAATAGCTAGAGTTAAAGCTTGTAAAGAGCTTAAAAGGAGTAATAAGAAGATTAGTATATGTTGTTTTTTATAATAAGAGAAAGAGAATATTTATCCTACATTATAGTGAGTCTGAATAGTCATAAAAATCTAGGTATATTTAAGGTGTTTAGAAAACCAAACTTGTATATTACGTTGGTGAAGAAAAACACCAAAAGTGTGGTAAAATACACCACTGGAATCACCACCAAACTGTACAGATTGAGCACCATTGAAGAGTGCAAAAGTGACAATAGAATATAAGGGGGAAATCACCCTAATAGTATTTATATGAACAACCACCAAAAGAGCAACCGAGACAAGATGGATCACCGTGGAACAACCACCAAATGAGTGCCCAAGAAAAAGAAAACTATCTTTGAAATAAGCCACCAAAGAAGAGCACTTGAAAGCTGGCGTTGATGAAGTTGAAGAGACACCT
This sequence comes from Wollemia nobilis, assembly GCA_028583015.1. Classification (NCBI taxonomy): domain Eukaryota; kingdom Viridiplantae; phylum Streptophyta; class Pinopsida; order Araucariales; family Araucariaceae; genus Wollemia; species Wollemia nobilis. Next base: position 1,602,691 of record JAQPPZ010001031.1, on the reverse strand, counting down.
ACAAATTTGGAAATATAACTAGCAAATAAGAGGCTATATTTTGTTATTGAAAACATATCAAGGAGGCTAAATATTCAATTTCATTCATTCACCAAGAAATAATATATTCATAACATAGAACCAGCATGTTAAAAGCATATCATATGCACAACTAAGTATTCAAAATAGAAATATAATACATCTAGGGAACATTACAACTTTGAGTGTCAAAATATTGGTCAAAGAAGATGTTATAAATTCCTCATAGAATGTGGGAAGTGTTATAACATTGCATGAGACACTTGTCACAAGAAAGAGGAAGTGTTGGACATCATCCAAGAGTCACAATAGTGTTGATATTAGTGAAACCATTTGTCATAAAGGAGAAGAAGCACCACACAACCACAAGTTACATTAACAAGAGCGAAGGAAGAACTCTAGTGATATTTGTCACTCATCTTGCAAAAATTACAATCATTACCAAGTAAGGTGAAAGGTTTTGAGTGCTCATTTATTGCATGAGATAGAATAGTCTCATCAATCACAGCAAGGACTCCACTACATCAAAGAAGAAGCACATTGACCAGTTTGAAGGAAGTTGACCAAAGGAAGAGCGCACAATTTCAAAGGAACACCAAGCATAGCATTAATATGGGAGTGCCTAAAATATCAAAGGTAATATTTATTACTTTTTGGAATTAAAGTTTATGCTAAGTAGGAGTTATAATGTAAAAAAGGTTATATTATCTAAGGTTAAAGTTTAAAAGTATTTTATTTGAGAGATAAGCATTATTGAAACCTTAGAAATCTGAATATTATAATTTAAAGCCTTTTACAAAGTATTGAAGAATATTTTGAATATTAAATCATTAATTTTCAAGTTTTGTAATTTGCACATTTGAATTTACAAAAAAAATTAAATATTTACAATTTGATAAGTTTGGAAGAATAAGGTATTCTACATCAAATTAGGAATACACAAAAGTTGTAAATATTATTTTTAAAATTTCTAAATTTCTAGAGTTGGAGTTATAAGGAATCCAACATCAACATAGTTTATGAGATTTAGAATTGGAAAATTTATAGTCTTAAATTTGGGAGATAAAAGGAATTCAACATAGAAATGTTGGCAATTTTGGGTACTTTGGGTACATTGCCTTTGCTCAAGTGTATAATTTGTCATTGATGTCATGAAGCTCTTGAAGGAATTTGATTTGATGTCAAATAATTTATTTTGATGAAGGTTACGGCATGACAGTTTCAGAGGTCTTTTGTAAACCCCAAGTTGGCAGGTTTAAATATTACAGGTGGATGCATTAGTTTAATGCATTTGGGTCCAGGAGGAAGTATTTATTTAAATAATTAAAAACCTTGTTAAGGTTACCTTTAATTATTTTTAAATAAAATATTAAATTATTGTTTGCAATGGGTTCTCCTAACCCATGGCGCTATGTTTTAAGATTTTGGGCACTATCCAAGACCTTCGTCGACGTGTTAAACTCCTCACCGACGTCAAGAGCTTATGGTAAAAATGCATATAAATCTCCCTCAATGAAAATAAAGAATTATCCCATCCGCATTTTGAAAAGAGTTGCTCGCTGTGAATTCGTGATCTGCTGTTTGATTTCTTTCTTGCTGTGATTTCGTGATCCGTTGTTCAGATTTCTTCTTCGATTGTGTCTTCATCGTTTTCGTAAACCCATCGTTTGATTGTGTCTTCTTCGTTTTCGTAAACCTGTTGTTCGACTGTGTCTTCGCCATTTTCATGAATTTGCTATTCATTTTTTTGTACTCGCCATTTGTCATAAATCCGTTGTAATATTTTCGTCTTCGTGTTCACATCAGAAGAAAGGGAGGCATTGTTGTTTTATTTAATCCCTAGCATAGAAGGAACAAGGCTAACAGCATGAGGTTTAAACCTCATCGAGCACCTTTGGCGCACCGATAGCGGCTAGGCTATTGGCGCGCTACCTGAATGGGAGGTTTTGCATTTGAATAATGTGAAAGGTTTTTTCATCGTGAAGTGGACGCAGCGGGTGGTGTTAGAATTCGTGCGCAATTTCTCCATAGCACAATTTTTGATGTTGGCCAAGGTATTTTTGAAATTAATTTTTGCTAAGTGTATTTTGCGGATGGAGGAAGTGTATTAGAGGGAAAAACAACTTAGGAGTTATAAGGAGTTTAAAGCTTGTTTTATTTTGATAAAAGATTCTTTTGAAGGTGTTGTTTGAAATATCTTATTGCATTCTTATGAGAGATAAATTTTATTTTTAATAAGACTATAAGGGAGAAATAAGGTGTATAAGGGATAAATTTTTCTTGTAATGTTGAGAGTGCTTTTGGTTGATTATGGAAATGAAAGCATGATGTTTTAAGGTTAAAATTGCTTCTTGTGTGAAGTTGTGAAACCTTAAGTGGGTAGCTTTGAGATTGACATTTTATTTCATTAAATTGGTAATAATCAAGCTATTCTTTACTTGGTTAAAGTGTTGGGCTTACTCCTTTGTTGATGATTTGAAAATTTGTGTGTGCTCTTGTTGATTTGAGTTGGTGGATGTTTTTTGTTCAAACAATATTGGAGATAAAAGGAGTTCTACTTGTTTCCTTTTTTGATGTTGATTGTGAAATGCTTCAAGGTTGTGTTTTGAGTTGAATGGTGTTGATTGAACCTATTTTTATTAGCATTGTTGTTGAAGCCCTAATTTATGGTGAACAGATCATGAGTATCATTTTTATGTGATTCTTTGCATAGTTGGCAATTGTTGGAGTTTCATGTTCTTGAAAGAAAGTCTCTCCTATCCATTTCAGATATTGAGTTGAGTTTTCAGATTTGAGATTGAGTTTGAGTTGAGTTGATTTGAGTTGAGTTTTGATATTGGGAGTTGAGTATATAACATATTGAGTCTCTAAAAATTCTCTTTATGCTTCTATGAGTTTGACAAATCACATTGGGTCTCTAACAATTCACCTTGTGATTTCCTACTAAGAAAGTTTTTTTTTGGTGAGCTTGCTGAGTTTTTGGACAGGTTTCGGTGGGGACTTGTGAGCAATTTTGGATAGGTTTCGGTGGGGACTTGTGAGCAGATTTGGATAGGTCCTAGTAGAGGACTTGTGAGCTAAGTTTGATAGTTCTATCAGATAACTTGAGGATAGAGGTGCACTAGTTCTTTGAGAAGAACCTGAGGACAAATTTGGCAAGTCTTTGAGAAGGCTTGTGTGTAGAGAATTGATTTGTTCAAGCATTGGATAGATCTGACAGATAGAGGAAGACTTGTACTAGACTGACTGACTGTGTTTGGTATAGGTTGTTGAGCTACTATGGACGTGATCATAGAAGGCATAGGTCTCTTAGGCTAAGCATTGAGGACGGGAGGTATTCGGTGGAAAGGAGTTCCACGTGTTGGCAAGAGGTAGAGGCAGTTGATCTTCTAAGGGATCATTTCCAGAGCAAAGGGGAAAGTATCTCCTTTGAGGAGAGGCTCATAAATTTTGATTAGGGGAAGGTATCTCCTTTGGGCCGAGGCTCATAAATATTGTAATTGGGAAGGATTCCCAAAGAACTTTGAGATAACTTTTAGAGAAAAGTTTTGTGGACGTAGCCCAACCATTTTGGGTGAACCACGTTAAAATTGGTGTCACTTTATGGATGATATTGTGCATTTCTTTGATATTGCTTTGGGTATATTGCTTTACTATTTTGAGGTATAAAGGAAAAATTAAAAAGAGGTCTTATACTGTTCACCCCCCCCTCTCAGTATAAGCTTATGTTCTTCAATTGGTATCAGAGCGGGTGCCTTCGAAAAGTTTAACAGCTTGAAGGAAAAGCTATTAAAAAACACAATGGATCATTCAAGTGGCAATGCAGCACCTATTCTTGATGGGTCATATTTTGGTCTTTGGAGTGCAAGGATGAAGGTTCATCTAATGGCACTTGGGAATGAGGTTTGGGAAGTGATTGAAGATGAGTACACTATTCCTGAACATGGTCCTAATACTAAATAAGAAATGCTCCTACATCATAGCAATTCAAAAGCAATGAATGCAATCTTGAAAGGGTTACAGAAAGCAAATCTCACCAAAGTGATTCACTGCAAGATAGCTAGTGAAATGTGGAAACAGTTGAAGGTGGTTCATACAGGTGATACAAATGTCAGAAAGGCCAAGTTGAGACACTTCAAAGGTATGTTTGAACAACTCAAGATGAATAATGATGAAAATATCAGTGACTACATGCTTCATATGGATGAGGTTGTTAACTCCATGAAAGACTTAGGTCTTGAGCTTGCTGAAAATGATGTTTGTGATAAGATTTTAAGATCTCTTCCTAATAGATTTAGTGAAAATATTTTTGCTATTGAGGAAGCTAAATATTTGGATAAGTTGAAAAAGGATGAGCTCCATAGTATACTTGTAGCATTTGAGTTGAGAACTCAAGTGAAGGTTGATGTCAAGAAAGAGGCAACTTTCAAGGCTACCAAGAAATCCAAGGGTAAATAGCTTCAAGATAGTGATGAGTCTTCTAGTGATGAAGAGGCATATTACAACAAGAAAGGCAAGTTCTCTAGAAAGCACAAAAGTATGAAAAATATAAGATGTTTCAATTGTGGAAAGTTTGGTCATTATGCTACTGACTGATTGTTCCCAAGAATGAAAGTGATGAAGATAAACAAGATTCTAAGAGCAAGGATTCTTAAAAGCACAAGCATCACAGGAAGAACAAAGATGAGCACAGCAATCAAGGAAAGAGGTATTCTCACAAGCACAATAAGAGTTTCTACCTAGACAAAGCAAGTGTTCTCATAGTGATAGTGAAATTTCTTCAAGTGATGATGAAAATGAGATGTTTTTCATATCAAAAAAAGAGGAAGAACCGAAACATAGATTCATTATCATGAAATGTCTTAGATGTGGAAACTTTGGTCACCTTGAGGATGATTGCACAAATAATGATTTGGTTTCTAGTATGTATGAGGATGCTTCAGAAAACTATAAGGAATATGCATGTATGGTTTTTGAAAAGGGTAGCACCTCTAGTGATAAGAAATCTGAAAAAGGCTTTGATGATTCAAAAAGCAAACAAATAGAGGAAGATATAGAGGAAGGTGAAGTAGATCTTGAAGGTGAACTTATTAGTGCTCTTAGTGCTTTGAAAAAGGAAAGAAATAAGAATGCTAGACTCAAGGATAAGTTAGATGAATTTTGTATGGAGAGAGATGATCTTATAGAAAGTCTTGACTTCTCTATAACTAAGACATAAGAACTCAAGGATGAGTTAGAGTCTAAGGTTCTTGAGTATAGTGAGTTAGAACAGAAAATGGCTTCTTTGAAAGAGGAAACTAAAGAGTACAAGGATAAGCTTTATAGGTTTCAAGATAGCTCCAAAAAGGTTAAGTCACTCATCAAAGGTCAAAGAAAGACAACAGATAAAACAGGCCTTGGTTTTGTTAAGCCACACAAGGAACAAGTTGGAGAGTCTAGTAAGAGACTCCAAAAGGAAGAGAGTTCTGATGAGGAAAGTACTTCAGAAAAGGAGTCCTTGAATGATAGATGCACAGAAACAAAAAACAGAATTCAAAATGAGAAGAAGTTTTCAGAACCTAAGAGGTCAAATAAAGGAGAGTTTCAAGGCAGATGTTTTGCTTGTCACAGGTTTGGTCACATGGCTTCACATTGCATGGCTCAAGTGAAGAAGGTAAATGAAAATTTTAGAAGTGCTAGTTTCTTTCAAGGGTATTGCTACTCTTGTCAACAGTTTGGGAACAAGGTAGTTTATTGCAAGGCAAATAACAGGAATAGGTTTGATCAGAACAGGTTTGATCAGAACAGGTTTGGTCATAATAGGTTTGGTCATAACAGGTTTGGTCAAGACAGGTTTGGTCAGAACTGGTGGATTCAAAGATCAGGTTTACCTCAGAGAAACAACATCGTCAAGTGTTTCAAGTGCAACAATGAAGGTCACATAATCAAACAGTGTAGAGCTGAAATTCAGAATACAAGAACAGGAACAGTGGCATGATCAGGTCCAAGGATCAAGGCATGGACAAGAATAGGGATGAGAATAAGAACAAGAACAGTGACAAGAACAGGAATATGGACAAAGAGTTCAAGAGAAGGCCTGGCAAGGAAGTTATAGACGCTGATGATGATCAGTTCCTAATGGAAGTTTTACTCCCACCCCAAAATTAATCACCTCATCAGGAGGTGGGGGAGGGACTAAGCTAAGAGGCTCATTCTTAGTCCCGAGCCCCAAAGGTGACCCTTTGCCATTGATGACAAAGGGGGAGAGATATGATTAAGGGGGAGAGCTTCAAAGTCAAGAGGATAGCTTCAATTCAGGGGGAGCAAAACTTCAAAGGAAGATTCTCAGTTGTGGGCACAGTTTGTCAGTTGTTAGCACAGTTGGTTTCAATTTTAGCTCTTGAGAAGTGTTTTCAGTAAAGGTTTGCCATCAATGACAAAGGGGGATATTGTTGGTAATTTTGGGTACATTGCCTTTGCTCAAGTGTATAAGTTGTCATTTATGTCAAGAAGCTCTTGAAGGAATTTGATTTGATGTCAAATAATTTGTTTTGATGAAGGTTACGACATGACAGTTTCAAAGGTCTTTTGTAAAACCAAGTTGGCAGGTTTAAATATTACAGGTGGATGCATTAGTTTAATGCATTTGGGTCCAAGAGGAAGTATTTATTTAAATAATTAAAAGCTTTGTTAAGGTTCCCTTTAATTATTTTTAAATAAATGTTAAATTATTGTTTGCAATGGGTTCTCCTAACCCATGGCATTATGTTTTAAGATTGTGGGCGCTAGCCAAGACCTCCGCCGACATGTTAAACTCCTCGCCGACATCAAGAGCTTATGGTAAAAATGCATATAAATCTCCCTTAATGAAAATAAAGAATTATCCCATCCACATTTTGAAAAGAGTTTCTCGCTGTGAATTCATGATCTGCTGTTTGATTTCTTCCTCGTTGTGATTTCATGATCCGTTGTTCAGATTTCTTCTCCGATTGTGTCTTCGTCATTTTCGTAAACCCGTCGTTCGATTGTGTCTTCACCGTTTTCATAAACCTGTTGTTCGACTGTGTCTTCGCCATTTTTGTGAATCCACTGTTCATTTTTTTGTACTCGTCGTTTGTCGTAAATCCGTCGTAAGGTTTTTATATTCGTGTTCACGTCAGAAGAAAGGGAGGCACTGTTATTTTATTTAATCCCTGGCGTAGAAGGAACAAGGCTAACAGCATGAGGTTTAAACCTCACCAGGCACCTTTGGCACATTGGTAGCAGCTAGGTTGTTGGTGTGCTACCCGAACGGGAGGTTTCATGTTCGAATAACGTGAAAGGTTTTTTCATCGTGAAGTGGACGCAGCGGGTGGTGTTAGAATTTGTGCGCAATTTCTCCATAGCACGATTTTTGATGTTGGCCAAGGTATTTTCGAAATTAATTTTTGCTAAGTGTTTTTTGCGGATGGAAGAAGTGTATTAGAGGGAAAAACAGCTTAGGAGTTATAAGGAGTTTAAAGCTTTTTTTATTTTGATAAAAGATTCTTTTGAAGGTGTTTTTTGAAATATCTTATTGCATTCTTATGAGAGATAAATTTTATTTTTGATAAGACTATAAGGGAGAAATAAGGTGTATAAGGGATAAATTTTTCTTGTAATTTTGAGAGTGCTTTTGGTTGATTATGGAAATGAAAGCATGATGTTTTAAGGTTAAAATTGCTTCTTGTGTGAAGTTGTGAAACCTTAAGTGGGTAACTTTGAGATTGACATTTGCTTTCATTAAATTGGTAATAATAAAGCTATTCTTTACTTGGTTAAAGTGTTGGGCTTACTCCTTTGTTGATGATTTGAAAATTTGTGTGTGCTCTTGTTGATTTGAGTTGGTGGATGTTTTTTGTTCAAACAATATTGGAGAGAAAAGGAGTTTTACTTGTTTCCTTTTCTATGTTGATTGTGAAATGCTTCAAGGTTGTGTTTTGAGTTGAATGGTGTTGATTGAACCTTGTTTGATGAGCATTGTTGTTGAATCCCTAATTGATGGTGAAAAGAACATGAGTATCATTGTTATGTGATTCTTTGCATAGTTGGCAATTGTTGGGGTTTCATGTTCTTGAAAGAAAGTCTCTCCTATCCATTTCAGATATTGAGTTGAGTTTTCAAATTTGAGATTGAGTTTGAGCTAAGTTGATTTGAGTTGAGTTTTGAGATTGGGAGTTGAGTATAGAACATATTGAGTCTCTAAAAATTCTCTTTATGCTTCTATGAGTTTGAAAAATCACATTGGGTCTCTAACAATTCACCTTGTGATTTCCTACTAAGAAAGTTTTTTTTTGGTGAGCTTGCTGAGTTTTTGGACAGGTTTCGATGGGGACTTGTGAGCAGTTTTGGACAGGTTTCGGTGGGGACTTGTGAGCAGATTTGGATAGGTCCTAGCAGAGGACTTGTGAGCTGATTTTGATAGTTCTATCAGAGAACTTGAGGACAAAGGTGCACTAGTTCTTTGAGAAGAACCTGAGGACAGATTTGGCAAGTCTTTGAGAAGGCTTGTGTGCAGAGGATTGATTTGTTCAAGCATTGGATAGATTTAACAGATAGAGGAAGACTTGTACTAGACCGACTGACTGTGTTTGGTACATGTTGCTGAGCTATTGTGGACGTGATCATAGAAGGCAGAGGTCTCTTAGGCTAAGCATTGAGGACAGGAGGTCTTCGGTGGAAAGGAGTTCCACATGTCGGCAAGAGGTAGAGGCGATTGGTCTTCTGAGGGATCATTTCCAGAGCAGAGGGGAAGGTATCTCCTTTGAGCAAAGGCTCATAAATTTTGATTAGGGGAAGGTATCTCCTTTGGGTCGAGGCTCATAAATATTGTAATTGGAAAGGATTCCCAAAGAAATTTGAGATAACTTTTAGAGAAAATTTTTGTGGACGTAACCTAGCCATTTTGGGTGAACCACGTTAAAATTGGTGTCACTTTGTGGATGATATTGTGCATTGCTTTGATATTTCTTTGGGTATATTGCTTTACTATTTTGAGGTATAAAATAAAAAGTAAAAAGAAGTCTTATACTGTTCACCCCCCCCTCTCAGTATAAGCTTGTGTTCTTCAAGAAATACTTGAAAAATAAAAATTGCATTAATATCTAATCCAAAATTATTAGAGATATGAATTTGAATATTTGCAATATTTAAAATTACATTCAAATCATTGATTGATAAGAGGAAAGTTAAATTGCTATTTTTAAAAGAATAGAAGTTGAATAACTATATTGTCATATTCATTAGGGAGATACAAGGAGTTATACAAAATATAAACTTGAAAGAACTATATTAAAACTTGGGAGACAAAAGGTTGTCAACAATTAAAAATTATCCTTAGTCTATCATTCAAAGCTAAGGAGAGATAAAGAATAGAAAATTTGAGATTGCTTCAAATACTTATTTGATAAATTAAACTAGGGAGTCATAAGGTATACTACTTCAAAGAATCTATCAAGATTACTCTCAATCCTAAAGAAGCAAAATGAATTATATTGGTTAATCATATACTTCAATATTTGAAGAATTAAAAGAATTCAACTCATGATCTAGAAGTTGAAAAGTGTTTAAGGAAGATAATATATACAAAGTTGGGAGATATAAAACTTAAGTTTCCGAAAGATCAAAATTGAAAATTATCCCTAAGGAGAATTTGAGATTGTATCAAATAATTGTTTGATAAACTAAACTAGGGAGTTATAAGGTAGTCAACTACAAATATTCAAAGAACTTACTCAAAGCAAGAGAATTATGAATAAATTAGCAAGAGGAACATATCATCATAAGCTACAAAGTCAAAGTACTTTTCATGTTCCTTATCAACAATGCAAAATATTTTCACAAAAAGATAATTCTATTACTCAAGATGATAAGAATACTTAGTATATTGACTCAGAGGGAAGTCATCATACAGGAAACTTGCATTGGTTTGACTGTTTAGAAACTACAAAAAACTTTGGTTTAAATCCAGTAGATGGAAAGAAATATCCATTTCATGGAAATGGGTGTGTAACACCTATTGCATCTCATCCACATTTTATATTATACAATGTAATGTATATACTTAGATTGTCAACAAACCTCATTTTAGTAACTAAGTTAGTTGAAAGCGGAAGAGTAGTAGAATTCAAATATGAGAATAGAAATAATAAGTGTTTTATTAAAAAGCTAAATGAGATAGAGGCTACTGGATCAATCAGCAATGGAATATATTCTTTGAATTCTATTTTTTTTACAAGATCTTGTAATGGTTCAAGATAATACTAATGTCTTTTCTGAGAGACAAACTATAGAAAACAAGGAATCATTTTACTATGGAAGCAGATGGGGGAATACAGGTTTTAGATGAAGAAAAATGAGAGGACAACAAAATATTGCACTATGAGGTCATCTACAGATCAAAGAAGAATGCAAACCTGAACAAGATGGAAATTATCTACAAGAAGAAGATCCATATTGAAGACTAAAAGTTTTTCAATAACCAAATAATGTAATATAGGGGGGTGTTGGAATATATTACATCATTTGGTTCATGCCAATGTACCACCATGGGTACATCTATATATTAGGAAAGAGTGTCATATATTAGGATGAAAGTATTTACTTTATGCAATGTAATAAATGCACAAGTGTGCAAAGTATTTGGCAATGTAAATGTGCATAGTTGTCCCTATGTACATGTGTCCATAGAATAGGAAGATGAAGAGTCATAGGAGGAGTGAAGGCCAAGAACATTCTATATGAAGAGTCATATTCCATCCTATAAATGGGTATATGGATAGAGAGCAATATATATAAATATATAGAGTGATTGGTCATATACAATCACAATGGAGTGATGAAGTATGATGTATTTGAGGTCTTTATTCAATAAAAATCATATTTTTGTGAGCATTTATTAGTGGTATTTATATGATTCATTTTTGAAGTTTTTTTATGAGTTTTATATGCTTAATAGATTGTCATTATCATATATTTCATATTGTAACTTTATTTTAGATCTTGTAATTACTTTATTCTATGCATTTAGCTTCAAAATCTAACGTGTGTTAATGTTTCCATCCCCATTCTCCTATCACTTTGCCATCATATTTTCCAAAAAATGTTATAAATTCTATGAAACACTTTATGTAATACTAAATAATCTGGTGTGGGAATATGGTGAACTTTCTATTCTTCCTTCCCCTTCACTTGTATGGGATAATATTGTAAGACTATAGAACCATTTACTACAACCTCTAGGTATGATTGTTGAGTACCTATGGCTTTTTGGGGATTCCTTTTAACAAATCTAGCCTTTTCATCCTTAGGCTTGTTCATACATTATAGCTTATCAAACAAATCCTTTTTTTTATACCTCTATATTTCCTTCTCAACACCATTAGTTCTTACTTGGTTTTAGCTAAATAGTCTCTTATTGACATAAGCTACAAATACGGGCACTAGGTATCCTTTAAGGACTCAACCTTAAATTGTCCTAATGAAAACTTATGTTAAGGAATGGGCAATGAAGTAGGTGTGATTTAACCCCAATGACTAGTTATCTTTCTAACCAAGTAAAGAAGTTATGTTGGATATTCAGTAGGTTTTTAGAATGATCCTAGCAACATAGTGTTTCCCAATAATGATGTCAAAAAGTGGCGGGTTTTATATCTACCTAACTTGAATTAATTTATCAAATTTGGGGTAGTGTCTAAATATTTTAAGTACTAGAATAAATTAGGTAAGATCAGGTCTAGTTATTCTACTCAAAAGTAACTAAAAGATAGCAATAAAATATGATATGGGAGGAAAGAGAAATGATTATTCTAAGAAACATCAAATGTTAAAAATAAACATGATTAAAGTAGAAATAAGAGAGAGTACAATCCTTAAAGTCTATAGATAATGCAATTTTTAACAATGACAATATTTTTCTTTCCTTAAACTAACTTAATATCTGGTCCTCCTAGGAGATAAACTTGGATAATTGTCTATTTCTTATCAATTTCAAAAAATAAAAGCAATCTATTTTATACTATAACACATAAAATGCATATAAAAGAAGCACCTTCCACATCGCTTGGAGTGGGACCTTGATCCATAGTAGTGTGGAAAGGAAAATTCTAGCTCATCTCACACCATTAAATAGTTCTAACGACTTCAAATTGGTATTTCATTGCAAGTTTAAATAATAACAGAATATTTTACAAAACATAAGAAGTAATAATCAAAGTAACATCAACATTGACAACAACCTATTATATAAGATTACATATCTACTTATATATAAGGACAAGAACCTCCTCTTGTCTTTGTTATCAAGTTGTTACAATAGCAATACACTTGGAAATTTTTATTTAGTAGATATGGACAAAAGAAGGTGCAACGGATTCTAATTCAGCATACCCATATTTTTTAGATCTTAACTATTATGGTTACAGTACTGGAAATAGGAGATTCTATATATAGAATAGTTTTATCATGCTTATTCATGGAAAACAAGTTTGTTAGTATCCCAATATGGTTACCAGCTATGTTGAGTCAGCAAGCAGTTGATCATCTGTTGATGTCATCACTACGTGGCTTGTAGAACTATAAATATTTAGTTAAAATAGAATGGATATGGTCTATAGGTATGTGATGCTATCATTAATTGGTCATATCCTTTTTTTCCCTAGCCTGCCATGTTTGAAGCCACCCTGTATTCCCAACGTCTAATGCCAATAGGGTGTTGTAACAAGGGTTTGGAAGTATTAGGAGGTAGAAGGATAGGAGGGGATGTGAGATATGCTTTTAAAATGTCAAAAGTAGTTTGACATTTGTTATCCCATCAAAGTTCTATTTTCTTGTTTATGCAAGAGATTGGAGAAAGGTTGGCACTTATCTATGAGTTATGAAATAAATCTTCTAATAACTTACAGTTTACTTTGAATACTACAAAGTTTGATTAAATTTTATAGAGGATGCATATCAGTAATAGCCAATATTTTATTAAGATCTACTTTGATACCTCATCGAGACACAATAAATCCTAATAGCTTACTCTATGTTACCCTGAAAACACACTTAGAAGGCTTAAAATGGACTTTATACTCTAGTAGTCATTCAAAGATACATCTCAAGTCTTGAACATGATCTTCACAATTTATGGAGAGGACAAGGAGATAATGAACATAATATTCCATGATTTCATGCATCATATCATGAAAGATATAAGTCATGGCCCTTTAGTAGGTGGCACCTACGTTCTTTAAGTCAAATGGAATAACTTAGTAGCAAAAGGTGCCCCATGGAGTTATGAATGCTTGTTTAGGAGTTATTTAATTTGATTATATCCCAAGAAGCCATCCATCAAGGATAGCATACCACATCAAGTAGTAAAATCAATAATCATGTCAATATTTGGTAAATAAAAATCATCTTTAGGGAAGGCTTTATTAATGTCTCAAATATTAGTGCAAATTCTAACAGTGCCCTCTTTCTTGGCAAGAAGAACAATATTAGATATCTAATCAGAATAATTGATAGCCTTAATAAGGCCAGCATTAAGGAGCTTTTGAAGCTCTTCAAGCAAGAATGCCTTAGAAAATATTTTTTGAATATTATGTTTGACAGACTTGCTAAGGAAGGATCTAATCCAGGCATGTCTATATAGGACTAAGCAAACACATCATGAAAATCAACTAGGAATTTGTTATATTCGTCTTGTTTAGCTTAAGTTAAAGCCTTTTCTAACTTAAGAATTTTAGGAACATAAAGCATTTTGATATTGAAATTAATGGTCTCTTCAATGAGAATGTGTGATTCATCCTTGAATTAAGAAGAAACTGGGAGGACCCCTAGCTGTTCAAGGTCATCGAGAGTAAAGGATGATTGGTAACTATCCTCTAGTTGGAAAGGTTCAATATTATATACATGGTCAAAAGACCCATTAAAATAAAAGACATCTAGAAATATACCATCATGGGAGAAATCTCAAACAAGGTCCCCACTTTCATAGTCTTCCTTAGTGGCTATTAATCTAGGCTTGTTCTAAGGTTATAAGGTTTATACTAGCAAAATGCATGGATGGAAATAGGGAAGGTTCTTCAGCAGTCTTGTCCTAGTCTAATCCATTTGTGGAGGTAAATTCCTCATAGGTGAGGGTTTTATCAATGTCATGAAATGACAAGGAAACTGATAGCGGTTGATTTTTATAAAGGATATATCATATTCCATAGAGACTAAGCCAACCTTCTAATTATAAATATTATTTGATTCCTTGTTGATGGGACCTAAGGTCTTTCCCTTAATATCCCATTTTTGTGAGCATTTTCTTAGAAAGGGAGCATGAATTGTATAAATAACATGCAATAAATTATCTCTCAATTGGATAAGGGTTACTAGCATGAATTTGCTCTTCATGGATAGTGTGGGCACAAATGAAGGTATGTAACCGTATTTGTACCATTTTATCTTTCACAGATGGTAAACCCAAATATTGAGGAGAAGGTCAAATTTTGGCAAGATCCACAAAAGGATTGTTATTAAGGTGGATTAAATTGTTGATCTTAGATTGGTAGTTGATATTTGTTGTGTATTTAATTCAATTTTTAGATTGGTCAGATTGATCATTTATATTTAATGAACCTAACGCATCATTATTTGAATAAGGGGTAGTGTTTAATGGAATAGGAGTAAGGGAAGGAAAAAAATTTATATTAAATATGTTATCATCAATAATTGTGAAATAAACAAAGGATTGAGGATCTATTAGAATGTAGATAAGTTTATCATGATATTCATATTTGAGGCATTGATGAAGGGTGGATGGGATAGACTACATGGCATGGATACAAGGTCATCCTAGGAGACAATTTTAGGTAAGTTCACAAGGTATAACATAAAAGAGATTGTTTAGGATACAAATTATAACTTTAAGGCGTAGGGTAATGGTTCCACTTGCTTCACGGACCCCATTATGAAAGGATCTTATAATAAGGTCAAATTTTTGAAGGTCTTGTCCACCTAAACCAAATTTATGGATAAATTGGATGCTACAAACATTCAGGCTTGATCCATTATCAACAAAGATTATTTTGATAAATAGATCATCAATGTGGCCTATAATATAAAGTGGGAGTTCCCCATTCATGGGCAGTGGAGGAATATTATCATAAAAATATATGGTAGCATGATTTATCCCAATATATCCTACCATATTATCAAGGTTTTTGGGATGAAGGTCTTGAGGTGCAATTTTATTACTTTGAATTTTAATAAAGACTTCTCTATGGGTTGATGAAGTTCAAAGAATATTAATAAGAGAGATCATGGCAAGGGTATTTGTAAGATTTTTAATATCGATGTGACCCTTAGATTGGTTTTATAATTTCAAAATGAGGGGAGGTCCTTTGGAGGAAGAGATATTTTTAACATGAAAGAGTAAGGGTGGTTGAGAATATTGATCAATAAATTGATTATTTTGTTTCCTAGTAGTGACACAGATAGAAGATGAAATTATACCTATCATATTTTGATATGGATGTGGGACGTTATTATATGATATATTATTCATTATCTTCTAATCATGATTAAGTAGTGGGTTTTGGAAGATACCCATATCTTAGATGAAGTTTGAGGTTCACAGCCACCAAGCATAACATGGCCACTATTTATCAAATCATGTAAAATATGTTTAATGCACTTATATTTGTTGGTGGTGTGACCATCAACTCAATGGTATTCATAATGGCATATACAAATCTAATAGGTGGAATTTTGATCATATTAGCACCAAGGAGTTGTTTAAGTATGGTATAAAGAGGTTGATATAACTTAGTGAAGTTTCATCTATGTTTTTGTTGTTTGTTTAAAACTAATTTTTGAAGGGTGTCTATGGTATTCACATTATTACTTTAGTGAGAGTTAGTAATAACATCACCAACTACATACTTATTCTTATATTGGGACTTCGAGGGTTTCTCCTCAGCTTTCTTGAGCTTTAATTTCCCTCTCCTCAAGAGGGTGGCTTCCATATGCCTAGTCAGCTCAACTGCCTGTTCAAAATATAAGATAGTGATGATTTCTAACTCATAAGATAGTTGATCATGTATATTACTAATGAATATATCCAAAATATCTTTTGTAGTGAATTCAAATTTTCCTACTAAATTTTATCTTACTAAGAAATCAAAGAAGCTTTCATCCTTGGCTTGCTTGAGCTGATACAAATTGCCAAGGGTAATCTTCTTCTCAACATAAGCTACGATATATTGTACAAACATCTCGACCAAATACTCAAAGCTTCTAAGGGAATGGCATGGTAGTTGGTAATACAACTCAAGGGCAGAGCCACTAAGGATTTTAGAATAAAATATCAATAACATCTTGTCGTAAGTGATATCATTGAAAGTGGTTTGAAACACTCTAATATGTTTAATAGGGTCTTCCATACCCTTATACATTTGAAATTATGGTGCTTGAAAATATGGAGGGTGAGGGAAACTTGCTACCATTGGATCTATAGGATGATTACACGTCTTTATAAGAGTATGTATAACTAGGGGCTTGTATGGTGTCCATGCATTACACAAGTTGCTTCACTATGGTGGCCAAGTTTTGAATCTTAGGATCAAGTTGAGTATGAGGAGTAGGTTATAGGATCAAGGTTCTTGATGAGGATGGGGTTGGGATATGGGTATAGTATTATTTGAAATAAATGGAGGTTGACAAGGAATGGCAAATGTGAGATTTTGAGATCAATCTTGATTTGAGTGGATAATGTTGGGAAAAGGAGGGTTGATGAAAGGATTCAAAGTTAAGGTATTATAGTATGGATCCTAATTAGGAGGATAATTTATGCTTGGTTTTTTAGGCATATGATTCAAATTTAAGGGATTACCCAAATTAAGTGGAACATGTGATGGTCTACCTCATATGGAAGTGGTAACAATTGTAGAGTTAACATAATTAGCACTTGATGTATTTGGACCAAAGATACATTAATTAGGGTTTTCATTTGTAGGATTAACATTAATAGGTAGTTGATTGTATAATGTATTATCACTTATACTATATTGGTTAAGGGATATAAAGCTAGAATTAGGTGGTTGGAAAGGATTTGAAGGTACCCCCTCATCAAAAGTGTTATCCCTATTAATACTTTCTATCATTATTTTTTATTTTGTTTTAGGAAAGTGATTATATGATTCATGGAGTTAAAGGTTAATCTACCTTAAGCATCCTCCTGAGGGTTAAGGGAACCTACAGTTGGGGTATCACCATCCTCATCCTTAAAATTTGGGTATCCCATATAGGTGGGAGGTTATAATCCATTATTTGTTTACCACTACGAAGGTAGTACTCTTTTTGGGCCACAGGTTTAATGGTTTAGGTAAGAAAGTAGACAGAAATTAATTAATTAGATTTTGTAATTAAAATGGATAGGACAAGAGAATAGAAAGTGTGGCGTGTAATTCTATATCCTCCTCTCAATATACCTTAGGAGGGTCTCTTAATATACTTTAACCTACTTGATATACTTGTTATTCCAATATACCCATTCGTACATGGAAGAATCTTGGTCCCCTCAATAATGTAGTCATACATGACATGAGACCTTGAGGTATATGATAAGGAATGATATGAGGATAAACTACACCTAGATACATGGCTAGATATTATACATGATAGGGTTAAGTTTATTTTTTTAATCTTGGTCAAGATGAATTACTTCATACACAAAAAATTAGATGGTCTTCCTTAAAGTTCAAATAAATTTTTATCTTTAATTAGGTTTAAGATTGAAGTCAAGGAGGTGTTCACATTGGGTTCATCAATGATGTAGACATGCAAAATTAGGGATATGTTTGCTAATCCTGTGGGGTGGCTACTCTCAATGTAAAAATATCGTATATGGGATGCTAATCTAAGTTGGGTGTGTTCTTTTAGAAACACCCAAGTTTAGCTATGGAAAACTAATTTCAATATATTGCAAACATAAAATTTAAGCTAAGATGAATTTAAATAAAATGCATGCATATAAGAGCTAACCTGTATGACTTTTTCTTTCGATGAAATTTCTAACTACAAGAAGTTAAACTTTCCTTTTGAACAAGGTCTTAAGGGAATGTGCAACATACAATATAGCCTAATGCATTACATGCGCTTTAGTTTTTATGCCTAGACAAAAGAGGAGATACACAAATTAAAACTAAATTAATGTTCCTTGATTTTTTGCTTTTCCTTCTTATTGTGATTTTAAACAGAAATAGAGAGCCACAAAACACAAAAAAATAGAAGACAACCTATCCAAAAAATAAGAACAATAGATTCAGCAAGAGATATAATCGATTCTATGACCATGGTGAAAATATTTCCTAATATTAGACACCAGTGGTTCTACATATTCATCACCTACAAAGAGCCACTAGTGATTCTACCTATACCTAAACAAAAACAAACTAATTGTATATCAATTTTAGGTCTATTAAGCTAAGAGTATATATCTTTCTTTTGCCTAGCATTGAGACCCCTAGGTCCTTTAGAAAACCTAAAAATTGGAAAATAATGAAGTGGTTGAACATGAATCATAAAATCATTATCTGAATCTTGAAGGCAGTGATATCGATCTACAAGAGGTGACAAAGTATTTTAGGTCTAACAGGCAATAACGGGTAAAATTACTACCAATGTTTCAAGGGTGGCATTTTCACACTATGTACAGTTGTAAGAGGGATAGCAAATTTGGTCGATGAAACAAAGGTTAGGTTGGTGGTAATCTTGAAGGGATGATATCAGGGTAGATTTTTCTCTAGAGTGAGCTATGATAAGTCTAAAGGTCATCATAACATCAATCCTCGCAAAATTGTTGTTTGTGTAGAGAAGGTAGCATTTTTTCGTAATATGGCTAGATAGGAGAAGGTAAAGATAAAAAGGACTTTGGCTAAGCTTATAGGATGGCACTCAGACAAAGTGGGATGATATTAAGGTTAGGCCAATCTTATAAAAATGTCATGGTCGAAAAAATAATTGCTTGTGTAGAGAAGGTGACATTTTAGCCTTATGAGCCTAAATGGGAAGAGGTAAAGGTAAAATGGCATGATCAAGGATGCTAATATATGTTAGAGGGTGGCTTGCATAAAAGAGAAGCCTTGAAGTATGCCAAATACATAAAAATATGATCTCCTTCTTACCCCCAAGCATGAATTCCTCCAAGCACCAAGATTAGCAATGAGTAAGAAAAATAGCAAAGATTTTGTTAGCATAGAGATTATTGTTGTGAGAGGCACCCCAAAGCCCTTAATTTATAATATTTCTAGCCTTGGGGGATGGATCAAGGTGCATTCATAGTGATGGAAATGGGAAGAAAAATTTTCAAACTTCAAATCTTGAGGTAAAGGGAGGTGGCTTCAAGAAGGAAAATCTTGGGCTATGAGACTAGATGGCATGGATCCAAGGGAGATAGTGTCATTAATGGCATGAGGCTTGAAAGATATGGAGAACCCAATATTCTTAATATTTTATCCTTGGGGGACAAAACCATTGTCGTAAAATCAATGTCGATAATATTGCAAATTCGACCGTTTCATGTCAATAATGTGAGGAGAGATTAAATTTGCTTTGTATTTTGAGTAGGGAAGACATTTTAGGTGGAAATGCTACCATCAAAATTTCTATAAATAATTTTGTGATAGCAATATTACGTTGTTAATCAAATTGATCAAAATTTTAGGTCAGCATGTTGAGTCATCCCATTTGGATGCCTAATGGGTGATTTGAAAGTTTGGTATTTTAAATTTGGGTACCTACAATAGGTGGCTTGTCATGTTGCTAGAATTTATATTTCCAATTATGGTAATACTAGGGAAAAAATATGTTATAGAAAATTATTTGTCAATAATTCACTTGGAGAACCTATAGAGCGAAGAATATGGGACAAGTTTTTTGATGCTCATTTATTTTCAATCACTATGTTGTCATTATATTATAAGTACATTTTTTTATTGATAGAAAAAGGGGTTTTGAAAGGAACCCCAAGCCTTTTACATTAGAGAAAAAAAAAAGGAGACAATATCCTCAGGACCAGCCTTGACAAAACAACAGATAAGAGAAACTAAAAAGGGATAATAAAGCAAAGCCAAGAGAAAGTATTTGTGGGATTCTAACAAAAGAGCAGATTTCATCAAAAAAGCACACACAAATAGGGGATAGGATGTCCCTGGAAAATAGCTAGATAAACTGCTACTAATCAAATGTTTCAAAAGGATTTTGTTCTTCAATGCTTGCATTATGATCATCATCCGTGACCTGAGTGGTTTTGTCCTTCTGCTCCTTGATAGTGGTGACCACATTTTTAGCTTGTTGGAGGATGGTCCAAGCCATGTTGGCTGCTCTAGAAGCGGATTTCAATATCTCCACCAAATTGACATGGGGATCCGGGTTGGTTCTCTATTGAGTTGTACTTGTTAACAAGGGAGTTGTAGTAGCAATTGAATAAGTGGTGTCAAACTTGGAATATGGAGGTCAAGTGTCACCTTACCTCTTTCAACTTATAAAAAAAGGAGAGGAACTCATTTTAATTTATTTTCAGTATCATAAGTAGAGGAGAGCCAAGGAAGGAGAACAGACCAAATAGAAAACTAGAGTAAATTAGAGAGGACTAGCTACCAAATAGAATGTAATAGCTACGACATGACCTAGGGCATCTAGAAAGCGTAATTGATGTGAGTTGTAATATGAAGTTGTACATTGCATAGTGGAGGGTGATTAAGTAGGCACCCAAAAAAGGATAAATTGGTTACAACTAAAAGCATGCTAGGGGTAATGTGACTCTTGAAGAGCTCACGTAATACATGCCAAAGATTAGTTATCAAACTAACCCACAATCTACATGTGTTCCTCGTCATTCCTCCCTATCATATAAATATTGGACCCTAATGCTTTTAAAAGAGAAGGAAATTTACGAGATATATGGTGATGTCATATCCATTGTGCCTAGTGTGTAAGCCGACCAAAATAAGTGACAAGGCATGAAGTGGAAGAACCCTATCAATCTAATGAGTCTTCATTTCAAACACTCTGTTTGAATCAAGAAAAAGTTGGAAATTAGGTACCACATCTCCAGGATGAGGAATACGATGTCAATCCATTGCTCACTTTTGCTATTGATGAGTCTTCGTATATAATGCACGAATGACCAAAAATAACCCAAATTCAATTACACCATAGAACTAGCTAGCAATAACCCAAAGCTAATACAAGCAACACGAGATAAAAAATCACCCAAAACCTTTGCTAACCTGCTCAATTGAGCCAATAAAAGCTGAAATCCACACTGAGAGAGACAATTTGCGAGGGGCAAAGACAACTCCACACTCGTGATGTTTGTGATCACATAAAAGGGTCATGGTCTTGTGAAGGAAGAGACAGCAACAAATCTATTTGTAAGAGTACCTATGTTATATCCATGATCACATAAAAAGGGTCATGGTTATGAACATATCCAAAGACAACTTCATATGTAGGAGTACCCAAGGGCCATGGTCTGGAGGATAATCTGCTTCCAAAATAGTCTTTGATGATGAAGTTGGATTTTTGAAAAAAGAACATGCAAGAATCACTACAAGTGTCCTTATGGTAATCTTCTCATCCTACCAGATTGCATGGATAACCAATCACTACAACTACCAGGTATTATAGAAGATATTACTAGTTACGAGGTTCACTTGTATTGTGGCAAGGAGCGTTGGGTACAAAAAAAATACACTCTGTATTATAATTATTATTTTTTAAAGTAATTTGAACAATTGAAAATTCGTAGCACTATTGGTAAAAGTAGACCTTTACAAAATTAAAAAATAATAATAATGGTTCTACTAGAACCAGCTTGAAAAGAGCTTGAGTATACATAAGGCTATACACGAGCGATAATAAGTGCTCAAAACGTGTTCGAGCTTGAGTATACATAAGGCTATACATGAGAGATAATAAGTGCCTCAAAACGCGAGAAAAAAGAGGTCTCATTGAGAAAAAAAAAAAGAGGGGAATAATTTCCCTCTAAACAGAACCTTTTTATTCAAAATATTCCATACAATATTTTGTTGATTTTAAAATTTATATGGCACCTTATTTTAGAAGTTGCATACCACAATTGGAAAAAGCAGCAATTAAAAGGCTTGATTAAATCTTCCCACTATGCATGTGGGATTATTGGAAAGTGGAGTCTGATATGTCCGACCAATACACGTCGACCCAAGTCCACGTGGTGCCTCTACCCGGTCAGCAATATGCCAGCCTGCATTCTCTACCCAAGGTTATGCATAGCGGCTATTTATAGCCAATTGGCTAAAATTATGATTTTTGAAATTTGGAATTGGCTAATATCTAGGACCCTTGAACAAGGCCCATTAGCCAAAAAAATTTGGGTGCAATTTTTTTGGGGGGTTGATTCACCCCAATTTTATAATAATTTGACCATTTTAAGTTTAAATTTCCAACATTACCCCTAATAATAGTTAACCTTCTACATGTGTTTCGATACTATTTGCCTAGATTTTGAAACTAATTCGCCAAATTTTTATAAATACATTTTGGGGCTGACCCCTTATGCATAACCCTGGTCACTTCGATCTCAAGTTGGCCATCAAAGTAGAACCACCAAGTGCTAACAATGGAGCACCATGTGGCGCACTATCAATGTCTAAAAAGGATCATCGCTATCCGAAATATGATAAATCTCACAAACGTTCTCCCTGCACCGTTTACTTGGCAAGCATCTGAGAAGTGGAGCATATGGCACCATGGTGGTGACCCAATGTTGTTGGATGCAGTTGAATACCTTCTCTCACCATGTTCCCATAACACTTCTCAAACCCACATAGTCCATCAGGATAATTTAACTTGAGGAATTTCGCTTTGGGTTTCATCGCCTTAGGATCGAAAGTCGTCAATTTTTTGTGACAGCATGAAAACTCGCAAGGGCAAGGAACATGAGATTATTGGGAGGAGAATAGCATCAGGATCCGATGAGGGTGGTGGTAGCGCTAGAGGTCCGTTGTTGTGGTGGAGCGGGGGCGGTGTCAATAGAGGAGTCACATAGATTTGATGCAAGGGACATGGATCATAATCCCTAAGAAAGGGAGGGTTGTGTTAAGCGATGGTGGCCACATAGCATAGTTCAACATTGAGAAGAAGAGTTTATCATTCATATAGGAGAAGAGAGTTCACTACGTAAATGGAGCTAGGACCTATCAACAAAACAACAAAAATTAGGATTTTATTGTAAATGGAGCTAGGATATGTCAACAAAGCAACAAAAATGAGGGTTTTTGCTTAAAACCTTTTTCTAACACATAAAAATCAGAAGACCACTAAAATCAAGTTGTTTTCGACTAAGGAGTGTAGCTGCAATGAAAATTTTCAAACACCTTAACCCTAACTACTAAAATTAGCAAGCCCTCTTTTGGAAAAGGGTAAAAGTTGAAAAATAGATATGTTATAGAAGAAAAACAACATTCCAAAAATGACAAACATTGAATCAATAGAGGGTTTCCAAATTTCAACAATGAAAGTCAAGAAAAATTGATATGTTGTAGAAGAAAAACAACATTCCAACAATGACAAACATTGAATCAGTAGAGGGTTTCCAAATTTCAATAATGAAAAACAAGAAATTCAATATTTTGGCAAAAGAAACCCTAGGGTAGAGACCAACAATGGTTTTGTTGAGTGCAAGGCTATCAAGAGCAATGGAACAGATGCTGAGAGATGGAAATACTTATGCACAATTGTTTGATAAGTGTTTCGGATCATTTTGCTACCACAAGTCATCCAACTAATTGGTAGCTTGGTCAATTGGCTTTAGCTGAAGGTCATATAGCCTATTTGATGGGTCATCAATCCTAAAGAGAGGTTCATTGGGCTTAGGGTTGTTAAGGCTAAGATTAGGGTCGTTTAGTCCTGGAAGTGGGTTGTTAGATACCAAAACTAATCAATCCATCCAATCCTTAGCAACAAGAAATTGAGTCACAACAATACGAAACCTAAGGAGGCTATTAGCAATTGAGGTAGTTGAGATCAATGGATGTCCTAACCTATTGGAGGTTACCTAGCCAACTAGGTCATGCCATGTAGAGTTGGAGAGTAAGTGTATGGAGATAGTTTATCCACATTATAAACCACAATGATTGAGTATTGGTTATGATAATTATTCCCAACTATCAAATAAGAGGATGTAGGTAAATATGAATAGTACAAGTTCTCAAAGATTTGTGTTGGAGGAGAATGTTGTGAAGGCCACATATTATTGAAAGCAATAGGAATAGAGATCTATAATTCCATCCTTCCATATATGCCTTATAACAAAGACTAATGTCAAGGTAATAGACAAAGACGCATGAAGGTGCACACATTGTCCATTTTGGTTAGTGCATGCAATAAAGAGGAATGCAAGAAGAAAAAAGAGGTTCTCAACAACCAAGAGGAGATAGCTCACATTCATGGTCTAAGACTTGGACATATAATCCTGAATCGAGAATGTAATTGAAGAATGGAAAAGAAAAAATAAAAAGAGAGGAAGGGGAAGGAGAACGATAGGATGTAAATCCCCTTGGAGGAGATTACATGGACAATGCTTAAAGGAGAGTTTTCATGAATATTGTGGCATGATAACCCCTAGAATCTACTATGGGCAGCATTTTGCAAGGCATATATGAAATTTATTATGTAGGTACCAAATTTTGACAAGGATTTTTTCAAATCATACTTGTTGTAGTTGTTATAGAAGTATGATCCAAATAAGAGTAATATCGAGGTTGGAATTAAAAAATTCCACATCACATTCAAGGCTAGCAACTTTAGGAGAGTGTTTGGGTTACCCATAATGACTAACAAACTTGTTCAAAAGGAAGGAATATAGTCATTTAAGCCATAGGGATTAGTAAACAAGCATGTGGATTTGACACCAAAGGAAGCAAACAAGCTAATGAAACATGGTAGCCAATAGTTAAAAATTTACCAAATCAAACTAAAGCAAATCAAGTGCATTATGAATATTATGATGTCTAGGTTGTCAAGAGAACGAGCCTTAGACATGTCTAGGTGGTGTATGTCATATGCAAGGGATTCATAGATGGTACCCAATATAATTGTGCAACTCATTTGGTAGAGCGCATTCAAAATTGTATGTTGTAGATTACAAATATTGTTTCCATTGCATTGTTTTTTTATGCAGCAGTGTTCGAGGGCTCGAACCATGGTTAGAACCTTCTCCAAAGATTGATGGATTTTCCTCAATTTTTAGATGAATGGAAGTTACACTAATTATAAAAATATGAAGCCTAGGGCAAGGGAAGAAGGCAACAAGGAAGAGGAAAGTAGCGAGGTGTAATAAGTTGAGTCATCATTAACAAAGGAGGAAGACAATAGAGATTATATAGACACACTAGCAAAGGGGACAAAGGTTGAAAGAAACGAAAAGGATATGATCTTAATATTTTATAATAGTTAGAGAAAAGAAAAAGCAGAGGCAATAGCCATGGTCATAATCAGAGCATCAACCATAGCCTCAACCACCAAAGTAGGAAATGAAGATCATACCTCCTTGAGAGTTGTCTTTAAACCAACCAATGGGTATTAGTAGCAAGAGTGGTGGGATAGAAAATATTACAAAACTTCATTCTCATTAATAGAAATCATTCACCATTATGCAAAAATATCAAATAATTCATCCACAAATAATTATCCATAATAATAATCCACACAATAAGACAAAGATAGATAATACCCTTAGGGTAGGGCAACACCAATAACACTCCTTCATGAAGGAAAACTCCTCAAGATCTCTCAAGATGAGAGTGCCACTTGGAGAGAACAAGGTATCATAAGCCACTTTGTGGGAAAATCCAATTATAAGTAATACTTCATATGATGATCTCCATGATGATTACAATTATAATATCCCTTCTTTATATACCCCTCTTCTAGTTCTACTTTTGGAGCGACTACTAAACCCTCATCCCACTCATTATTTTATTATAAAATAATAATATAATCAACCTTAGGTTATGTGTGGCCCATACCAACCATCCATAATACCCTTATACAATATAATAACATATCTCCCTATACCTATTCCCAGGTGCCATAACAGAAAAGAAGCCTCAAACATGTCTAGGTGGCGTATGTCATACATTTTGGGATTGTGGATGGTACCCATTATAATTGGGCAACTCATTTGGTAGAGTGCATCCACAATTTCATGTTATAGAACACAAAGAATGTTTCCAGGTCATTTCATGCCATTGCATTGTTTTTTGATGCAATAATGTTTGAGAGGGTTTAGATACTAGGGTTAGAAATTTCTCTAAATATTACAAAGGGATTGCCCTTAATTTTCAAGTGAAAAAAGTTACACTAATTATAAAAATGTAAAGCCCAGGGCAAGGGAAGAAGCTAACAAGGAAGAGGAAGGCACTAGAGGAGTAATCAATTGATTCATCATCAACAAAGGAGGAAGACAACAAATATGATATAGGCATACAAGTAGAGGAGTCAAAGGCTAAAATAAGTGAAGAGGATGTGATCATAACTATTTTTGAACAATTAGAGAATAGAAAAAGTAAAGGCAGTAGTAATGGTCACAATCATAACATTAGTCATAGCCTCAATAACCAAAGTAGGAAGTGAAGATCATACTTCCTTGGGATTCGTCTTCAAACTAGCTAGCGGGTAATAGTAGCAAGAGTGGTGCGATGGAGAACCCATCAATGCAACAAGTTGTGTAGGGAGGTTGTGGACAACAATAATAGAAATAGTAAGTAGGAGGTTAGGTAAGGTCTATTATTATGTTAGGACAACATATTCATC
This sequence comes from Wollemia nobilis, assembly GCA_028583015.1. Lineage (NCBI taxonomy): Eukaryota > Viridiplantae > Streptophyta > Pinopsida > Araucariales > Araucariaceae > Wollemia > Wollemia nobilis. The sequence continues at coordinate 1,575,847 of JAQPPZ010001031.1, read as the reverse complement.
TGTAGGTCATTCCCCTAGAGGGCCAAACTTACATTCTAGCACTAACAATTGTGATTCTGAAAGTTGTGGCACAAAGGATCACCAAGGGGGTACAAGGAGGAGATCAATAGTCAAAGTAGATAGTTGTGTAGGAGAAAATAATATCACATCAGAGAGTAGATCAGTCAACTATGCATAAGGGTGGTACAGCAGTGCAAGAGGAGATAATTTTAGTGAATGAGATTACATAGAAAATCTAGAAGATAAATATTGCATTTAGGCAATAAAGAAAACACCCATAGAGCAAAGGCCACCCATATTTGATCTAGGAACACCTATATTATATGGAGGCATGGTGGTAGATTTTTAGGATGATGCAGTAGACACATCACCTCCATTTTTGCAATATGGTTTTCACACCACACCTTTGTGACAGTATGAAGATGAAGTAGTACGATATGTTGATCCTCCATTAGAAGTACCAATGGAGATAACCTTAACCACTGCATGATATGATAAGGGGAAAGGTGTCGTTTTAGCAATTGGTATCATGGAGACGGATCAATCAAACAAAGCAATGGCAGATGAGGTTTTGCCAAGAGTGGAAGAGTAGTCATTTATGCAAGACAAGTCAAAGGAAAAATACACCAAAGGAGGCATTAGTGAGGCAGATGATAAGGTGCCAACTAAGTAGGATGATGAATCTAGAGGAGAAAGTGATTCCAATGATCATATAATAATTGAAATGCCCAAATTGAAACACCCTCCAATACATGGCAAGATCATCGATGAGCAAATTGAGAACTTCGACAAACTAGTTGAAGTGATGGAAAGAGCATAAAATGAGTTTAGTGTGAGTGACCTTGGAGAGTGATGGTTGTTGATGCTAAGGATAGAGACAAAAGTAGCCAAATTAGCTAGTTGGGTATAGGATAAAGCACGAATAAAGAAGTTTACAAAAATGGCACAAACTCAACCATGGAAGTTGGTTGAGAAAAGTAGCATTCAAAGTATGGTTGATGTGATAGAGTTGCCAATGGGCATATAAGTATTCTATCGCCATTCACCCTAAACCTACATTTCTAAGGATAAATTTGATTCTTACCTACCCCAACGATAGTAAAGTTCAAACTAGCATCGGAGATGGAGTCTATATATTACCTAATTGAACTATTTAGCATACTGGGTCCAGTGGTTGACAATAAGACTAGAGGTATTTCACAAGAAGGAAAACAATGCATAGTTGACGGTAGGATAGCATCAAGTTCATCTTGAGGAGATGGAGGATGAACTTTGGCAGGTCAAGAGAGAAGTCGAAGGACTGGATAAGATAACACAAGTGGTGGAAGAGCCGAAGAAGAGAAATGAAGGTCAGGTTCAACGAATTGGGCAACCAGAGCAAGAAAATTCAATGAAAGACCAATAAAATTCATCAAAGGACCAACAATTTATGGTAGAGGAGAACAAGAATTGAGGGGAAAGCTTGCAGAGTTGGAAAGGAAATCACAACGCTACGAAAAACAATGGGTGTGATATTTAGCTTATGCCACAAGGCTGAAAAATGAAATTGAGATCTTGAAGACACAGGTCCAAGGGCTATGAGTAGAACTTTGTTAGAATACAACTTTGTCCACAACAACAAAATTCTTAGGACCAAGCATTGACCTATTTAGAGGGGAGGGAAAATATAGTGGTCGATTCTAACGTGGCACCACCTCGAGCATAGATGGATGCATACAAATATGAGTAACCAAAAATAATTTAAGCATATAGTTTGTTTTGTCGTTTTGTAAGTAATAATAGTTGTGCAAAGTGTATCTCATCATAGTGTTAAATGGTTAATGTTGTCATTATGTGTGCATGTTGATGTTAATGTTTGTAGAGTTGTTAAATGGTAATCATTGTATGTAAGGGTTCTTAGTGGACGGTAGATAGGTGCAAGGAAGTTGCATAATTACACAACTGCATTCCCTATCAGATGCATTGTTTTTAAGCCCCTTACATTTCAAGGAAAGACATGTTGGTATAAGATTGATATATGTCATAAGTTTGTTGTAGGTTAATTTGTATATACAAACATTATTGATCATTGTTCTAATTGTTCATATTTGAATAGATCAATGACATGTAGTTCCACTTGGTATCTTGTCTCTAAATTCTTTTTGTGCATGTATTTTGAATTACTATTGTTGTTATTTATTGTTATTGTTACTTCTATTGTCCTTTCAAAGTGGAACACTCACTATGCTAAAATACTTAGGTATATCCGCAATATGACTAAGAATGATATGAATACAAAATAATGTTCAATTCTTCTTGATAGGAATCAGAAATAAAAACTCTAAAAGATCCATTGATGACAAGAAATCCACACTTGGATATGTATTCTTTTTTAGATCAAGATCAATTTCTTCAAATAAGAAGCAACATGTTGCTTGATCTTCTATGAAGGTAAAAATATCACACTGGAAAAGTTGTTGTCTGCAAGGCAATATGATCATGCTACATTTTGTTGTCTCCAAGGCATTCCATAGAAGCAGCCAACAATCCTAAACTACGACAATCAAAGAGTTCTAAAAGTTGTTTGCAATGTAGTTTTTCATGATCACACAAAGCACATCAAAGTTCAATACTACTTCATTCACAAACAAGTTGAAAACATAACATACAACTTCAATGTTATTCTATTGTCGATCGATGTGCAAACATTTTCAAAAAGTCTCTTACACATGTTAAAGAGAAAATGTTAAAAAAATCATGTAATCAATATATAAAGTTGAAGGGTTGTTATAAGTAAATTGTAACCAAAGACTTTTTTGTTTTTATTCTTGATTGTATATCCACAACTATCACATCAATGCAAAGTTTATCGCAACTAATATACATTCATAATAGAAATAAATAGTAATAATATTAATATGTAAAAGTGCTTTGAATTTTATATTCATTTCTTACTAGAAATGATAAAATACTTTTCAACCCTTATTAAAGAATGATTGTTATAATACAATTCTAAGGTAATTTCTCAAAGCATTTTTTGTTTTTAATTCTTGATTGTATATCTAGAACTATCACATCAATGCAAATTTTATCTCAACTAATATACATTCATAATAGAAATAGATAATAATATTAATATGTAAAAGTGCTTTGAATTTTATATTCATTTGTTATTAGAAATGATAAAATACTTTTCAACCTTTCAGTATTAAAGAATGATTGTTATAATACAATTCTAAGGTAATTTCTCAAAATAAATGTAAATATTAACATATAAAATAACAATTCTAAGGTATTTTATCAAAATAAATGTAAATATTAATATATAAAAAAAAAATTGAATATAAATTTTATTAAAGTGTCAAAGTAGTCCTTGAGTATTGATTGAATGTTATTATTAAAAATAATCTTTCAAAATAAAGAAATGGAAAACACACTTAATAATTAATACCAACTAAGAGTTCTTTATATGTCTTAGAAATAAAAGATAAAAACCTTATGTTTAACAAATTTCTTTTTTTATTATTATTAAATTAGTTCTTTATTGATTAAACCCATATCATTGAATATATTTAATAAACTTTTAATATAAATAAAATAAAATATTGATTAATTTCATTCAATATTATAGATTAAAAAATATTTTAACATTTTACTACAAACCATATAACAATTATCTTCATTAATAAAAATATCAAAAGAACGAATTGAAGTGAATGAACCTTGTAAAGGTGTCTCTTCAACGCAACGTAAGACCATACAAAGTTATAGACACAAGCAAAAATATGTTCCACTTGGCTAAGGATTTGGACGTCACATCTACCAACATTTGGATGTTACTTCAAATGGAAGTTGTTGTAAACCTAGAATTATTCTATATAAACTTGGATAGGTTTACTGGCAACACTTTGGAATTTCAAATACTTTGGAATTTCAACTAGAAGGTTTATACTTAGGAAGAATAACATCCTCTAAACTACTCACAATAAAAGAATAAAAAATAATATTAGTACACCACACTAAAAAAAAATGTACTAAATGAAAAATGAATGCTGCCTGTCCTAAATTCATAGGGCAATGACAGTGCAGAAAAAATGACTAAAATAAGTATGACCTCTGGACTCTAATATATACATGAAAAAATATTGGGAAGGCCTAATTTCCTGGCCAATTATTGCTGAGTTGGCATCTGAAGATTAACCTCTCTGGGTTCTTCTCTTCTATTCTTTTTTCCTCTCTTTTTCTCTTCCAAGGATTGGTATGGGAACTACAGCTCTTCTTTACACAGGAACCAACACCTTCTATTCTAAACAACTTAAAGAATCATCTATTTGCTACTTGCTACTTAACAGCAGACTGGGCACATACATAGCTTAGCTGTGTACAATCCCCATTTATTTCCCAAGGACAAATGAATGGATGTAGACATACATGTAGAGAATACCGAACGTGTTAACTATCAAACAACTAACTCAACTGTATTAATTCCTAGAGGTAATAATAACTTGATGAATCTGCACCATCGGGTGTCTCCCTACATAGCATGGACCGTGCCTCCATTATAGAGCGTGGTGGTTCCAGATCTTTCTCTTGCAGAGAATTTCCTTGCAATCTCTGCATCTGGGATGCAAAAGTATCATCTAGAATCTGAACAATGTCATCACAAATTTCATCGATAGTTAGTTTCACTCAATGACTTAATTGACATAACATAGAAGACAAGAACCAAATTATAACTATTCTTTTAGCATATGCATGCATGCAAAAGATGCAATAAAATTCTTACCCCCAGAGCAAAACAAGAGCCCTTATACCAAGATCTATTTTCTTTCCTGTTTTCTAAGAAATAGAGCACGTCCTGCCACCATAAACATCTCATATTTATCAGTATGGATTGGTTGTGGACTTCTCTCAGATTTGGTATCAATGAAAACTCTTCTTATTGTGCATTTCAGCAACATGCTAGTTTAGTTGCCAATGAATATGAATGCAGAACTTGAATAGTGTAAGAATCAGAGAGGAAGACATAGAGAAAGACCTGTCCCATGCGATCCCAAAAACCACGACAAATGGCTACAAAAATCCGGCTGGCAAAAATATCATGAAGATGACAAATAGTTTCTATCAGCTGAGCATTTAGAAGCTGCATTCTCTCTCGAATCTCATTTTCTCCTCCTGCCTCCTTTGTGTCCTGAAGAATTCTCTTTAGTTTTGTTGTGCGTTGCACACGAGTCTGTGTTTTGTAATAGATTAGTTAGAAAACACAGCATCAACATTAAAGAGTATCTACATGACGACACTGTCAAAATGAACATGATCTATCAAAAAATCACAACTCATTAAATTACAATCAGCAGAAGCATCAAATATAAAATCAGTCAAACTAAGATAACAATCACAAGAAAGAAAAAGGTGGAAACACAGAAGAAAGCAATTTCCCAACATTAAAGAACAGCTCAGGAAGCATTTTGCATATCAATATATAAAGCATTTGATAATAAATGAAACAAACAACCCAAGTTTTATATTCTTGGAGTATTCCATGGTTTTGTTAAGTTTCTGCCATGACAGAATTGCAGTTAACTAAGTATATTCATTAAGAGTAAGATAAACATATAGCACAGAACATGGCAACATTTACAACACATACATTGTCTGCAAGTTTCTCCACAATTGCTTGCAAGAATGTTTTGTATTTAGTTCTCAACATCACAGTAATCCCATTAAGTTGCTCTCCAAATACCATTTTCCTATCTCCCGCCACAGGTGTAGGCAGGCAAGATGCCCATGATCTGAGTTGTGTCTCAACTTTTGGGTGTAATATGTCAAGGATCCTCTTGATGGTGTTTAAGAATAATCCCAACTGCACATCAAGCATAGCATTTAGCTCATACAGAACTAGAAAACCTCTATAGAAAAATTCAGTGACGTGAGGGGAATGTACATGAAATTGCAGCCCAACGAAAATGTTTCAAATTTTATTTTAAAAAAAAGGGAGAAAGGATTCTATATTATTACACTATAAAATTAAGTTAAAAGGAAAAAGACCTTACTTGACTGGGAATACTGTAGAGGCATACAGTATTGCGTCTTGTTAACTTTTGCATGTACTGGAGGCCAAATTTTTTTGGTATCATACTGTCTTTCAGAGGAGTCAAGATCTCAGCATACTGTTTCTCCAGTGCTCTCATCACAGCTCTCTCTACGATTGTTATGGCCTTAAATTCAACAAGTATCTTTAATAAATTTACATCCAAATATATACATTTGAGACTTAAAATGTGAAAACAATGACACACAAAGAACAATATATTCAGCTATAGATGAAAAAGCTCATACAAAATTCTCTACCACAGACATTTTCTAAATCAACTGAGTATTCAGGCCAGCGGCTAATAATTGCTTCATACTCATTTAGAGTATCTTTGATGCGCTCATACATTTCCTCAACAAATGGTGATGTTGAATGTTGTGCTGTGGTTTCTGTCAAACGAACCTAGAACAAAATGATGCACAACTGAAGTTAGAATGGACATGCGTAGTATGCTGTTTGATTTTGCTTAATGAAATCTAAGAACCATTTTAATCAGAGTGGAAACCAATGAATGCTACAATCAACTGTTCCCATCTAATATGATTAGATCCTGGAACTACATAATAAACACAATCTCAAGAAAGCACTATGTTCAGAGATCGCTTGATGCATTATAGTTTTCAATGTGGCTTTACTCAAAAGTGCTGTCATACATACCCAACTAACAAGATTAGAGGTATCAACCAACATACCCCCAAGATGACTACATTAAGCAACTCACCTTATCAAGCTTGCAGAAATCTAGCAGATAAAGCCGCTTGTCCTGAATCCAGAGTATAATATACAGATGAAACAAATCTTTCGAATCCACACCTCCCTTTATCGGACTACAAATTCGTACAAGTGAGAAACCCACATTAGATCATTGCTTCTGGTAAAGCCAAAACACTTGCATGGAAGAATCTATGATTTAGAAAAAGCTATGTACAATAAGAATGTGTTCCTTATCGTAAACATACCTAATATTCCAAGATGCAAGATCCCTCTGGAAGTCAGCAGTTGCAATTAAGAGCTCTGTTACAGGAGGTGAAGGGCTAGAGGGAGGGCAAGCAACAAGAAAGGCCCGTAGTCTATTGCACAGGTCCACATTATAAACGCCAGAAGTTATATTTGGGAGATCTATGGAGCTGGAAAAGAAATCCCAAATTAGCACATGTACCGTGCATCAATGTAAAAACCCATGTAAGTGATATAGGACTTCAAAGATAAATTGAGTTAAATAAATTCTGAAATTCTAAAAGAAACATATCATTAAATATCAATGGCAGATACTAAAAACTGGTTCAAGGACCTCATTATGTCAAACAAACAAATGCAACTTTGCATATTTTGTTTCTCAAGTGCTGCCATTATAAGTGTACATGTAAAGGAGTGTGTGTTGCTTTAAAGTATACAATTTATAAGGGTTGTTGCTTTAACAAGGAAAAATACCTTGGAAGAATGTGTTGATTGTGGATTTCAATATCAGTATGCACTTCATCCCTAATATGCATGCACAATGCCTTCATTTTCAGGTAAGCTGTAGAAATAGTTAACGGATCCATCAAAAATCCATCATTGTTGCTAATCATAAATTCATCAGTTTCTGCCATATGCCTCTTGCATCTTTTCCTTGCAGCCGTCTGCATATAAAAGTCATCAAACACAATATAAAGCTCAACTGAAATCATGCCTGTATAAGCCCTTCAATCAAGGAAAAATACAAAGTACATTTTTGCAAAAACTAAGGCTCAGAAGCACAAGTTCAATCTAGCGGATAGCAACTCATTCACGGCATTACATAAGCAAAACCTTTCCATGTCGAGTATAGCACATTTGCAAATAAAGTATAATGGCACCAGGCCATATAGTGCACAAAGCATAATTCCTCTATTAAATGCAGTGTTGTAAGACAACATGGATGCTCAAGTCTTCTTGTTGCTCATTAGACTGTTTTGTGTAACTACAAGGAAAAGTTGGACTTCAACAGAATTCTCATCATATTCACAACAGTCAATGACAATTGTCATTCTGGTCACGATTAACATTTTTGTGCAATGCAAGAAAATTTTCCAATTATTGAAGCAAAATTCACCCTGCTTTAATTGCTAGATTACTGTTCTGTAACTAAAGGAAATGACCACACTTCTGCAGAAATCTAAAGAACTTTGTTCAAGACAATAATATATACCTTTTGCATAAGCTGCACTCAAATTCCACATGTCATGTACCCTATCTCCCTCAAATTTCAGCTTACTATTGACCATACCAACATCCATATCTGTCTTGACTCAGCCAACTAAGGACTGTTCGAGTTTATTAAGAAACAACAAGCCTATTATACTTTTGGTTTATCCATATCTGTCTTGACATCCATATTAAAGCTTAGAGAAAATACTGGAACTTGATACGGAGGAGTTATTAATTGCAATATTTTTGTCAATTCCACAGGATATCATGTGCACCAGGCACCTGTTTATTATTATGACTTCAGCATGAAGCCACTCCTATGAATTTTTATACCACCTCATTTTGATGTTTATCGACTAAAAGACAACTTCTATTACAAGTATGTGATTTTCAACAATCAAGTCTGAGTTCAATAATCTGCAGGTTCCTGTTGGATAAGACAATGTTTTTAATACCCCTTCTATGGTTCCGTATTTTCGGTGGTGTTTTCTCTATGAATCTCAGAAACTATTTCCTGTTGACTGGGAACTGGTTTTCCTTGCCAGAAACTATCTGCTGCAATGGGAATCCCCACTAAAGTTTCCAACTATCTTGGAAAAAGCCAAGAAACCCTACTTGCTGTTTCAAACAGTTCCTAGTGGTTTCAAGAGGTTTCACACGAGTTTCTAAGGAATTCCTCATTTGTTGTCATTTTCCCAGGTCAAACAGTATTTCTAGTGAAGTTTCCTCTCTTATTTTATGGCAATTCCCTGTTTCATGTTGTTCCTTCATTTTTTTGCCTTTTTCTTTGTAGACATGTTACCCAAGTTTCGACCGGATATTGGACTCTAGCCATCTCTATTTCCAGAAACCCATTTTCTACTCTCCTGTTATTTCCATTTCTGGATTCTTGATGCAATGTAGCATTTTCTTTATTTTTTGCCCCTTGAAAAGTATTTTCCCTCTAGTTTTCACTCTTTGCAGTAGACGACCAATAGGCTTGCTGTTTCTTCATATATTGTCATCTTTCTTTAGATGTCTACACACACTTCAAGTGGACAGTTCTCCCATGTTCCCTTTTCAATCCTTGATGCAACAGAGCAAAACTTTATTATTTGCATTTTTTAAGGACCTATCATGTTCAATTATCAGTCTTTCTTATACTAGACAGTAAAAAGGCCCAGTGATCTATGAGATTCTTCATAGCAAAGGTCAATAGTATCATAAAAAATTACTCCGTAGCAAAGGTCAATTTTATCATAAAATGTTACTCCATAGCTACTATTAGAATACAAAAAAAGAAAAAATGGACAGAATTTATTTATTTCCCACCGTGTAAAGAAGGATTTTCAAGGTTGACCGGTCTGAAGACATACATGAAATATAAAATATTCAGAAAGGGAAAATGAATGATGAAAATACAAGAAAGATTGTAATGGTTTATTGTTTGTTGTAGTTACATTTTGGGTTTGTTCTAGGTTGGTTATTGATAGGGTCTAAACCATAGCTAATATGTTTGGAAAGTTTTGTCTGAACGGAGGGCAGAAAAAGTTCGAAAGTTTGGAATTTCGAGAAAAGTTCAGTTCTGTTTGGGAAAATACAAATAAATAAAATAATATATATAATAAAAAATATAAATGTACCATAAAATATTCAACACTTCCTTTCACAAATATAAATATGCCACATTCTTAAGGATACATGTCCCTTGAAAATTGTATGTTTTTACATAAAATTGTTAAAAATTGTAAAAGTTATTTTGTAAAATAAAAAGCTAAATAAGGGTCAAACCGAACAAGACTGGTTCTTTGGCAGCCCAAAAAGTTCCATCCGGACTGAACCTAGGCCTGGTTCAGATGAACCTGGTAACTATGATGTAAACAAGTTGTTTTACTGCCACCAGTAAAAGCATGCTTTCAAAAATAAATGTATAAGTCATACAATGCATTAGATATCTCATGGATAAATTACAGTGCCCTTATAAGATGCTTGGCAGCCAAGTGAATCAAGGCAAAAAGGGTGTGTAGCATATGCTTTCCAGAGGAAGAGGAACTTCAACAATAATTACAGTGGCAATAGTTGGAGTGAAGAAACATTCAGGTGTCCATTTTTGTACAAAATGAGCTAAGAGATCTTTGAAATTTTAAACTTTCTATGGAAATCAACAAGTAAAACACACCTGTAAATAGTTTCTCAAAGTTGCTTGTGCCTCGGAAGAAAGTATATCGTGAAGAAGAGTATATACTTGCACTGCTGGTGCTAATGCAGGAGCAGCAGTACCAGTAGCTGGCCCAAACATGTCAACTAAACCTGATGGTGATGACTCATCTAGTGACTTGTAATTCTCAAATGTTGTAGCAAGAAGGTGTTCCAATTGATCCTCAATTTCAGCCAGCATTCGTTTCTGCAACCAAAAAATCAAAATTAAGTTTATTATTTAACAATCATGTAAAATGGTAAGAGTGCTATAATCATAGAAATTTTTCTTATGCATCTTTCAATATTAAAGACAAACCTATTATTGCATTTTATATGCTAAATAATGTAGGGGATGAATGTTGCCCAATGGCTTTCGAGCAAGCAGTGGTGGGGAGTGAGAAGTTCCATACCATAATCCAAGGTTCCAAACCCAATGGCACATGCTTCATAAAGCCAGGAGAGCACTTGAAAAATGCATGGACTTAGGGTCAAGTGGCCAAAAACCTAGTCGTTAATCATGCCCATATTATGGATCAAAGCCCACCCTCATGTTCTCAACAAGCTCTCTACCCCAATGTTTATCCTAGCATTTAAGTCAAATGGGATGACCTCGAGTGGTTAAAAACATGAGCTCCCAATGCAAAGTCCTAGTTTTAAACTATCCAAGTGACATGCATAATTGTCAACAATGTAAAGTGTTAATCAAGCAAATTGTCACATCCAAATCTGGGTGCACTATGCCCCAATGGAGATCAGGTGCGAGTCTTGGGTGAATTTGGCAGAAGAAAAATCACCAACCAAAGAATAAATCAAGTATAAGTGTAATAATAGAGTTGCAAGCTTATCACAGTTGTAAAGTTTTTGGGTTTTCAACCCCACTCGGTACGAGGGGACCAGGACCCCTCATAAAAACCCGTGTAGACTTAAATTTTACTCATTGAAAAAAAAAGTATTAAGTGTGGAAATATTATCGTTGCATTAAGTGCATGCTTGCTCGCATAATTTTTTTTATTGAGTAAATATTGCTTATACACATCCACCATGGGGATTGAACCCGGGTCACATCATCGATAATGCAAGTGGCGTCCTTGCCGGTAGACCACACTCATGGGGATAACTTGCTCGCATAATTACAATAGGACGTTTCCAAAAAGTCTTTTTCCCCTAATTAGCAAATTGAATTATTAGACTAGAAATTCATTGGAGTTCATTACAATTTAGAATAATGATAATTTTACATGTAAAGGGGAATAATTAGAGCCCCTTGAACTGGAAGGTGAAATTGAAGGTGATGATCGAGCATTTATAGTAATTACACATGATAAATGCAGTGTTCCACAGGGATGCGTCCCCACCATCCCCCTTTTGGGAGTGACAGGCAAGGCATCCCCGAGACGCCGCCAGGCCGTGGAGGACCATCCCCAGTACCCCTGCTATGAGGGGACGCTGTTGGGGATGGCTGGCCGTCCCTAGGGACGGCCAAGGGACGCCTAGGCGTCCCTCAACCGTCCCCCACGACTGAGCATTCACATAACATTAAAAAATAAAGTCTCAGTTTTTTTTTTTTTTTTAAACTTAAACTTAAAATCTTGCCTTCGTGAGAGAGTTAAGCCAGAGTACAGGCAATTTCCAGCTACACAATGGGATGTTGATCCAGAGGATGCGAGACAGATTGATGCGGATCAAGATCAGGAGGGGCTGGTTGGAGTTCCATTGGAGGCTCTTCACTTGGATGATGAGGGCAACTCATCAGATAAAGATATCGATAGCCCAGCAGAGGGCACACTACAGCACAAAAATTTCTAAAAAATTTTATACTTGTCGTCCCCAAGCCATCCCCCAGCCATTTCCCAAAATCGGCTTGTCGTCCCCCACTATCCCCGAAACCCTTGTCCCCGATACTTCTGTAACCTTGGATAAATGCATTTAGTGGGGACTTTCTTGGCATATTTTAGTTATTGCTTAAAGAAATGCATTGGCAAGGATTGTAAGATGTAAATGGTTTCCCCAAGTTGCATGTCAATAAACTCAACCTAAGCGTTTGTGGCCTCTACAAACTCATTGATCCTCTACAATAATGACGATTTTATGTATAATGAGAAATTATGCCCCTTAAACTGGAAAGAATGCATTTGGAGGTGATGATCTAGCATTAATCATAATTACACACGTTAAAGAGATCATAGGGGAATTTCTTGACATAATTTCATGATTGCTTAGAGAAATGAAGTGGCATGTTATGGGCTTCCCTAAGTTGCATGGCAACAAACTCGACCTAACAATTTGAGACCTTCCCAAACCCACTAATCCTCTTCCAAAGAACCACATGTTTTAACACGACACCTTGGACTTGAAGGATGTTAAACCTAATAAAGCTTGTCTCCTCTAGATGGAACCCTTGTTATTTGCCCTAAATCCATAGAGGAACTTTTGTTATTTTTTATTTGATATCTCAAGAGAATCTCCTTTCTTTCTCTAACAATATCTACCTCAACACAAATCTTACACAACTTTGAGAGGTGGAACTTTTGAGGGCTCAAGTTCAGGTTGCACTTGCAAGAAGGGAAAACAAATGGGTGTGGAGCTATTATTTGTTAACTATCCTCCGACAATAAGTACTTCATGAATTATCTAAATGATGTTATTCTTGGGCCTTAGTGGGTGGTGAAGACATCTCCACCACTTATTGGAACAACAATAGTGCAATTTGTTCCTCTTTGAGCAACTTCCATGTTATTATTTCATTAAACAACCTCATCTTTTTCACTCAAACCCATAAGAGAGATTGGCGTAAGCCCACCTTCCTATCATGGGTTACTTTTGGATAATATCATTTAGGAATTAGACCTAAAGAATTGGTGGAGTGCAAGTGCCCAAGTGAAGAATGGCTTGCCTCATCAATGATTCGCTTTCACAATATAGCTACTTGCATCGAATGTACACTTTAAGGTCTATGTAGATTAAGTCTAAAGAAGGTCCACTTCCTATTCACGATGGTTTCCTAGCAGTTTATTACTTCCATCCAACCTTCTAGTTCTTGTCCTTTGTATTACACACAAATTGCCACCATGTACCTCAATCTTGGCCTAAAAATTTCTCCTTATGTGTCATCAGATGATATTATCCTCTTAAGAAACTTAAACACACAAATGGGCCATGGCAAACACTTGCACATTACTTCCATCCAACCTTCTTGTCCTTTGTATTACACACAAATTGCCACCATGTACCTCAATCTTGGCCTAAATATTTCTCCTTATGTATCATCGGATGATATCATCCTCTTAAGAAACTTAAACACACAAATGGGCCATGGTAAACACTTGCACATTACTTCCATCCAACCTTCTTGTCTTTTGTATTATAGACAAATTGCCAACACTTGCCTTGTTGATGACAAGTTTTGCCTTCATCAATTGGACCATGAGGATTTTGGTCTATAAAGAGACTCAACTAATAGAGATAACCCAATCACAACCGACAAGAGGCATGTTCTCTATTTGCATAAATTGCATGAACTTCAACATTTTCAATAAACTACACTGCTTTCCAAGTTTTAGTGGGTTCACTTTTTTCCCAGATATGGAGGTGCAAAGGTGGATTGTGTTTTAGCCAGCCAATCTTTGGGGTCCAATATAATCATGAGTTTTCCATCAAATACCAGATCCACCTAGCAAATCACGTTACCCTCACCTTTATTCCCCACAACTCAAGTAATACCTCACAAAGTAAGTCCTAACCCACTTCATAGCTCAACCCCTTCAACTCGAGGGTATGTTTGGCTTCACATTTTTATCTCCCTAGACTGTATGGCATTGAAGATTCAACTTTTAGGTGCAAGAGATACATATACTTGGCATTCTACTCCTTAGATAGGGTAGATTCCTTGAGACAAAGTCACCCCAATCTATTGGCACCTCTATTGAACAACCCTTATCCCCCTTTAATGCTTCGTGCTCCCCTTGGATGCTCGCCCTCCTCTGTCATCTCGAGAATTACTCAATAGAATTGTACTCGTAACCTTGTCCTTAATCAAGAGCCCAAGCCAAGGGTCACCGCAAATTACCGACTTTCCAAGCTATTCACAACAAATTACTAATAGACTTGCAACAACATTGTAATATTGGGGATAGGGGGTAATCGAAACTCATAACTTTGTACTTGTGAATATTGGCCCTTAACCAAAAGCCAAACTCGGGGTCATGAAAAGTTACCCGCTTTCCAAATTATTTACAACAACTCGCTAATAGACTTGCAATAGCATAGCAAAGCAAAGAATGGGATAATTGAATTCATAACCTTGTACTTGTGGATATGGGTCCTCAACCAAAGGCCCAAACCGAAGGCCACGGTAAGGTACCCACTTTTCCAAGTTATTCACAACAACTTGGTAATAGACTTACAATGGTGTAGCAACATAAAGAAAGGGGGGGTCAAACTCATATACTTGTACTCGTGGATATGGTTTCTTAACTCATAGTCCAAACCAAAGGCCATGGCAAGGTACCCACTTTCCATAAGTTATTCACAACAACTTCCCAGCAGACTTGTGGGCCATGGCAAGGTATCCACTTTCAAAGTTATTCATAACAGCTTGTTAATAGACTTACAATTGTGTAGCAAATTCAAGAATAGAACTATCCAAGAGGACCATATCAACACTACACCTAAGTACCCCTACACCCCAATGTGGCTTTCTATGAAGAGCACTTCTTGCATTATACCACTCTTTATTTGAAGAGCCTCTAACACTATTGATCAAATGGCCAAATTAATCCATTAGGCAAACTGACAGTCTATTCTCATCAACTTCATGTCAAGAATGACCAACATACTCCTAATGGAGATAGGATTTGTCACCTTCACTCTCTTCAACAAAACAAGGATCAGAATTTTGTCTTTAGGTACCCCAATGAGAATTGTGACACATACCATTGCTTATATAGATACTTTGGAGGCTCACTCTTCATTGTTGTTCATAACCTATATCAAAGGTTCTTCGCATTCTTTCTTTGTGAGGCAATTAGTTGTAGGTGGAGAGGTTTTCAAGGAACATCTAGATATTCAGAGGCCAGATTATGTCCTTTCAACACATCTTAGATAATCAGAATCATTGGGTGCCCTTTGAGCATTTCCAATTCTCATACCAATAGAGATAGATCAGTGAGATAATATTCCTCGCAAATTGTTGGAAAAGTGGCTTACCCCTTTGCATTCTCAGCATAAACATGATCTCAAGGCTAAAGGATTTTCTAACTGGTAGCTTGACCTTGAATCTTAGAAGATGATCTCAAAAAGCACCTTCTTGTGGTGCATGGGAATATTCTCATCATGTACATTGAAATACATTGTATTAAAGTAAATTAATATAGAAACAAAGCAAATTGCAATGAAATACATAAATGGAGATAACTAGAGATCATTCACAACTGATATGTAACAAAGTAAATACATAGCATAACTCAGCTGAGCACATGAAATGTTACCAAGATACATTGTTAGGACATGCTAATGCAATACGCTACAAAAAATGCTATCACCAAATATGACCATGCTTTGATGATCTAAATGTTAACGCACTATGGTGCAACCACTACACCAAAAGCTCGAATTGTAAGTGTGTGTTTCCGTAGAGGTTAGAATCCGGGGAGAGCCCGAAGGCAGGGGTTGAGGGTCCCACCATTCAACAGTTTAGCCCCCTGAGCCGAGAGGTCCGACAAACAGGACATGGTCAACCACAATGCGAGTAAACTGCCGAGGCAAGAATCAAACCCCTACCTAGCGGAGTCGCCAGTTTTGTTAACACACTACAGTGCAACCACTACACCAAAAGCTCAAACTGTTAGTGAGATCACTGCCATAGAGGTTAGGATCTGGAGAAAGCCCAAAGGCAGGGATTGAGGGTCCCACCATTCAACACTAAACATTGTTGTCTTCAGCTTCAATTGTTATTTTCTTTTCAAACAAGTTGAAAAGACAAGGCCTTAAAAGGAACTCAAAAGGAAAGAATAAGATGTAAACATTTACTTTGATACATTTTCCTCTGGTCAGAAACACAGTTAAAAGAATGAAAAAGAAAACAGGGAGCAAACTGCCTAGCCCATCTGAGTGCTCATATAATAGTGGCAACTTTCTCCAATGATCCGGAAATCCAACTAACCATCATATATAAAACTAGCATAAAGAGTGCAATGTCCCATTTCTACAGACTGCATTTCACATTTGAATTTAACATCAAAGAATTTTATATAAATATGTTTCATTAAACTCAAAGAAGTAATAGGTTTTATACAGATAGGATCTGGAGAGAGCCCAAAGGGCAGAGGTTAGGGTCCCACCACTGAACACTAAACACTGTTGTCTTCAGCTTCAATTGTTCTTTTCTTTTCTTTTCAAACAAGTTGAAAAGAGAAGGCCACAAAAAGAAAGAATAAGATGTAACATTTACTTGACACATTTTCCTCTGGTCAGAAACATAGTTAAAAGAATGAAAAAGATAACAGGGAGCAAACTGCCTAGCCCATCTGAGTGCTCATACAATAGTGGCAACTTTCTCCAATGACCCGGAAATCCAGAAAACCACCATATATAAAACTTAGCATAAACAGTGCAATATTCCATTTCTACAGATTGCATTTCACAATAGAATTTTAAAGAATTTTATGTAAATAGGTTTCATGAAACTCAAAGAAGTAATAATATACTAGTGTCTTCTTTGGTAATTAGAAATTAGAGGGTTGTGGAGGAAGCTTGTAGGTCGGTGACTATTTTTTTCCTTAATTTCCTTACGACTCACATATTACTATGAATGAAATAGGGAGGCTGATGAAAGACAAACCATCAAAATTATAATCAAATACAATATAGAGAAAAGGCAAAATCAGTTTTGGAACGTCAGAATCAACTTTCCTGGCATATATTAACATATTTTCCTCCCTCTTTAGCTTGAGAAACAATTTTCCTTTTGCTTTTTCAAACAAAAAAGTGATATGAAAGGGAGAGGGAAAAAAAGCCCTGTAAGATTTGAAGGACAGTTTTCCAGTCTCACTACACAGAAAACAAATCATACTAGGAAGCAGACTAGACAATCTGCTAGATAGTCTGCAATGGCACCAATTAGCTGAAAATGTGCACATTCAAGATATCAAGACCAAGCAACTGAAAGGTTAAAGAAAACTCATATGTACGTAATTTTTCCCTGTATAGAATTTCGCAACATTCTTGAGATTTGCCTTACTGTACTGAACTAATCATTATCTCCATAAACAACTGTCTACCTGAGAAGGCTATTTTGTTATAGAGTTGAAGTTCATTATCTCCATAAACAACTGTCTACCTGAGAAGGCTATTTTGTTATAGAGTTGAAGAGCTATTTGATATTAGAATAGAAAAAAAAAAAACAGAGCAATTTATTAACTGCCTTAATCCTCCATAAAGATAATCTAATAAGTTTTTCAATCATGAAAATTGACATATAATTTATGGAAGATCAACCTCTGAAGATAAGAAATGCCTTACTTTTATTTTTCCCATTTTACTTGTGATCTCAACTCTTATTCTTACTGCTTGCAGTTTTGTTACCATCCAAGGTCTAGCTGAACTATCATCACAGTTGCATTATCTTTGGAGAAAAACAGACGCATTTTCTAGCTCCATCTTTGACATACAGTTTCAGAGAATCACTACATGATTGAGAAGATTCTCTGTGCTTGTCCTTTCCACAAGATGCACTTTAAAAGATTTCAAAACTTTTGTCGAACAAATTCCGTCCTTCCCATTGTGTGCGCTTCTTAAGATAGAACAATTTTATTGAATGCTCATGCATCAAAGTCAAATTCTAAAATTGCTTTAGTTTTCCCATGTTGCATAGGCCCAAGGAAAACCTCACTCAACTTATCTGGTGTAAACCTTAAGTTTCTTTGAGTTTTCTTATAGTCAAAGTTTCTTGGTTTCCACCGTTACCAGATTTTTAAATAGAGATGCATCCCCAATGAGGGTTTTCCCAGTAGTAACACTTCCTAAGATATTATTTCAGGTGATATAGATGCAAAATCTCATTTTCATGGTGATGAATTTGTCTACTAGAGGTAACAATTTAATGCCAATAATTTTTCTTTTAAAACAATGTTTAGGATTACTTTAAATAACAATGTTCAACATTTTATTTTCACTAATAAAATCCCAGTAAGCTATTCAAATCCATCAATTCCTCCGTATATTCAATATGCATAAATAAGCATCTTTTAGATGACTTTCCATTCCGAATGAAGATTTTGGGGCATTCTTATAGAAATATGTATTTCTGCATATATCAAGTTGTAGCAGACATCAGCATGGACAATAAAAATAAAGCAGGATATGACATTTTTGAATCAACTCTTGGATTGCAAAAGTGCATGCATATACACAAGCATATGGCATAAGTTAAAAAAGTAACATTAGTACTGTTAGTAAAGATATAAACTACTAAGAAAGCATACTTGAAAAAGGAATAATGTCAAAATGATGATGACTTCCTTCACAATGTAGTATAAATAATTAATTTTCGTATTTTTCATTTGTACAAATGATATTTTTTTTAAATGGAAAGAAGTGCTGCCAAAACTTTATTTCTAGTTATTTGGATATCAAATATAGATGATAAAAACAAAGCAAACATTTAATATTTATAAAATCAATTGCACACTGAAATTTTTCAGAAGATTACCTCTTGCCGATTTAGGCTATTCTCATCCCGAGCTTTCACTATTGGGACTAGTAATTCATATAAAAGCTCAAAGCAATCCTTTGTTGGAGTCCCCACATCCATAATGCAAGAAAGGTACCTAAATAACAACAATAATTAGTGTTGACTAACCAAAATCTAAACCTAGAAAACAAATCATGTCCATGTCTGGTACATCCTTATTAATAAGTAGCAACTATTTGATACTTTCATGTTTAGTTAGGCAATTGATGGATAATATTCTCGCAAAGATGGTTAATGAAGAACTTTAACAAACTTACTCCAAGATACATAAATGATTCATCTTATAAATACCTCAACTTAGTGTATGAATCTGATACTCCATAATATGAAGCAAACTCTGTCAACAACCATTTCCATGGTCCATGCAAACGCAAGTTTCGTGACTGAAAATTTTGCATTCTCATTGCAGCTTCAAGTACCAAGTCATATGCGAGAGTTTCTCCAACAGGACCGCACTAAAGCCAATTACAAAATAAACACAAAAAATTATCAAAAACATGAAAAAGCATGTTAGATGCAAATATGAACTATCAAAAGAGAAGGAAAGTATTTATAATGTGCTCACTACTGCCCATAAGACCACCACCATTCAAATTAAGATGTGAACTTGTTGCAGAGTTGTCGTTACACCAAAACCTCGAGGCGTTAGTGTCCGAAACAATCTTTGTATTTAAACACCTCGCAGGGCAATTAGTCCCAGGGCCCAGGGTGGTTGTTAGTCCACAAAATCAATCCCCGAGGTGCGGCGGTTAGTCCAACACCCCCTCTCCGACGTAACTCGGGGGATTTGATCCTAGGGCGAGGCTTTGATACCACTTGCAAAGTTGCCGTTAAACCAAAACCTCGAGGAGTTAGTGTCCGATACAATCTCCGTATTTGAACACCTCGCAGGGCGGTTAGTCCCAGGTCCCAGGGTGGCGGTTAGTCCACAGTTAGTCCAACACTTATTCCCCCCACAAACATCTTTTCAACAAGCAAAAATTAACTCAAAAACAAATTCTTACTTTACACAAAACATTAGATATATATTAACAAATAACAATGAGCCAAAAACTTTTTCTCCAATATCAAGTACATGCTAAAAGAGAAACTTTTAAGCCTCAAACATTTTCAGTCAGATAGATAATTATCTTATAATTGTATGCAGGTAAATTCAATGAATAAGTTTTGGTATTTTGTGCTAATTGTAGTTCGTATGCAAAATGTTTGATGAAATGTGCATACATATATTTAATAATGTTATAAAGTGTCAATGTCATAATGAAATATTATATGTGATAAAGTGAAATATTAGCATGTACGGCAAAGTCATAAAGTGACTTATGAAATGAAATGTAATCTAATGCAAGTCAAATGTAATTTGGGAGAATGATGAGGTGTCAAGTAGTTAGAGGGTGCAACTAATTTCTAGTTGTATAAATATGACCCTTGCCTCATTCATTCATACGTAAGGTTGATGGAGGTATGCTGATGGTGGTGGAGTTGGCCAACGCATATGCTTGTATTGAAAGTTGTGGTGGCTGGTTGCTGTTGGCTGTAAATGGTTGATTGCACCGAAAGGAGAGTGCATTGCTGTAACCAATTAAGTCTGTGTAATGTTGTATTTGCAGAAAACCCTGTAATGCTATAGCCGTACAAATTTTTAGATTGTACAATTGCTGTTAATATAAAATTTGTGTATATTATTTATCATCTGTTGTTGTTATTGGATGTTTCCTATGTGTATTGTTATTATTAATTGTTGCAGATCTGTAGATTTATTAAGTAGAAATGGAATTGAGTTTTAGTATATTAAATTTCATTTCTACAATAATCTTCTATATGATGGTAGGATCATTTTACAAAAATGGAAAGAAAAATAATGAACTGATTTTGTCTGTGTTATAGTGATATAGCAATTTTACAAAAATATAATAAGTTGTTTGTGTGTGCATAAAAGGGTCGAAACTGTTATTTGCCAAAAGATTAGAATATAATAAGATATAATTATCCTTTTGACTTTAGAAAGTCATAATGTAAACCAATGGATTCATGACATGTGCAAAGTTATCTCAAACTTAAGTAATGAGATTATTTTTTACAAGGAAATAGCCTTGCCTCCAGAAAAGCTAAGCTTCGTTTTAAGCTTGGTGACAAATAAACAAAATTGTAACCTTGTAAACCCAATTAAAGTACAAGGCAGAAGCCATAAAAAAATTCACTCAAATATGTACTGAAGCTTTATGAGGGGAACTAAAATGATTAAAATCACAAGTGACATGTTAACTGACTCTAAGAGATAATTTTATAATTTGTTCTAACATTGTAGGATTCAACAAAGGGCAATATTCAGCCCCATTAGTTATCTAGAAAGACCCATTTCATCAAGATACTTGAGAATCAAACAACTAACCAAATTTAAGGAAAAATTGGAGGTACAATCAGATGTTTCAATTTTCCATGGAAACATCCTCCAACCCCAAAATTATGCAAATCTTCTCATAGCAAAAAAAAATGCAAAGCAAATTAGAAGAAATATGTTAACCAAGAGATAGGAGAGGTGTGGAATAAAAAGAATCAACCTCTTTGTTGCAAGTAAAATCAATTTATATTCTCTTCTAAGTGCTATATATTCTTCTAAGTAAAATGTGAAGATACCGATTTATATTCTTTTCTAAGTGCTATACCATGCCTCTCAAGAGGAATAGCCAAGGAAAGAAAAAAATTTAAAATGTAACTTTACATATGATCAGACATTTTTCAAGAAATGGGTATTATAAACGTGATCTCAATAACAGAAATAAAATGTTGTTTTGATAATGGTATTGGATTTACAATCATCCACTTGGAATTAAATTTCATTAGAGAAATTGTTGAACAAATTAGATGGCAAACAATTAAATATTTCCAGCATAAATAAAGCAGCAGCTATTACACTTCTCTTCAAAGAACTTGTTATCTTTAAGGTCCACTAATGGCCAGTTAAATTCTTAAGAATGTCAACTTAGCCACCAAGGTAGTCTGGAAAGGATATGGAAATGGAAAGTAGACTACTAGGTACAAAGAGATTCATTCAACAATAAAGAATGGGATATTGTGTATAATCATCAAAATAGATATGGAAAGGGCTCATGATCATTTGAATTGGGGATTTTTTGAAGGTGTAATGGAGAGATCTACGTTTTAAAAGCATTGAAGAAAATGGATTATAAGCTATGTAAGGACACCTCTATTTTCAGTGATATTTAATAGCATACCAAAAGGGTTCTTCTTGACTAAAGAGAGCTTAGAGGCTGGGGGATATCATGTCCCCATTCTTGTTTATTATAACAGTAGAAGGAATAAGCAATTTGATCTTTAGCAGGACGAAGACTCAAAGAATCATGGGATTGCAAGTTACATTGAAATGTGATGCATCTTCAATCTGTAGATGACACTGCCTTACATGGTAGGATCACAACTTAAGGCTCACAAATTTCAACAAGCAATGTTGCCTTATGAGGATGCAGTTTGTCATAAGTGTCGTTGTCAAAGTGTTGTCGCATGTGTATACGTGGCAGTATGAGTGTTTCTAATAACTATCGTGTAATATGTTATTGGGTATGTATAATGTTTTGTGTATATAGGTCAACTTATATCTCTTTCCATGGCAGTTGGTTGCCAACTTCCTAACAAACTCGTGATTGTCATCTACTTTGGTGGAGGTATGTTGGTAGAAATGGAGATGTTTGTCAAGATATGATGTTGGCCAATATTGATCAAGACATATTCGTGTGTTGTACGCTTGACCAGACCATGATGTATTATAGATAGTGTTACCAAATTTGGCAAATTTTATCAAAGATATTCAAACTTTGACAACTTTCTTTAAGGATTTTATATAAGTTTGACAACTTTCTTTAAGGATTTTATATAAGTACTTATTTTCTTTTCTCAAACTTCATAGCAAATTTTATACCTGTTTTTCAATGATGATTTTCTTTTTTACCTTGTTGAACGTGAACGCAAACCTGAACCTGGTAACGTGGATTGTAGAAAATTTGGCTGTGAAGGATACATGTGGCATATTTATATCTATTTGTAGGTTCTACCCATTACTTATCTTTATTTATTTTTATATATGATGGAATTATATTTTTGTGTGTTGCATTCTACTTCATTGTGTGGAAGTTCTACATTTCAGCGTTGTTGCTTGTACGAATTTGGGTCAAAGTTGGTGACATGAATTTTTACGAGTATTTTCCTCTCGAAAGATAAGCAACAACAAAAATAAAAACAATGGAAAGATTTATGCATAGCCAACAAGCATTGCAGTCTAAAATGTATGCATTGACGCAGACTTCTTTGTTAACATCAATGAAAGGACAAAGAGCCATGACAAAGTCATCCATGACAAGGTGTGACAATGTCATACACAACAAGAGGCATTACAAAGTTGTCCACAGTGAGAGGCATGACAAAGTCAATTGTGATAAAATAGAGCATGACAAAGCCATCTGTTTCAAAAGATGTGATGAAGCCACCTATGGAAGGCCCACATAATGAAGGTACTTGTGACAAAGTAAAGCATGATGAAGATATTCGTTATAAAGTCATAGAATATGGAAAGGCTGATTGGATAGTGATTCTAGACGAGAACCCAACACAAATGCAAGTTCAAGTGTGTCGCATAGTGCAAGGCTGCAAGCGATGAGTGTCTAGCATGAGAACAACAATAGATTGCATTTCCAATAGTGAAAAAGACTAGAGTTCGACATTGGAGCAAATACAAGTTGGTGTGTCGAACAATGCATGTGACAGGAGTCTGACACTTTGAGCAACCATAGGTTGGCATGTCTACTGATATACAAGACAAGAGTCTGTCATTAGAGCAATTGCAAGTTGGTACAGCCAATAGTGCGTGGGACGGGAGTCCTTCAGGATATAGTTGCAACGTGGTGAGTTCAACAGAAAGCATGACAAAATTCTAAAATGGAAGCAATCATTGCCTATACCGAATCAACTGGTCAAGACGACGACCAATGTTGGTGAGATGCAGAAGTGTCCCACATTTCATGATGGTCAAACAAGCCCAAATAAAAATTAAAAAATCTATGTTATGGTTTAAAAGTCCAAGAAAAGGAATGAAGCAAATTGGAGGAGGTTATTCCTTGTGACACTACATGGAACCATAGTAGACTAGTACATGGAATTGTTAGAGGGAAGTGCTAGACTTGGGTGGAGTTACGAGAACATGATACGGATATCAAGATGTTCTACAATGACAATATGAGGTCGTTGCAAAAAATTTATAAAATAAAGCAACATGAGAAGGAGTTGGTTGGTCCTACAACCAAAGGTTAGATTGGTTGGTCAATCAACTGGAGACAAATTCAAAAGATATATTGAACAAAATATGGTCAATCAACTAAAGACAAAGTCATAAGTCATACGTATAGGAAGAAGATCAAAATGGTTCCTCCAACATATACCAAGAAGTTTTTGAAGAAGGCATAAGTATAGAAAGCAATGGGAACACATCATCTCAATGTTAGAATTGGAAAATCAACTCCCAAGGCAAAAATGACTCAGACAATGGAAGTAACTCTAAAGACAAGATCGACAACTCCAAGAACAAGAGTACCTTAGAGGATGATTTGAGGATATCATCCAAATGTTAGGGTTGGGAAGTCAATGACAAATTTGTAGGCACTAGTTCTAGACCTCAAAAGAAAAAGTAGTGCAAAATGCACTAAGTGTAAATATTGTAATGAAATGTAATGTAAATGAGAGTCAAATGCATATGTAATGAAATGCAAATGCAAATGTAGACGAAATGGCAATGTAATGCAATTTGATAAATTGCAAATAGACTATAGTGCATTAAGAGTAATGTTAGAACGTCTAAATATGGAGACGGTTGGGTGGTGTGCTTTCCTAGGAAACCGTTGTTGGCAATGGCCAAGACAAAGCTTAAATAGACCCCCCTCCTTCATGAGACTAGAGCGTATGTTGTGTCTAGGGAGAGACTAGAGTCGAGTATTGGCAAGCCATATGTGTAGACAGTATAGCATGTATGCAGATTGTATATGCATTGTGCGGTATTTTGTAATGTCGTACCATAAGTAATGCAAATGACTCATATTCTATCTATGTTGAGTGTAATCTGTATGCAGTGTGATTGCCATTGGTAGTTCTAGTGTGATTGCCATTGGTAGTTGTGGTGTATGTTGGATTCTTTGTGTGCAAGGATCATAGTTGTAGACTAATGTGGAACGTGGGAGTTGCAATCGACAACGCAATACGAGTAGAACTGCCAAGCGTGTCATTCTAGTGGTGATTGAGCATGCCATTCCAGTAAGGTGACTGTAGTCGTTCCAATGCTGTGGAGCACTTGTGGTGCTAGGAAGACTTGATCGTGCCATTCCACAAGTGTCATTCTAGCACATCATTCCAACGTAGTCTTGTTTGGCCCCTAATATGTCATACTATTCCTCTATTTCTAGAATGCTTGCCACTGTGCTACAAAGATCAATTCAAAACTTGAGAGAGATGATTCGAAGAACTAGCATAATAGAGGGAATGAATGTGATGAAACACAAATGTTGTTAAGTGCTTTCTATAAGAAGATGATGTGCCCATTTGACGAATTCAAACCTGAACATGACTCAAGGTGCAATGAGTCCAAAGTAGTAGAACAGGTATTTTGCAGTAATTGTCATGAAGAAATGTCCCTTGAATTTGAAGACCACTCGATAGATATATGTGATAGAAAGGGAGATTGTTCCAACAAGAGTTGTCACTAGTTCGCCCTTCTTCCTTACTGTCATGGAATTTCTCATGGTGAAAAACCCTCAATTTTCTTCATTGACGTCCTCGAACATGCCTTGGGTTGTGCCCTAGCTGGCACTGGCTGATTTGCAGTTGCCCTCCGTTGGTTGGCTCTATGTTGGTTCACCCTTCTTGTTGCTCCTTGGCTCTCCTACGAGTGACAATGTGAAAATAAAATCTCTTCTCCCCTTTCATAAGTTGGGGAAGGTAGAGTGATACATGGCCTACATGCGCCAAATTTGACACCACTCCCCAACCGCCACTTCAATTCGAACCGTCCTGCTCATTGTATGCACACTTCACTTCTCTGTTGGAGACAAGTTTCTTCTTGGCTTAAATGACCTCTTAGCTGTTTGGACAATCTACCTCTGAGAAGGGCGAGAATAAATTAAATTCAAGCTAATGTTTATTTGATAGTTCTAGGGTTTAAGTAGGCACCCAAATGCCAAATACAAACCATATGCCCTAAATTCGTAACTCCTCGCACAAATCACGTAGGAGCTAAAATAGGGAGGCAAAATAAAATACTTTGGCTAACTTAATCCTAAAGTTCGCTAACAACTTAATAGTGCCAACTATTAACTAAACCAAGCCACAACCTACGTGAGGATTAACTCACATGGTAAGTGGTAAATAAAAATATAACCTAGGATATAATAAAAGAATAACTATGCTTAATTAGATGCCCTCATCATACCTCCCCACTCAATAAGCATTGGACTCCAATGCTTTTACAACAGGAGGAGGCACTGAGGCTGGAGATGAAATATTCTCTTTAAGAATAGAAGGGCAAGTGTCTTTTGGCCATGACACTAAAGACATTCTTGGTAAAGATGCCAAGAAATGTGTATGAGGAAGATTACGTATAAGAAAGCTCTTATTCTGATGATGCAAAGAATAGGTTTTATGATAAGCATCATAGGAAGCTCTCTTATCATATTGATAAGGCTGGCCAAGAATCATTCCACATAAGTCCATGGGAGTCACATCACAGGTGACTCGATCCACATAGTGTGGACCAAAGGCAAATGACAAAGTACAACGTTTAGTGATTGCAGAAGTAGTTCCCTCATCCTTCCATCCAAGTGAATAGGGAGAAGGATGGGGTTCGACTGGCAATTTGAGGCGATCAACCACATCTTGAGAAATGAGATTGGTCGTGGAGCCATTGTCGAAGATGCAACTCACAGAAAAGTTGGGAAGAAGATGGGCTCGTGTGAAGAACAAACTCTCCCTATGTTTTTGTTGATGCAGGAGGGTCACTTGGTTTAGTTTCCCTTGAAGTTCTGGATACTCAATATCTTCTCCTATATACTCAATGGGCCCATCTTGTGGTGCCTCCTGTTGAGGTTGTGCCAGCAAATTTTTCTTCTTCTTGAAGCATTCAGCTTCATTGTGTCCTCGTATCTTACAATAATTACAAAACTTTTTCCAATTATAAGAAGAGGGGGAAGAAGAAGAAGGAGAAGTAGAAGAAGAAGAATTTGTTGAAGCCTTGTCGGACTGCTGCTGTGGTGGTCCTTGTTTGGGTAACTTGGATGAGGCCCCTGACTTCATAGCAATTTTCTCTTCTTCCAGTTGTGCTTTATTATAGACCTCATTCAAAGTGGCACAAGGTGCGTATTTCAACTCTCTAAAGAGTTGATCTTGCAATCCACTCTTAAACTTGTTGATAAGTTTAGGAGTGGGATCAAGGATGCTATTGAGAATCCTTAATTTGTTGAACTTCCCAATGTAATCTTGAACACTCATGTTGTGTCCTTGCCTCAGACGAAGCCATTGGAAATCCAAATCCTCAGCAAAATTGGAAGGATAGAATGTATCCTTCAATGCTGTGACCAGGTCATCCCAAGTGTCTATGGGATCCTGGGTGCTTTGACGATCCTGTACCAAAACTTTAGCAATGCCAGAAAGTTTCAATTTTGCAAACGCAACTTGGTCATCTTTTTTAATTTTGCTGTAGTCGAACCAGGTATCCATATCGAGAATCCAGCTATTGAGGACATCTGGATCTCGAGATCCATTATAAATGCTAACTTCACATCTAATTTGATGTCGAGGTTCAGGAGCTGGATTAGGTGGACTAGGTCCAGTCATGTATTGAACCTTGTCAGCCAAGAGGCTAACAATGTCAGCTATGGCGGCAACTTGTTCTGCTAAACTAGCAGCCATCTGACCTCTAGTGTAAGCCAGGAGGTTTAAAGAGTTACAAAATTTTTACCTCGCAGGGCAATTTACAATGAGTGCTATGAGTTCCAAGCACAATAAGCCTTGTAAGCTTTACAATTTGTTGCCTCTTAGGCAAGTTTTTTTTTTTTTTTTTTTTAAAACACTCTTTCCCCAATGTGTGGGTGATTACAAAATTTTGCAAAATACTGGGCCTCTAGGCTTTATAATGCTTTTGAAATTCATGAATTGCAAAAAGTATGCAATTATAAATGTTTAATTAAATTAAACAATTTTAAAATTAATTAATTTAAGAAATTAAATTGAGATGAGCCACAATTCCTTCTTCTTCGGGCCGCGGGAGATCGCGTCGCTGAAGAAGCAGGCGGCAGCGGCGGGGGGGCGAGTAAATAGCACCACGTTCGAGGTGTTATCGGCCTGTCTGTGGCGGATGAGGACGAGGGCCTTCAATCTGCCTTCGGAACAGGACGTTCGGTTTATATTCCTGCTGAACGCCCGATCCAGGTTCGAGCCGCCGCTCCCGCGGGGGTACTATGGCAATGCCATCTGCTTTGCCTGTGCGAAGACCAAGGCGGGGCTGCTGGCGAACAAGCCCCTGTCGTTCGCGGTGGAACTCATAAACAGGGCGAAAACGGCCGTCAACGACGAGTACATGCGATCCGTCATAGACCTCATGGAGTTGAAGGGCCGCCCGCACTTCACAGTGGTGGGGTCTTTTGTTCTCTCGGACTGGACCAAATTTGGATTCGGTATGCTCTCCCTCTCGATCGAGCGAACCTGATACGGGACAACAAAGCCCGTGTGAAATTGGTGCCGCTTCACAGTAACAAAGATCTCCTCAGATCTGGTCGACAGACACAGGAGCGATAGAGACCTGACTGTGTATCAGAAAATGTGTCAAAGTGGATGTCAATTTGTGAGGAAGAGGCGCCTGAAATAAGCAGGCGATCACGTTCGGCCGAAGACAACATGCTAAGGTCAAAAACAATGTCTGCCTGTTGAGAGCGACCCCGATCCGAAATCCAGCCTTTTCGAATTATTGTTTCTGGAGATCTGAGTGTTTGGGCTCAGATACGGAGACCCCTGTATCTGTTCTATGACCGATTTGCAGTTACGCATTGACGGCAGACCAATTCGATTCCAGAGGGACACTGGGAACAAAAATGAATTCGGTAACTTGGATTTGGGGTGGGGTAAGGCGGTCTATGCAGGGCCTGCAAAGGGCGGTGTGGGTAGTTTCCAGAGGCAGCGCTTCACCGCAGAGGCAGGGCCTGCTCGGAGGTACAACACGCAGTCGAGGGTACCCAGCTTGTTGAGGGCAAAAAGCCACCAAATGCAGCGAAGCGCGAAGCGGTGTAATTTCGAGAGAAATTCTAACCACTCAAGGAGCCCGATCGATCGATCGGCTCTGATACCAATGAGAAGGGCGAGAATAAATTAAATTCAAGCTAATGTTTATTTGATAGTTCTAGGGTTTAAGTAGGCACCCAAATGCCAAATACAAACCATATGCCCTAAATTCGTAACTCCTCGCACAAATCACGTAGGAGCTAAAATAGGGAGGCAAAATAAAATACTTTGGCTAACTTAATCCTAAAGTTCGCTAACAACTTAATAGTGCCAACTATTAACTAAACCAAGCCACAACCTACGTGAGGATTAACTCACATGGTAAGTGGTAAATAAAAATATAACCTAGGATATAATAAAAGAATAACTATGCTTAATTAGATGCCCTCATCAACCTCCTTGGTCGTCCCGATGGCCATCCACACCTTGTCCTAGACAGCCGGAGGAGCTAAATGACCTATCTAGCTATCCCGACAACCACCTTCCTAGTCCAAACAACCTTCCCAAACTACCAAGAGGGATCCAAATGGCCCCCCAGACCTAACAACCAAGGATCATCTTGGAGACACTTGCCCCTTCCAAATGGCCAACGGGTGCCCTTGATGGCCCTCCCCCTCGCTAGACAACCTATGGGCCATCTGGGGTTGAGTCCATTCCCCCAGAAAACCAAGGAGAAGCACTGATGATCTTCCCCTTTTGTCGGGTCATCCTAGATGGCTTGGGCAACCTCTTTCCCAAGCATACCCCAAAAGGCCTACCCAAAATGCCCGAGCAATCATTCAATTTTTGTGAATAGTGGCAGTCAGTGCTTGTCCTTAGTCAATTTTTGGCTTGTCTTACTCCATTTAATCAATTTTCAGTGAGCCTGGTTGCCCTTGTTCTCCTTTGTATATTACTCGCCATGTTTCATATGCTTCCTCATTGTCAACTTTGTCAGAGACACTTCTAAGCTCTTCCACTTCTGCATGGCCTTCATGTTGCACCAAAATTATCTAGTGACAAAAATCCACTATTTGGCAGCTCTTCCAAGTTATTTGGCGGATGGCTATCTAGTAGACATTTTGCCACTTGGTCATCGACAAAACCCTATGTTGTCATCCTTGGCACTCCATGATGGAAATAGTTATGTAACTACCTATCTAACAGTTATTATAACTATCCCTAATGTTAGCTTTGTCTATTTAAACCCAAGTTGGAGCTACACTCCAATCTTCTTCCTCACTACTCAAAGTTGTCCAAGACACACTACAACTCTCCATCGAGTTATAGATGCATTTTGTGCAATGGCTTCATGCTTGTGGGATTTTAGGTCCAGTGTTTGTTCCTTCATTAGAGCAGGTAGCATACATTTTGACCAAGATCATACCCGAAGTGGTCAAGTTTGTGCGCATGCGAGAGCTTCTTGGAGTAGGAGAATGTCCCTTAAGGGAGGATCCAACATAATGGCCTCTCCATGTTCCCCGTTCATCTTAAGGGGGGATGTTGGAATATGTGATGGTTAAGCTTCTCTTGAGGCCACGACCGACTTTTTGTTATATTTTCCCTTTGGGCCCATGTAAACCTTGAAAAGGGTATTTTTGTAATCTTTAATTATTTTATTCCTGAGGGACGGTTCCATAACCTTGACCTAAAGGCAACATGTACTTGAGGAATAAATACCCCTCCTTACCGATCATTTTATTATTGGTTTGAGTTTAATTTTGATTCTCTTTGAGTAAAAATATTTTGGTTTCTAAGGACACCCTATCATATACTATGTTCTTCATATGTTGTGTATTTCTTTCGTCAAGCAATACTAGGTAATGTTTGATTCCATTCATTTTGGAAACTCCTGTGAAATCTAACATTAGGCACTTCCAAGATCAACCTTTAAAAATATATATTTTTAGAACTAAATATTTAACCAGACAATTCTATATTACTTCCCCTCAATTTGCAAGCTATTTCTAAATCAAATATAAGCAGCCAATCCTATAGCCTATTTTCCTTTAGGTAAAGAACATTTCTTTGACCATGTTAACTCTCATTTACCCTTGGTTTAACTAAAAACAGACAGCAAACCACCAAAGCCTAGTAAAAATAATAAATTGAACTTGAGACCCAAACAAAGAAAATGAAAAACCAAACAAAAATTGAGATCTCAAAACCTAAATTCACATTATATAACCTTGGTTGAAGTTTGGATAAATTCTCATGTTGACAATTCATAGCAAGATCCACTAATTACCATCCTTAATCTATTTTTACCCCTCTTATATCCCTAAGATCTAACTTTTCACCCAATGTCACACTTATATTCATTAGCAACCCATTGATTGTATCAGCATAGTCCCTCTTTACTTAGATGTGCATCTTCTATTACCAAGCATTTTTGTGCATTAAGCCATTCCCATATACAATAAGCCACCAAAATCAATTACCATATTCATTCTCACATTGTTCAATTTCCCCTCAAGATTCAATAATTCTCCATCTTGAATCTCAAACAATGCCTAGACATTTTAGTTAGATAAGATCAATACTTTTTCTCTACTATCATCATGACAACATGGTTTCCACTTCATCAATACATTAATGGAATCACAAAGCCTATCTCTTTTTTTGTGTTATTCCCATTTCAGCTACAAAGCAAACATATTAGATTCATTGAATAAAACAGTTCCTTGTGCAAACTAATAAACCATGCATATATGCTTATGAATATAACTAAAAAGAAATAATTGTTCAGTTTGTAAATATATAAGAAAATTTCAGAACATAATTTCTTACTTAATTTTAGCAGAATTAGCTTACTTTACATCAATCCAATTTCATTATAATAAGTCAATATAAACACACAAGTATAAATGCAAACATCTAAAGAATATAGGGCCTAGAGACCACATGGTTCTGATTGGTAAAGATTAGTGGAACTGGAGACCACGTGATTCTAATATACTGGTCTTCGTTTTTAGAAATAACTATAAAAAAGTAATACATATGAGATATTGCTATGTACCTTTGTTGGCCTTATTTCACCAGAGGTAGTCATACAAGTTATTGAGAGTTGCACCTTTCCTACATGCTCATGGTTTTCATTGTAAATAGGCCACCAACGAATTTTATCACTCTGTAGTATAGCCAAAGTTTATCATCAAAGAACTTAAATAAATAAATAATATTTCGCTTCCCAAGGACTTCAATCACATAATAATAAAAAATAAGGAATTGAAGAAACCACATACTTGGTCATCAGTTATGGATGCAATCTTGATCCAACTTCGACCATAAGCATTTCCCTTGGAGTCTTGAACCTCCATTATAAGAGCATCCCCTTGGCTCTCTGGAAAACTAAGTTAAAAACCACAAGCAAAAAGACATGGCTAATAAATGACATGAGTTGTAGAATAAAGAGATCGTCGCATAATTGACTCTCTCAATAAAATAAACTATTCAATGTTGACATTGGAGAGAATGAGTTATGAAAGAGAAAATTCCTTGGCTCTTTGGAGAATACAATTGAGAATTGTTCAGAAACTATAGATTCGTTATGTAGTCTAAAACAAAACGTAGCATGCTAATTAAAGGAACAACTAAAAAAGGGAATGAAAAGCCAATCACCTCATAAAATTTATCAATATTATAAAATACAAATATAAAGTTAATAAGGGGAAAAAAATATTATATTCATAGAAAATGTTATAGAAAGAGTGATTGTAGATTTCTCTTACAATATATGAGTATCCCCAGAACCTGGTTGCATCCACACAGCTGACCCTGATTGCACTAGGGCAGATTCTTCATCAATTAAACTCTTCAATTGAAGCAAGCACCGCAAGGTCTCTGCATAAAAAATGATTGTAAAATAGACTGATTCAATATCATGGATAAGGTTGCTTAATTGTTAGGGAAGACAATTATTGATGGTGTTGTTTATGCTCCAACCCTTTGATCCCTTCCTTTATATTGGAGTATAAAAGAAAAAGACTTCCCCATTCAACAAAAGCACATATAATAGCAGTTTTAACACATTCATTAAGTACCAAAAATGAAGTATAAGAGAAACATTTCTCACTAATCTTAAAAGATCTACATAAGCACATATATTCGGAGTTTCTTGTCAACAAAATAAAAATACACAAATAATCGTACATATTATAGATTCATGAACCATGAAAAAGAAAGGTTTTAAGTTTTAATCAATTATTTTACAGAAAGGCAGAAAACCAGGTTACTATGTTAGAGAAAATAGGAATAGATACCTTGTGTTTTCTTTGTTGGTGTGCTATTGCAAAATGTGTTCTTTGCACCTGCTTTTATCATCCCAGCTACTTGCTGTACATATTGTGCTCCAGTTTGCATATAAGCAATACCACGTTGTGTGTAGGTAGCTTGAAGTGGTGTATGTGGTACAATACGAACGTTTCTCACTGCCTCCCATCCAGCCACAAGAGCTGACCATATATTAGAAAAATATATACCCAAAGACTTCAAATGTTCAAGGATTGTCCCAACACATGGAAATCTGCTACTTGAAGGTGCCACCAACTTCATCTTCACTTTATGCACTGCTCTTAAACACAACATACAATATGATTAAAACTCACCTTCTAAACAATATGCAATCCAAATTATTAAAAAGTTTGCAGATCATACCCTACTCTTAAAGGCTTCACATACCATTTTCTTCCTTTACCTAGAAGTCACCTTGTACTCTTTTATTATTACATAAATCAAAATTGCTTACATGTAGGAGGAACAAAGAAATAAGGGACACAAATGATTAAAAGATATCATTTTACATCTTGACTCTTTCCCTATTGTTTCAAGTATACAAGAAAACTTGCTTGTATTTGACATGATTAAAGCATATCATTGAACAAGGCCAGTATGGGTGTATGTACTCACTAGTCCTACTGCTTCTAATTTTTATATATCATTCATAAAAAATAATGTTATCATCAAATCCATATTCTAAAAAGTCTGAGAAAAGAATTCACTATCAGCATTCATTGTATCTCAAGTAAATCAACAATGCTTTGAATGGAAACAAGGACATACCTTCCACCTTAATTTTCTCCAAAGTTCTCTTTAGCTTGGGTGCAGAAGATTCTTCCATAGAACTAAAAGCAGGTCCATTTGTTAATAATTCCTCCTGTGGTTGTAACAAGGTTTTTTGCAATCTACAAGATTCCCAAAAATGTGAATTAGGAAATTAACATTAAGCACAATTTGTGATGAATATTAAATGAAATGGTCATGGACATTTTGAAAAAAAATCCCTTCAATTTTGTTTGACTTGACTTCTAACGTAAAATATACCTTGCTTAATAAATGTTGACATTACAAACATTAACATAAATAAACTAATATTGATCAACATGGAAACTGATCAAAGAGGTTATCCAAGTTTTAAAGTCTTATGAGGCCTTAAAAATCAATCCAAAGAAAAGCTACAAGGAGTGCTTCATCTAAGATAGAAAGGATCAAATTCTAGTTTTTATATGAAAAGGAGTAGGGCTGGTAACAAACACTAAGACAATATTCTCATCTCTTAATTTAGGTCTCAAGCATCCATTGTTGCAATACTAAGGTGTCATTAGAGTCATAGTCTTATAAATTATGTTTGACTAATCAAAGACAAAGTGAGGAGGGAAGATTAGGATTAAAAACTCGAACACCAACAAAACTTTTGCAAGATTCAACAAAAAATTGGCTTATTGAAAAATAAATAAAATAGTTAGTTTATTAGTGACCTAAACTTGTAATCAGTATAACTTGGTTTTTCTCATTCAACTTTAATTAAATTTATAAACAAAATAAATCTAACAAGAATTCAGCAAAGCAAACATCATTTACTCGATTCTTAGTCATGCCTATAGCATGTGGGAATATTCTGGTCATGAAAACAAATGGCAATGCAACATACTATAATACGGTTCCATATTATTTAAAGGCAATATGCTAGAAAGAACTCACAAATACATGTAGGTACACCACATTCACAAATTCACATTCCAATCATTTGCAATACATATCTAAAATATGGCTAGTTGAGCATACTATACAATGAGCACACCTTGATAATCATCTGGCAACAATTGTACTCCCAACTAAAGCAAGGTGTACATAAGGAGAAAGTTGGTAAATGACAACTCTCATACCCGCTTAGCTACCTAACTACATACATACTAGAAAACATTATATGTACCTACACCAAACCACATATCTTTATCATATAACTTATTCTCAACGTATATAACATGGCATATGCACAACTATAACTCTAATTAATATTAACGTGCTCATGCAAATCAACTTGTATGCTTTCATCTACCCCCCTCCCCTTTAGACTTGTCTGTACGGATGCCGACAAACCATCTTAAAACAAGTGGGGGTATTTAGACATGAATCTCACTCCTTCCAATATTTTTTGTGCTCCTTATGCTTGTTGACATTCTATATGTCCTCTACAAATCGAGCATCTACAATTATTCGAGCAATCGTTTTCTCTTGGTAACCAAGACTCTAATCCAACACTACATTCATCAAATCCCTTAGTTCTTGGTAACAAGTTCAATACGAAACATTCATTGTCGTCTATGTCGAGGGCTAAGGGGCCAAGAGTCCCCTTGCAAGGTCAAGAAGCAACAAAGTTATGGTGGATGTTTTCGATGGCAAGAATCGCGCAAGGGATTGGAGAGTAATAATTTTTTTATCCATTCTTAAGCCTTTTTCTTGGTGTCATTATGGTGGTTGCCCTCAACAATGCTCCTTGGGCCAAATGATTGACTTCATTATGATGACATTTGCTCTCACTCAATAGCATATGTATTGCTTTAGATACAATTCAAAAAGTTCTCACCAACACTCATCCTCGACATTCCCCAAATGACTTTTCCATGCTTCACATTTGGCAAATGATGTTCACAAAAGTCCTAACGCCTTTGACTCCATAGTGGATGGCATTGTTTGAATGTCAAGTAGCATTGTCTAATATTTAAAATTTCTACTTGCATGGCATATAAACACCTTGT
The DNA here is from genome assembly GCA_028583015.1 of Wollemia nobilis. Lineage (NCBI taxonomy): Eukaryota > Viridiplantae > Streptophyta > Pinopsida > Araucariales > Araucariaceae > Wollemia > Wollemia nobilis. Next base: position 1,539,336 of record JAQPPZ010001031.1, on the reverse strand, counting down.
TTGGATTTAAGAGGTCTCAAATGGCCTCTAGCCAATGAAAGACAACTTTCTAGGTAGGCTATCTAACCCATGGTAGTGAACGGCGTTTAGAGTCAAGTTCCCCTCCAATTGGCTTCCAAAACAAAGTAACTAACGAACAACTTTCTTCAAATGATCAATGATGTTGATCCCCAACAACCGACAATGTTCTACACATGGCCAACACCATTTGACATTTGACTATCAACTTTTCTTTTCAACATGATGACTACTAAGATACCTCGAACAACATTGTGAAAGATGAATAGATCCTCGATGGCAATCGGCACCTACTCTCATATGGTAGCATTTTGGAAAACATGGTCATCATGCCACCCTTCCACAATGACATTTTTTGTACATAGGCAATGGTTGTAGGCAGATGAGTTGACGAATGAATGTACAAGTGTCCATGTAAGCATGAGCGTTGATGAAATGACAAAGTCCACAAGCACATTGAACCAGTTGTATATAGTCGTGTCATACGTCATGTTAGTCCCAATAGGGACAATGCAATGGCAAAAGGCATTGGGCTCTCTTACTGGAGACGCAAGTTCAATTCACGGGGAGGGTGGCCCTCGACGTGCCCCCGCTTTCCAACCTCTTCAAAAAATATATATATCACAATATAAAGTTTGTTGTATATGTCTTATCACATTCATACCATACGTGTATCTATGGCAACATAAGTGTTCATAAATAAATATCATGTAACATTATGGGGTATAACTAATATCATGTATACAAGTAGTTAGGTGATAGTTGGGCATTTGCCAACCGTCTACCGATTCCCATGATACCTATATGTATGTCATCTAGTATGCTCGAGGCAGGAGGTTGGTTGAAGTATGTTGGGTCAAGACATGTTATCTATGTTTATTGTGTGTGTGGTAGTCAATACGAAGACAATGGGTCTGTGTTAAATGCTCAACCAAACTATGATGTATTGCAAATGATTGGAATATAATGGATACATGTTGGGTGTTTATCTATGAGTTCTTTACATTATGTATCTTTATTTATATATATTACATTATAATGTGTTGCATTCTATCTCTTTTTGCATGACTGAAATACTCCCACAAACTGCATTTTGGCATCTTTGCCTATACCAGGCTTGCAGAACTACATATTGATGTTGTTCTACGACGCCAATGGTACATTTTGGCACAATTGTTTGTACAAAATTAGGTCAAATTTGGTGACATGAAGCTATGACAAGACAATGACAACAACGGGAAGATCAAAACATGGTTGATGAAAGTTGTAGTTCAAGTATACCTTTGTCCTCTTGGGATGAGGAAATACAGGAAAAAGAAATAGAAAGTGATGCAGATGTCTTTGTTGATGTTGACAAAAGCCCAAGTAAAGACGAATCCAACAATAGAGAAAATTTGACTCGACAAGAAAGGCTAATAGACACAATGAAAGTGGGTTGTAAGTCAGATAGTGTGCAAGATGGTATTCCACCACCAAAGCAACTACAAGATGGTGCATTCAATAGTGTGCAACACCAAGTCTAGCATTGGAGCAACTACAGCTTGGCACATCCAACAATGCACGAGACAAGAGTCTAGCATGAGATCAATTGTAGCTTGGCATGTCCAACAATGGACAGGACAAGAGTTCAGCACTAGAGCAATTACAAGGAAGCAGGTCTAAATCCTGATGATGCATTTTACAAGAATCTGGCATGAGTATGGCTACAATGTGATGCATCCAACGGTATGCATGACAAGACTCTAGCATGAGAGTAGTCATTGCCTGTGCTGAATGAACTAGTCCAAACAACCACCCATATTGGGGTGACACAACAAGAAGCATTGGAGACTTCGTATAGCTTAGCCATAAGTTTCATAAGTACACCTAAACAGATTAAGTTTGTTTTTTCTTGTTTTCCTGTCTGTTGTTCCAAAAAACTTAGGAAATTCTTGAATTTCCCTTCCACCTTAATACTTGGACATGGGAATACTTTGTTTATGTGATAGACCTAAAACCATGCCTTGTACCATAAATAAGGCCTCTAGCTCCTCTCTTGTGTCTTCCCAACACAAACTACTCTAAAGGAATGTTGCATTCAAAGAATGGATACGGAAAGAGAAACAACTTTTTAATAAAACTAGCTAGAGAAACTGAGGGAAATTGAGGATGCAATGAAGACCCAAGCACATAACATGTACAAATTTGTTACATCTCCACAAAATTGCCAAAAATTTGAACCTGCATGATGTTCGTCATGTTTATTAATCAAGTTGAGCATTGTGATAAGAGGATCGCATGTGAAATAATTGGTGAAAAGTCGAGTTTTTGTATTTGGATTAAAAAATGAGTAAGCTTTAGTATACACTAAAGTGGGCCATTAGGCAGCCTAAGCTTTAGGATATTGTGAAGCAGCCCACTAGACACCCTTTCAAGAAACACAGCCCCCTTTCAGGACGAAATGTGAACTAGTCAAATTATAAAGGAGTCAACCACCAAGAGAATGCAATCAAGACTCAAAACGTGATATTTAAAGTGGACCTACTGTAGAGGGGAATGAGAGAGTTCAAGAAGGAAACAACCATCATAGATACAAATATCCTAAAGGTATTCCAGTGCTTGGTGGATAAGAATTTGTACCCCCAATTGTAAAGCTCTTCAATGATGTTCTTGATCACAATGAAACTCTGCACCTTAGTACTCCAAATGCTAAGGCCCTAGAAAGATCTAAAGGCATGCATTTTTTAAGTTTTATTTTAAGGGAAAAGAAGAATATGTGGTTGTAACTTGGTTTGGAGAACTATGATAATTAATTTTCGATGCATTACTTTTTTCTTAAATTGACTTGTAATTTCATTTTCCCTTTGCTAGAGGACTTATTCTTCTTTTGGCAATAGAAATAACGGTATTCACTTGTCTCTTGATGTTAGACTAAGAGCTATAAGTCTAAGTCAAATTTGTTGAAAGGAAGATAGGGAGGAAATTCTTTAGTACTAATTCAGGTCTTCTGTGAGTAGTGTTTGGGGATCTTCGAGTTACAGTAATGAAAATTTTGTAGTAGTAACTTCCCATGCAGCTTAGACCTGATGTTAGACTAAGAGCTATAAGTCTAAGTCAAATTTGTTGAAAGGAAGATAGGGAGGAAATTCTTTAGTACTAATTCAGGTCTTCTGTGAGTAGTGTTTGGGGATCTTCGAGTTACAGTAATGAAAATTTTGTAGTAGTAACTTCCCATGCAGCTTAGACCTGATGTTAGACTAAGAGCTATAAGTCTAGGTCAAATTTGTTGAAAGGAAGATAGGGAGGAAATTCTTTAGTACTAATTCAGGTCTTCTGTGAGTAGTGTTTGGGGATCTTCGAGTTACAGTAATGAAAATTTTGTAGTAGTAACTTCCCATGCAGCTTAGACCTGATGTTAGACTAAGAGCTATAAGTCTAAGTCAAATTTGTTGAAAGGAATATAGGGAGGAAATTCTTTAGTACTAATTCAGGTCTTCTGTGAGTAGTGTTTGGGGATCTTCGAGTTACAGTAATGAAAATTTTGTAGTAGTAACTTCCCATGCAGCTTATGTTGTCTTACGATTGAGTCTATGGGAGTCTCTAAAATTCACCTAATAGTATTAATTATGGTATTACTAATTCAGGTCTTATGTGAGTAGTGTTTGGGGGTCTCCGAGTTATAGTAATGAAAATTTTGTAGTAGTAACTTCCCATGCAGATTATGTTGTCTTATGATTGAGTCTATGGAAGCCTCTAAATTTCACCTGGTGTATTCAATTACAATATGGTATTTTGCTAAAAGCCTATGGAGAAAATAGAACAAACAAACATGTTTTTTCCTAATGAATTAAATAAAATATAGTTTTTCTCCTTTAAATAAAAATAGTCCAATTAATGCTGGGATAAGGTTTTTAATCTAAAAAGGAAAATAAGTATGTTTTTCTATTTATAATAGAAAATTCGGAGATTCCTTTCTTTCTATGAACTAAACAGAAAAGAAGGAAACTTTACATGAAACAAAAAATTGCATATTCCAAGCAACAGATTTGAAGAATTTTGAGAAAGTGAAAAATTCATTACCTTCACCTATAATTATATACAAACTCAAGAATTGATAAATTTATCTACCCATTTCCATTGACTTACAAGTTCATATCCAAAGATTCTTAGAAAATAAGATAGGCATAGGCAACAAAAGCAGAGAAAAAATTGAGAAAAATGAAATAACATAAGCATGCAATATGACACCCATATCAAATGGCATTAGCTCAATCGGTTAAATTCCTCAATTTTCAAGGAGGATTCCAAGGTTTGAATCTTGCCAAGGGATACATCCATAATTGCCAAACCATTGTAATACCACCATGTGGTCATGATGTAATACAAGTGATGCATGTTTCAATCCCATATAACCCATTATAAAAAATGACACCCATAAGATTTGGGACAAAGTGGTGAGGAGTTTCACATTATAAGCCAAGGTTTCAATCCCATGCGTGGACATTAACATTCTCATCAAATAGCATGAACTCAAGTGTTAAAAGCATTGGACTTTCAAGGTGGAGACTAGGCCCAAATCTTGCCAATAGATATATGCATATGTGCCAAAATGTTATTATAATACTATTATGTTGTTTGTTTAATACCATGTCAACACGGTCACGATATAATATGGTGGGACCCATTTCAATCCCATTTAACTAATTTATAAAAATTATAAATAAAAACCCATGCAATATGACACAAGCATTGAAAAAGTAAGCATGATACGATTTTGAAAATAGACCTCAAAATTTATAGTAGATTAAAAATATAGCCATACAATATTGAGACATTCCATATCATTGTATAGATACAAGGAATGATAAAAATCAGTTAAAATTCATCAACATGCCAAAAATCATGGTAAACATGTCATATGAGTTAATGAACTATAAAAAGACCATGAAAAAGTCTATCCACTTGAAGCAAACGATATCCACTACGGAATAGGAATAAAGTGAGGACTTGGGGAGAAGGCCAAATGCGAGCAAAATGTAAAAAAAAAGTCACAAGAGTTGCAAGCAAGATGAAACACGTCCAATAGGGAGACAAGAAATAAAAGGCAGGGGATAAAAATCCAACTAAAATCACAATCGTAAAAATAAATTTGTGACAATAGCGAATTGAAGCTATGAGAAAACGGATCAAAATAATATAATCTGGAAAAAACAATGGCGTTCATAGTAACATTCATTGGGGACCTTGAGGGAAGAATGAACACTTGCAAAACAGAATGGAAAGTAACTAACCGCCTAACAGCATTGTGAACATGAGAAGATGAAGAAATTAGCTAGCACACAACTAAGAAATATATAGCAGAATATAGTATATCCAAGCATATAGACAATCACCCTTCCATGAAAGCAAATTTATGAGCACATACCATAGGAATATGAAGACTGTGTTCAAAATGACGCCTCCGTGAAAGCAAACTTATTGAGCACATACCGTGGAAACATGACGAAAGTGTTCAAAGCTCATTTAGATGGAGAAGAGGCAGGTACATGTCTCACAGAAATTAATGGATATGAATGACTAGCAGCAAAAATAGAAGCATGCATATTTTTTTTAAGGAAAATGTAAGCTTATCTTGAGAAGAAAATGTAAAGGCACAATTTTGCCAAGCAAGATTCAAAACATGCAAGCATCATATTAGACTATAAAATTGATATTACGAAGGAATTAGTCTTTCAAAAATTGTACTTGAACCTAAAATTAGAGATTAGGAGCACTTATATTGACCATATATAGAAGTTCAATCTCTCAATTTTCTAAAATGCATAAGTGACAAACCATGGAGCATTGTGAATTCCCAAAGTTTTTAGGGTATTTAAATTTTTTACAGAAGATAAAATCATACAAAAATGAAACTATGCTATTATAGGATTCCAACCTTGTCAAGTTTTCATACAGACAATGATATTGACCATGTTTTGTGCTTTAGTGCTAGTAAGCTTAACAACATAGTTCACAAAAAGATGCAGCAAAATAACCCAAAAAAAAAAAGATACAACATACCCAAAAGCATTACGCAGAACAGCACATTCATCTCTAAGGAACTCAGGAGCCTCCATGCAGCCTGTGGCCCATGCACGTAGACACAATCGAATACATGCTTCATAAGCTAAGAGAATCTGCCAAGCACCATGACCACTATAACAAGAAAACAAAATCATCTTCTTAACCAAAACAAATAGAAACATAAACCATGGTGAAATGAATATTGTGTCAAAACTGAAAGACAGAAAAACAATGAACAAAATGAAAAGAAAAAAATGCATATTAAATATGTAGTTTTATTTTATTTTTCCAAGACCATGATGCTTTTAGCCAATAAGCAATAAAAAGTTAAAAAAAAAAACACAACAAACCTGACATAAAAAGTAGGAGGATTGGAAAGACAATTAGTTTGTCTGCATGAAGTCCGCACTTCCCCTTCTTCAAAAGGACGTCTGCAAAATAAACAAATGGCCACAATAGCAAACTTGAGCTTCCATTGCTATTAAGTCCTATAAAAATTAATTCCATTGAACTCAAACCTTATTGCTCATCATCTTTCAAGTCAAGCTGATTTCTAAGATTCTAGGAACACATGACCAAGATAAAAATGCAGGCAGTTCTAATAAGTTACCTTGTACATTTGTCTTCTTGTTCATGTACAGTGTAATGCTTTTCCTCTATATTTATTTCATCTATAGGGCCTGACTCTGTTGACCGCTGTACCCAACTACTGTTTGGCTCTGTCTTGACAGCATCATCTTTAACCAAATGTGTGGAGGCAGAAGGTTCTAGCTTCTGATCACTCTCTTCAGTTATTTCATTTCCAGGCTCAAACATTGGTGGTGCACTAGGTGTTCCCATTTCTGACACGTTCCTGGGTTGGGGATCCACTACATGAATTTCCTACAACCAACCAGAAGAGATCTCATCATTGATGCTTTTGTTGTTTTGTACTGGAAAAAAAATCTTTTGAATCCACATTGATGAATTTACTGTTATTAACATATTAAATAACAATTCAAATCCCATGGATGAACCCTTTAATATTTAGTGCATGGGGTTAAAGTCCAACCTGATGAGAATGTTTGGCTCACACAGAGCCTGCCAGGTTTGTTATGTTATAATATCACTATGTGGTTTGTTAAAATACTATGATAATGCAGTCATGATATACTTCCGCGGGTGTTATTCCAATCCCATATAACCAATTTAACGAAAAAAATAATAATTAAATAAATTAAATAACAAATATTGAAAAAGTTATGCAAAATACATCTTCGAATTCATCTCCTGTATATATCGTATAAGGAAGTATTTGCATTTGAACATCATGCAATCCAAAAGAAAAACAATAAGCTTGGCCTCACTAAAATAATTCAGAAATTGGCTCTGTGCCATTACAAAAATGCACCCAAAGCTCATCTTGTGTGTGCAAGTGCAATAACTCTACGGTATTTCAAATAGAAATCCTAAGTTTGTGATTGCAAAGAAATGCCCTGAGGACAAATATTCACCCAAGTCATGTTTTCTCAAACAAAATATCGCCATATATCCCCATTGGAACAAATATCCACCCAAGCTGAAATGACTTCTTTGTATTTCATGCAGTAGCATTAGATTTGTCATCACAAACAAATGCCCAAAAGGTCAATTATTGTGTCCCGAAATAAAATCGGTGCATATCCCCATCGGCATAAATATCCACCCAAATCTTACTTTGCCTGTACAGAGGTGAAATGACTCCATGATATTTGAAACACTAGTACTAGATTTCTAATTGCAGGCAAATGCCCTCGTAAGCTAATATCAAGCCCATTGATCTCAAACAAGAACCAATACATATATTTCCATGAGAAACAAAATAAGAAGTAAAGAGTAAGTACTCTGCTAACCTCTTTATTCTCCTGTCCCTTCCCTTCGCAGCCAGATTCCGGTTGACCGCACTTGTCTGTTTGATAATATGCAATATTGTCCTCATTCTCTCTGGGCCATTCCTCAGGACTTGCCATATCCTCTGAAGATCCAGCTCCAGAACAGGAATGTTTTCTGCCACATGGAAACCTGAATTTGCCACCCCCAGACTCTCCATAGAGAGGGGGATCCCTCATTCTTTTGTCTCTGTAATGATCCCTCCTATTTTCCAACACAGAATCTGGGTCTGAACAGGGCTTCTGCAGTCTATCATATGCATACCGGCATTTGTACTCGTAAGTGGTCTCATGCTGTGCTGTGTATCCAGACTTGAGCTGACCCCCTCCCACATAACTCTCATGCTCAACACCCCTGTACCCATGATGCAACAGAGGATTTTCCTGCAGATCAGACTCCTCCTCAGATTCCCTCTCCTCACCGGAGGAGTAATCCATGGGGTACCCTCTCTGCGGTGCAGAACCAACACTCTCATCATCATCATCATCATACACATCCAATACAACACTGCCCTCCAAATGTGGAGAGCCAAGAAAGCCTGAATGGTAGTAAACGCCTGGCAATTTTGAGGCAGGAAGGCCCCAGTTCTTGGTCTTCCCAAGGGGGCCACTGTACATCAGGGGAGCAGTGACAAGGTTGGGACTGATGTTCTCACATGAATACACGGGGGGGTTCACATCCACGCCCTGTTTCATCACCAGCTGAAAACCCTCAATCCATTTTAATGCATTTCTAGCTAAAATTCATATGCAGGAAATGAAAATATTGTACTTACCTCTTTGACCCAGTTGAGAGCGGTCTCGTCCAAACCTTCGGTGAACATCTTACCTGTGAAGAGGCTGATGAAATCTGAAATCCTAGAAACCCTTGCTTAAACTTGTGATATCTGCTTCCTTAAACGCATGGGCTCTGTTTTTGCAGCTGCTTAATGAATGAATGCAGAACACCTTGGACTCATTTGCAACGTCTATCTTGACATTTCAAATTAATGTTATAAGCCACAGTCCAGCTGGACATCTCGATACAGCTATTAATTTGCAACGGTCATATTTGAGAGAAGGGAGAACTATCCAATCAGTCGAGGTTGGTTTACCACGTTGGAATACCTCGTTGCCATTTACGTTTCAAGTGTGAAATTAGGCTCTCTCTCGTCAAATACTGTTTTCGTCGGGCATAAAAGGCGGAGGACTTACAACCTCGTATTGCGCCCTCAACGTACACAAGTAAAAGGTCACCTTTTGCTTTTTTAAATATAAATCAAATCCAGAAAGTTGGATCTTAGGTTACTTTAGAATTAAACTTTAGAACTTTTAAAGTATTTTTAAGTTAATTATAATTTATTTGAGTTTTTTTACAATTAGATTATTAATAAAAATTTATAATGTAGAGTTGTTAGTAATATTAATATAGTTTTTTTATTTCCATAAGTTAAGCATGTTTAGATTAATGATTATCATTTTAAATTAGAGGCTTTAACTAGACATAAGACGGAAAAAAAATTGTATATTTTATTTTATTGATTAACCATCTAATATGTTTCTTTGTCAATTAATACGAAGTTTTGGGGTGGGATTCTTTTTTAAATAATTTCATTGCATCCTATTTTTTTTTTTTAAAGTAATATTTTTCTAAATTCTTTCCTCGATCTATGAAATATGTGATTTACCTTTATTTTTTTAAGGGATGATTTTTTAACATGAAACTTAGTTTTATTAATTTTTCTTTAATTAAAAATAATTTAAGCAGAAATATTGGACTTTAGCTTAAGGAATTTATCTTAGATAATATTGGGTAATTTAAGTTTATATAACAAATAGTGTTTTAAGGCTTTGTTTTTAATTGATAAAAGTTTTTTTATATCAAATGGCATGAGTTTAATTGGTTAAAATATAAACTTTTAATGCAAAGACCTACGTCCAAATCTTTCCAAGTGATATATGTAAGGTTGTTGATTGTAATATTATTGTGTGGTTTTTTGAAACACCATGATAAGGTAATATTGATGTAATATAGGTAGGGTCTATTTTAATCCCATATAATCAATTAAAAAAAAACATAATGATTTTTGCATCATTTTATATGGAATTTGAAGAGCTTTGAAATGTTAGAGTAGGTTGTTTACATTAGCTCATGTTCACCTAAGTAATTTATTTCCTTTTATTTAATTATTCTATGTATTTTTTCCGTTCACTTATATGTGGATATTTTATTTATCTTATTTAGATATTATGAGATGTTACATATTTATTCCTTAGATATTATGGGAATATTTTTAGGTTTGACTATTCTTAGGGATTATGGGGATATTTTTAAGTATATTTGGAGGGTTGAGATTCTATTTTCCATAGTGATTATAGATCTATGAACTATATCACATATTCAATTTGTATGGTGGATATTTGTCCTTAGCTTGATCCTATGGCTATGGTTGATCATACTTGTCTATATAAGCAAGGCACCTTCATTGTACTTGGAGTTCATTCCTTCAGATATAATATATGATATTGTTGCTTTTTGTTTTGCATATCTATTTGTAAGCTTATGTTGTCAATTTGCTTTCAGATTCTTGTTTTGGTTGAATGTGGTGTTTTGTTAATAATTGAGATCCTTGCAGCTTGGAATGATTTGATTATCATTCATTTTATGGTATTAGAGCAATAGATGTTATAGTCGTTCATTTGTGAGTGTTGTGTGGTTGTTTCTCTTGCAGGTTCAAAGATTGGTGTGGAAGCTTTGGTTTTTGTGATCAAGCCCTTGGTGGAGGTTTTGGTCAGTTTGTGTCTCTCCTTCCATTCTTAGATCATAATAAACCTCTTGAAATCTCTTTTGCCCATACTACAACAACCTCATTCCCTTGGATCTATCCTAAGCAAAAAAATTTAGCATCTCCCTTTTTTGGCAAGGTCACCAATACAACATGTTTTTGTATTTTGCATATATCTCCTAATAGAATATGAATTTTTCTACAAAAATTTTTGAAGGTCTGTAGATGCATTCATATGATTTGTACCTAAAATTTCAGCTCATTTGGATTAGTATTCTTCAAATTATCACGATTTTATGAAAACCTATAGTTTTTTAGTAATCTGCATAAATCTTCATCAAAGCTTCGACTTTTTTGCAGATTATTTTACAAACCTTACTGCCCATAAAATTACAGACCTTGTTTTAGTTATCTTCATCACTTGATAGACCTACCCATAAAATTTCAAAGCATTTGGAGCCATATTCAAACCATTACGATGATTTTACTATTTTTAGTAAACTCATTTTTTTGGACGAAATATTTGGATTTGCTTAGAAAAAACATTTTTACGATTGTAAAATCATGTTTCTAATATGTCTGTAAAATTTTAGATTGTTTGGATTTGGAATTAGACATTTATGATGATTTTATGATAGCACTCTCAATATTACATTGTGAAAAGATTTTTGCACTTGAATCGATATATGGACTATTGTTATAAAGTCCCATATTCCTTCATTTGTTGTTGTCCACTTATTTTGGACCTTTGTGATTAATTTATTTAGTGTTCAATATTGACAGAGCCTATACATTGTTGTACTTGAGGAGTCCTTTGTCTTTGACTTTCCTTGCTTTGTTGTGGTGCATCCTCTTGTGCCAATCTTCCTCACTTAGTTTGAAGGAGGGGATTCTAGAGATTTTTCAAAGTTCTAAAGCTTCATTTGTGCATTGGTGTGATTTTGTGGCATTTTGCACCACCTTGTGACATCACACTAAACCTCTCACATTATAATGATATTTAATTTTGGGGGGCTCTTCTACTTTTAGGACATCTTGGAAACTTATTTTTTTCAACTTAGCATAGAGGCAAATGCTGAAACTTTTGAAGCATGGTTTAAGATACTTTGTTCATTATGTAAAAGTGAAGGTTTGGATCCTTTGTTCATAACTCTAAAACCCAAACCAATGGTGAAAGATAAGGAGTATAACAAGTCCAAATTATTCCAAGCTGCAATGATCTCTAGCATGCTTTATTATTCAGTTTATGGGGAGCTTCAAAAATTTATTAGAGTTCACAAGAACACACCTCACCTTGCTTATCATATGTTGAGAAAAAAAAATTTACCCAAGGCACCTTCTCTCACAATTGCTTGCATAGAGGACAACATTTGTGATATTTCATCTTTGTTTATGGAGTCATTGTCTCATGATGTTTTAGATGATGAGGTTGATGCTACAGTACCTTCTTTAGATATTTTACAAGACACATCTTCAAACTTGGTGTTGCAACATATACAGTAGATATTTCATCACATGTTACATCCTTACATACAAATAACTTATTTTGCATATCTATTTGTAAGCTTATATTGTCAATTTACTTTTAGATTCTTGTTTTGGTTGAATGTGGTGTTTTGTTAACATCTGAGATCCTTGCAACTTGGAATGATCTGATTATCATTCCTTTCATGAAATGAGTGGCCATACAAAAGAATCCAAGCAGTATTGAGGGAGACATGACCATGTGAAGATAATCATCTATAAAAATGGTAATGTTAAAAAAAAAAAATTTAAAAAACATCTCATATTTTAGGAGCCATATCTTTATGAAGGGTTGTTTGATTCACATGATTCTTAAACCAATTTTATGCAGAATTTTAAGAGCTTTAATATAAGTGGTCATATAAAGGAATCCAATTAGTATTGAGGGAGATACAAACATGTGAATTTAGAAATCCAAACAAGGGTAGTGATGATTTTTCAATTCGTGAAGACTAAATTGCATATATCTCTCAGCCACGGTTCGAATGATAGGAGGAATGATGGAGGGCTAAGGCATCAGTGAGACAAGACTATCTATCTAGGCATAATATTTTTTAGATGACTTTTATTTATCCCTTTATCTTAGAAGTTCTACATACATATTATTGTAGGTTTATTTTAAAATAATATAATCGCTATACGATATACTGGTAAATTATAATAAATGTTGAGTTATAGTTTCCTTCTCATGGTTGATTTACAACTAAATCCTTAAAATCATCCCTAGTAGTAGAGGTCAGGAAGGACCTCATAGAGCAACAATCCTCGTTGCTGAAAGATAATATGGTCATTGATAAATTTAATAGGTCGTGGTCATAGGCTTTAGCTTTGAGAAAGTGGATTGATAGGAGATGGATGTCTTTAGGAGTGAGTCTAACCTTTTATCCCAAAGGTTTTTTACTAGTCATCTATTTTTGGGAGGAAAGAGATAAAATCTTAAAAGGGGGTCCTTGGTTTATAGGAAGAGCATGACTCTCTCCTTACGCACTAGTATGAAGGTTTTGCACCTAAAAATGTAAATTTATCCCTAATATCAATATAGGTTAGGATGTATGGTTACCCATTGAATTATGATAAATTGATACCTTTACAACAATAGGCAACACTTTGGGATAATTTCTTGAGATTTTAAAACCTACAAAAGATAAAAATTTTGCCATTTATGCATAGATATTGGTCATGATTGATATCAATAAACCTTTACCAGAATCAATCATTCTTAGGTATGGGGGTAAGTTGTGGGGCATATTGAGATATCATGCCCTAAGAAGAGTCTAGAAGAAATATATATAGAAAACTACAAGAACTTACATATGGACATGGATGATGATGGTTTTCAACTTCTAAAAAATAAGTCTAGACAAATGAAAGTAAATAAACAGTGGATACCAATAAGTAGGGATAGTGGAAAAAATACCAATTCTTTTAAGGCTTTAACCTATGAAGAAAATATAGATAAAGGTTTAGAGGACAAAGTATAATAGGATTAAAATATTAACAAGGAACCATTTACTTAGTATGATCTTGATATAGGGATGAAAATTCTTGCTAAACGTAAGGAATGTGCCTCATCATATTTTAAAGACTCTTTTGAAGTACCATGCATCATTCAAGAGAAGAAAAGTGGTAGAGGAAACACAACGTTAGATGTTAATACCTCTAAGTTAACAAGGAAATACCAAAAAATAAGCAATATAAGTCAAAAGCTTCCTTAGCAGAGGCATAAGAGGATAAATCTAATTAAAATGAAAGTTGTGAAATAATATTGAGGAATAGAATAATAAAACCTACTCTTGATACTAGCAAGGAAAAAAAGAGAACCTTCAAATTATCAAGCAATAGTAAATATAGAGAAAGGAACACAATCTAAGTTGGTTGAACTTCTTTTTACCAAACAACAAAATGGTATTGGTAATTTGTAGGAGGGGCTAGCAACCTTTAATGAGACATGATTATCATCTCATGGAATAAAAGGGGTTTTAATATCCCCTCAAAGTAGAGGTGTATTAGGGACCTCTATTTAAGTAATAAGCTTGATTTTCTTTGTATCCAAGAAACTAAAATGACAAAGGAAGAAGTTTCCAAAACTATGAAAGTAGTATGGGCAAGATGTGAATAGCATGTTGTGGATTTAGGAGTGACAAGGATAATTCTAACATGTCAAAATCTAGTTAGAACTTCCTATGAAACCATTCATAAAATTGGCATTAGATAGCCTCATTAGTCACATGCTACTTTATAGATATATTTTTCATCCTTATCAATGTCTATGCACCTACAACTTAATCGGACAAATACAAAGTATGGAGTTGGATTGAAACCTTTATGATAAGTAAATACCAAGAAACCCAAATCATTATCATAGGATACCTTAATTCCATAACCATGTTGGATGAATTTTTTGGGGGAATTAGGAAAATAACCCAAAGTATGAGAAATTTCTTATCTTTTATTCAAAACAATAATCTATGGAAGGTTGAGTTTGTAGAGGACAACTATACATGGACCAACAATAGAATGAGCAAGAACCTAATAGGAGAAAAATTAGATAGATGCATACTCTCAAATAATTGGCTAGATGAAGGCACTTGTACTAAAGTTAATACCTTGACAAGGATTGGTTCTCACTGGCCAATAAAAGTTAAAATTGTACTAAGTGCATTAAAAAAATATCATAAAATTAAATATGAGTAGATGTGGGAAGACCATCATTAATTTATTGATATTATAGTGCATGCATGGAATATTTTAAGAAAACGATGGGTTGTATACACTTGCAAAACAAATTAAATCAATGACATATATATTAAAAGAATGGAAGATCTGGTGATGCTTTTTCGAAAGCAAGCGATTGTGTGAGGGTTTCATCTATGTTGAGCGCAAGCAACTCTAAAGGTCATTTTTTGGGGCCTTCGATCCCAAACGACCAATATTTTTATGGTTTCTGCTCAATATTTTAGCGATATATGTTGTAGGGAGCCCAAGATGGTTTAGAAATTTATCTTTCAACATATCATGTTGTAAAATTTATTGACAATGGCTTCCAATTTGTTTCACAAAACAAAAGTGAAAAGCATACCTTTCATCGGTATCCAAGGCATGGACTAAAGAGATCTCGAAACAAGTTTCAAGTAGTTGATAAAAAATGGTTTAGATCTCAAGCGAATCTAGTGCTAAGGAGAACCTCTAAAACAAATCCATTATGGAAACCCCTTTCAAGGGCAAGTATTTCAAAGACTCGGGCCCAAAAATTAATTTTAGGGATGCCTTCTATGGTGGACAACCTAGCCTAATGCTAACATTAATCTGAGGGCTTCTCATAAACCTATGCGAATGCCTAAGATTTATCCTAGGAAAATTGAGTCAGGATGTCTTAGGGCAACTGATGGAACTTTGATTGTTAAGCTAGATATGAGTGACATTCAGACTGGCATAAAAGATCTAGAAAAAAGAGGACTAATTTTTTGTTTCTTGGATTTTCGTTTGAGCCTATCCACTTTCAATGTTTGGGCTACAAAAAATTGGAAAACAAAAAGGTGAGTTACAAATCTCTATTTATCCAAATGGTTATTTTCTTGTTTTATTTGCTAATAATGAAGATAGAAAGAAAATATTTCAAGGGGTCCCTGGTTCTTTGGAAGGGTGGGGCTTTTAATGAAGCCTTGGCATACTAAATTTAAACCCGAAGAAGAGATGCCTTCTATAGGTCCTGTGTGGGTTAGACTCTTTGACCTCCCAATTAAATTCTAGAATCTAGTTATTTTTGCTTCAATTAGAAACTCTTTGGGAACTTTTATGATGATTGTTGATTGTACTAAAAAAATTGAACATATTATTTATGCTTGAATTTGTATTTTAATGGATTTTGACAAACCTTTACCTGAAAATATTTCATTACAATTTAGGGAGGACACTTGGGAGCAAGTGGTGGACTATGAGGACATTCCTTTTCATTTCATAGTTTACCATGAGTATGGTTATTTGGCTAGTGTCTACCCAAAAAAAAATCCATAACAAAATAAAGAGGATACAAACTTAGCAGGTTTCCAAATTCCTAAGAAGAAGAACACTAAAAAAACCAATTATTAAGGATCAATCAAAGTTATCAGCTAATATGTTTGAAATTATTTCCACAAATAATGTCCCAAGGTGAGGAAGAGAAAATAATGGAGACAAAAATCTTAGAAATGCAATTTAAAGATGCAAGGAAGGAGTCGGAGACAAACCAACAATTTAACGGTTTTCAACAAGAAAAAAAGGAGGAAATATATACAAGAAAAATAATCTTTTAAATGTTGAGACTTCAAATAATACGGGTCCCAAGATATAATCTGTTGAACCTTCCAATAACACTTTGGCTTTGTACACGCATTCTTCGAGGTTAGAATTCATCCCATATTCAATTGGGGTAATTCAAGAAACAAGAGAAATAAACTAAATATGGATTCCAACCAAAAGGTAAGTTGTAAGACCAATCAATATCATATGGTAAAAGAATGTGAAAATCTTGTAGAGGAAGGTAATATTAATGCCCTTACCAATTTATTTAGCCCTGGTATTAATGAATATCATCACTTGAAATATTATAGGACTCAAAGGAAGTCTTTCAAAATAAAATGAAATTAGAAGAACGATTCAGATAAACCATCCACATCTTGTTTTCCTTTAAGAAACAAAGATGTAAATAGAGAAAATGGATTCAATTGCTAGTAATTTTTGGCTAGCTAGAAAATTTCCTTCCCTTAGTTCCCAAGGGATTTTTGGTGGCATTGCTTACCTTTGGGATCCAAAAGAGGTAGTTATTCACCATATGGTTGGCAGTTGGGATCTTTTGGTTGTAGCTATTCAAAGTAGACATTCTAACCAAATTATGCTTTACATAATTGTTTATGCTTCGACTACTTTGGAGGAAAAGAGAAGAAAGTGGAAGGATATAACTTATATTATCTCTTATTTTCCTAAAGCTTGGATCTTGATAGGAGGAGATTTCAATACCATCCTCTCTCTGGATGAGAAAATGAGGGGAAATAGAAATTTAGACAAAAGCACTGACCTCATGAGTGAATATATTGCAAACCTTCATATTGTGGACATCCTATCAGATAATGGCCTTATGACTTGGTCTTACTATCATGGAGAGATTGGATAGGTTCTTGTCTCTAATAATTTTTTAATCTATGATCACACTCCTAAGGTGAAGACTTAACAATGCTAGTTTGGATCATTAGCCAATCATGGTAAAAATTTGGAAAAACAATGTGAGTTTCTCACCTTTTCAATTTTAGTTAATGTGTTCAAGTGCAACAATGGGACTAAGATGTTCTATTTTACCAAAATGTTGCAATACATTAAATCCAAAATCAAGATTTGGAACTAGAAGAAGTTTGGAGATGTCCAACAAAAAAAGCATGAAGTGATTTCTCAACTTGAAAATTTGAATAAGAAAATTTGTTTAGATGGCCTCATAGAGAGTAGAAGTACAAATGAAATTAGACTCACAAATAAATTAGAGGAATTGAAAAAAATAACTTTTATGGAAGCAAAAATCTAGGATCCAATGGCTCAAAGAAGGGGACCAAAACACAGATTTCTTTCATAAATCTCTTTTAGCTCAAAGATCTCAAAACTTTATTTCTTCCATGAAATATGATTTTGGATATGTTGTCTACACTTGGGATGGCATGAACTATATTGTTGTCAATTACTTTTCCAATCTATTTGTTGCTACTCCTCTTGACTCAACTTCATAACAGAATATTCTTCAAGTGATCCCTATTGTTATCACTTATGAGGAGAACTCGATTTTGACTGCTCCAGTTACTATCAATGAGCTTCAATAAGTGGTATTTAAAATGCAAAAAGAAAAAACCTCAAGTCCTGGTGGTTTTCCCATTGAGTTATATGAACAGTTTTGGGATATCCTTCATGTTGATTTATTAGAGGTGGTGGAAGAAGCTAGGAAAACCAAAGAATTTTTTAAAGTTATCAATAAAAATTATATAGTTGTTGTCCCAAAATCTCAAGAGGCATATCATATCTCAGCTTTTAGACCTATAAATTTATGTAATGTTCTTCTCAAAATCATTACAAAGATCATGGTAGAAAGGCTAAAGCCTCTTTTGCATAAGATTATTTTCCTTAAACAAGGGGGTTATATGGAAGGGTATCAAATAGTGGATGAGATTTTTCTTACTTAGGAAGTCATTCATTCCATGGAAATGCAAAAATCTCCATCTATGTTCATTCGTTTAGACTTGTCTAAAGCTTATGACAAAGTGGATTGGCACTTCCTTGCCAAAGTTTTGAGGCAATTTGACTTCTCTTAGGATTGGATGGACTGGATTATGGAATGTATCTCTTTGGTGTCCTCCTTTATTCTTATCAATGGTAGGCCTTATCAGTTATTCCTAACTTCCAAAGGTATTAGTCAAGGTGACCCCCTCTCCATTTATTTATTCATCATTCTTGTTGAATGCTTGGGTAGGACAATAATAAAAAACAGATAAAACAAAACCCTTAAGGGAGTTACCATTGCTCATGGAGCTAGGCCTATTTCTCATATTCAATTTATTGATGATTCTACTATGTTAGGTAAATCTAAAATTAAGGAAGTTTTCTAGAACTAAGCAAATCGTTAGTTGTTTTTCTAATGCTACAAGGTAATTAATCAATGAAGACAAATCTAAAGTCATTTTTTCATTGCTCTCCTTAATAGGAATCTATGGTCTTAGATAAATTAAGATATAAGAAAACCTCCCTTCCAATCACTTATTTAGGCATTCCTATCAATATTCAAAGAGAAAAAATATTGAAATTGGTTGTTGGATAGAGTTAAGAAGAAAATTAGAAAGTGGACCAATAGGTGGCTTTCATTTGGGGGTAAAATTACCTTGGTAAAATCAGTCCTTCAAGCTATACCTATTTATGTTTCTATTTTTTTGAATATCCCAAAGGCAATTCTTCAAGAATTGGATCAAATCAATCATCGGTTCCTCTAGAGTGGTACTAAGGAGAAAATAAAATGGGCCTTGGTGAAATGGGATACTTTATGTCTTCCCAAGAATGAAAGGGGGTTAGGATTTTGGTATGCTATTAATAAAAATAAGGCTTTAGCTGCTAAACTATTTTAGAGGATTTTGCATAACCCCAATACTCTTTGGGCCAAGAATATTCATGCTAAATATGTTGAAAACAAAAGTTCTAAAGACCTTGTTCGCTATCAATTGCCTACCAAAGGTTTTCCCATTTTAGTGTTCTTAAGACTGGTGAGGATTTGATTAAGCGAAAATTATTTTGGATCACTCATAATGGTCAATAGGTAAAGTTTTGGATAGATTCTTGGGATGGTCACCAACCTTTTATAACTCAGTTTTTTGATTGGAGGTCTTGGATGGAGGAGCTTCATTAAGCTAACTGGATAAAGGTAGCTAATTATTGTCGGTACCATACTAGTAACTCAAAGGTTGGTAGATATTGGATCCCTATTGAGGACTGACCTATTCAAATGCCATAAAGGTAAAGAAAATATATTCAAAGCATCCTTCATATAATATCTCTCTCTTGGTCCCATGATAAAGATTGTTTTGGATGGAACAACACTACTAAGGGTGAGTATTCAGTTGCTCAAGGTTATTTGACCTTATGTCATAATAATCACAACCAATCATATGACATGTTTACTTAGTTACAGGCTCAAAAATTTTGGCCTAAGGTGAGGTCCTTTACATGAATTTTATTGCATTGAAGGGTGCTTACTGGTGAACAACTTATGAAACATGGTTTTCATGGCCCATTTAGATGCAAAATGTGTGGAGAGAATGTGGAAACTCTCAACCACCTTTTTATTGAGTGTACCTTAGCCTCTGAGCTATGGAGGAGAATGACCATCTTACTTGGCTTACAATGGTCCAATTTTTTTACTTTTGAAAAACTTTGGAGGGATTGGCCTAATCAGGAGGGTGTTGATCATTTTATTAGGTAACTAGTTTGGATGGGTTCTACCATTCTACCTTGGAATATCTAGAAGGAAAGAAACAACCAAAATTTCAATCAAGAAAGGAAGTACATTCCCTAAATTTGTTAAAATACCATTATCAACTTAGTTAAATCAGTCCAACAACTCCTTAATCACCCCCAAAACTCCCACCAAAGATGGGATCAAGTGATACAAAGATTGAAGAATAACTCTTTTAAGGGCATCCAACTTAAAGGGAATGTGAGTAATCAAAATATGGATAGAACAAGGAATTGGTAGCCTCCTCCCAAGGACTTTGGAAAAGTCAATACCGATGGAACCTTTAGGGGGAACCTTGAAAAAGCTAGTGCAGGAGAAATTGGTAGACTTTCAAATGGTTCCCTAGTTTTACTTTGATGAGAATTTGGGTATCCTTTCCAATAGCCTTGCTAAGGGGTATGATATCTTTAGAGGCCTTTGAGAGGCTACTAAGGCCGAATGGAAAAAGTTATTGGTTGAATCTGAATCTCAAGTCATGATTAATCTATTGAAGTCTCCTAAGAATCATAAGGTTGATTGAAGAATAAAAAGAATTGTTGAGAATATTCAATTAATCCAGATGGGATTTTGAAAGTTGAATATAATCATGTGGTAAGATGATAGAACAAGAGTGTTGATGCTTTAGCTAATTGGACATTGGATCAAGGTGATCTTACTTACTACAACCACCTTCACAGATGGTGGAATTCACAAATAAAGGAAGCTCTTATTTCTATCATTTCTCTAGATGGCTCCAGTACTAGAGGCACCTAGTTCCTTTTTACTTTTTTTTTGCTTCTCTTTGGTTTGGTCAAGGTATTTTAGTTCCCTTGCTCAAACTGATCATTCTTATGTTTCCTCTGTTGAATCTTGCCTGAAAAGCCTATTGGCCTAGAAAGACCAAAGTTGTATTATGTTTTTTCCTTTTTGGGTTTTCAATGTGTGTGTTATTTTGTATTGTTTTTGTGTTTTGGTGTTTTTTATGTTTTGGTAATTTTTTATGTTTTATTTTCTTGTTTTTTTGT
The DNA here is from genome assembly GCA_028583015.1 of Wollemia nobilis. Lineage (NCBI taxonomy): Eukaryota > Viridiplantae > Streptophyta > Pinopsida > Araucariales > Araucariaceae > Wollemia > Wollemia nobilis. The sequence goes on along the minus strand of JAQPPZ010001031.1, from coordinate 1,518,062 downwards.
GTATTTTTTTTTGTGTGTTGTCTTGTTGTTTTGTGGTTTTTGTGTATGTTTTGAATTTTGTTATTGTTTTTGTGTTTGTTTTATATTTTTTTGTTGTCTTTTGTTGTTGTTGTTGTTGTGTTTTTTGTGTTTGTTTATGTTTTTGTTGTTTTAGGCATGCTCTTTAAGTGTGCCAAAGGGGGCATACCAGGTGCGAGTCTTGGGTATTTTTGGTGGATTAGATACCCCTGCCTCCTTGAGACTTACTCAAAAGTGGCATCCCAATTGGGGTGTTTTCTACAAAAAAAGAAGAATGAAACAATAATAAGTTTAAAAATAGTTTTGAGAAGAAATAACTTAAAGAGAAACTTTCAAAATTTCAAAAAGGTGAACACAATAATCCAAGCTCAAAGGAAACAGAGTTGATTAGTGGATATCATACTATTTTGAGTAGGAAATATAAATTTAGAGATTAAAATCAAGACGAACTTGGTTAAAGGGAGATAAAATTAAAAGGGTTTTTCATAGGATGGTAATAGTACATAGATCAACATCCATAATTAGTAGAAATAAATTAGTATAAGGGGTTTGGATTGAAAACCAAAGAAAAATCATAAGGGAGGCAAGGCCTTTTTACCAAATTATTTTAGGATCAAAGGAGATTGAAGTCCTTAATAATAAACAACTACAAGAAGTACCTTTAGTTATAATAGATGAAGACAATAGAATATTAATGGAGCTTATTACTCTAGAAATTTTTTATTAAGATCTTTTCTTTTTAATAAGGATAAATCCCTAGGTCCAGATGGACTCTTTAAAACATTCAATTAACATAACTGGGAAATAGTGAAGGATCGACCTAGGGTAAAAAAATACATACCTTATAAAATAAATGTGATATATCTTACCTTGTTTTCAAAGAAGAAGGATGCATAATTGATTGATTCATTTAGGCCCATAATCCTATGTAATATGACATATAATATAATATCCAAAGTGATGGAAAAATTATGAAGACCACTATTAAACAAAATTATTTCAAAAGAGCAAAGAGGATTTGTGAAAGGGAGACATATTCTAGATGAGGTCATAGTAGCTTATAAATCAATGCATTCAACAACTTCTAGAAAAGAAAGAACAATTATCTTATAACTTGATATGAATAAAGTCTATGATAGGGTTAAATGAGATTTTCTTTATACAATATTATAGAAGTTTATATTTGAGAAGAAATGTGTTAGATGGATTAAAGCTTGTATCTCTACAATATCATATTTGGTGTTGGTCAAGGTCTAGTAACATAATCATTTGAAGCCAAGAGGGCTATTCGATAGGGATATCCTCTATCACCATATATGTTCATTATTATGGAAAAGGTATTGGGAAGGAATTTGAATAAGACATACAAATATGGGCTAATAAGTGGACTTAAGGCTAGTAATAACATCAACAACATCACCCATCAATAATTTGTAGATGATACAACCCTTTTGGGAGGGCAAGGAAAAGCAAGACCAAAGATTTGAATAACTTATTAAAGGGATATGAAAGAGCATAAGGGCAGAGAATTAGTAGCACAAAATATAAAATGTACTTCCTAAACACTAGCTAGAATTAAATCAAGGATATTTAGATTACTTCAAATGGAGGAGGCAAATTTACTAGCAACATATATAGGGATGCTCTTATTTGAGGGGAAAATGAGGATGGAACTGTGGAATCCAGTTATAAGTAAAGTTTAAAATAAATTATTGACATGGAAAGGTAGATGGTTATTGTTAGTAGGAAGAGTGCAACTAATTAAATCAGTCTTATAGGTCATTCCAACATATTATATGTCCTTGTATATTATGCCAAAATTGGTAGAAAAATTTTAATCTATATTATGTGATTTTTTATGGTTAGTATTACATGATAAAACGAATTTCCTTTGGTGAAATGGAGTAAAGGCCTATGATGATAAAATTAGGGAAGGTCTTGGTTTAAGAGTTTTTATGGATGCAAACTTAGCTCTAAGGGAAAAGTAATTTGGAGATTGTACAAAGAGAGTCAAAGATAATGGATAAGAATTCTTCTAAGTACATTGAGAATAATGACCCAAACGTAATATTTATTGTATTCTCACTACTAGATGTTTTTCCAATATGGAATAATTAAAAAAATTCAATTGATCTAGTGATTGAAGATCTAAGATGGGTGGTGGAAACTAAAGAAAAAAATCTATTTGGATGGATACTTGGTATGATTAAAAACCACTCAATATATATTCAATTTTGAAACTATCAATGAGATTACTTCAAGATAAATATGGTGATAGGGTTTCAAATATTATGTACAAGGATCAAGAAGGAAGATACAAATGGAAAGAAGATTTATTTACAAGTATATCGAACATTGTTGCTAGGAGATAGCTGAGCAAAAAGATAACAACAATGATAATTATGAGGGGAGCCAAGGATAAGTTGATTTGGGAGTTGAATAGCTCAAGAGAATACACAAAAAGAAGTAAATATAATGTAAAACACCAACAAGATATAAATACTACAATAATATGGAGAGATATTTGGTATAGCCCAAGCATTCAAAAAGTTAAAATGTTTGTATGGCTAGTAGGTCATAGAAAACTTTTATCCTGGGATAACCTAATAAAAATAGGTTTTCATGGCCCCTCATAATGTGTTCTATGTAAAAAGGAGTAGAGTATAGACCATCTCTTAGGATATTGTTCAATAGTCTAGGAACTATTGCAATGGATTCTTAATATATTTGGTAAATGCATGGTGATGAATGGTAGAATTGAAGAATGGTAAAAGCAATGATAGAGCACTTTTTTTTTTTAAAGTGCATCGTATTTCTAAAAAAAATAGTTACATTGATCATAAAAAAGACTGGTGGTATGGAAGCACATCCCAAAATGTCAAACTAATATTCCACCTAGAACAAAAAATAGATATTTGGGGCTTACACAGACAACCTTGATATTAAAACCCTAAGTTGTTAAACTAAAAAACTGTAGATAACAAAAAATCTATGGATCCCACAAATGTATGAGATCTACAAATATTGACATTGTCGTGTGTTGTATGTGGCTTTTGAAGTCACCCCAAGCAGTCCTTGTTGGGGGACCTCTAGAATAAAATGAAAGGACTGTCATCTACATTGATTCTTTGTCATCTTGCTTATATTCAAGAAACTCCAATGCCATGAAGCATTAGAGAAATTCCATCTAGATATCTCCAACCAAGGACTAGAGATATGAAACCATTTTTTGGGTAAACCAACCTCTTCTTATTTCCCTTGCCTAGGACTATAGAAAGGTCAAGATCTCATAGGAGAAGGGGGGAAATCTTACCTTGGTAACTATAGTTGTTGAGGGGGTACGGTGGTGGTAAGGCAAAGGAGCCTCAATTACCACCATTTCCACTATTGGTGGCCCTGCATTCGGTTTCTCTTCCACCTTTGTTGAAGACTATGGGGTAGAAAAAATAGTTGCCTTTATTGTTGGTTGGGCTATAGAGGTCCACAAGTGTTCACACCCTCCCATCGTGGTTCAACCATTTTATTTGACCTATGAAGAAGGCACAATGGATGGCATGGGGAGTGACTTCAACTTATTACTTGAAAGAAGTGAGTAGTCCTTAAATTTTTGGTTTAATATTTGGCATCTAAAGCAGATATTCGACAGGTTAATGTACACCACCCATTAAGAAAAATTGGTGTTTATGGGTGAAATTTTTCATCCTTCACCCACTCTTCCCTTAAGGAAGTGATTCCATCTGCTCAAAAATATTCTGCTAAATTTTTTAAGACATTACTAAATGAGCGAAAGGTATCAAGTGGAGGCATCAGTAGTCACAGATGGACCAAAGTATTGAAAAAATGGTAGAATTAAGTAGGGCGGGCCATAGCATGGGTGAAATTTTTCTTGAAAGTTTGGTAAAATATTCCAAAAACCCTCCTGGTTCATTGGGCGGATATTCCAAGCATCTAACAAGTGTGAAACATTGTTTGATATCACCCTTGAGGATAAGAAGAATCCTCACCCATCTCGAGCAGGGAAATAAGAGCACTAGTCATGCAAAACATATGAGAATCACCCGCCTCCTCTCTCTAGAGCCTCTATGGATAGAGGGAAGTACAAAGGAAGAATCCATTAGTACTAGAAGTTCCCACCTTCACCTGAGGTTCAAAGAGAGACCTGCCTACTACTGCAGTGGTTCGAGTACCCTATGCCATATGCAAAAGTGATAGATTTTTGATGTAATGATCCTAAGGTGCTTCAGTGTCTATCACCTACCACCTCAACCTAAGGATCGCTAGTTGAGGACAAGGATGAGGTAGCTGAGTATTAATAAACAAGGAAGAAATATGAAAGGATCTAAAGGCCCAGTTTCAACCGGATGCATCTACCTATTTCTAGAAGAGTCAATGCTATCCAGAGAAGCAGTGTACGGTGTGGTGCTTGTCAGCTGCAAGAGTTGTCTTCCCACCTACCGCCATTAGTGTTCAATTTTGAATTCAATATAAATATACCTATAAATAGTGGAATGTTGGTCATTCCTAAGGGTGACTCTTTAGCCATTATAATTCTTATGTAAGGTTACTCCTATGTAAATATAAATTTTGCACTATTTGATCTCTAGTTGTGTCCTCTTGTTCTTTACTCAACGTACGAATGTTAATTTATGTTTGGTTGTTTACGTTGTATCATGTTATTATGTTATCTAGATTTTGTGGGGTTTACTTGAGTGACTCAAGAGTGCATATTCATTATATGGGTTGGGGGTTTATTTCTACTAACGCCAGTTGAATGGGAGCGCTTTGATTTTACATTATGGATCTTATGTACCTGTTCATCGATTTTGGAATTTGTTGCCCACCCATCACTGATAGGAGCTAGAACAAAGATATGAATAGGTGATATATTAAGTGTCATATTTGTATCCCATATGGGGTGTCTCACCTACATAAGTCTTGATGTGGATATACCCATCCTTATGAGTTTTGGCTACGACCATTTCCTTTATTCCTTTTCCTCCTTGCCCTTTTCCCTATTTTGCGATGTAGGTAGCTATAATCACCCCCAAAGGAATCATACTCCTTAAGATACTATCCAACATGTCCTAATAGGATGACATTTCTATGCTTGGTATTGGTCCACCTCCTTGCCCTACGTGCGATGTCAGATTATCAACAAATAGTTTTTGGTGATTCTGTTGGGGAACTCACTAAGTCCTCGTGTTTCAAGAAATCAAATTTTGATGGCTCTCCAATTTACCTAGATCTTCTCAAAGTCACTTGGTGACTTTGACTGCATGGTACATCCAGATCATGAGACTAGTTGCTCGCTTGCACTAAAGATCCAAATATCCTGGGGGATTCAAGGTACGATGAGCAACCTTGACCTTGCAAGTGGAGATACCATGCTCATCTGGCGACTTCGAATCTGACTTTGACATTACAGTCAAGACCTCTAAAGACTGGTGCCTTAATGGCTTAGCCATTATTCCCCCAGTGGAACAATCTTGGTCCTCTCAATATCCCCTATCAACATGATATTCCAGAGGTTGTCTTTGATATCCTGACAAAAAAAAGTGGCATCAAGGGATTTGTGAAGGAACACCTTGAAAATATGGCTTCTCTGGCCACCCTTCATAATATCATGCACAAATATGTAATGATCAAGCTATTGGTTACTTCCCTTCAAGGCAAAGCATGGCTCTGGTACAAAACCCTATAGCCTAGAAGCATCTCTACATGGGCAGATCTAGTAGAGCCTCTCATGGATATGTTTGGTAAAATGGAGGACCCCTTCCAATCTCTAAACCAATTCACATTTATCAAGAGGAACCCTATTTAAAATTTGGTGGACTTCAACATCCCTTTTGAGAAGAGTTGGAAGAGAATTCCATGCCAAATCCTCCCAACCTCTGCATAGGCATATCTATTCTACATCTAAGCTCTTGGTCCTGAGCTTCGCTTCCTTTTACAACAATCTAGGGAAACTAGTTTCCCACAACTCTACAAGAAAGCTATCAGAGCCAAGAAAGTTCTAATATGGAGACTCCATCCTATCATTTCCTTACAGGATCTAGTTTTGGATCATGCAGTGGGTACATACCAGGAGGACGAATGCCATAGTGAACATGTCCATGAAGGCAATGAGATATATCAACCCTAGATTCAGTGGGGTTTATATGAGGACGTGAATGCCCATGAGAGGGAGGAGTGCCTCAAAACGAAGGAAGAGTCAACCACGATATTAGCACAACTGCTCAATCTCACAAAGGGATAACATGAAAATCTAGTCCTTGATAGTTCACCTCCCGAGAGGCAGGATATAGTGGCAAAAAATATTGCCACCCTAGGATTCAAAGGCCTGAGTGTTCAGATGCTCAAGAAAAATAAGAAGAATTACTATTTTATCATAATTCTAAGCTAGTGTGGATAGCGTAAAATCAATCACAAGTGGTGCCTCAAATACAATGAGATCTAGTTTGGCCCCTATATATTTAGAGGATGATTTACAGATGATATCCTGGCTCAGGCGTGCTTTTCACTCCATAATTTTATGGCTAGTAAATAAAGCCTTGCATTATGCAGGGCTAGTGCATTGGGAATCATAAGTTTTATCACCGACCAGTGGCACATCAGAGCCCCATGAAAAGTTGCTACTTGGTTAGGCACCAGAGGGCATCAATAAAGGATTCCTCAAAAAATATTTAGGAATTGCAACATTCTCCTCTATCTCTGTGTTGTCTTCCTAGTTTTCTATTCTTCTATCTGTTATTATCATGATCGCGTAGCCTAATGGATATATTCAACAATTTTCAAGGCCTCCTAACTTATCCCCAGGACCTGTAGCAAGCCTTGGAACTCACAAATGTAAGCATAAGGTAAGGAAAGTTTGCTATAAACAGCCCTTCCAATAATATGGAAATGAGACCATAAAGTATAAACTATAAGTTGCAGTTAAAGCTAACGGGCCTTCTGGACAATTAGGAAAAGAGGATGCTTGCTGGAGTGTGTGAAAAAGAAGGTTTGAGATAGAAGGGATGAGAAACATTGGCAATCTATCTACTCTTGAAAATTATTAGGCCTTCAATGGGTTACAGTTAGGGAAATTCGATCTATAAGAGTGTCTCATGGCAACGGTCAATGCCCTATCGATTTCACTTGAGAGGCTTTTGATCACTTTTCCCTTTGTATCCCCCTATTTCTCCACCCTTTCCTCCCCTCCTAATTCCTCTCCTATTTTTTTCCTGTAGCTCTTCTAGTTGATGGTAAAGGCTCTTTTGTACCAACTATTTCTTGTTTCCTCTTCTTCCTGTGTTTGTTTTACAGCAAAATGCTCAGGCATTTGCTTGTTGTTCCCACTGCATGTCTTCATGTTGTTCTTATTCACAATAGTCCTCTATATGTTGGCTACCTTGGTCTTGTCCTTCTACCTTTATTTTCCTTGTTTCTCCCTTTTGCTCTCATCGGTTGGGCCCTTGTTCTTTTTCCTCCACTCTACTTTCTGTTGTGTTAAATGTTTCATTTCTTCCAACACCTTTTTGTGTTCATTTTTCCCTTGTCTTGTATCCTTCTCTGCATCCTCCTTTCATTTATGTCTACATCCCATCGTCCCTCATCTCTATGTAACGAATATTGTATTTACTAGTCCTTATGGGTCCCTTTTTTCCACAAGATGGAAACTCCATGTAAGTCGCTAGAAGTGTGGGTGAAGTTTTACATCCTTCACCCACTTTTCCCTTCAAGAAGTGATTCCCTTTGCTCGAAAAGAGTTCGCTAAATTTTTGAAGATATTATTGGACGAACAAAAGGTATAAAGTGGAGGCAACAATAGTTACGGGTAGACCAAAGTGTTCAATGAATGGCGAAATGAAGCGGGGCGGGCCATAGCACGGGCATATTTTTCCCAAAAATTTGGGCAAAACATTCCAAAAACCTGCTTGGCTCATTGGGAAGATATTCCAAGTGGCTAGCAAGGGTGAAAACATTGTTTGATACCACCCTTGAGGATAAGAAGAACCCTCACCCATCTCAGGTGGGAAAATAAGAGCACTAGTCGAGCCAAACATATGAGAATCACTTGCCTTCTCTCTTCGAAGCCTTAGTGGATGGATGAAGTACAAAGGAAGAACTTGCCTAGTACTAGAAGTTCTCGCCTTCACCCGAGGTTCAAAGATAGACCCGTTTGTTGCTGTAGTGGTTCAAGTACCCTATGCTATACACAGAAGTGACAGATTTTTGGTGCGATGCTCCCAAGACGCTTTAGTGTCTGTCACCCGTTGCCTCAACCAAAGGATCGCCATTTTAGGAGAAGGAGGAGGTAGCTAAGTATTAATAAATCGAACAAAAATATTAGAGAATATAAAGGCCTAGTTTCAACCTAATGCATCTACCTCATTTATAAGAGTCAATGCTATCTAGAGAAGCAATGTACCGATCCAATGCCTGTCAGCTTCAAGAGTTGTCTTCCTGCCTACCGCCATTAGTGTCTAATTTTAAATTCAATATAAATATACCTATAAATAGTGAAATGTTGGTCATTCCTAAGGGTAGCTCTTTAGCCATTACAATTATTATGTAAGATTACTCCTATGTAAATATAAATTCTGCACTGTTTGGTCTCTGGTTGTGTCCTCTTGTTCTTTACTAATGTATGAATGTTTATTTCTATTTGGTTGTTTAAGTTGTCTCGTGTTATTTTGTTGTATGGATTTTGTGAGGTTTACTTGAGTGACTCAAGAGTACATATTCATTAATATGGATTTGGGGTTTATTTTTGCTAACGCCAATCAAGTGGGAGTGTTCTGATTTTGCATTTTGGATCTCATGCACATGTTCATCGATTTTGGAATTCATCATCCATCCATCGCTGATAAGAGCTAGAACAAAGATACAGTTGGGTGATCTGTTAGGTGTTGTATTTGTGTCCCATATGGGGTGTCTCACCTGCATAAGTCTTGATGCGGCTATACCCATCCATGTGAGTTATGGCTACAACCATTTCCTTTGTTCCTTTTCCCCTTTCCCTTTTCCCTATTTTGCGGCGTAGGTAGTTGGAATCACCCCTGAAGGAACCGGCTTCATCCAAATACTATCTGTCATGTCCCAACGGGTTGACCTTTCTATGCTTGGTGTTGGTCCACCTCCCCATCCTGCACATAGTTTGGATTATCGACCAACAATGTCCTCCACCTATATCTCAATAACCTCTTGTAGGTCCTTGGACATATCGACCTCAACACAAATCCTTTTTTGTAGATGTGTATTGAAGAATTTTTTGGATTTAACCATATAGACCTACATTAAGATTATTTCTAAGTGGTTCAGAAAGGGACAAAGGGGGAGAAGAAGACCAAGGAACTCAACCTAGATTGGGACCTTGGAAGTTTTATCCTCAAACACTAAAAAATCTTGAGTCCATGGAAAGAAGACCACCAAGGAGCTTGTCATGGACCAAGGCTTGTGATCATAAACTGAATTGGCATGAGAAGCATCTATAAATCAAAAAATAAGAAAACCTATTTTCAAGTTTTGAATTAGCTCAAGCTTGACTCCATGAGGATCTCAATTTGAGTTAACTCAAGATCATAACATTGCTTCATTGGGAATGCATCCACAAAATATGCAATTGAAGTAACAAACTCTAGATATTGACAGGTATTGACAAACTCAAACAAAGGTACACTTAACTTACATGAGATTCTATATCAAAAGCTATTTCATGGGATACTCCATGGGTGCTATTTTCATATTTCTACTCTTCTATAGCACTAACGCATATTGTTGGGCTACTAGGGTTGGGGACCATGGAAAACCCTAGAAATCTAAGGAAAATCTAACTCAAAGTGAAAATAGCTCAGACCAGAGACTAAAACCCTAGCAGAGCACTCCCAACTCTCAAAATATATTTTAACCATTGATGACAAAGCACTTTTAAGAGTGAGGTATTATAGATAATCTGGAATATATTGAAAGATACAATACTTTGGACTGTATGACTAGAAAGGAATAGAAGAATATTTAAATGAAAGGAAATAAATTTAAATCTAATGAAAAGGAAGATTTATTTAGCCATAGAGGAGTCTAAACCAACCTTATCAATACATCTAATACCTAATATTGAAGTAGAGATCCTGGATAGTTGGAGTCAAGTCATCAAATGGAATTATTATGTTGGGTATGGGAGAAACAAAAGGAAGGCAACTAATATAAAGTGAAACCCATTGAAAGTGGAGTTGGTCAATTTGAATTTTGATGAAGCATCTAAAGGAATTCTAGGACCAACAAGAAAAAGAGGAATAATTAGAAATAATAGGGTTGAGATTTTGTCACATTACGCTTTCAATAGTGGATTTAAGACAAATACGAAAGATGAAGCTTGGGAAGCTTTGAAGGGGTTAAAAATATATAGACAAATGAAATGGAATGAAGTATGGATGGAAGGTGATTCAGTAATAGTAATATATGCAATTTTGAGGAAAGCAAAGGCTCCATAGAACATACAAAGATCATTGTGGAAATACAATACCTTGCTACAAAGTTTGAAGAATTCAAGTCTACACACATATTAAGGGAAGGGAACAAATATGTAGATACGCTAGCCAATAGAGGGGTTTTGAATAGAGGATCATGGAGTTAAATTCTTTTTTCTATGGTTAGAGGAAGTAGTAAGTTTAGCTGAAGTTGACAAGAAAATATTGACTGTTTGAATCAAATAAAATTAAGATTTATCTTTTCCATTGGTGATATTTGCTATATTTTATAAAATTAATGTGTTTTCATATAAAATATTTATTACAATTCTTATAGTTGCACTTATTCTTAAGGAAGGAAACTAACAATCTAGATTTGGTAAAGCAGACTATGATAGCACAAATTTTTGGAAATATTACTCTACTAAGATGCAATGTATAGATAGTAGAGGTGGATTTTTGGTATTGTGAAGGTTGCTTTAGAAAAATGTCAAGAAGAAGGATGCTGAATTTTGGAATATTTGTATTTACAAAGAAAATTGAAGAAGATCTAAAAAATGAAAATCAAGAATTCAAAATTTTTATGAAAAAGGATGTAGGTATCTAGCTATAGCAACTTAATTGAGATGAGAATTGAATCTGTTTGTAAAATCTCAAGCTCTAAAGGAGATATTTTTGATTTTTCAAGGGTGGGGGACCATAGTACAACCCCTTTTTCTCTAGCACAAAACAAATCCTAATTCTATAAAAATAATGGGATATGATTTTTGGGTCTTAAGCTAAAATTAATTTATGGCAAATTGCTTTGTATTTGCTTAAATGTATTCCAAAAATATCTAGATAAACTATCATATTTTATCTCATAATCATACAAGACGATACAAGGCTATAATGTATTTTCTCCTATCTCAGATTTTAGTATTTCAACACTTATTTTCTAGGCATTTTCAAGGGCAATAGAAGGTCTTTCAACCTACATAGGTTCCTTTTTAATGCTAATTATCAATTCTATAGTGATTAAATTCACACATATATATTATAGGATTGGACTTATTCAAGGGGTAAATATGAAAGAGAATGTGAGGAATGTCATTGGAATTTTACAATTAGAGTTTTGAGTCTTATGAACATTAACCAGTAAACTAAACTTAGCAAAAGGTTTCAAGGGATTTTAATTGTTTCTATAAAATTAATTATATTTTTAGGACTTGCAATCCAATCCCAAAAGAGAAGGCTTATAGATGGTTTGCAAAAATACTTACACTTCAAGCCCAAGTGGGTGAATAGAAGGGGTGAAATGTTGAATACCATAAGACTTCAAAGTATAGCTCAAGTAGACTATACTGAAAAAGCTTTGGAAAGCTATGATTATAATATAATTTTGTTTATATAATTGCATTATTTATAGTAGCTTCATGTAGGAATTCATTATATGGTTGCATGATTTATGGTGACTTTATGAGACGATATTTATTGATGGACTACATGATGTATGATGACTTCATGTGGAATGAATGCTCATTGATTGTATGAATGGATGTGTGATTATATATTTTGCATGATATATGATTACTTCAATTGGTAATAGTCCAACTTTGATATCAAATGGCATGAGCTCAATTGGTAAAATGTGAGCTTTCAATGTGAAGACCCATGTCCAAACCTTACTAGGTGATATATGCATGATTGCTAGTTGTAATACCATTATATGGTTTGTTTAAACACTATGATAACAAAATATTGGTGTAATATGGTTAGGGTCTATTTTAATCCTATATGAACAATAATTTTTTTTTTCTTCCATAAAAAGAATAGGATAGGGTGTTTGGTTCTTAAACTAAAAGTGACTTGTTGTAAATTGTTTTATATTTTATTAAATTTATTCCAAAAGTTTTGAGATAGACTATCACCTTGTATATCACAATGATATAAGATAGCAAGTGTAACAAGGCTATAGATAGTTCTTTTTTCTTCAATGCCAAATTTTAGCATTTCAACACTTATTTTTTAGGTATTTTCAAGGGCATAGAAGGCCTTTCAACCTAGATAGATTATTTTTTTATGCTAATATTCAAATATATATAGTGATTAAATTTATAACCTATATACTATAGGATTGGACTTGGTCAAGGGGTAATTGTTGATGAGGACTATGAGGAATGTCATTTTTTGGAAATTTACAAGTATAATTTTTAATCTTATCAACATTAACCATGAAGCTAAACTTAGCACAAAATTTTGAGGTACTTTTAATTGTTTCTATAAATCAATTAGATCCTTGAGAATTGCAATAGGGGTAGAAATGGTGCACAAAATAACTTGCACTTCAGGCCCATGTGGGTGAATAAAAAAGGGTGAAATGTAGAATAACATAGGATCTCAAGCTATAGATTAGGTAGATTGTACTAAAAATTCTTGGGAAAACTATGATTATAAGATCATTTTATTTATGTAACTCATTATTTATGGCAAATTCATAAAATCATAGTTGTGGTACCATAATTATCTCTATTGTCATGTTGATGCTCGATGTTTGCTTATCTTGTAAAAAGAGTAGTTCTCTCAAGTAGGGAATAATGGAAATAATCCTTCTCAAGGATTCCATGGTTGGGGAGTAAATCACCTTGACGATGCTCTTCATCCTCATATCCCAATAGGGTTGACAATTTACATATATTGACCACCAACAATGTTTAGAACCGTTATTGGGTGGGTGTTTCGTAGTTGATAGTTGAGGGATGTAAATCTATTACATGTCACAAAATGGGATAACTCAATAAACAAGAATGAAAACAACCATTTGTGTAGTTATCTTCTTTTGTAATATGACATTATATTTCATGAGGAGTTGTGCTTGTCAATTTTTAGGAAAGGTAAAAATGACAAGGATAGTATTTTGCATTATTGAGTACTAGAAATACATTTTTATAAACCTTATAAACTTAAAAAATACTTTTCTAATATGAGCCATTTGATCCTAGTGGGATAATGTAGTGGTTAGGGCTTTGGGCTTTATTTCTAAATACCTAGGTTCAAACCATGATGAGGTGTGTATTTATGTCGGTCAAGCTTGTGACCAAAAAAATGAGCTATTTGTGAAATACTTTCCAAAGGTAAATGAGTTCCTTATTGCTAATTGATACAACTACGATTATCTTATTTTTTTTTGGGAAAAAAAATATTCAGAATCTAAAACAATACATTCCACAAGAATTTCCAAGTGATCCAAGCTAGCACATCATACAAAATACAATAAATCCACCAAGAAAATCCATGGATAATTCTGACAACTTGACAGGAACTATGATTATCATTATTATATATGATATCATTTACTGATTTCTTAAGTTGGGTTGTACTTTTATAGGTGAATAATGGGATTTATACCCTCCCATTTTATTTATTGGTAATGGGAGGATAATTGAACAAAAAGTTTGTAGTGTTATAAATTGATCATCCATTTAAAAGTGATTTTAATGTTTGTAAATAATTCATGATATTATTGTTATTATTGATTGGAAATTACCCAAAAAAATTTTGTAAGAGGGCTAAGTAAAAAACTAGTGGTATCTGTTTGTTTGAATTTTAGATCCTCAATGGATACTTTTGCATCTAGTTCTAAAGGATTATGTTTTGTAAGTAAAAACCTCCATTGATTTGTTTGAGAAATATGAGTTCATATATGCAAGTGGCTTATGTCTATGTTGTTCTTAATAGTCCTAGACAATTTATGAAACAAAAATTTTGTTGCTAACAAGGACTTAAATTCCTTATACTAAGTTAATAAATTTAGACAAGTAAACATGGCTTAGGCTTTAAATGAGATGAGTAAATTTGATTATTACAACTGAAAATCCATCATTTAAATAGAAAAAAAAATTGGTTGTTCAAAGATAAATCAATATTTAGTTGACTTGAAGCCATTATGAATGAGGGGTTTATATCTTGTTTGAAAAATATAGTAATGTTAAAAATGATTTAACTATTGAATTTTTCTTTATGACTGTGATTTGTTGGTTATGTTTACTATTGTTGACCTTCACTAGCTATAAATTTTTATTTTTTCAACATGTTGGTATTGAACTCTTCTTATGATTAATACATTAAGAGTGGGTAAAATGAATTTATTTGATGCACTATGTTAAAAAATACTTGTATACTTTCAAAGTGGATGAATGTTGTTTTATTCTAATCAAGCTTTGAGAAGTTAAATGTTATATGTTGTCTTGGTTGAGACTTCGTATACTTTACGAATTGTAATAGTTGTGCCATGCAATAAAAAACGTCTTTTAGATTATCCTATTCCTCAAGACTAACAAAAAATGATAGAGATAAAGGTCAGTATAGATTTGCTTTTACATATCTTGTTGAAATAAACTATATGTGAATAAATTTAACACATAAAAGGTTTGATGTTTATTAGACTCTACCTCTTCACTTGAATATTAAAATGACAATGCTCTCTAATTACTATCCAAATACTTGTTGGAATCCCTCTTAAGATGACATTGTAGACACCTAAAAGTCGCACATTGTCCCTCTCCCCATTTCCACGGTCAATCAATTTGCAAAACCCTCAAAAATTGCATAAATTGGCTAAAATCACTATTCATCATCATTAGCCCCTTTGGGCTAGCCAAGCCCCTTCCTACGCTTAACCATAGATCCTCATGTGACCTCATGCAAACTCAACTAAGGTTGAAAACTCTCACCATGGTCAAAAAGCACTTTATGGTCAAAAAGTCAACATTTTGGTCTAAATATGCTTTATGGCTAATTACATACTTAATTAGATCTAATCTTGATTTAATTAAAGGCTCCACCTCACCTAGTCTACTTTGACTAGCCTAGCCTTCCACCTCACCTAGCCTAGCCTAGCCTAGCCCTGCCACCTTTCCACCCAGATATTTCTCCACCTCACATCCCCCTGGGTCATTAATGCAAGATGGAGACTTTTGCACACAAAAATCATTGTTTAATCCTAAGATATTTCAATAAAGTTGAATATTAATGACAAATTGATATTTATGCTAAATCATCATTACTTTTGGATGGGTGAGGGATTCTCTCACCCAACCTCAATTATGACCTGGGACACCTCAGAGGACACCTCTTTGGTGGACACCTCACCACTTCCACCTCACAGGGGACACCTCATCCCCTTTCTCTCACCTTGGCCCACTCTATAAATAGAAGGCCATTTTCACCTTTTAGTAACAACACACTTTTGCATACCGAAACTCTACCAAAATCACTACTGCCATTACATCCATCACACAACCATCATACGAGCATCACAATCAATTTGTCTCCTTCATAATATTATTTGGTGAATGAGATAGGTTGAGAATCCTGCCAAGAGTGCACTTTTAGAAGATCAAACCAGAAAAATTCCAAGTAAACAACCAATCCTGAGCATCCAGAGAAGCTACCTAAACAATATGGTCGAAAAAGGACCGGTTCGCACCTCACACGTGTGAACCACCCGGTTCGCACCCTAGGAGTGCGAACCTCTGCAACAAGCACCAGAATCACCCGGACAGGTAAGAATAGCTTAATTTATTATTTTATGTTGTTTTTAGCAATTTATTTTATGTTTTGAATACTTTTTATGAGTCTTTTGTCTTCATAACTATGGGGTTTGACTGAGGCAGACCCCCCAATGCACTAATAGGATTTTGCAGGTTTACAGGTCCAGCAAGGCATAAGGAAACATCTCCAACAAGTGGTGGCTCACGAGCAAGAAGCCCACCTACATCGAGGAACCCAAGAAGATGAATCTTGCTGTCTTTGTACCACATCTGAGAGGGCTTCCTAAGGGAAGACCCCATTGTAGCCTTCAGGGCAAGATTGTAAAAGGATATCAATTCTTGTAACCCCTTTTATGATTATCAATACAAATATAGTAGATTCTTTGATATTGAATGAATGTCTTAGCATCTTTTTGATAGTTTCATTCTGGCACGCCCGGTGGGACCCCCACCAAGCATTAGCTTAATCGCCTTCTAACAAAAAATTGTGGTCTATTTTGTATGGCAGGTAGTTGTCATCTTTGAAGAACACCACAAACCAAAAATGCCCTGAAAGACACCTCAGGCCAAACCACAAAAGGTTCACTGGTGCACCGGTGAGCTTACAAAGAGAGTAGTGAGTACACACTTGGGCGTGTGAATTCCCCAATCTACCTCAAACTTGATACTTGATACCCAGGTATTGGTTCAGACACCCACAACCAATGACAAGGTAAGTCAAGGGAGGTTAAGAGCCTCATGTTCCTAGGGATTGCGTGCCCCCATACCTAGACCACAAATTGTCTCTTGCCACGGCGTATGCAAGGTTAAAGCATCCTTGTATCTTTCGACACCAAATCAGTAGTTAATTTACCTTCTATCATTTATTTACCTTAGGTATATGTGATATATTTACGAGTTTTGGTCATCTTGCTACACTTAAATTGGGTTTTTGGAATTTTTTGTGTAGGTACCTGTGCTAAAAACACTCCAGAGACATCAAAATCATCACCAGGACCCCAAAACTAGTCAGCTCAGTCTTCGGATCCTAGTTCACACCTTAGGAGTGTGAACTCCTAAGTAGAAGATAGGTTCACACCCGAGGAGTGCGAACCTCCCAAATCCACATAGTCTTGGACCAGAGGCCACATTGGAGACATTTACACTCACCTGGATGTAGGTTTTGTGTGAAATTCTTTAGTTTTTCTCTGTTTTGAAGCTAATATTTCACATTGAGCTACAAATTCCACAAGCATCGCACATTCCTGTTTGCTTTAGCTAGAATTTTTAGTTGTTTTCTAGTGTAGCTTCTAATTCCAAAAATTTCTTTCCAAGTCATTTCCCTTCAAAAGTAATTAATTAGATTTCCTTTTTGAAAATCAATAGTGTAACTTTGTTTTTGTGCAAACCACCTAATTAGATTTCCCTTTCAAAAATCAATAGATTAAATTTATTTTTGCACACAACCAAGTAAATAGATTTGCTTTGAAAAGGCATCATAGCATAGTTTATTTCAAAAAGGCATTTAAACTAGATTTGCTTCTAAAATAGTACCACACAAACAAACACCACACACTCACGTCCTATTTAAATGGTGTAAGGAGTTGGGTTTCATCTCCAACCCAAATTGGATTTCATCACCAATTCAACACCAGAGTTCAGTGAGGTCTGGGATTACTCTCCACTGGCTCACCTCCGGATTAGTCACCATAGTAGCCCCCTAGGTGGATCATTCTGGCATTAATACCCGATCGGTCCTTCCCACTTTGAGTGTTGGTTATCCAGAATTCATCACTGGAAGGTACCTTCAGAGTGGGTAGTTTTAGAAAGCCCCTTTACCATAGGGCTTTTCAAATAATTAGTGGGCGCAACTGATCGTTACTATGGATGCCTTAAATGTGAGGGTTAAGCGAAAGCATGGGTATGTCGGTAGCACCACATTGATAGCATGACCTCTCTTCGTGAGAGTTTATTTGACTCATTAGAGCATTTTGAGTCTCCCCCTTTGGATACCATTTTACTGTACCAAAATCCATCTAGGTTGCCACTCACCCATTGGAAACATAGTTCTATTTTGTGCACTTTTGGGCATTGCAAAAGGTTCTATGCTACGACATTCCTGATTCAAAATAGAAGTTCACCCATTACCTTGATTTGTTCCTAGGGCGGATACATACTTTCATCAAAACACATGAAAATAAAAAATAAAGAACATTTGCTTATTTTTGAGTCTCGAAAAAGTGGTTACAACAAGCATAACAAATGTGCTATAACACACTTACCAGTTGTTCCATAGTTTCACTCCCACGCTTTACACTACATAGTCTATTTTTAGGAGATTTGCACCCCATAGTGTGATTCCCCTACACTTAGACTTATTTTACATGATTCTGTGTGAAAATCTAGCTGTCAGGCTACAAAACTGCATTTCATAGGTCTCCACAACACATAGAGGGTATACACAACACAAAATCCACTCTTTATCATAGTTTTGGGTGGTCCGCACCCCTAGAGTGTGAACCATTTGGTCCGCACCTCTAGAGTGCGAACCTATTTTTTAGGTTCCATATTGCACACACAGGACACAGACACACTATACAACACATATCTGTCATCTATTTTTCATCTTGAGTGGTTCGCACCCCACCTATGTGAACCTATATTTTTCAAAATAGATAGTGTCCCAGTCAGTCACAAACATTTCTTGAGTTCATATTTCACATCTATTGACTATTAGCATACCTTTTGCACACATCACCATGCTAGTTATGCATAGTCAGATACGTGAAGCCCTTCATCGTGCCATTGAGGCTACTCAGCGGACTGTCATGATGGTAGGTGCTTCTAGTTCTCAGACCATTGACCCATATTTCGAGTCTGACCGAGTTACTACTGTAGGTCCTCCTGACCTATTGACTGGGCCTTCCACCCCTACTGCTAGTCCCACATCCCACATGGCATCTTCCACTCCATCTCACCTCTTGGATGAGACCTTCGAGGAGACCCCTCCTTTGGAAGATCTCTCCTCTCCCAATCCCCCATCCACATACTGCCAGCATGTCATCTACACCCCTCTTGGCCACCCCATACTAGTTATGGTGGTGGATGAGTTCACCCCACCTGCTTCACCTTCTGCTACCCATCCATTCCTTGAGCATTCTTCCCATCCACTTTTGGGAGATGATTCTAGTCTAGTTGTTTCTCAAATCATTCCTGATGTTGTTACCACTGTCTAGATAGTTGGTATGATATCCACACCCCCTTCATCCATGGATCCTCCTACCATACCTTCATCCCAAACCCCACCATCTCAGCAAGCTTCATCGAGTCATCAACCTTCATCCCAACCACCTTCATCACTCCCACCATAACACTATTCACACCCATCTCAGTATTACCAACTGACATCACCTGATCTATCCCATCCTTCGATGCAGCTTCATCCATAGTAGGCCTCTTCATCCTCACAACCACCTCCTTTCACACCATAGTTTACTTCCTATCCACCCACCAACTACCCACCATTCTCATCCTATGGACCTCCATCGACTCCCTCATCATCATTTCGCTTACCACCCCCACATTCCTTTCACCCACCATCATTGAACCCCACTTATCAAGGTCATCCACCTCGATATTCAGTTCAGCCTGAGTCCCTTCTCACCATCCCCACCATACCCCCTTCATCCTCATCCGTTCCACCTCCATCTTCACACCAGTCCACTTTCACCACATCGACATCTCTTCCACCTCCAGCTTCTACACCACCCACTCTCTTCACCTCACCACCCACATGGTCCTCTACCACTACTTCTCAGGCGCAACCGACTTATCCATATGCATAGTAGCAATAGATGCCTATGCCTACCCAATAAGTCCTCGGGTATTATGATCAGCAGTAGCAACCACCCACCTACCATTCTTCATACATCTCACCCCATCCATCTCAGGTTCCTGTCCCACAATATCAGACCATGTCGACACCTGACCCACATCAGGATGCTTACTATCATCCATGGGAGGAACAATAGTTGTAGTATCCACCACACCTAGATTATTTGCAACCCCCATCATAGCCATTACCTACATCCACATCATCACCTCCATTTTTGGCTCCACCAAATACTACCACGGTGCTCTCTAGTGAATTTCAAGCCATGCAGGAGCAGCTTCGTACATTGGATTTATGCACAATTGGTTATGGGCCTCAAAAACCCACATATGATGAGTTGTGCAATGAACCAATTCACCCATCTGTTCCTATCCATCCATATCCTTACAGATTTGAGATCCCTAAATTTGACAAATTTAAAAGTAAGGAAGATCCTAGAGAGCACCTTAATAATTATCACTTTGCTTGTTACCAGTTGCATGGTAGTGACCCCCTTATGCTTCGCACATTTCCACTTTCTCTTGGGGGACAAGCATTAGATTGGTACAATCATTTGCCTCACCATAATTTATTCACTTTCAAACAATTGGCCAATCTATTTCTAGAACATTTCTCGATTAACATCAAGACCAAGCTTACCTTGTCCGATGTATATGCTTTACATCAGTGGGATGATGAGCCTATTACCAATTTTGTCACCCATTGGAGAGTGGTCATTCATGATCTAGCCTTCCCTCTCCCACCTTCAGAGCTCATCAAACTCTTTGCCAAGAGTTGTCATAAACAAATCTCCCAAACATTGCAGATACATCAGAGTCGAACATTTGAGGAAGCCATTTCCCAAGCCAAAGTCATCGAGGACATCAAGGTCCACATAGAAAAAATCATGTTGCATCAAAAACCACCCTACCCCACCAATTACCATTACAACCATCCTCCATATGTACCACCTACCACACGACCACCTCAAACCAATCAAGTTCTTCTCAATTCTCCATATCCATCGATGCAAGTGGCATCTACGCAAGCTCCACAACCCACTCCTCCATGATCTCCTCAAAATCAATATCAATCCAATCCCCCACTTCTTCCCACTCCACAACTAGGTAATCCTCCACCTCAATCTAATCCATACCAAGGTCACAATCCATATCCACCTCACCCTCCATGCAATTGGACGCCCTTATCTGAGCCCATGCCCACTCTATTTCATAGGTTAACTGAGGGAGGTCTCATCACTTTTCCAAATGTCCAACCTCTCGATCCAAATCATCCTCTCCCATGGGACTACAATCTGTAAGCCTTCTATGATTTTCATCGACAACATGACCACACTATTGATTCATGTCACATCTTTCACCATGTCATGCAAGACCTTATCGATCGAGGCACTATTCAGGTCTCAAATCCCCTCGCACCACAAAATCAAAACTTGGGGATATATCAAAATCCATTACCCAAGCATGGGGGTAATCCACCTCAAACTGATCCATGCCAGGTTAATCATGTCAATCGAGGTCCTTCCCAATAGGGGTTTGTGGGTATGATCAATATCACCACTCGTAATCAATGCTATCCACCCCCTACCATCGACCAACAACCTTCCACTTCTCAACCACCACCTCCCACAACCTCAATCATCACACCACCAATTCCCCCACCCCTTCCATGGAATGTCATCACCATCCATGGTAGTCTTTCTCACCAACTCCGTACTACCCCTACAAGGTTATCCATTTATGACCTCCTACAGCAATCCCAACCTCATCGCGAAGCCCTTGATTCTATCCTTCGCTCTCTCGATCTTGAGACCCATGATGCAGATGCCTTTGCCAACTTCATTGGCAATGTTCAGAGATGCCTACAACCTTCTATCAACTTCCATGACCATGAAATTATAGAAGTTGTAGGCGAGGGAGCGGATCCTCCATTACATATTCAAGCCTCCATCAATGCCATCACCTATAAGCATGTTCTCATCGACACCGGTTCATCCATCAACATCATTTCTATCACCACCTTGAACCACCTTCACCTTCCCCCTTCCCATATTGCCACTCCATCCATGGACCTTCGAGCCTTTGATGGCTCCATGCATCCTACCCTTGGCACTATTGTCTTGCCCATCAAGGCGGGTGCCAAAACCATTTCCACTCTCTTCCATGTTATCGAAGGTGAGATGCAGTATAACATCCTATTGGGATGCCCTTGGATTCAGGACATGCAATGCATCCCCTCCATGCTCCATCATTGTATTAAATATGTCCATAATGGATTAGTCCACTACATCCCTATCGACGGTGATCCATTCAAATTCTGCAATATCATCACTCTTCCACCTGGTCCACCCTTATCATCCACTCAATTCACCCCTACTCCATGTCGGTCCCTTGATAACACATATCCATCCACTTCACAATCTCCTACTCCACCACTCAATCCAAGAAACATTACCTCCACTTCTTCCAATCCACCTCAACCTCCCTCCACACAACCTATACCCACATTTTCTCATCGCCCCTCCTCACCTTTCATGCCACTCCCTCCATTTACATTTTTTGCTACACCTTCCACTCCATCTTCATCTAGCAATCCACCAATTCTTCCCACACCTCCTACATCTTCCTGTCACTTTGTACCTCGCTCGATGTGAATATGGGTAATTTCTAGCTCACCCACCACTGCTTCCATCCCCACTTCCCAATTCACCCATGCCAATCATCCTATCACTGGAACACCTGTTGAATGCTATGAGTGGACACAATGTGCCTCTCAACTTGATGACTAGTTAGCTCAATCTGATACTTCCACTTCCATCCATTACAATACCAATCTACCAACACCAATTCCATCATCTCCTATGCCACCCAAGGGGTCCTCCCCTCCACCCGAGCATATGACCCCTCCTCATGTCTCAATACTCATGACCACACCAGGTCCTGGTGAGTATAACATAAGCAATGCTTGGGTCCTTCCATCCAACATCCAATCCACCCATGACTTTGGTCATCCTCATGGTATGCCCTTGACTATTGGGGTAGTGGTCCCCTTAGGTCCTCTTGATAATTACATGAACTTTGTATATGGGGGACTTGACTCATCCGTAGAACCTCTAGCACCTCCACCACCACAAACCCGATTCTATGGTAACCTTGACCACATGTCCAATCCATATTTTTCCTGGAATTATTTATGTATGTATAACTGGCATGGGTATGGCCTAGGGAAATATGAATAGGGGTGTCACACCTATATTCATCCTCCCCCATGCAAACCTACTGATCGATCAAGCATTGGTTACCATCCCCCAACAATCAGTACACTCGAGCATGAATTTCAGAACCTGAATCTCGATCCTGTAAACCTCTTGCCTGATGAGGAATTTGAACTTAATCCTTCGACATATAGTTCTTCCCCACATTCCATAATTGATCTTCCATCCACATTCTTTCCACCATCTCCACCGCATGAGCCTCTTTCTCCCCATGAAGTCGAAACCCTTGCTCACCACTTCACCTCCCTATCCCTTGATCCACCGCTTATAGTTGATCCACCTTTGCTAGAAGATCCTCCTTCTTCACCACCACCCACTACTCCATTCTTCCCCATTCAAGACTTACCACCACCTTCTAGCCCATGTTCTCATTCCCCCTCACCACCCATGGTGTTAAACCTCGGTCAAAATCAACCTTTTTTGGATTCATTGCTATCCTCATCTGATTCATCCCAACCCTCATCACCTACATCTCCTATATCTAGCGCTTCGATCAATATGATCTCTATTGACTTGTATACTCTACTATGATATCCAAACCATCCCACATACACCCCACCCCCTATCTCTAATTTCATCATTCTCGATGATATCTCCGAAACCCCCATCACCTTGAATTTCTCCCAACCCCACACATGCTGCACTCCACCAATGCACCATTACCTACCATCCCACCTCACCTACCATGGATCAATCATACATATCTTTATCTAGATGATGAATTCTAGCTTCCTGAGTCCATCGATGACCTCCACCTCATTCCTACACCCACCCAACTTCATGATGGTTCTCACATGCTTGTTGAGGATACCATTGAAGTTGACATTGGCAATGATCCGGAACACCCTCACATCGTCTACCTCATTGTCAGTTTATCCGAAGAAGAGTGTGTGATTTATACCAATTTCCTTAGGTACTACATTAAGGTGTTCGCATGGTCCTATATGGATATGCCTGGCCTTGACCCATCATTAGTCGTGCACAACCTTGTCTTGGATGACACTGCCAAACCTGTCCGACAAAAGTTGCATCGCATGCATCCCACCATTGCGCTTATGGTTAAACAGGAGTTACAGAAACTCCTTGATGTCAATTTCATAGTACCTATCGATTACCCTGAGTGGGTTTCAAACATGGTTCCCATCGAAAAACCCAAAGGGGGTATCCACATTTGCACCGATTTTAGGGATCTTAACAAAGCTTGTCCCAAGGACAATTTTCCACTCCCTAATATCGACACTTTGGTCGATGCTACAATCGGACATGAAATACTATCACTCATGGATGGTTTTTTAGGTTATAATCAAATTCATGTCAATCCAACAGACCAGCACAAGACCTCTTTCATGACCCCCTAGGGGACCTTTTGTTACAAGGTTATGCCATTTGGCCTCAAAAATACTGGGGCAACTTATCAACGCGCCATGACCTACATATTTCATGATATGATGCACAAAACTATTGAAGACTATGTTGATGACCTCATCGCCAAATCCAAAACTCGTGGTCAACATCTTGAAGACCTGCATCAAATATTTGATCACCTCTTGGAACATAATGTCCGATTAAATCCAAAGAAATGCGTCTTTGGTGTCACCACTGGAAAAATATTGGGTTTCATCATTTCATAGAAAGGCATTGAAGTCGATCCTACCAAAGTCCAAGCTATTCTTGACATGCCTCCCCCTACGAACCTCAAATAGTTACACGGCTTACAAGGAAGGATTCAATCCATACGATGATTCATCGCCCAACTTTCAGACAAGTGTCAGCCATTCAATCATCTTTTACAGAAGGGGGTCCCATTTAAATGGGATAGTAAATGCCAAGCTACCTTTGATGACATCAAATCATACCTCACATCTCCACCCATCCTCATTCCACCCCATCCTAAACGCCCATTCCACCTGTACATTTATGCCACCGATGTCGCATTGGGCACGCTTCTTGCTCAAAAGAATGAATGCGACCAAGAGCAAGTTGTATACTATATCAGTCATACATTGATTGATTATGAGACATGGTATGCTTACATGGAGAAACTTTACCTTGCCATTGTCTTTGCTACCCAAAAGCTACGACACTACATGATTAACCATACTACCTACGTAGTTTCCCATGATAACCCACTTCGCTACATGATGGGTAAGAGCTACCACAATAGTCGAATGACCAAATGGATCATGCTCCTCATGGAATTCGATCTTGAATTCATCAGTCAAAAATCCATCAAAGGCCAAGTCATTGTTGATCAGCTAGTTGAGGCTCCATTACCCAGTGATGCACCATTGCTTATCCAACTTCTCGATGATTCAATATTTCATATAAGTGAATCCGAAGAGCCAGTCGAGCCTGAATCCACTACTGAATTGACCTTGTTCTTTGATGGCTCCCATTGCACACACGTTGGGGGTGTAGGAATAGTCTTTTTCACACCACATGGGGAGCCTCTCCCCTTTTCCTTCAAATTAGGCTTTCCTTGCACCAATAACAATGTTGAGTATGAAGCTCTTATCCTTGGCCTAAAGCAAGCCCTTTCCATGCACATTCATCACCTGGACATATTTGGTGACTCCCTCCTCATTGTGAATCAAATCAAGGGAGAATGGCAATGTCGTTGCCTAGTCTTGCAACAATACAAATAAGTAGTTGACGATTTATTGGCCCAATTTGAATGGTATGACATCATCGCTACTCCATGATCTACAAATCATTTTGCTGATACCATGGCCTCACTAGGCTCCCTCATTCCACAAAATCCACTTTTCGACACAACTCACGTGTCCATCCACACCCTTTTCCATTCCACCATCTCTACCACTCCGCCTTCTCATGATGATGGCATCAATATCGTCGAAGCTCACCCGCATGACCCATGGTTTTCCCAAGTCAAGGACTACATCAAGCTCGGTATTCTCCCACCTGACCTAAATCATACTCACAAATGAGCTTTTAAATTGTGTGCCATTCGCTATACATTGCTAGGTGATATCCTATACAAGCGAAGTTATGATGGCATTTTATTACGTTGTCTTGAGCCTTTCGAAGCCCAATGCATTACTCAAGAGGCTCATGATGGTACTTGTGGTGGCCATTTTAGTGGCATGGCTATCACCAAATGCATTCTATAGATGGGCTATTACTGGCCCACGATGGAGCATGACTATTGTGCCTATGTCAAAAAGTGTGTTAAATGCCAACATCATGCCAATCTCACACACTTACCTTCTCAGGCTCTACAACCTATCCAATCAATGTGGCCCTTTTCACAATGGGGCTTGGATCTCATCGACAAAATCACACCCACCTCATCTGCCAATCATAAGTTTATCATTACTACAATCGAATATTTTATGAAATGGGTCGAGGCCATTCCTCTAGTTCAAATGACCGGTCCCAAAATTGTTGATTTCATCACTCAACACATCATTTGTCATTTTGGCATCCCATCCAAAATCATCATAGATAATGGCACTCCATTCAAGAATAAGAATGTTCATGCACTATGTGACAAATTCAACATCCAACATAGTTTCTCTACTCCATACTACCCATAGGGTAATGGCCAAGCAGAAGCTACAAACAAAACCATTTGCACCATTCTTCGCAAAACCATTGTAGAGTCACACCATGATTGGCACAATCAAATGCCACTAGCACTATGGGCCTACCATACCAGTATTCGCACCCCAACTAGGGCAACCCCATTTTCCCTTGTATATGGCACTGAGGCCATCATGCCCTTGGAACTTGAAATACCATCTTTATGGGTTTCTATGCAAGAATTCATTGATGATGATACAACCCATCAGGCCCGACTTGACCAATTGACCTTATTGGATGAACATCACATTCATGCTATTGAACACATGCAAGTTTATCAAGACCATCTCCGATGTGCCTACAATTCCAAGGTACACCAATATGAATTTCAAGTTGGAGACTTAGTCCTCAAAGAAAACCAACAAATTACTAGCCAACCGTGCCATCTCCATGATAAATTTGCACCGAATTGGCTAGGCCCTTATATGGTTACTCATAAATTTGGATCTGGGGCATATCATCTGGCCACATTGGAAGGTATTTCCGAACTTGAGCCCATTAACATTATTCATCTACGAGCATTTTACGCCTAGTTGTAGGCATTATAACTCATCATCACTTGTATATATATGTATATAATTAAAAAAAAAAACAAAACAAAAAACAAAAACAATATCACCATTTTTGACGTTCTGTGGCACTAAGTTTACTTGCATTTACATTTAAATCTGCTTGCTCCATCTCTTTCCTCCCTTCTCTACTTCTTCTATAAGTGAATGTTGTATGGTCACGCTTCGAGTGGCTACATACCTTTCATTTTCCCCTTCTCTCTCTTCCTTTCTTCTCCTTCTTATTTTCTTCTAGTTATTCATCAATGTTGTATGGTCACGCTTCGAGAGGCTACATACCTTTGATGGGTTTCTTTTCTTCTTTTTTTCTTATCTTCTTTTCTTCTAAGTTACTCGTCAATGTTGTATGGTCACGCTTCGAGTGGCTACATACCTTTGATAAGTTTCATTTCTTCTCCCCTTTTCTTTATTCCATTTTTCCATTTTCATATCACTCCACCTCATGCCCCATTCCATTTTCCATAACACTAGGGCAACCTTGTACATAAATTCTCACTTTTTGCATCCATGTAGGCATCTGCATATATTCATTGTAAATACCATGTGAAGGGAATTAAAAATGCACATGCTAGCACACCAGAGTGATGCCCAAAACCCCTTTTCAAGAGATAGGATTAGAGACATGTTTTGATTGCTTCACCCATAAATAGTTATATAATCAACCACCATCCAAAGTTGGCATATTTTAGAAATACTTTTAGGCTTCCCTTGGTTACCTTGCTCTCCTTCCTGGATTTACCTACACGTCCTACACACTAATAACATTTTGGAAAGGGGCTGACTACGTTGCATGCCAACTGATGCTTAGCGAAAATCACTCCACTCATTACATCATTCACATGATTTCTCTCGAACCGGAGGGATGACAATAGGACAAGCTATAAAAAAAAAGAGGAAACAGGGTAGAAAACAAAATCCAATGCCCAAAAAAAGAAAATAGAAAAGAGAAAGACAAGAGAAAAGAGCACCACAAAAGAAAAACATCATATAGGGGTAGAAAACAAAAGGAAAGGCCTCAAGAGTATCACCCACTTGAATCCCTACATTCCTCAGGTCTTTACCAATGAGCTAGCATACAGGCTAAGTTGGCATGCAATTATAACCACCCTCTTCGATATGGTAAAATGAATATCACTTTCCACACACAAGTCCAGGATAGAGGTCTTGTTTACCAAGATAGCCTCCAAGTGATTCAAGAAGTTTCACTCAGTTAGTCAATGGGATTGATTTTACAAACTGTAGTGTTTGAATCTCCTCATGACATTCCTTATATCCCACTTCCTTGGAATAATGGAATGGATTACATCATTTAAAGTATTGTAACGATGCAAATGTTGTCCCTAAGCAATGTGTTTATATCATTTAATCTTATGCATGCCATTTTACTTTTTATCTCACACCTCACTTTAGTTCATATTTATTTAAGCATATCATCATTCCATTCACATCTAACTATCTATTACCACATCTACACTAATCATACACTACCATAAGCAAAAATAAGCAAACACAAAAATGCAAATAGACACAAGTGCCGTGAATATCATATGTATATATATATATCTCAAAAACTAATGCCATCAGGCTACAATAAAATGTGTGGGCCCTTACGGGTATATCATCACATCTCCATGTACATACATCACCATCAAAAATGCCATATGACTACAATAAGGAATGTACCCTCATAGGCACATCTCCCCAAAAATAATCTACTCATCATGAGTGTCTACAAAAATACAAAAACTTCACATATTAGTCGCTCTGCCCCCACAACCCCATCATAACTGCTACCCTCTAGGAGTCTCACCCTCCCCCTCATCCATTGGCACTCATCCTACCATTTCCTGTGATGACTCAACCTCTCTAGCCTCTACCCTCTGCACTACCCCTACCAGCACTTGGTGCCATCCTCACTGGTGCATATGACATCATAGGTGCCACCACCTGTTGACCCATCCCACCAATCGAGGGTGTACTCCACTTCACCTATGATTGTGATAATGAAAGAGACCCAAAGTATGTAGGAACTCGAAGGCCATTCACCATCAGCTCATTCTCTACTCTCATCCTCCTAGCAGCCTCCTTCATATTGGTCATCATCAACTTCTCATGCCCCACCCGTAGCTCTACTACCTCCCTCTCTGCTACCTCTAGATGTGGCACTACATCCCCTAGCTGAGAAATCTCTTGCTCCACCCTCTCTCACTTGATGTACCTCTCGCATAGTTTGATCTAGCTTCGTGACCCTCACTAAATGATAGGCCTTCATGGCCTCTATCTCTTCCCTCGCCTCATCCACCAACCATTGTCTTTGCTCGATAGCCTCAATAATCTCATCCCTCATAGATCACATCTCATCACACTCATATTATAGCATCTCTCTCCTCCATAGCCTACTACAAACATACCCTCACCTCATCTCGCTCCTCTAAGGTGGCCCTCAGGTCTACCTCTACCTCTCACCTCTCCTCCTCCAAGGCTGAGTGGTCAATCACCCAATATATCTCCCTATCAAATAACATATCCCTTAGCCTCTTCACCTCCCTCCTCAAATCCACCACCTCACCCTCAGCCTCGATCACCACTATCAAATCCCCACCAAAATCATACTCCCTCGCATCCACCAAAGGCACCTCCAGCCTCACCAACCAATCATCTACATCCACATCCATCAAGGGAATGTCTTCCCTCTCCTCCACACCAACCCCCACCCCCTCACCACCCTCAATTGATGGCACTACACCACTATCACTCACCAACCTATCCTGGTCATCACGTCATGGCCTCACCTACCTAATCAACCGATCTAACTCCTCCTCCTCCTCATCCAACTCTGAGGTGATCCCACCTCCTCCTGCTCCTCCACACCCCACATTGGTGACCCTGCTCTCACCCCTCTAGGTAGACCTACATAGGGTAGAGCTCCTACTACCTCCACCCACTCATCCACCACACCTCACCCTAGCTACCAACTCTATCTAGACCACCACACATCATACTCTAGTGTGGTCCCTACATTGTCCACATTCGAGACAATAATAGGCTCATCAAGAATAACATCTAGAGGTGGCACTATGGGCTGTGGCCCTGTGTCACCCTCTACCCTATAAATCACTACAGGTGGCTCAGGTCACCCCTACACCAACCCAAACTATCATTATACTCTAGAAAATGGAAAGTACTCAACCTACGATGAGTACTTCCCCACCAACCATCGACTATATCGAATGCATGCCAAGTGCACTGCATCCTCACCCCACTCAGTCCTCAGCCATGGCCTCCACCTAACCTGATCCATCGTCAGTCATCCAAGCTCCTCTCGATGATACATCAGCTCACCTACATGGGCCCTCTTCTTCTTCTCCTTGTCTGCTCTCCACCTCATCGCATAAGGCACCTCATCCCCCTCATGCACATGTGCCTCATATGGTAACTGCACCGGTCTCAAGATGGTCACATGCTCCCAAGCCCATATCTATAGTAGGGGACTCACACTCAACCCTGTCCTCTCCATCCTCACCACCCCATGCAACTCTCGATATACCTATGCCAATAATATGGGTGCCCATGCATATCTAATCCCCCACTCTACCATATCACAAACCACCCCCATCATATTCTAGGGGAACTTAACCCCTGAAGCATCTGGTAATGCATGGCTCGCTATCAATAACATCGCCATCGCATGATGAAGGGAGAGCCACTCCTTCCTCCAATAGGCCATGTAATCCACACCCTTCCTCACCTCCACCTACCACCAACGCTCCCCAAATGTCCTCTCCAAAATACCCTCGTGCACCTCCTTCTCCATAGTCATCATCGTAATCCCATCTATCAACAATCGATAGATGCGGTAGATATCCTCTAGGGTCACCGTCATCTCCCCTATCGATAAATGAAAGGTGTTCCTGTCTGGATCCCACCTCTCACACAATGTCGCTATATAGGCATGGTTCACATGAACCTCATGCATCACCCATACTCCATATAATCCCACTTCCTTCAACCACCCTACATCATCCACCGTCCACTCATCCTCCAAGGACTTCCTACACCTTCGAAGGTGATGGCATGTAAATATCTTCTTCACCTACCATCACACACACATCACATGTCAGAAATCCTTCAGGGTCTTATACATAATCATTGTACATAACAAAACAAAATAAAAACATTCATTTTTCACAAGTTTTTACCATCACTAGGAAATCATTTTATTTTTGTACATAAATGCTTACATTTCATTGTAATTATTTTCATCTCACATGCACACAAAAAAAAATTAGTTCGCACTCCACACGTGCGAACCAATGGTTCACACTCCACACGTGTGAACCACTGGTTCGCACCCTAACCGTGCGAACCACCAAAATGAAATTTTGACCGCCGTTTCGCAATCATGCAATCGTCCAATCAATGCACTCCATGCAGCAAAAACATTCCAACACATGTCAAAAAGCATGAAAAACAATGCAAAACCCTCCCCTAGGCATGCAACACAAAGTAGTCAAAATGAAGTCAAATCACACATGCAAAAACAAATCCGGATACCCATTTGGCCAATTAAACCATCCCATGCCTCGGTTTTCACATGCATTCATGTTTCACCCCATTTTCCACATCACGTCACTTACACGCATTCCCACACACCAAAAAGTCACATGCAAAAACAAAAAGCACATTGGGATACCCATTTCACCCTTTTTACACAAAGTGCATGAATATTCACCAATTCCTACCCCCACCCTCGTTTCATGGTGTTTAAAGCAAAAAGTTTCATTTTCAAACCCTCCCCAACAAAGCACAGTTATCGAGAGAGAAAAATATGCTTACCTCAGGTGTTCTCACCCTCGAACTTGTGTTTGCTAATACACTCACCATTTTGTACCATTCATTCTGCACACTGGCAGCACCCTAGTCCATTTCTCTCTTCCTACACCTCTCCACCACCGTTGTCACATGAAAAATAATGTCAAAAACCCAAATTTCCCCTTAAAAATCCTTGTCTGTGCTAGTTCGCATGCCAACCGTGCGAACTGACTGGTTTGCATGCTAGTCATGTGAACCTACTGCATGACCCTCAAAATCTACCATTCACCCCAAATTACATCCAAAATCCTACCCAATCATCATTTTCACCCATTTTCATGCCCAATTTTACACATTTCACCATTATCTTCATCAACCGTCTCATTGTCGATCGTCATTTCCTCCATCATCAATTCATCGCTTGAGGGGGTAATCATCCAACACATCCAAATATACCTTGCATATGGTCAAATAACCAAACATCCAATCATGGATATAACAAATGCCCAAGAAAATTTGTGCTGAAGATTATCTCAAGTCCTTATGCTAGGACAGATACAAAACAAGGAAATTTCTCTTCTCAATCAAAATCCAATCCAAAAACAAATCAATGTTTGATAGGCTCCAAAACACCTCTGACTGTAGACACCTCATGGATTCCAATCTTCATAGTGGCAGTCGTAAGACCACTCGTGAATGAAGCTCTTGAAAGTTCTACCCCATGGCTCCAACAATCTATCAAATGTTGTCAAAAGAGCTCATCAATCAATCAAAAGCAAACATTAGCAAAGGCATTTGTTCATTCAAAATTGAAGCATTTATAGTTGATCATAATGCAAGGTAATCATATACCTTCCTCCAAAAGCAATCATTCACAAACCACTTTTTATCAATGCGTCTCTCTCGCAATCATCCACAATTCATCAATCGTAAATTCTTTGCCTTCCAAATCACCTCATCAATCCACATCATCAGTTTTTGTACTAAACCGTGTTTCCACACAATCCAGTACAAAAAGGGGTAAAATGTAGACACCTAAAAGTCGCACATTGTCCCTCTCCCCATTTCCACGGTCAATCAATTTGCAAAACCCTCAAAAATTGCATAAATTGGCTAAAATCACTATTCATCATCATTAGCCCCTTTGGGCTAGCCAAGCCCCTTCCTACGCTTAACCATAGGTCCTCATGCGACCTCATGCCAACTCAACTAAGGTTGAAACCTCTCACCATGGTCAAAAAGCACTTTATGGTCAAAAAGTCAACATTTTGGTCTAATTATGCTTTATGGCTAATTACATACTTAATTAGATCTAATCTTGATTTAATTAAAAGCCTCCACCTCACCTAGTCTACTTTGACTAGCCTAGCCTTCCACCTCACCTAGCCTAGCCTAGCCTAGCCCTACCACCTTTCCACCCAGATATTTCTCCACCTCACATCCCCCTGGGTCATTAATGCAAGATGGAGACTTTTGCACACAAAAATCATTGTTTAATCCTAAGATATTTCAATAAAGTTGAATATTAATGACAAATTGATATTTATGCTAAATCATCATTACTTTTGGATGGGTGAGGGATTCTCTCACCCAACCTCACTTATGACCCAGGACACCTTAGAGGACACCTCTTTGGTGGACACCTCACCACTGCCACCTCACAGGGGACACCTCATCCCCTTTCTCTCACCTTGTCCCACTCTATAAATAGAAGGCCATTTTCACCTTTTAGAAACAACACACTTTTGCATACCGAAACTCTACCGAAATCACTACTGCCATTACATCCATCACACATCCATCACCATCATACGAGCATCACAATCAATTTGTCTCCTTCATAATACTATTTGGTGAATGAGATAGGTTGAGAATCCTGCCAAGAGTGCACTTTCAGAAGATCAAACCGAACAAATTCCAAGTAAACAACCAATCCTGAGCATCCAGAGAAGCTATCTGAACAATACGGTCAAAAAAGGACCGGTTCACACCTCACACGTGCGAACCACCCGGTTCGCACCCTAGGAGTGCGAACCTCTGCAACAGACACCATAATCACCCGGACAGGTAAGAATAGGTTAATTTGTTATTTTATGTTGTTTTTAGCAATTTATTTCATGTTTTGAATACTTTTTATGAGTCTTTTGTCTTCATAACTATGGGGTTTGACTGAGGCAGACCCCCCAATGCACTAATAGGATTTTGCAGGTTTCACAGGTCCAACAAAGCATAAGGAAACATCTCCAACAAGCGGTGGCTCACGAGCAAGAAGCCCACCTACATCGAGGAACCCAAGAAGATGAATCTTGTTGTCTTTGTACCACATCTGAGAGGGCTTCCTAAGGGAAGACCCCATTGTAGCCTTCAGGGCAAGATTGTAAAAGGATATCAATTCTTGTAACCCCTTTTATGATTATCAATACAAATACAGTAGATTCTTTGATATTGAATGAATGTCTTAGCATCTTTTTGATCGTTTTAGACATACTATTTTGAATTCTATTTAGAGGACTTAGAATCTATAATAATGGTTGAACTTTATATTGAGGTTGAATGATGGAAAGGAATTATTGAATAAAGTTTCAACTATGTATCCTCGATGTTGTTGGTATTGTAATGTACTAGTTGTAGAAGCTCGAAATAAATCTGTCAAAAACCTATACATGGTTTGTGAAACTTGTACTTAGGCATGAATTAATTAAACCTAATCTACCTTGATCCTATTGGATTTACTTGTCACTTGTTACACATGGAATAAGGAATTATTGAAAGGTTTAATTTTATTTGATGCACTTAATGCATGTTCTTGTCATTCAAAAATTAGGGGGTATGATGTGTTGTAGTAATAAATGTTAAACTCCTTGGTTAAAAGGAATTTGAAATAAATGCTTGAATTTTTAAAGTTTATCTCAAATAAATAATTTATAACCATCTAAAAATATTTATATTTTGTTCAAAGCTCTGGCATCATTTTGAGCAAAATGAGAGAATAATGGATTGAGTTCTTTTAGATCAAAGATGCTATATGTTACTTTGTGGAGTCTTGAATGCTCTCCTTAGAGTTTTGCAAGTATATGTAGAAAGGGGAAAATAATTTCCTAAATTAAAAGAAATTTTGATATTCAAATAGTACAAAATGGATAAAGTCAATTTATGTGAATTTTTAACTAGAATGAATGATCCTAAAACTGTGAAAAATTTAAGGATACAAGATGAAAATGTCCCTATGATTTTCATAGATATAAAGTATAAATTTTATTACAAATACCATGAATAAGATGTAATTTTGTGATCCAAGGTATGTAATAGAGTCAAACTTCACAAGGTAGTTATCTATACCATTCCTAGACTAAATGGGAGGATGATTACCTATCATTCAAGTTCTTAGTATGGACTAAATATGATGTTCTTAAACCTAAAATGGTGTGACCTAGTAGTTGAATAGGATATTCCTTTTCCTTAAAAGAAACCACGAAGTAGACATAAGGTTATCTCATTATGGAAAATATATCAAGAGTTGATAATGGAATTCCAATTCAACTTCAAGTAGAAGCATTGTCATGAATGATCAAAGAGTTGATAATGGAATTTCAACATAGTTTTGTATGGAAGAATAACATGAATGATCACTTAGAGTTGATAATAGAGTTTAAACTCCTCTTTGGTTAGAGATATTCTCACTAGTTCCCAAGGGAAGACATAACATTGGACTTGATTTGGAATTATTGGATATTTCTAAGGCTCATCAACTTGGGAGCTTGAATATCAGTACATCAATTCAACCAAGTAGACTATATCATGGCTAAATGAAGATATGATTTGACTATTCAAGATTTAGTATCATTTAAATATTTTTATATCACATGAGATCAATTAATTTATGATCATAAACTACAATTTTCTAAGTGGAAATCATATATGAGATTCATAAATTTAAAGTGAAGGGAAAAACATTTGTTATTTTCGACCAACCCAAGTAAGGGGGTTGTCATAATTACAACCTTTAAAAAAAATGATGTCAACGTATCCCTTTGTAGACATGGAAATTTGACCCATGTCAAATTTCCCCTTCCTCCTAAACATGCTTTTACCATCATGTTTCAAATTTAAAACCTTACCTCGCACGTGCCAACCAAGATATACACGTTTTCCTTGATTTTTGCGATTACACGTCAGAGCGGCTAGGAAACGTATTCATAAAATTTGAAAAATTACTTTTTGCCAAAATGACCATTCATATTTCATTCCAAAAATGGCCAATGGTCCATTTTCGATGAATACGCATCCTAGCGGTTAGGATACATATTTGTCAAATCCAGCAAAACACCAATTTAGCCTAATTTGATCCATTTTATATGCCCATATATCGCATCCCTCAATCCTATTTGGTGACCTATGAAGACATTAAAATGGGAACTCAACATTTTAATCAATTTGGATGCTAAGTGGAGAGGAGGAGGAGAAATTGAGATCAATTTTATTTTCTGAGAGATCTAACAGTTTGTGTTGCATGTTTGATAAATTGTAATAGAATTTTTGGATGCCACGGAGGTTCCCTGTGAGGAAAAACTTGCTAAAAGATAGATCCATTATTTCTACATCACCCTTCGCATTCCTGTTGATCAGATTCATCATCAAAAGCATTGTAAAATCATTTTGATTAGCTTTTAGATCATTTTAGATTACTGTAATTTGTATTATCTTACTCTGTTTCTCAAATCCTACAATTTTACATCCTATCTAGAAGCAAATACGTGAGGTGCGTATTCTCGCCTAGGTCACAAATTTATAGATTCAGAGGTCTGAGGGTAAATTTATACAGTTCGATGCATAACTGATAGATTCATGATCATCATAAATTAATCATGCACTTCATATATTTTAGTTGTTTATGTATTGCATATATATTCAATTGATGTTTGATTTTATTTATGATTTGTTAAACCATGTTTTGGCACAAGCTTGTTTAAAAGACCTGGGGGTATAACTGCTACGCCATCAAGAAATTCAATTAATAGTGGCTTAAGTAGATCCCCAAATATTAATACCCAAATTTTAACACTTGTGTGTAGAAATCTCTTGCAACCTTCCAAAAATGTGAATTTGTGACCTAGCTTATAGGATGCGTATTTGCTACAAGACGCATAATCGCTCTTAAGGACACGTATTCGCTTTGTCAAACGTGCATTCACCTGCAATAAGCATCCAGAGAAGGTAAGTGCACTAAATAAATTCTATGGTTTGTTTTTGATTATCTTATACTTGTTTCAACTCTGTTCTCTGCATATAAATTATTTGCACATAAAAGAAAAAGATTAAAATAAAAAGGTAAATAGTTAATTGCACTAGTTTGTAATATCTTTTATTATTTAGGAAGGATAAAAATACATAGTCATTCATATTTATTTGCATTTGTTTCATCACCTAAAGAAAAAAAGCAAAAACATAAAAGTTAGATGCATTACCTTGTGTTAACTTTACTATTTTGGAAAGAAAAAAAAAAGTTAAGAAATATAGTTAATTGCATTAAGTTTGTAGTACTTTCATTCATTGAAAAGAAAAGACGAAAGGAAAGTATACATAATTATTCATATTCGTTTGCATTAGTCTTATTCTCAGAAAAAGTAAAGAAGTAAAATAAAAAAATATACATGTGCATATGATGACATAAAGTTTTCCTTTTATTTTGAGAATTTATAAAAGATCATTGCATCATAGTTAACCTTAAAAAGGCTTTCTAGTTAAATTGTATACTGTTGCTTTCATGGAAATTTGAAGTGCATATAGTTAGGCATAGTTGCACTCTTGCCAAAATTTAGGTGTATGCTTAAAAGAACACATCAAACTCTCACCCTACCTAGGCATGGAAACTGCCATAGAGTGTTTCCTAGTGAACCCAACCAAATTTATCAACAAGCACCAAGGAGAGAACAACTCAAGTGCTTCTTGTCAAAGGTGTAGGAACTTTATTTTCCCTCCCCATTTTAGCTACGAATCCATTAGCATGAAGGAAAGGGGTGCAAAAATTTTGGGTCTACATTCTTTAGTGAACCCGACATGAACCACACCATCACTTTGATTTTATTGTTTTTCTTTGTTTAAAAATTAAAAATAAAAAGTCATTAATTTTTTTTTTCTTAGATTAGAACATAAAAAAGGTAATTTTTAATTCAATACAATTCATGTTTTCATTTTATTTACATCATTGTCCTAAAAAGAATCATATCTGACATGTTTTTCTATAGCTTCAGTTGGTCTGGACATAACGGGACATACAGTGAAGGCTTACGAACCTTTAGAAAAAAATTATACTTTCACCTATACCCATAAAACTTAAAATTTCAATCAGGATTTTAAAATTTGGTCTGTTCAACAACTGTCAGTCATGGAAAATAACATGCATCTCTTTGAGGTGTATCATTGACCATGGTGAATTGGGTGAGGACTGGTAGAACTTGGGCTTCATCATGGCTTGGAATTCATCACCAAGCATCTGTATATGGGAATCTAGGTGAAATCCTAATTGAAAACAAGACAACTTGACCTACAACTTGCAAAACGATTAAAAAAGAAACCTTTAGTTAGAAGAAATTTTTTGTTTTGTTTTAAGTTTTTTTATCTTTTTCACTTTTACTTTGTTTTTTCCAAGATGAAGAAATATATATATATATATATATATATATATATATATATATATATATATATATATAATTAAATGGTGGACAATAGTACTAGTAAATCTGCACTTATCGACCTTAGGAAGGAACTTATAGAACATGAAGTTGACATCATTTTTAGGAGCAACAGAGAGCATTGGGGATATTTGTGGTAAACATTTAACCTCATTAAAAGAAGGACTAAATAACTAAAAAAAATCAAGAGGATTGATATAACAAAAGCCTTAGGTGCAAATTATTACTCCCCTTACTTTGATATTAAAAGGAGTTGTGAGCGTTGGTTAGCAAATAAGAGGGCTAGTGTCCATTCCATAGTCTATCCTTGGGAAAGCTATTTTGAAGAATCATTAACAGTTCATAAATTTCTAGCACACCTAGAAGATAAAGAAGTAACCTTTAAGCAAAACAGACGATACCATAAGGCACCTAGAGCAGTGCTCTTTTGAGATTTTTACCATGAACTTCAAATCCAACCTCTAGCTTCTGGCACTAAAAATATTACTCTTGTTAATTTCATTATTTTTTTGAAAAACGATTTTGCCTTTGAAGACTTAGAGCCTATCAATGACATTCATAAACTCTTTCAAGAGGATTGAGTCACATAGCTTTATTATTTGAAGTTTTTATAAATATTTAGTAAGAAATATTTTAATTTAATCTAAAAAAAAACTGAGGAGTAGCATCGATAAAATATGCCTAAAACCTAAGGAATGGTAAACAGGTGGCAACCGACTCTTAAGGGGAGTCGGATACTAAAAATCCTAATGCTAAAATAGAGATAGAAGAAATTCAAGAGGAACAAGTAGCACAAGTAGAACAAAATGAAGAAGACAAAACAATTGACCCTTTTGAGCCTAAAATGGGACCTAAAGGGGATATCCATTTTGAATATGTGCAACATTTCTATGAATTTTTAACTCATAATCGACCTACTCTCGCTAATGTCTTTGAAATAGAAGATCAACTTAAGAGGGGTGATTTTTCAATTGAAGCAGCTTTGGAAGAAGCTTTTCAACTTCACCCACAACCAGAGACATATGCGAGTGATACTTCATATAATCCTCCTCCATTACAACATGTCACCCATAATGATCATTCCTTAGGTACCACCCAAATTACACCCTCTCAAGATATTCACTCTTAAATTCAAGCATATGTGGCACCACAACACAAACCTATTTTTGTTGCCACTACAACTACTTCCACTCAAAAACAACCCTCTTCCTTCGCTAACAATACTTTCCTTTCTCAATATTTTAACAATTGATTTACTCAAGCGTATACATCTCAAAAAATCAAAATGTACAAATCTATATTTCTTCTCAGCCAACCTCTCAATGAAACCCATTATCTTATAGGTATACCAACCCTATTGTTTCAAATTCTATGCACAATAGTATTACCATTCCGACTCTTTACTCGATAGCACAAGCTATATATTACCTTCCTTAAGCAAACATAGTGGCACAAAATCAACACAATGGACAATCACATCATCTTGAAGCTATCATCAAACAATTAGCTTCACGATTGGACCACATAGATCTCTATCGCCATACATACAGTTATAAAGAAATGTGTAACCAACCATTGGTTCCTATTATTGCAACTAAATCATATCCTAAATATTTCCCCATGTCAATTCTTCCAATTTAGAAGGGGATTGAAGATCCGATCGAACATATTTGCATGTTTAGGATAACTTATCATGATATTTCATATGATGATATGTTGTTGTTAAAAATATTTCCAAAAAACTTAGGAGGTATGGCTTTGGAATGGTATTACCATATGCCAACACATTCCTTAAGAAACTTCAAAAAAACTGTAGAGATATTTGTGCATAAATTTTGTGCCTACATAGAAAGGCTTGTCACAATTAAAGACTTATACAACTTAAAACAAGGAAAAGAAGAATGTTTCATAGAATTTCTAGCTCGATGGAGAAAACTTTTAGGGAAATTTTATTTTGCTTTACCTCCAAGAGAAATGCTAGAAATCTTCATTGGAAACCTACAAGAATAATTATCCTGTGAGTTAGTAACTGCCACTATAACCTCTTTTGATCAAGCTATTTATTTAGCAAGAAGGGTAGAAGAATTCCTTATCATAAGAGGACAACTTAAAAGGAAGTATGAAGATAAATCATCTAAAATTCAATATAAGAACAAGCATGTGGTAGGAGATGCGATCACAAATAATAGACCTCCTACAAATATTAATACTATGGAGACCACAAAGAAGTTTATATTAAAAGCACCTCAAAAACCTCCACCATGGAATTTCACAAATTTGAATCAACCTTTGACAATGGTCTTGCCACAATTGGTAGAAAGAGGTTTGATAAAATTGCCAAAAATATGACAAACAAAAACCTCCCAGCCTTGGTATAGACCAGCTCAACATTGTGATTTCCATCAAGTTGATGGTCATACAATCAACACTTGTAGAAGAATAAAATATTTGGTGCAAGACCTAATTGATAATGGAAAATATAAGTAGAAAGTCCTCCATAAAACCCCAATCCTCTAGCAAATGTGCAAAAATAATAGGCACAAAATGTTAATCAAAATCTGGACATATTCTAAAACCCGCTACCTAATCATGGTAAGAAAGCTGTGAATCAACTAGATTATAAGAATGCGCCTCATCAAACATGTTATGTGAGAATGGTTAGTAACCACCTACCATCGCATCTCCCACAAACTGTATTTACGCCTACCCAATCTATAGTTACAATTGAGAAGTTTCAAGGAAAAGATTTACAATATTCATCTTTTGAACATACCAAAAAGTGAATTAGAATTAGAGGTAGACATTAGTTCCCTTTATTCCAATATATCATAAGAGGAATTAGAACCAATCCTACCCATTACATATTTTTTAGTATCGAAGGAACCATTTCCAATAATGTTAACAACTCGTCCCTCTTCATAATAACTACTTCCTATAGAACAAGAAACAACTGCCAGACCTCACCCTATTCAATTTAATTCATCCAATCCATTCGTTATCCCACAATCACCACATCAATCAAATAACATTGTAGGTACAGTTGGACCCATTACTAGGTGACAAGCTCAAGCTCAAGCTTCTCAACCTCAACTATCTACAACTCAAAAAAATGATATGGATCAACCACCTTTTGTTCTGAAAGCACCACATAAGGGGAATAATCCAGTTTGACCTCAACAAAAGACTCCTTTTGATATCAATGAATAATTAGCTAGTATAACAAATAGAATTTCCCTTCTTGATATCCTTAGGACTTCACCTATTCATAGGGAAGAATTAATAAACACCTTAAGTCAAATGTTGGTACCTCAGGATATAGAGCCAACTACCATGTTTAATGTTGTAGCCTCTCATAGAATTGGCTACATTAACTTTTATAATAAAGATATTCCTCCTCAGAGTATGCACAAGGATAATTTCCTATACATAACGATATTAATTGGAGATGTATGTGTCAAAAGGGTGTTGATTGATAATGGTTCATCTTTGAACATTTACACTTATGACTTTTTCAAGAGGTTTGGATTTAGAAATGAAGATTTAAGAAGAACTGAAATGATTAATAAAGCCTTTAACGATGATACCCGAGAAGCTAGATGTCCATTCCATTATAAGTTGGTCCTAGAATCTAGGATACATCTATTTTTGTTGTATCATGCTCAACATCATACAATATTCTTCTAGGACATCCTTGAATCAATGCAATGAGGGAAATCTCCTCTACCTTACATCAATGTGTAAAATTTGCCTTTAAAAATCAATTGGTTACTATTCATGGAGATCCTAGATCTTTTGAAATGTGTTCAACAACATAACCCATTGCTATTCTATTTTATCTAGCTCTATCATCATTAGCACCTATTCCTACCAATTCCTCCTTACCAATACTTGACCCACCAATTTATTCTGACACCC
Organism: Wollemia nobilis; assembly: GCA_028583015.1. Lineage (NCBI taxonomy): Eukaryota > Viridiplantae > Streptophyta > Pinopsida > Araucariales > Araucariaceae > Wollemia > Wollemia nobilis. The sequence continues at coordinate 1,475,329 of JAQPPZ010001031.1, read as the reverse complement.
CTATACCTTATAGCACAAATGATCCTTCTACATCGTACTCTCTTACAGATAAAGCTCTACTAGATTTATCCACCATATTAATCTCAACTAAACATGCTAATTTTGATGTACATGACTCCATTATCTTGTCTCAATTATCATCATGCCGACACACAATGGGTTTACCTCACAAAAAGAGGAATATATATCATGTTGGAAATTGTACCTTTGTTTCCATAGGATGTTCCTCAGACAAAATTAACATTAAGAAAATGAGCTTTACCTTCAAAGAAAACAACTTTGCTCAATGTTATTTCTCAAACAGATATATAAAATATAAGCAAATTATGTGTGATATGGGGTATAAGGGTAGAGGTTTAGGTTATTTTGAAAATGACATACATGAACCTTTTGAGATTGAGGAATGGCCTGCCTGATGTGGTATAGGCTATGAAGAACACAAGCTTATACTGAGAGGGGGGTGAACAGTATAAGACCACTTTTTACTTTTCTTTTCAAATCAATATTATGCAATGTATAGATAGTAGTAATAAAAGCAATGCACAAAACACCATACACAATAGAGACACCACAATTTACGTGGTTCACCCAATGTGGGCTACTCCACGAAGAAAATATTTTACTAAAATTTTCTCAATCAATATCTTTGGGAATCCTTCCCAATTACAATGTTTATGGACCTCTGTCCAAAGGAGATGTTGATCCCCTAATCTCAAGTTCGTGGATCTCTTCCATAGGAGAACTCTTTCCCCTTCTGCTCTGGCTAGTGATCTTCTAGAAGACTCTGTCTCTCTGATGCACTAACTAGTGGATCTCTCTCCACTTGAAGACTCCTCACTCAGATCTATCTTCAATTGTCTTGGTTGCTAGATCTCTATCCACTGAGACTCTGTCCTCTATACTCTGTCACCTCCAAAGCTCTATCTCAATATTGTACTAAACATAGTCCAGTCGGTCTAGCATAGCTCTGCTCAATCTCTTGTACTAAACATAGTTCATTCGGTCTAGCACAACTCTGCTCAATCTCTTACACTAAACACAGTTCATTCGGTCTAGCACAAGTCCACTCAAATATGCACTAAACATAGTTCATTCGGTCTAGCACAAATCTTCTCAATAGGTCCACACAGAACCTTCTCAAATCTTCTCAACAGGTCCACATAGAACCTGCTCAAATCTACTCAACAGGTCCACACAGAACCTGCTCAAATCTGCTCAATAGGTCCACACTAGGACTTATCCAAATCTGCTCAATTAGTCCTCTAGGAATTGTCCAAATCTGCTCAATAAGTCCTCTCTAGGACTTGTCCAAATCTGCTCAATAAGTCCTCTCTAGGACTTGTCCAAATCTTCTCAATAAGTCCTCTCTAGGACTTCCTCAAATCTGCATAGCAAGCTTCCACAAAATCTTACACAAAATCAGTCCACAAGCCTTCTCAAAGACTTGCCTCAAATCAGTTTAACAAGCTCACACAGAACTTGTCCAATCTCATAGAATCATAAAGAGAATTGTTAGAGACTCAATATGTTCTATACTCAATGCTCAATCAATATCTCAATTCAATCTCATAGAAGCATAAAGAGAATTTTTAGAGACTCAATATGTTCTATACTCAAATCCCAATCTCAACTCAATCTCAATCTCATAGAAGCATAAAGAGAATTGTTAGAGACTCAATATGTTCTATACTCAAATCCCAATCTCAACTCAAATCAATCTCATAGAAGCATAAAGAGAATTGTTAGAGACTCTATATGTTCTATACTCAAATCCCAATCTCAACTCAAATCAATCTCATAGAAGCATAAAGAGAATTGTTAGAGACTCTATATGTTCTATTCTCAAATCTCAATCTCAACTCAAATCAGAATATAGAATAGTTTGTTTCATGGAACTTGAACAACCACTTCACACAATTACTTGACTAGGCTCAATCAACTCTACTCAACCAATCACCTCAAGGAACAATCCTTTCCACAAACCCTAGTCCAAGCATGTATCAACCAACTCAAAATGTTTCCAACAATGCTCAACAACAAATCTCACATAACAATGATACTCATGTTCTTAACTCAAGTTCAAGTTCTTTGCATGACCAATTGGCTTCAACAACAATGCTTATAAAACAAGGTTTAATCACAACTCTCAAACTAGAAAACCTTGAAGCATTAAACCAACAACTCCTCAAAAGGGAAACCACAATCAATCCTTTTCTCTCCAAATATATTTTTAAAAATCAATCACCCAAATAAGTCAATGAAGAATATTGCCCATACCTTTTTGATGCCTTATGAGTTGTCCACTAAATCTGCCACACTCAACACATTTTATTTTTCCAATCTCAACAAGGGTTAGAGGTCTTGAGTAATAACACAATAATAAAAATAATATCTCAATAACACCTTATTACTCCTACTCAATAAAATGCACCATACCCTCTTATGCAAGAAATAAACCCTCAAAAGAATGAATCAAACTTACTTTTGAAACTCCTTGACAAAACCAGAAATATCTCCTTGCACACACCTTATTTCTCCCTCTAAGAAATCTAAACAAATAGCTCTCGAAAAGAGCTTTCCAATGATATATAATATGATATACTTCCAAAAATAAAATCAGCAGAAATATCTATCTTTCCTAGGGCATACCATATCCTTATTTCTCCTTAGGCAACCTTGGCAAAAATTAAAATATTAAACAACATCAAAAATTAAATCCACTTGCCTTGCCCTCGATGGGATTCAATCCCCCGACGTCCTCCTTCCCAATGCCTTAGCCATAGCCAAGATGTCGTTGGGCCACGCGCCCTGACGTGTCTAAAATGGCACGTCCACCATAAAGTTTTCACGAACAGTGCTCCTTCGAAAAACAACAAGTGCTTCAAGCGCTTCTTCCTTGCAATCCAAAAGGCCTCACGCGAATCGAACGCGGGACCTCCTCCTTAGTACCAAGCCAACATACCACTAGGCCACGCTGGCCTTTGCGCTTAGAGCCTCCGAACCTTCACACCTTTAGCCTTTACGTAAATCGTAAGGCCTTCGAAAAACAAAACCTTTTTGCATGCGCTTCGAATAATAATTGCAAGGGATGCCTTGGTAAATGTTTTTGATGGCATTTATATAATGCCTTTGTCCTCTTTTGCAATCACGTCGGCACTTCGAATAATTTTGATGTCGACGTGATTTTTAATTTATAATTAATTTAAATTTAAATATTATAAATTAAAAAGAACCAACCTTAGGTTTAATTTAATTAAACCTTAGAACCTTGTCTTAATGCCCAATCTTGGTATAATTAAATATTATTTATAAAATTTAAATTCCTTGTGAATTTAAATAATTTATAAATAATTATTAAACCTCCTTTTTAACCTTTGCAATAACCCACCTTGGGTTTTTATAAACCAATCACTTAACCTGTGCTCCCAATAATATTAAAATATTATGGAGCCTTTTTCCTTTCACTTTTGCATTGATGAAGCTTTTTCCTGGATGACTTGGGCGACTTTATTTCTTGTCGAATTCCTTAAGAAGAGTGATAACTCTATCAGGTGACATCAATGACAACTTTGACTTAGAGGACTCAAAATGTCCAACAATCTCCCCCTTTGTCATTGATGGCAACCCTTATCCTTTTACTGAAACCTGACCTTCTTTTCTGCTCCCCTTGGGACTTTGCTCCCCCTGGCTCAATGCTCTCTCAAATATCAAATCTCTCCCCAATACACAAATATCTCCCCCTTTGACATCAATGGCAAAGGGTCACCTTTGGGGCTTGAGGCTAAGAATGAGCCTCTTAGCTTAGCCCCTCCCCCACCTCCACATGAGGTGGTTAATTCTCGGGTGGGAGTATTTCTACTCCCCGAAAGCATAGATCTGTACCTTTATATTTCTCTCTTCTTCTGTGAGTCTTCTGAATCCTCTCACTGTTTCTTTCCAAGTCATCATCCCTGTTCTTGTCGTCACTTATGTTCCTATTCCTGCTCTTGTTCTCATCCATGTTCTTGTTCTTGTTCCTGTTCTTGTTCTCATCCTTGTTCCTATTCTTATTCTTTTCTGAGTCTCTATTCCTATTCATCTTCTTTCTTCTGTTCATATTCCTATTTTTGTTCATATTCCTATTCCTGTCCCTATTCATGCCTATTTTTGGAATATTTTCTCTACACCATATTGCTATGTGACCATCATTATTGCACTTATAACACTTAATGTTATTATTCCTTGGATGTGCAACTGTCTTAGGACTTCTTCTAGTGAAGCCATATCCTCTTCTATCTTGAATCCTGCAATTCATTGCCTTGTGACCAAACTCATTGCATGAGTAGCAATATCCTTGGAAAAGCTATCCTTTTCCATACTCCTGTCTTTGATGTGTCCTGCACTATGAAGCCATGTGCCCAAACCTGTGACATGAAAAACATCTTCCATTGAAGCTTCCTTGTCTTGACCTCATTGGTCTCCTATTCTGATTGTTGTTCCATATGTATCTTCTTTGTGCATTGTTCCTATATTTTTTGAACTCTCTATTGTCCAACTCATCCTCTGATGTCTCATTCCCACTTATACTGTCATCTTCTGAAGTATCTTCTTCTGAAGTTCCTTCTTCTTCAAGACTTGAGGTAGATTCTTCTTCCTGTTTCTTTTGAACCTTTCCAAAGCCAAGACCTGTTGAACATGATGTTCGTTGTTGTCCACAGATGAACTTATCCAAGTTCCTAGAGCTATTTTTGAAACTCTTCATCTTGATCTTGGAGTCCTTTAAGTCTTCTTTTAAAGTAGCCACTTCTTGTGCTAACTTCTCACATTCCAAGATCTTTGCTTCTAATTTATCTTTGAACTTGCTTGCCTTAGCCTTTGATTTCTCTAAATATTCTATGAGCAATAATCTTTCTTCATCACATTCTTGAAACTAACTTTCAAGCTTAGAGTGTTGCTTTCTTACCTTCTTTACTGTGTCAAGGGCATAGATAAGTTCTCCCTTGAGATCATAGCCATTCTCTATTGAATAATCCTCTATTTTTTTACCTTTGTCCGAGTTTCTACTTCCTTTAGACTTGTCTTCTATGGGGTCACTCACTTCTTCTTCTAATGCCATTAGAAGATTTTCATCTGGTCTTTCAAGTGCATCTTCAAAATCATCATCACCGAAACTATAACCATCCCTAGTGCAATCATCTTCAAGATGTCCAAATTTACCACATCTAAAACACTTGAGAATAACTAGAGTCCTTTTCTTAATTGGATCTTTCTCTTTAACCATAAATAGGACTTCATCTCTATCATTGTCTAAAAAACTAGCATCACTATCAATTGAGTACTTACTTGCATTATCCGCATAGTAGCTTCTCTTTTGTCTCTTGAAGAACTTATTTCCTTGTCTGCTTTGTCCATCCTTGCTTTTATTTTGGTACCTGTATCTTTCTGACTCCCTGTACCTGTGATCCTATTTTTCTTCATCATTGTTGTTCTTTGGCTCCTTGCACTCTGTTGCAAAATGTCCATACCTTCCATAATTGAAACATTTGATAGATCTTGGATCTATGGGTCTTCTGGAACCTCTATCTCTTCTGCCATAATTTGCTTCTTCATCACTGGATGACTCACTGCTCGATTCTATCTTCTTTTCCTTTTTATTTTTGTCTACTTTGAAAGCAGCTTCTTTCGGAGGAATAGGATCTTTTGTTCTTATCTCAAAAGTAGTAAGCATGCCAAGCAAAGAATTCCTTGTCAAAGAATCACTATCAATTGATGTTTCTATAGCAGAAACCTTTTCACTGTACCTTTTTGGAAGAGTTCTCAAGATCTTATCACAAGCATCAGATTCATCAACCTTCATTCCCAGACCTCTCATCTCATGTACAAGTTCATCAATATTATTGAGATAGTCACGAATGTTTTCATCATCCTTCATTCTTAAGTTCTCAAATTCTCCTTTGAGATTTTTGATCTTAGCTTTCCTGACTCCTTTATCTCCTTCATATATGTCATGCATAAGTTCCCACATTTCTTTTGTTGTTTTACAATCCATAACCTTCATAGATTCTGATCTACGCAATCCTTTTATAATTGCATTCATAGCTCTTGAGTTTGCATGCATTAGAAGCTTACCTTCCTTATCTATAGGAGGATTGACTACTTGAATCATATCCAAGTTCCACTGCATCCCAAACTTCATTTCCAAGTGCCATCAAGTAAAATCTCATCAGCATACACCAATACAAGAAGTCACTTCCATCAAATACTGGTACTGCATTATTGAAGAATCTATCTCTTTGATCCTTTTGATCCATTGTGTTCTTAGACCGCTTTTCCTTCAAGCTGTCAAACTCTTCTGAAGGAACCCACTCTGATACCAATTGAAGAACACAAGCTTATACTGAGAGGGGGTGAACAGTATAAGACCACTTTTTACTTTTCTTTTCAAATCAATATTATGCAGTGTATAGATAGCAGTAATCAAAGCAATGCATAAAACACCATACACAATAGAGACACCACAATTTACGTGGTTCACCCAATGTGGGCTACTCCACGGAGAAAATATTTTACTAAAATTTTCTCAATCAATCTCTTTGGGAATCCTTCCCAATTACAATGTTTATGGACCTCTATCCAAAGGAGATGTTGATCCCCTAATCTCAAGTTCATGGATCTCTTCCACAGGAGAACTCTTTCCTCTTCTGCTATGGCTAGTGATCTTCTAGAAGACTCTGTCTCTCTACTACACTGATTTGTGGATCTCTCTCCACTTGAAGACTCCTCACTCAGATCTATCTTCAATTGTCCTGACTACTGGATCTCTATCCATCGAGACTCTGTCCTCTATACTCTATCACCTCCAAAGCTCTATCTCAATACTATACTAAACACAATCCAATCGGTCTAGCATAACTCTGCTCAATATCTTGTACTAAACATAGTTCATTCGGTCTAGCACAACTCTGCTCAATCTCTTACACTAAACACAATTCATTCAATCTAGCACAAGTCCACTCAAATATACACTAAACATAGTTCATTCGATCTAGCACAAATCTACTCAATAGGTCCACATAGAACCTTCTCAAATCTGCTCAATAGGTCCACACAGAACCTGCTCAAATCTGCTCAATAGGTCCACACAAAACCTACTCAAATCTGCTCAACAGGTCCACATAGAACTTGCTCAAATATGCTCAATAAGTCCTCTCTAGGACTTGTCCAAATATGCTCAATAAGTCCTCTCTAGGACTTGTCCAAATCTGCTCAATAAGTCCTCTCTAGGACTTGTCCAAATCTTCTCAATAAGTCCTCTCTAGGACTTCCTCAAATCTGCATAGCAAGCTTCCACAAAATCTTACACAAAATCAGTCCACAAGCCTTCTCAAAGACTTGCCTCAAATCACTTTAACAAGCTCACACAGAACTTGTCCAATCTCATAGAATCATAAAGAGAATTGTTAGAGACTCAATATGTTCTATACTCAATGCTCAATCAATATCTCAATTCAATCTCATAGAAGCATAAAGAGAATTTTTAGAGACTCAATATGTTCTATACTCAAATCCCAATCTCAACTCAATCTCAATCTCATAGAAGCATAAAGAGAATTGTTAGAGACTCAATATGTTCTATACTCAAATCCCAATCTCAACTCAAATCAATCTCATAGAAGCATAAAGAGAATTGTTAGAGACTCTATATGTTCTATACTCAAATCCCAATCTCAACTCAAATCAATCTCATAGAAGCATAAAGAGAATTGTTAGAGACTCTATATGTTCTATTCTCAAATCTCAATCTCAACTCAAATCAGAATATAGAATAGTTTGTTTCATGGAACTTGAACAACCACTTCACACAATTACTTGACTAGGCTCAATCAACTCTACTCAACCAATCACCTCAAGGAACAATCCTTTCCACAAACCCTAGTCCAAGCATGTATCAACCAACTCAAAATATTTCCAACAATGCTCAACAACAAATCTCACATAACAATGATACTCATGTTCTTAACTCAAGTTCAAGTTCTTTGCATGACCAATTGGCTTCAACAACAATGCTTATAAAACAAGGTTTAATCACAACTCTCAAACTAGAAAACCTTGAAGCATTAAACCAACAACTCCTCAAAAAGGAAACCACAATCAATCCTTTTCTCTCCAAATATATTTTCAGAAATCAATCACCCAAATAAGTCAATGAAGAATATTGCCCATACCTTTTTGATGCCTTATGAGTTGTCCACTAAATCTGCCACACTCAACACATTTTATTTTTCCAATCTCAACAAGGGTTAGAGGTCTTGAGTAATAACACAATAATAAAAATAATATCTCAATAACACCTTATTACTCCTACTCAATAAAATGCACCATACCCTCTTATGCAAGAAATAAACCCTCAAAAGAATGAATCAAACTTACTTTTGAAACTCCTTGACAAAACCAAAAATATCTCCTTGCACACACCTTATTTCTCCCTCTAAGAAATCTAAACAAATAGCTCTTGAAAAGAGCTTTCCAATGATATATAATATGATATACTTCCAAAAAGAAAATCAGCAGAAATCTCTATCTTTCCTAGGGCATACCATATCCTTATTTCTCCTTAGGCAACCTTGGCAAAAATTAAAATATTAAACAACATCAAAAATTAAATCCACTTGCCTTACCCTCGGTGGGATTCGATCCCCCGACGTCCTCCTTCCCAATGCCTTAGCCGCAACCAAGCCACCGTTGGGCCACGCGCCCTGACGTGTCTAAAATGGCACGTCCACCATAAAGTTTTCACGAACAACGCTCCTTCAAAAAACAACAAGCGCTTCTTCCTTGCAATCCAAAAGGCCTCACGCGAATCGAACGCGTGACCTCCTCCTTAGTACCAAGCCAACATACCACTAGGCCACGCTGGCCTTTGCGCTTAGAGCCTCCGAACCTTCACACCTTTAGCCTTTACGTAAATCGTAAGGCCTTCGAAAAACAAAACCTTTTCGCATGCGCTTCGAATAATAATTGCAAGGGATGCCTTGGTAAATGTTTTTGATGGCATTTATATAATGCCTTTGTCCTCTTTTGCAATCATGTCAGCGCTTCGAATAATTTTGACGTCGACATGATTTTTAATTTATAATTAATTTAAATTTAAATATTATAAATTAAAAAGAACCAACCTTAGGTTTAATTTAATTAAACCTTAGAACCTTGTCTTAATGCCCAACCTTGGTATAATTAAATATTATTTATAAAATTTAAATTCCTTGTGAATTTAAATAATTTATAAATAATTATTAAACCTCCTTTTTAACCTTTGCAATAACCCACCTTGGGTTTTTATAAACCAATCACTTAACCTATGCTCCCAATAATATTAAAATATTATGGAGCCTTTTTCCTTTCACTTTTGTACTGATGAAGCTTTTTCCTGGATGACTTGGGCGACTTTATTTCTTGCCGAATTCCTTTAGATGAGTGATAACTCTATCAGGTGACATCAATGACAACTTTGACTTAGAGGACTCAAAATGTCCAACAGGCTATATCCCTACAAAATCTCAAACTTTCCCCTTTGATGAGGATGATCACCTGATTACGTATGGTGAATATTTAGAAAATCAAAAGTGTTTGATAGATATTAAAAAGAGAAAGAAGTCTCATCTTTTCTCTTGCAATATTATTTCAGTCGTCCATATAGAAATAATTGCTTCTCCAAATAAGTGTGTAGAAGGAGATGTCTTTTATGATATCCCTCATGAAGAAATCATGCAAAATAGTTTCTTCTTTGATGGGTCCATCCCATGTATAGCACATGTTCAAACAACAACTACACAAGATAAACTAGCCAAACTATCCCTAGAAGAACTCCAGGAAATGGGTGTTTCATCTGCTCCTCTCAACTTTGAAAGGGATTTGAGCATTTTGGTAGAAGATATTTTGAAAATTAATATTGGAACAAAAACTAATCCTCACATGGTTAAAATAGGAGTTGAATTGAGCAAAGAAGAACAAATCAGATATACATAACTTCTTTCTGAATACCCTAACATCTTTGCATGGACATATGCAAATATGTCCAGCTTGGATCTTTTTGTAGTCATGCACTATTTGGTGGTTCGCCCTGATGCCAAACTTGTAAAACAAAAACTTAGAAAAATGCATCCTAAAATAGCCTTGTTAGTTAAAGAGGAATTACAAAAGCTTTTAGATGTTGATTTCATTCAAGCTATTGACTATTCTGATTGGATATCTAATATTGTTCCAATATCCAAAAAAGAGGCTACCAAAATCTAAGTATGTACTGATTTTAAGAACATCAATGCCGCATGTCCCAAGGATGAATTTCCCCTTCCTAACATGGATCAAATTATTGACTTCACGGTGGGAAGTGGGATGTTATCCCTTATGTATGGATTTTTAGGATACAATCAAATTTGTATAGCACTAGAATACCAACCTAAAACTGCCTTCATTACACCATGGAGAACTTTTTGTTGTAAGGTAATACCCTTTGGTTTAAAGAATGCAGGGGCAACTTATCAACGAGCTATGACATATGTATTTCATGACATGATGTATAAAATTTTACATGATTATGTTGATGACATCATAGCTTGGTATATTAAGGAGGAAGATCACATTCTCGATTTCTGACGAGTGTTTAATAGGCTCTGTGAATATAAAGTTTGTTTAAACCTGGACAAATGTGTGTTCGAGGTAAAATTTGGTAAATTGTTGGGAATTATTGTATCTATGTGAGGCATAGAGATAGATCCTATTAAAATAAATGTTATTATCAATATTCTCCCACAAAAACTTTTATAGAGCTTAGAAGTTTACAAGGCAAACTTCAATCCATTTGACATTTCATCGATAAATTGGCAAATAAATATCAACACTTTCTTAAGTTACTTAAGAAATATACCCTTTTTAAGTGGGATGAAAAATTTTAAGAAGCATTTGAAGCTCTCAAAAAATACTTGCTTACACCACCAGTGCTTGTTCCTCCTAGACCAGAATATCCTTTTATTTTGTACATCTCTGCCTTAGAACTTGCGTTAGGAGCAATGTTAGTGTTGTATGATGAGGACAAGAAATAACAAGCTATTTATTATATAATAAGAACTTTGGTAAGCTATGAAACTCATTATACACCCCTAGAAAAGCTTTGTTTAGTTGTTGTGTTCTCTACACAAAAATTGTGCCATTATATGCTTAGTCAAAAAACATTTGTCATAGCAAAATTCGACCCATTATGATATTTGATGAGTAGACCTTACTTATCAGGATGAGCAACAAAATGGGTTCTTGCTTTGAGTGAGTTTGACCTAACCTTTATTGGTCAAAAATCCATTAAAGGACAAGTCATAGTAGACCAACTCACCATCGCTCCTCTTGAATCTATGAATGTCTTAATTTAGAAGATGATCATTCAAACTCTTGGTCTCTATTTTTTGATGAAGCCCATTGCATGAGTGGCACAGGTGCAGGCATTATATTTGTGTCTCCACACAAACAAATTATTCCATTATATTTCAAACTCCAACTTGTATATACAAATAATACAACAAAATATGAGGCCTTGATTCTCGGGTTATGAGCAACTTTAGGTTTGAATATTAAAATCTATCAATTTTTGGAGACTCATAAATCATGGTAAATCAAATTAATAATGTCTACTAAACCCGAGATGAGAAAATCCATCCCTATAAAGAATGTGTCTTAAAACGTATATCTTTATTTGAGAAAGTTACTATCAAAGCTATCCCTCATACTAGTAATCATCCTGTGGATGCTACGACATCAACTGCTTCTCTTATTCCTTTAGAGTTGGATGATGATCATGCTACTATTATCATTCACCAACATCGAGAACCTACTTTTCTAGAATCTTGCCTAGCACCCTTGGACATCTTTGCAACTGAAGAAACATCCTTAGCACCATGGTTTGAGGATATCTTTAACTTCCTTCAAAATGACTCATTCCTGGATGGTCTAGATAGGAATCAACGTAGACTTTTGTGTAAATGAGATGTTCATTTTGTCATCATCAAAAGTACATTGTATAAAATATATTTTGAAGGTATCCTTCTAAGATGCCTCAACCGAGACAAATCCCAAAAGGTACTAAGCGAAGTGCATGATGGCTCTTATAGAGGCCATTTTATTGGTAGCACCATAGCCAAAAAAATCCTACAAATGGGATATTTTTGGCCCTCCAGGAAAAGGATACTAATGATTATGTGCGTTGATGTGAAAAATGTCAGCGACATGCATATCTTGTTAATGCTCTTGCTTAAGAAATTCAAGCCATTTCTTTTCCTTGGCCTTTTTCAAAATGGGGTCTCACCATCATTTTGAAAATTAATTCGATCTCATCTGATGGTCATAAGTTCATCATAACAACAACTGAATACTTTACAAAGTGGGTAGAAGCCATGTCATTGGCTTCTTGCACAGGGGCCCAAGTCTCTAAATTTATTTTTAATAAAATTATCTATAGATTTGGTATTCCATCTACACTTGTCTCTAATAATGGAACTTGTTTTAAAAATAAATATATACAAAACCTTTGCACAAAATATAAAATCTAGCATAGATGGTCTATCCTTACTACCCACAAGAAAACGACCAAGCTGAAGCATCCAATAAAATATTTATTAAAAAGGTTGGTTAATAAGTCAGGTCGATATTGGCACATGCAATTATATCTGGCCTTATAGGCTTATTGGTATAGTGTTCGAACCCCTACAAGCGCTTCTCCCTTTATCTTAGTATAGGACAATGAAGCTGTATTTTCTTTTGAGCTTGAAGTATCTTCTTTAGGACTTTTACTTCAAGACATTGAAGTAGGAGATGAATGTTATGTTGGACAACTAAGTCAATTGGAATTATTAGATGAAAAGCGTATAAATGCTTTAGAGCATCTTCACGCTTATCAAGACAAACTCAAATATCATATTCTAAGAAAGTTCATACTAGATCTTTTGAATTTGGTGATCTAGTTCTTAAAGAAAATTAGAAAAATACTAATGCTCGAACTGATCTTAAAGGAAAATTTCAACCAAACTAGTTAGGTCCATTTATCATAATTGCTAAATTGGATCAGGTGCATATCATTTGGCTACCTTAGATGGAAAAGACCTTAAGTAACCAATGAATATAATGCACCTTAAAATATATTATGCATAAAATCATGTTTCACCATTGTACATAGTTGTCATACATTTTGTACATAAAATATTTGCAGCATGTAGTTCAATTCATAATCACAACCATCTCATATAAATCATTTTTTATATAGCTACATTTATCTTATATCTTTCATGAGTTTGGTCCAATTGCACATGGCATATAGCCACATCCAATTACTATATTATTTAAATATCAGATAAATGTTATCAAATTCATAGTCAATCTTGGTTCTTTTGATGTGATTTGGAGTTTATCTTGAACCACTCACAATATTCACATTTTTTAATAAAATCTTAATTCTTGATATTGATTAAAAATCTCTCTTGAACCAAAATCACTATTGCTCATTAAGAAAAATTTGAGTTTTGGAAATTGATTCTGCCACTTCTGAACCAAAACATACTTACACATCTTAAAAATGATTTTGCACTAGGAAAGAGGATGCTACATAGTAGTCTTTGTCCCCTTAAGAAAAATGTTTCCCTTTCTATCCTATTATGTGCATGGTCTAGAATGTTGAGAATTGACAAAAGGACAAGCTCCATCCTACCAGAATTAATCCCTTGCCATTCCAAAAAAGCGAGCAAGTATCCTTGTAAAGAAAAAAAATCAAAATAAAAAGCAAAAGAGAAGAGAAATAAAGAAAAAAAGAAAAAAAGAAAAATGGCTTTTACCACAAAAGCAAATAAAAATCCCCTTGTTAAAAAATGAACAAGAATCCCCAATCAAAGAAATAAAAAAAAAGAATGGGGTAATGAGCTTGAATCCCTATAATTCCTCAGTTATTCGAAAGTCATGCGGTGATACCCATTACAATAATGGGTTGAATGAAACCTGCCTGGCAATGGGGTAGTCTTACGCGTGGTGACATGTCTATCATATTAGCGACATTTTTTATAGATCAATGTTTACTTATGGATACACTAGCTTTTGGTGTCTTGTATTACAAAGTAGTTAAGTCCAACCATGCATAAAATAATGGAAAAAAAATTCATAATTTGTACACATAATGGTTCTTAAAGTTGGTTTGCATCATTACCTTACTCAAAATTGGTAAATGAACTTCATACGCACACACATTTGATCCTTGAGAGATTTTGCATCATAATTAAGATCAAGATGAAAAAAATACACAAAATAACACACTGGTTCTTGATATACTTGATTTTATTCTAGAAATGACCAAGATTCTCCTTGAGTTTTGATTAGTTGAAGTCACTATATCTTCATGGATTTGAATTCAAAATTCAAAAATGTGCAAGCGCACAAAAAATTGAATTTGACCGACGTGCACATGCGGTATTCCAAAAAAATATTAATAAAAATCCCACGTGATGCACCTTCCATGGCCTCCATGAACTTGGGCACGAGTTTCCTGACACACATGGCAGCCATCAAACAGGTATCATCCAATACATTCCAAAGCGCTTGTTGTACCTAGTTTTCATAACTTACTCCAGACCCATGTGACAAGGGTACTTCAACATGAGCAATCACACAAAGGAGGTGGACATCCATTTTTTGCAAGGTAGAGCTGAATCAGTTAAATCAAACCATCTAGTTTAGCTGATGGTTTAAACACATGCATGGTAATCCGAAGGCATGTCGACCTGCCACCCTCAATGCGTGCTAAGAATTAAATTTTTGGAATCAAACCAAATCACTACATGCCACTTGTATTTTGATGCATGCAAATCCCAGTGTGTTCTACGCCATATTTTGAATTTGATTCATGTATACTGAAGTTATGAATGTTTGAAATCCATAATCATAAAAATTACAAAGGTTGATGAATTGAAACAACGGGTTGTAAAATTACAAACTCCAGCATTGCATTATAGGGAGAAAATATTTAGAAAAACCAAGAGTGCAGTGACATTATCAGATAAATCAGGAGGTTGCTAAAAATTTTTAGTAGACATCGATGCAAGTGCACTGGTTTCAGTTGGCATGAGGTAGAAAAAGAATGTTGAACCAAGCACTCTAGAATTTTTTTGGAAGTATCCTAAGGTGGTACAAGTCTTTTAGCAAGCAAGGTTGATGCCATTTTTGGAAAATTTTGATGGGTATTCTAAGGGTTTAGCAGTCGATTTCGCTTGCACTCTTTGAAATAATAGAACAACCATCAGGGGCATGAGGATCGAGGTAACTCCCTTGGTTTTAAGTCAAATCACTGAATTGCCATTACAAGGAATAGTAGTTACCAAAATTGCTAAGAACACACTTATTGAAGTAGCAAAGCATTTTTAGGAAAGGGGGATGTGCAACCCATAATGCAATAACAATATCTTGAAATGGGTAAAACAAGGTAGTCTTCAACCACCATGGGATGAAATTACAATATGGGCTATTGAATATTTAACTTGTGAGGGGCAATATGCAGTATTATATAGCAACCACATGAAACCACTCACTCATTTGAGGCATGGCACACAATGCCTAGAAGTAAGGGTAAATATTTCTTTATATTTACACCATGAATTTCACAACATGACAAAAATATACTAGTAAGTCCAGGGATCTCCTAGACACCATGGTATCATCAATTTTATCTATAGGCATCATTTCAGGGGAAATCTTCAAAGTTTCAACATATTCTTTGCACCATGAAATGAGCAGGTTCCTACTAAAGAAGAGCTAGTGCAAGAAGAAGAGGTAACTACAAATAAGGTAGGGACACCTGAAGAGGATGCTAATGAAAGGATTAATATTGAATAAGAAGAAACCCGCCATCCCCCTATGGTCCACCAACTACTAGAACTAGGGCACAAAGGAATAGGAAATCTGAAGGCAGCCATGCAGAACAACCAAGGACCAAGAAGGTAACTTTTAGTGATAAAGTTACTAAGATTATTGCTCAGGCAGAAACATCTGCACAATCAGAACCATCTAATTCTAAAATAATTGGGTCACTAGTTGAAACAAAAAATTCATCATAAGAAGAGGAAATTAGCTCTAGCTTTATAGTTAGGTCTATAGGAAGAAAAATTGTAGAGATAAAACAAATTGGTGGAGTGAAATAAATAGGTGCACGACCCTTGAGAAGGTCCACCAGGCAAAAAGGAAAATATTTTGTAGAGGAGCATGTTGAGGTAGAGGTAATAGAAGTTGAAACTCAAACACAACCACCCTCACCTCCTCCTCTAAGAAGGAGCTTAAGAAGAAAACAACAAGATATAGCTGCAGCAACTGAAACAACATCTATTAGACCATCCAAACCAAGGAGAAGGAGAAAATTAATAGTGGAGGATGAAGATGAAATTGCTATAGAGGACACACTTGATTAGGTGGAAGAATCACTTACAGAGGTTGAAGAGCATGAAGAGCCACATTCACCACCTAAAATGAATTTACCTACATATTCTTCAAAATCTGAAGAATATGAGGCTTATGAGCTAGAAGACCCAATGAAGGTTGCCAAGGTGATCATTAAGATCCAACAGACCTAGATTGATAAGGGAGAAGCAACAATTAAGAAAAAATATGAGTATATTGATCAATTTTTGTAGGAAATACATGAATTAAAAAGAAAATTGACACCATTAGAAGGACTACCTATAATTCTTAATTTTGGAAAGGAGATAATAGAAATTTTGCTTAATTTGGTAGAAAAGGTTCCAAAAGAGGCAACACAAGAAAACATCCCACAATTGCCTCATAGAATTAGAGAAACCACATTAGAGTAGGGGCCTAATATTTTTGTTCCTACCATGGTTATTGTTGCAGCATAACAAAAACAGGTAGAAAAAGGAGACTACACCTATGAAGAGGGTTGGTAAGAAGATAATTAATATTAGAGAGAGTTCTCATCAGAGAAGGGACACTACGAAGATGGACCAACAACAATATTTTCAATAATATCTTGAAATAGAAGACATACTAGAACTTTCAAATGCAGCTCAAGAACATTTTGAAGCAGCTTTGGAACATTTCGAAGCAGCTCCGAAATGTTTTGAAGATGAATAGTCTCATTCTAGAGCAATTCTAAAATGTCTAGAAATTATGCTAAAATATCAAGATGGAGCTCTAGAACAATAGGAGGAGCAAGGCACACCAGAAGCTAAAGCCCATGAAGTTCAAACCACTTCATTACATGTAAGTACATCACTCCAAGAGGATAAAGATCAAATTTTTACAAAATCTGTTCAAAAAGTACAAACTACAAAAGTAGGTATTCAGGTTGAATTATTGCCAAAGCATAAAATTCCATGAAAAGTAGTGCATCCGTCGGACATGGTCCCACTAGCAAAACACAATGATATTATTGCAGGATGGATTGCATGCTACCAAGCCCTTGAGTTGTGCCTTGCAACACTTAAACTCATGGAAGAGTAGAATAAGAAACATGTTGCAAAATTGATAGATTTACAAGCTAAGGTGAAGGATTTATGTCAAATTATAGAATTCTTGGTACAATGCATATGACCTACCAGGTTATACAACCTACTCCTCAGGGAAACATTCCTTATATGGTAGGTAATGCAAATATGCTCTAGTTTGACATATGATTTGATTATTGCTCAATATCTTTTGGAAGCATACCTGTAGAGTTCTAAGGAGCAAAAAAAATTATTGTGTGTGTTCTTTTTGCACAAATTTATCATGGTAGAAGATGTACAATTTTTTCCACAAATATATACATGTGATTTACAACTCTAATCCTTTATATCTACTTTGCAAAAACAATTATATTGGGATTAGGAGATTGAATTAGGAATTGAGATTCTATTAAGGCATATCTAGTCCAATCCTTCAACATTAACAAGCCAAAATTTTAATCTGATGACTAGGCCAAACAAAATAATCACCTATCTTCGAAACCTTCAAGATAGTTTGGTTCATTTTCAATAATTATGTAGGGATAATTTTACAAACTCCTTGGCAACATGTAAAAGCAAGTGGATAGAATTACCCATATCTTTGCAGAAAAGGGAACCCATATCACCAATAAATCTGTTGTGGTCACATAGGAGGGTAGATATAGTGATGCAAATGATCTTAGCACTAAAACATCAATGGATAGGCTTAAGGTTTAGGCCACCCACCATTATCACACCAGTCCCATTTTATTTTGACTCTGATCCTCAGCCTGATCAACAATTTTAGAATTGGTTGAGAGAGTTAAAACAGAATAGAGGATATTATCTTGAAAATTACAAATTTTGGGGGAATTCGTACAAGGAGCTAGATATAAGTACATATGTAGCCCAAAAAAATGCATGAGGACATGCATCAGGTTATGTTAAGGGGATGATGAGGCTAAGAAATGCCTCATTTTTGTTGTATTTTTGACATATAAACACTACCATCTAAAAATATATAATATTATTTTGTGTCAAATATTTTATTAAAATACGTTATTTGTTGATGTTTGTATGATTGAATATTTGGAAATACTATACCCGTGTTTTGACTATTTTTCTACATTTTATGTCCTAATTTTGCATGATTTTAGTGAAAAATGCATAATAAAATTGATAGCAAATAAAAGTTTTTTGAATTGTGATTGGGTGAAGTATTTTGAATGTTTTCCCACCTAAAAAAAGTTGTTAAGGTGACATGACACTGAATCGGTTACTCTGTTGTGAAATAGGGGATGGTAGCTACACACAACATACAAAAGGCAACCACCTATAACATTAAAGGAGGGCATGGAAGAAGTCAAAAGCAGTGAGTAAAACCGGTTGGAACATGTTCAAGGAGACAAGGGAGGACCTATAATACAAGATATCCCAATTATTTTGCTTGATATTTTGGAGCTCTTCGAAATGACAAGCAAAAATAATCTGTTTTAACAAAAAAGCACAGATCGCACACAATCTAATTTGCCAACAACAAGATATCCCAATTATTTTGCTTGATATTCTAGAGCTCTTCGAAATGACAAGCAAAAATAATCTGTTTTAACAAAAAAGCACAAATCGCATCCATTTCATGAGGAATGAGATTGGTTAGGGTGAGGATAGGTGTAACAACTATTTTTGACCTATTATTAGTTGATTCCTATCGGATTGGAGGTATGAAAAGGCTCACGGATGACTACTGTAGTAGATTCTATCCTTAAATAGACCAAGTCTACTGCAACAAAACAACAAATCACACACGGACAACACAATATTTGGTTTTGTAGTTTTAAATGTGTATGTAAGAAATAGTATAAATAGGCCACTCACCCATTGGTTGAGTTAGTTAGAGTAGAAATTTAGAGTTAGAGAATTAGTCAAAAAGTGAGTAGACGTAAAAGTTGTAAAAAGTTGCATTTTTGCAACAACAGTTTTCAATAAAGTGTTGTGTTATTCCAATGTGTTAATTTATGAGTGAGTGTTTAGAATTTATAATTTTGGAGTGATTATACCTTCTTATGGTCTAGGGAGAAAGGGCCACTCTCAGGGCTAGAGGAAGGAAGCAATTTTGTAGGTTTTTGACAATTTCTATTTTCAACAATTTTTGTCAATTTCTTGCTTAATTCCTGTAACAAAACTGACCTCTATTTTTAGCATAATTTTTGTCATGTTTTAAGTGTGATTTGTGTGAGTTTATTTACATCTAGCTAACCCCTATTTTTTATGCATTTATTACCTCTATTTTCTGCACTTCAAATTTAGTAACTTTTTTGACAATTTTTGCAACACTTTTCTGACAATATAGCAACTTTTTTGATAGTTTTAGCATTTTCAATTTCAGCATGATTAAACTTGGTTTAAATTTAGCATTTTATATTCATTTCATTTCAATTAGAAAGCGTGAAATAATTATTTCAATAATTTCAATTTTGCAAAATTTGTTTAAATGTCAATTCTACAACTGTAGATTAAGTGTCAATTATGTAATTTAGAAGTAATTTCAATACTGCAAGTTAATTTGTTTCAATTTTGCAAATTAAGAGTTAGTGTGACCTTGAAAATACCAAATGAACCTTTTTTTCACTAAATAATCTTGTGAATTAATGATTGAACTATAACTTGCCAAAATCCTCTATTGTAGACAAACTTGGACACTGTCCTGGATTTGACAAACATTGAAAATTAAATGATGACAATAATGACACTCATTATAGGTTTACCTACCTTCTACCACATCAAAAAAAAACACTAAAATATATTTTAATAGTATATTTTTTGCAATTTGAAGGAATTCCTTTTTTCTTTAGCTTTTTACCAATTTTTTTTATTCTTTTGCCTTGCCAAATTTTTACCAATTTTGATTTTCTTAACTATAATTTATTGTATTGACAAAATACCTATTGGTTGTACATTCAACATATTATATCTATTTTGGTTGCTCACACCTACCCTCAGGTAAACAATTGGATGTTCTCCCTATCCATCCCTATTCTTTTCTCCTTTTTCCTATATTACTTGATGTTTGCTGGTATTCCCTCCTATCTGGTCGGTTCCTATTTTTCCTCTTTTCCTCCTCTTCCTTTTCTCTTCCTCATGTTCTCTCTTCCTCTCATTTTCCACCATGTATACCATTTCCCTTTAATTTTACTTTAATTTCCTTTTTCCTACCTCTTCGTTTCCTCTTCCTTGTTTTTGTTGATTCCTCTTATCTTCCCCATGTGCTCTATCTTCTTTCTAGGAAGCAAATATTTCCTCTATACAGGTGGTAGACAATTAAAATATGGGTGACAATTACCTTGCTTGTAACCACCTGGATGCTCTTTTATCATACTCTTTAGTTAAGAGGAAATGTTCCATGAGCTCCAACTCATGTACATTAATTGTTCTTCCTATCTATTACCATTTTATCTTGTCTATATTTACAAGACCACCTTTTTTGTCTTGCACTTGCCTTCATCAGAGAGCAAAAACTCTTATATAATGCACTCAATATTTATTTCACCTTGTCCCACTCCATCACATCCATTCAATTGTAATCCACACGTATTTTGTTGATGATTTTCTCTTGGTGCCAACATATATTATTGGAGTTGTTATATCCTCCATGAATATTAGAAGGATGTAGGTTCCAACACCTAGTTGCTACATATCAACACTAAATATAACCCATCCTAGAACCTTCATTCCTTATACTGCTCTCTCTTCTCACAATTTTGGTCTTATCATTTCTTGCTTAACCTATATATCCAAGGCCTCCATTATTTGGCCTTAATTCTAACATTATGGGCATTTGCACACCTTGCCCATACCTTCCTAGTATTTTACCATTGTATACCATTCTTATCATTAACTTGGATTCAATTCCTTTAGTACCTTTCAAAGCACCCAATTTCTTCATCACCACTTTGATCTCTATTATTATTATTTAGATACTTTATGCTATCACAATGTTCTTCACCACACTTCAAACTACCATAGTTACTATTAACTCTAAAAATATGGACTTTGTCATGACTAACTAGATAATCAATGTCATCATGACATTCATCTTCTTCTTGTATCTCTTTGTTCTTTATTTGTCTTTATTTGCAATAGGAATTGCTAAACCATTGTTGTCATCGTCACTACTACTAGTGATATGGATCAACTGCCTCTTACCTATGCTTATTATTTTGCTTGTTTTTATCTTTATCTCTAATTGATTAAAAATTTCTCTCAACATTACCTTTTATCCCTTCAATTGGATCTCATAATCCTTCAAGATATTTTTTATCTGCATTCAAGCACATTGTAGGAATGCTATCCACTTTTTCTCCTTTGTTTTTTAATAGGAATTAATATATACTCGTTTTCATATTTCTTGATAGTGTAGGTGTTCACCTTGCCATCATGCACTACTTTTCTATCAAAATACCATGGGCTTCCTAATAAAATATGACAAACATCCATAGGCATAATATCACATAATATCTCATCCTTGTAAGAACCAATTTGGAAGTCTACCATACATTGTTCATTCACCAAAATTTGATGTCCCTTTTGCAACCATAAAACCTTATATAGATTTGGATGTTCAATCCTCTTCAGCCCAAGATTTTCTACCCTCTCCATAGATACTAAACTACTTATACTTCCATTATCCACAATGACCTTACAACACTTGCCTTGTGATTTGTATATGGTTTTAAAAAGACTTATTCTTTGCATCGGTTCATACACCTTCTTAGTTGGTTTTAACAAGATCTTTTTTATCATAAGTGACTCTCCTTATTTGAGTTCCTCCATGTGCTTTGGTGAAGCTATACTATATTTATCTACTTTTACAATTTGGTTATGGGCTTCCTTTCCATACCCGTTAGTCTGTTGTTCTTGAGGACATTCATACTCTATGTTCTTCCAAGCACTTACAACACTTGCCAATAAAACCACATCCTCCTCTATCAAATCCACCTCATACTCTTGATGATTCACCCTTTTCTTAGATACTTTTGTTGAAATTATTTTAAGAATTACTAGTTTCTCCTTCTTGCATATGCCACATTCTACCACTATTTGAATATTCTCTTCCTCTAGAGAATTATCCTCTTCATTTGGAATTGTTTTGCTTGCTTACGCGTAAATATTTGGAATTGAATGACAATGTCTAAGTGTATGACAATATCCTCCTTATTATACAACCACATTCATTGTACAACCACCTTTATTATATGGACACCTTCGCTATATAGTCACATTTATTGTACGACCACACGCATTAAATGACCACATGCATTGTACATCAATTTGAACCAACGTTTAATTTTATGGTTTGTTCCATTGTACGGTGATGGTTATCATATCAACCATCATAGTAGTTTGGATGTATTTAAATTTAAATGACATGATAAGAAGATTGTGGCTTCTCTTTTCTTTGAATGATAGAGTCCAATTTCTTTGCATGAACAATAATTTACATGTTCATTACTTGAATATTTTTATGCATACTCTTTCTTTTGAATGGTGCTTGCTTGTACATATTATTCTTCATGGTTTCATATTATTATTCAAATGATAATATTTTCTTCCACTTGGACAACTCACATGTTCTCATTCGATAGTGACCATGCCCTCACTTGAACGGTTCTCTGCATGCTAGAGTAATACCTTTATGTGAGCTACAACCTTTCTCTATTTCACCTACAAACCTACAACACTATACATGCTATTCTATGCAATAAAATTGAGACAACTTAAGGCATTCACAAATTTAACATGTGCACAGATAAGATTAGAATTGAATTATTTATGGTATTTCCAAAAAGCCTATTGGCTATAGATTCAACATATTGCATCCATACCAGTTTGTTATACCTGATCTCAATGTTCTTCCTAGCAAGCCCTCTCCCTGTTTTCTCCTTCTTCTTATATTCCTTGGTGCTTGTTGGCATCCCCTCCTATCTTATCAGTTCCTCTTTTTTCTCTCTCCTCTTCCTTTTCTCTTCCTCTCATTTCTCCCATGTGTACCATTTTCATTTATTTTTTCTTTCCTACCTCTTTGTTTCCTCTTCCTTGCTTTTGTTGATTCCTCTTCTCTTCCCCGTATGCTCGATATCCTTCTTAGGCACTACAAGTTTCCTTTGTACATGTGGCAAAAAATTACAAGATGGGTGCCACTTACCTTACTTGTAACCATTCAAATGCTCCCTCATCATATAAACAACATCCTCTATAAGGATCATGACCTAATGGATTCTAAAAACTGCTTTACTTTTATGTTGAAAGTTGAATAATTTAATGGGTTGAACTCTTGGCATATAGTTTATTATGTTAATATTAATAATTATTTTTTTTGGTTCGAATAGTGTGAGAAATTCCCATGACCGATGCTTAGAGCTAAGCATTTTTTTTAATATTTTTATTAAAAATTATTAATTTTCGTAATATTCAATATTGTGTTTAATTATCTAATAATCATAGTTTAAAGGAATTAATAAAGCATACAACTACCTGATACTAAATTTAGAGAGAACAAATTTATTAACGTGTCTAACAATTTTTTATTTTTTTTAAATTTTGATATTTACTTTTAAATGTTAATATTTAATATTCCAATTTAAATTTATATATTGATATGTTATTTTTTCTTAAATTATATTCATTTGAGACATATATTTTATGTCTTTCAAATTTATGTTTACTATTAAATTTTATTAATAAATTACAAAAGTTAATTTCTAATTATTAAAACATCATTTAATATTTCTGATGAATATTGTTGTATCTAATTTTTTTTTTGTTATAAGATATAAATGACATGTGTTTTAAGATTTTTTGTAATTTATGCTAATTATTAAATATTATTATTAAATTAAATTATATAAGGTTTAAAAGGTCATCAAAGTTAATCAATGTCGAAAACTAATTTTAACTTAATTTTAAAAACTTATATATATATATATATATATTGTATAAAATTTTAAAATTAATTTTAATAATTATTATTTTTTGATTGGTTGATAAAAAAGGTTTTGAAAGGTCCCGAAACCTTTTACACAAATGCAACAAAGACAACTAGCCAGAAGCGAACTAACTAAACTAAAAATAAACAACCCTAGAGGGGAATGAAACAACCAACTTTAAACCATAAATAAGGTGCATACAAAAACAAAAAGGAATAAGGGTCCAAACTACAACAACGATACCCAAAAGGAAACAAAAAATAACTATCGAAATCCCAACCAAAATTACAACATTTGGCTTGGCGAGGTTCAATCTGTGAGCTTATTAGAGCAACCACTTCCACTATGCTAGAAATTAGTAGTTTTATTTGCCATTCCTTGCCACTTGGGTTCATGAGTAACAGTTGCCTTATGAAATTTCTACATTCCTTTCCACCTGGGTTCACGAGTGACAGTTGCCTTGTGAACTTTCCACATTCCTTGCCACCTGGGTTCACGGATGATAGTTTTCTTATGAAATCTCCACATCTCCTCAACATTGCCCCAAGATGGATTACAAAAAAACGTATAAGGGAAAAGAGGATATGTGCTAGCATCCATGTCAGACAAACCATATCTAGCCACTAGGCCCCAAATCAACCACATCAGCACCAATAACTAGTTAAAGATTAAGATTTCCATTTGTATCAGTGTGGTCCATAATACATTGAGGGAAATTGTCATACCAGACTTGGAGGTTATCTTGTTCAACTCCTTGACTGGCAAGGAGGTCAGCAACTTTATTTCCTTCTTGGTAAACATGTTCAATTGTAACATATCTGATGCCTTCAATTATCTTCAAAAAATCTTGGAAAATGTTGAACATGCTCCAGGAAGGAAGTTGACATTTTTGGATGTATCAAATGACATTCATAGAATCACTCTCTATGACAAGTATTTCAAATCGAAGCCGCTTGCAAATGAGGAGGCCAAGGTATAACACATGGGCTTCAGCCAAATTATTGGTTTGACTACCCATGGACTCAGCAAAAACACACAAGACTTTACCTTGACTATTTCTGAAAAGACCACCTCCTCCAGTCCTACCAGGGTTTCCCTTTGAGGCTTCGTAAACATTGAGCTTAACCCAACCACAAGGTGGGGGAATCCATTTCACCATTGACCTATCAGATTTTTGAGGACCTCGAAAGGGAGTGTCAATCTAAAATTTGAGAGTATTAAAAATGGATAATTCCCATTGGTTCTTGGGCTTTTTAGCTTGGATGAGATTAGAATTCTCAATGGCAAATGACAGAGCTTAGGAGAACACTGATCTAGCATATTTTGTAGTAGTGCCAAAAATTTTGTTGCTCATCTCCAACCATACCTACCAAAAAAAATGAGGAAAACAATACAACCAAAAAACACAAAATTTTGGATTCAAAAAAAAATTTGGCCCCTGATGGCAGGCATCAACAAGAGTTTTTGAGTATACCCAAGATATGTTGGCCAGCTTGAGAAAAAAATACAACACTTCATTAGAGAATGGGAACTCAAGAAATATATGGATCACATATTCCCTACTATTTTTATAGAGGACACAATGATTAGGGAGTATTAGGCCTCTATGGATTATATTGTCAATGGTCAATATTTTGTTCAAAGAGCAAGCCAGAAAAAAATGGGTAACTTTAGGGATTAGACTTTTCAACTAGACAGTCTTAAATTCAGGCCAATATTTGACTTCTCTGGTTTGGGCATAGTAGGTAGACTTAACAGTATAAAGTCCATCCTCACAAAGGTGCCAAAACAAAGAGTCTAAAGCATTTGGGTTACTAGGAATGATAGTGATGCACAACATACCAACAATAATAGAAAAAGTAGACTAGGCAATACTGATATTGACAGAGGGAAAGGGCTTCCATCTGGCTCTGTTACAGTTTCTAGAAAATAAATTACATACCTTAGAACCAAATAGGTGATCAATGATTGGCTTGATGTAGGAGAGACTAACATCACTAATGAGAGGGTGATTGTTGAGCCATCTATCCTCCCAAAATTCAAGAGATGTTCCATTTCCCATCTACCACATAAGCCCAAATTTTAGGATGGGTCTCGTATTAATAAAAGAGTTCCAAAAATACGATCTAATTGTAAGCGGTTCATCACTTAGAAAGGATCACTGTTGCAGGTATTTATTCTTTATGATATTGATCTAGGTGGCTTGTTCATTTTGGATAATTCTCCAACCTTGCTTACCAATGAGAGCAGAATTCATCTTACTAGCTTTCCTGAAACCCAACCCTCCCTAATTCTTCTTCAAGCAGATCTTGTCCCAAGTAACCAAGGGAATTTTATTGGTATTTTCACTTCATGACTAGATAAATCTCATTTGTATCTATTCAATATTATTGCATATAGAAGCTAGAGCTTTAAATATGAACAATAAATACACCAGAATGTCCTGCAAACAAGCTTGGATAAGAGTCACTTTCGCTTCCTGGTTGAGGAGACAACCTTTCCATCCGACCAACTTTTTTTTAATTTTCCCCAGGATGTTGTTCCACACATTTGCAGGAGGTTTACCATGGAAAAGGGGTATACATAGATAGGTGGAAGGAAGTCTTGATATGCTGCAACCCAATATTTTAGCGATCGTTTGCTGTCTATCTATGGGAGTATTCAGGAAATACAATTTACTTTTTTGAAAATTAACCTTTTGTCCAACAACAAGCTCATATAAGACTAGGATATTCTTGATTACCCTTGCTTCAGGAATCGAAGATTTGGTTTCTAGTAACGTATCATCAAAAAATTGTTGATGCATGACCGGTTAGGAGATGGAGGAGGCCTTTATCCCAAAGATAGTACCATTAGAGCAGGAAGAATTGAGTGCCCTCACAAAGGATTTTGTAATAATAATGAATAAATAAGGGGAAAGAGGACCCCCCTATCTGATTCCTTGGTTTCTCTTGAAATACCCAGCAACAACACCATTTACAATGATAGAAGAATAGGCAGATGAAAGACATTCCCATATTAGGGCAATCCACTCCGGATGAAAGCTGAATTTTGCTAGCACAACACATAAAAAAATCCAAGATACCCTATCAAATGCCTTGGTGATATCTAACTTGAGAAAAAGGCTTGACTTTTTATTTTTGAGACAGAGTGGAGCAATTCATGAACATTTATTATACCATCAATTATAGGCCTTCCCTTGACCGAGCTACCTTGACATAAATCAATAATACCAGGGAGCAGTTTGTTCATTCTGTTGGCAATGGTCTTGGTCAAAATTTTGTAGATGACATTGCATAAGCTAATCAACCTATAATCAAAAATTGTTCTGCATTGCTGATTCTTTAGGACAAGGGTGATAAAGGTGGAGTTGACGTCTCTTGGGATGTGCTTGGTCACTTGACCAAACTAAATAGCTTTGGTTAATTAGTGCTGAAAATGTCCTAGAAATGCTGAAAGAAGCAGGGAGAGAAACAATCAAGCCCAGATGCTTTATCAGTAGACATGGAAAACACATCTTTAATTTTATCTGCAAAAAAAATGGTCAGTAGTTTCTCATTATTTTAATTAGAGACTAAACAAGGAATATTTTGGAGAAGAGAATTAGCAGCTTGAGGGTTAATCGGTTGACCCTCTCCAAGAATATTTTTGAAATGTGCTATGGCTTCATGTCTCACTTCCTCTTCATTTTTCATGTTGGTGCTATCCGACCTAATCAAATTTTTGATTTTGTTGATGCTTCTATGTCAGAGGGTGAGAGCATGAAAATAATTCGTATTGGAATCGCCTTGTTTGAGCCAGAGAGCTCTCAAATTTTTTTGCCAAAAGGTTTCCTCCATGGAAAAAATATTGTGATATTCATCCAACAACTCTCTTTCTTTTTCCCTAAGCTGCACATCATGTTCCTTATGTTGGATATAATTTTCAATGGCGCGGATCATATCACCAATGATTATTTTTTCCTCAAATAAATTCTTGAAGGTTTTCTATTCCATATTTCTATGTTGTTCTTGGTATGTTAGAGTTTTTGAGTTAATATTACAATTAGGTTACAAGTAAAATCTCTACTCCACCATTCAAGTATTTTACTTCTAAAATTTGGGTGTTGAATCCACATAGGTTCAAACTGGAAAGGAGACTTGAAAGAGGCAGTGTTAAACCCATATAAAACCAGAGGGTTGTGGTCAGACCCAATTCGAGGAAGAGAGTGGAGAGTTGCATCTCCAAAGTATTGAAGAGATTCATGAGAAATGAGAAATCTATCCAATCACACTAAAATATGTTGTGCCCCCACTTTCCTATTGGTCCAAGTAAATTTGCTCCCTTAAAGGTGGATGTCCATGAGATCACACTCATCAACAAATTTAGCAAAATCTTCAAAACTCTGAGGCAAGATAGGAGTACCTCCTTTTTTTGTCAGTAGGGTATAATAGTGAGTTGAAATCATTAGCTATCATCCAAGGCTAACTATGGAATATCTGCCGCATCTACCTCATAGAAAACCATAGTTCTCATCAACAAGACATAGTATTAGGAGCATACACATTAGATAAAACCCACTAAAAATTTGAATCTTTGCAAAAAAAAACAATGTTGGTGATCCTATCAGAAGATGATAAAATATGAACTTCTACTTTAGCATGGTCCCATAGGCACATAAGGCCACAAAATGCTCCCCTAGTAGGGCTGGTAGCAACTCCATAATTTTTCTATATAGACTTAATAACTCTATCTTGGTAGTTTTCATTGATCTTAGTTTCCTGCAACAAGATGATGGTTGGCTTAA
Source organism: Wollemia nobilis (assembly GCA_028583015.1). Lineage (NCBI taxonomy): Eukaryota > Viridiplantae > Streptophyta > Pinopsida > Araucariales > Araucariaceae > Wollemia > Wollemia nobilis. Next base: position 1,446,089 of record JAQPPZ010001031.1, on the reverse strand, counting down.
TGTCTTTTCTCATGGAAAAAAGGATTCTATGCTTGGTCCGTCCATTAAGACCTCTCACATTCCATGAGAGAATATTCATTTGGAAGACTTTGAATATTTTTTACCTCCTCCACATGAAGGTGTCAAAGGGGGTTTGGTTATGTTCCCCTCATCTATGGAAACCTTAGAATGATTCTACTCAACTGAAGAGGAGATAATAATGGGTTAGAGCCATTAGAAATACTCTCTTCAAATTCCTTTCGCCTTAAATCCTATTTGCTAGGCCTCCCTATTTTTGTTTTTTTACAATCTGTGTTAGCTGAAATTTTCTTTTGATTTTTGGAAATAGATTTTTGAGGGCTAGGGTTTTGGTTATCAAGATTCGTATCAAGTTATTTCAGCCCAAAACTAAGGACATCTTTGCCAAGAGGGAGAGAGATGGTAATAGACACATTGAGCATAGGGTCTTGCTGATTCGAGGGTTTGCCAAACTCAAATTGAAGAAATTTTAGAGATTCAACAGAAAAATGAAGTCTAGAAGGTCCTGGATGTGAAGGGGATTATGGAATCTCATAGGTATTGAAATAGGACTGCAAAGGTTTATCTATGAGATCACTGATAGGATCCTCTACAAAATCACACAAAGGCCCAAAAGGGTTTGCTTTAATAAAGAGTGAGCAATTTTATTTAGAGTGAGAATATTTAAGGATGGAGAGATTAACTCTTTTCCTTCCTCTTCAGGACTTCTTAGCATAGCAAAAAACTTCCCAGTGTCCATGGTGACGACCAACTTTTGAGTTGGATTAGCTTGATAAAATTTCTTTCTGTGAACAGGTCCATCATTAAAGTTAACTATTGGGAATTTTTGGATCGACTTTTTTGTAGTCTCCTTTCTCAGTAATATACATTGGGTCTTCAAGTGATCCTGGGTGTGGTACTCAATATAAAATGCTAGTTTATTTTCATAAATAAAGGTCTGACGTCTTCTTTTGGGGCCGTAGACGAGATCCACATAGGTGGGTAACTTCGAATAAAGATTTACCATCACATAGATTCTGGTATGAGTTAGCCTTGACTACGCTTTCATTGCAGGATCAAGAGCAACAAAGTCCCAAAAAAATTTAGCAACTAGGAGAAAAATCCTCTCATCCCAATATTGGAGGGGCAGGTTGGGAAGCCAGAACTAGATAGGAGCTAAATTTACAAATTAGGTTTCAGGATCGAAGTCCTTCACCCATTTTTGTAAGAACAAGCTTCTACGATCGTAGAACCAAGGTCCACTAGTTAAGATGCAATTGGTGTCTTGAGTGTTGTTGAGGATTATGAGGAAAAAAAATCTAGACATGGCCTTTATTTCCATGGATCCACTGGGCCACCATTTTGTTGATGCCCATTTCCTAATTGATTCAATGTCAGGATGGCCTCCAATGAATTTTTCTATCAGGGATAAAGAGCTTTGGATGATATTCGAGTTCATAACACTAGGAGGAATGGAGATCTCCTTATCATTGTGGGTGTAAAGGTTTGGTTCATAAGAAACAGTCGCATGTCCATGGATTCTAACTTTATCAACATAGGACTTGTAGGAAGAATCTTGAAACTGGCTCGAAAGGTATCTGCTAACAGTTTGATCTTTAGAAACTGCATATGGAGCATAACCGCTAATGGTGTGGCCTCCAAAAGGGGGTCCATCTAGGTCGCTAATACATGTATCTTCTAGACCATCATATTTGCCATCGTCGAGAGGGTTCTATGGATCATCGCCATCACCATTGCTAGTTTCTTTTTTTCTACCTACCAAAAATTGAAATTTCCCTCAGCATCGCTAGAGCGCACCATTTTTCACAGAAACCCTCTGATGTCGCGGCTCCAATTTTTAAAACCCATTGAAGTTGTTGCTCATATTTTTCCACAAAAAACCTTCTTACACTACTATTTAGTCAAAACCCTCTCACAACATACATTTTATTGTATAAAATATTTTTCTTGTAACATACATTAATGCGAGATATGTGATACTTAATAAATGCATTATATATACCAGAACATTTGTAAATACTGGGTTTAAAGTCATATTTATGTGTTTACTTGTAGCTCTTTATTTATTTTTCTAATGTTATTAGTCTATGTGTTTGCTTGTAGCTCTTTAGTTCTTTCATATTATTAATCTTTGTTGTTTATGATTATTATTAAATTATATTTTTTCATTTTTTTTTCAATTGATGATATGGGATTAAAATGGATCTCACTCATTATATCATCATCATATAGTAGTGTTACAACAACTATTTGTTTGTAGCTATTTACTTCTTCCATGTTATTAGCCTATGTGTCTGCTTGTAGCTCTATACTTCTTCCATATTATTAGCTTTATTATTTATGATTATTTTTAAATTGTATTTTTTCTATTTTTTCTTTTCAATTGGTTATATGCAATTGAAATGGGTTTCATCTATTACATCATCACCATATAATGGTGTTACAAAAACTTATGTGTTTTCTTGTAGGATCTTTACTTCTTTTATGTTATTAGCCTATGTGTTTGCTTGTAGCTCTACACTTATTCTATATATATATATATATTTTTTTGAATTTACATGGTGGAATCGGTAGCCGCCACGAATCCAGGCAGGCTGTCTAGCTTTTATGGTCACCACAGTATTTTGCGCTGTCTGCCCCAGAAGCCGCCACACAGATCTTCGTGCAGTCCACCCCTATAACCACCATGCCACAATCATTTTAAACCTTTTACGTCATTGAAAGCACTAGGAAAGGGACACTTATTCTATATTATTAGCTTTCCTTATTTATGATTATTGTTAACCCATATTACATCATCACCATATAGTGGTGTTACAACAACTTGAATATTATCCATGGATTGCCTAGAAAGATTCGGACTTAGGTCTCTTAAATATTAAACTTAGGTCTCTTAAATATTAGAAAATATTTTTTTTCAATAGATTATATGGAATTGAAACGGGTTCCACCCGTATTACATCATCACTATAGAATAATATTACAACAAAGTTTGGATATTATCCATGTATCATTTGGCAAGATTCGAACCCTGGTATCCTCCTTGAACTTGGAGGAATTTAATTGGTAGAGTTAGTGCCACTTGATTTATTTATAAAAATTATTATTAAATTATACTTAACCAACATATTTTAGTAATACCTTGTTTATATAAAATTCTTCCATGAAAACATTTTTTTTTTGTCATTTCAAGAGGAAAAATTAGGATGGAAGTCCTTTGACTGTGGTGTTAGCCTTTTCTATTTTATAGAAAAAAAATTCTTGAAATGCCCTCCTATTTATTTATTTTTTAATTAATTCGAAAGAATGAAAATATTATCCATTAATTATATCAACCATTATCAAAATTATTCATAATTATATTAGTAATTATTAACCTCTTTTCCTAAAATTTATGCATGAATTTATAAAACAATACATTTTCTTGATATTTATCGTTTGAGTCAACATTATGAGTGAACTTTGTTATATTTATATTGTTGATAATTATGTGAAGTTTTTTTTTTGGAAAACACCCCTTTCGGGGTGCTTATTTCGGGTAAGACTCAAGGAGGTAGGGGTATCTATTCCATAAAAATTACCCAGGGCTCACACTTGGTCTGTCCCTTTCGGCACACTCAAAGAACATGCCTAAAATAACAAAAACACAAATAACACAAACAAACAAATAAACACAAACAACCACAAAAACACCAACACACAAAAAAACACAAAAACAACACACAACAACAAAACACACAAAAAAAAAACAATACAAAAACACAAAACACAAAAAAAAAATGAAAAAACTAAAAATACAAAAACAACCAAAAGAACAACACAAAAAACACAAAAAAAAAAAAACATACACATCAAAAAATTAATTTGAAGAAAAAAATAGATTACATCTCCGACCATTCCAAGATTTTTACCCAAGATTTAATAGAGGAAACATAAGAATGATCTTTATGAGTTGGGGAACTAAAATACTCTGACTGAACCAAAGAAAAGCTAATATAAAGAAAAAAGAAACTAGGTACCTCTAGTATTGGGGCCATCTAGAGAAAGGATAGATAGAAGAGCATCCTTGATTTATGAAGCCCACCATCTGGGAGGGTGGTCGTAGCAAGTAAGATCACCTTTATCCAACGTTTATCTAACCACATGATTGTATTCGACTTTCAAAAATTCCATATAGATTAATTAAATCTTCTCAACAATTATTTTTATTCTCTAATTAGCCTTATGATTCTTAGGAGTTTTCAACAAATTAATCATGACTTAGGAGTCAACTTCAACCAGCACCTTTTGTCATCCAAAATTAGCAACCTCTCAAAGGTCTCTGAGGATACCATACCTCTCAACAAGGTTATTGGAAAGGATATCCAAATTATCAACAAAATTGAAAACCAGAGAACCATTGAAAGTCTACCAGTTCACCTGCATTGACTTTTCTAGGGTTTCCCTTAGAGGTTCCATCCGTATTGACTTTTAAAAAATTCTTAGGAGAAGACTACCAATTCCTTGTTTTATTAATATTCTGATTATTCACATTCCCTTTAAGTTGGTTTCCAATAGTAGAGTGAATTTTCAATCTTTGCATTACTTGATTCTATCATTGGTGGGAGTCCTAGGGGTGATTAAGGAACTACTAGACTGATTTAGCTAAGTTGACAATTATATTTTGCTAAATATGGTGAATATCTTTCCTTTCCTTTTTGAAAATTTGATTGTTTCTTTCCTTCCAAATATTCCAAGGCAAGATGGTTGTTCCCATACAAACTAACTACCTAACAAAATGATCAACAATCTCTTGTTTAGGCCAATCCCTTCATAGCTGTTCAAGAGTAGCCATCTCTAGTTAGAGCTACAACATTTGTAAAAACAACCTCCAAGTTCAATATCCAACTTATTTTCATTGCAAAGAGTTGTGAATGATTATGTTATCCCTCTTTATTGATGCTTATATTCCTCAATCACATCTCTAACTACAACACTATCCAATGAAGCTTCAAAATTCTCCCTATTTTTCCATATTCAATTGTTGGCTTATTTTCAATGCATAAAAGTGAAGTGGATTCTACCATCTTGTCTAATAACCCATATTCCATGGGTTTAACAATGAAATCCAAACATAATTCCTTCATCCCCTTCAACTATATTTTTTCTCGCAATCAAGCACACTTTAGGATTGTCATCCACTTCTTCTTTGTATTTTAATGAACTTAATGTGTACATATCATCATTCTTCACAATAATGGAGGGTTTACCATTCCATCATGCACTACCTTTTGAAATTTCACCATATATTGTTTACTTACCAAAATTTGATGTCCCTTTTACTTGATCTCTGGTAAAAATGATGTACAACTAGGTATTGGTCCTATACATATGACTAGCAATCAAAAAAATAATTGCAATAGCCAAATGATAATGCAGATTATCTATCATCCATAGACTCGTTGTTATCTAAACCCGTGTCTATTTGAGAGATAGTGACATGATCCATATCAGATTTTTCCTCTCTATCTAAACTTGTGTCTAGTATACCTAGAGAAATCATCAATAAATATGAGAAAGTATGTATTATTGGAAATAGATGTGCCCCCATGGATCAATATATATTATTATGAATATTGTGTAGCAGTTCTAATAGTTTATTTTGGAAAGTAATATCGATTATGCTCCCATAATATGCACTAATTACAAACCACTAGGAGGAGAGATAGGAGGAATACCAATAGCCAATTGATGTTAATTCATGTACCTCAAGGTTCCATAACGAAGCTACCCACATGTTTTATCCCATCACTCACTCATGTCATATGCCTATGCCACCATAGACACAAAGTATTTCTTTATAAAGGAGATAAAAGAAGATAAATGATCACCGATTTTATACATATGATTAGACTCATAAAAATATCCCAAGGGAACTATCTTGAAACTATCATCATTATCTTTGATTACTCATCAACTTGACCAAAACTCAATCTTCTTGTTAGTAAAAGGGATGTGATAGATGGAAATATTAAAATATATTATATTATTTGGTACATGCTAATGTACCACCTTGGGTACATATTTATATTAGGAATGTGTCTTAGATTAGGGTTTGAGTATTTACTTTATACAATGTAATAAATGCACAAGTATTGTTAAAATGTGCAAAGTATTTAATGATGTAAATATGCATGTTAGTCCATGTGCACATGAGTCCATAGAATAGGAAAGTGAAGAGTCATAGGAAGATAGAAGACCAAGAGTAGTCCATATGAAGAATCACTTCTCATTATATAAATAGGTATATATGTAAGTGTGATAGACACACATACACATAATGTAGAGAAGTAAAGTAGAGATACAATGTAGAGCATGTATGAAGTATGGAGAGTTTGAGATATCCATTCTATATCAAAATACTATTTTTGTGAGATTTTGTTAATAGTTTTCTAAGTTATTGCAGAAGTATTTCATGAGTTTTATATGCTTTAAATATTACCATTATCTTATATTTGATATAGTATGCTTATTCTAGATCTCGTGGTTGCTTTTAATTAAGTATTTATTATCAAAAGTTAATAGGAAAGGAGATTGGAGCCCACACTAGAAACATGAAGGATCTCATAAAATAAATATGAAACAACTATCACCTCACCACATCCAACCACATATAAAAAAGAAACACCTCTAATTTCTCAAAATACTATGTACTATGGTTATGTAAGAGATGTTGATTCTTAGTCATGTGCCAAGTTGTCTCTCAATCCACAATCCACTCTTCAAAAGAGGTGAATATCCAATATGCTAAATAACCAACTACATGTGCATTTGAGGTCTTACCATCATGATCATCCTAACCTTGAGCATAGAAAAACAATAACACCCCTATTTTTTGTGGTTTCTTCAAGATTCTTAATCTACATATAACAAAACTTTACCTCGTATCCTCCTTATAAAAATATAAACAAGCTTTCTAAAGATATTATTGGTTTTCTTCTTTTATTTATTTGATATTTTGTCAACTTTTAGTTTATCCACTTCCTTTGCATGAGCCTAAATAATCAAACAATGAATCTTATATCTTTATAATAATTTTTAATGATGAAGAACGTATTTGAACATATCATCAAGAGAAGGAATAAGGGTCAAGGGTAAGTATACTTCAAACATCTCAAACACAATGAAAACCATCTCATTAGTTTGAAAAAAAATCTAAACATAATATTCAGAAGACCAGTTGTATCCTTTTGATAGGTACTACCTTTGGTATTATAGATGTCTTCTTCTAACTATATGAAGTGACTAATGCATTCATCCATGATCTCAAAATTCTTCTTGTTTAAAATAAGAATTTATGCCTTCAAATTGCTAATCTATGTAGAGTCAACATGATCAAACATATCTTATAATTTCTTCAAAATATTCTTTGGATTTGAGGTCCTATGGATATGGGTGTCATATATCTTGTCAATATGAAGGGAAATCACACCATGAGATTCTTCCTTATTTTCCTTGCACAACTACTTTATGTTATTAGAATTAATATCTATAGGGTCCTAATTCACATATTTGAGGATTTTATTACTTCAAAGTAGATCTTTAATCTGAATTTTCTAGGTAGTATAGTTGGATCTACTGAACAAGGGCATGTCTAATCCATGAAATACCTTTCAAAATAGAGTCTCATGCATGTAATTGTGATAAGAAAAAATAATGTTAATGTGAAGAGCTAAAAAAATATGTGATTAATAAAATATATCAAAATACTTCTATATACAAAATTAATGACAAAACAACACCTAAAATGCTACCAAATGCTTAAAAAAATTTAAACATACTTTTAGTAGATAAAGATATGCCACATATCATTAATGGGAGACTATAGGTATGTCAAATATATGGTGATTGGTCTACAAATTGGGTAGTGCTTCAATGGACCATTTTATACCAAGTGTCTCTAAATAATGCAAGGGGATGTCAGTGGGATGCTAATTATACATGTCATTTGATAGGATTTCAATAAACCAAAATCTACCAGATGTTTCCTTCTAAAAACAAGAGAGTAAACCTATGTGGCATTTTTGTTACTATCTATCCAAAGACAACTACATGTTAGATGGTGAGATTGTTGAAAGTGTAATCTAACTTATGAAAAGAAGATAGTTTAGTTATGTGGCATGTTGACAAGTAGGGGCATAACCAAAAGTGTGGTATCGATAAGGAGGTAAGGGTTCAGTGGCCCAATGGCATTGCAGTTTGATGACCTCACTTTTTGGTTAGAGTTGACAATAAAGGAAAAAGAGAATCAAAATTTCGATAGCAACCCAAAGTAGTGATGTATACAACCAGAAGGAAAAAATGACTAAGCACACCCACCTCACATAAAAACTTAGTAATTGTAGGCTAGTGGTAACAACTAGAACATTGGAGGAAACATACGAAAGATTAACTACACTAATCAGACCAAGGATAGGAAACTAGAGTCCTAGGCAAAGAATAGAGGAGAGGCTATCAACTGGATCCAGATTAAGCTTACACCTCCTCAAACCCCATAAATTATTTTGAGGTGTAAACTTCCTTGAGTGTACATTCCCTCTTCTACAAGTATAAAATTTAAAGGGCCATAAAAAAACCTTTAGAGGAGTGGCCACAAACTAGATCAAGTATTAATGATGAAGGATATCAACATCTATTCACTATAGATTTATAATATGGATAATGAGACCTCACCTCAAATGGCTCCAAATTGAGAGATCTCAGGATTACACACCATCATTATGGAGTACACTAGGCTATAATTTAAAAGCATGAATTTTGAATCTTAAGAAGGGAAAGACTTCAAATATTATCTATAAATATGTATATTTTTATTCATTATAAATTATCAAAATCCAACCATTCTTTTCTAAGGCTGATTTTCTTCATTCTCTCTTGTGCATCAGCCTATATCAAAACTTGTGTTGTTAGTTGATTAGTTTTGAACTTCTTTTCTTGACATGCATGTAATCTAGATTTCACATTAATAAGTTGTGACTATTTATGAAATCCCTATCCTATTTTTGATGTGGGTATTTTATCTTATGCATGTTTGAGGGGACCTTCTTCTTTGTGTATTTTTAGTTGTTATGCATGTGTTCACTTAGACCTATCATGGAATAAAGAGTTTATTAGATCTTTGATACATCACCACCCATAGATAAGCTAGATATTTTAGTTATTTTTCCCTTTCCTACACTTTAATTCATACATTTATTACCTTTCTCTCTTATCCATTTTCCCTAGCAAGCACACTTGATAAAGAAGGCTACAATAGGAAGGAAGATAAGTGTTAAAAGATTGCATAAAGACAAGGAACCAAACTTAGTAAAAATCTTGGAGGTAGTTCGAAGGAGCAACATCCCATGCTCCCCAAACTTCTTAGAACCAAGGCCTAGAATGCAATGCAAGGCACCTTATGCATCTAATCGGAAGGAGAGAGCTATCACAATTGTAGGGGGTTGTGACAACCAAGGTATAAGGGTCATTTTAGGACCCCAACAAGAAGGTTTTGGAAGGATATTTTTGTATCTATCCTTCACTATGTAGACTCTAAGGCTCTCATAGCCCCAAGCTAATTCATCCTCCTCATCTACCTATGATATATAATTTTACCAATGTTTTAGTCATGATGGATATCAATTGTAGAGGGATTGGAATTGGCCACTAATCCAAATTCTTAAATTGCTTAAATCTATAATCTCCTAGTTGAATGGTATTTAAATAACTTTCAATCTTGATCTAACCTCAACTTTCCATGGTTTTTTCTACAAGTTGTAGTTCTAGTTCAACAATAAAATATG